>CAWUFW010005118.1:0-1400092 GCA_963921515.1 Calotriton arnoldi | reverse complement strand
ATATCACAGTAAGGGGTGCATGCACCACCTTACCCAGGCTGCAGTAGCAGACCTGTGGTGTCAGTTTGGATGGCCTTCCAGGGGTGGCACAATACATGCTGCAGCCCCTGGTAGGCCTCTGAGCTACCTATGCCCTTGGTACATAGTATACCATATACTAGGGACTTATAAGGGCACTCCAGATTCCAATCAGAGATGTGCCTAAGGCACATGGAAACCTTTTTACAGATAAAGCAGATAGACTGGGGCCCTGAATAGCAGGATCCCAGTCCAATAAGTCATAAACCAGCAAAACACCATAAAAAAGTGGGGGCAACCATATAGTCAGATTCCACCTTCCTACATAACCCCCCCCAAACGAAAGGAGATAAGGCTAACCTTGGCCAGTTGAGCCTTCATTGACTAAGTGGTCATATAAGGAAGCACCTGCACTAGCATGGTTGCCCCCTGTCTTATGGTCCACTAAGCAATCCCTCACCCTAAGGGTATGAGAGGGTCTCCACCATGGGGAATCACTACCTGTGGTGTGCTTAGGTAAAGTACAAGGCTGGTGAGGTGTCTGAGTAGGGAAGTGAGGCCCTAGGAAGGTTGGCCTCAGCTTCCTCAGATCACTGGTCACCATGTATGCCTGTCTTTCCATGACTGAGTTGCACTTTGCTCTAAGGGTCAACCTTTGGCTGCCTACAGCTGGGGGTTGGGTCCCTTTAGATGGACTACTGGAGGGACAGGGCAGGTTTGGAACCTTCAGGTCCCAGGTTTGCCCTTGCCTACCAGAGTCCTTCTGGGGGAGGTCCCTACATAAAGGCATGGGGGGATCCCTCAGTGTGTAGAGGAGTTTTCACCTGGCTAGGGCTACTAGACTGGGTGCCCCAAATCTGCTGATGGGGGTTCCTCTGGACAGGGGGCCCTGGGGGTCCACTGACCTCCCTGACCTCTGCAGCCCTGGGCTGGCTGAGGCAGGGTAGAGAGGGGCAGGTTACCTGCTCCAGACTGGGTACCACCTTGGAAGGGTCCTCTGCCATCAGGGGTGTGGCCAGGCCAGGCCTGACTACCTCTGGGGCAGTTCCTTCACTAGGGGTAGGGTCAGTTCCCTGAGGAGGCTGACCCTTACCTACTGTCTGGAGGGAAGAAGACTTTTCTTCAACCCTTGTGCTCTCTTTTGGGGGAGAGTGGGCCATTCTTTCAGGCTCCATCTCTCCAAATTCTTGGGCTGGGGCTGTGGCCATTACAGCCCCACTAACCTTTACAGGGACGCCCAACATCCTAAGGTGGGTTTGGTGTTCAACTTCAGCCCAGGCTGAAATTTCCAGCTCATTGCCCATCAGGCAATCTACAGGTAAGGTGGGGGACACTGCCACTCTCTTTGGGCCTGTGACCCCTCCCAGCTGAGATTGACTATGGCCATGGGGTGATCTGTTCTGACACCATCAATGTTGGTCACCTGGTATTTAAACTCAGGTAAAAGCTGGTGAGGGGGACTAGTTTCCCTGCCACCATGGTGACACTAGCCCCTGTGTCCCTAAATGCCACAGCTTTCTGACCATTAATCATTGGCTCCAGTCTGTACCTGCCCATTGCTGTGGGACCCATGGTAAAGGTGGCAAATCCTACACCACCATCAGAGTCAGAGGAGTCTGTTGAGGGGTCCCTGTCTGAACCAGGGCCCACCTCTGTTCCTGTTGCAAAAGCACCTAACTTTTTGGGTGCACTACTCCCAACTGGAGGATTACTACTGGTAGTACCAGGAGGGGGGTAGTAGTTGCTGGGGGAACATTTTCTTTATTGCCAATCCTGGGGCAACTGGGATCAGATTTCCAGTGCCCAGGCTTTTTACAGACATGGCAATATGGTTTCTTTTCAGGAGAGGAAGGAGTTTGGGACCCACCCCCAGAAGAGGAATTTTGGGGCCCTGTAGGGGACTTATCCTTAGATTTATCCCCACCTTTCTCTTGGGACTTAGTAGAATCTTTCTTCTGGTCACCACCCTGATTTCTAGTTTTTACTCTGGTTCTGACCCATTTGTCTGCCTTCTTTCCCAATTCTTGGGGAGAGGTCAGATCAGAGTCCACCAGATACTGGTGCAAAAGCTGGTTTTGACAATTATTAAGGATCTGCTCCCTCATAATCAAATTGTACAATCCTAAAAAGTCATGCACTTTGTTGCCATGTATCCAACCTTCCAGAGCCTTTGTAGCACAATCTACAAAATCAACCCAGTCTTGAGTCTGAGCTTTTTGGATGTCTCTGAACTTCAACCTAAACTGTTCAGTGGTTAGGCCAAACCCATCTATCAGAGCACTCTTCAAGACTGTGTAATTGTCAGCATCCTCTTCTCTTACAGTGAGGAGCTTGTCTCTACCTTTGTCTGCAAAGGAGAGCCACAAGATTGCTGCCCACTGCCTCTGGGGGACCTTCTGAACTTTACAGGCCCTCTCCAGTGCAGTTATCCATTTGTGGATGTCATCCCCACTCTGGTAGGGAGGGACAATCTTGTTTAGGTTTCTATGGTCATAAGACCTTTCCCTATCTCTAGGGATATTGTTGCCACCATGGGACTCTAGTCCCAACTTTCTTCTCTCTCTAAAGAGATCTAGGGACTCCCTGTCTATAGCCAGTTGCTTCTTTTTGATTTCAAGCTGAGCTTCCTCATATTGAACCAGCCTCTTTCTTCTCTCATGAGAGGATTCCCTCCTATGAGATGAGACAGAGCTCCCTATGGAGGTGCCAGAGTGGTTAGACTCCTGAGAAGGAGACCTAGACCTTCTGGGCACACTCATAATCCTTCCTGGGGGACAAAGAGGGCATCATTCTGATCATCCTCTTCATCTTCCTCAGGAGGGATTGGATTATCCAGGTCAGGGCCATTGTCGCCCTCCTGGCCAGTTTCAGAGGGGGGGCTGGGGGTATTGGTACCCCTGGTCCCATCCTCATCATCTGCCCCACCCTCAGCTCCTACCCCTTCAGTCCCCAAGGGCTTACTAAGGTCATAAGCCACCAACAACTCCTTGAGGTGTTGGGTGGTGGGGCTTTGGTCTGTCCTTATTTTTCTCAAGTTGCATAAAGCTCTCAATTCCAAGAATGGGAGTGTATCATACTTGGAGGGTGGAAGCTCAGTGGCTTCCTGCAATGATTCTTTAGATCCTACCCTTAAAGACATTACTAGTGTGGTGTGGTGTATGTACTACCTACTCTAGTGTGGCCTACTAAACTCTCTTGAGTTGTAGAAAGGGTTGTGCTATCCCTTAACACACAACTCTAAGTTCAGTAGAACTTACTGTATTCTAAGCTTAAATTATATGTACCTTAGGTACCTTTAGTGGTTTTCAGTTGATCAATTCAATTGAGATTATCTGGTAAAACAATAGCAAGCTGGAATCCCACGCGCTGCACACCAATGTGAGAAGTTGGCCTGGTATATGCTGTCCACTAATTATAGTGGGCACCTTGCACCAGTCCAAACAACCCCTTATTGGAGATAGGTTAAAGACAACCTTTATTGAAAGCTATCCTAGTGGTAGCTATGGAGAGCAGCCTTCAGGCTAAGTCTTGAAGGAATGTAAAGCAGCTTGTTTTACCAGTCTATAATCTCTTGAGTGATCAAATGAAAGAGCACCACACCAGGTATATATTCAAAATATATGTATTTATTGCTAAACACACCCCTCTAGTCTCTTTATGAGGCTAGAGTTCGAAGTACACAAGTTATAAGTTATTTAAACACAGTAATAGCACAAATACACGTTTGGGCCCTAGGGGCGTACCAAACCATATACCAATAAAGTGGTATAAGAACTAACCCTGGGCAAAGCACTACGCTACGCTCGCTTAGTTTGCGAAGTTTGCGCTACTTCGCACAACGCGAATTGCACGTAGCACAGTGCAAACACGCGTAGCGTAGTGCAGCGGTCATTTTTTGCTTGCTCGCGGTCCTCAACGTCAAGTTGGCGCCCGCAAGCAAGCAAAATGACATCCCGGCGAGACTTTTTCCTCGTTCGCGATCAGCAACATCAAGTTTCCGATCGCGAGCGTGGAAAATAAACCTCCCGGCGAGATTCTCAATGCGGGGAGGTCAGGTTTCTCATTGCGAGTGGTCGCGTATGCTCGCGACCGCTCGCGATGAGAAACTACCAGTTCGCGTTGAGAAAGCTGCCGCTCGAGTAAAAATCTACTTGAGCGGCAGTAAAAGACAGCTCGCACTGTGCAAGATGCCGTTTTCAATGATTGCACAGTGCGGACAAGCATCCGGCACTGTGCAATCATTGCGAACAGTGCACTACGCAGTTCGCGTAGTGCTACGCGTAGCTCGCGTAGTGCGAACTGCACTTTGCGTAGCTTCGCGTAGCGCTACTTCGCGAACTACGCCCAGGCTTAATAAGAACCACGACTGAACTAGACACTAGGCCTAGAGCCTCTAGAAGTGCTTGGACCACAAGGAACCACCCAAGGTAGTGACACAGGGGACCCACGGGAAACGCGTGCAGTGTAAATACACAACCGCGATACGCCGTTGACTTCTATGGAGAAAGTCGTGATCGGGAAATTAGAGAAAAGGGACACTTAAAAGAGGACTTGGACCAAACCCTTTGAGATCTAGGACTTTGAAGAGTCTCTACTCTAGAAAGGGTTGTGCTATCCCTTAACACACAACTCTAAGTTCAGTAGAACTTACTGTATTCTAAGCTTAAATTATATGTACCTTAGGTACCTTTAGTGGTTTTCAGTTGATCAATTCAATTGAGATTATCTGGTAAAACAATAGCAAGCTGGAATCCCACACGCTGCACACCAATGTGAGAAGTTGGCCTGGTATATGCTGTCCACTAATTATAGTGGGCACCTTGCACCAGTCCAAACAACCCCTTATTGGAGATAGGTTAAAGACAACCTTTATTGAAAGCTATCCTAGTGGTAGCTATGGAGAGCAGCCTTCAGGCTAAGTCTTGAAGGAATGTAAAGCAGCTTGTTTTACCAGTCTATAATCTCTTGAGTGATCAAATGAAAGAGCACCACACCAGGTATATATTCAAAATATATGTATTTATTGCTAAACACACCCCTCTAGTCTCTTTATGAGGCTAGAGTTCGAAGTACACAAGTTATAAGTTATTTAAACACAGTAATAGCACAAATACACGTTTGGGCCCTAGGGGCGTACCAAACCATATACCAATAAAGTGGTATAAGAACCACGACTGAACTAGACACTAGGCCTAGAGCCTCTAGAAGTGCTTGGACCACAAGGAACCACCCAAGGTAGTGACACAGGGGACCCACGGGAGACGCGTGCAGTGTAAATACACAACCGCGATACGCCGTTGACTTCTATGGAGAAAGTCGTGATCGGGAAATTAGAGAAAAGGGACACTTAAAAGAGGACTTGGACCAAACCCTTTGAGATCTAGGACTTTGAAGAGTCTCTACCCACGGGAGCACTGGAGTACTCGTGTTACCTCACCCAGGGAAGCCGGGTGCATAGGTGCCTTTCGGGGTCGGGTTTCGTCGTCGATTTGAATGGCGATCTGCTGCAAAGTGCTGCTGGCGACCAAGTGAAAAGTGTCCGGGTGGATCCAAGAGTGGATCGGAGTTCTGAAGAACCTGAAAGCAGAGGGGACAGAGTCTGGGTCACTAGCCAGTGACCAGGAAGGCGATGGACAGATGCCCACCGATGTCGAGTGCTTCAGGTGCGTTGACGGTCATCTTGACTCTTCAGCCACGAGGTCCAGGAGGCGTTGTCGGTGACCAAGAGCAGGATTCGGGCTGGTACACAATGTTTGTCGAGTGCTGAGGTGTCGGCGACTGGATTGGACCCAACAAGCCTTGGCAACGGCAAGTCTCGATGCAGAGGAAGATCGTCGATGGTGCAGACCAGCAAGGTATGGGGAACTCACCCAGCAAGGGTAAGTGAGGGCAGGTCGGAGCAACCAGAATGCCAAGCTATAAAAAGATTGGCTTTCGTTAAGGGCTACTAGCCAACGGGCTAGCAACCGCAAAGGAGTCTCGTGACGCCGCACATGGATCTGGCTTACAGGACACTCGTGGAGTGGGGGCCAGTGATCTTCGGTGCAGGTGGTGCTGGAGGCTAGGGCTACTCGGAGCCCAAAGCATGACTTCTTGGGAGACCAAGAAGAGGATGCACTTGCAAATGTGCTCAGTGTCCAGGGGTCACGGTCTCAAGTCACCCACGATAGCCACGGGCCTCAGCTTTGCTGGGGACTCAGGGTAGCCTTGGGGAAGTCTGAGAATCTACCTCTGGTGATGCGATGACTTCAGCGTCCGACGGGAGCTTCAGAAATGCGAACCGGACAGATGCTTCTTTGGTGCCTGCCAAGCAGGGGAGTCACTCCTTGACCCCAAGGGAGATTCTTCTGTCCTCTAATCGTGAGTAGAGCGTCGAAGGTCCAGGATTCTGTTTCAGAGTTTCGTCCAGGGATAATCTAAAGTACTAAGGACTGAGTTCCTATACTTATACTAAGTATAGGGGTTGGACTACTCTGTGGCCCCACCTATGGGTGGGTCAGGGCAGAGGGGTGGCTACACCCCTTTCCCTTTGTCCAGTTCGCGCCAAAGCAGGGGCTGCAAGCCCCTGATCCGGTTTGAACTGGGGTTTGCACAGGGACACCAAGTGTGCCCCCAGTGCAGGACTTCAAAGCACCCGAAAGTGCTCCCGCCCAGCCCCAATACACATTATCCTGTCTGGGGAGGTGGTCACACCTCCCTGGGACAGGAAACATATTGTCCAGGCCTCCCCTGCCAGAGTTTCGTCCAGCAGCAGGAGGCCAGACTTGTGTCTGTGGCAGTAGCATCCATTTTGTGATGCCAGGCTTTAGAAAGAAGTTACCGGCCAGGCCAGGGTTAACATGTCTCTCCCTCTAGAAGGGTGGAATGCTACCCCCACCGCCAGAATTGGTGGGGGGGTAGTATTCCAAGATGTTTGACACCAAACACGACAGGTTTAGGTGCAGCCATTCCAAAGTTAGCATTTAACGCGAGGTTATAATGCGCTTAAGAGTATATGGTCAGGCTGCACTACAAACAGCATCAGAGAAGGGTCTTAGAACGCTGCAGAGGGGTCCTGCTCATGCAGGGGCACCCCCTCACATAGGAACCACGCACTCTGCCTTCAGGATTGATAAGGCCTGCCATAGGAGTGACTTATAGGTTTATATGTGTGTATGTATGTAGTGATATAGGTAACCTATATCACAGTAAGGGGTGCATGCACCACCTTACCCAGGCTGCAGTAGCAGACCTGTGGTGTCAGTTTGGATGGCCTTCCAGGGGTGGCACAATACATGCTGCAGCCCCTGGTAGGCCTCTGAGGTACCTATGCCCTTGGTACATAGTATACCATATACTAGGGACTTATAAGGGCACTCCAGATTCCAATCAGAGATGTGCCTAAGGCACATGGAAACCTTTTACAGAGAAAGCAGATAGACTGGGGCCCTGAATAGCAGGATCCCAGTCCAACTAAGTCATAAACCAGCAAAACACCATAAAAAAGTGGGGGCAACCATATAGTCAGATTCCACCTTCCTACATAACCCCCCCAAACGAAAGGAGATAAGGCTAACCTTGGCCAGTTGAGCCTTCATTGACTAAGTGGTCATATAAGGAAGCACCTGCACTAGCATGGTTGCCCCCTGTCTTATGGTCCACTAAGCAATCCCTCACCCTAAGGGTATGAGAGGGTCTCCACCATGGGGAATCACTACCTGTGGTGTGCTTAGGTAAAGTACAAGGCTGGTGAGGTGTCTGAGTAGGGAAGTGAGGCCCTAGGAAGGTTGGCCTCAGCTTCCTCAGATCACTGGTCACCATGTATACCTGTCTTTCCATGACTGAGTTGCACTTTGCTCTAAGGGTCAACCTTTGGCTGCCTACAGCTGGGGGTTGGGTCCCTTTGGATGGACTACTGGAGGGACAGGGCAGGTTTGGAACCTTCAGGTCCCAGGTTTGCCCTTGCCTACCAGAGTCCTTCTGGGGGAGGTCCCTACATAAAGGCATGGTGGATCCCTCAGTGTGTAGAGGAGTTTTCACCTGGATAGGGCTACTAGACTGGGTGCCCCTAATCTGCTGATGGGGGGGGTTCCTCTGGACAGGGGGCCCTGGGGGTCCACTGACCTCCCTGACCTCTGCAGCCCTGGGCTGGCTGAGGCAGGGTAGAGAGGGGCAGGTTACCTGCTCCAGACTGGGTACCACCTTGGAAGGGTCCTCTGCCATCAGGGGTGTGGCCAGGCCAGGCCTGACTACCTCTGGGGCAGTTCCTTCACTAGGGGTAGGGTCAGTTCCCTGAGGAGGCTGACCCTTACCTACTGTCTGGAGGGAAGAAGACTTTTCTTCAACCCTTGTGCTCTCTTTGGGGGAGAGTGGGCCATTCTTTCAGGCTCCATCTCTCCAAATTCTTGGGCTGGGGCTGTGGCCATTACAGCCCCACTAACCTTTACAGGGACGCCCAACATCCTAAGGTGGGTTTGGTGTTCAACTTCAGCCCAGGCTGAAATTTCCAGATCATTGCCCATCAGGCAATCTACAGGTAAGGTGGGGGACACTGCCACTCTCTTTGGGCCTGTGACCCCCTCCCAGCTGAGATTGACTATGGCCATGGGGTGATCTGTTCTGACACCATCAATGTTGGTCACCTGGTATTTAAACTCAGGTAAAAGCTGTTGAGGGGGGACTAGTTTCCCTGCCACCATGGTGACACTAGCCCCTGTGTCCCTAAATGCCACAGCTTTCTGACCATTAATCATTGGCTCCAGTCTGTACCTGCCGATTGCTGTGGGACCCATGGTAAAGGTGGCAAATCCTACACCACCATCAGAGTCAGAGGAGTCTGTTGAGGGGTCCCTGTCTGAACCAGGGCCCACCTCTGTTCCTGTTGCAAAAGCACCTAACTTTTTGGGTGCACTACTCCCAACTGGAGGATTACTACTGGTAGTACCAGGAGGGGGGTAGTAGTTGCTGGGGGAACATTTTCTTTATTGCCAATCCTGGGGCAACTGGGATCAGATTTCCAGTGCCCAGGCTTTTTACAGACATGGCAATATGGTTTCTTTTCAGGAGAGGAAGGAGTTTGGGACCCACCCCCAGAAGAGGAATTTTGGGGCCCTGTAGGGGACTTATCCTTAGATTTATCCCCACCTTTCTCTTGGGACTTAGTAGAATCTTTCTTCTGGTCACCACCCTGATTTCTAGTTTTTACTCTGGTTCTGACCCATTTGTCTGCCTTCTTTCCCAATTCTTGGGGAGAGGTCAGATCAAAGTCCACCAGATACTGGTGCAAAAGCTGGTTTTGACAATTATTAAGGATCTGCTCCCTCATAATCAAATTGTACAATCCTAAAAAGTCATGCACTTTGTTGCCATGTATCCAACCTTCCAGAGCCTTTGTAGCACAATCTACAAAATCAACCCAGTCTTGAGTCTGAGCTTTTGGGTGTCTCTGAACTTCAACCTATACTGTTCAGTGGTTAGGCCAAACCCATCTATCAGAGCACTCTTCAAGACTGTGTAATTGTCAGCATCCTCTTCTCTTACAGTGAGGAGCTTGTCTCTACCTTTGTCTGCAAAGGAGAGCCACAAGATTGCTGCCCACTGCCTCTGGGGGACCTTCTGAACTTTACAGGCCCTCTCCAGTGCAGTTATCCATTTGTGGATGTCATCCCCACTCTGGTAGGGAGGGACAATCTTGTTTAGGTTTCTATGGTCATAAGACCTTTCCCTATCTCTAGGGATATTGCTGCCACCATGGGACTCTAGTCCCAACTTTCTTCTCTCTCTAAAGAGATCTAGGGACTCCCTGTCTATAGCCAGTTGCTTCTTTTGATTTCAAGCTGAGCTTCCTCATATTGAACCAGCCTCTTTCTTCTCTCATGAGAGGATTCCCTCCTATGAGATGAGACAGAGCTCCCTATGGAGGTGCCAGAGTGGTTAGACTCCTGAGAAGGAGACCTAGACCTTCTGGGAACACTCATAATCCTTCCTGGGGGGACAAAGAGGACATCATTCTGATCATGCTCTTCATCTTCCTCAGGAGGGATTGGATTATCCAGGTCAGGGCCATTGTCGCCCTCCTGGCCAGTTTCAGAGGGGGGGCTGGGGGTATTGGTACCCCTGGTCCCATCCTCATCATCTGCCCCACCCTCAGCTCCTACCCCTTCAGTCCCCAAGGGCTTACTAAGGTCATAAGCCACCAACAACTCCTTGAGGTGTTGGGTGGTGGGGCTTTGGCCTGTCCTTATTTTTCTCAAGTTGCATAAAGCTCTCAATTCCAAGAATGGGAGTGTATCATACTTGGAGGGTGGAAGCTCAGTGGCTTCCTGCAAGGATTCTTTAGATCCTACCCTTAAAGACATTACTAGTGTGGTGTGGTGTATGCACTACCTACTCTAGTGTGGCCTACTAAACTCTTTTGAGTTGTAGAAAGGGTTGTGCTATCCCTTAACACACAACTCTAAGTTCAGTAGAACTTACTGTATTCTAAGCTTAAATTATATGTACCTTAGGTACCTTTAGTGGTTTTCAGTTGATCAATTCAATTGAGATTATCTGGTAAAACAATAGCAAGCTGGAATCCCACACGCTGCACACCAATGTGAGAAGTTGGCCTGGTATATGCTGTCCACTAATTATAGTGGGCACCTTGCACCAGTCCAAACAACCCCTTATTGGAGATAGGTTAAAGACAACCTTTATTGAAAGCTATCCTAGTGGTAGCTATGGAGAGCAGCCTTCAGGCTAAGTCTTGAAGGAATGTAAAGCAGCTTGTTTTACCAGTCTATAATCTCTTGAGTGATCAAATGAAAGAGCACCACACCAGGTATATATTCAAAATATATGTATTTATTGCTAAACACACCCCTCTAGTCTCTTTATGAGGCTAGAGTTCGAAGTACACAAGTTATAAGTTATTTAAACACAGTAATAGCACAAATACACGTTTGGGCCCTAGGGGCGTACCAAACCATATACCAATAAAGTGGTATAAGAACTAACCCTGGGCAAAGCACTACGCTACGCTCGCGTAGTTTGCGAAGTTTGCGCTACTTCGCACAACGCGAATTGCACGTAGCACAGTGCAAACACGCGTAGCGTAGCGTAGCGTAGTGCAGCGGTCATTTTTTGCTTGCTCGCGGTCCTCAACGTCAAGTTGGCGACCGCGAGCAAGCAAAATGACATCCCGGCGAGACTTTTTCCTCGTTCGCGATCAGCAACATCAAGTTTCCGATCGCGAGCGTGGAAAATAAACCTCCCGGCGAGATTCTCAATGCGGGGAGGTCAGGTTTCTCATTGCGAGTGGTCGCGTATGCTCGCGACCGCTCGCGATGAGAAACTACCAGTTCGCGTTGAGAAAGCTGCCGCTCGAGTAAAAATCTACTCGAGCGGCAGTAAAAGACAGCTCGCACTGTGCAAGATGCCGTTTTCAATGATTGCACAGTGCGGACAAGCATCCGGCACTGTGCAATCATTGCGAACAGTGCACTACGCAGTTCGCGTAGTGCTACGCGTAGCTCGCGTAGTGCGAACTGCACTTTGCGTAGCTTCGCGTAGCGCTACTTCACGAACTACGCCCAGGCTTAATAAGAACCACGACTGAACTAGACACTAGGCCTAGAGCCTCTAGAAGTGCTTGGACCACAAGGAACCACCCAAGGTAGTGACACAGGGGACCCACGGGAAACGCGTGCAGTGTAAATACACAACCGCGATACGCCGTTGACTTCTATGGAGAAAGTCGTGATCGGGAAATTAGAGAAAAGGGACACTTAAAAGAGGACTTGGACCAAACCCTTTGAGATCTAGGACTTTGAAGAGTCTCTACCCACGGGAGCACCGGAGTACTCGTGTTACCTCACCCAGGGAAGCCGGGTGCATAGGTGCCTTTCGGGGTCGGGTTTCGTCGTCGATTTGAATGGCGATCTGCTGCAAAGTGCTGCTGGCGACCAAGTGAAAAGTGTCCGGGTGGTTCCAAGAGTGGATCGGAGTTCTGAAGAACCTGAAAGCAGAGGGGACAGAGTCTGGGTCACTAGCCAGTGACCAGGAAGGCGATGGACAGATGCCCACCGATGTCGAGTGCTTCAGGTGCGTTGTCGGTCATCTTGACTCTTCAGCCACGAGGTCCAGGAGGTGTTGTCGGCAACCAGGAGCAGGATTCGGGCTGGTACACGATGTCTGTCGAGTGCTGAGGTGTCGGCGACCGGATTGGACCCAACAATCCTTGGCAACGGCAAGTCTCGATGCAGAGGAAGATCGTGGATGGTGCAGACCAGCAAGGTCTGGGGAACTCACCCAGCGAGGGTAAGTGAGGGCAGGCCTGGAGCAACCAGGATACCAAGTTAGAAAAAGATTGGCCTTCGTTAAGGGCTACTAGCCAACGGGCTAGCGACCGCGAAGGAGCCTCATGACGCCGCACGTGGATCTGGCTTACAGTTACAGGACACTCGTGGAGTGGGGGCCAGTGATCTTCGGTGCAGGTGGTGCTGGAGGCTAGGGCTACTCGGAGCCCAAAGCTCGACTTCTTGGGAGACCCAGAAGAGGATGCACTTGCAAATGTGCTTGGTGTCCAGGGGTCACGGTTTCAAGTCACTCACGATAGCCACGGGCCTCAGCTTTGCTGGGGACTCAGGGTAGCCTCGGGGAAGTCTGAGAATCCACCTCTGGTGATGCGATGACTTCGGCGTCCGACGGGAGCTTCAGAAATGCGAACCGGACAGATGCTTCTTTGGTGCCTGCCAAGCAGGGGAGTCACTCCTTGACCCCAAGGGAGATTCTTCTGTCCTCTAATCATGAGTAGAGCATCGAAGGTCCAGGATTCTGTTTCAGAGTTTCGTCCAGGTATAATCTAAAGTCCTGAGGACTGGGTTCCTACCTTTATTCTAAAAATAGGGGATGGACTACTCTGTGGCCCCACCTATGGGTGGGTCAGGGCAGAGGGGTGGCTACACCCCTTTCCCTTTGTCCAGTTCGCGCCAAAGCAGGGGCTGCAAGCCCCTGATCCGGTTTGAACTGGGGTATGCACAGGGACACCAAGTGTGCCCCCAGTGCAGGACTTCAAAGCACCCGAAAGTGCTCCCGCGCAGCCCCAATACACATTATCCTGTCTGGGGAGGTGGTCACACCTCCCTGGGACAGGAAACCTATTGTCCAGGCCTCCCCTGCCAGAGTTTCGTCCAGCAGCAGGAGGCCAGACTTGTGTCTGTGGCAGTAGCATCCATTTTGTGATGCCAGGCTTTAGAAAGAAGTTACCGGCCAGGCCAGGGTTAACATGTCTCTCCCTCTAGAAGGGTGGAATGCTACCCTCGCCGCCAGAATTGGCGGGGGGGGTAGTATTCCAAGATGTTTGACACCAAACACGACATGTTTAGGTGCAGCCATTCCAAAGTTAGCATGTAACGCGAGGTTGTAATGCGCTTAAGAGTATATGGTCAGGCTGCACTACAAACAGCATCAGAGAAGGGTCTTAGAACGCTGAAGAGGGGTCCTGCTCATGCAGGGGCACCCCCTCACATAGGAACCACGCACTCTGCCTTCAGGATTGATAAGGCCTGCCATAGGAGTGACTTATAGGTTTATATGTGTGTATGTATGTAGTGATATAGGTAACCTATATCACAGTAAGGGGTGCATGCACCACCTTACCCAGGCTGCAGTAGCAGACCTGTGGTGTCAGTTTGGATGGCCTTCCAGGGGTGGCACAATACATGCTGCAGCCCCTGGTAGGCCTCTGAGGTACCTATGCCCTTGGTACATAGTATACCATATACTAGGGACTTATAAGGGCACTCCAGATTCCAATCAGAGATGTGCCTAAGGCACATGGAAACCTTTTTACAGAGAAAGCAGATAGACTGGGGCCCTGAATAGCAGGATCCCAGTCCAACTAAGTCATAAACCAGCAAAACACCATAAAAAAAGTGGGGGCAACCATATAGTCAGATTCCACCTTCCTACACTGACTGACAGAGAGACTGACTGACTGAGAGAGAGACTGACTGACAGAGAGACACTGACTGAGAGAGGGAGAGACTGACTGACAGAGAGAGACTGACTGACAGAGAGAGAGACTGACAGAGAGATAGAGACTGACTGACTGAGAGAGACTGACGGACTGAGAAAGACTGACAGAGAGAGAGACTGACTGACAGAGAGAGAGACTGACTGACTGAGACTGACAGAGAGAGAGAGAGACTGACTGGCAGAGAGAGAGACTGACTGACTGAGAGAGAGACTGACTGACAGAGAGAGAGACTGACTGAGAGAGAGACTGACTGACTGAGACTGACAGAGAGAGAGAGAGACTGACTGACAGAGAGAGAGAGAGACTGACTGACAGAGAGAGAGACTGACTGACTGAGAGAGAGACTGACTGACAGAGAGTGACTGACTGACTGAGAGAGAGGCTGATTGACAGAGAGAGAGACTGACTGACTGAGAGAGACTGGCTGACTGAGAGAGGCTGACTGACTGAGAGAGAGACTGACTGACTGAGAGAGAGACTGACTGACAGAGAGACTGACAGAGAGAGAGAGACTGACAGAGAGAGAGACTGACTGACTGAGAGAGAGACTGACTGACAGAAAGACTGACAGAGAGACTGAGAGAGAGACTGACTGACTGAGAGAGAGACTGACTGACAGAGAGACTGACTGACTGAGAGAGAGACTGACTGATAGAGAGACTGACTGAGAGAGAGAGAGAGAGACTGACAGAGAGAGAGACTGACAGAGAGAGATACTGACAGAGAGAGAGAGAGACTGACAGAGAGAGAGACTGACTGACAGAGAGAGACTGACTGACAGAGAGAGAGACTGACTGAGAGAGAGAGACTGACAGAGAGAGAAACTGACTGAGAGAGACTGACTGACTGAGAGAGACTGACTGACTGAGGGAGAGTGACTGACAGAGAGAGAGACTGACTGAGAGAGAGAGAGACTGACTGAGAGAGTGACTGACTGAGAGAGACTGACTGACTGAGAGACTGACTGACTGAGACTGACAGAGAGAGAGAGAGACTGACTGACAGAGAGACTGACTGAATGAGAGAGAGACTGACTGACAGAGAGAGACTGACTGAGAGAGAGAGACTGACTGAGAGAGAGAGACTGACTGAGAGAGACTGACTGACTGAGAGAGACTGATGGAGAGAGACTGACAGAGAGAGTGACTGACAGAGAGAGAGACTGACTGACAGAGAGAGAGACTGACTGACTGAGACTGACAGAGAGAGAGACTGACTGACAGAGAGAGAGACTGCTGACTGAGAGAGAGACTGGCTGACAGAGAGAGACTGACTGACAGAGAAACTGACTGACTAAGAGAGAGACTGACTGACTGAGACTGACAGAGAGAGAGACTGACTGACAGAGAGAGAGAGACTGACTGACTGAGAGAGAGACTGACTGACTGACAGAGACTGACTGACTCAGAGAGACTGACTGACTATGAGAGAGACTGACTGACAGAGAGAGACTAACTGACTGAGAGAGACTGACTAACAGAGAGAGAGACTGACTGACAGAAAGACTGACAGAGAGACTGAGAGAGAGACTGACTGAGAGAGAGACTGACTGACAGAGAGACTGACTGACTGAGAGAGAGACTGACTGACAGAGAGACTGACTGAGAGAGAGACTGACAGAGAGAGAGAGAGACTGACTGAGAGAGAGACTGACTGACAGAGAGAGACTGACTGACAGAGAGAGAGACTGACTGAGAGAGAGAGACTGACAGAGAGAGAAACTGACTGAGAGAGACTGACTGACTGAGAGAGAGTGACTGACAGAGAGAGAGACTGACTGACAGAGAGAGAGAGAGGCTGACTGAGAGAGTGACTGACTGAGAGAGACTGACTGACTGAGAGACTGACTGACTGAGACTGACAGAGAGAGAGAGAGACTGACTGACAGAGAGACTGACTGAATGAGAGAGAGACTGACTGACAGAGAGAGACTGACTGAGAGAGACTTGCTGACTGAGAGAGACTGACGGAGAGAGACCGACAGAGAGAGAGACTGACTGAAAGAGAGAGAGACTGACTGACTGAGACTGACAGAGAGAGAGACTGACTGACAGAGAGAGACTGACTGACAGAGAGACTGACTGACTGAGAAAGACTGACTGACAGAGAGAGAGAGACTGACTGACTGAGAGAGAGACTGACTGACTGAGAGAGAGACTGACTGACTCAGAGAGACTGACTGACTCAGAGAGACTGACTGACTGAGAGAGAGACTGACTGACAGAGAGAGACTAACTGACTGAGAGAGAGACTGACTAACAGAGAGAGAGACTGACTGACTGAGAGAGACTGACTGACTAAGAGACTGACTGACTGAGAGAGAGACTGACTGACAGAGAGAGAGACTGACTGACAGAGAGAGAGACTGACTGACTGACAGAGAGTGAGACTGACTGACTGAGAGAGACTGACTGACTGAGAGAGACTGACTGACAGAGAGAGAGAGAGAGAGACTGACTGAGAGAGAGACTGACTGACAGAGAGAGACTGACTGACAGAGAGACTGACAGAGAGAGAGACTGACAGAGAGACTGAGAGAGAGACTGACTGACTGAGAGAGAGACTGACTGACAGAGAGAGACTAACTGACAGAGAGACTGACTGAGAGAGAGAGAGACTGACTGACAGAGAGTGACTGACTGACTAAGAGAGAGACTGAGTGACAGAGAGAGACTGACTGACAGAGAGAGAGACTGACAGAGAGAGAGAGACTTACAGAGAGAGAGAGAGACTGACTGACTGAGAGAGTCTGACTGACTGAGAGACTGACTGACTGAGAGAGACTGACTGACTGAGAGAGAGAAAGGCTGACAGAGAGAGAGAGAGACTGACTAACAGAGAGACTGACTGACTGAGAGAGAGACTGAGTGACAGAGAGAGACTGACTGACAGAGAGAGAGAGAGACTGACAGAGAGAGAGAGACTTACAGAGAGAGAGAGAGCCTGACTGACTGAGAGAGTCTGACTGACTGAGAGACTGACTGACTGAGAGAGACTGACTGACTGAGAGAGAGACTGACTGACAGAGAGAGACTGACTGACAGAGAGAGAGACTGACTGACCGAGAGAGTGACTGACTGAGAGAGTGACTGACTGACTAAGAGAGACTGAGAGACTGACTGACTGAGACTGACAGAGAGAGAGAGAGACTGACTGACAGAGAGACTGACTGACTGAGAGAGAGACTGACTGACAGAGAGACACTGACTGAGAGAGGGAGAGACTGACTGACAGAGAGAGACTGACTGACAGAGAGAGAGACTGACAGAGAGATAGAGACTGACTGACTGAGAGAGACTGACGGACTGAGAAAGACTGACAGAGAGAGAGACTGACTGACAGAGAGAGAGACTGACTGACTGAGACTGACAGAGAGAGAGAGACTGACTGGCAGAGAGAGAGACTGACTGACTGAGAGAGAGACTGACTGACAGAGAGAGAGACTGACTGAGAGAGAGACTGACTGACTGAGACTGACAGAGAGAGAGAGAGACTGACTGACAGAGAGAGAGAGAGACTGACTGACAGAGAGAGAGACTGACTGACTGAGAGAGAGACTGACTGACAGAGAGTGACTGACTGACTGAGAGAGAGACTGATTGACAGAGAGAGAGACTGACTGACTGAGAGAGACTGGCTGACTGAGAGAGACTGACTGACTGAGAGAGAGACTGACTGACTGAGAGAGACTGACTGACTGAGAGAGACTGACTGACAGAGAGAGAGACTGACTGAGAGAGTCTGACTGAATGAGAGACTGACTGACTGAGAGAATGACTAAGTGAGAGAGACTGACTGACTGAGAGAGACTGACTGACTGAGAGAGAGACTGACTGACAGAGAGAGAGACTGACTGACAGAGAGAGACTGACTGACTGAGAGACTGACTGACTGAGAGAGACTGACTGAGTGAGAGAGACTGACTGACAGAGAGAGAGACTGACTGACTGAGAGAGAGACTGACTGATTCAGAGAGACTGACTGACTGAGAGAGACTGAATGACTCAGAGAGACTGACTGAGAGAGAGACTGACAGAGAGAGACTAACTGACTGATGGAGAGACTGACTGACAGAGAGAGACTGACTGATTGAGAGAGAGACTGACTGACAGAGAGAGATACTGACTGACTGAGAGAGAGACTGACTGACTGACAGAGAGAGAGGAAAACCTGCTCTCGCTACAATGAAGCAAAGCAGGATTGCATGTCAGCAGCTCCCCTTGCTCAAAAGCAATGCCGGCTCCCGCAGGAGGCGGGGAGCCGGCGGGACCATGGGGGCGTTGGGGCTCCCCCCACGGTCCCCAACACAAAGGGCCGGCCCAGGGGGATGGGGTCCCCGGGGCCACTAGAGGCCTAAGGAGGGGGGCCACGCAGCCCCCCTCCTTAAAAAATATAAAACAAACAAAAAAGAAATGTGGCCTTGCCCCGGGGGATGGGGTCCCCGGGGCCGAAATTGGCCTCGGGAGGGGGGCCGCGCGGCCCCCTTCCCATTTTTTTTTAAAATGTAAAAAAAAGAGTAGGCCCTGGGGGATGGGGTCCCCAGGGCCCCAAATAATATAAAAGAAGGGGGGCCACACAGCCCCCCTTGTAAAAAAAACAAAAAATGCCGGGATTGTGCCAGAGGCCCTGCCCCCTCCCTGCAGCACTCAGCAAACGCACCCCCTGGTGCGTTGTAAATTGGGGAATTAATTCCCCTTGAATACTGAGGGTCCCTGGGGGACAACTAGCCCACCAGGTACCTCCAGTATGCGCCACAGAGCTGCGTTGCAGAGAGGTGTTCTGAGGCCAGGCCCCTTTTTACACCTCTCTGCAACGCAGCTCTGTGGCGCTTACTGGAGGTCCTGGTGGGCTAGTTGGCCCCCAGGGACCCTCAGGACTCAAGGGGAATTAATCCCCAATTTACAAAGCACCAGAGGGCGCATTTGCACAGTGGTGCAGCGAGGGGGCAGGGCCTGACATAGCAAGTGTGCTAACGCGGCCACTGGCGTGTTGTAAATTGGGGGATTAAGTCCTCTTCAATCCTGAGGGTCCCTAGGGGCCAACTAGCCCACCATGTACCTCCAGTAAGCGCCACAGAGCTGCGTTGCAGAGAGGTGGTCTGAGGCCACGCCCCTTTTTACACCTCTCTGCAATGCAGCTCTGTGGCGCTTAATGGAGATAACTGGTGGCCTAGTTGGCCCCCAGCGACCCTCAGGATTCAAGGGGACTTAATCCCCCAGCTTAGAACGCACCAGGGGGCGTGTTTGCAGATTGCTGCATGGAGGGGGTGGGACCTGATATAACAAGTTAACAATGAGTGGTGGTGTGTGAGTGTCTGTATAGGTGTATGAGTGCATATGATAGTGTTGTATTGATGAGTGACTGCATGTATGAGTGATTGTATGGGTGAATGAGTGGATGTGTGTGTAGACCTAGGAATCAGTGAGTGCGTATGTAGTAACTGGTATTGGTGTGTCGATGGTTTCGAAAATGGTAGTCTGTATTTTACAGTGGGTGTATCAAAGGTTATATTAGAGTGTGAGGAGGTGCATCAGATTTTCACGTGGATGATGTCATCAGTGATGTCACTGACCATGTCATGAATGATGTAATATGTGACATCATCAGCAGTGCATTGGGGGGGCGCGAGTTATAGTTAGCTGAACTAACTATAACGGCGGAATTTCTATGGTTTTGTACGAGTGGAATGTCCAACTAACTATAACGTCCCTGAAACCTATGGTTTTTTCAGTGAATTTCTAAGGTTTTTTAAATGCTAATTTCTAACTATAACGTGCCTGAAACCTATGTTTTTTTTAGTGAATATATATATATATGTATATTACCTACTGGCGGTCGCCAATAGGTAGTTATAGTTAGGACCTCGTTTCTATTCAAATAGCATTTTTTCTTTTGCCAATATCTTTAGCGCCGTTTGACGAATCTTCACGAAATTTTCAAAACTAGTGGGGCACTCCGGTCAGCTCCTGTCTTGGACGTTTCGGGGTGATTCGTCAAGCGGGGGCCGAGAAAAAAGGGGGGTCCCAAAACGCATTTTCCCCATGTTAATTTCCATAGGAACTTTAGTCAAAGCTACAGCTCGAACTGCTGAACGGAATTACACCAAATTTGGCAAAAAGGTAGGTCTTGGTTCAGAAAGAGCCCTTTTTGTTAAATGGTGTAAATCCGTTCAGTAGTTCCTGAGAAATTAGAAAAAGAAAATATCGATATCCGAGCACCGAGGAGGGTTCACTCTGATTGGCTGCCAACACTCCAAACCAGGAAGTGTTGGCAGCCATCTTGTGACTCAGTAGAACCGAGTCACAAGAAAAGAGAAAAAAGATGAAAACAAGAAAAGGGGGCAAGTTAGAAACAACCTGACCCCCTTGGCCTAATCAGGGGGTCCCACAAGGACCCCCAGGGCCAAGAAAAGCATCTTAAAAATAAAGAAAATCAGCAGAATTCACACTGGGGTCGCAAATCCTGCTGAGAAAATAAAAAAAAAATGAAGCGCGGGCTCCCGTGCTTCATTTTAATGAGCCCCCGGGTGGGCCAGGTCCCGGGGGCAATGCCAAAATTAAATAGCGGGGGACCGCTACCTCCCCGGGGCTATACAAATTATATGCAGGGGCATGCGGCCCCCCCACGCAGCCCCAGAGACCGCCACCTCCCCGGGGCTTTCAAATTTAAAATGTGGGGGGCCTCGCTGGCCCCCCTTATCCCCGGGGACTGCCACCTCCCCGGGGCTTATAATAATTATAAGGGGGGCCTCGCAGGCCCCCCAAACACCGGGGACCACTACCTCCCCGGGGCTATGCAAATTGAGGGAGGTGGGCCACGCGGCCCCCCTCCAGCAGCCCTTAATGGCCCTGGGGACCGCCACCCCCATGGCCGGCTCCTGCAATGTCCCGGGGTGCCCACCCCGGGTCATTGCTGTTTGCTATGGCAGGGCGGGAGCACGGCTCCCGCCCTGCCATAGCAAACCCTGCTTTGCTTCATTGAAGTGAGAGCAGAAAAACCTGCTCTCGCTTCAATGAAGCAAATCAGGATTGCTTTTGAGCAAGGGGAGCTGCATGTTAGCAGCTCCCCTTGCTCAAAAGCAATGCCGGCTCCCGCAGGAGGTGGGGAGCTGGCGGGACCATGGGGGCATTTGGGCTCCCCCCAAGGTCCCCAACGCAAAGGGCTGGCCCTAGGGGATGGGGTCCCCGGGGCAGGAGTGGCCCGGGAGGGGGGCCACGCGGCCCCTCTCCTCATTAATTTTTTTTTAAAAATGGCCGGGCCCCGAGGGATGGGTTCCCCGGGGCTGGAAATGGCCCAGGGGAGGGGGGCCACACGGCCCCCCTCCCTGCAGATATATAAAAAATGTTTTAAAAAACAGGCCGGGCGAATGGGTTCCCCAGGGCCAATAGTGGCCCAGGGAAGGGGGGCCACGCAGCCCTCCTCCCATAAAATAAGAATTTAAAAAAAAGAAACTGGCAACTCGCCGGAGGCCCCGCCCCCTCCCTGCAGCACTCTGCAAACGCGCCCCCTGGCGCGTTCTAAGTTGGGGGATTAAGTCCTCTTCAATCCTTGAGGGTCCCTGGGGGCCAACTAGCCCACCAGGTACCTTCAGTAAGCGCCACAGAGCTGCGTTGCAGAGATGTGGTCTGAGGCCACGCCCCTTTTACACACGCATACTTACCAATGATCATGATTGCTTTCAGCTCAGCTGGGGGAAGAAGAAGAAGAAGTCTGATCAATAGTGGGGCCTCCTTCCCTTGACTACATATGGCGCCATGCATCACACAGTCCTAGGGAGTGTGTGAAGGTCACAAGTGAGGTCAAACCAAAGGGATTTTCGAATTGAGGACCAATCTGTCCCATTCAAGGTCCATAAGACCGTTGAAATCCTGCTCCACTATCAACAGGCCTGAAGGGGCTGTCAATACAGCAGAGCCCAACAGCTGTAGGAAGGTTTTTGAGAGTGTTGGTGGTGTGTAAACTGCTGTCAACATAATAACCTTGTTGTATAAAGGCCCCTTTATCATTAGATACCACCTGAATCAGTCTGTCAATGTGTGAATCACTTGGAGTTGGAAGAGTTGCTTATTCAGGATCGCCGCCGCTTGTGATATTTTAGTAAAGCCTGCATGATATGCCTTTGAGGATCTGCTCCCCTTTTTCTCCGTTTATCGACTGCAGGATTGAGGCATCGCTATACCGAAAATAGCAGACATCATTGTGTTGAAGTCCCCCATTGCTTTGCGGAACGATGAACTAGGATCTTCTTAAATAGACTCTTGATAAACAAGTTATACTCCAACTACAAATAAACTTTTAACTTCATATATTCTTAACCACCGGAGTTGGATACAAGTTTGCACATACATATCTTGATGCCCACATGGAACTAAATAAATATTGAATTCGTTTATTACATCAGTAACAACACAAAAATACGGAGACTGCTGCCCTTGAGTTTCTATACAGTAGCAACTCGGATATCCGAGAGTCAGCTCCTGGACCTGGACCAAAGGAGCAAGAATCTTTATTTCCACACTCAAAGATTATTTCTGAATAGACCATAAAAAGAATAAAGTTGAGCGGGGTTTTCCTGAAGAAGGCACACATGCCGAAACGCGCGTAGTTTTCATCTACCGCCAGCCTTTGAAATGCTTTTTTTGCACATTACTCTGCAATGAATTTTAACTCTATGTACATTGTTGTCTTGTATAACTTCTTGTTTTTTGTATATATGTATATATTTTCTTTTATATAGGCATATAATTGTGTATATGATTCTTGTAGAATTGAGACCGAAAACATAAATATCAGTACCTCCAAAAAACATATATATCTCAAAAAATAATTTTGAAAAAAATAAGAATATTTACAACAAAGAAATTTTTGAAATAAAAGATATTTTGTTATAGAAAAAGTATACAGTTGTTCATTATTAAGTGTTTATGCCTATTTAAATGTATTATATCATGGGTTTTTTGATTAATAAGATTCAGATGTGTATGGCCTGACATGCTTTATATGAATATTTAACTTGTATCTAGCCATTACCTTTACCCCACTGCAGAGGCACTTACCAGTGTGTTTTCTGAAGCATTAGTATGTCTGTTCCATAGTGTTTAGCAGTTTTAAGAATTGTCCCTCTTTTGATCTTTTTGAGCATTCCATTAACGGTTCATGTAGGGAATTTGAAGCGTGTAGGAGCCACTGTCTGGGGGTTGCTAGCCACTGCTGTTTAGGAAGAAACTAAAAACTTGGCTATTTGTGCATCGCTAATCTTCACTTCTCTGACCTCTTTATGCTCTGAGCTGGGACACTCCTGGGAGTAGCTGTTGCGCATTGTAAGTCACCGATTTTCATCATATTAAGTGTGTGTGTGTGTACAGACTTTGGAAGCAAGACAAGTGAAGCTACAAATGAAACTAATATAAACTGAAGATCCCTTACCCCCACATATTTGACTAAAAAGCATCTGTCGAATAACAGTTAGCAGGGCAGCCACATGCTCACAAGGAGTAAAGACACTGACATTGCTCCCCCTGGTTCCATTTAACAAGTTCATATTAACAAGAACTAATAACAACAAATACTAAATCATCTACAGGACACAACAGTTCCCTTGTAATGGAGTTGCTATACACTTAGGGCCTCATTTATGAGGTTTTGCCGTAGGGCAGTGCCGCAGGCCTTCCTGCTGCTCTGCCCTACGGCAACAAAATAGGGCAGGAACGCGCCATATCTATCACATACGGCGCATTCCTGTCCTTTTACACTGCGCCAGCGCACAATGGGCTGCCGCGCACCAACACAGGCACCTTTGCACCATGGTTCAAGGGTGCCTGTGTTGCACGGATGATTATTTTTGTGCAGGAAGGGAAACCTTCCTGCCCAAAAATAATCACAAGAGACTTTTTCGTCTGTCTGCTGCACACATAGAAAAAGGAAAAATGAGGAGAAATAAAGATAGTTATCCTCGTTGTGCCTCCCTTACCCATTTCCTGGGGAGGCGTAAGTTTTTGCTGCTGCCTCAGAGTTACGATTTCTCGTAAATCTGGGGCAGTGTCAAAAAGCCATGGATGTTTCTGGGAACGCCCCCAGCAACACCCATTGCACGCCCCTTTAACGCAGAAAACTGCGTTAAAGGGAACGATATTTACGAGGCAGCATTAAGCCAAAAAAAGTGGCTTAGTGATGCCTCGTAAATATGGAGCAGGCTTCTGCGCACGGAATGTCACAAAAAGTGACGTTCCTGCGGCGCAGGGGGCCTCATAAATGAGGCCCTTAATGAGGATTATCCCTTGCTAAGAGGGATTACTTGGCAGGGAGTTCGTTAGCTTGAGTTACAATGCTTTCATTGCACTATAGTTTGTTTCAGCTGTGGACGCTGACTTCTGGTTGGATGCTTCTTCAGATGTTGCTGGGTCCATTGAGGCATCACTGGATCACCATTGGATCACTGTGCTACAGAGATGACATGGATTTATTCATGTGAAGGTGGACCAGTTTTGGAATATCATTGTGCGTTGTGTCTCATATTGCACAACTCCATTTCTCTTACTCTCTTGAGAATATGTTTCTGTCTTTATAGTTGAAGAAGCATGCAATAATTTGCTCAGGCAGGCCCCAATGGACAGCTTTGAGGAAAACACTTAACAAGCCCATTCAATGATGTAACATTCTGACTGTCTTTGGAAATTAGACTGCAAAACCACTGTTCTAGGAAGGCTTCAGGATGTCTTCCATTCGCAACTTCTACAGAACCTATGAACAATAGACTATTTTGTGTGGTCTCTCTTCAGTATCTTCTGCACACTCTTTGAGTGATTTGGAGACCGCTGATAAATAAGCCACTGGGGGATATTCTCAAGAATGTTCGATAATCATCGCCAAAATAGGTTAACGCAATTTTTCATATCGCCGTCTATCGCGGGAAAATAACTCCGTGTTAACGTCGTATTCTCAACACGGCGGTAACATGCAATAGTTTCCCGATAACGCGTCAAATGTCCACGATAAAATTACCGGGACGGCGATAAAAATCTAAACCTGAACGTGAAAAAAGTTGCGATGGGCCCAACTGCGATAAAAAATTCAGCGATAAGCAGCGCCAGGCCTGCAAATCCCACAAGTCAGGCAGGAAAAACCACTATAAAAGAGGCAACAAAAAACACAAACAACTGTGAAGCACCATGGAGGTAGCCGGAGCAAGTACAGAGGACAACCAGAACCCCACAAGCCCCACGGAGGACCAGCCTGGGACCTCAGGGTCAGGGAAGGGCAAGGAGAAGAAGAAGAGGAACCCGCGTTTCAGTACGCAGGAAGACCAGATCCTCATTATGGAGGTGATAGAACACCACCACCAACTGTCCATCACCTCCACTGTGTTATTGGCAACTAAAAATACAATATGGCTGTCCATCTTGGCCAAGGTGAATGCAGTCGGAGTGAAGAGAAGGGAAGTGGACGACTGCAAGAAGCGCTGGACTGAAGTGAAGCGCAAAACCAAGCTGAAACTCGCAGCCAACCTGAAAGCAGCAATGCAGACTGGAGGTGGGAGTCCAGCGACACACCAGGAGCTGGATGAGATGGAGGAAATGGCGACCCGAGTCATCATTGGGGAGACGGTGGCAGGAGTTGGGGGACCGGACACTGCACAACATGACCTGAGCCAACAGCAACAGGGTGAGTAACAACCAGGGGCGTAGTTCGTGGAGATTTGCTACGCGGAACTTCACGAAGTTACAAAAAAACTCTGCGAAGTTCCGCGAGTGGCGGAGTGCAGTGCGAACTGCAGTTTGTGCTAGTATTCCTGCCGCTCGGGTAGAAATGCTACCCGAGCGCCAGCTCGCGCTCGTGAACTTACCGTTCGCGATCGCGAACTTACCGTTTGCAATCGCGAGCAGGGAAAAAACTCCGCTGCACATCGCGAAGCGGAGTTTTCTGCACTCCGCGAGCTCCGTGGAGTGCGGAGTTCAGAAAACTCTGCAAACTCCGCGAACAGAGCGAAGTTCACCGCCCAGGCCTAGTAACAACCAGGGACTGGGGGGACGGGGGGAGATGGGCACAATGGCACACATGCACAATTAAGTATAGCACATCTGCGGACAAACCATGCCCAAGAGTCACAGCTCCGACCAAGAGCCCAATTTACCCAAGTCTGCAATATCTCAGCACTGTATAAGCACAGAAGTGAAAGGCACACCGCCTGAAAGGGATAAGGGCCAGCCAAATCAGAGCTGAAGGGGCAACACACCCACAATGCAGCACACACACATAAGAATCAGAGCACTTCAACATTGACAACAATGTGGTACAAACTGCAACACTTTCACAACAGAACAGAGGACACAACTGCTGCCGCTTGTGTGTAGAAAATGGCCATTCACATTTGGCATAGCAGGAAACTGTGAGATGATAATGTACAAGTACAACCTCACATCCCTGATGGTGTAGAAATGTCAACTGTCCCACATCAAATAGGCATCTCCTCACAAACAGTCCCAATGTACATTGTCATGCAGTCTGTTAGTAAACTTGTACAATGCATGAACATACATGTGAACACAATGTCAATCTGCATCTCCCCTTCACATTGCAGAGGGAGAATCAACACCTCCTGCAGAGCAGACCCAACAACTCAGCACTGATGATGAAGAGGACCTCCCCAACATCGACACCGACGCCCTCCAACAGCTCATGGACAGCTTCGGCACCCCACCTCCAGGAGCAGGGCAGCCCAGCTGCATCGAGGAGACCCCACCCCCTGCACATACCACACAGCAGGAAGCACCCACCACCACAGCTGTCTCCCAGGACCCCCACGACCAACACATGGCATTCCAACGCCGTGTGTTAGGGTGCCAGGAGAAGATGGCTGATCAGCTGCGGGTGGAGTTCAACCTCATGGAAGCCAAACTAGATGCCATACGTGGGTGTCTAAGTCCCATCAGGGACAACTTACAATCCATAACGGACACCCACTGTCCGCTCCATGCTCTCCAACAATCCACAGCTGACATCGCTGGAGTCATGACTCTGAGCCAAGAACAACTGTCTAGTCAGAGTGGCTCCAGCGATGTCAGCCGGGAGTTGGGACACATAAGGAGAATGATGAAAAGCTTGGAGCGGATGCAGGCGGAAAGAATGTTTACCATGGCTGCACACCAGCGAGATGTAGCTGTGATCTTCCATGCCCTGCAGATCCTCGTCATGGCATTGCCACCACAAGGCCTGGCGCGGATGAATGCTGCTGCTACTACTCCATCCACATCTCCGCCCCTGAAGTGTCAGTGCCACACAGTGATGCAGACTAAACACCACCACCCACATGTGAGGCACCTGACACATCAGAGGACGAAGATAATGATGAATCTGGCTTTGTGGTAAGAATGAAGTGGTAGCATTCATCTCCGCCATATGGCCAGTTTCAGCTTGGTTCTGCCCTCTGCATCATGCCCTGGAATAACACCTTCCACTGTCCCCCGATACATTCAGCGACACTCACCTTGGACCTCGACATGGACTGCCATATTTTGTTTGGTTACCAATAACACAGCAATCACACTGCGGACTGAAGTCTTCCTCTTCCGATGAACTTGTCAATCCCTAAAGGACTGGTGCTGGCCCCCCACGGGGCAACAATGTAAAGTGGGGTTTGCATGGCCCTGTACTGGTCCAGCTTCAACACTCCACTGAATGCGAATAAAACATTCTAATTCACACAGATGTGTCATGGCTATGATCAATCAAGTATGAAAGTATGGATGAATGTAGGGACAGTGATTCCACAAAAAGGTACTCCCTGGGTAATGCTATCAATGCGCATGTATGGCCGTGACCCAGATAGGCAGTGAGACACACATTGTCATTCAAATCAACACTCATCACAGTTGAATACAAGTGAAGGTGCGTAGACTTTATTAGCATATGCGTGTCAGTACGGGCAAGATAAGTGCCACAACATGCAGACCAATGCAGCAGTATGTCAGAATGAGGAACGTTGCCAAGCGCCGCTGTTCACTCCGGGGGAGTGCCTCACCTTTCACAGGTGTGTGTTAACCTGCGTTGTTGTCCGCTCATGTATTCGGAGTCCAGGCGAATGCAGCCATGTCCACTGTTGTCATGGGATATGTGGAATGTAAATAAACAATTAGGAAATGAATAAAAAAGTGGACCTATTACTAACAACCATAGTAACCAGAAACAGTTGAGTATCAAAAATATATTTTATTTTATTTTTTTAATATATTTGTTGAGAATATATAGATGTAATTTTTTTATAAACTGAACAACATTTTTTTTTTAAATGACAAAATTACACATAGCATCAATTGTAAATATCTATTGTTCTTTGCCTATGCATATATTTTGGAAAGAATGCATTTATAATTAGCATTATCTAATTGCACATGGTTGATGTTATATAGTTATACATGGCCTAATGATGCATCATATTATTTAAAAAAGATGTCAAAACTAAACCAATATTGTGATAGCATATGTATTTCTGAACCAAAGTGATTTCAATGCAAACAATACAATACAAACAATACAATAATGGCTAACATAATTTGTGTCTATGCGCGTTTCGGCGGAACGCCTTCATCAGGTAGCCATAATGGTCTTAAAGACTGGCAATTATCGTCTTTTGAAGAGAAGTTGAATACAAAATAAACGATAAAATGATGACACGTCTCTAATAATGATAAGAGGGAAAGTGCTGAATATGAATGTTGATTTTACTCGCAGTCCAGATGTTGATAATTTTCCATGTTGCGCATATGAATGAAAGGACGTGATAGGGTCCTTTAAATCAGTAGCATTAAATGTGGTAATTGGTTTCCGTTATGTGACCTAAAATCAGGAGCCGCAGCTAAATCATGGATCACACGCTGAAAATCGCGCTTCAAAATGAGAAAAAACGATGAATATCTTATATATGATGAAAAACTTGCGGCAGCAGTTTCACAAGTCTCGAGTCTGCGGGAATCCTGCTTCGGCGGGACATCAACATAGATGCTTCACGGGATCAGCATGCTGGGCCGCCGTATCACTCTGCGAGATGAACGTGGGATATGTGACCAGATCTCCAAGATGCAACAAGGTGTTGGGACATGTGCAATGGGTTCCAATCTGTTGTGGCTGCAGGTACGTAGTTACTCGTCCATGAAAGCGATTGCAGCTTCGTAGGCTATCATTTCCAACATGAGGTCGTTGTCGACTTCATCAAACAGGACAGCGAGGCAATCCATTAGCAGGTCCGGACAGATGTGCTGCGTCCACCCCCTTTCACCAATTAGCACTACAGCCCAATAGGGGAGCGGTTCAATGTGGTCACTGCACACGAGGAGTTGTGCAATCTCCCAGGTCCAGCTGCCAGCATGTATGCCAAGTATCAAGGCATCCCATAAATGGGTATCACGGTGACACTCCTGGTCGTGGGCCAACAGTGGGCGCACACACATGTCAAAATCCAGTTCAGCTACCGTCCTGTTGGATAGGCAGACATCCATGGACCACTCGAATATGCACGATCGACAATGCAACACAGGCTGAACGCAGGTGACGTTGGCAAGGCGGAAGCTTAGCCGGTAACTGATCCGCAGCACTGTCAATGGCAGTGCCCCCAGTAAATGCAGCATACATGCACGGTACAGTTCCACGTGACAGGGGTTGTGTATGTGTCCGGAATGTTCTGCCATTGCGTTAGTGGCTCTGGTTGAAGCGGCACTGTTCTGACCTGCGCCAGTTCTGTGGATGAAATGCCACAGCTCGGATCAATGAGTTGTTTTAGTGTGCAACGGTTGTACGCCTGGGATGGTGTGGGAGTAAGTGTGAAGGCCATTCCATGCAAGATAACTTCGAGCAAGGACTTCTGTGTGTGGGGTGTGTATACGTTGGTCTTTTATTGGGCTGTGCGCAGTGTGGGAGTCATCATCAGCTGCTATAGTATCTGTCAGGGGGTGCCGGGCACATGCAATTCCGAGGTCGGAGGTGCAGATGTGCTTCCGCCTGATAGTTCAGACAAAGGAGCTTTCATCCCTAATGTTAGTTTGTCATCTGCTTGAATTCAGGAAATGTGATGTGGCTTGTTGAGGGTGGGGTGAGATGTGTGCGACTTTGGGATTCATGTTTGACATGTCTTGCATGTGGCAAATGAGCGGCATCACTGTGTGTTACGTTGCCTCACAGCTGCTCCTCCCTCCCCCGAGCCTATTTACTTGTGTGCGCTGCGCGGTTGCATCACTTGCACTCCTACGGCACACCATTGTCATGCCTGTCTGCGCATGTCCACAAGCCTGACAACGACACTGTGATGTTGGCCGTTGAAGGTGGGCAGCCACGTGAGTGTAGGCCTATGGTAAGGATAGGGCGGACACAGATGTAGAGTTCATGCCTGGCTGAACTCGCGCTGCGATTAAGGCTAGGCATTTGGCTCATGCTGCGGCAATACAGATACACACAACACTTGGCATGTATGAGCCAAGACCCCGAGCGGTCTTGTGCTCCTTCATTTCTCCATTCGTGCGAGCCCACCCTCCGGGTGCATGCTACATTGCAACATTGTTGATTGCGGGCCGGGTGGTGCTGACACTACAACAGAGACACACGCATTAGTTACTTCCTTGTCCAGGCCAGAACTGAACCACGCCCAGAGCCCTGGGCAAATTCTTCACACCCCTACGCTGGACTGGCGTACGCCGGCCCAGCCCACTCCGCTTACCCTTACAGGGGGACGACAAAGCTACGTGTCCAAGGTCTTACCCACTGCCTGAGGTGACATGGTTGCGTCCGCTGTCCACAGCACAATGTCATGTGGTAGGGCCCAGGCCATCATGCATACATAATGACCACACGGATACACTTAGATAGATAGTGGAACTGGCTACGGGCACGTGCGCCCGGCCCCTTTTTATTACCAGGGTCACATGTCCAGTGACGCCTGTGCTGGATGGGTGTGGGGTGAGTGTAAGCCGGCCCTCAGGGAGTGGTTGGTGCTGGCAACAACTAGAACAGTGATCATCGGATCACACACACAGATTCAATCATAAAGGGTCCATGACTTGCAGTGCACTGAGGTAGGGGCACCAGATCTGGCATCACACACACAAGATTCAATCATAAAGGGTCCATGACTTGCAGTGCACTGAGGTAGGGGCACCAGATCTGACATCACACACACAAGATTCAATCATAAAGGGTCCATGACTTGTGGTGCACTGAGTTAGTGGCACCTGAAGAGCTGAGCAGGGTATCAAGCTGATGCGGATTCCGAAGCAACCACAGCACAGAGACCACCCTACTTGCCGCCACAGACGACATCAGCACCCTCCTGGACCAAGGCCACTCCGCAGCCCTCATCCTACTCGACCTATCAGCAGCCTTCGACACCGTCTCCCACCGCACACTAGTCGCCAGACTACACGATGCAGGCATACAAGGAACAGCCCTGGACTGGATCCGATCATTCCTCACCGGAAGAAGTCAAAGGATCAGACTCCCACCCTTCCTCTCCAACCCCACGAAAATCACCTGCGGAGTCCCACAGGGTTCATCACTGAGCCCCACCATCTTCAACATCCACATGGCCCCCCTCGCAGCCATCGTCCGACAACACAGCCTCAACATCGTATCCTATGCCGACGACAACCAGCTCATCCTCTCCCTCAACAAAACCCCACCACTGCCAAACTCAACTTCCAGAAAGGAATGCAAGACGTTGCAGTCTGGTTGACCAACAGCTGCCTGAAGCTCAATGCCGAGAAGACAGAAGTCCTCATCCTCGGTACCACCCCTTCTGCATGGGACAGCACCTGGTGGCCGACTGCCCTCAGAAGCCCACCTACCCCCTCAGACCACGTCAAGTACCTCGGCATCGTACTCGACTCATCACTCACCATGAACCGACAGGTCAACGCCGTCACCTCCAGCTGCTTCAACACCCTCCGCATCCTCCGCAAGACCTTCAAGTGAATTCCCCCTGAGTCAAGGAAGACAGTCACCCACGCACTCATCACCAGCAGACTGGACTATGGAAACGCACTCTACGCAGGCATCAACAAGTACCTACTCCGTAAACTCCAGACAATACAGAACACCGCCGCCAAACTCGTCCTCGGCATCCCCCGACACGAACACATCAGCCAACACCTACGAAGTCTCCACTGGCTCCCCGTGGAAAAAAGAGTCACTTTCAAAATCCTCACTCATGCCTACAAATGCCTACACAACAACGGACCCAAATACCTCAATGACAGAATCAACTTCCACGTACCCAAAAGAAACCTCCGATCTTCCAACCTCGCACTGGCTGAAACCCTGTGCATCCACAGAGCCAGAGCAGGCGGAAGATCCTTCTCTCACATTGCAGCCAAGACCTGGAACGAGCTATCGGCAGACATCAGACACGCCCCCTACGTGAACACCTTCAGGAAGACCCTCAAGACCTGGCTCTTCGGCTAAACAGATCTGAGGACCACCCCCCTCAGCGCCTTGAGACCCTCACGGGTGAGTAGCGCGCTTACAATTCCCTGATTGATTGATTGATTGATGATGGCATCCAAGACAGGTGTGAGCAACTTTGATAGGCTGGCTGTAAGACTCCTCCGACTCTGGCAGTTGTTGGTTGGAGGTGGTCCTGGCGGTGGTGGCGGGTGTGCAGCCAGCGATGATGGCGTATCCTTGCAGGTCAGGATTGGATTTGATGTGTGAGCCCTGCTGACTGCAGTGTAGGCCGGAGGCAGTGGTCAGCAAAGGCCCACAGCCATGTGGCGTTGACTTGAGCTGCACAGAGTTAGTGGCACCTGAAGCGCTCAGCGGGTGCGCAGCCTGCGATGATGCGTCTTCCGGGCGGGCCGCACTGGAAGCAATGTCTGTTGCCTACTGGACTGTGCCATCAATAAATCAAGACTCTATTTGAATTGGGGGACCTGCTGACTGCAGTGTAGGCCGAAGGCAGTAGTCAGCACACACGTAACTCTGCGGTGCTGTGCCGCTGGGTGCGCTGGGGGCCTGTGTCGTGGAAGCCAGCGATCGGCTGAGGAGGCTGGCGGTCACGGCGGCGGACTTGTGGCAGGGTGAGGGGCGCCGCCCTGGCAGACACGTTGGCCATCCCGGAAGTGAACAACGCCCAGAGCCCCGGCCTATTTATTCACACTCCTACGCTGGACTGGCATAGCCGGACAAGCCCACTCCGCTTACGCTTACAGGGGGGGACGACACAGCTACATGACCGAGGTCTTCCCCACTGCCTGAGTTAACATGGTTACGTCCACTGTCCACAACACTACAAACACCAGCAGTATATGTCCACATGGACATGTCTGTGCTCTGCATACTGAAGTCTGTCCAGCACATCACCGCCACACTTGGCATTGTGTACATTCTTATTCATGGGTGACTTGCCTCCTTCACACATACTTGGTTCCCACCTCTCCCCACATTCTGCAATTGTGTGGCTGAGGGGCCATGACGTTTTTGGAAGGTCAAATGTCTTGTTCAGCGCTGCCTCAGTGGTAGTCCGGGGAGGGAGGGCCAGGGGGGGGCCTGGGGGTGGTGGCGGTGGGTGTTGTGGACCTCTTGGGTCTCCGAGCTGCATGATCAGTAGCTCCATGACATGTGTTGGTCTTCAGATGTGGCTCTGGGCTGGGCTCCTTTCATACTGCAGGTTGTCGTCCTGCTTAACACCAGTAAAAGGCAGGTGTTAAATCCCTGCTGCTAACGCGCCTTATCGCCTGTTTTTGGATCGCATCGCAGATCTGGCTGGTCGTTGAGAATATCGCGAAGTGGTGTTTTCGTGTGTTTTTGCACGGGAACGCCTACTCTGCATATCATTAGCGTTAGTTGTCGCTCTCATCCGTGGCGATGTTTTTTGCGGAAGCTATCTCTGGATGACTGGCGATATCGGCAGTTTGCACCAGCTTGAGAATAGGGCGATAAATCTATCGCCACTTTTGCGGTGCTAAAGTGCCGATAAATCGGCGATAAGTCCTTGAGAATATGCCCCACAGTTTCTTGCAACATCTTCACAGAGTCTTCTAAATCCAAAATTCTGGTCTAGTTTCCGTAATTCTGTTCCCTGCATTTCTGTTGTCCTGTCTCAGTAGGGAAATGTTAAGGCCCACTTCTCCTATTTTGGATTCAAGCACTTAACTGGATGTTTGAATGATGTGAAGGATCACAGCCATTGCAGGTGTCAAAGTTTCACCTGCATCTCCATTGCCACTTGGTTGGCAGGGTGCCAGTGGGTCTGGTTGGTTGGGAGGGTAGAGGTTTTGTGAATTTGTTTTTCACTCCCTAAGTAGGGTCACAACTGTGGTGTCTTACGCCATGTTTGAGAATAGCATGTTATTCCCTTTGCCTAGACACTTAGGCGGCGTGTTTTGCCCGTGCCAAATACTGGCAAGGGTGGATATTGTCTGTGTGGGCTGAGGTGCTAATGTCTCAGATGTCAACATTGAAGGGATGTCACTACTTTACTCAGCAAGGGCCCAGGCTTTTTAGTCTGATCAAAAAGGAAGTGCACAGTGAATGCCATAAAGGCGCCTCGCAGAGCAGTTTACAGTGAGTTAGTGGTACGGGTGGAGAGGAGCTATCAGCTGAGAGTTCAAGAGCCACAGATGGGATCGCCTTTTTCGTTGTCTGTCCTCCAACCCTTACAGTAGATTACTGCTTGACATCAGAAAGGTGACAACAGCTGTCAGGTTATTTCACTCTCTCTTCTGGAAGTCAGGATCTTCTGCCAGTGATTTCCTGTATCTGTAAATGGAGTCAAAACCACAATTCCAGTCTGGTGGCTCAAATGGGCCCGCTATATGTCTCCTCACCCCGCCTAAAGATGTTTCATGAAGCTATGGTAGGTAGTACAGGATTCTATTTCTTTCAACGGCAACTATAGTATAGTTCACCAAGTGCTTGTCAAATAAGATCTGCAATTTGGGGCCCAGGATCCGTTTGACATTAGACTCCAGAATCAGGGAGTACTTGAACTACTGTATTTTGCATGGTAGCAGTATTGCACTGGTGTTCTTCCTGTTCACCGAGATGTTCACAGTTTGTCTTGGGTTGATCCAACTACTTGACTTGATTCTTAAGGTCTATTATCTTTTAATTACAAGTGTCAAGAGAGCTTTTTATCGGTGGGAAGTAGCTCTCCCCTGCAGTCTTGCGACGTGCTCCAGGCGTTCTGTGGTTAAATGGGGGGAGAACACAGCCCTAGATTCCAAAGGCATCCGCTACTGGGAGTTATGGCAGCCACCTCCCAAGGGCTACATGGTATGCCACTGATTTCCGCCAGGTTTGAATGTGGGTCTCGGGATGTACTGAATCCTCCTGCCAAGGCCACTGGAAAAGTGTTTTAGAATAGAAAATTGACATATTCCCTCAATGCCTAGGTGTGCTTCTGACTTCCTCATATCTCATTGCTATGCCTATTTTCTAGGCCCTGTCTGTGAGGTTAAACATGCTGTAAAACAGCAGTTTACCTACCACCATGAAAACCTAAAAGAGGAATATGGTTGACTCCTGTGATCTCGAAGGATTTGTTGGCTCTCCTCCTGTTGCTTGAAACTCAGCGATATCAAAGTCTCTACCATCTGCTCCTTTGCCTTGGAAGTGGACCCAGATACTTGCTCAAGAGAAATTGAAACATCTCCCATCTGCGTGTAGCAGAACCTGACTAGGATTGGGGTTCCTGCTTCAATAGGATGCATACCCCTGTCAACCAGAAACCAGGCGGCATATTTATGACCCCCGTGCACCGCCATAGCGTCACTTTTTGTCATGCTCCGGTGGGGCAAACCTTGAAATCATATCTATGCGGCCACGCAAAGCCACTTTGCATGGCTTTGAATGGTCTCATCAGTGGCGGCCAGCATGACTCGTGGGTGGCAGGCCAGGGGCGGATGCAGGGGGGGCCGTGGGGAGTTGCGAGCTGTTGCACAATACAAAAAAAATATATACACTTACCTTGCCGCTGGGCCCCACGTCTCTGCTCCTGCTCTCCTCGTGGGACTCGAGGAACAGGAAGCCAGGAAGAACAGCCAGGCTCCCCTGACCAATCACAACGCTGCAATGCAGCGTTGTGGTTGGTAAGCACCCAGGCTCCCCTGACTAATCACGACGCTTCAATGCAGCGTTTTGATTGGTTTTGAGCATCCTGGTTCGACGCTCAACCAGGGAATGGAGGCCTGGGCATGTTTCCTTGCAGGCTGTAATGCAGCCTGCATGGAGAATGGGGAAAGTGCATATGACTGATTTGGGCGGCCCGAGAGGGCCAAACAAACAGTCATTGCGCACTTAGGAGTGGGCAAACCACTCCTCCCCTGCCCTGCTCCTAAAGAAGAACAGCCCCACCCACCTGCCCGCCTGCAAAGGAAACATAAAATGATAATAACTGAAAGTTATTATCATTTTATATTTCCTTCACTTCACTGCTCAAAAGCAATGGGGCGACGCTCCTCCGCCATAGCAGAGAAGCATCCACTGGGTCTCATAAATATGGAGTAAGGCAAGGCAGCGCAAATCACTGCGTTGCCTTACTCTGCACTAGGGAGGCGTTCCATGGGCTACGCAGTGGGTGTTCCCAAATATCACCCATGGATTTTGATGCTTCCCCAGATTTACAAGAACATGTAAACTTGGGGATGTGCCAAAACCTTACACCTCCCGAGCTGAGGTGTAACAAGGAGAAATAACTTTATTTCTTCTTGTTTATTACTCTTTCTATGTGTGCTGCATTCTGCAGCACATATAGAGGAACACACCTCAATGGATTGTTTCTGTGCAGGAAGGTGTCCCTTCCTGCACTTAAGCAACCCTGCCGACAACACAGGCACCCTTGCATCTCGGTGCAAGGGTGCCTGTGTTGATTTGATTTTAATTTGTAAAGAGCGACATCTGCACTAGGGCATCTTGGCGCTGTCTTCAATGCTAAGAAAGATCAGAGAAAAAGAGTCTACAGAGGTAGGGTGAAAAGCTAGGTTTTAAGAAACTTTCTGAAAACCAGAAAGTTGAGGATATTCCTTAAGTACTCTGGCATTTGATTCCAGAATTGTGATGTGACATGAGAGAACCTTCTACCACGCCAGGAGGCTTTGTGAATGCGAAAAACGGACAGCTTCTGTGAAGTAGCAGAACGTAGAGATCTGTTAGGGGTGTACCATGAACATTTTTTCATCAATGATTTGGGGCCTTGGAGGTGCAATGCTTTGTGGGCGATACAGAGCGCTTTAAAGGCAACTCTTTTTTTTTTCCAACTCTCCAACTTCCTCTTCCTGTCCAGCAGGCTCCTCCCAGTGCTTTGTTCATCTCCTGGTCACTTTTCATTTGGATTTGGAGCTGGAAGGATCACTCTTTGTGTCTGCTTCAAATCCCATTGGATTTAAGGACTTTGTATTTGAGATTTCACAAGTAAGTTGAAAAACTGGTGTTGTTCATTTGATTGGGGCCATGCACCTGAATTTATTTGTACGTTTAATCGATTTTTAAAATTTATTGTGATGGGTGGTCTGTTACAGTAGGTGTCTAGTTATTTCTTTGTAAGTAATGTTTCTTTTTTTATAAAGGAAAAATGTTGCACAGTTCACTACATTTTCTTCTTGTTTTTAATGGATTTGCAATATTTATTTTATTCACTATGAGGCCTAGTCTGCCAATGGGCCTTCCAGCCAGTAGGCCCAGTGCTAGTCATGGGTGCATGAATCAACTGTTTCTGTGGTGTCTGTTGAATTTGAAACATCATTTAGGTCATAGATGGATTTGGATTGAAATACAAAATGTTTTGTTTTGTGATATTGCACATTTGTTTTCCTCGTGCAAACGGCGTATAGGTGGGGTAATGCCTGTTAATTTTCGTTTTTGGCATTGCTGAATTGTTGCTGTATTTTGTGTTTTACCATGCCTCCTTTGTCTGGCCACTGTGCGTGTGTTTGCCATATGGCCTTAACCATTTGTCTTTGTTTCTCATGCCATGTGACCAGGGATCATTTTGTATAGTCAGTGTCAATTGGCCTGCATGTGTTCTTTGTTTTCCAGGCCTCGCCCTCCTGCCTCTTATTGTTGTGACCATGTGTCTGGTGGCCATTTTGTGCAGCCAGCCAGTGTGCTTTCCCCATTCGCCTGCATGTGTTCTTTGTTGTGGCCATTCCTTTTTGCTGGTTGTTGTTGTTGTGACCATGTGGCTGGTAGCCATTTTGTGTAGCCAGCCAGTGTGCTTTCCCCATAGGCCTGCATGTTTTCTTCTTAGTTTGTCCCCATGACTTTTTGACTGTTGTTGTTGTGATCATGTGGCTGGTGGCCATTTTGTGGAGCCAGCCAGTGTGCTCTCCCCATAGGCCTACATGTGTTCTTTGTTTTCTAGGCCTCCTGCTTCTTGTTGTGACCATGTGGCTGGTGGCCATTATGCATAGGTAGTCCATGTGCATTTGCCATAGCCGTGCATTTGTTCTTTGTTTGTGGCCCTACCTCCTTGCTTGTTGTTGTTTTGCAGGTAATTTTTCTTATTTTGTACAGGAAAAATGTTGCATAGTTTAGTACATTTTCTCCATGTTTTCTAATACATGTGCAATATTCTTTTAATTCACTATGTGGCCTAGTCTGCTAATGGGCCTTCCAGCCAGTAGTCCCAGTACTAGTCATCAGTGCATGAAACAACTGTTTCTGTGTTGTCTATTGGATGAAACAGCTTTAAGGGCATGGATGTATTGGATTAAAATACAAAATGTGCTATTTATATGGTATTTCAAGTTTTCTTTTCTCCTGCAAACAGTGTATAGGTGGTGTAATGCCTTTGGAGGATGTGCATTTTAGCCCTGTTAATTTTCATTGTTGGCATTGCTGAATTAATGCTGTGTTCTCTGTATTACCATGCCTCTTTTGTCTGGCCACTGACCAGTGTGTGCGTGTATGTGTTTGCCATAGGCCACCATTTGCCTTTGTTCCACATGCCATGTGGCCATGGCCATTTTGTATATAGTCAGTGTCCATGGGCCTGCATGTGTTCTTTCTTACCAGGCCTTGCCCTCTTGCCTCTTGTTGTTGTGAGTGACCATGTGGCTGGTGCCACCATTTTGTATAGCCATTAGCCAGCCAGTGTGCATTCCCCATGGGCCTGCATGTGTTCTTTGTTGTGGCCATGCCTTCTTGCTGGTTGTTGTTTTGTTGTGACCATGTGGTCGACGGCCATTTTATGTAGGCAGCCAGTGTGCCACAGGCCTGCATGTCTACTCTTTGTTCCTAATGCTTTCCTGCTCATTGTTGCTGTTGATGACCATGTGGCACTGGCTGGCATCCAGTTTGTGCGCCCAGCCAGTGTGGCCCTCTGCCATAGTCTTGCAAGGATGGTTGAGCAATGAGATAGCAGTTTAATAAATTATTATCTTTGAGGATAACTTACTTCACTTATTTAGAATTTTTTTAATTAATTTTTTTTTCAAAGTTTCTTTTTAATTAATTGGTCAATTATTTATTTATTTTTTTTGCAATTTTTTAAAAACGTTTTTTTGTTCATACCATTTTCACTACATCTGACATCAGTCAACCCCATGTCTGCTATAGGTGCACAACAACATTCATTGTTTAAGGATTATTCCTTCCATTGTCATTGGTCAGCTGTACCTTCCTCAGTGCCACATCCCACGTGAGTGACGTGACCCACATAAAGCAAACAGTTACATCTGTATGTTGTTATTCTGTTTGCTCTTTCTTATCCTTCCTGAGTTTACAGTCAGTCACCATGAAAGTTTATGTTGGTGTGGTTTTCCATTCTACGAATAGATACACTGTATTGTTAATTATTTATAATAAGAGTAACCAGTGATCACACTAAATGGTATTGTGTTTGTTTTTACTACTAATTTAACTGCAACAATGCCACTTTTCACTGATGTCCTTCTTGCTTCTTTTCTTTTAGATGCACAGGAGACAATATCACCCAAGGTACTGCCAGAAAGAATGCCTGTGCACGAAGTGACGCCTGACCCACACATCACAGATATCTCTTCAACTGGTGAAGCTAAGTGCCGCTGCTAACTGACAGCTTCAAGATGGCACCAAAGAAAGGTGCTACCAAGAAAGTGGCCAGTGAGGAGAAGGAGCTTACTTCCGCTGGTATGTTGACCCACATCTTTTTTGGAAAACAAAACTGTGCCTGCCACACCGGCCTCTGGGGCGCAAGCTGGGAGTGGCACCCCCACATCAGTGGACCCACCCCAATCTAGCCCCAAGCCCATGTCTGTCACAGAGGCAGACAGTCTAATCACAGCAATGCCAACAAGAAGTGATGTTGAAATAGACTTATCGCAAAGTAGTACCTAATCGTTGCAGGAAACTCAGAAAAGTAGACAAAAACAACAGCCGCAACCACCAATAGCAATTCCTACCAAAGTAGGAGCAGTTCAAGAGATTGAGGAAGTAGAGGAATCTGCTCTTTCAGAAGATCCATTGTCATCCAGATCTCCAGCTAGAAAAAGGAAGGTTAGTGGTGCATCATCTTCTTCTTCAAGTCCCCCATCTAGATACCACTTGGATACCGCCTCAGTCTGAGAGTGAGACATGCCACGAGACAAGGCTAGGGAAAAGGAAGATTCCAGAAAGCCTTAGAGTTCTGGAGGCAGATGTAGAAGAGTAGGATTGCGATGAGCCAGTCATCATGGATGTTAGCCCAGCCCCAGTGGAGACCGACATTACCCCATCCCAACTTCCCGGTGAGGGATGTGGCAGTGGCACCACAGATACAACCGCTGAGATATTTGCAAAGTCCTGGCAGCGACCTACATCCACAACCACCTCAGTAGAAGTAGGTACTGCAGAAAGTCAAACGTCAAAACGGCCACATACCACCAGTTCACCTGACATTGCCAGTGGCACCAGCGCCAGAAAGTTGAGCTCCCCAGTTTGGGATTTCTTTTCGCTTAGCAAGAAGGAGGCGAACATTGCCATATGCTCCCTTTGCGGAGCAAGTGTTAGTTGGAGTAAGCTTGGTGCAAACTATGGTACCAGGGGCCAAAAAAAACCATTCGAGAAAGTTTCATACGATCTGTTGAGAGGCGCACCTTAGCGGCCAAAAAACTGCAAGTGTTGTTGGTGAAGGGGGTGAAAGCCGGTTGAGCAAGGAATCCAAATCTGATCCAATCATGGTGGAAAGTGAAGAAGTGGAAGGCATTTTTGTTACGCAAAGCAGCCCTCTCCCCAACAGTGCAGTAGTATTGCCCACATCAGGAACATCGCAATGGCACAAGACTCAGGTCAAGACACCAAGGCAAGAGAGGACAGTGACTGCCCCTCTGAAAAACACATTGAAGCCTACCACCGCCTGCTCTCAAGAAGTCAGTGGCATCAGAAAAAAAAATGGCATGTTTAGGCCAGAGGGGCAATATGAACGCAACCACCCAATGGCATGCTAGTACAATGCGAAGCTGGATAAAATGTTAGCACTGGACCTCCTCCCTTTATCTTTTGTGGAAGCGGAGGGTTTTCTGGAATTTGTGGCAGCCATCTGCCCAAAATGGAAGGTTCCCAAAAGGTTCTATTTCGCCAGAGTTTCTGTTCCAGTGCTACATCACGATGTGCTGGAATTGCTTGGACAAGCTTTGCAGCAGAGTGCTGTACACAGTATCCACCTGACAACAGACATGTGGACCAGTTGCCAAGCGACTGATTACATGTGCATCACTTCACACTGTATCTCTTTTGTGGGGGCTAGAGAAAAGATATCTGCAGGTGTTTACACTGCTGAGATTTCTAATACGGCTCGGAAGCATGCAGCAGTAGCCATGTTTGCCATGGAGAAATCCCATTTAGCTGCAAACATTTTGGAAGACTTTAACAACAAGGTCTTTGAATGGCTGCAACCAAGACAGCTTAAGATTGGATTTGTTGTCACAGACAATGACAGTAATATAGTTAAGGCCATGGCCGATGGTGGCTTTGTCAGGGTCCTCTGTTTGGCGCATTTCATCAACATCATTGTACAGGACTTTCTCAAAAAAGAAGTCCAAGTAAGCAACTTGCTGTCCACCTGCAGAAGAATCTGCACTCATTTCGGCCATTCATTTTAAGCCCGGAAACTGCTGAGGGTCATTCAGCATGATAATGGAATGCCAGTTAAAGCACTCATACAGAAGGTGCCAACACGTTGGAACTCGACTTTTTACATGCTTGAATGCCTGTTTGAGCAGTACAGACCTATCAATGAATATGTCATGCAAAGAAGGGATGTAGCTGTGAAAGGCATGATCATTGAGATGGAACAATGGGGCTTAGTCAAATGCCTGACAGAGATGTTGCTTCCTTTTGAGGTGTTCCCACAGGAAGTCAGCAGGGAGGACAGTACCATGGGCCAAACTATACCATTGTTGCAGATGCTACAGGGACAGCTAAAGGAGGTGTCTACAATGTTAGCAGGTGTGGAGGAAAAAATGATGCGTATGACTTGGTGGAGAGCTTAATCCTTCACTTATCTGCTAATACAAGGGTGCAAAGAGACATTGTGTCATCCAAACATTGCATCTGTGCCACAATTCTTGATCCACGGTACAAACCATTACTGTCCACTTTCATTACATTTTCAGACGGGGATGTTGGAAAATACAAAACATGGATAGCTAGCAAGGCGGTGAGCTAGAAAAAGAACAGCAGGCAATTAGAGGCCCACTCCTCCAGGGTACAAGTTCGCAGGGCAGCCTTCAAGTTCAGAGCCTGAGGGCAGTGCTGCTGGCTCACAGCAGCCAAAACCAACAACAAGAACACCATCAACAACAAGAACAGGAGCATCAGCACCAAAATCTGCAACTGAGTGGTTTCTACTGGCAGGATTTAAGTCCAGTACAGAGGCGAAGGCAAACGAGGTCAAACACGGTGGAGCACCAGCAATGACCATTGAACGGCTGGTCCAGGCCTATCTGGATGACCCAACACAGGTCTACCTTGATTAAAACCCATTGGTGTATTGGTATGGGAAGAGGCGCCAATGGCCAGTGCTCAGCAGGCTGGCAATAAACTACTTGGGTTGCCCGGTGGCCAGGGTCTCCGTTGAGCGTGTTTTCAGTGCTGCTGGTGCTGTTGTCACAGTGAGAAGGACCAGTTTCTCACCCCAAAACGTGGAGAGATTAACCATGATCAAAATGAATCAGCACTTTATAACACCAGATTACTCCATACCTGAAGTACAACAGGAGGAAGATGTGAGAGACTCTGGTCATGGAAGTAGTAGTGTGTTAGATGGCCTACTTCCGGGTTCACCACCAGAGTGTGAGGAAGAGCTCTACTTCCCTGACTACTAGGCCTGGGCCAGCAACCATAGAACTTTCTCTCTCAGTCTCTGTCACTGATCTGCTCTCTTTCTTTCACGCCCAAAAAAACAACAACAAAAAAACGATACAGTTAGGGAAACATTATTTACTTTTATTTGTTTGTGGCTCATTGACTAATTCATCTCCACTGTCTTTCTCTTAGACAAACTTTATTGCCGGACTGGAGTTCCAATGGTGTGCAGTGAAGAAGTTCTCCCCCACTCTCAAGGGCATTGGAGAGAGAGAATACAAACAAATGTGTGCCTGCCTCCAACCCTGGGCCGTGACTATCTATCCTTTCCTAATTTATTGCCCTGCTGGCCAGACTGCCCCACATTATTTGATTTACACTGGCCAATGTCTGCTTCGTGAATAAAATAGATCTGCATTCTGCAATGTACCACGATCACGGTAACCACGCCTGAAGAACATATAAATGGCATGCATTGCACGCTGAGTGATTGCTGTTTGTTGTGAACTTGTGATGTGTGTTGAGAGATGATTCATGTGGTGCCAGGCAGTGTGATACTGGGTGTTTGTGTATCTGTAACTACTATGCTGAAAATGTGTTTGTGATGATGATTTACAATGTTGATGGCCTACGAACGACTGAACAATTTTTCCCAAAGGAGATATTTTTTCCTTCCCTTTTCAGAGATAGCAAGATTTCTTCACCGGGTCCACTCCACACTGCTTTGTTTTATTGATTTCTGCTTTATACTCCTCAAAGGGTCAGACCCGAACAGTCCCATGGATAACGCAAACACAAATCTAGTCTACACAAAAAATGACTCAATGTTTCTCTTGTTGTGCAAAAACAAATTTGTACTACAGTTCAATCGATCTATTGCATTTGAGTCAGGACTCGGGACACAGTTGGTACAGAGTTGGACACCTTACACGGAGTCAGGAGGATCAGAGATGATGGAATGACTCACGGCGTGGGCGTGACTACTTCGAGAACTGCCACCAGCAGAAGGAAGTTTTAAAGTCCACTGAAACCAACTGATTTGGTGATGACTTTGAAGTAGTCTAAAGTTAAACAACAGACCTACACAACTCTGTGTGGCGGTGGTGAGTGGTGACAGGGGTGCGTCGATTTTACTTGATTGAGAAAATGCTATGTTGTTGGTTGTGTGTGTGTGCTCAGTGCTGTCTGGCTCAAATTTGAAGCTAAGTGGTGATTGGGTGGAGAGTCTGTTGTTGAAGGTAACAGGAAATAGACATTTAGTCAACAATGATAATCACACTATGAACGTGCTGTTCCTGTTAGGCTACATATTATTGCTATGATTCATGCTGATGAATTGATGATCATGACAGTTGCGAGTTTGATCAGCCCAATACCGATAGCTACATGCAGCCGCCTTTCGTGTGATTTTTTGGTTGCTGTAAAAATGCCCTCACCTAATTGTTCACACACCAGGCATAAAAAGAATGAGTGCAAAAAGGACTATACTTCTTCTCTCTTGTGCTGTCTCTGAGTTTTGTCTGTGCACTCCTTATGCAGCTTAACTTCTTTCTCCTTGATTCTACAATATCATTTTTATTTTTCAATCCATATCCCCTATTTCCCTGTGCCACACTGGAAAAATAACATAACACACTTGTGCTTACCTTACCGAACCACATCAGGCAGGCACCCAAGATTGACGGACAGTCCAAGAGGAATGCAGATGCAACTCCAAATTTGGCAATACAGTATAATTTTTTCTTTTAGTAATCATTAGAACTGTGTGCATTGTTTACTTGACTCCTATAGATAATTAAATGTGTAATATATTTGTTATGTTTGAAAGCTTGGTATCAAAGAACATTTAGATATATAATGTAACTTGGGTCTCTCTGGGGCAGACGGACAATTTGGTTTGGTTTACCTGTACTAGTCCTCATTCCTTCATTTCCTTTTCCTCCCACAACAGCTTTATGATGCTCGGCTGCTCATTGCCAAGATGAATGTTGTCCTTGTGTAGTGTTGGTCTTTGTCAACCATTTCCCCAAATCCCCCTTCACATCCATTCATTGAACCCCTAACCCTCTTCCCTCAGGCTGTGTGATTTATTGAGATGTGACGTAAAAATTTACACCATTAATTGATCACACACTTGGTGGACCAGATGTGGTGAAAGCAACACCCACTCAGTGCAGGGCGAGGATCTTCAGCTCTAAGTATAGCCCACACTGGCAATATTATATTAGCCACTCACACACAGTGTTTGATATTTTTTTCAGAGGAACATCATTGCCAGCATCATCATTATTCAGGCAATCTATTGCATCAAAGGTTAAGCTTGTCCACTTTGTAGCTCAAGGCGACTTCATTTTGTAACTTTTACTAGATCGCCATTCTGATTAATTCAATTTAGCATTGCTACTCATATTTTCTCTATTATCTCTCTTCTTGTGTACTAGTAGTCTAGCCTCTGGTAACTGTCTCTGTTTTTTTTAAAGCTTGCAAATAATAATGGCATTAACTCTATTTCAATTTGTTTAGTTTCCTGCGATGAATAGTCCTTATCCTACACTTTGAGTTTGGGTACGATGGAGTGGGACCATGCATCTGATGCCTTCACTGTTAGACTAGTATGCTAGCATGCTGCTACTACTACCACCACCACGGCACCTTGGGAAACCATGCAGCCCTCGCTACTTCAGGCAAGAGAACTGTGGTTGATTCATTGTGGAACTGCAATCATTCTATATACAATAGAAATTCACACAGCCACCCCTGTTGTGTAGTTCCTATACGACTTATACAGGATCTTCGCGTTTGGATAACATAAACTGTGGAATTGGTGGCAGACTGATTCTGTGCACCCCCACCAGATACGTTAGCCTGTCTTGTATCAGCTAGATCACAGTGCCCCTAGAATCTCCTCCTATCGGGGAGAAAACAGTTCTTGGCAACCTCAGAACATGACAACCCTGATCCCTCAGGATTGTGGAAACAATAAACTACTTTTCGCTCAGTCACTCGTGCTCACTTAGTTTGTCTCAGAGAGATACACAGAATAAACAGGCTGGGCGTTTTCAATAAGAATTTATTGAACAGTTGTTATTCTAGTGTAGAATAGATGAGCTGCAACAACCATTAGACAGTAGCAGAGATAATTGAGTAGAAGCCCTAAGAAAGTAAATGGATGGTATAGCTCTACCATCTTGCAACAATCATGAATACATACAAGTATATAAAACACATGATAAGAAGTGCGTACTCCTACGATGCCTCCCTAACTTAGATGTACCTAAATGTACCTAGCATCTATGTAGGTGTTATGCCAAGAATCCCTCTAGGATCTAGTCCACCCCATTACCTGAGAATGAGAGAATATGGGACCCCGTCCTGGTCTCGAGTAACCCTGGGCGGTAAATTCCGCTCCGCTCGCGGAATTTTTGGAATTTTGGCAATTCCGCGTTCCGCGGAGAACGCGGAATTGCCGGAAATTCCACGATCCGCGGCGTAGTGGAATTTTTTCCTTGTTCGCGCTTTCAAAATGCGTTTTCGCACACGTGGTAGCGACTTACCGGGATCCCTGCGTTCGCCGACGAGTTTTCCTATCCGTTCGCATGCGCCACGAGATTTTGGTAGCCGGCCACGCGATCCCGCGAGTGTGTGCGATCGCGAACACGTCATTCGGACGCGCCATCGGACACCGCAAGAGTGTGCGATCGCAAAGACGTCATTTCGGACGCGCCATCGGACACCGCGAGAGTGTGCAATCTCGAACACGTCATTCGGACGTGCCATCGGACATCCGGCGGAAGTTTGGTGAAGCTCGCGATGCCGAACACGCAAAATTTGCAATCTGGAGAAGAATAATATCTGGAGCAGCATAAAACCTTCTCGAAAATGATGATTTGGATGAAACAAACTCCTCAGATTGACATTTGGCTGTACTTTTTAGTGCAAGGAGTCCTTTTTTTTTTTTTTTACTTTTTTTTGGGAGAGGAAGGAAGTGCCTCAGAGTCTCCAACTTCCTGTTCCTGTCCAGCAGGCTCCTCCCAGTGCTTTGTCCATGTCCTGTTCACTTTCATTTGGATTTGGAGCTGGAAGGATCACTCTTTGTGTCTGCTGCATCAAATATCATTGGATTTGAGGACTTTTGGATTTGAGGACTTTTGGATTTGAGATTTTACAAGTAAGTTGGTGTTGTTTGTTTGATTGGGGCATTGCAGTTGCTGCAACTACAATTTTGGTACTTTTCATCATTTAAAAAAACATTATTGTGAGTAGCCAGTAGGCCCAGAGCTAGTCATGGGTGCATGATGAAACAACTGTTCCTTTGGTGTGTGTTGAATTTATTTTAAACATCATTCAGGGCATGGATGGCATTGGATTGAATTGCAAAATGTGTATTTTTTGGGGTATTTCAGTTTTTGGGTGTGTGTTAAATAAATGCCTTTGTTGTGTGTGTGTGTGGTGTGGTTGTTGTGTAACTTGCACACCTTGTTTAGCCCTGTGGATTTTCGTTTTTGCATTTTTGCATTAAAGCTGTGTTGTTTAGCATGCCTCCTTTGCCTGGCTATTACAGGCCTGTTTCAGTTCATTGTTTTCCAGGCCTTCTGCTTGTTGCTTGTGACTGTGAGTGTCCATGTGGCTGGTGGCCATTTTGTGGTGGTAGTTATAAGTGTGCTGCTTTTGCCATATATGCCTGCATGTCTTTCCTTTGTTCCTCTTGGCTTACTGCTTCCATCCACCCCCTTTGCCAGCTGCAGCTCCCTGAATGACGTGATGAGCAAATAATTTAATGCCAAACAAACAGGTTCCACTTCCATTACATTTGTATTTTTGTTTTTGTTCTTCTTCTTTCCTATCCTTCCTGAGTGTACACAGTATACCATGAAAGCCCTTGTTGTCAAAGTCTCACAAATGGCTACACTGTTATGTTTCTTTTTATAACTTAAACTGAGTTGATAAAATTTAATAATATAACACTAACAAGTGTGACCACCACACACTAAGTTATATATTATATTTGTTTGTTTGTACTAGTAGTAACTAAACCACAACAACAAATGCAACATTTCACTGATGTTCTTCTCCTGGCTTCTTTGCTTTTAGGTGCACAAAAAGACAGAAGAGGAGGTGTCATCATCACCCGTTGTACTGCCAGACAGAAGTCCTGCTGCGCACAACATCACATGACGTGTGGCCACAGACATCTCTGCAACTTGTGCAACAGCGTCCTGCTGACATCTGAAGAAGATGGCCCCAAAGAAAGTTACCAGGTCCTCCAGTACCAAGAAAGTTGCCAGTGAGAAGAAGGAACAGAAGAAGGAAGTGGCACTTACCAAGACTGGTGTGCCGCCCACGATGTTTTTTGGGAAACAAAAAATTACGCCTGCAGCAGCGGTGTCCGGGGACTAAGCTGGGAGCAGCACCTCCGCATCAGCGGGCCCACCCCACCAACCTAGGCCCAAGCCCATGAGTGTCGCAGAGGTAGCCAGTCTACTAACGAGCAGTGATATTGAAATGTCATTATCGCAAAGTAGTAACCAATCAACGCAGGCGGAAACTCAGCAGATAAGTGGGCAACAACAGCCGCAACAACAGCCGCAACAACAGCCCACATTACTAGTTGTTGCTCCTGAAGTAGGGGCAGTTCAGGAAATCGAGCTTCCTGCAGACGAAGAGGAGCAAGCCACTCTTTCAGAAGATCCATTGTCTTCCAGATCCCCAGCAAGGAAAAGGAGGGTTAGTCCAGCAACTTCTTCTCCAAGCCCCGCTTCTGATGATCTAGATGCCACTTGGAATCCACCAGCTCAGTCTGAGAGTGATGCACACCACAAGACAAGGCTAGTGAAAAGGAAGGTTCCAGAAAGCCTTAGAGTTATGGAGGTAGATGTAGAAGAGGGGGATGATGATGATGACGAGCCAGTCATCATGAACATCACTCCCTGCCCAGAGGAGCTGGAGACCAACATTATTACCCTATCCAAAATCGCTGCGAGGGATGTAGCACGGATACCACCAAGACAGGTAACAGCACCTCCAGCTTCCATATTTGCATTTGCTAAGGCCCGGCAGGGACCTACATCAAGCTCAACCACCACCTCTGTACTAGGTAGTGGTACTGTAAGTGCACAGAGTCAAATTCCACGCCCACCCTCCAGTTCATCTGGCATTGAAAGTGGCACCTCCAGCAGCACCAGAAAGTACACCTCCCCAGTTTGGGACTTCTTTTCGGTTAGCAGTACGGAGGAGAACATTGCTATATGCTCAATTTGTCGACACGCTGTTAAGCGGGGTAAGCTTGGTACAAACCATGGTACCGGAGGCCAAACAAGTCATCTAAAAAAACACCACATCATCCAGTGGGAGGCTCACCTACTTCGCTTACAAAAAAGTAAAACTACACCCATTGCTGTTGGTGGGGATGAAGAAGTAGAAGAAGATATGATCGCCGTGGAAGGTGAACAAGAGGGAGACATTTCTAGCCCTGTCCCCAGCAGTGTAGTGGTACCGCCCACATCCTCAGCAACATCTCAGTGGCACGGTAGTAAGAAGAGTCATACTCAGAGTCTGACTGAGACACCAAGGCAACCGAGTACTGCAATGAAAAAAAGTGTGTCGTTGAGCCTAACTGGGTTCAAGAAGACAGCTGCACCACAAAGGAAAATAATCCAGCCTACCATTGACAGCATGCTTCGGTCGGAGGGGCAGTACGAACGCAACCACCCAACGGCACGTTTGTACAATGCGAAGCTGGCTACAATGTTAGCGCTGGACCTTCTCCCTTTTTCTTTTGTGTCAGGGGTGGGTTTCCTTGAATTTGTGTCAGCCATCTGCCCTAAATGGAAGGTTTCCAGCCGGTCCTATTTCGCCAGAGTTGCTGTTCCAGCACTACATCACGATGTGCTGGAATTGCTTGGACAAGCTTTGCAGCAGAGTGCTGTTCACAATATCCACCTGACAACAGACATGTGGACCAGTTGCCAAGTCACTGATTACATGTGCATCACTGCACACTGGATATCTTTTGTGGGGTTTAGAGAAAAGATATCTGAAGCAGGTGCTGTTGACACTGCTGAGATTTTTAATGCTACTCGGAAACATGCAACTGTAGCCATGTTCGCCATGGAGAAATCTCATACTGCTGCAAACATTTTGGAAGAGTTTAACAGCAAGGTCTTTGAATGGCTGCGCCCAAGAGGGCTTAACATTAGTTTTGTTGCCACGGATAATGGCAGATATGTACTTAAGGCCATGGAGGATGGTGCCTATTTCAGGGTCCCGTGTTTGGCGCACTGCATTAACATTATTGTTCAAGACTTCCTGAAAAAAGAAGCCATAGTCAACAACTTACTGACCACCTGCCGAAGAATATGCACACATTTCAGCCATTCTTTTAAAGCCTGGAAGCAGCTGAGGATCATTCAACGTGAATATAGAATGCCAGTCAAAGCACTCATCCAGGAGGTGGCAACACGTTGGAACTCAACTTATTACATTCTTGACCGTCTGTTTGAGCAGTACAGACCAATCAATGAATATGTCATGCAAAGAGGGGATGCTACTGTGAAAGGCATGACCCTTCAGATGAACCAATGGTGCCTAGTTAAATGCCTGACAGAGATGCTTCTTCCTTTCGAGGTCTTCACACGTGAAGTCAGCAAGGAGGACTGTACTATGGGCCAAGCTATCCCATTGTTGCACATGCTACAGCAACAGCTGAAGGAAGTGTCTGAAGCGTACATAGGTGTGGAGGAAAAAAATGAAGCATATGAGTTGGTGGAGAGCTTATCCCGTTGCTTAGCTGAAAATACAAGGGTGCAAACTAAGATTGTGTCAGAAAAACATTACATTTGTGCCACAATTCTGGATCCACGGTACAAATCGGCACTGAACAGTAAGACATTAATTCCTTTTTCAGAAGTGGATGTTGCCCGGTACAAAAGTTGGATAGCTGAGGTAGCCAGTCACTTTGAAAATGAACGGCTGGCAATTAAAGGCCTGCTACTCAAACCCACAACAAGTACTGCGGCAGGGCATCCGGCATCAAGTTCCACTTCAGAGCCTGAGGGCAATGCGTTTGGCTCAGAGCGGTCACCAACACTATCGACAACAACAGCAAGAACCGGATCATCAGCCCCAGTAAGATCGGCACAGGATTGGTATTTACAACAAGGGCTTGCTAGGTCCAGTGCTGATGCAAAGACAAAAGAGGCCAAACAAACTGTAGCACCCCTGAACATTGAGCGGATGGTCCATGCCTATCTGGATGACCCAACAGAGGTCTACATTGATCAAAACCCATTGCGGTATTGGTATGGGAAAAGGAACCAATGGCCAGTGCTCAGCAGGCTGGCGATAAACTATCTGGCTTGCCCTGTCACAAGTGTCTCTTCTGAACGTGTTTTCAGTGCTGCTGGTGCCATTGTAACAGTGAAAAGGACCAGTCTCTCGCCCAAAAACGTGGAGAGGTTAACCATGATCAAAATGAATCAGCACTTTATACCACCGAATTACACAATACATGAATCAATGCAGGAAGATGAGGACAGCAACTTAGGGGACTGAAGTAGTGTGTTAGATGATGATTACCTACTTCTGGTTGAACCCCCAGAGTTTGAGGACGAGCTATACTTCCCTGACAACTAGGCTTGAACTTCTTACTTTCTTCCTCCCTTATTTACTTTTATTTGTGTGTGTCTGTCTTTCTGGTTAGAAACTTGGAATCACAACAAATCCATCACCATCCTCTTCTAGTCTTTTTATTGCCATATTGCAGTTGCAGCTGTCTGCATTTCACTGAAGTCCACTCCTCCGAGTCCTGCTCCTCCATCCTCCTGACTCGCCCCTAAATCCATTTCCCTCAAGCCAGACGATGATTGGATGTAGAATAGAAGAAAAAGAAAATGTTGCCTCGTTGAGTCCCTCCAAAAGAAGAACATGATGATTACTATAGCTATCCTCCTTTCCGAGCCGAGAGAGACTGCCCCTTAACTTAAGATGAGAAGGAACAGGTAATGAATGATGGCATGCATTGGACGCTGACTGAGTGATTTGTGTTGTTGTTGTTTGTTGTGCATGAAGTGAATTCAGTGTGTACTATTATTTAATCTACACACTAAAAGTAACTCAAGTCAATGTTTCCCTTCTTGTTTTTTAATAACAAAATTGTACTTCTACTGCAGGCCGATCCATTGCATTTTGAATATGGGATGTGGACTCACTCTGTACACTGCACACTGAGTTGGACAACACCATGATGATGACCACAGTGACATAATATCTTCGCAGTCACTCAGTAGGATCAGAGATGATTGATGGAATAAGTCAGGGTGTTTCATGAGTGGCATAAAAGGTAAACAAGTCAACAAAAACCACAGCAGACCTACATGTCTGTGTAGTGGTGGAGTCGAGTGTAGTGGTATGACTGACAGCGGTGCATTGATTTAGTCACTTAATTTGTAAAATGCTATGTTGCTGTATATGTGCTTTCTCTGCCTCTGTCAAAAAATGTACGCTAAATGGAGGATGGGTCACGGGTGCTGTGGGCCTGCTCTGTCCTGTTGGTGTTGTTGTAGGTTAATGCTGGAAACAGAGTAGACATGATGTATCCATGCTGCCACTGAAAGTGTTCTTGTTGCACTCCACCGTAATTTATGCATTTTTTTTCTCCTTGATTTTTCAATATCCCTTTTGTTTTTCCATCTACAATTACAGGCCGGCCCTTACCCTGTGCTATACTGGGAAAAACAACTCACACTTACCTTACCAATCCACATCCGCCAAGCAGGCAGTGGTGTCACCCAAGATTGATGGACGGAGCGTCCATGGAAGGGAGGACCAAGAGGAATGCCGAGATGCAACTCCCCAATTTGACCAGGATAACAACATACAGTAACAGTATCAACATTCATCATCTTTTAAATAATTTGATTCATTTTTTATCTTCAATCATTACGACTGTGTGTTGTTGTTATTATTATGTTTGCTCTCTGCTTATATTCATCCCTACAGCTATTTTTTTATTTTCTTTGCTATCTTTAAAAGTAAGCCCGGTACAACAGAACAGAAACTGTATGTAATTTGGGTCTCTCTGAGGGCAGACAGGCAAGGCACATTGCATAATATACTGCTGCCCTGTACTGTCTAATTGTCTAGTAGTAGTTAGTAAGTACTACTTATCATTAACCATCAAGTTATCAATATCATCATCATGCATGCATTTCCTTTTTCTCCCTTAACAGATTTATGGATATGGTCGTCTGCCAAGATTGTGTTTTGTTGTTTGTCCATGTGTAGTGTTTTTCTTTGTCAAACCTTTCCCCAAACTCCCCTTCCCAACCATTCATAAACCCTAACCCTCTTCCCCCGGGCTGTGTGATTTATTGAGGTGTGACTAAATTAAATGTACACCAATAATTGATCACACGCTTGCTGGGGCGGATGTGGCGAAAGCAACACTAATTCAATTTCAAGGCAGGGCGAGGATCTTCTTTAGCTTGCCCACCCATGATCAGTATATTTGCAAGGTAATTTTTTTTTTCCAAAGGAACCTAATCCATCATCATTAATTGCCGGCATCGATTGGATTTGTCATCCTCCTACACAGCACTAAAGGTTACGCTTGTGTCGAGTGTAGGCCTAGTCGAGTGACTAGACACAACTACAGTTTGTAACTTGTTGTACTAGGCTATACCCGCCACCATTATGTTTTATTTTATTTTGGCATATTATTGTTTGGCAGTAAGTTCTGTACTGTACTTCGTTCTACTACTTCTCCCACAGTCTCTCTCAGGCGACTGACTGTCTAATTTTCTTTTTTTGCAAATGCTACTGCCAGTGTCTACTACTACCACCACAACCATGGCATGTTGGGAAATCAAGCCATCATCACCATGCAGCCATCGCTGTGCCTAAGTTAAACATCAAGCACAGGTAAGAGAAGAAGTTTGGGGGAGGCATAATTAATAATGGAAATGTTTTCATTAATTCACACACCCCTTGAGTCCAGTTGCAGAATGCATAGACTAGGAGGAGAGACTGACAGTACTAGTAGGACAAGTCACTCAGTGAGGGGTACCGCATCTATCTGTTTGTGTATTACAAAGTCAGCCGATTATTTAAATCAAACACTGGCTGTGGCCCTGCAGCAGCAAGGAAACAGTGTGACGTAAAACAGTAACCCCACCCACAAAACATTAACAACATCATATGTAAAGTATAAATATAATTTAATCCCCTAACAAAAATAAACTATGTAAAAAATCCCACAACACCTGACCCACCCCTCTCCCTAACCCCAACCAATGTCCGAAATGAAAAAGCCCAACCAATTGTCCATGTCCATAATAAACCCCAACGCCCAATTCCCACCCACCAAAAGAAACAATAAAAAAGGGGCAATCCAACAGGGTCTCAACTCATCGGCGGGCTCACTTCTCCAGGACCTTAATTCGCTCCTCTAGGCGGGCCACGCGGCCCTTCAGTGTGCGACAATTGCATCCACAGGAGGGGCAGCAGTGCTAGATAAAGAAGTGCGGCGGCAGGCGGCTGCCAGACGGCGGCACCGTAACACTGGAGGGGCCTGGCTGGTGCCCGGGGCATTGGAGGAGGCTGCAGCTGCTGCCGCCTCCTCCTCCTCCTCCTCCTCCTCCTCCTCCGCCAGAACCACCAGCCGCCGGTATTCAGTCTGTATGGCCTCCAGCTTCCGGCGCCGGGCCATGGCTGCCAACTCCTTCCTGTTTGGTTTCCCTTTGGAAGGAGTAGCTATATCAAGAAGAAAAAACAAGACTATTGTAACAATATACTCTTAGTAAAACAGTAAGACAAATTCATTCTACACATAGTGGCACAGTAGCACTAGCAAGCACAGTGCAATACATTTGTGGTATGTATCTATCCTCCCACTTCCTCGGCCTCTAACATTTGTGGGAGTTTTAGGCATTCAACCACCCATGCATCTGATTCCTATCAGCCACCTATGCATGCATCCCACGTATCCTTCTCTTCTCTGCCAGTCATAAATATTACATCTCGCACGTCTTTCCTCCTTCCACCCTTCTTTCCCTTTTCGTTCAACCCATCCATCAAGGTCATCTGATTTGACTTTTAGTCTTCTCCATAAAACTTTCACAGCTGAGTTGAAGTCAGATAGAAGAGGCCATTAGTTACTCAACACTCCTGCCGCTAATGCTATTGCTAATGCTAAGTAGAGGGTGTCTTCTCCAACCGTTCACAACAACTTCTTACTTACTAAGTCTCAACAGTACAGTGTACACCCTTGCAGCGAGTGTAATGTCAATAAGTAAGGAATATAACTTACCACTGCCCGCCATTGCTGCTGGCTCACCCCCTGCAGCTCCTGCAACTGCCGCATCTCCTCCTGCTCCCTCTGTGGCCGCGTCACCATCGCCGCTGGCCCCAGCACTGGTGGTCGGTAGTACGCCTAGAAAAAACATTACACATTTTTAGGATGCCATATACACATCCCCCTATTTATTCTTTTTCACTAGCAAGATTGGAAAAAAAGTTAATACATACATATACAACATGCATCACTAGTACAAATCGGGTACTAGTCTACTAGAGTACAGTAGACACTATTAGTGTTATATCATGGTCCCTAGGGTCATTCTAGTCTTTGCTAAGTTAGCCTGAGCCATGCAACCATTTTAGCTTTGTGTCTTTTATTTTTGCGCACATTACCTCGCAGCTTGTTGTGTAAGACGCCTTTGAGCCCACATGAGCTCATAGTACTGCTACTGTCTGAGCGCTGCGGACAAGGTCGAAAAACAAGCCACTTTGTTATGGAGTTCTGGTGGTCAGTCCGTATTGCTTAGCCATAACAAGCTACACTTTTTGGCACGACTGAGAAATGCTTGTAATATACTAACGCGCACCATTTTTCTCATAACAGACGGAAGATTCCCTTCTATGAACCAGAACTTTGCAGAGATTATGATGTAACCAGTACTTCTAGGCTCTTCTAAGGTGAGGGGTCCCCAGGAATTGGCTCAGAGATCTTCATTTATAATTTTATATAAATTATATTCCTACCAATGGGAGGGTGGTTCTTCCACCACTGTTCAGTTCATCATGATTGATTTCCCCTTTTGTATTCTATGGACTTGTAGTTGTAACAATGTTTATTGTTTTAATCCTATGCATTTTGCTGTTGGTGCTGGCTCGTATACTGCATTATAGAACAACGAACAGAGCTTGTTAGTTGAAAATAAACCTTTTGAACTTACATAGACTCTGTGGTATTTGGTGTGGACTTAAACGAGTGAGTGAGCGAAAGGGTGTGCATTGCTTCCACGACTCTGAGAGGTCGGGAGTGTAGTGTTATGTTCTGGGTTGTCTAATCATTGGGTATCTTTGGGGGGTTCGGGGAGCTAATGAGACACTATAGCTGGTCGGTCAGGGGATTGTCGGTGAGGTGTGAGGAAGGTCCAACCTCGTATAACCAACGTCCTATTTTCTTGTGCATAGTTCTGTATGTGCAGAATCCCTACAACAGTAGTAGTATGTCCTATGTATCCTATCAAAAATAGTAAAATATCTGGTTGGGCATTTTGTTGGTGGGAATTGTCGAAAAGCCTCAAGATTAAGAAGACTAGAAGAGGACATCCCAAAGGACTAGACTCAGTGGCTAGAGCGATTGGTGAATCTGAGTTTTATTTAAAACCTTTTTCATAAAGAGTGGCCACCTGGGCAAGCTTAGCTACAGACAGACTAATAGTAGTAGTACAGAGAGTCATAGCAAAGGCAGTTAGAGGCAGGGATAACAAGAATTTAGAAACAGATTGTCTAGATCGAAGAAGATTTTGTAAAAAATAGAATTAGGAAATCGAAATAATAGTTCGGAAAAAAATAAGGTGCAGTAAAAGTTAGGGAAGTATAATTTTTAATATTAACAACAGGAGGACTAACTGGGGCCAGCAGCAGAGCCCTCGGTAGAGGAGCGTTCCTTGCCCTGGGAGGCATCTTCTCCAGCTCCCGTCGACTCCGACCCCGTCTTCTTGCCCCTGAGTGCTGGTCATGAAAGATGTAAGAAAGAAAGAGACAAAGATGGATGACTGGTGTGAAACAAATACAATATTTTTTAAAACGCTCAAAAAAACATTTATGGAAACAACAATTGCAATAAAGTTGACCTATCTAATCTGGTCGACTAGTAATGCGGGATTCGCGGTCCGTCTTGTTATTATTTATGAACACTAATCCAGTGTTCCATTCTGATTCCAGAATACTAACTAAGCCTAAGTACCACCTGACCTAGCCCACCTATTCCAGACGGGCCAATTGTTCACTAAGTCTGCATTTCCATTTATTTTAGTCCTCAAAAATGCATAGATGGAGGACACATGCATACATTTTTGCATACACCAACTTGTTGGTTGGTTGCTGCTGATGTTCTGCTAGTGAAAAGCCTATTACCACTCACTGAACAAACTACAAAAGGTTCTACTAAGGACTGGGGTAAGCAGCACTCAGCAACACGTGACGTGACAGAGGATGCGTCACGCAGACCACTAAAAAATTACCTACTAATAAGTAACTAAACCTATCAATCCACCACTATCTCTTCTTAGTGGCAGGAGGACAAAGGAAGGACTAGAGTCTCTCTAGCATTACCTAACTTAAGTTCTCTAAAGTAAACTCTTACATAATCATGCCAAGCGAGCGCAAAGTTGCAAACAAGTAAGATTAGTAGCGCCGAGCACCTGTGTCATAACAATCACAGAAGATTTTTAAACGTAATTTACCTGCAATGCAAGCAGCAGCATTCTTGCTGTTCAAGGAAAAAAATATATTCGCAATATATAACACAGAGCAGAAGAACACAAAGTAGTAATATTAAATAGCTACTCACCAAGCCCCGGGACCTCCACTCCTAGCAGGTCCAGCAGGTCCTGCTCCCGGTCCAGGATATCGGACCAACGGTGCGTCAGCTGGTTAGGGGTGCGCCGGACCCCAGAGCAGCGAAACACTGCCCGGCGCACCTTTCCCCACCGCTGGCGACGCTCCCGGAGCCCGTACCCGGACCCAGGCCTGCCGCCTGCAGCCAGGGTTAAGGGGAGGTGGCGCTGGACAAAAAAAACAAGTGTGGCCACCTCTGCCTCACTAAATAAGGCCCGTGCTTGCACCCCGTGTGGGCGCCGCCTTCCGCAGGGAAGGCGGTCGCGGCTGCGAGCAGCCTTGCCCTTGGACTTGCCCACACCCTTGGCCATGGTTCTGGGACTCGGGGGGCGGAAAAGAAAAGGGAGGAATTTGAAAAGTAAGTAAAAGAAATTAAAAAAGCAAGTTATAGAAAAAGAGTGAAAAAGTAGTCGAAAAAGTAACAAAAAGTAGAAAAAAAGTCAAAATATAGAATCAGGAAAATAGAGAGATAGATAATAAATAAAAAAGATTAAAAAAAAGTGTACAGAAAGAAAGGATTGCAAAGATAGAGGGAGGATAGAAAAGCAGGCCCAGAACCATAGCAATAGAGTGAAAAACAAGATGGCAGCACCCATTGTAACCAAATGAGCAAGTTTGCGCGATATTTCCCCCCCGAGCACGCAAAAAGCGTCACAAACACGTAATACGCGTTCCCGAACAGGAAATACTCATCCCAAACGTGCGGGAGCACGCAATACGTGACCCGGAACAGGAAATAAGCATCGCGAACGGGCGGGACAAGTGAAAAACAAGATGGCCGCACCCATTAGCAACCGCATGGGCAAGTTAGCGAGATATTTGCCCGCGAGCACGCAAAAACACATCGCGAATGGGCGGGACAAGCAATTCCGCGTGTTCGCGGAATTTCCGCGTGCTCGTTGAGATTTGTTACTGTTTCGCAGAACTTTGCGTAACGCGACTACGCAAATTCCGCCCACCCTTAGTCTCAAGTTGGGCACCCCGCAACGGATGTTAGACCACTGCGAGCTGGAGCGTCTGCATGCAGGAACCTCAGCGTCTCTGGTCAGTGCATCTGCCGGGAAGTCTCTGTCTCCTCTGTCCTTCTAAGCAAGATGTGATGTATATATACCCATAGGTCTCCCCAGGGGTCCTACCTTGCTGTGTTACTGTGTCGGCCTAAAGGATGACGTCGGGCCTGAACTTTATACAGAGATATTATACAGGAGATGTTCGTCCTGCTGTTAGTCCTGCTGTGCTTCCAAGAAGCCTCATGCATAATGTATGTGATTCGAACTAGGGAAAAACCCGCGTTCTGAATGCAGTGTCGTATCTAGGTAAAAGGTCAGTCCCTAAGAACAGTTATGTATGTAATGTAGGGAAGAATATAGGTGAAAGGTTGCAATGATACCTGCGCCTATATAGGGTACCTATATGGAATATTACACCCACTCCTCTTCCGACTGGACGACATATGTAACTTTATCGCCGTACTACTAGCCTAACTAGATATTGGCACGCACAAAGACTATAAAAACATTTGTTTTGCTAAAATGTTTAAAACTTCTAAAAAAATTGTAAAAACGTACAAATGTGAATAATTATGCAAGCCATAGCTCTAAAGTGTCCGTAGTTATAGTCCGAACCACTATAAGCATTAGAAAGCCATGTATGCCCAATAAATGAAAAGAATGTCAATTTTGTTTTCAGTTCCAAATTTGAGCTTGTTTAAAAGGGCGAATTTCTTCCAGCACACGACGAGCCAAATGAGTCAAATGTTTATGTATCCTGGCTGGTAGACGCAACATTTTTGTTGCTTGCTTCCGCAGTAGACAGCCCCTGTAGCACCTCGCAGAGTACGTCAATTGAGCACAGATGATGTTCCACACTATCCGCAGCCGGTGCTGGGGCAGCCTGTGCCTCGTCCAAAGCCTGGGTGTCAGTGGAGGAGCCGGTGTCCATACCAACAGGTGCAGTTACTACCTGTGGCAGCTCAAGGAATGCCGCCATCAACATTGGAATACGCTGAGGACACTGCAGAACATGGGCCGTTATCGGGTCCAGTAGAGCATTCACGTCCGGTTGCGCACATGATGGGAGTGTCAAACAAAGGTCTAACATGCATTCTTCTCCACAAAACAGGCATCGGAGGACAGGTAAGATGCAGTCCATCCAGACTGGTCAAAATGACAAGAACCAAGATGCACTTAGTTCTCTTAGGCGAGGCATGCCTAGATGTTGTACCATGCGGTCACGGTATTTACGCTCCAGGAGTGCTTTTTCCATCTCCTTGGTGACTGGGACGTCCATTGCGTAGCAGATGGAAGACAATCAGGATACCTGCTACTAGAAACAGGATGAGCGGAAGTCCCCCAAAGATGCTTCCGAATACGGAGTGTATGAAGTTTGGTATAACTCCAAGTACCGTCTGAAAGGTGCCTAGAAGTCCAGAACCTATGTTCTTAAATTGGTGGACTATGCCTGTCGTATCAGACATGTTAAAGATACGATTTACCATTTCTGCAAAATGGAAAGGGCAGTTTGAATGGATAAGCGCCTGTATCTATGCCGAAGACCTTGCGATCTGGAGATCAAAAGTCTCTCGAGCGGAGGTTAAGGGCACAGACTTCTGTATAAGGATTGTTGCGGGGATTCTGCACCTACACAGAACTATGCGCAGGAAACCAGGACCTCAGTGTATAGGGGTGTACCAACCTATCAACATAGTACCCAAAATCCCAAAAACGACTAGCTATAGTGTCTCAATCGTTCTCCTCCAAAAATCACAGAGCTACAAATGATTAGACAACCCAGAACACAACACTCCCGACTCTCTCAGGAATCGCGGTAGCAAGACATACTCTTTCGCTCACTCACTCGTACTTGTCCACAATAAGAATTTGGCAGAGTCACTGTAATAGTTCAAAATGTTTATTTTAACTATCGTGCTCTACAATACAGTATACGAGCCACTACCAGCAGCAAAATGCATGAACTCAAAACAATTAGCATTGTTACAATTCCATAGAGTACAAAAGGGGAAGTCATTTTATGAAGACTGTGGAAAAAGGACTATAAGGCCTAACCACCCTCCCCTTGACTGGAAGAAGTTTATTTATATAAAGGAAGATCTCTGGGCTTTGACAGCAGACCCCATACCTTAAACCCTAGATGCAAGGTTTACATCATAGGAACAGCGTAGCTCTTCTTCATGGTAAGGGCTCTCTCCAAGTGTGTGTTGAAACAACATGCCTCCCCGTAATATCAAAGCACGAGCCTCCAGCATTGCAGCTGTGTTTAGCAACTTATGTCTAGGTGCTAGGGACTGACCAGAACAGAATAACAAGGGGCATTGTTTATCGACCTTGCACATCGTGTTCAGACAAAACTCCAGGAATTCAGCAGAAAACGTGAAAAGCAGACAGTTCTCATGTGAAAGGCATAAACAGAGGCTTGCAAAAATAAAGTCATGTAGTAACGTGCGCAAGAGCAGCATCATGGCAGCAAAGCTCATGCTAACTAAGCAATGTCGACAATGTCCCTAAGAGCCATATAACATCCTCCGCATGGTAAGGCCGTAGGACAAGAGAAAGGACCAAAACAGAGTTCAACAAGCCAAGCAGTTCAATGAAATGTCGTAGAAGAATAAAAAAACAACAAATCAGGATTTTTTTTTTTTTAATCATTTATTTTTGAAGTGTAAGTAAGAAAATATTCCGGCTCCAACAAAACAATATTATGAATGATGTTGTTAATCCATCAAAGTACGGGAACTTAAGAATGCAATTCCCTCCAAAAGGTCATCCCTATGGTTTGTGGAGAACAGGGATGCCATCCATTCAAGTAGATTGAAGGAACAAAGATGCTCCTCGTAATCTGATGCTTCGAGAAGCATAATCGGGCAACTTGCGTGATATTCAATGAAACTCTGATGTAGGAGGTTCTGCGCAGCCGCACAGATATCCCATTCAGCCAATACTCCAAGTGCCGCTGCACGCGCCATCCATCCATCCCCAGAACAAGCCTGGTCATGAGCCTCTAAGGGACCCATCATCTGGATAAAATCCGGGACCGGATATGACGTATTGGAGAGGCATAAATCCATAGCCCAATAGAAGGGGCATCGTCGGCAGTAGAAAACTGGTTGCACGCAAGTAAAGTAGGCAAAGCGAAAAGTTAATCCATAACTCACGCTAAGCGTCGCTAAAGGCAAGCATCCAAACACTTGCTGCATTCAATCACGGTACAGCTGCAATTGGCCTGGCCTGTGCAGTACCACAAGATAAGCAGCCATTGCGTAACAGGAACAGAAGCAACAGGACTCCACCAGCTAACGCTAGCAGTAAAGGGAATCCGCCGAAGACGCTGGAAAAAATAGAATGAATAAAACCCGGTATTACTCCAAATATCGTCTGAAAGGATGTCACAAGGCCGGATCCCACACGTTTAAAAAAATGTGCAAGGCCTTTAGTGTCAGACGCATTAAATATTTGATGTATAAGCTCCCCAAAGTGTAGTGGGAAGTTAGTGTTCAAAAGGGACTGTATCTCGCTAGATGTCCTAGCCACCTGTAACTCGAAGGTCTCTCGAACCGAAGTGAGAGAAACCTCTTGTTGGAATAGTAGCGCTTTGAGCCTGCTTAATTTGTTGAAATCTGTTTTCAAAGTCGGAATGGAAGGTGAAAGAGAACTATCTACACTCCCATGCGGGGGCGGAAAAAGCACATTGCTACCACAAGTAACTCGTTGTGAGACTGTTACTAAATAGGGAATTCCTGCCCGTAAACCACAGTAGTCTTGGTTGTTCAAAATAAGATAACTGCCGTTGGAAAGCAAAGTAAAAGTGGGAATTATTGATGGCACTGGTGTTCCTTTTAAAAAACAAGCCAGATTAGGCGCCGACACGTTACACGTGCCGTGCAACTTTACGTGTTTACAAACTAGGGAATGTAGTACTGTGGATTCGCAGTCCTCCCCTGTTAGGAAAACTTCCTTATCCTCACGTTGACATCTATAAGTGAAAGGCAGGGACCATAATTCATGGAGAAATGCACTACCCAGGGGTTCAAAGCAGCCAATCGGAAAATGTTGCATGCATGATTTAAATTGAAACAGCGTAAAAGGGAGAGAAATAACCCCATGAATTAACCAAACAGCAGAGTCTGTTTCTGCTACCGAGAACGGCAAGGGCTCCAATTGCTCAATATGCAACAGTGTATACGCAGCATCTTTCATAGACATAAATCTCTGTTTATCAGTTAGATTAAACGGTAGAAACAATGCAGTGGCATTCAAATAATCCCAAGAGACTTTCCCCATCTTGAGAGTCTGCAACGTCCATGCAAACTGCATAACAGATCGTAATTGATTTTGCCCATGATACAACACAGATACATTACTCTGAACAATATCAATAACAGAAGAAACAATATTATCCAATGTATAAATGCGTGATAAAAGTGTATTGATGCTATTGTCGACCACTGCAAGGACTTTCTCTAAATTAGCTTGATCAATTTGGCGCAGACGAAGAGCTGCCTCCATCTGTGAAAGTTTCCAAATCTCATTGTAAGCGGCATAAATAAATCTCTTAGATCTAGGAGTTCTAGGTCCTAAGATGAAATCAGCCAAATTGATGTCATTTGACAAGAGTGTGAGGTGTTGTTTCACTGATGCTAAGGTAGAATGTTCCAACCATTGTTGGCATAATTTGCCCACCGAGTATGAAGTGACCAAATGTGTAAGTGGATGATGTGGGTCCGGTCTAGTCTGTGTGAAACCAGGTGTCACAATATAAAAACGCAATTGACATGCATTTGAATTTGAAATTTAAAAATCCCAGCAAGGACTGAAGTTTCTTCAGAGTATTAGGGGGTTGCAAATGTGCACATTTCTCTAGGAAATGGGGGGCTAACCCCTTTCCCTCATTATTGAGCTCATAGCCCAAAAAGAGCACCGCCAAATGAGCGATGTGTGACTTTGCAAAGTAAAATTTGTATCCATAGTCTGCAAACGCAGAAATTATGCGGTCGACTCGGATAAGATGCGGCATGAGCTCATCGTCCGTGAGATAGATATCATCCACGTAGGAGAACGCATCTGGATCTATGTTGTGTAATAACGACGCAACACGTGCAGCAAATGCCCCGGGGTTATTCTTATACCCCATAGGCAATAGGGTAAATTTTTTCTGATTCCCGACGGCGGTGAATGCTGTCAAGTCACGGCTCTCAGGAGCCAGATTGTGACTGTAGAAACCATTGGATATGTCCGGTGTAGTTTTATATTTTTTACGAACAAGGTTGTTCACCAGCGCAGAGCTGTGTGTGTTTTGCACTGCAAAAGTGCGACAATGACTATTCAAATTTTGGTAATCCAATACAATCCGATATGAACCGTCAGGCTTTGATACCGTAAAGAGAGGATTATTCATCGGTGATGTACAGGATTCAATCACACCCTGATACTCTAACTGCGTCAGAATGTCACAAACGTGAGCCTTAGCTTCGCGTTTGATTGGATATTGCGGTTGTGGCTGTGGCGTAGACCGTAAAGGTATCTCATGTGCCGGTGAATCTATATCCCAGCCCACCTGGTTCCGGTGCACAGCGGGGGCAAGGGCCAGAGCCCACTCAGCTGCTAAAGCCTTTGCATGCTCCACAGGGACGTAACGCGAAAAACTCTGAAGTATCACATCCTCCCCTTGAGAAGCGGCTAACTCAAACGGTGGAGGCCAATCCGCCTCCACCACCAAATGTCGTATGAGGAGGTTAGATTTTCCCAGAAAACCCCCTTGATTGGACATTGTACATCACCTTCAATTTGAAAAATAATGTCATACAGTCTATCCGGGGGGCAACCCGGGTATCTGCTGTTTCCACAGTTATGAAGGTATCAGTTGCTGTCGCCTCCAGACAGGGACGCAGTGCCTCCTGCACTATTGTAACTTCTGCTGCGCTGTCGAGCAGAGTCACCGCCCATGTCGAGTCCAGGAGTCGTGTTCTCACCGTCTGAGGCATATCTTGCTGTTAAAGCGGCAACTTTCTTCTTCTGCTACGGGGGTCTGAAACAAGGCACTTCCTCTTGTTTGGCCTTAACATCAAACTGTCGAGGTTGATCTCTTTCCTGTTGTGTGGTCTGACTTTTGCCACGGTCCTACGCTCCCCACCACCGACGTGAGAGTCCGATCTGTCCTGTAAAGAATGAGGAGAGCGCTGATCAGGGACCTGAAATCTATCAGGAGTCTTAATTTTCGCACGGTCGCGCAAGTCATAAGTACCCTCAGAAACCTCAGGTGTCGGGGAACCAGCATGCGAACCTTGCTTCTGCTGTTGCTGCCCCTGTTTCTTATTTTTCCAGTTCTTTTTAGGAAAGAACGGACGCCCGTCTTTATCATTCTGGGTTTTTTGTTGAGTCTGAGATTGTGTTTGCGTTTGTGTAAAAGGCTTAACTCCCAGACTATTGCGGCCAATGGTTTTATAAGCCTTTGTAATAATCTTTGGTAATTCGTGTGGTTTGTCTGCATCAGGTACAGCCTCCAAGCGGTTGGCCACCTGAAAGCTGACCGCATCACCCTTGACATTAGCAAGAATCATGTCAGCAACCATGTCGAACACCCCCACCAGTCTCATTCCCAACTCTACAGCCGCCTCGGCTCCGTGTTCATCTTGAACAATTTTTATGACGGAAGGGAGCACGATCATGGAGGGAGTGCCGAAACACTTCGAATATACCGCCGTGAACACCTTACCCCAGGTGTTACAATCAGCCAATTCGGGAAGTAAGTCTTTAGGCAAACTTATAGTCAAAATCCTGTGTTTCTCCACAGGACTGGTATTCGGAAAAACAGCCTCTAGTTGTCTAAATTTTTCAGCAAGCCAATAAGGGAACTCGTCCTTATTCTGTGGACGCTTGCCCATTACGGAATTAACCATAAGAGGACTGATGGTTACACCACCAGGTCCAGCCTGTTGCGCAGCAACGCCAGGTGTTCCCACCTGGAAGTTGCGCAACATGAACTGTATAACAGCTCTATGCACGTGAATAAAAGATGTAAGTAACACGCGAAGTTCTGCAAGCGTCGCTGTTGTCAGACGATGCCGGTGTGGGGTATACCCAGCCAAAATGGGCCACGTGGCCCCATCTATCGATAAAGGGCCTAAACGGACCGGTGTTATTGGGTGAGGAAGGGCGCCATTAAACCAAATTTGGTGTTGCCAAGCTGTGAGCGGAACCTCAAGAGTGCTATACGGTCTATGGTCCCGCGGAATCGCAGTGGCAGTATACTCATGAAACAAATTGTCGGTCCCATCCACTACCGGGAAGGTGACCCAAGAATAAAACACCTCGAAGCGGAAAGCTGGATCCGCTTCCACAACAAACATTAGCGCTGCACCCGCATCAGGTACTCCATATTGAGTCAAATATGCCCTCGATGTGTGATGGAGTCGGCACCCGAGGTGTGTTCAAGTCTTTGTTCTTGGCTAGTCCAAGGCAAGACGTCTGTTGCACTGTCTCGTTCAAAAACATGATCTGTTAAGGGATAAGGCATGCTCTAAACAAAGCTTCAGTTCCCTGAACTTGCCATTCTCTAGTACCCCAGACAGATTTTAGGTCTTTGGTGTCTTTCCATAAGTCGAAACCTTGTTCAGACAACTGGGTAATAAAGGAAGCAGAGTAAATTTGCTTGGTGTTTGTTAACATATTTTTCTGTGCTGATGTTGGTGTAACCTTATAATAATATGAGGCTGGGTCAGACATATTAAACCCTGAAAAATATGGAAACTTTTGTGTAAATGTTTTCGAACTGCCTTTTGGCAGTGTTGGACAATGTTCCCACTGGGGGTAAGTGAACACATTTCTAGGATTAGCAGATTTATGCAAAAAATGATGACCATAATGTTGATAACAATACATCGTTTTGAAATCTGATGTGCTTTCCAATGTTTCACTATTAGAAAATGCAGCAGATTTTTGTAAGTAAGACAACATATTATTTACAGTTTCAAAATCCCAATCATCGGAAAATGTACTTGAGGTAATGATATCACTCAACGATATTTTAAATAAATGTAGAATTCTCAAACGTTTGGTCGGACAAAATATATCGAAATCAACCTTGTCCCAAACTATACCATCAGGTATAGGAACTGCTGTAATGTTCACTGATGACAAGCCTCTTTGTTCTCGATGAGATGATTGATGTGGTTTTAAAATTAAATTCACCTTTTGGGCTGCAGAGCTTTGTCAGAGGTATTTCCCATTTACAAGCATGCTAAAAACTATTACTAAACCTAACCAGAAAAGAAAGAAAAGTATCCCAGTGATTACTCATAGTTCTACCCAAGGTGATACCAGGTAAGTCTTTTTAAGAAAGTTCAGAAAGTCTTTAACTTGCTGCTTGTGTGATTGTTGGGCTGGCATCATTTCAGGTTCACTTGGATCCAAAGAAAACGTATCAAAGTTTAAGAAGTAGCCAGAAACAGTTCGATCAATAGTTGGTATTGCATCAGGATTTCTTTGAATCGTAGTTTGCTCTTGTCGAGGCATGTTGATGTAGACATCTGTATTTGGTCAAATTAAAATTTGTCTTTCATTTTGGTTCTGAATTTGAACTTCAGGTTCACGAGGAACGAGTTCCATAGCATTATTGCATAGTTCTTCATTCCGTGCAGGAGACTCTTCGAACGTGATGAGTCTTTCCGTTTGAACTTCTTGTATTGTAGCAAGAGGAGGGCGTCTGCTACTTTGGAGTCCACATGGCCTACTACTCAGTATCGGCCACATAGTGTGATTTGATTAGGTTGATTGAGACGAATATTTTCTCCATTTTCCCGGCAAGAGGTGGTAGAAGTACAGTTCTTGTTCCTTCAACTGCTAGGACCTGTACAGGCTTTCTGTATGATGGCCCAAATTCTTTCTTGTCCGCTATTTTCTCTCTGACCAGATCCCTAACTTTTGGGATCCAGACAGGTCTTGCCGTGACTGATTTGACTTCCCCAGTGGGGGTCTGCTTCAGGTGGACATTACTTTGTTGTATCCTGGATTCATTTAGATCCTGTAAAACAGCCAAACGATCATGGGTGTCAAAAGGCTTTTCATCGGCCACTGCGCCTTCACAATCAAGATCAGGTACCCACATTCTTGTCCCAAATAGGACCTCATATGGAGTGACCCCCCCTAGAGAACTTCTTGGCATGTTGTTCAAAGCTTGCTGCACTCCATACAGATGTTTTACCCAACTCTCACCCATGCCAAATACTCTAGCTGTCTAAGACTGCTTTAAGTCTAGGTTTTTCCTCTCCACAACAGAATTTCCCTCGGGATGGTACGGAGAGGAGTACCGCAATGCTACACCCAATCCTCACATGGCCTCCTTGTAAACCCGAGAGCTAAACGCAGGGCCCTGGTCAGAATGTAATGTGCCACTTGCGTATGTCCCTATAAAGACTCGCAAATCTTTTATAACAGTTCGAGCGTCAGCCAAGCGCTGGGGCCACACCCATAGGAATCTTGAGCAGTAATCCACTGCAACCATAATATACCTGTAAGCCCCATCTTTGTAAGGGTCCGCAGTGGTCCAAGTAGACACACGCTAGCGGTTTGTCAGATATTAATAATGGTGTCTGCGCTGGACGTGTTACGGTGGAACCTTTCATCTGCTGGCAGATGTCGCATTTCAAGACATAGGGGCCGATTCCGATGTCGGACGGACTCAGGTCCGTCTGACATCGGTCAGGAGCCGTAACCAACCGACCTGCTGTCGTCGGTTACGGCCCTGCAAGTACGATGCGACCGAACCCTGTTCGGTCGAACTCGTATACTTCACAATGGGAGCATGCATTCCGAGCGGAATGCATGCTTGCATTGTGAAAAGCAGGGGTGCAGTTCATCCCTGCACCCTGTGGCCGGCACCCCAAGGTGCCTGCCACCGGGTGCAGGGATCAACAGAGGGGCACCATAGGTGCTCCCAGGCCGCCAATCGGTGGCCTCGCACCCATGGGGGCCCTACTGGGGGCCCCCAAAGACAGTTTCTGACTGCCTTTTCGTGCCGGAAAGACCGGCACGAAAAGGCAGTGAAAAACTGCCATCGTACTCCCTCGGTCGTGAAGAGGCGGCCGGGGGAGTACTGAAGGATTTCCGGACGGCGGACGGGCTCTCCGAGCCCGTCGGAAGCCATCCGGTAATCCGAGTCGGATTCCTTTCCGACCAAGCCCATCGGAATGGCTCGGTCGGAAAGGAATCCGGCCGGCACGTTCCGATTTGGTCGGAAGGGCTCCGGCCATTGTTCGGTGCCCTTCCGGCCGAAATCGGAATCGGCCCCATAGTCTTTAGTCTGCTTTGTTAACCCAGGCCACCAATAGCGTTGTTTCAACAAAGAAACAGTCGCCGTAACCCCTGCATGTGCAGAACCTATCCCTTCGTGTGCCGCTAGAATTAAACTTAACCTACGGTCCATGTTTGGAATTACTCTATCCCCCACTCCAGGAATCCGAGCAAATGGAATGTTATTGGCATCTAACTTGTAGGAGTACTTGAGTGGAAACCTTTGTGGTAAAGCTGTGCTGTTTTTGCATGAAGCAATGACAGCTACCATAATCTCACCCTCTATTCTCATTTTAGAATGAGTGATTGCAGCTATGGAAGCCGTGCGTACAGCCCCCTTTGCGGCTTCATCAGCAAATGAATTCCCTTCACCGTGAACGCCATCACGCTGATGACTCAGTGTATGTATCACGTGAGCCCTTGGTAGTTCGGTTTTCAACTCCACTACCTGTTCCCATAGCAGTTTGTGCTTAATTGTGCCACCTTTTACATCTTTGAACCTGTTTTGAACCCAGTGCTGCAAATATTCATTGTAAGACTGCACACAGTAAAAGGAATCGCACACTATTAGTGTGGGGAATTCTTGATCCGTATTTACCAATGCCAGTATCAAGGCTTTTAACTCTGCCAGGTGTGCCGTGCAGTCTCCTAGAGACTGTGTTTTTGTGCAACTGGGGTGGAACTTTCCATCCCGCATGTGACCTTTAATGATTGCGCATGCTGCGCTATATTGTTGCTTACTTCCTATGGCCGGTTGAGCAGATCCGTCAGTGTAAATTATATATTCATACTGATCTAGAGGCATTATTTCGTTTGGTAGAGGATATTCTTGTTCGTATTGCAGAAATGCTTGTGTCTTTATATTTGGGTCATACCTGTATTCTACATCTGTTGCAGTGAGAGAATTAGCCCATTGTATCCATCTTGGATGTAAGGCTTTAGCGTTAGGAACGCTCGCTTTTGTCGCAGCCTCTAAGGCTGGAACTGGAGTCACTACTATTATTCATTTCCCCTGAGCCAGTGCTCTTTCTCTCACTACAGCCATCTGTACTGCTGTTAGAATCTTTTCTATAGATGCGAATCGCATCTCAGCATTTGTGTACAAATGTGACTTATATGCCATTGGTACTGTTTCACCTTCATTATATGTTAGATAGGTGTACCCAGATTGACCCGCAACTATACGGATCACCAGGTTGCGTACGTTTACGCGTGTCTGTAAATGTTTGGAAGCTATCATATCAGCTTGTAAGGAGCGTAGTGTATCTGTGTGTTTCTGTGTCCATTGTCTTACTGAAAAATCAGGTTTTATTAAGTCGTAGAAAGGTTTTACTCTTTCTGCGTAATCCAAAATGTATGTTCTACCAAAGTTTAGGAATCCCATGATTGATTGTAATTTTTTTAATGATTTTGGAGGTTGAAGCAGCGCGCATTTTTCTGCAACATTTGCTGACAGGCTTTTCCCTTCACTTGAATGCTCATATCCTAAAAACAGGACTCTGAGGTGGGCAATTTTTGATTTTTTGAAGTTGAATTTGTAGCCCTCAGATGCAAAACCCAAAATTATGGTATTTACTCTGTTCAAGTGATCCTCTAGGTCATCGTCCATTAGATAAATATCATCCACATATGACAATGCCTCTTCATCCAAATTTTGAAGTAACTCATTTACCCTGGCCGAAAACAACCCTGGGCTGTTCTTATACCCTTGGGGGAGTCGAAAAAATTGACTCTGGGTCCCTAGCGCTGAGAAGGCCATTAGATACCTGCTTTCAGGCACTATATTTTGGCAGAAAAATCCATTTGAGATATCAAGTGTTGTTTTATATTTTTTCCGCACAATGTTATTCATTAATGCGGCACTGTGTGCATTTTGGACTGCAAATGCCTTAGTGCAAGTGTTTAAATGTCTGTAATCTAAAACTAAACGATATGAATTGTCAGGTTTCATGACCGGAAACAAAGGATTATTCATTTGAGAGGTGCAAGTATCAATCACCCCTTGGTATTCAAGTTGATCTAAGATCTCCCTGACCTGTTTTTTAGCTTGTTGCTTTATTGGATACTGCCTCTGTGCAGTTGGAGTATTTTTTAAAGGAATTATGTGGTGGGTTGAATCCTCATCCCATCCTACATGGTTTTTGTCTAATGCAGCTGCTTGCTCTACCGCCCACTCCTGCGTATATGTGTGTTGTAGGTGCCTGGGAATATGGTCTGAGAATGCCGGTAAAATTACCGTTTCTCTTTTAGGGCAATCCATGACAAATGCTGGCGGCCAATCTTGTTCAGCTAACAAAATGTCATAGCCAAATGTCAGGTTCTCCCAAAAGAGACCTCTCACTGTTCTACATTTGTCCCCCTCCATCTGGAGCATTTCTTCATATACTTTATGTGGGACACTTACCCTAGTATCGGGTGTTTCTACCGTGATATAATCATTCAAGTCCGCTGTCACTAGAAATTCCATCAGGTTCTGGCGAGCTATTGTTATTTCTGCAGCACTATCTAGCATCGTCGAAGCCCATTCCTGTTCAATAGTCGAGTCCTCAGAATTCTGGGCATGTCTGATCTTTAGACCTGCAACCTTCTTCTTTTTGAACTGTGGCTTTTGCTTTGGTTTCTCTTCTTTTTTGGAAGTGTAATCTTGAGAGTGCTGCTTGTCTCTGGACTTTGTACGCTCTTCTTGTCTGTCTGACAGTCCTTCCCTCTCTGAGTTTTTCGATGAACCTTGAAAGGAACGAGAGGAAGGTTATACCTCTTTTCAGAGGGTTCCTGTGGAGGAGATCTACCTCTGGATTGAGATCTGTTTCCTATAAAGTTTTGTTGTTTTTTATTGTCCCACTTCTTCTTTGTTGAAGCAGGTATCTGCTTGGAAGTGTCCTTTTCAGGACTGCCCATCAGTTGTGGTTTTAAAGCTTTCCCACCCAAACTGTCTCTGCCTAATTCTGCATATACAGTTTCAATTATTTTGGGTAGTTCGTGTTCTTGTTCTAAAGGACTGAACTCCCTTAGGCGTTGGCGGATAGCCACTGAAGCTGCTTCCCCTTTAATATTAGCTAATATTATGGCTGATACCTGGGCATAGTTACCTAGTAACTTCATCCCTAAGTTCAGGGCAGGCTCTGCTCTGTACTCATTTTGTATTTGTCTTAATACGTCTGGTACTACTGCTAATGACGGGATACCATGAGTTCTGGTATAAATGGCAGCAAAGACTGTACCCCAAGTGGTACAATCCTCTACTTGTGGTGTTATCCCCATGGCAAGCAGATTGTTATCATTCTGTGTTTTTCATACGGGGTAGTATTCAGAAATACTGCCTCTAGCTGTGTTAGTTGCTGAGCTACCCAGAATGGCATTTGTTCACGTTTCGAGGGCATTTTACCCATCACTGCGTGTAATGTGAGCTTGAGTTCCATTTGTTGCAACTATTGCTGGTTGGACTGTAAGTGTCCTCATGACGAATTGCATCAAGTTTCTGTATATTTTTATCAAATCTTTATGTTGTGTGAGTAAGTCTCCTGGTGGCATTGTTTCAATGTCAGGATGTGGTGTGTAGGCCGCTAATATTGGCCATGTTGCCCCTTCTCTTCCGAGCAGGCCGAGTCTTACTCTTTTTCTTATGTGGGGTAGGGCGCCTTTAAACCAGTATAAGTGTTCCTGGTACGTGAGCGGAACCTCAATGGCCTCAAACGGACAATATTCCGCTGGTGCATCTCCTTCTGTGTAGGAGTGAAATATTTTTGTTCTTGCATTTGCTGCTGGGAATGTAACCCACAAATAAAATACCTCTGTTCTGTATGATTTGTGCGCCTCAATCACAAATACTACAATGCCACCCCAAGGTGTTAAACCATGCTCCAGTACTTTCAGGGTGACTGTATTTCTAAAATTTGGTGCAATATGTATTGCATCTGCATCTTCCTCGTCTTCCGAGAGAGGCAGTGCTTGTTGCAGTGGGTCTAAGACCTGGTTAGTCATTGTTTTTAGAACACTAAATAACTTTTCAAGGGAACCAAGATACGGTGTTTTCGCACAATTTTAGGAACACTGTGTCCTGTAAGCTTGATTAATCAACAGCCAATAAATAGGATTTTTAGCCTACTCAGCTGTGGCGGAGTTTGTGCCCACCCACTCCAGATGTCTCTGGTGTTTTGTGAGTAGGGGTCTTTGAGAATAGCACGACTGAACTACTCAGATTCTACTGTTAAATAAGTACCCAACCAACGTTGGCGGCACCATGTCGTATAGTTCCTATATGACCTATACAGGATCTGCGCTTTTGGATAACATAAACTGTGGGATTGGTGGCAGACTGATTCTGTGCACCCCCACCGGATACGTTAGCCTGTCTTGTATCAGCTAGCTCACAGTGCCACTAGAATCTCCTCCTATCGGGGAGAGAATAATTCTTGTCAACCTCAGAACATGACAACCCTGATCCTTCAGGATTGTGGAAACAATATACTACTTTTCGCTCAGTCAATTGTGCTCACTTAGTTTGTCTCAGAGAGATACACCGAATAAACAGGCTGGGCATTTTCAATAAGAATTTATTGAACAGTTGTTATTCTAGTGTAGAATAGATGAGCTGCAACAACCATTACACAGTAGCAGAGATATATGACTAGAAGCACTAAGAAAGTAAATGGATGGCATAGCTCTACCATCTTGCAACAATCATGAATACATACAAATATATAAAACACATGATAAGAAGTGCGTACTCCTACGATGCCTCCCTAACTTAGATGTACCTAAATGTACCTCGCATCTGTGTAGGTGTTATGTCAAGAATCCCTCTAGGATCTAGTCCACCCCATTACCTGAGAATGAGAGAATATGGGACCCCGTCCTGGTCTCGAGTTGGACACCCCTCGAGGGATGTTAGACCACTGCAAGCTGGAGCGTCTGCATGCAGGAACCTCAGCGTCTCTGGTCAGTGTGTTAGCCGGGAAGTCTCGGTCTCCTCTGTCCTTCTAAGCAAGATGTGATGTATATATACCCATAGGTCTCCCCAGGGGTCCTACCTTGCTGTGTTACTGTGTCGGCCTAAAGGATGACGTCGGGCCTGAACTTTATACAGAGATATTATACAGGAGATGTTTGTCCTGCTGTTAGTCCTGCTGTGCTTCCAAGAAGCCTCATGCATAATGTATGAGATTCGAACTAGGGAAAATCCCGCGTTCTGAATGCAGTGTTGTATCTAGGTAAAAGGTCATTCCCTAAGAACCGTTATGTATGTAATGTAGGGAAGAATATAGGTGAAAGGTTGCAATGATACCTGCGCCTATATAGGGTACCTATATGGAATATAACACCCCCTCAGACTCCTTAGGGGTTAATATAGTTGCAGACTGCAGAGAGTAGGAGGAGAGAGTAGTAGGACCGAGAGTGAACCGCATAACTATTTTGTTGTTACAATATGAGCAGATTTTTAAAATTGGCTGAGGCAAAGGCAGCAGTACGTAGTAAAACAGTAATCCCCCAAAAAAGATTTAATTCTTAATGTACAACTATAAAAAATGTATTTCCCTAACAAATATAAATAAACTAGTAAACCCACAACTGGCCCACCCATCTCCCTAACCCCAACCAATGTCCCAAGTAGTATCCAAGTCCAAAAAGAAAACTGTCTATAAAGAAAACCCCCAAAATCCCCTATCTCCCACATTCCCACCTTCTCCCCACAATGAGTCCCATCCACCAAAAAAAGAATTTAAAAAAGAATTTAAAAAGGGCAGAAGAGTAGGCCTAACAGTGGGCTAGGAGCTCCTTAACACGCCTTTCCAAAGTGTCCAGATGTTCCTCCTGCGCCAGCCTCTGCGGAATGTGGCGCTGGAATATGCGGAAATAGGTGGGGAGCAGCAGTGATGGAATGGGGGTGGGCGGCTGCCTTTGGACCGCAGCGACGATGTACTGGAGGTACTGGGGCCTGGCTGGGGCCCGGAGCATTTGCAGCTGAGGCTGCTGCCTCCTCCTCCTCCTTGGCCATCAGCCACTGGTACTCGGTCCTGATGGCCTCCAGACTCCTCTGTCGGATCCGGGCTGCTTTATCCTGCCTGTTAGGTGTCAGATCGGCAGGAGTAGCTATATTAAGAAACACATAGACAAATTGTAAACAATGCTCCTAGCATAACACATAAAATGATATAGTGGCACGGTAGCAGTACATTTGCTGGTATCCGCGGCCCATTCTAATTTAATGTGATTATAGTTTCAGGCATTATGCACTATGGAGTATACAAGTATTCTTCTCTCTCTTGTTCAGCTAAATTAATGTAGGCTTGCTAGCTCAGCTGGCAACCTAGACAGTCATACTCATGTCGCATTACTTTGCTACTGTTTGCAGGTGGGGCAGCTGTACTAAAAAATTATCTTATTCCATCCTATAATGGCCATGCTCTGGTAAATACCTCAATTTCACCCTGACTACAAGGTAGATGAATAGTTACTTACTATGAATGATATATGTCACATGAGGTAATATATAAAAAGAATTATGCAGACAGACATCCTCCTGTCTGCTCGTTGGAAAAGCAATGCAATACAGTACAGGGAAAGGAGGGATTAAGGAACAGGATATTGTATTTGGCACATTCATCACAGATGATCCCATCTGCAAAATTGAAAAAAGGTCCCACTTTACTCCCTGGCCTCACCCTCCGTCACCATATTTGACATAATTTTTTTCCAACAAAATCGATTTGCTTGGCAGTAAGGAAAATAATTATTAAATTAGTCTACTGCTAGTAAGTTAGAGGGATTAGGCCAGATAGGTGGATGTTTCACTGATCATCATCATCATCATCAAGTGCCTAAGCCTTTGCTAGTAGTGAGTCACTTTGTTCGGTAATTGTTTAAAGGGAATTATTTGAACTGACGTAATCCGTTATGGAAGCAATAATAAAACATATCACTTGGCCAGAGAAAAGTGACGCATGCAAATAATGATTTTTCACCTTTTATGGATGGCTGGGACAACAGGAACTTAGGAAAGGACTCAGAGTTTTGTACTAGGAAGTGACTAAGTAGGCACTGGCAGCGAAGGGAAACACAACTAGTTTTTGCATTGCCCTGAAATTTGTAAATGGGCCACATTAACTGAGGCAGCCGCACATTGCACAGCTAACCATGCAGTGCCGCCGATTCAACCATGCAGCCAATAGGTGACCCATGGTTGTCACTGGCAAAATGCCATGGGTAGGGAGGGAGGGAGGTGATTGATGATGACGTGTCAGTAGGAAGCATACATAATATATGTTGCGCTTGAAAACTACTGTGAGTCAAGGGAGTAGTCTGAAATACCACCGTCCTCAACCCTTTGAATCAAAAACCTTGATAAAAACCATTCCAAGCAAGTAAAAGTGAGAAGAACGCCACTACAGAGGAGCACCCTAGTCCCTTGTTTATTCTTCTTCCCAAGGTTTTTCCATTCATCATTGCATTGTTCTTCTGGTATTTTTATTCTTCACCCTCGGCTACTCACCGTTTAAGTTTTACATTCTCTCAATCCAGTCTTCACCATTTGAAACCATCCATCCATTTATATACCCATCCATCCAAACATGGCTCTGTCTCAACGAACCTTTCACCAACATGTCATTTACCCACCAATGCGTCCTTTGACCCATCAAACCCACCGGAGGATTCCTTTCACCCAACCACCCACCCAGGCAGGCATCCTTTCACCCATACACTTTCACTCACCCAGACAGGCATCCTTTCACCTTTCATCCATCCTTTAGCCACCCATGCATCCTATCAGCCACCTATAGTATATGCATCCTTTTGCCCATGCATCCTTCTCTTCCAGTCAAATGACATTTCATCCGTCCTTTCTCCCTCCATCTTTCTTTCCCTTTTCCATCAACCCATCATAGTTAAAGGTCTTCATGAAACTTTCGCTGCTGGGTTGAAGATAGAAGAGGCCATTAGTTACTCAACTACCGCTGTGTATGCTAAGTAAAGAGGGGTGTGTTCAACTGTTCACAAGTCAACAGTACACCCTTGCAGTGAGTATATAATGAATTGTCAATAAGCAAGCAATATGACCTACCGCCGCCCGCCACTGTCGCTGGCTCACCCTCTACCGCTGCCGCATCTGCTGACTTGCTGGCGCCGCCGTCACTGCTGGCCCCGGCACTGGTGGACAGTGTGACTAGAAAAAACATTACACATTTTTTAGATGCCAGATACGCCTCCCGCTATTATTTTTTTTATAGCAAAATACACCACACACATCACTACAATTCTGATACAGACAGTATATTCTATCAGAGATATCAGGTTGGGCATTTTGTTTGTGGCAATGTTTTAAAAGCCTCTAGACAAACTGTAAAGGAGTGGCTAGAGCTATTGATGAATCTGGGTTTTTGAAAAGAAATGAAAGAGTGGACAACTGGACATATGGTCTTGGTTGGCAAATGTAATGGGGCCGTCCTCCTCATACTTCCTTTCAACCTCATACTTCCTTTCAGCCATGGTGCACGGTCATCAGTTCACCAACTGCTGCTAATAATACTAGGCCTAGCTAAGAACAACTTTGGGGTGTCCAATGTGACCATGGCCACTGTCTCATTTTACTAATAGAGCATGAGAAAGTAAAAGAAAGCCTTCTCAACAAACATGTGCAGGAAACCTTACTTGGGCATGCAATTTGCACGGCAGAGTAGCAGTAGTAGTACTTGACCAATGGGTTCTGTGAGTCTTACAGTACCACCACTAGGCAGTCCACAAAATTTAATATAAGGGGAAAGGGGAAGCTGAAGCAAGGAAGCTACAGACAGACGAGTATACAGAGACAGTTGATGTAAAGTACAGACACTAGGAATATAGAAATTAAGTAAATAGGATAATGTGGGGATAACAAGAATTTAGAAACAGATAGATCGAAGAGGATTTGGAAAAAAAAATAGTAAACGGGTAGAAATAATTCAAAAGAAGGAGCAGTAAAAGTTAGTGAAATAAATATTAATGTTAACAACAGGAGGACTTACTGTGGCCAGCAGACCCATTGGCCGAGGAGGAACGTTGGGGCTGGGAGGCACCTCCAGCTCCCTCACCCGCCTCAGACCTTTGTGCTGTGGATGCTGATGTAAGGCATAAAGACAAAAAAAGATTGGTGGTAAATAAATAATCTCTCTGAAAAGATTTTTAGACAGGAAAAGGCAATCGCAATATCATTGAACTTTTCTGAATCAGATCGACTACTAGTAGACTAGTATCGCAGATGGTCCTATCCTATTCCAAATTTCCTAAACCTACCTAGCCCTATTCCAAAGATTTTGAAATTACTAATAAATTGCAACAAATGATGTTTGCTTCTTCTCATCTCATTAGCAATCTCAGCACCCTTTGACGGGACAATTCAATAAGTCTGCATTTTTGCTTTGAATGCATAGATGAACGCATGCAAACACCAAATTGGTTGCTTGTCACTGTACGAGCTAAAAAAAAGGCTTGAAGAATTGAAGTGAGAGGACGTGCGCCGCTAAATTAGTAATACTAACTACCACTATCTTAGTGACAGGACAAAGGGGTCTCTGCATTACTTAAGTTCTTACATAATCAGCCCAAGCAAGCGCCAACACGTACGATTAGGTAGCGTCGATCACCTGCCTAGAAAAACGATCACATAATATAATATTTGTAAACTTAACTTACCTGCATGTAAGCAGCATGCTTGATATTTGGGAAAAAAATATTAGCAATAGCATAGAACGCACATGTAATAATAATATTAATAATTAGCTACTCACAGAGCCCTATGACCTTAACCCCTAGTAGGTCCAGCAGGTCCTGCTCTTGGTCCAGGATGTCGGACCACCGGTGCGTCAGCTGATTATGGGTGCACCGGACCCCAGAGCAGCGATACACTGCCCGGCGCACCCTCACGCAGCGCTGCTAGTGCTCTCAGAGTCCGTACCCGGACCCAGACCTGCTGCCTGCTTCAAGGTGGAGTGGAGGTGGCACAGGACATAAAAACCCATTGCTGCCACCTCCACCTCGGAAAACTAGGCCCGGGGCTGCACCCCTTCCTGGCGCCACCTACTGCAAGGAAGGTGGCTCCTTGTTGCAAGCGTTTTTTGAGGCACACTTATCTGCCATGGTGCTGGGGGGGTGAGGGCGGAAGAGTGAAAATGTAGAAATAGGAATAAGAGGGAAGGAAGTAAAAAAAATAGGAAAGAAATAAAGTGAAAATAATGTATAAAACTCACAAAAAACTAACAAACAAGTAGAAAAAACGTAAAATACAGACTCATAAAGAGAAAGGGTAAGATAATAAATAACAAAAATGGGAAAAAAGTTTTAGAATACAAGGCTTGCAAAGATTCAGGAAGGATCAAAAAGCAGGCCCCAGCACCATAAACAGTGAGAAACAAGATGGCTTGCGCGATCGCGTGGTGCAGTTCGCATGATATTTGTGCCCAAAAATGCAATTCGCGATGCCTTACGGTGGAAACATCACACGAACAGACGAGATAAGGAACTCCACCCGCTCATGGAACTCCACGTAGCGTGGGGTAGTTTTTTGCCATTTCGCGGAGTTCCTCATAGCGCTGCTACACGAGTCCGCCCACCCTTAGTTTTTAAACTAGGAGCCTCATTTTTCTGTCTGATTTACAATGTTGAATATTTTCTAATATGTTTTTATTAATTGAACTTGAATGAAGCCCTTTATACATTTTACAGTGAAGCATTTATATAGACAATACATTTCTCTTTTTAAATGTATTTTATCATTTTTTTATATTTTACTCACAGTAAATTTATTTTTAAGCCAGTGCACATTCATGCAGGTAAATGCTACTACAGACAAGAGGAAGTGGGAAAAACTAAAAATAAAAAAATAAATCTCCAAACAGTAACTCATTTGAAGGGTATCACTTTCTATTGGAGTATAAATCTATTTGTTTTAGATAGCTTTTGACATCTCTGTGACTGTAATTGTATTTATATAGTGCTTACTACCTCTGACGAGGCGTCGAAGTGCTTTTCGATGAGTAGCACGCTACTCTGGAATCCAAAAGGATTAGTAGTGGATTAGTTTAGGGAAATATAAGTCAGTTTGAGCAGAGGACATGTAAGTCTCTTAGTGAGATTGCATAGGATAATGGAGGGATAGAAGAGGGAATAGTCTAGAAAGTGTTATTTGTGAGATCATAGTAAGATAAGGTTTGGGATGAGTAAAAGGAGAGATGGAGGAGAGAAGAGACTCTAGAAAGGGATTAGGGAGATTAAGTAGTAAAATAAGGTTTGGGAAGAGTTTAAGGAGGGATACTTGAGGGAATAATATAGAAAGGGTTGTTTGAGAGGGCATAGTAGTAAAATGAGGGTTGGGGTGAGCCAGGAGGGATAGAGGAAGGTAGAGTCTAGAAAGAGTTATTTTGAAGATCATAGTAGTAGAATGAGGTTTGGGATGAGTCAGAGAGTGGAGGTTGAGAATTTATTGAGAGAGGTATAGAGTGAGAGAGTGGTGTATTGAAAAGAGTGAAAGAGGTTTTTTTGTTTTTTTCCTTTCTTGTTTTTTCTTCAACAGTAGGAGAAAAGTAATACATATATAGCTATATGACTACATAGAAAGGATATACATATATAAGGAAGATAATATATTGAGATTTAAAGTTGCATTTTATAAATTCAGACTTTCAAGGGTTGCTGTCCTGAAGCTATTTTATTTGTGTATTTTTATAACTCAATTCCTTTTTTTATGTGAAACATTGATAGCCTGGAGGAACGACTTAATGTAACACTGGAGCCATGTCATGTCCCAACCATTATTCAGTTATGAAGAGTAAGTGAGGTTGTGTGTAGGTCGTAGATGTGGTGCTTGTTTTAGAGAGTGATCGATCATTTATTAGTAGGCAGTTTAGAGATAGTGTTTTGGTAGTGGCGTGACTTTTTTTTCTAGAACATTGAGCAATATTTTTTTAACTTTTAACATATGTGTTGGTGCTGGTATTAACGGTATGAGAGTAGCAATAGTGTTGCTTATCTATATTGTATTCCTTGTCTAGCAGGCTTAGAAGGCATTTTGTTGGGTCTGCATGTGTAGGTGCTGGAGATGATGGTTAAGAGTGAGTTGGTGAGCTGTGTTGTTTTTGTAGAGTAGCCTTGTTGTGTAACAGACATGGCGATGCTAAGTTGTGAAGAGTGGCATGTTGTTTATTGTGTTTACGTCTGTTTAGGGTGGAAGCTGTATGGGTTAAGGGTGGTGGTCGAGCATGTGGGTCATGTTTTTAATGCTCTAAATTGTGCAGTGTGAGAGGCGGGTGAAGGAGAGTTCTTGGGTTGGCTTATTTGTGGCAGATGTTTGTGAAGTTAGAATATTTGGGAATAAAGATGAATTAGGATGCATATTATTTTTGTAGTCATGAGGGTGGGAGTGGGTGTATGTTTCTAATTTGTGACGGAATGTATTATGAAATTGTGTGTGTGAGCGATTGTGATGTGCTGGAGTGTGTGTTATGCTTTGTTTTTGTGGAGTAGTGAGAGGACATAATGATCTTGTGGTTTTCTGAGAAGCCTTGTATGGTAATTACTGTAGGTGAGTGGAAGTTAAATGATAAAGGGGGGTGATGTGTTTGGAAAAGAGTGTATGTGGTGTGTGAGAGGCGATGGACAAAAGTTATGAGTGTTTGTGTTAGACTTGATCGCTGGAAGAGGTAATATTTGGATACATTTGACTATCAATCTCGCAATTCCTGCCTTGGAAATTACGTTTCCTTTTCTAGGATTTGAGAAAGCAACAAATAATTGTTGTGTTTTCCTAAAAGGCGAAGTTCTATCAATGTAGTACATAAGTTCCCTTTTAACGTCAAGTTTATGAAGTGATCTTTCTGCCATGGTCTCTGGCTTTGGGAAAAATAAAAACATCTACTCCCATACATTGATGACTAACAAAATGTTACTATTTTAAAATCTAGAATGTATTCAGTGATAAAGAGGATGTATAGCCTGAGTAAACACATATGTATTTTTAGACCTGTTAAAAATACATTATGCCATTAACGACTAAATGCCCGTACATCCCCTCACATTTTTTTAACCAGTTAGTTTTTATATCTGCATTAACAACTTAATGCTCATTTACTTTAGGCTGGTCCATAGGACCAGCTTGAACTTCGACATCTTCCATTCAGGGAAAATGACGTCTAGGAGTACTTCCCTTGTGTCTTAAATATGGAATGCTAGCACTCTAGTTTTTCATAACAATTTCTTGTTGAAGCTACAGTAAAAGACATTGGTGGCAATGGACAGACTGCTGCTGATGTTGGAAGTATATGTTTCACTCAGCTTGTCCGATTTTTTCAGACATGAATGAGAAAATCTTTTGGGAATCTATAATAAAGCATGTCCTTATTTCTGCTTGCTAGACCATTAAACATAATTTCTATGACAAAATGGAACTCCTCATTTTGTTGACTTGCAGCAGTCTCCTGCATAGGACACAATTTAAATTCAACAGATACTGCTCCAACAACATGGCGTTTAGAAGTGCCTCATTTTGTCATGAATACAGAATGTTCGTGCTCTAGTTGTTCATTAGAACTGTGTGGAGAAGCTGTTGTAGAATATATGGGGAATCGACTGACGCACTGCTGCTGCTGTTGAAAGTACATATTTAAGTCAGCATGTCAGATATTTATCTCACATGGGTGAAGAAAACATTTGTGAATTCTTTGACAATTCGCCCTCATGTTTCTATGAGAAAATTATTAACGAAAACCATTTTCTTTCAAACATGGTTCATTAATTCCAAGCAAAGCATCAGCATTTTTCACAGGTTAAATTCACCTTAGAAATCACCGTTATTCGTAAATCATTATTCCTAAATGTAATATGATGCCACCAGCAAATTAGTTTTTATTGTCACTGATATCTGCGTTGTTCCTTTCTATATGCACCTTTTTGTGCCCTCAAATCGAGTAATTCACTACAATACATTTCAATGGAACAAAAATGGCAGAGCTTATCACACACCACACTGTTTAACAGACAGTTGTTTGAGTATCACGCTAAATTTGAAGGGTCTGATTTACTATAGAAATCAAGTAGGAGGGCACACCCAGATATTCATTGACCAGGGTTAAGTAGAAATGTCACCTGCGCCTCTGGCCCTTTAACTCCTCTCTGGTCACTAACTGCCTGAGAGTGCCCTCTCCCTTGGATAATATTGCGTAAGTGCATAACTAGCAGCTGATAAGGATGGTCAGCATCTGAGCACACAAACACAAGAAGGCACAAAGTAAAGCAAGCAACACAGGATTTGAATTTGTTGATTCAGACATGTCCAGTATTTTTTTAAACCAGTATTTCTTTATAGAGGTTTGTAAAAACATATCACATAACCACTCCATGCATTTGCAGGAGAGAAAATACAATGTGAGAGACTATTACCATCCTATTACAGTGCCATTTGCCCCCTAGTTTCCCAATTGTATTAGAACAATGGTGTGGGTGCGCAGTCAAAATATCGAATTTTAAATATCGACCTACACTAATATCGAGTTTTTAATATCGTAGGGACAGAATATCGAAGTCAAGAATATCGTTGACCAGAATATCGACTTTAAGGTAAGTAATAACGATTTTTTTAATATCGAAGTAAGTAATATCGAAGTAATTAATATCGTTAGCAAAAATATAGTTGTAAATAATATCGATTTTTTTTAGTGTTATGTATTTTATATGAATGTTTAACATTTTTTTAACGTTTTTTCATTATTTTTAAATATATGTATTAAATGTTTAGAAAATAGTAATTATTTTAAAGGAAATTTTGCGTTTTACTATCAGAGCGGGTTGTGGGTTTATAGGGGAATAGGGTGGGAAGTAATTTAATTATAATTAATTAATTAATATGTTTTTATTTATTGTTATTGATTGTTAATTTATTCGTAATTAATTATTAATTGGTAATTAATTTATATTAATTGGTTAATTTATAATTATATTAATTATAATTAATTTATTATTAATTTTTATTTATTGTTATTGGTAATTAATTTATTGTAAATTAATTATTAATTGGTAATTAATTTTAATTCATTGATTAATTGGTAAATACATTAATTATGTTATTTGTAATGTGTAGCGGGTTGTGGGTTTATAGGGGAATAGGGTGGGAAGTAATTTAAATATAATTAATTAGTTAATATGTGTATATTTATTGTTATTGATTATTAATGTATTGTTAATTAATTATTAATTGATAATTAATTTTTATTAATTGGTTAATTAAAAATTATATAAATGATAATTAATTTGTTATTATTTTTTATTTATTGTTATTGTTAATTAATTTATTGTTAATTAATTATTAATTGGTAATTAATTTTTATTAATTGATTAATTGATAATTAAATTAATTGTGTTATTTTTTTATGTGTAGCGCGTTGTGTGTTTATAGGGGAATAGGGTGGGAAGTAATTTAATATTATTTAAGTAAATATTAATTTAATTTAATTTAATAGGTATTTATTAATAATTATTTTGTTAAATAATTATTAATATGTTATTTATTTAAAAAAAAATTATAAGTATGTTAATTTAACCCCTACGCGATCCTACATTTTCCCTACTGTTGCACTCACTGGAGTGGGAATAGTAATTTTTACCCCTACGCTATCCAACACTTTCCCTACTGTTGCACTCACTGGAGTGGGAATAGTAATTTTTACCCCTAACACTATCCAACACTTTCCCTACTGTTGCACTCACTGGAGTGGGAATAGTAATTTTTACCCCTCCGCTATCCAACACTTTCCCTACTGTTGCACTCACTGGAGTGGGAATAGTAATTTTTACCCCTCCGCTATCCAACACTTTCCCTACTGTTGCACTCACTGGAGTGGGTATAGTAATTTTTACCCCTCCGCTATCCAACACTTTCCCTACTGTTGCACTCACTGGAGTGGGAATAGTAATTTTTACCCCTCCGCTATCACACTTTCCCTACTGTTGCACTCACTGGAGTGGGAATAGTAATTTTTACCCCTCCGCTATCCAACACTTTCCCTACTGTTGCACTCACTGGAGTGGGAATAGTAATTTTTACCCCTCGGCTATCCAACACTTTCCCTACTGTTGCACTCACTGGAGTGGGAATAGTAGTTTTACCGCTACGCTATCCAACACTTTCCCACACTGTTGCACTCACTGGAGTGGGAATAGTAAATTTAACCCCTACGCTATCCAACACTTTCCCTACTGTTGCACTCACTGGAGTGGGAATAGTAATTTTAACCCCTACGCTATCCAACACTTTCTCCACTGTTGCACTCACTGGAGTGGGAATAGTAATTTTAACCCCTACGCTATCAAACACTTTCCCTACTGTTGCTCTTACTGCAGTTGGAATAGTAATTTTTACCCCTCCGCTATCTAATATTTTGTATTGTTTTAGCTAATGTACTGAATAATTATTTTTAAAAAGATTTAAAATAATTTAAATTTTTTTAATTTGTTACATATATTTATTTAATTTTTATTTATATTATTGTTTTATGTGTATAGATGTATTTATAATTTATAAAAAATAAATCAAACAATTTATAAGTTATTAAAATAAATATTAAAACATATTAATAAGTAAGTATATATATTATATATTATATGTATATGTTTAATGTATTTTTAAATTATATATATTACTTATAATTTTTAAGCATTTTAAAATATTTTTAACTATGTTTCTTTTAATTATATGTATTATTTACTTTATTTTACAATATTTTTTTAACTTAAATTAAAAACGATATTTTTAACAACGATATTTTTGACATCGATATTTTTTACCCGATATTTTTGTACTTACCTTAATGTAGATAGGATGTCGATATTCTTGTCTTCGATATTTTTGCTGCGATATTTTTGTAGGTCGATATTGTGACCTTCGATATTTAGTCAGTGATTCAATGGTGTGAAACAAGAACAGTGAATTGAACCATTATTACTATGTAACCATGCCTGGCCAATGGAGTAGTGTCTAAAGCAGTTTGTCTTCAGTATTCCCAATGTGTGGAGAAGGGGACTGACAGGAGGCCTCATATTGAAACTTAAAGCAACGCTGTGTGTGATAGATACTTTGTGGCTTGAGGTGGCTTGTGGGGCATATCGTGGATCACAGTGGTCTCTGGTCTGTTTTAGCTTTCACCTCCCTTCAGGAACCCCTCAAAACGTAGCGGCATTGCAGAGTTTCTAGCAGGACCTTAGTTTTGTCAAGCCGTGACCATTTCAGCACACAATCCCCCCTCTACATCTTCCAACCATTGAGCAAGCAGAGAGGGCCAAGGAGATTTCCACACCATCACTATACGGCACTTCGCTAACACCAAGGCAAGGTCTAGTAATCTATGCATGTTTTTAGTGGTTTTGGTGTGCTTCGTTAGCCCCAGTAGACAGTGTACGGGCTCTGCTATGATTTGCCTGCCCACTTTCTCCATCAGACTTATTGCCACTGTGGGCCAATATCCCGTGATCTACAAGCAAAGCCAATCCATGTGGTAGGAGTCTGCATCAGCTTCTGCGCACCTTGGGCATCTGCGAGGTGTCGCTGTGCACATCCGAGTGAGGCATGCTGGAGTCAGGTCTGTAAGATGCAGATATTTAAATTGTGTATATTTTAGGCATGCATTTCGAGAGACCCGATTGACCATCGTAAGGCAGTGTCCCCACTGAGGGGTCGATTCCGATTCGGGCCGGAAAAAGCACCGACCGACTCGGAGCCGGAATTTATTCCGACCGACACGTACCTGTGGCGCCCGACACGCCAAGTACGATGCAAAGCGTGCAAAATCCGACCGACACGTACCGAACCGAAGCCGAACGACCGAGCCGCACAGAAAACAGCAATCCGTCCGGAAAAACACGCGAATCGAACCGACCGACACGCACCCGGAACAAATCCGACCGAAACATACACGCGAACTCCAAACCGCAAAGTACGATGCAAGGCGCGAAAACCACGACCGAGTCGGACGGAGGACAAGCCGTACGACCGACACGCATACAAAACCGAGCCGAAGTAACACAAAACACCGCGACCGACGCGTACGCAGCATAGAAAACTGCACAAACACAGCGTGAACGAAACGGATAACACCGTACGAGACAAATGCAGGGTCCGACTCGGTCACAAGAACGTTTCCAACATGCACAGACAGTACAAAGGAAAAACTACACACAAAAAGGCCAAACAAGCAATTACAAAGCCAATAAATACTGTGGGGGGTGGGGTCAGAGAACAAAGACACACCCACAACTCCACCCATATAAAGGACACAATTCCCAACCATGATCCTTTGCAAATGCCATTCTACTGACAGCACCCAACAGACAGCAACCACACACCCACAGCTCATCCCTCACACAAGCCACACACCATCAGCACACCAACAAATACCTACCTCACATACACCCAGCAAAACACACACTCACACACCCTCACCTGCACACCAACACACACATCACTCACCATCACCACCCATCACCATGCCCCCCAAGAAGAATCACAAGTTCCTAGATTGTGAATTGGAAGTCATGGTAGACGAGATCCTCAGGGTAGAGCCACAGCTGTTTGGCACACTGGTCCAACAGACCCCCATCTCCCAGAAAACCAAGATGTGGGAGAGGATCATCAACAGGGTGAACGCACAATCACCATGTCTGCGCACAAAGACCGACATCCAGAACAGGTGGTATGACGTGCGCAGGAGGGTACGGGACCTGCTCAAGAAAGACTACCTCCTGAGCCAATACACGGGCAGTGGCCCTCCTGCCAAGCCAGTATACCTCAGGCCCTGGGAGGAGAAGGTGCGGGCCATCCTTCCGCCAGTGAGCGTATATGGACTAGAGAACATCCCAGAGCCTGGTGAGTACACAACAAATGTACACAATATTCTGCCACAATACGCACACACATCACTGTCAAGGGGAGAGTCAAACCATGCACACATAGCAATTACACAGCAACCAGAACAGAATCATCCCAAAATGTGTATGTCAGTCAGAGAAACACAACACATGCCATCTCAAAGTTACATTCAACCGTGCCATCACATGTACAAACACAACTACAACTACAGCTAGGCAGTGGCACAAATAGAACTAACAAACACATCCAGACATGTAGCCACCACAACAACACCAACACACAGTGAAGACCACTGAAAGGAAGGAATTCTGTGTATGCTGGCCAAGTCAGTGTAGCCAATAGCATCATGGGAGTCGTAGTCACACATATTGCCCCCCCACAACTGTCCCATCAACACCACCATGAACCATGCGCACATCACAGGGAGTGGAGAAGGACTCACAAGATGGCTGACACTGGCTACTGCTGTGGGGAGCACAAGGCCCTGCTGGCAACTGTGCACCAACAAACAGCAGGACACCACTGACTGACATCCTGAGAGACAACTTCCACTCCCTGCAATGGAAGCACGTTCCATGGTGGGATATCTGGCTGGCTGGGTGGGAAGGAGGACTCGCACCACTGACCATAGTCACAAGCACCTCCCCTCACACACACCCTCAACACATACTCCACATAACCCACCTGGGAGAATGCAATGCCACACATCCTAACTCAAGATCCCACAAAGAACCTCCACCCTGGGTTATGTCGTGTGAGACACAGGGACACTCATGGGACTTTCAGCCAAACAACTGCCAGGACAACACTCCCAGCCATCCTGTCAGCACAGGCAGCCCACCCCACAGGGAAGCAGAGTCAAAAGGAAGGAAGCATGGGCATGCTGAGAAGGGGGGTGGAGGCAATAGCATGATGGGAGTCGTAGTCACAGCTCTACATCCCCCACCACATGGCCCAGCAAGCTCACACTCACGCATGCACATCCCACAGAGAGTGGAAAGGCCCATCAAAGATGTCTGACACTGTTGCTGTGTTGTGGGGAGCACAAGGGCATGCTGGGAACTGCACACCAACCAACAGCAGGACACCACTGTCAGCCATCTTGCCATTGCTCTCACACCCACACACACTGAACTCCCCACAAAACCAAGTAAGTATGGGAATGCTGGGAAGTGGGGTGGAGGCAATAGCATGATGGGAGTGGTAGTCACAGATATTGGTCACCCCCACAACTGTCCCATCAACACCACCCTGAACCATGCGCACATCACAGGGAGTGGAAAACAACTGACAAGATGGCTGACACTGTGCACTGCTGTGGGGAGCACAAGGCCCTGCTGGCAACTGTGCAACAACCAACAGCAGGACACCACTGCCAGCCATCTTGCCATTGCTCTCCCACTCACACACACTGAACTCCCCACAAAAGCAAGTAAGTATGGGAATGCTGGGAAGTGGGGTGGAGGCAATAGCATGATGGGAGTCACAGTCACAGACATAGCTCACCCCCACAACTGTCCCATCAACACCACCCTGAACCATGCTCACATCACAGGGAGTGGAGAAGGACTCACAAGATGGCTGACACTGGCTACTGCTGTGGGGAGCACAAGGCCCTGCTGGCAACTGTGCACCAACAAACAGCAGGACACCACTGACTGACATCCTGAGAGACAACTTCCACTCCCTGCAATGCAAGCACGTTCCATGGTGGGATATCTGGCTGGCTGGGTGGGAAGGAGGACTTGCAGCACTGACCATAGTCACAAGCACCTCCCCTCACACCCCCTCAACACAAACTCCACAGAACCCACCTGGTAGAATGCAATGCCTCCCATCCTAACTCAAGATCCCACAAAGAACCACCACCCTGGGTTATGTTGTGTGAAGCAAAGGGACACTCTTGGGACTTTTAGCCAAACAACTGCCAGGACAACACTCCTAGCCATCCTGTCAGCACAGCCAGCCCACCCCACAGGGAAGCAGAGTCAAAAGGAAGGAAGCATGGGCATGCTGGGAAGGGGGGTGGAGGCATAGCATGATGGGAGTGGTAGTCACAGATATTGCTCAGCCTCACAACTGGCCCATCAACACCACCCTGAACCATGCTCACATCACAGGGAGTGGATAAGGACACACAAGATGGCTGACACTGGCTACTGCTGTGGGGAGCACAAGGGCATGCTGGGAACTGCACACCAACCAACAGCAGGACACCACTGTCAGCCATCTTGCCATTGCCCTCACACCCACACACACTGAACTCCCCACAAAAGCAAGTAAGTATGGGAATGCTGGGAAGTGGGGTGGAGGCAATAGCATGATGGGAGTCACAGTCACAGACATAGCTCACCCCCACAACTGTCCCATCAACACCACCCTGAACCATGCTCACATCACAGGGAGTGGAGAAGGACTCACAAGATGGCTGACACTGGCTACTGCTGTGGGGAGCACAAGGCCCTGCTGGCAACTGTGCACCAACAAACAGCAGGACACCACTGACTGACATCCTGAGAGACAACTTCCACTCCCTGCAATGCAAGCACAGTCCATGGTGGGATAACTGACTGGCTGGGTGGGAAGGAGGGCCGGCTGTCAACCAAATACAACCAATGCAGACCATGTTCACACCCCAACAAATACATAGAAATGCCCAAATAATGCAGGACAATGTGCCACACCAATATCAACCCCTGACTGTGACGACTTAGGACAATGCAATGTACAGGCCCGCACCCAGAGGCACAGTCACAACTGTCAGGTGTGTCAACCATTGATGCCTGCAGAAACATAACATACATTGTGTGTGTCTCCCAAAAACAGGTGATGATGAGGACACAGCAGCAGACGCTGAGGAGTCCCAGTCCCAGGCTCAAGAGGATGCGGAGATCACTGGTGTCGTACAGCCTCTGCCCTCCTCGGACGAAGAAGACCAACCTGGCACATCCGGTGCAAGTCTACATGCAGCACCAGCAGGACCACCAGCTGCAGCACCAGCAGGACCACCAGCTGCACCCACCCCTCCAACGACTGTCACCACAAATACCATCCCTGCCGACATGGACAGAACAAGGAGCAACACCAGCACAGGGACCCTGGACCAACCTGGGGCCATGGACACCACCACCACCACCAACCCCCAAGGTGGACCAGGGTCATCTGTGCGTGCCACTGCATGCACTGCACATGTCAGCAGGGGTGGTGGGAGGGGTGGGAGACAGAGGTCGCTGCTTGCAGAGGTTGCTGGTGTGCATGATGACCCACAACTAGTACGCATAGCTGATGCGTACCAGTCCAGCACCGGAGATCTCAGCCAGGTAGTGGGGCTCCTCAGAGACATGAAACAGCAGCAGGCTGCCCATCATGCCCGCTTGGACTCTCACATGTCCCACGTGGAGTCACACATGTCTCGCGTGGACTCACACATGTCCCGCGTGGAGTCCAAGTGGGATGCACTGCATGAGATGACGGCGGTGCACAGGGACATTTTACAATGCCTCCGCCAGATGAACAGCAACCAGTCCACACCTCCCTGTGTGCCAACAACATCTGGTGCTGAACAAACTGCAACTGCCACAGGGAGGGAGGATGACTCTGGCGGAGAGTCCCCTGCACCGCAGCAGCCTGTACTTGAGGGGCCCCCCAAAGAAGAGGGGTCGTCCGAGGAGGGGCAAGTGAGAGGCCGATGGCCAAGCGCAACTCCCAGGAAGCCTGAACCTGTTCTGGATGTTCACCTTTGTGCACAGACTGTTCACCCTGTTGACGGCAACACTACTCCCACACATTGCATGGGGAGTACAAGTTGGACCAATGTCTCAGACAACTGTGGCCCCGATACTGGGGATTTTGTCTACCAGGACTTTCAATTCACCTAGGAACTTCTGATTGCAAGATTTATGTACAGCACAACCCATCCTATGCACTATTCACACAAATGTATCACAATAAACACACTAATACACCATACTTGCCTCTGTTGTGATTCCAACGTGGGTGCTGTTATGGGGATGATGAACTGAAAAATTACACTGTGTATGTGAACTGCAACAGCAAGTACAACACAGGCATGTGAGTAAAGGCAACGTGACACATATGAGGGAGACACACCACCAGGGCTACACAACACATACACACCTAGGCCATCTGACTCATTGCCTACACTGATGTTGCCAGGGAAGACGGTGCAATGCACAGACACCACACCCATTCCCAGTTGTAGTCAAGTAGCCCACAGGTGCAGTAAGCAAATGGCAGTCAAATGTGTGACCACAGACAACGCACATCACAAAGTGAAGCACAGGTTTATTACACAGTTGCAACATGTCGTAACCACTACAGATGCAAGGTAATCCCACCTGGCAGCGGGCACACAGTCAACAACTGTAGACGGAAGGAAGTCCATGGGTGTGGCGCACATCACCTGTAGGGACACAACAGCTACCACCCTGGAAGTGCAATCACGTCGTCGGTGGTCACAGTTGACCAAACGAATCTGAAAGTACCCTGTGAAGGACAGAAATGACACACAGTCAAAAGCAATGGAGAACAGGACAGAACAGCAAAACTCATGCACAATACATGTTACAAGATACCCACCCAGAACCAAGCTAGCATGTCAACACTGTTGGGGAGTACAGCCCACCTGTAAGCACACATCGCAACACACATCCAGTCAAGTAGCCCATGGACACACTCCAACAGCACCAGAGCACCACCTACACATATCATGCCAACTCACATCATTGACATGACACCTCAGGATACTCACATTCAGCTAAAGAAGTTGGTGATGAGCTGTGTGCGGACATCACCCTCATCATCATCATCATCATCATCACTGGCATCGTGGTCCAGGCCAGGATCCTCCACAGGTGGCGGATGTTGGTCATTGTCATCCTGGATGAGAGGCAACTCCTTCCGCACTGCCAGGTTGTGGAGCATGCAGCAGATGATGATAATCTTGCACACATTTGCAGGGGCATATGGGAGGGACCCTCCGGTCTTGTCCAGGCAGCGGAAGCGGCTCTTCAGGAGACCAAATGTCCGCTCAATCACTCTCCTGGTCCGACCATGTGCCTCATTGTAGCGCATCTGGGCTGGTGTCACAGGGTTCCTGAGGGGTGTCAGCAACCACGACATGTTGGGGTATCCCGAGTCACCTACGGACAGACAAGTGCACATTAGCTGACTTGGAAAAGTGGGCGGAATACTACAGATCAGATCACACACAATGGCACAAAGTCAGTACACACCGACAAGCCAGGCACGCTGGTTCTGCATCTGTGCCATCATCCTGGGGATGCGACTACTCCTCATCACAAAGGCATCGTGTGCTGAGCCAGGGAAACGGGCACACACGTGTGTGATGGTCATATCTGCAAGACACACCACCAGTGCATTGACCGAGTGGTAGTGCTTGCGGTTCCTGTAGGCCTGCTCCTGGGCCTGTGGTGGTACCAAAGCCACATGTGTCCCATCAATGGAGCCAATGACATGCGGCATCCTCCCCAGGGCATAGAAGTCACTCTTCACGTCAGTGAGTCGTCGCAGTCTAGGGAAATAGATGTACCGGTTCAGGAATAGCAACATTGCCGCCAAAACATCGCGGAGCACACGGCTCAACATGGTCTGTGACATCCCACCAACCGTCGCCACAGTATGTTGGAAAGTACCGGTGGCAAAGAAGTGTAGGGCTGCCATCACCTTCACCTTGGGGGTCAGCGCTGTAGGATACGGCCTGCCAGGCTGCAAATGTGGGGCCAACTGCACTGCCAAATCCTCAATCAGCTGCCTGGTGAAGCGGTACCGTCGGATGCTGTCCCGTTCCACCATCGTTGCCAGGTCTGGGAATGGTCGATGGACAGCAGGAGCCCTGCAGTGCAGAGGAGAAGTAAGCAAGATTGTCAGTCAGCCCACATATGCGGCATTGAACACACTCAATATCCCAACATACATCATTATGAGGCACAACTACATGAAGTGTGCAGTTCCGTAAGGACATGTATGGTACATACATGGCCAACATCTGTCATCACGGTCCAACAAGTGGCATCAATAAGTCCCAGGTTGGCCCATTGGATATCATGAGGCCGTGTCACAGTTCCCATCTCCTGCTGCCGTGTCACAATCACCCCCCACAGTGACATGTGAGGACAGATGTGCCCCAGGCATCACAGCTCAACGACAGGTACATTCCCAGGGACCCTGTATTGCCACATGGACACTGGCATTACATGGAGTATCATGTATACACCACAGCAAAACAACTATGACCCCCACAGGTAGTGGTCCCACTTGCCACTGCAGGACAGACATGGACGTCTGTGACACACACACGTACAACATCAAAGTCCATGCACACACAACGTGGATGTGGAGACTGTCTCCCATTGTGCACATGAAATCAGAGACATTGTAAACACTACATGCACACAGACTGTGGAGGACCATCACTATTGTGCCACTGGGACACCCTGGCTCAAACATACCGTCCCACATGGGACTCACGGGGTATGTGACATGACATACACATACACCACCATGAAATGTGACCATGGCACATGCACAGATATGAACAGTTGCACATCACAGTGGTCATGTACACGTAACACCTAGGATCCTGTCCCCATGAACACGTGCACAGCCTGGGGGTGGCTGCCCCCAGGTGACACCCACAGGACAACATGTACACCAACATACACACAATAGGAAATGCAGCCTTACATGCCTTATCATACAGTTTGGACAGGCTGTCGTGTTGTAGGTGTGCCCCTCACTCCCTGGGAGCTATCTGTGGCTGGCATATGTCCATCTGAGACAGGCATGGTGACATATGCCAGTCACTTGTATAGGGATGCGTTGAACAGCAATGGACCGATCGGTGCCCCCGGCCTGCCCATTGCATTCAATGTGTGCGGGTACGCGTTGTGCCCCTGTACGCGTTGTACCGCAATGGACCGATCGGTGCCCCCGGCCGGCCCATTGCATTGAATGTGTGCGGGTACGTGTTGTACCCCTGTACGCGTTGATCAGCAATGGACCGATCGGTGCCCCCGGCCGGCCAATTGCATTCAATGTGTGTGGGTACGCGTTGTACCCCTGTACGCGTTGTACCGCAATGGACCGATCGGTGCCCCCGGCCGGCCCATTGCATTCAATGTGTGCGGGTACGCGTTGTACCCCTGTACGCGTTGTACCGCAATGGACCGATCGGGCCCCCGGCCGGCCCATTGCATTCAATGTGTGCGGGTACGCGTTGTACCCCTGTACGCGTTGATCAGCAATGGACCGATCGGTGCCCCCGGCCTGCCCATTGCATTCAATGTGTGCGGGTACGCGTTGTTCCCCTGTACGCGTTGTACCGCAATGGACCGATCGGTGCCCCCGGCCGGCCCATTGCATTCAATGTGTGCGGGTATGCGTTGTACCTCTGTACGCGTTGTACCGCAATGGACCGATCGGTACCCCCGGCCGGCCCATTGCATTCAATGTGTGCGGGTACGCGTTGTACCCCTGTACGCGTTGTACCGCAATGGACGGATCGGTGCCCCCGGCCGGCCCATTGCATTCAATGTGTGCGGGTACGCGTTGTACCCCTGTACGCGTTGATTAGCAATGGACCGATCGGTGCCCCCGGCCGGCCCATTGCATTCAATGTGTGCGGGTACGCGTTGTACCCCTGTACGCGTTGTACCGCAATGGACCGATCGGTGCCCCCGGCCGGCCCATTGCATTCAATGTGTGCGGGTACGCGTTGTAACCCTGCACGCGTTGTACCGCAATGGACCGATCGGTGCCCCGGCCGGCCCATTGCATTCAATGTGTGCGGGTACGCGTTGTACCCTGTACGCGTTGTACCGCAATGGACCGATCGGTGCGCACCCATTGACAATGGCCTTGCCTGGCAACGGACGCGTTTTCGAAATTCGAACGAGTCGGTTGCTGGAAATTCAGTTGGTCACCCACAACAATGTTGCAAAATCATGTATGTCATGAAGTTGAAGATTTGAAGGATGCCGTGGGCGTGTATTGGTGCTGCTATTCCATGGATTGGCCAGATTCAGAAGATGCAAACGACTTGTACCTATCACTTTGGACACAAGGGACAGTATCTGCCTCTCCAGCACATATATATTGCTGGCTGTTCCCCAGAGAGCTCACTTGCCTGCACTACATGCTCCAGGACGACATCTGCCACTGCACTGCTGCTGTCTCTGCCCCTCTGGACCCTGCAATGGCACGTACTGTGGAGAGAGCCCCAGCCTTCATCCTTGAGGAGAACCAGGCCCTGCTGGACAGCCTACTTCCACAGTACAGCAAGCTGTATGGGACACCAGGGGAACAGGTGAGTGTTCTGTGCACTGCCTTTCTGAATGTGCATTTTGTCTGACTAGCAAGGCTGAAAGTCTGCACGCCACTGGCTAGCAGGCTCACTGAGTAGTTGTCACCCCCCATAGTGTGTAGTGACATGCACTGGACAGGTATGGTGCAATGACAGTGCATTTGAACAAGGTTTTACTTCCCATGCAATGATACCATGTAGTGACGTCTGGCAAACTGTCCATGGGCAGCGTTGCACTGCCTGTGTACATCATGTGCCCCTGTGAATGAGACATGTATATACAACTGTGTCATGCACGGATATGTTGCATGTGTAGTAATGGCCTTTTCACTTTGTCATCCTGACAGGTTAATGCCCATCGGAAGCAGGAGATCTGGAAGGACATCGTCCAGGCTGTCCGGTCCGTGGGGGTCTACAAGCGCCGGATCCGCAACTGCCAGAAGAGGTGGCAGGACCTTCGGGGCTAGACCCGGAGGATTGCACGGGTCCAGCTGAAGTTGTCGCCTCCTCGCAGGAGGGGCGGAACACGGACCCTGACCCCCACATGCTCCAGATCCTGGCGGTGGTGTTTCCAGACCTGGATGGGCAGCTGAAGGCCAGACAGCAGCAAGGAGGGGGTGAGTCAAAGACTGCACTGTGAACTCTGTATTACATGCTTTGTGCCCTCCTCTGGCCTGGTTCAACTGCCACAGTACAGCAGTCATGTTGTCCAGGAGCCATGTCCCTCTATTGTGCACTGCCCACTCCTCATCTGATACCCAGGTGTGGCCCTTACATTCAGGGAATTGTGTCACTTGGGACTGTGTCCTTGCAGTTTGCTTCACTAAAGGTGGGGGACAGCATCTGTTTCCCTAACTCTGTTGTGGGCATTATGGGTGGGTCCATTGTTCACACAACGCCTGTGTTCGGACATGTAATCTGCGTGTTGCTTTGATATGCGGTCCACTTGCTGAGCTGAGCCACCACATGTGCCTGGGGTATGTGGCACACACCCATGCAGCGGGTGGGAACAATGTTTGGGCCCCAGGAGTATGCAGATTACGTGTGTCACACATACATAGCCAGCTATCCACTGTCCAGGGCTCATCCCTCATTCATGTGGGGCAGGACAGTCATGCCTACTCCAGGCCATGCAATGCACTCTGTACTCCCACTCCCGTGTAACAGCTGACACATTGTGCGCAGTGATTTGACCCCTCAGGTGTCTGCCTCTGTGTCAGTGTGCTGTGGATTTGTTGCCAGGACTGCTGGGGTGTTTCTTGGTAGGGGCTCAGCAAGCCACTGGAGATGTGACCATAGGAGACGATACTTGTGTGTCACATAGGTGTTTGATCAGCTGCCCGTGCAGACTGGGGTATGCGAATGTGAAGTTCAGGCAGCTGTTCCCCATTCACAGCAGATTGTGAGGGGCTCAGGTTCAGAGGGTAGTGTCACAGGTCTCCCATATGTCCAATCGGTATGACCTGGACAGATGAGGGTTAAGATGATGTGTTGTGTGGGGGATGTAAATGTGCACTTGTGCAGCTCCAGGACTTGCATTCCCCATGACCTACTATTGTGACACAGTGCAGAGTGTTGTTGTCTGGCTGCCAAGTCATACATCACTGAGACAGTGATGTATGACTTAGCAGTCATGCCTCCGCCATGGCATGTGTCTACTTATTGGTGATCCTGCAGGGGAGTGACATGTGCTACATGCACACCATTGTGGCGATGGCTATCAGGACATGGGTGCATCATGGTGTCTGTCGCTGGTATGCATCACATGCATATCCTATTTGACTCTGGGCGTCCCTTTCATCCGGAAACCTGTACAGACTCAGTGGCAAGAGTTGTGATGTGTGCATGTCCACATGCTACACCGTGTCCTCTGCACTGTCCAACTACTGTGTAGTTGGTGCATGTGTCCACACTGGGGTGTTGCTATCCAACAGACACCAGACAGATGGGTGCAAGGCCATGTGGGATGTGAGTGCCATGGTTGGCATCAGACTGACAATTGGCTTCTCCTGTTCAGTTAGGGCACTTTTAGCAATGTACAACTAATGATGCCAGGGCTTGCTCTGTAATGTGCTGTGCTCACAGTGGTGTGTGCGTTTGGTGCAGGTGACTGATGTCTGTCTGTTTCCCCATTGTTTGCAGATACATCCACGGCCACGGAAGGGGACAGCTCCACGGACCAGGAGGAGCCGGAGAGCCAGACTGGGTCAGCAGCCGAGGAGTGGTCGGAGGGACCCAGTGGCACGGAGGGCGAGGGGAGCCACACCGAGGAGTCCTCAGCACCATCCACCTCAGCTGAGGACCAGAGCAACTCGGAGGATGACTCCCTTATGGAGGCGGGTGTCAGCAGCCCCCACACCCCAGCTAGTGTTGCTGTCCCCGCCACCACCAGCACCACCACCGCCCTCCCATCGGCTCCCATTCCCCAGGTCCATGGAGGCTCCCATGTTCGGGAGCGTGTCTCCTTTGGGCCAGGCACCGCACCCCCTGCCCCTGTGTCCCCTGCTGCCCTGAGTGAGGAGTCTGTGTACCTCCTTCGCCAGCTCCATGTAGGGCAGACAGCCATGCTGAGTGTCCTCCATGCGCACACCGCTCTGTTGACTCAGCTGGTGTCGTTCATGGAGGGCATCTCATCGGGCATGTCTGACCTACAGAGGGGCAATAGGTCCATGGACTCCTCCCTGACGGCAGCAGTGTCCTTCCTCAAACAGTCCCTCACCCCTCCTGCCTCTGCTCCATCCACACTCCCCAGCACCTTACCCGTCCCAAGCACACACACACCGGCACAGGCACACACCAGCACACACACATCCAGCACACAGACACACACGCCACAAACAAAACGCACACGCACGCACAGTCAGGGGACTGAAACCAGACTCACAGGGGATGGGGCCCTGGAACACACACACGCATCCACGAGCACTGCGCAGTCCTCAGTTGCCTCTCCCTCCAAAACACCCTCCCTTGCCTCACCTGCAACCCCAAAGACCCAGCGGCTCTTCCTCAGTGACCTCGGCCTCTTCCCCTCCGATCCAGCTGATACAGCATTCAGGGGGAAGAGGAAGCCCACCCACACGGAGCAGAGTGCCCCTCGCCCCCGGACACCCTCCCCCAGGCGCAGACAGACTGAGGCCCCCACAAGCAAGTCCCCCGGAGTCGTAAGAGCAAGACCCCGCCGCCGCCCTGCAGCTCAGGCACCAGGTCTCCTTCCTCCATCCCTCAGGCCCCCACTCCACAGGTGCCCCTACCACACCCTGCCCCAGGTTCCCCCACCCACAGATATACCATCCCAAAGAGGATCCGGCCTTCTCCCCTGCCACTTGCTCTCCCGGCACCACCCCCCGCTGCGCTTGTCTGTGCCACTGATGTGGTGAGGGTGTCCTCCCCTCTGTCCAGCCCACCTTGCCTGTTCCCCATTCTCCTCCCCTGGTGGTAGGCACTGCAGTGGAGTCCACTACCACCCTGTCTGACTTGGGCACTGCAGTGGCGGACCTGTCCACTCCATCTGCAGGGTCCACTGCAGTCGTGCCGGCACCCACAACATCTGAGTCATGCCCCCAGTTGTGCCGGCACACACCATGTCAGACACCTCCACTGCAGTTGTCAGTGGCTCTCCAGCACCCACCACCCCTTCCCTGCTTCCTCCTGGTGAGCCCTGATCCTGTCCCTGCGGTGCCTGGCCTGCCCCCCGGTTGCCCCTCCTAGTGGATTGTCCCTGGTTTTGTGCAGGCATGCGTAGGGTGACATCTGCCACTGTCACCCAGTTTGGACTTTGACAATGAACTGGCCATTGGCCTTTGTGTTTTTTCTGGACTTTGTTTTCATTACACACATATGCTGAATAAAGCAACTTTCTGTTCTCTAGTGCTTATGCTTCTGATGTACATGTTGTTGATGATGCTAACCATGCCCTTGCTGCAGTGATGGTGATATTTGGTCTCATGATAATGAAGTGTTACTGTGCAGGAACCCATGTGGTCCAGGGGGAATGTGTCCTATCCTGTGGTGTATCCATGTCATCCATAGCAGCATCTGAGGGTGTCATGTGTTCAGTATTTGGCAATGGGATTTCCTACTTAGATTAGCTATTTCACATCTGTGGCTTCCACCCCTGCACATCTGTTGTGCCTGCCATTGTTCAATTCGTCTACTTCCCTGACCGTGTGGCCATCTCCACTGGACATGCAGGTTTGGGCATCAATGGGGAAGGACTCATCTGTGTTGTCAGTGCAACATTGCTATACAAGTGTGTTGGATCTGTGCTGATGATTACGTTGGCACTTCCATGACCAGGCTGATGTGACGGGAGCCCTCATTTGGTGCTAATTGTTGATTGTGTGACCAAGTGCTCAGCTGACATGATGGGGCCCTACTGAGGCAACATATGGCACAGCTTTCCTCACACAGGAGTGGAGTCCCCTCATGGCAGTGTGTACTCCTGTGACATTGCCTGCGCCCAAGGTGTGTGTTGTATGTGCATGTCTGTGTGTTCACTTCCGTTTAGCTGTGCATGCTGTGATCCCTAGTGTTGTACCTGTTTGTGATGCTTGCTGAGTTGACCTATGTTCCCCCAAAGTCTTCTCCCTGGGTTCTCTGTGATGTGGGTGCATGGCACATTACTGGTCATCAGGGTGTCACCCATAGGTGTGTTTGCTGTCAGGGCTGAGTTTGTGTGCAGACGCAGATGGGTCACAGTCAGGTTTCCCCTTGGCACTTGTTGTTTGCCCCTGTCATGTGATTTCCAGTTTGTGTTATCTTTCAGTGATTGTGACACGTTGTGTGTGTGACTGCTGGCACTCCTCAGGGTCCGGGCTGCAATGTTGGTTGTTGTCTATGTGTGTTCTTTGTGGGTGACCTTGGCTTCTTCATTGGTGTGTGACTGTGGCTGGGATCCCATTGGTTGGTGTGGTATTGCCGTCATGTCCATGTACAGCGTAGTGTGCAGTGTGTCAGACATTCAGGAGTCTTGTTGAGTGGCCATGTGTGATGTGTTTCTGCACCTTGGTTCCCACCCACCACCCTGGAATAGTCATGGGTGCATGTGCAATGTCACCAGTGCATGTGTGCTTCACTGCTGCACATTGTTGGAGGTCGAGGGGTGTGGTGTTGAGTGTGTGCAGATGAGAGTTGTTGCCCGGCTAGGCCCCTGCCTCCATGTTGGCCTTGGCTTACTGGCCATGCTGATTGATTTGTGCTTGTGGAGGTGTGATGGTAGTTTGTTGCTCAAGACACATGACTGTGGTTCACAGTGTGAACGACATTTAGCTTTGTCATCACAGTGGGATTGTAATGCAGCCCAGGGTCACCACATTGTGGGGGCCCTGGGGGTAGTGCTGTGGTGTGTCTGTGTCTTGCTGTGTCAGTTGCTGTTCCTACGTGCCTGTGTGACATGTGTGATTTGTGCTCCCTCTCATCTGACAATGCCTGCTTGCCCACATAGGGGATTTGGATCCATGAGTTACCTTTGTGTGGCACTGTATGTACATCTGTATGATTGGTATTCAGGTCTCCTCATGTGTTGTGTGGTTGCCTGGGGACACTGGCACCCCCTCACCTGTTGTGTATGATGTGCAGTGTGGGTCTGCCTGTTTGTGCTTGTGCATCTGCACCACTGCATTGGCATATCTTGGGTGTGCCATTGGCTGTATGTAGTTTGGTGGGTTTCCCCTGCTGTCCCTGGGACTCCTAGGTCATCGGTCAGCACAATGATCATGGTTTGTGTGTCCCATTGCTGCCATGGTATGGTATCTGTTCACCTCACATCTACAGTCTCCACAGGGTATCTGCATTTGTGTGCCCATTGGTGCAAATATGTGGGTCTGCATTCTGATGGTCACTTCTGTCATTGTGTCATTGATGAATGTTGACAGTGTCAGCCCCCATGGGTGTTGTTTGTCTGCACATGGCCAAAGGTATGTCTTATTTGCACTGCAGTATTTGGCTCCCCCAATTTATGTTGCAATGGGACACATGCACTACTTTGCCACTGATGTGTTTTTTGTTCGGTGACCAGGAATCATCCATGCAGTTTGGCAGTTGCAGCTCTTTCTTTGTCAACACTTACCTTTTGGTCACTGTGATGATGGGGGTTTGGACCCCATTGCCACAATGTTCAAAATGTGCTTCAGCTATGGACCCCACACTTACCTTTTGGTCACTGTGGTGATGGGGCGTTAGACCCCATTGCCACAATGTTCAATATGTGTTTCAGCTATGGACCCCACACTTACATTTTGGTCACTGTGGTGATGGGGCGTTAGACCCCATTGCCACAATGTTCAGAATGTGCTTCAGCTATGGACCCCACACTTACCTTTTAGTCACTGTGATGATGGGGGTTTGGACCCCATTGCCACAATGGTCATGGCCTGCTTGCATTGTGGGGGCCACACACATATATGTGTGGCACATGTGCTAGGGGGTCACATTGTATGTTCAAAGTCATGTTCAGTGTTGTAGGCATTTGACACAGTCTACACACGCTTGTCATGGTGTTGGGGGATGTCTTTTTCTTGCATTCCCTAGGTTGTGGTGTGCTGGTTGTGTCATGCATTGTCCATCCTATGAGTGGGGGTGGTAGTGGTGGTAGGCATCCAGCCCCCCTGGCTAAGGGTGGTAGTAGTGGTAGGCATCCAGCCCCCCTGGGTGAGGGTGGTAGTAGTGGTAGGCATCCAGCCCCCCTGGGTGAGGGTGGTAGTAGTGGTAGGTATCTGGCACCCCCTGGCTAAGGGTGGTAGTAGTGGTAGGCATCCAGCCCCCCTGGGTGAGGGTGGTAGTAGTGGTAGGCATCCAGCCCCCCTGGGTGAGGGTGGTAGTAGTGGTAGGCATCTGGCACCCCCTGGCTAAGGGTGGTAGTAGTGGTAGGCATCCAGCCCCCCTGGGTAAGGGTGGTAGTAGTGGTAGGCATCCAGCCCCCATGGCTAAGGGTGGTAGTGGTGGTGGGCATCTGGCACCCCCTGGCTAAGGGTGGTAGTAGTGGTAGGCATCCAGCCCCCTGGGTAAGGGTGGTAGTGGTGGTGGGCATCCAGCCCCCCTGGGTGAGGGTGGTAGTAGTGGTAGGCATCTGGCACCCCCTGGCTAAGGGTGGTAGTAGTGGTAGGCATCCAGCCCCCTGGGTAAGGGTGGTAGTAGTGGTAGGCATCTGACACCCCCTGGCTAAGGGTGGTAGTAGTGGTAGGCATCCAGCCCCCCTGGGTGAGGGTGGGAGTAGTGGTAGGCATCTGGCACCCCCCTGGGTGAGGGTGGTAGTAGTGGTAGGCATCCAGCCCCCCTGGGTGAGGGTGGTAGTAGTGGTAGGCATCCAGCCCCCCTGGGTGAGGGTGGTAGTAGTGGTAGGCATCCAGCCCCCCTGGGTGAGGGTGGTAGTAGTGGTAGGCATCCAGCCCCCTGGCTAAGGGTGGTAGTAGTGGTAGGCATCCAGCCCCCCCTGGGTAAGGGTGGTAGTAGTGGTAGGCATCTGGCACCCCCATGGCTAAGGGTGGTAGTGGTGGTGGGCATCTGGCACCACCCTGGCTAAGGGTGGTAGTAGTGGTAGGCATCTGGCACCCCCCTGGCTAAGGGTGGTAGTAGTGGTAGGCATCCAGCCCCCCCTGGGTAAGGGTGGTAGTAGTCGTAGGCATCCAGCCCCCATGGCTAAGGGTGGTAGTGGTGGTGGGCATCTAGCACCCCCCTGGCTAAGGGTGGTAGTAGTGGTAGGCATCCAACCCCCCTAGGTAAGGGTGATAGTGGTGGTGGGCATCTGGCACCCCCCTGGCTAAGGGTGGTAGTAGTGGTAGGCATCCAGCCCCCCTGGGTAAGGGTGGTAGTGGTGGGGGGCATCTGGCACCCCCCTGGCTAAGGGTGGTTGTGGTGGTTGGCATCCGGCCCCCCCTGGGTAGGGGTGGTGGTGCACATTCAGGCCCCTGTGTGCATATGTGGCATTGGTGATGGGCATCCCGCCCCTATGGTGCTGCTGTTGCTGGTGTAAGTATATTCTGCATCCCTCTGTGTGTGTGTGATGTGTCGTGTACGTGTTGTATGTGTTTTGTGGTTGGTGTCTGACTTACCTTCTGCGCCGTACGCGTCCGTGCCTGTTCCGGTAGTAAATGTAGAATATTGGTATGATCGGGACGAAGGGATTCATGGTTGGTTCGTGTCGTTCGTCCTTCTCGTTGCTTCGCGTCGTCCTCGTCGCTTCGCGTCGTCCTCGTCGCTGGCGTGTTCGTCTCGTAGCCGTGGATTGTGTTGTGGCGCGAATCGGAGCTTATGTGCGCCTCTCCCGGATGCTTTGACGTGCCGTGCGTAGCGACGGGTCCGGCGCGTACGGGAAGCGCATCGTACTTGTTCGGCCGGAGCTGCATTTTCCCTTCCGTGCGACTCGATTCTGCGTTTCCGGATTCGCCTCGGTCGGAGAACAGGACCTGGATTGGGTGAGTACGGCTCGGCCGGATTCTGTGCTGTTGTGCGCATCGTACTTACTCGTTCGGTGTGCTGTACGGATCGGTCGGGAAACAGGCATTCGCATGGCTTTTTTCCCGACCGAATGGTATTGGGTGCGCCTCCGACCGAGATCAGAATCGACCACTGAGTGTCGGTTAGTTCATGCCCCAGATCCCCCTGACATCTCTTGTTTAATACAGTCAAGTTCCTCCTCCCAGTGTACTGTACCATTCTGTAGAGGCACTTCACTGCTTTTCTAACCCTGCCATGTCCTAATAAAGTTTAGAGAAACGGGGAGGTGCCTGGAGTATCATGTTTTGTTCCAAATTATATTTAAAGTGTGATAGTGGAGTACAGGTAGAAGCTGCCTGGTGGGATCCCCTCCTCTGCCATCAAGTTCTCGAATGAGCGCAAATACCTTTCGTGGAACAGGTCTCCCCAACTACATAACCCTGCCTATGACCATTATTGTGTGTCATGTAAATTGTGCAGCACCATGCAACCCAGTACCACCCATAGAGGTAGATCACGGGCATATGGAGTCAGACCTGTGGTGGTCATCACCTTTTTCTTCCAACACCAAACAGTCGCTCTCATGAGGGCATTCCCACAAACTGTAGGTACCACCCATGTGCTACCTAACAACCACTCCAGTATGAAATCCGGAGCAGGAGGGGAGAGCCAATTCCCCAATTCCTATAGGTGTTCCCCTCCTAACCAACACAGGGGCTACTGCAGCTGTGCTGCCAGGTAGTAGTGATAGTAATTCTGGGCAACCAGTCCACCAGAGTCCGATGGGGGAAATAGATTGGAGACCGCCACCCTATTCCTGCCTGACCCCCATTTAAGGTTGATCAGGAAGGATTGGCGGTATTAAAAAAATCTACTACCTAATCTCGCCGGAAGTACAACAGGCGAGGGAATACTAAAATGTTCTCCACCACAATTTGACCCAAGGGGGAAAGCGGGAGGCTACACCACAAGGGGAGAGAAGTTCTGGCCGAGGCCAGCACGCAGCCAAGATTACCAGCTATCAAATCATTGTCAGTATGCTATATGTGGACTGCCAAATATTTCAGTGTATCCAATTGCCACCTCACTGGGATAACTGGCAGGGTCATGTGCTGCTCATCAGATGGAGGGGTCAGAGGGAAGAGGCAGGATTTATTCCAATTCATCTTGAGGCTGGACATCTGTCCAAAAGCCTAGAATAGAGCACTTATGTCCCTGACATTGAAGGCATCCTCTAGCAGATAAAGTAGCTTATTTTCTGCAGCATAAAGAGACATTATGTGCCATCTCCCATCCATATGAATGCCCCACTCTGGACCCTTGGTCCGGAGTGCACATGCTAGCAGTTCCATGACCAGAGCAAATATAATAGGGGATAGAGGACAACCCTGACGAGTGCCTCTGTTTATGTATGGGATTTTGAATCACTGTCCCAGTCTCCAGTTGTGCTATTGCTTCAGTGTATCGCAGATGAACCCACATAATGAACTCATCTCCCAGGCACAGCTTCTCAGTATCATCAGCAAATACAGCCATCCCAAGGTATCAAATGCCTTTCGATATCAAGAGCAGCCAGCCAGGGGCCAGCCCCGAACTTTATGCTCAGTGCATTATCAGGAACAAGCGACAGAGATTCAGAAAGGTGTTTCTGCCCAAGGTAAAGCCATTCTGGTCTGATCCTACTAATACCTGGGCGACTGATATTAATGGTTGGCCAGGACCTTACCCGGTATCTTATAGTTGAGGTTCAGTAGAGGGAGTTGGCGGTAGGAGCCAATCTTCAGGGGATCCAGATCAGGTTTTGATAGGACTGTGATAATCACCTCCCTCATTGACTGTAGCAGTTGTCCCAATTCTTTGCCTCTCTATATACCTCTGCTTATGTGACATAGAATTCCAGTGGGAGCCCATCCGTGCCTGGTGTTTCACCTCACGGCATTTGCTTGACAGTGGTGTATATCTCTGCTGTTGTAAGGGGGCATTTAACTCCCCTCATTGTAAGGGGGAGGCCGCGGGTATGCGCAAAGCGTCAATTACAGCCCCATCTGTCTTGCTATGTGAAGCATATAATCTGGAGTAATAGTCTCATAATGCCTCGTTGGCCTTGGTTTGTGGGTTTACTGTTACACCCCAGCCACTCCTTATTGCGGCAATTGGGATCCTAGGGATCTCCGAGTGCAATAGCTAAGCCAACAGTTGACCTGCTTTATGCTCCTCTGTATGCTGCCTAGCCATACGCTCCATGTAATTGACTTTGCAGAGGCGTGCCAGTAGCAGCCTGTAGTCCGCCCTTAGCTGTGTTAATTGAGAAGGAGCCCTTGTATCATGCACCGAGGAGAATTCAAGTTTGCAGATTTCAGCTTCTATAGCTGAAAGTTGCCAGAGAAGCATCATTCTATTACCATTGGTGCCTTAATACAAAGTCCCCTCAGGAAGACCCTTCTATTTAGGAATCCAATGCTGTGCCCTCATTTTCTGAGAAATAGTGGTCCAATGCCTCCCCCACTGTGGTCTGGAATGGCGCATCATTAAGCACCTCCACTGGGTGGCACCATGTTGGTATAACTGTACGGGCAGCACCCCAGTTGAGACATCTTCAGAGGGTCTGATAATGCACTCCCCACATATTCCACAGACCCCACCTTGCTCACCAATTCTGGAGTATTGTAAAGTAAGTCAATGCGTGTGTGTAACTCAGGAACTACTGAGTAAGTGGAATACTCCCTGACCTTTTGATATCATTGACACCAGATATCCACCACCCACATGTGTGCCACCGACTGCTGCAACCACTTTGTCGCAGTCACTATTGATGCACTGGAGAAGGGGAGAGTGGATCTATCTAGGTTTTTCTCTGGTACTATGTTAAAGTCTCCACCCCAGATACAAGGCCCTTGGGCTTTAGAGAGTAGGGAAAGGCGTAGTGAATCTATGAACTAAATTTCAATTGAGTTGGGTGCATAAAGTGCAATCAGTGTAAGTGGAGGACCATCAAGCAGTCCTTCCAATAGAACAAATCTGCCTCCGGCTCCTTTGTTTTGTGGTGGGGCTGATAGTAAACTCCAAGGGTAATCCAAAATGAGCACCACCCTGGCATACCTAGAGTCTGTGGTGCCCACCAGCATGCCCCTCCATCTCTTGTGAAGTTTAACCACTTCGATATCTGTAAGCTGAGTTTCCTGTAGGCAGGCAACATGTATATGGTGGTGTTTCAAAAAGGAATGATCCTTATACCATGTCCTGTAATTGCCTAGTCCTCTAACATTCCATGTTATTATATTGGAACACAGTCTGGTTTTCTGACTGTGATCTCCCAAAGGTGTAGAGGCTGAATAGAGAGTTAATGTACATCTGAAGGTCCAGAGAGCAACCCATCTGCAGAAAAAATTAGATCTCACAACTGCCATCGTGCCCAGGTAAAAGTAATTTGAAAGCAAAACTTATGTGACAATTAAGCAAACCCCAACTTAACTCCCTGTACCTGGTTGATCCACCAACGGGTGATCATCCATTTGCACTATAATGCTTCTGTCTGTAATTTCCAAGCAAAGGGAGGGGATACAGTGTGAGGGGCATAATCATCAGGAAGTTCCCCAGCATTAAGTGAGGTGTCTGTGCCCAGTATCCATGCAGTATATTATGTAGCAAGATCGGGGTTTGCCCCTGCAAGTTTCCAGCAACTAACCACTGTACTATACCTCCCCATCTGACTCCATCAGCGTCACCTCAGGCCCCTCCCAGAGCAGCAACTCTGCCAAGTTGAGGTCTGCATCATCAAAGCCAGATCCATGTGCAAGCAAGGCCTCCGAGGAATGTCCATCTGTCAATCGTGGAAGTGTGCCAGGGGGTGCCCCATCACCACAACCGCCATCTCCATCTCTTTATTGATCTGGTCCTGTGGGGGTCATTTTTAGGTCTGTTCTTCCTCCTACATCTTGCTTGGGCTGTTGCCCATCCCCTGCGGCCATTTCACCTTTCATCTGAGGAGGCCACCTCCATTTTCTCCAGCTAGTTCCATGCATCTTCAGGAGAGGTGAAGAAGCTGGTGATGTCTTGATAGACAATAGTTGGTTTGGCCGGGAACAGTAATGCAAAGCAGATTTTCTGTTCCCTGAGGTGTTGCTTTATTCCATAGATGGATTCTCTCAGTTTCTGGACCTCCACGATGTAGTCGGGATAAATGATGACCTTCGCGTTGACCATATGCCAATGGCCCGTGCCCTCGTCACCTGCAATATGTGATCCCTCGCCCAATAACTGAACAGGCGTACCACCACTGACCTCGGTGGAGCCCCGCAGGTGGTGGACAAGGGGGCACTCTGTGAGCTCATTCCACTGAAAAGAAGTTTGATTGCTTTCCCTCTAAGGCCTTGGTCACCAGCCAAACTTCCAAGAACAGCTTCATGCTGGGCCCTTCGGCAGACTCAGGCAGGCTAACCGTGCAACTATTGTTCCATTGTGAGCAACCTTCTGAGTCATCTACTCTCTGCATCATCTGGCATACCTCCTCCTTAGCAGCCTGGATGTAGGATAGCGTATCCCTGAATGAGGGGCTAAGGCATGCCATGGTGGATTCTGTCTTGTCCACCCTCTACTTAAACTCCAATAAGAGGCTGATATCAATTGTAAGGGCAGCCAGTTTGGGTTCCAGGGTGGAGTTAATGTCCATAATGGCAGTCAGTATTTCAATGAATTTCCCCATGTGGTCTCGCAGGGTATCCCCCACCCCCAACATGCTGCGACTGCCTATGTCCATTGAGGCAGTGGAGGGGTCCCCTGCCCCGCCCACGTAAGAATGTTTACCCCCTTTCTGTTTCTCCATTGTGCTCCGCAGTCTACCAAAGTGGGCATGCTCCATTCACTTCAGTCCAGCTGGTGGGGTCTCAAAGGAACCCGAGTGTGCCTCTCAAGAGATATCTGGTCAGTATGGCTATTAGGTAAAAATGGCTGTAACAGTGGCTCGAGTCAGTCGAGTTATGGCTCTATGATGCACCCAAGTTATGGTGTTGGGCATGGGATCTCCCCGGTCAGCAAGCATCCTTGGTAAGAACATGGGAGATCACCCACTGTAGTCATTCAGGCGAAGGGGTAAGCAAGTCTGTCATGTGTCTAGGCCAAGAGACCGCCTTCTTATAGCTCAACTGAGGCAGTCCTATAAATGTGTGATGAACCGCAGGAAAAACGAAATCAAAGATAATGCTTGGAATGACCTGCTATCTGTTGAGGTTCTTAGGGACAGTGCTAGATTTTGGGCTATAGTTAATAAACCTTTTTTTACAGGACTTAATAATATGCCTTTACAATGTAATATTACGGAGGATCAGTGGTATTCTCATTTTAACACTATTTACGGGGTATCCCAGACCAGGAGGGGCTCACCAGTTATTCTTGATCGGGATCAGTGCAATACTTCATTGATTTTTACAGAAAATGAAGTGGGGAAGGCAATCATTCAAATGTCTAGTAATAAGGCCCCCGGCCCAGACTGTGTTCCGGCCGATCTGTATAAACAGACTCCGCACCTTTGGCCTAAATTATAACTAAACTTTTGAATGTGGCTAGTAAGCATGGATTTCCGCCATCCTGGTCTCTCTCTACCATCATTCCAGTTTTTAAAAAGGGGCAGAGAGGTGACCCAGGCTGCTATAGACCCATTTCTCTGATTGACTGAGTGGTCAAAGTTTTAGGCAGAGTAATTTTAGGTAACCTTTCGGAATGGCTAGATGACACTGGAATTTTAACAGATTGCCAATATGGTTTTAGAAAAGGCAGAAGCACTTTAGATCAGTGTTTAAACTTGCACCTTTTGGCTGAGAAATATACAGTGGCAAAACAAGGTACGTTACAGCTGGCCTTCATGGATCTATCCTCGGCTTTTGATCTAGTAAATAGATCAAAGCTATGGGCAATACTGATAGGTATGGGGATGGACCGCTGCCTAGTTTATTTTCTAGCAGATCTTCATATGGATCTTTATGCCAGGGTCAGGGTCAGCCAAGATGGCAAATGCACTTAGCATAGATAGAGGGGTACGTCAGGGCTGTATTTTAGCTCCCTTGCTCTTTACCCTCTATATAAATAATTTAAATACATCCCTTAGTATTGCCAGTCTAGACATCCCACGTGTAGGAGACAGGGTTATCCCTGTACTCCTATACGCTGACGATGCAGTCCTATTGGCCCGCACAGCGGTTGGTCTGCATACATTCCTGGATTCTTTTGGGTCCTTTATGCAATCCTTGGACCTTGTTGTCAATAAAACCAAATCGCACACGATGATAATGGGGCAGAAGCCAAAAAAGTATAAATCATTTTATTGTGAAGGGGTTGAGCTGTCAAGGGTCTCCTCCTTCTCTTATTTGGGAGTTTTATTCGATGAGAGGAGCTCGTGGGCTCCCCAGATAAGGGCTAAAAAACATGCAATGTCAAGGTCCATAGCTGCCATCCAAGGTTTTGCATCCCGATTTGGAGCAAAGACCCTCAAAGCCTTGCTCAATATATATAGTTCTAAAAGTATTGCTATAGCAAGGTATGGATCTGCGATTTGGGGATATAAATCCGCAGCAGGGCTGCAGATAGTTGAAAATAAATTTATGAGATACCTTCTGGCGGTTCCCCAATCTACCCCTACCTATGTTATACACCAAGAGTTGGGCAGTGGCTTTGTGGAGGACCTGACTGGCCTGGGTCCTGTGGTATGCTGGTTAACGATTTGGATTAACCCAGAATTGGCACTGAATAGAGAAATCACCAGGGACTGTGTTGCGTTGGATAATGTAAGTAAAATCCAATGGTTACAATATGTTAAGTCAACGCTAGACAAACTAGGTCGACTTGAACTTTTTACCTTCCCAGAAAAGATAGTGAAAGAGGACCTGGCATGGGTTAAAGAACAATTTTTAAATGTGTCATCTGTAGAGAGAGAGGCGTTGGAAATTATGAAACCTACGGTGAAAGCGTATTTTCTGTTCAAAACTGTTACACAGATCGAACCATATTTGATAATTGTTACAAAACCTTTTCACCGCTTTCTCTTAACCAGATTTCGCCTCAATCTCATTCATTGCCTTTTAGCAGATGTTCAGGGATGGAGTAGGGTAAATGATCTAGGTCCCTTCACATGTGACAATTTTTCAACACAGGATACGATGCATTTTATAATGTTTTGTGATCAGTTTAGCTCCATGCGGAGAAAGATTTTAAGTCCTATTTTAAAGGGGAGGGGTTTTATGCAAGTAAGGCCTGCCTTACTATATTTGCAGATGTTAAATAACCCCTGGGAGATTTTTAATGTTGTGAACTTTTTGGTGGCAGCAGTTAGACATAGGAAAAAAGGGTGCTAGATATTTTAAATTCTGGATTGATTTTATACATTGACATAATCGCCTTTTTATGTAATGTTTTTATATTTGTGAATAAGTTACAGAGGAAAAGGTTTTATTGATGTATTTGTTGCTCGACCTATGAATTATGAGTGATCCTCTTTACCGGTACCTTTCATTTTTTGTAAATGGCATATTTTATCCATCCCAAAATGTATCAAGATAATTTTATCTGTATTGTTTGTATGAATATTGATGTTTGTTGTGTACTTTTATGGCTTTTATTAGCCGAATACAGTGGTTTTGACTGACTGACTGACTGTGTCTAGGTTGTCTACCAATGGTCAGCTGCCCTCATGTCCTCAGCTTCCATGTGTCAGGGGCTTCGGATCTCAGCCAGGCCATCCATTATGGAGATCATTTTGCTTCCGCCTCCCTGCGGGCCTAGCAGTGTTCTCAGTGGAGGAGGGTACACTCCAATGCTGCAGCATGAGGGCACCAAGCCCAACCATGCTCACCCACCTGTTCTGTCAGGAGGCAGTCAGCAGCTAGGCCAAGGCCTCAGGGTAGGAGTTGCTGCCTCTGGTGCAAGAAGGCCACCTCTCTATTCATGCCGTCCTGAGTCCTCGTGCCACGAGAGACCCCAAGTCGCATCAGTGGGCCCAGCTGCAGGTATGGCGAGCCCAGGCCATGATCCTGGGCCTCCCAAAGTTTCCTGGATCCAAGGTGATGCATGCGGGCCTGAGTAGCCGGGCCCTCACCAGAGGGTAGGGGGAAACCCTCCCGACGTCACCCGCTAGGCCATTGAACCATCCACTAGGCCTCTGCTGCCCGCGAGGTGCAGAGACTGCTCCAGTGCCACAACCACAGGCCGCAAGGCCACGTCACACCTGCTGTTTGCTTTCTTTCCTCTCCAAAGCCTCAGCAAAGCACCTCCAGCACTATGGAGCCTCGGCAAGTCGGTTTGCCTACAACAAATAATATACAGAGTTATTTTGAGTCAGCCTTCTTCCGCGATTGGCTCTTTGTGCTTAGTCTCACCCAGCCATTCATAGTGTGAAGAAAGCTGCACTTTTTAGATAACCTCACCGCATATCATGGGTGTTGACATGTGACATTGGTGTAATGGTCAAATAAAGAAGTACCTAGTATCTTCTTGTTGCTCTAACTAGTGCTCATATGAAATTCAGTGCCAGTGGGTCCTCAGGCACTTCTGCTGGGTGCTCGAGGTTATAAGACCAACTGTAACTTCAACACAGTTACACCTTTCAGTAATACAGAAAGATATCACAACAGTTACTAGGTACCCAAATGACTTGATCCACTAAAACACTGTTTTACCCTCTCCAAAGAGATAGGAAAGTATTTGATCGAATGCTTGTTTGCCATACACAAGTTACATCACAAGAGGGCTTTTTAGCCGTATTTCAGAAAAGGTGGTTTTAAATGTATGAGAAAGTGGATTATTAATTGGGGTGGATGGTAGTCCACTTCAAGTAATAAACTGACTATTGTTATTAGGTCCAGTAAAGGTTTCAGTAATTCAGACCTGAGCTCAACCCCACAGCTTTGGCCCAGAGCAAACAGGCTTAGCTTAAGAAAATGTATGAAGCATTCAGAAGTGCCAAAACAGTTAAAAAGTCAAAAACACAACAGTTTGTAGTATCTATACAATTGCTCCCCCTTTGTATACCTGAAACCACCGTTTGAAATGCGATCATGCCACTCTCAGTGTATAGACTATTATTAATTATACGTTGCACTACAATGGGGAAACCCAAAATACCACCGGACCTGGGTCAATAACAGTACAAAAAACAAGGCGGTCACAGTGGATAGCCCAGTAGAACAACCGCACCACCCATATAAATTTCACAAATTCAAGTATATTTATATCAGCATTTTAGTCATGCATATGAACTGTACATATATATATATACAGGTGCTCCAAGGGGAATTCGTGAGGCTTTGAAAGTGTGGAATGGGGGTGTTTATACAATATTAACAATGTGTCTTAAAAGAAGACCTGTCTGGTTGCCTGATCAGCTGAGAACATATCGAAATACACAGTCATCCGATAGATACAGTAAAGAAATTGCTGTTATCAATGCTGTGAATCAAAATCAGCACAGGTACATATTCACAGTCAACGTTTCGAACCCATAGACAAACGGAGATACATTAGGTCCTTAAACCGGGGTCTTCATCAGGACATAGGGAGACACCTATGAATATATGCAAAGTGAAAGGGATAACCAAATTATTATGGGTGACGGAAGTATGTTACTACAAAAGTGCGATAACAAAAAGACAGTGAATGTTCACCTTACGTCCACCGGAACAATAGGTGGAGAGATACATCAATGGGCCCGTAGGCTCCTATGGCAGAGAGGCAAGCAACAACAGCCCAGTCCCTTAGTAGACTGCGTGGGTTCTACGAAAGTAAAAAAGAAATCTTTCTTAGTATACTGGGCCAATGGTGATTTATAATTTCAAATAGGCCCGTCTGAATAATGTACTCACTAAATGAATTCATCCAATAGTGCGCTGTGAGGCGTCAGTCTATTGTGTGGCTGTAAGCATCAGGCAGAATTAACCTGGGAATATCTAAACAAAGGAGAGGACAAAATAGTTTTGAAAGGCCACTCACCGGCTCAACCACAGTGTTTAAAAATAATCTCCAAAAATCCACGTATTGACATAGTCAGCGGAAAAAGGAGGAGTTTGTACCTTGAAGCGGGGACAATTCCAGATGTGTAGCCTAACCCGCCGGCAGGTTCACATCTAAAAATAGATTACGGTCGGGTAGGCGTGCACGTGGCTGTGCTTATGTCAGAAGCACAGTCGCTGAATACTAACACCGATGGCCGGGAGCAGTGTCAGCGATAGACACTGAGGAATTACTTCGGTGAATGAATCACTAGGGTCAGAGTGTATTAAAATTGGAAGATGTTATTTGAGATGGCAATAGAAGTTATGTGATGCCTGATACAGTTACTTGGAGAATTGCTACAAATAAGAACACAGTCCACGTGTATGGAAGAAGTGGTAGATATATCCAAAATCATGTAGGGAGTCATCCGCGAACGTGCTGTCAAGAGTGGAAATAAGAACAAACCTTATGTAATGTGGGCCTACGAGGATTATGGACCTCTGTGAGGCACAACATATATGGTATACCTCTCTTGATAATTCACCACATTAAACACCTAAAGGAGTATAGAGCAAGCCAGCAATTGATAGCACATTGTGTGGTGTTGTATCATTAGATTCAGTACGTTAGGGGTCAAATGACAAAAATAACCATAGTAAAAGTATCAATTGGCTCCATTTGGAGTAAGTTGTGAGAACACTTGTTGGAGTACCTTAATAAACAATCAGACAGTGAAAGCAACAGAACAGAAAAGAATTAGACATTTCATCAGAAAATATCACAGCGTGACATGATATGACATTTTTGGAGAAAAAAAAACATACTGCTGAAATCATTCTGCATTGATGCAAGACAATTGTCTAGTGGTTTCATCTAATTCGTTTAGCCCATTCTGTATGGTATCTAGGGAGTGCATCCATTTACATTCACGAATGTTCAGACTTGCGTTAATGTCACCACCCCTGGGGCCCAGTGTAGCCTTTTCCAATACAATCCATTTGAGACTCTCTGGTGGGTGTTTCAGTGTTTGGAAGTGTTCCACTAAAGGGGCACCTTGGACATTACATTGCACCCTACTGCAGTGTTGCAAAATGCGCACCTTGACTTTCTGGCGTGTTTGCCCGATATACATTAAATCACAGGGGCAGATGATAGCATAGATCACATCTGTGCTGTTGCAGTTTGTGTGAGTTTTTAACTGTAGGTTGTGTTGTTTATAGTTCAGCTGTTTGGTCTCAATCGTGATGTTACATGCTTTACAGCGACTGCATTTGTAGTGGCCTACTATTTCAGGTAAGTGCCATAATGTGCAAATTGATGGTTGTGTGGGAGTCTCTAAAAGGGAACGGACCACATGGTCTCGAATACTCTTTCCCTTTTTGAAGGAATGCATTGGCAGTTCATTGAGTTCGAGATCATCTGCTATCAGTCTCCAGTGCTTGTTTACAATGCGTCTGATATTATTACTGTGGGTACAGTATGTAGTGACGCAGATCATTTTGATCAATGCATCATTGGTGCGTTGTTTGGGTGTAAGTAGGCATTCCCTTAGGTTGAACCAGGCCCTCTTCTGTGCCCGTTTGACGAGTTTTCTTGGATACCTTCTCTCAATCAGTTGGAGAAGTAGTCCTTCCGATTCATTAAAGTAGTCGTCTTTGTGTGAGCAGTTCCTTCTTATTCTAAGAAATTGTCCGAACGGCAAGTTATCCCTCAATCCTCTCGGATGATGGCTGCTGTATCTCATATGAGTATTCCTCGCAGTCCTTTTTCTGAACAAGGTGGTAAACAGAAGGTTTTCTTCTGCTTTGATTGTGATATCCAGGAGAGCAACTGTGTGTGGGCTGGAATGTATGGTGAATTTAATGTCAGTAGATCTTTCATTCAACCATGCATGAAAGTTCCGGAGATCTATGTCCCTACCAGTCCAAATAAGCAGAACATAATCGATATAACGTTTCCAGAACGTTATATGGTTGAGGTACGGGTTAGTTTCATGATAGACAAAATAATTTTCTAAATCATCCATGTATAGAATAGCTAAGTCTGGTGAGAAGCCCGCGCCCATGGCAACACCCTTGGTTTGCAGGAAATACTCCCCCTGAAAAAAGAAGAAATTTTTTCTCATGGCTACCTCTAGTAACTTAATAATGAAATCAGTTGGGACCTGGACTGGTTGAGATCTTTTCTCTAGTATCGTCCTGATGACCTCCAATGCTGGTAATTGTGGGATGCTAGTATACAGGGATACGATATCCATGGTCACTAGAAGCTGGTAGCTCGGGTTGAAAGGCATACTGTCCACAAGTCTGATAGTCTCCATCGTGTCTCTCAGGTATGATTTTGTGGTCTCAGCGTAAGGTTTCAGAAAGAAATCAACATACCTGCATAAAGGTTCTAGTTGTGACCCACAGCCAGAGACTATAGGTCGCCCCGGTGGGTACCTGTGAACCTGTGAACCTCAGGGAGGGTGTATATTGTAGGTAGACGGGGCTGCTTTTTGTTCAAGTAAGCATATTCCTGCTCCGTCAGGAAACCATGATTCCGACCCAAATCGGTGATCTTCAAGATAAGGTTGCTTATCTCTTCTTATGGGATCAGAGTTCAACTTGGTGTAGCTTATTCCATCCAAGAACTGAGAGTCTATTTCCGACTTGTACTCGGTTGTGTTCTGAATGACAATGGCACCGCCTTTGTCGGCTGCTTTGATTACAATGTTTCAATTCTCCTTGAGAGATTCTAGCGCTTCACGTTCGTTCTTCGAGATGTTATAATTAATGTATCTTTTGCTGGAGCATATCTTCATCACATCTCTTAGGACCACGCTTTCATATGTGAGTATTTTATGGGACATGGAGTGAGTTGGTGGTGTAAAGGTTGACGGGACTCTTAGCCCTGTGAGGGAGGTCACTGACTGAGTTGGTGATTTGTTGAAGAAATATCTAAGTCTGATTTTGCGGAAGAACCGATGTAGTTCAGTCTTGATGTTAAAGAGATTAGGTAACAAAGTCGGAACATAGGAGAGTCCTTTGTTGAGTGCACTACATTCATCTGTGGAGAGCGTATAGTTGGACAAATTAATGATGGCTTTCTCACTGGTGCTTATCATCAGTAGTACTGTCTCCTGGTCTGAATCTCCCCATGGCTTTCCGGTGGAAAACGGACCTGTTTCTGTCCGCGTGTTCTGCCTCCACCCCAATACTGGCCTCTCTGTTGTTGTCCTCTCTGCTGACCTTGGTTCCAATTGTTGCCTCTTCCTCTATGGGGGGGGGGGGGTTGGCGCCACTGGCCGTCCCCTAAAAAAGAACTCTGTGGTGGTGCTTGGTATCTGTTGTCTTGGTTGTAGTAGCTTGAACTTGTGCATGGTTGTTCGTTATCACTCCCTGCGATGTTTGATCCTGACAAATCGGAGAAGGATGTGAATCTTCTGTAACCCCTGAAGCCACCTCTGCCTCTGTTAGAGAACCGTCCTTGGGTATCCTGCTTATAATAATCCTCCTGGAGGTAAGGATAAGTGGTTTTCTTGTCGTAAAATCTTATGTCTTTAGACAATTTGTCCAATTTATGAGCTTGGGTGTTAGTGTCAAACTCTGAATAGTCTTTTCCAGGCGTTCCAATGCCTCTTTTGCGTTGGTCAATACTGTTTCCTCTATAATTTCCCATTTGAGATCCGCGATCTCCTTCAGTAATTTCTCCACTTGTTCCAGAGCTGTTTCCACTCCCAACACCATCCAATGGCGTGAACAATTATTTGCCATGAAATTGAAGTTCTCCTTGAATTTTGGGATGTCTATGAAAATAGCTGGCTCGTTTTTGACCGGTAAGCCCACTGGTATGATATTAGCCTGCAGGTATTTAGTCAGTAATACAGAAAGATATCACAACAGTTACTAGGTACCCAAATGACTTAATCCACTAAACCACTGTTTTACCCTCTCCAAAGAGAAAGGAAAGTAGTTGGGTGATCGAATGCTTGTTTTCCATTCTTACAGAGTCCCTGGGAAGAATGCAGGAAGATGTGAACAGCCGGCAAGAAGCAGGAGGCATGACCAGTAAGAAGCAAGGGAACTAGAATGATGAGGAAGCCAACCTATGATAAGAACTGGTAAGAAATATGCAGGCTCTAAGCTTGTATTTGAGCTTTCTTAAAACTTTATTTAAACAATAGCTTTCTCTGACAGTGCATATGCAAGGTAGGCAAAACCTAACAACGGGAAAGAAGAAGGAAGAGAAAGGCAGAACCTGCAATAGTGAGCTAAAGGCACCAGGAGTGTCTGCTGGTGGATTAAAGAGGCTTGGGGTGGAATCAGTACTACGCAGCCTTAGTATTTGACAAACCAACATTCAATAGTGCTGGCCATAGGCTTCTGAGCAAAACTTTGGGCCCCAGCGCTTAGGGCCCGATTTATTAAGGAATTGCCTTGTCTTTGAGTCATGCAAGGGGTCGCATGTCAGCAAAATTCCTAAATGTGGATTGAAAAAGACACGCAAGAGCAATTTGCGTCGCCTTGTGTGGCTTTGTAAATAAATGTAATGCAGTGCAGCGGCTTGCAGCATGGCCTAAGGGTGTCTGCTTTGAAGCTAAGCAGCACACAGTGCACCAGCACTAGGAGGGGGTAGAAGTGCGTAATATCTTCGTATACATGCCACATTTCTGCTCTCTCCATTTCAAGCAACGTAGCACAGAAACTTTGCCTGCAGCCCTGCTTTGCATGAAACTTTAGTAAATATGCTGTTTCGAATTTTGTAAATTTGGTACTGCTACTCTGGGTCAAGAATAGCTGCTGGAACCAGAACCCGTCTGGCTCCCACTCTATGCCAGCTATTGGAAGTTTATTGGGCAGAGGAGGCATTGGTACTGGGGGCAGATACTAGGCTGTGCTTACAAGTCAAAAATGGGTTAGGTTATCCATTGGGGTGTAACACAGCACTCAAATAGCAATTTTTGATTTAGTCGCTGCGATTTTAGTCTGCTTGAGTGTTTATGACTTCAGAAAGGCTGTTCAACAAAGATACACCAGCTGACTAATCTTCTTTCAGCAGTGGTCGCTTAAGTTCGTAAACTAAAGGACCAACATCACATAAGTCATGGAAAAATAATTTTGGTTTCTCCTGCTCAATATCTTCCATCACGCAGCAAGAGTTGGTTTTCTCTCGTCTTTCGCTTGTATGCACTATTAACCCAGTTTAGTTTTTTCACTTAGTGGCCCTTCATATTGCCAAGCAAGGTATTTCCGGCAGGCATCTTAGTATGACTGTGATCTAAATGGGCCGTAGTTAATTTCTTTTGATGTGGGTACAGTCTGCGGAATCCTTGGTGCATTTTAGTGATGCTCAACTACAATGCCCTAAGGTTATTTTTCTCTGTTATGGGTAATAACTGTGCATTCGGCAGAGGATGGGAACTGTTTTTAATAGCCTATTACAGTTATTGGCCCACGCCAGTGGTGGTGGCACTGAACCAGGGGGTACGCAATGAACAACTATTTTTTTTAATTTCAAAACCGTTTATTGATTTTAAGAAAATTAAACATAGGTCATACGTAGAATAAGAAACCTTGAAAAACCAAAATATACAGAACTGTTGTTGCATATTTTTAAGCATTACTATAGCAATATTGGGGATTAACAATAGGACTGCTTAAAAATAAAAAAGCAGATAAGAGAGGAAAAGAAAAGAAAAGAAAAGAGAGTAGAAAGAAGGAGTGGAGATAATACAATAAGGCAAAAAAGATTGAGCATTATCGGTGAAATAACAATATTAGTAATGGGTCCAATATTCACCGAGGCTTACTTAGATCAAGATAAAAGTCTAGTTTTTCCCATATAGGATTGGACTTGTGTCTCCAAGGGAATTGCTGTAGTGTGATATTGCTCCTCTGGTGTACACTAACAGTTCGTTCAAGGCTTAAAAAGAGATCTTGATGGAGCCTTTCCAGTTGCTGAGTATAGTTTTATAATCACTTATAAGGTTGAGATCGAGAAGGTATCTGTAATTTGCATTTGTTAGTTATGTATCATGAGGACGAAGAACAAGATATGAGAAACAAAATGTAGGTTTAATTTGCAAAACATATTCAATAAAACTAAAGACTTTTAGGCAAAAGTTTCTGAGTAGTTGACAATAAAAAAAACATGTGACCAAAGTCTTGTGTTGTAACATGACAGTTACAGCATAACGGATCCTCTCTTAACTTACATACATTGCCGGGTCCAAAATGATCTATGTAGGAGATGATATTTGAGACAGGAAGGGCGTGATTTTATATTTAAAACTAGAGGTCCACAAGTCTTGCCAAATATAAGGGGATTAGTCTATATTGGTTTCATGTTCCCATTTGGATTGAATGGGTGTTAGTAATTTAGAGGACTTGGGGAGTAGGAGAGCACTCTGGAGACAAAGTGACCACTATGATTGAAGGCTATCAAATCTAGAATAGCTGGGGGGAGAATGAGAGCTTGAGTTTGGAGATGACTGATGTTAATTTAAGGAATCAATAGAATTCCAAATCATGTAAGCAATATTTCATTTGTAAGTTTACAAATGTCTGAGGGGATTGAGGCAAACAAAGCTGGTCCAAAGTAAATATACCAGCCAGGCCAGTTGATACTTGAGTCATCAAGTTAAATTAGATTATTGTTCCAAATGGAAGCCAAATTCAAAATTTTAATTCTTATGGTTAATTTAGAGCCAATAGATTAGATTACTTGCTTGGATTGATTGATTGATCTCTAAGGAGTGAGGAAGATGCACATTAGAGGCAGTTAAAAAAGAGATAAGGTTGGGGGTTTGTAGGATCTGACATTCTACATCCAGCCAAATTGGTTGGAATTGGTCTGGTTTTGTTGACCATTTAGAGCTTTGTTTGAAGATGGGAGGCTTTATGATATAATGAATAATTAGCTAATCTGACCCCTTCCATGTTCTTGGGTAATCTTATTTTTTTCAAGAATACCCTTGGTCTCTTGTTATTCCAAAATAATTTATGAAAAAGATTTTCCAATTTGCAAAATAAATCTTTTGATAGTGAGATCGAAATCACAGAGATCATATAATTAATCATAGGTGTACTTATCATTTTTAGTGTTTCAATTTTCCTCCATAAAGTCAAAACTTTTGGAGACCAGCTATCCAAGATTTGTCTTACCTTTTGTAATGAGATAGATTCATTATGTTGAAGGGATTCATTCAGATCATCATGAAATTCAATACTGAGGTACTTTATAAATTTGTTTTGCCAATATAGACCAGATGTGCCCAGGACTTCTTTGCCCCCCAACTTATTTAAGGCCATCACTTTAGATGTATCTTTAATGTATATCCTGACACTCATGAGTAAACTTCAAAAGTTTTAGTCAAGGCCTGAGTAGATGATTCAGCTTGTTCCGTAAAGATTAATATATCATTTACGTATGCAGCGGCTTTAACCGTAAGATTACAACATGTAACACCTGAAATATCCTTAGTACCTGTTATGCTTGTAGCAAAGGCTCTCTTACGTCGAATTTGTTAAGAACTGCTTTTAAAAAAGGCCAGCATACCGTATCAAATGCCTTTTCGGCATCAAGAGATATTCCAACTGTAGGGGAACTTGACAGCGATGTCTTTACACTAATGTGGCAAAGCAATCTGGTATTATCACTGGACAACCTATTTATAACGAATCCTACTTGGTGGTGTGGATTAGTTTAAGTAATTAGTTTATCTAAACTCTAGCATGGACTTTAGTGTAAATTTTACAGTCTATATTAATCAAAGATATCGGCCTGTAATTTTTCGGAGGTGATACATCTGTACCTTTTTTTTGCAATGACAATAATAACTGCTTCAGCAGGTGTGCCATTAATTGCTACTCTGGAGGGAAATGACTGGTATACATTTAACAGAGGGGATTCTAGTTCTGGCCAAAAGGGTTTATATAAAGTTGCAGTAGATCCATCTGGACTCGGGGACTTGGAAGTCTTTAATCATTTTATGACTAAACAAACTTCCTCCACAGAAAAAGGTGCAGTGAAAGCTGATCTTTCCTCAACAGTGATGGGAGGGAGCTTTAGCGTATTAAGGAATACATTGCTCAGAATAAAATTGTTTGTTTTTGTCATATAATTCCATATAGAAATTTTTGAAAAGTTCAGCTATCCGATCCAGACTGTTGTATATTGTACCACCAGGGTCTCTTATACTCGTTATTGAGGATTTGTTTTGCACATACGGATACTTTTTTGTTTTTGAATCAGACACCTGCCCTTTTACTCAATAACTAATTGGATGCATACATTTTGTTGTTTAGTGTGGTTAATAGTTGGATATTAGTCATATATTGTCTGTGTTGAAGTTATAGCGATTTCATTTATTTTGTAAGTTATTCAGTGAGTCACTAGTTTGTTCATGAAGGATCTGATGCTGCTGAGTGTGCCTCTGATAGTAGCTTTAAAAGCTTCTCATCTAGTAAGAGAAAAATTATCTATGACTGGGTTAGTATTGAGGAAATTCCGGATTTAAGTACAAATTTTAGCTTTATGTTTGGTCATTAAACTTTTTTCTATTTAACCTCCAGAGATTTTGTTTATAATTGGCACACACTATATAAGTGATAAAGTGATACAGGAATGGTCAGAAATGTGTCTGGCTTCTATACTAGTGGAATCAATGTAATGAGTGTGAGAACCCAAAAGCGTGAAATAGTCTATGCTACAGTAAAAAAGGTGTGACAGAGAGAAAAATTGAAATCTTATGTATCTGGGTGTTCAATTCTACATGCATCCTTTAAATTAAACCTCAAGCGTAAGTTTTTCATGATCTATCAGCCTTGGGGGGGCCTGTAGGGACACTAAGAGGATCTGTCGATTGTATAATTCATTGTTAAATTAAAGTCTCCAAAACACACAAATGAGGCCTGAGGAGGTTTAGAGACTAGCAGGGGCGGCTCCCCTCTAACACAATCAAAAGTCACTAAATTAATCAGAACAGTCAGTTTCGCACTGTAATAGGCCACAACTGCATTTATATCATGTACACGTGATGATTCATAAGTGAGTACGTGGTGATATGTGTTACATATTGTTTATCTAACACTTTGTCTCTTTTCAGGGAAGACGCTGACCAGCGGCAATTGTGAGTGGTTACTATACCCATTAGCTGGTTGTATGCCTTTCTTTCTACCTACTGAGTTTGGTATGCATGGTTATTTTACTTCACTCTTCATGTTTGGTCCTGAAGAAAGCCACTACACCTCTACGGAGGGTGCTAGGCTGAAACATGTCGACCATTGCTAGTCTATCACAGGTTGAATTCCCTGCAATAGCTTTACCTTTTTAATCCTGAACTCTGAATGCCCTATTAAAGTTTGTTCTGGCATACCAGGGAGTTAGTTTAAGCTCACACTCACTTCTTTTTTCACTCCCTCCATGCCCTGCTCATCTCAAGGTTTTAGGATACCTCTTCTCTACACAAAAACAACCCTGAGCTCCTCCCTCTCAGTGGGGGGGTTGTAGCCCGCACTGCGACTAGGTTCGCGCTGCGAGGAGGTTACCCTGTGATAAAGCATGCCACCTACGGGTGGGTGAGGGAAACCGTCCTTTAAAAGGGACTCCCCCGCACTCCATTGAAGATTTAGACACAGGAGTGCAATGTAGTGACTTTTAAATTAAAGTCTCCCCCACATACAAGTATTTGCCCTCTTTACACATTTCTGAGATTTTCCATCTGCCTTCTCTGTCAGATATACTACATATTATAGAGATTTTATATTTCTTGCCATCTAGGGTCAAAACACCATTTTTCTTACCTACTGCAGGAGAGTAGGCTACATCACTTATCCATTTATTAGGAAAAAAGGTGGCTTCCCTCTCTTGAATCTGTTATTTTACGCCTTTTTAAGGGGGTTATTAATTCCCTTGGCTTTGAGCGAGAGAATGTTGAGGCTGTTTTTCATTTGAGCCAAAAGTTAATATAAAAAAGATGGTGAATACACAATTCCTAACATGGACTCTAGGTAAAAATGAAACACAATTAGATGAAAATATTTTTATCACTAAAATTAGGTATCGGATATACGATACAGAAAAAATAACCATACCAGACCACAAATGAGTACAACTCTCCAAGATAGAAGAGACAGTAAGAAAAGAGAAGAAAAAAGAAAAGAGAAAGAACTAAGAACTGGAGTAGGATTTGATCACAAGGTTCCAGGAAAGGTGAAAATTACTATCCAAAAAACAGTAAGACTGGCTATTAAACAGATTATCAAACTCCAAACCCTAAAAACCTATTCCCACCTCTCCCTCCCCTCTGAAAATTATGACACAGCAATGTGGGGATGGGGACAAGATACTTCCCCAGTGCAGGAGTAGTCAGTTTATACTAAAAACCCATGAATGTAGATAGCAACTAGCAGCAGCTATAATAAATAGACATTTAACAACCAATCTGGTTAAACCAATTTAAAAACTTTATAATAAGTGCCTGTTTTGAAGACTGTCATGGACAAAATCTAGGACTTCACAAGAAGTGGATAATCGAGCAGCAATATAAAATTAAAAACAATTTGATACCAGCACTGATCAAGCTATCGTCATTAGGAAACAAAGCAGGACTTCACAGACATATAGAAAGTCACAGAATATAATAGTAACATGAAGAACTGGATGTAACACGTTTCCTAATCGTCTCAGTCTGAAAAAGATTTAGGCTTGGAAAATGAAGTGCAAAGTAAACAGGATGAGGCCAAATCTTTAGAAGTGATTCACCCCAAATAACAAGAAGAAAACAACTAATATAATTATAGCTACATAAGTAATAAGGAGACAAAAATGCATTTTAGATTGCATCAAAACTCCACTCAGGAACCCCCTAAAAATCCCTAACTGTCCCTACACTTCTATAGAGGTTGCAATCTTAACTATGGCAGAATTTAGTAGAGGATAAAAGGAGTCAGTCTTCCATAGAAGAAACTCCAAAATGGGTCATGTAGCATTACTATCCAAACAGTCTGGTCACCAGGACAAAAAATTCTCGGATGCGAAAATGTCTGAAATGCATTCACTGCAACAATGTCATGATAGGAAACATACTTAATCATCCCCGCTCTGGAGCGAAAATCGTTTTACATCATAATGCAGATTGCAATTCAAGCAACGTTGTGTACGTGATTAAATGTCCGTTTGGTATTCTTTATATAGGCAAAACAGAAAGAAAGGTCAAGGTTAGAATGACTGAACACAAGAGTAGAATTCGGAACAAGATTGCAACTTCAAGTCTTGCAACACATTGGGCAGAAAGCAGACACACCATTGCCCAAATTAAATTCCAGATTGTGGAGCAAGTGCAGAATATCACAGGAATGGACAATAACAAACGACTTCTACAACGAGAAACGTACTGGATAAGGAGACTCGACACTTTGAAACCAAAAAAGCTCAATGATAAGCTAGAAATGAGCTGCTTTCTATGAATCATGCCCCCAGATCCGAGGGTGGATATTACTTACAGAAAACAAAATTATACAATGCATACACACTGGAAGATTGGTTCACACCACACCTTTGAATAATAGAGTATGAAGACAATTAACCACATGCATGATTTATTAGCATTATCACCAAAGATTAGGGTGTAGAAGATAGAACCACATGTAGGTTGCTCTTGCATGTATTTCATGTATGATGAACATTATCCTTTTCTGCCATGAGTGTGGCATTTAATTTGTTGTCTAACACACTATGAGCAAGGTATAGCGGACATGCCAGACGTATCATGGACTTGACTGGACGGATGATCTTTGAGAGATTTGTACAACTCAGATGTTAAGAGAGAATGTTAGTGAGTAATTCTATCTCACTACTGAGAGGATACACCTATAGGGACATGATCTAGGCAGTGTTAGGAGTATGTTTGAATCGTTTAGGCAAACGGGTTTACATTGAAAGGTTTATGCCAGTTTCGTTGCATAGGAGCTTAATCTTGTTATTATGGAATATGCGGCAATTTTTTCGAGGAAAGGAAACACGATGCATGAATTCACATAATTTTTTATATGAAGTTCAACCTGTTTAATTACTATTGAATTCCCAATTATAAACATTGCAAGTGCGCCCGTACTACTTGTAGTACTTTAATATGCTTGTGAGATATTTATAGGCGCATTGGAGTACATTTCAGACAGTCCGTTCCAAGATGGCGCAGATTGTAGATAGAGCAAAAATTGGTTGTATCGGAAACATGTGATATGTCACACGATGTGCATGGTTTAGACGACGTTCTTAAAAATATGGTCGCCCTGCATCTTGGTTAGAGAACTTCCCCGGGAGACTTGCATGTTAGCATTTACCTGTGAGTTGACCCCGTGATCGAGATAGCTAGCGAGATTTTGCCTTAACATTAATAAGGCCTGGGTACTTTATGTTTTTCAGGGAAAGTGACCAAATAACGTTGGTGGAAGATTGTGGGTAAGCTTTACTATCAGTTTATTGTGTTTGACTTCAGTAGCGAGGTATCTTAGATTCCGATATTGATGTCTATGAGGCAAGATGCAACAATTGTTATGCATTACATTTACAGGTAGCAGAATATCCTTTCAAGATCCTATTGGTATGTCATTTATCTATCTATCACTATGTACTCATCCACCTGGTGATAGAATATAATGTTTACCTAAACAATGTTTATTATTGTTTTGAACTGCATTATGTAGTTATCCTGAGGCCACCAGGGAACTAGTGAATTTATCTCCTTAAGATCTTCATGTTTTCGAGTGAGTAGTTGTAAGAGGTTATTTTTATCCACATCAGTTTACTGGACTGGGATGTTTTGGACTATTTTTTCCACTGAGTGTTGTCACGACTTCACACCAAAACACTGGTTTTTGGGACGGTTTGAGAATGACAATTACTGTGGCATGTCACAGGTGGTAAAATAATAGTCACGATATATTGGATAACAAAATCATTTTAATTAAGATCGGGCTGTTGATGAAGAAAGTATGAATCATGTATTGATCCACTGTAGTACTTATAAATATTGTTTGTATATATATTTCTTACAGATATGCCCCTGACGAAGGGACGATGGTCCCGAAATGCATTGGGCTCATGTTGATAACATCGTAGGACATGGATTACTCAAGTGTTTATTAGATATTTTTTTATACTGTTATTTACATATTGTTTCAAGAATATAACTTAGACAACTTCCAGGAGAAGTTAAGTCGTTCATGTTTATGTGAAAGTGTATTAAAACACAGAGAACAAACACGTATTATTGTATTATATCTGTAAAAACCTATGTATATCTCATTTGATGTTGTGCACACCTTTGTCCTAGAAGCCAGGTGGTTTCTGGCCCCATGTTCATGTAGCATAAAGACACAATAGCCAGGAACGAGGCCTGTACCTCAAGGCATTGTAAGACGGAGTGTCAGCTATCCCTTTCTACGTTGCAACATAAGCAATTGTCAAATCAAGACACATCCCACAACTTTGCTAGTACATTTTTATTAATCCAACACTCTTCAGCTTCCTTCTCCGCCTATCTGTTCACATAATGAGTTATTTCGCCCATCCTTGGTACCATCTCCTTCTCCCATGTGAACTCGCCTCCCATCCGTGATCATGTTTCTTCTTCCCAGGCCTTTCTGTCTACTAAGAAGAATAACTCTTTCTCTCAACTAATGAAGCTTCATCCACCTGCAGTGGAAAAATAAGATACATGCAACATTTACACTGTACAAGTAAAATAGTAATTCAGGATTTAGCTGGAACTAAATTAAATTAAAGTAAAGTTAGGATTCCTAACTTTACTACTACTAAATGCCTTTTGTGATTACCAAAAGTCATAAAGTTAGGATTTTGTCTCAGTTTAGTAGTAGTAAAGTTAGGAGTTCTATCTTTACTACTACTAAATTCCTTCTGGGAATACCAAAAGTAGTAAGTTTAGGATTTTATCTCAGATCAGTTCTGTGAATCGGACCCGCTGAGTATAATGCTCGCAAAACAGCTCTATGATCCACAGGAGTAATTTGCCTGGGGCTACAATGGGCAGGTACTTTGATTTGCAGTTAATAAGAAGGAAGCCCAATGTAGCTGAAAGAGCTGGGGCCCACCTACTCAACAAAACTCGGTCGACAGTCCTTTTTGTACTGCATGAAAGATAAAGGGAGATACTCTTCGACAACTAAATTCAGATTAGTAAGTTTATTGCAAACTCTGAAGCAGATTAATGAAAAGCAATCTAAGCATGATTTTATAGAAGTGCAAAGTAAACAGGATGAGGCGAAATCTTCAGAAGTGATTCACCCTAAATAACAAGAAGAAAGCAACTAATTTAATTATAGCTACATAAGTAATAAGGAGACAAAATGCATTTTAGATTGCATCAAAACGCCACTCAGGAAACCCCTAAAAATCCCTAACTGTCCCTACACTTCTCTAGAGATCGCAATCTTAACTGTGGCAGAATTTAGTGGAGGATAAAAGGTGTCAGCCGTCAAAGTCTTCCATAGAAGAAACTCTAACATGGGTCAGGTAGCATAATGCCACAATAGCGAGGAACGAGGTCTATACCTCAAGGTATTGTAAGACGGAGTGTCAGCTATTCCTTTCTACGTTGCAACATAAGCAATTGTCAAATCAAGACACATCCCACAACTTGGCTAGTACATTTTCATTATTCTAACACTCTTCAGCTTCCTTCTCCGCCTATCTGTTCACATAATGAGTTATTTCGGCCATCCTTGGTACCATCTCCTTCTCCCATGAGAACTCGCCTCCCATCCGTGATCACGTTTCTTCTTCCCAGGCCTTTCTGTCTACTAAGAAGAATAACTCTTTCTCTCAACTAATGAAGCTTCTTCCACCTGCAGTGGAAAAATAAGATACATGCAACATTTACACTGTACAAGTAAAATACTAATTCAGGTGTTAGCTGGAACATGAATTAAAAATGCAATTCAGGCCTACAAGTCAAACTAATTTAACAAACACCCGGGTTACATCACGTGCCCCTCCTACATGCAAATAAAACCATGACATATACTCTTACATTAATAAGTAGTTAAACCCCTACATAATTATTATCATGTTAAGTATAACACTATATCACGTTTATGAACACATTTGCTAACATTCTCATCAAATATTAATGCAAAGCACTAGAAATGTTGTCAGTTAAATCTCTGAAACATGCATGTGATTTACAATAGTCGTGGGAGTACTTCCAATATGCAGTACCCCCTTTCCTTTTTAATACATTAGTCGCACAGAATACACGCAAGTGTGGACTACCTGTGATTATAACACACTCCTACTGTCTTTCTCAACATGGGATCGAAACTCCTCCCCTCCATAGCCCAAAGGTAGCCCAGATATTGAAAACTGTAAAAGCTTAGAAAAAGATCACATTTCCATCAAAACAACAGGTCTGCTTGTAGGTGGGCATTCTCTTGACTCTCAGAGATAATGATCACTCATCTTGTTAGGTTAAGTAACAATTTGATGATTGGTAGCTTACATTGCCCATAGTTCATTGCCCAAAAAGTAGTCCAGGTATGAAAGACTGCAAACGTTTAAAAAAACAGATCATCTTTTTCCCCTCAAAAGGGCAGCACCTGCATAAGGGTAAGTGCTTTTGGGACTCACTGAAGCAGAAATCACTCATCTCAGGGATAAGCAATAGTAGGATGTTTGCTAGGGTTGGCAGCCCAACATAGCACAAAGTAGCCCAAGCATAAAAAGCTGGAAAAAGGTCAAAAAATCTCCTGTTCTCCCTCACAATGTTAGGTATTGCATGAATATGATTCAGAGAAGTGAAGTATTACTCAGCTCCTTGTGGTGTGCTGTCGGGTAGCATGGAAGCAGCCCTCTGATCGTCGAAGATGTCAGCATAAAAATCGCAAGCAAGCCAAAAAATCAATTTAGGTGCCGTTTTACGGTAAGAAATTGATCCTCAGGTGTTCCACCACTGCTTAAAGACCTCTTGGGGTTCGGATGCCTCATGGGTGTGTTCTACACCACCTCATCTCCCACTTTGGGTCAGAGCTACCGAACTAAGCAGCCATCTTGTACCACGAGGTAGCCACACCCCCTCAGCAATCAACAACTATTAATGCCTAGCAGCATCTAGGCAATGTGTTTATAGGCACTTGTCCCACTAATCATATTCTGAACAGACAAAACAAGCATTGCCAAAGCCGATAGGTTTGGCTTTGATCTGCATGTAAAAGTGCATATTTGTACATGGCTGTTTGCTTAAGTTAGCCAGGTGGTCTGGTTTATATTTGAAAATGCAAGCTAGACCTATTGGCTTTGATAATGTATATTAAGAGTGAACCCACGCTACAGTTCAACACAAATTCAATGTATCAGCATATCGAACATGAAGTAAATCACTCTTGAAGTTTCTCTGAATTTCAAGGGAAAAAAATGAAGCTGCACTGTATGTACCCTTTCACTTCTTCCTTATATAGCAAATAATTATGGTCTTCGTGGGGCCCATGTTTTTTTGCAAAGTGTAATAAAAATGAAATTTGCTCTTGAGTTGAATTGGTAACAATTGAGTATAGCTTGGTGAAAGCTTTTTTAAAACATTTTTGACATGCTGGGGACTTTTTCATTTTGTTCACATATTTTACATATCATGAACAACTCCTTGAAGAGGAATGTATGATTGTCATGAGTAATTAGTGCATTTTAGAAATTTCCCTTCAGCAGTTTCGTTTCTGGGTTTGAAGGTTCCTTTCTTGTTTGGGCATCTGATATGAACACAGTAATTTTGCTGTAAGAAAACAGGGCTTCTTGCAGATGTCCCGCAGTTTCTGCCCCATTTGGACTGCTAGATGCTGGTTTTCGACTCTGACAGTGCTCTGAAGCCTGCTAACTAGGCTCCATGCCAGTGCTCTTTCCCTAAAACTGACGTGTATAATTGGCAACCCCAATTCACAAGGACCCTGCACCCCTTAAAAGTCCCTGGTAAGTGTAACCTGTGGTACCTAGAGCATGGTTGGTAAAGGGGTCCCAAGGGCTTGCAGTGCTGGTTGATCCACCCTGAGTGACTGAGGTAAACTCCTGACAGCAGGCCTACCATTGCAAACTGCAGGAACAGTGTCATCTGCTTCATTTCAACTTTGCCCTCACCATGTGTGGTAAAGTCAATGCAATGCTTTTGTTGCATGGATTTTGCTCAGAAACAGAACTATGCCTGGGAACACAGAACATCAGTATTTAGGGACTGAATCACCATACCACATCAGTTTCTATGGGCCCAAATCCAACTAGGTACTAGTGCCTCACTTGCCCTCCTAACCTTTCCTGAGAGACAAGAGTTTTGGCACCCCAGAACACAACACTCTAGATCCTCTCAGGGATCACGGTAGCAGGTCTTCACCTTTCGTTCTCTCACTTGCACATGTCCACAATAGAGGAAAAAGAGACACAGAGGAAGTTTACAATATTTATTGAAATTACTGTGCTCTAGAATGTAATAACTGCGCTGCAATTTGAAAACATGTGCAGCTCAACAATGTGGTTAGCATAATTAAAAGACCATACACAATAAAAAGCCCTGTCATTTTAGCTGACAGATCTGCCTAAGCCCACCCTCTTTATTGAAGCAAAGTGTTATATTATAGATCTCAGGGATAAGTGGTGAATCCCATACCCTGCATACATAGATAGCTGTGTACATCTCAGCTGATGCAGCCCTATCATCTCGGGATCTTTGCTTTGCCAGAATGTCTGCTCTCTGTGTGTTTTCAAAACAACAAGTCCCGGGTTATTTGATAAAACATATGTGTTGAAAAACAGCAGCTGGATTTTCTTAATTAAATTTAGGTGCTAGTTTTCGACCACAGAGAATAACATGGATCAGTGTTGTTTGACCTTGCATACTTTGTTCCAACTAAATCTTAGGAAAAGAACACTATACAAAAACATGTGCAACCTATGACTAAAACAAGCATGATATTTTGTAATGTGTCCAAAGCAAAAGCGGCCTACAATGTGCACAGTTAGGCTAACATAGGGAAAAAGGCAATGGGTTCCATTAGGAGCACATGACACTTTTGAGTAAATATCAGTCAACCCTAAAGAAGGCCCACTGAGCCCAGGAGGCAGGGTGCAGTATATTAAGGTTGTAGACATGTAAGTGCAAGCAAATATGTCTCTAATAGTGATAGGCAATCAATAGGATAACACGGGCTTTCACCCGGACATTATGGTATCACCTAAATATGTTGAGTTTGGTGTCAAACAACGTGCCCCTGACACGAATCTTGTGTTAAGGAGGGCGTGTCGTGCACCCAGGTGCCTACCTTAGAGTTTGCCCACCTGCTTGTTCCAGCTTCACTGTGCTCTGGGTGCCAGTCTGCATTTTCTGCAGCCAAGACAGGATTCTGACCTCTTGCCAGGCAGTGTGATCACTCCGAGGAATCAGAAACAAAGGCCTGGGCTAGAAGGAGGACACACCTCCTCCCTCCAAGGAAGGCTAGCGAAGTGGCACATCAAGTTGGTGAGCATGAAAGGCTGCACCGCCTCTGATATGCATCTGGGCTGACTCCCCCAGGAGTGTACAGCCCTCCCCTACCCCAGGCACATTTGCACCCAGACATGCGGGAAATTAGGTATGCAAGAGGTGTACACCTCCAGAAGGCTAGTCACACCTCCAGGGTGAGCTGCCTGATCTGTACACCTAAAGAAGAATTTTGCCATCTTTAGAAATGGTAGAAATAGTGGGTTCTGGGTAGGAAAGGTGAACTACAGCCCCGGATGTGGTCACCCTAGGGGCGGATTAGCAATAGGGACTAGCAGTCCATTGGCTACTTGCACCCACAACCCTAAACTCCCCTAAATCTAGGTTTTAACAGACCCCCCCCTGACACCAGATTCTCAGTTCCGATCCAACTTGCATCAAAGACAACAGGACCTCTACAAACAAAGGGAAGGATACCCTGAACCTGTGGCAACATTCCTGGAACTGTATGAACAAGGCTCGTCCTAGGCTATAGGTTGGTTCCTCAAGGCAGAGGAACCCGTGTGAGAGCCAGAAGAAAACTTAGATTCCCTTGGACTAGTGGGACTAGTCCCATGCAAATTGCAGGCAAATTTGGCCCCCTCTAAAACAAGAAACCATTCCCCCCCACACTGTGGGGGCCAGAGGGTCCTCTGTTACACCACTGTTTGGTAGGAAACCACCACCTTGGACACAAGCTTAAGATAAGGCACAAATACTATGCGAGTGGTAGGGCTCAAACATCTGCTACATTGGTGGACATTTATTTCCCCTTCAAATTTTTTAATCGTACCACTTATTTTTAATCAGTGCTTACTACATTATAGGCTTTGACTTTTGCGAGGGCGTTTACAGGTTAAGACATTTCTAGCTCCAACTTTAGTATGTTTTGTTAATGTATGTAGTCTATTAAGAGCTCTTGTTAAGCAATGGAATAGTTTCAATGAACTGAAATTGTACGTACTGATTTCTGTACCACAGCCTGCCTCCCAAACACCTTTTAGACCTGGCCCGCCATAGCTGAGAAAAAGTTTGTTAAACATCTAGCCATACTTTCCCTGCTTCCCACCACAGTCTTACTTACATGAGCTGGACAAACTCGTATTGCCTCGGCCAGCGATCTGACTCATCGCTGCAGGGCAGTGAAGGCTTCACTGCCTAGCTCTGTGTATGTGTGTCATGTTTCCTTCATGATGCTGACAAATTGCTGCTGATGGAGTGGAAATTCCGTATTGGCATTTTACTCATTTGTAGAAGTGCATCATAATCACGTACAGAGAGCACCCGCATTTAATCCTTTCTTGTGTAACTGTGAGTGTTAGAATTGTGAACCCCGTTAACGTTTCTACCTGACATATCTCAGTTTACTGACAAGGTAGTTTGAAGATTTAACATAGGAAATAAATGTAACTAGCAGAAAACGCTAACATGAAGAAACCGTGTTGTGAAGTTTGACACTACTCATGTATTGGATGTATTTAATAATGGTACTTTCTTATAATAGGTAAATGTGTTAATCAAAATGCAAGATTAATTATGCAATTCGTAATGTGTAAATGAGATGTTCTTATGTCAGCTAAAGTTGTAGGCCTAAAATGTAACCCCTGACATCTCTCACTTTAGTATTAATGTTCTGAATTTCATGTGCACTTGGAAGTTGTTCTTTCTCACGTTTTACATTTGAGGTGGCAAGCATTCTTTTAGGCAAAGTAATGTCTTTTGTTTTAGCAGCTAGGCAAAAAGAAAAGAAGTTACAATCGTATGGTTTGAAGGCGATAAAGGAAAGAAGTTGGTTTTACACAGGAGATGACATGGGAACCAAGGACAAATTGTTGCAAGGGACATACATGGAGAACACCCTGGAAAAGTACGCTCATGGCTGTACCCATTGTGGAGTATGTGCTAGGTGCACCATGGGAATTCCACCTGTGGATAACCGGTTGTTGGAATTAGGGATAGTGCCCACTTCTTCCTTGCCTTTGGAGAGGGAGCATCACAGAACAAGCTCTTCCTCTTGTGATAGTGGCTTAAGGCTCCTTGACCCATCTCAAAGGTGGAGAGACTTCTTAGGAAGTCTCCACGACTGACACCTTTTCCTCTTAATCCGAAATGCTTACTCATTAGCGTAGGGATGTCACTATCGTGATAGAGTAGGGATAGATTTAAATGATCTTCGTTCATCAGCCCTCAATGCAGGAAAATTTGGACTCTTGCTTCTTGATTGTCTGTATCCTCCTTCTCGAATTAATAGTTTTGTCCATGCTGCACCATCAGAATTGGGTGTGTAGATTTGGCTTTATGTTGTTTCCCTTGTATTTCTATACCCTCACATTGAGGTGTGTTTATGTTCAATTATTTTTGGCTTTGTAATAAACTTAACTAACCTTTCTTAATTGTCCTTTGGTTATTAGGTATCTAGATGCCATGTTTCTAAATTGACTGCATTAATGATTTTCTCCCTGTCACGCTTTCATGTTGCTTAAAAGATGTATCAGAGTGTGTCTCTAGGAAAGTTCCAGAACAACTAGAAACAGCTCTTTCACTGCCTTTCATTGGTACTTTATTTTCATAGGATCACTGCACCTTCCTACCTATGAGGACCTTTACCCCGCAGAGGGCCTTGACAAGTCAAGATGACAACCCAGTGTAAATAACATTTTAGTGGTCGAAACTTCCACATACCACCCTCTTTAGACTACAATTGTGTTATCTATCGGCTGCTTTATGCCAGATTGACTCTTCTTTGCTATGTATCTTTTTTATTATAAAAATATTGCAGAAATTGAGTTTTACAACCTTGAGTGTGTTTTCCATTAGACATGATCTTCAGGTTTGCACCTTGAGCACTGCACCAGTTCACTAATGCCTGTTTGATGTAGAACCTTGAATGAATTTACTATACCACTGTTTATAATAGATTTATGCCATGCATAATTCTTGACCTGGGCCCCAGTTTTTCCAGTTTTCATATGATTGTCACAAGTCTTGTTTTTGCAACTGTGTCTTATGACAGGTCTATTTATGGCAAAACGGATTGGATCACTACTTCATTTAAGGGTTACAACACATTTTTGTTTTTATTAAAATGAACCCGAAGGAACCTTTGTTTATGTATTTCTTTTCCGACCAGCATCGGATAGTGCTGAAATATATCTCAGTTTTTGATGTGCCTATTGACATGTAAGCTACAAATGAGCTTATAAGGCCCTCTGGGACAGAGAAGTCAAGAACTGTAGACAAGCGCAAAAACCAAAGACGTAGCTAAATTAGAAAAAAAACCTGGAAAAAACATGACAATAAATTATGTAATGAACACTTTTGAGATCCATTTTTGTTTTTTTCTTTCTCTTTCTCTCTCTCACTCTCTTTATCTTTTCTTTTTAGGTACCAGAAGGTACTTCAAAATTAATATTATTTCCTAACTGTACTCTTTTCCTTTTTCCTCCACTTCCGTTTTTAAATATATTTTGCTATTTAAAATTCATGCAGGAAAGGCAGTTCAGCCAAAGCACTGTAATAAATCAGATCAAATCAAATCTATCTCTCGGTTTAACACCCAGGTGCAAGAAATCATCTGGTGAGTGACTATAGCCATAGGGTGAGGGGGAGCCTGGTGACGTTTAATTTACCTTATGAATCCATGGCTGACCAAAACAAATTACCATGGTATTTTGTTGGACCAGGCTAAAAATGTATTCCTTGGCTGCCTTCCCTGTTTTTAGCCCCTAAAGATCCATATTTAGAGTTTAATTTCATGGATACTAGAATTGGATCTGCCACATGACAAGAAAAATTGCTAATATATTTTGGGCTAAGGCTAACTTGCTTATTCCTACTTGTCACATGGGCAAAGAATTGTCCTGTTAAATATTCTCATGATGTCCACCGCATTACGTAAACCGTTATTAGCTTGTCAATGTAGTGGACAACCTGTTGTTGGTTTTCAGCTTGTGTTGCTCTGAGTAGGTTGTATTTGGAATGGCTCGTGCCATAAAACTCTATTGGAGCAGTCATAGCCCATTGATAAGCTCAATGTAGGTGGAAACAGGAGTTTGTGTCTCAATCAGGTTTAAAAGTTCTGTGGGAAAAGTCGAACCTCGTATAATTGTCCGCTTTCACTGTTTGTTAAAGAAAACATGAAGAAATGAAAACTTTAATAGGATGGCGGAAACAGACAAAACATGTGGGATTCAGTGCGGAAAACTCTTATTCCACAGGATACGCCTCACTTCTGAAGCCGATAATGTTATTGGCCAATTTTCTCTGGTAGGAGTTAAGGAAGATTTTCTATGTGCAAAACAGTTCTTTGTCTGTGCAACTCAGGTATCCAGAATCACACTATGAGATGTCTTGGAATGGGGCGAGGCGAGTAAACATCTAACCATGGATGTCACTGAAATGTTCTGACAGTGACGAGCCAAGTAGATAAAGGCCATCTTCTTAGCAGTGCATAGTTCTTCGTGATGAAACAGATGTACATGAAAAGCATAATTGACCCCAGCGTCCAGCCACAACCTTTTGAGGTTTAGATAATGTCATCTCCCTTTGTGGGGATTTAGAGACAGATTGAAGGCCAGGATTGGTGGAGTCCTAGACAAAGACTGTGCCCCATTGATCAATATTTCTGAAAGCATAGGCATAGGCTCCTGCCATGATGCTTCTGAGTAATTGTTAGTAGCCTCATCATGAGTTTCCCAGAATAATAGCAGTTATATCACTGCTCTGGAAAGGACTGAGATTACAAGTGTTTGGAGAATAACATGCAGGAATTGTTTTTTCTCCGCCAATTTGTCTTTGGTGTTTCTCAGCCAATATCTCCACGTTAAACACCATAATGGGGCTGCTATTTCCCATTACTGGTCCAATCAGAATTAGCGGGGTACTTGTAATGAGGCCCTAAGATTTCTAAAAGATTGAGTATTTGCCCATTTTGCAAGGAACCGCAATGTGGCTACTGTTGAAATGTTCATTGTAAATCTGGAAGCAATGAGGAACAAAACACTTTGCACTTGAGTGTTTACATGTACGAACAGAGTATACCAAGGGGTGTTGGTCAGAAAAATTTCAAACATAATATTACATGTGTGTGGTAGTATGGGAAACGACCTGAACCACGCATCCTTAATCACACATTAATTTAAGCACGAAGTCAGAACAACGAGGTTACTTGAACCACACCATGCCTGAACCACGCATTCATTTACAACAAAGGTGTCTGAAGCACGACAAGCTTGAACTTCGCATTTTGGGTGAGTAGTGTTGTTGTTTAGATTTTTATTAATGTTATGGGGGCTTAGTATAATTGTTAAATATTAATTAATTTAGTATTAATTATTCTTTAGTAGTATTAATTATTTTTAATTTTTGAATTTTATATTTAAGTTAAAAAAATATTGAAATTCTTACCATGAGGGATGGGATGGAGGGGATATAGGGGCTATGGGTGGGTGAAGTGTTTTAATATTTGGGTATTAAATTTCATACCTGAGTATTAAATATTTTATTTGTTTAATTATATATTTTATAAATATTGATTTGTTTTAGTGGAGTGATGGTGGGGATATACAGGTTTATGTTGGGTATTGTATTAATCTTGAGGTATTAATTGAACTACTTGAGTATTAATTGTTATTTGAGTTTTAAAATTAATGTTATTTAGGGCCCGATTACGATGACGGTTGGACCGCCACCGACAGCCCGTCGGTGGTGGTCCCACCGCCATTGCAGTAAAGAATACTGCCCGCCACATTAGGATGGTGGGAGGACGGTCGGGGGGTGGAAAGACTGTCTGGCACTAATCCGACAGGCTCAAGGAGCCCGTCGGACCGTCGGATGGTCTGTAATGCTTACAATGGCAGCGTTGCCTACCAGGCCGAGCCGTAGGCATTACAATGTTCCTTTCTGCCGGCCCTTTCATGACGGTGAACCCGCCATGAAAAGGCTGGTGGAAAGGGACATTGGGGGCCACTAGCGGGCGCCCCTTGCCCCAGACACAGGACCTGGGGGCACCTATAGTGCCCCTCTACATATCCCTGCACCATGTGGCAGGCACCGCTTGGTGCCTGCCACGTAGTGCTGGGATATGTACAGAGTCCGTTTTTTGCATTGCGGCGGGTGCTGCAGCTAGCAGCACCTGCCGCAATGCAAAATGTAGGCATTGCGACCGCCGTGGTGGCGGTCGCATCGTAATGCCCACTGCGGGACCACGGACAGCCTGTCGGGCCGTCCCGATCCCTGATAGGGTGGTGGGCGGAATCGGGCCCTTAATTATTATTTAAAGTAAAATAACAATTTGTCATACTTACCTTTAGGGTCGGGATGCAGGGAATATAGGGGTTATGGGTGGGGAAGTGTTTTAATACTCAGGTATTATTTTTCATACTCGAGTATTGAATATTTTATTTGTTTAATTATATCTAATTTAAAGCTAAAATATATAATAAATCAATTTACTGGAGACATTTTTTACAGACACAATTAGGAAAGGGATTGTGGGGATATATATAGTTTAATATTGGGTATTGTATTAATACTGAGGTTTCATAAAAAATACCTGAGTATTCATTATTATCTGAGCTCCTAAAATTAATGTTATTTTATTATTAGTTAAACTATAATAAAGTGTTGCAATACTTACCTTTAGGGATATAGGGGTTATCGGTAGGGAAGTGTTTTAATACTCTGGTATTAATTTTGATACCTGAATATTAAATATTAATTGCATAGTATTGTTATAGTATGTACGCAATACTGTTAAGGTAGTTGGAAGCCACCATCAACAAAAATTGTTGTCGTTTTTCCAATAGTCTTTCAGCCACTTATTTACTTTTTTTTAGAAATTCGTGGATTCAGGCTACCTGACAGTGATTGCGCAAGTCTCATTTCCTGGAAACTTTGTTCCTTCTTCAAAATTTCCAGAAAATGATAAAGATTAGGATGATGTTTGGCTATTGATTTTTGGAAGGAATTGTGCCATCCCTCAATGGCATTGTCAGTTTTCGCATCACCCTCTTAGCAGGTTGAATAGCAGTTGCACCATTCCATGGGATACCTTGGTTTCCTCCTGTGAGCTGACCTGCTTAGATGGCCAATCCATTTATCCTCAAAGTAATTTAGTAGACGGGCCAATTTTTCTTCATTTTAGGTAAAATAGTCTGATTCGGTAATGGAAGTGTAGAATTCATCTACACTGTCTGGTGGTACGAAACATAACGCAGTTAGTTTAAGCAATTCAAATTGTAGTTTGCTGCTTGACAAATAGTCCTCAACCAAGGATGATTTTTTAATCTTTAGCCAATATGCCTGAGAAAAGTGGAAAAAAAATCCTTGAATTTGTGTATCAGGGTATATTTTGGTTAATGAGTCAATCATTGATAATTCGAAATCAATTATTACTTTTCCAGTACTTTTACTCAAAGTATTTGGTTTTGATCACTGTTAAAAATTCAGTGTATGTTGAGGAATGTTTGACAGGTAGCAAAGCATACACTAAAGGAACAGTTGGGTTATTCCTGTAAGCATGAATAGCATAAACTTGTGAAAATGGATGGGGTGTTTATTTAAATGTTCCATCCATCATCCAAATCGGACTATTTTCTAAGGTTACAAGGTTATGGCTAGTGCTAAAAATTTAAATTCTTTTCTGAGGGTTTTCATTGTCATATAGGAGGAAAGGTTCATTGGAGAAAGTTACAGTTCGTTGGGGAGGGATGTTACAGGGTGGGGATTACTTTCCAGTTCTTGCCTCTGAACCATCCTCCTAAGGTTGGGGAAGGAGGGCATGGTACTAGCAACGTGCACTGGAATGTTTTGTGCAACCTCCCGTAAAACGGTACCACAGGATTTATTGGAGGTATGTGCAAGAAGCTTTATCTGTTGAACATTTTCATGTACTTCTATTTCCATTGCAGAGGCAGAGTGCTTATGTCCTAACAACGGTATCTTCCAGAGTAAACGCTCTGCCTGTGCAATGGGAAGAGAAATATTGCACACACCTCCAATGACTCCTGGGTTCTGTAAATCTGTCTTTGCAATAGCAATAGCCATTATATTTTAAAAGATTGTTGCCAGTTCTGGATTTGACATAATTGGCTTGTCTAGAGAATGCCATTGTTGTACAATCTGTTGGAGAAAGAAGAAAATTAAGTTGCAATGTTTATGCTTTGACACTTTTTTTATTGGTTTTGTGTATGCTATTAATCTGTGGAAGAAAAACATATTTTGTTTTTTGGTATATTCTCTGGAGGGAAGAGGTTTTACAAATTTGCTGTGGAAAAACATTTAAAAGTACAGCATTTTACTTTTCTTGGTATTGTTACAGTATGTGTAGTGTTTTCAAAGTAGAATACAAAGGCATAAGTTACCTGATGATAATTTTCTTTTGGTTTGGTGGCTAAACCTTGAGTTGGATGTCAGTTGTAGAACAGTTGTTTGCCTCTTTATTGTTTCTGGTTCTATGCTTTTGTTTTTTTTTCATTATGAAAAAAAGGAATGGTTTGTAAAGTCTTGTGAATTCAGAGGAATTTGTGAGTCTTTGTTTTCTAACACACACAAATTTATTATGCAAAAATTTAGAGCGTATAATTCACAGTTTTGTTATGTATTTTGTAGCACTTTTGTTTTAGGAAATCCTGTTTCATGTTGTATAAAAATTATGAATCTCTTTTGAATAATTAATTAAATTAGTAATCTATTTTAGGATATTTGTTTTGGAGTTGGAATAGTAATTTTTAGCTCTTAACCCTATTCAGCACTTGCCTTAAAATAAGTACAAGGTGGAGTTGGAATAGTAATTAGAGCCCCAAGCCACTGTCCAGCACCTGCCTTGACATAAGTTGGAGTAGTATTCTTGCTCTTCAGGTGAATGTCCAGCATTTGAGCTGAAGATAAAACGGGCGGCAGATTTGGTGAATTAATATGGATCTCTGAGTCACTGACCAGCACCTGTCCTGAGGTAAGTATGCAGCGGAGTTGGAATATTAATTTAGATCCCCAAGTCACTGATTAGCACCTATTCTGAGGTAAGTATCTGGTGGAGTTGGAATATTAATTTGGACCCCCAAGTCACTGACCACACCTGCCCTGAGGTTAGTACCTGGCGAAGTACGATTATTGTTTTGGATCCGCAAATCACTCAGCAGCACCTGCCCTGAGGTAAGTACCCGGTAAAGTTGCAATATTAAATGAAACCCGTCACCAACCAGCACTTGCCCTGAGGTAAGTACCTGACAGAGTTGGAATATTTATTTCAACCCCAAATCAGTGACCAGTGCCTGCCCTGAGGTAAATACCCGATGGAGTTGGAATAGTAATTTTTAGCTCTTAACCCTATTCAGCACTTGCCTTAAAATAAGTACAAGGTGGAGTTGGAATAGTAATTAGAGCCCCAAGCCACTGTCCAGCACCTGCCTTGACATAAGTTGTTGTAGTATTCTTGCTCTTCAGGTGAATGTCCAGCATTTGAGCTGAAGATAAAATGGGCAGCAGATTTGGTGAATTAATATGGATCTCTGAGTCACTGACCAGCACCTGTCCTGAGGTAAGTATGCGGCGGAGTTGGAATATTAATTTAGATCCCCAAGTCACTGATTAGCACCTATTCTGAGGTAAGTACCTGGTGGAGTTGGAATATTAATTTGGACCCCCAAGTCACTGACCACACCTGCCCTGAGGTTAGTACCTGGCGAAGTACGATTATTGTTTTGGATCCGCAAATCACTCAGCAGCACCTGCCCTGAGGTAAGTACCCGGTGAAGTTGCAATATTAAATGAAACCCGTCACTAACCAGCACTTGCCCTGAGGTAAGTACCTGACAGAGTTGGAATATTTATTTCAACCCCAATTTAGTGACCAGTGCCTGCCCTGAGGTAAATACCCGATGGAGTTGGAATATTAAATTGAACCCAAGTCACTGACCAGCACTTGCCCTGAGGTTAGTAACTGGTGGAGTTGGAATATTTATTTAGACCCCAATTCAGTGACCAACACCTGACCTAAGGCAAGTACCCAGCTGAGTAGAATATTAATTTGGACCCCAAAGTCAGTGACCATCACCTGCCCTGAGGTAAATACTGACGGAGTTGGAATAGTAATTTGGATTTTGTAGTCACTGTTCATTTTTTAATTACTAATATTAATATTAGTAGACTTTTTAGTACTTACCTTGTCGAGTAGTAGCTTTACAAGGGAGTTCTCCAGGCTCTATGACGTGGAAATCAAATTATTCTATTTGTTTGATATCTGAAAGATTGAAAACAAAATTTACAATTATTTCAGATTTTCTTTTGATTTTTTTACATATTAATTGGCTATAAATGAGTACCTGGTTGAATAGGATTTTTTTTTCAGGGACCTCCCATTCACCCACTGAGGTTAGTACCTGGCAGATTTGGAATATTATTTTGGACCCTTGAGTTACTGACCAGCACCTGCCCAGAGGTAAGTACCCGGCGGAGTTGGAATATTTAATTTGGAGCCCCAAATCACTGACCCTCACCTGTCCTGAGTTAAGTACCCGGTGGAGTTGGACTATTAAACTGGACCCACAGGAAACTGACCATCACTTACCCTGAGGTAAGTACCTGGTGGAGTTGGAACATTAAATTGAACACCAAGTCACTGACCAGCACTTGCCCTGAGGTAAGCAGCCGGTGGAGATGGAATATTAAATTGGACCCCAAGTCACTCTCCTACACCTGCCCTGAGGTAAGTGCCTGGCGGAGTTGGAATATTTATTTAAACCCCCAATTCAGTGACCAGCACCTGCCCTGAGGTAAGTACTTGGCGGAGTTGGAATATTAATTTGGACCCCCAAGTCAGTAAGCATCATCTGCCATGACATAAGTACCTGACGGAGTTGGAATAGTAATTTGGATTTTGTAGTCACTGTTTATTTTTTTAGTACTAATATTACTATTAGTAGAGTTTTCAGTACTTTGTAAAGTAGTAGCTTGACAAGGGAGTTATCCAGGCTCTTTTACAGAGAAATCAAAATATTCTAATGGTTTGATATCTGATCAATTTAAAACAAAATGTAAACATTTCAGATTTTCTTTTTGTTTTTTTAAACATATTAATTGGCTAGAAATAAGTACCTGGTTGAATAGGATTTATTTTTCAGGAACCTCCCACCAACTCACTGAGGTTAGTACCTGGCAGATCTGGAATATTGTTTTGGACCCTTGAGTCACTGACCAGCACCTGACCTGAGGTAAGTACCCGGTGGAATTGGAATATTAAATTGGACCCCAAGTCACTGACAAACACCTGCCCTTAGGTAAGTACCCGGTGGAGTTGGAATATTGATTTGAACTCAAGTCACTGACCAGCACTTGCCCTGAGGTAGGTACCCGGCTGAGTTGGAATATTAAACTAGACCCCCAAGTCACAGACCAACACCTGCCCTGAGGTAAGTACCTGGCGGAGTTGGAATAGTAATTTCGATTTTGTAGTCACTCTTCACTTTTTAAGTACTAATATTAATATTAGTAGACTTTCTAGTACTTTGTCGAGTAGAAGCTTGACAAGGGAGTTCTCCAGGCTCTTTGACATGGAAATAACAATATTCTATTGGTTTGATATCTGAAAGATTGAAAACAAAATTTAAAATTACTTCAGATTTGTTTTTTGTAACATTAATTGGCTATAAATAAATACCTGGTTGAATAGGATCTTTTTTTTCCGGGGCCTCCCACCCACCCACTGAGGTTAATACCTGGCAGATTTGGAATATCATTTTGGACCCTTGAGTCACTGACCAGCACCTGCCCAGAGGTAAGTACCCGGCGGAGTTGGAATATTAATTTAGAGCCCCAAATCACTGGCCATCACCTGCCCTGAGGTAAGTACCCGGTGGAGTTGAAATATTAAATTGGACCCTAAGTCACTCACCTGCACCTGCCCTGATGTAAGTACCTGGCGGAGTTGGGAATATTCATTTGGATCCCAATTTAGTGACCAACACCTGCTCTGAGGTAAGTACCTGACAGAGTTGGAATAGTAATTTGGATTTTGTAGTCACTGTTCAGTTTTTTAGTTCTAATATTAATATTAGTAGAGTTTTTAGTACTTACTTTGTAAAGTAGTAGCTTGACATATATATATATATATATTGTTGATGCTTTTGAGTGTTGTCGAAATAGTTATATTAATTTCAAATTTACCTGCTGAAGCCACTAGATGGCACTGTTTGCTAAGTTATGTGGGTTGTGAAGAGCTGTGGGAATGAAGTGTGCGTTCAGTAAGATATCCTGAGTACAACTGTCTACAAAATGGTGGCCGGCTGTTTTTATACATGTTTTGAGAGTTCTTTTTTTATGTTTTAAATCTGTTATTAGTAATCACATGAATCAAAGGCAGTGGAGTACAGTAGTCAAACCATCATATTCGCCTTTCACATATGGTATGGAAGTCTCCATCTTAAGTGACTCCTAGTGTGACATGTGGGTTTTATCAGTTAACCTAACAAAACTAAACAGGAAAACGAATCCCCCTCCCAACCCCCCCCTCCCCTCCAGTCCTCAACTTTTGGGTCTGTGGCCTTTTGTTGAAAGGGGGTGGATCTGAGGCCCTCCCCCGTGGCATATGGCTCATACTACTCCTTCTCCAAAAGCTGGAGGATTCATAAATATTTGGGACAGGTAAGCTCTCTGAATTCTGTGGACAGGAGACTGAGAAAGGGGCGCTATATGTCATGAAACGAGGCCTTAGACATTGTGAGGGAGGTGGACATCCTCTCCATACCCAGTGTACCATAGCCTGTGGAGCCATCCAAGGTGTGTAGAGATGATAGCAGACCCCCAGTGCGAGAGAATATTTTGGAGCACGGCTCCCAGAGCTAACCCCATTTACCCACCTACCTAGGGGGAAAGAAAATGGGTTTGGTAAGCCCAGGACGGTGTAGGCCGGGAACCGGGGAATTTGAGTGTCGAAATGCATGTCTATCTCATCTAAAATCTGTGTCCAATATGCAGCAATCTGTGGACATTCCCAGAGTATGTGTAGAAGCGTGCCTGTCTGTCTGCAGCCCTGCCAACAGTCTAGGCTACGTCCTGGATTGCCCTTGTTGAGGCGTACCTGTGTCAAGTACCAGTGTGTCGCTATTTTAGTGGCCGTCTCTAAGCTATTCGTGTTCCGCACTGTGTGTCAAGCTCTGAAATATATTTCCCCCCAATCTTTTGAAGATAGATCCTGTTGTGTAGTTCCTATAAACCTATGTAGGATCTGCACGTTTAGACAACATACACTGTGGGATTGGTGTCCAGACTGATTCCAGATACCCCCATCGGGTATGTTCGCCTGTATACTAGTTAGCTCACAGTGCCACTGTAAACTCCTCCTACCAAGGAGAGAATAGTTCTTGGCAACTATCGAAAATGACAATCCTGTCCCATCAGGGATCGTGGAAACAGTACAGTACTTTTTGCTTAGTCACTCATGCTCACTTTGTCTCAGAGAAATACACAGAATAAACGGTGGGGACGTTTTCAATAAGCATTTATTGAACCAGTGTCATTCTAATGTAAAATAGGTGTGCTGAAACAACCATAAGACAGAAACAGATATAAATGATTATAAGCACCAATAGGGTAAATGGACATAGTTTCCTACCATAGTGCTAAAACAATGAATAGAGGAAGGTATACAAATACATGACAGTAATAATGCGCACTCCTACGATGCAACCCTAACTAGATGTGCCTAACTGTACCTAGCATGTATGTAGGTGTAGAGCCAAGAATCCCCCTAGGCTGAAGCCAGCCCCATTACCTGAAGTTAGAGACTGTGGGAACCCGTCTTGGTCTCAAGATGGACACCCCGTGAGTGATGTCAGACCACTGCGAGCTGAAGTGTCTGCGTGCTGGAACCTCAGCATCTCGCGTCAGTGTGTCAGCATGGAAGTCTTTCTCCTCTGCCTGCCTTGGCAAAGATATGGTGTATATATACCCAAAAGGTACCCTCAGGGGATTCTACCTTGCTGTGTCATGTCAGCCGAGGATGACAGAAGGGATGACCCTTATACATAGTTATTATGCAGAGGATGGTAATCCTGCTGTGATTCTGAGACTCTTCATGCATAATTAATGAGGCTAGTTTTCGGGGAAAACCACACGACATCTTATGCAGTGCTTAACTAGGTAAAAGGTCAATACCAAAACCTGTTATGTAGTGTAATGGTACGGTAAATGTAGGTGAAGGGTCAGGAGACTACTCAGGCCAATATTGGGGTACCCAATGAAACATAACACCCACTCCTCATTCGACCAGACAACATATTAAAAAGTGAATACCTTTCTAAGCAAGCATAAAATATTGTTAAAAATGCGTTAAAGGCTTCTAAAAAATCTCTAACAATAAACTCCAAAAAGTCCTTTAAAAATGTTCATATATATATAGTCCGAGCCACTGAGTACATCTGAAAGCCATAGAGCTCAGTAATAGTATAGAAAAGAAAAGTTTTGTTTAAAATTCCAATTTCGGTTGTTTTGGAAAAAGGCTGAATTCTTCCCAGCACACAGAGAGACAAATGTTTATGTGTCCTGTGTGGGAGACGCAACATCACTGCTGCTTCCTGAAGACGATGGTCCCTGTAACACCTCACAAATGAGGTCAATTGAGCAAATATGATCTTCCTCAGTTCCCACAGCTGATGCTGGGGCAGCATTTGTAACATCCAAAGCCTGTGTGGCTGCAGTAGAGCCAGTATCCGATCCAACAGGAGCTGAAGCGTCCTGTGGTGGCTCTAAGAATACCGACATCAACACTGGTGTACGTAGGCTGTTAACGGGTCCAGCAATGCATCCAAGTCCGGTGGCGCAACCGATGAAAGTGCTAGACAGAGGTCCAACACGCATTCTTGTCTGTAAAACAAGCAGCAGAGAACAGGCAGAACACAGTCAATCCAGACTAGTCGAAATGATAGGAACCAAGACTCGCTTAGCTCCCGAAGTCGAGGTGTGCCAAGATGGAGTACCATGCTATCACGGTAATGTCGCTCCAAGAGCATTTTTTCCATTTCCTTGGTGACTGGGACGTCCATTGCGTAGCAGATAAATTTAAATCAGGGTTCCCACTACCAGTAGCAGGATTAGCGGAAGCCCTCCAAAAATGCTTCCGAATACAGAGTTTTTGAATGCTGGAATCACTCCGATGACTGTCTGAAAGGTGCTTTACAGTCCAGAACCTATGGTCTTAAATAGGTGTACTATACCCTACGTATCAGACATGTTAAAGATAAGTTGTACCATTTATCCGAAATGGAAAGGGCAATTCACTCCTACCAGTCCCTGTATCTCAGCTGAGGACCTTGCAACCTGGAGATCAAAAGTCTCTAGGGCTGAGGTTAAGGGCACATCTTTCTGTAAAAGCATGGCTTTCATTCGGCTCAAAGTATCAAACCTGTATAAAGGAAACATTCACTGAAGGCCATAGCGGTGCCTCCCTGACTGTGTGGGTCAGTGGAAACAATACTTGCATGCAACAAGTAACCCTGGAACTTACAATGACAAGATATGCGATGCCCTGAAGCATCCCACAACAACCTTGATCATTCAGCATTAAGTAACTCCCATTCGAGAGCAGATTGAACACTGAATTAATCACGGCAGTTGGGGAACCTTTCAAATGACAGAATAAGTTAGCTGTGAGCCATTACAGGCCCCATGAAGCATAATGTCCTGGCAAATGAGAGATCCACCCAAAGAATTCTCGCAGTCTGTACTGCTGAGAAACACTTCAGTGTCCCTGTTTCTGCATCTAAATCTATACGGTAATTCCCAAGATTCATGGATGAATTCCCTACCCATTGCTTCATACCTGTTTACCTGGTGGTGTTCTAGGCAATATTGAAACTGGAAAGTTGTTACTGGTAAGGTTATATGTCCATGAATTAACCATTCTGTGGACGGTTACTCTGCCACAGTGAAAGGTAATTGGTCTAATTTTTCAATGCGCAGCATTGTTTATTTTGCATCTCTTTGTGCCATTGTTGTCTGCTTTTCAGTCAAATTATATGCAGAGAACAGGGACGTACTGTTGATATATCTCCAGGGCACATAACCAGAGCGCAGTGAATGTAGCGTCCAGCTTACCAACATAATAGAACGTAACTGTGATTGTCCGTGTTGTAATATGTACAGATCCTGTTCCATTATATCTATAGCAGAAGATACAATGTTGCCCAGTGAAAAAATTCTGGATGTTAGTGTGGTCATGCCATTGTCAACCACAGCCAAAGCCTTTTCCAAATGAATTCTGTCAATTTCACGCAATCTCTCCGCAGCTTCCTGTTGGGAGATTTTCCAAATTTAATTATAAACAGCATATAAGAAGCGTTTCTGACGTGGCTTTCGGGGGCCTAGTAAAAAATCCCTGAGATCCATGTCCTTTGACAGTAGGGACAAGTGTTGTTTCACCTGAGACAGTGTCGAGGTTTTTAGCCAATCTAGGCATAACTTCCCAACACTGTATGATGTCACCACCCCCGGATGTTCTCGTTGTACATAGCGTAAGTCAGGCCTATGGATACTAAACCCTTCAGCGGTACTTCTGAATCTTGACTGACACCTATTTGTGTCGATAGGCCAGACTAACCATCCCTTCCAATTGGGGTCTGTTGAATTGTATGAAACGACATGCATGATGTCATCTAGTGTACCCTCACCGTTTTCTGTTAATTTTGCCATCCCTCCAAGTGTGAAAGTGAGGGAATGCGAGGTGTGTTCAAGTCCTTAATCTTGGCTAACACAAGACAGGAAGTCTGTTGCACAGTGTCATTCAGGAAAATCATTTGTTTTGGTATGAGGCATGCTCTAAATAGTGCCTTGGTTCCCTGAACCTGGCATTCTTTAGTCCCCCAGACTGATTTAATGTCTGTAGTGTCTTTCCTTAAGCTGAAACCCTGTTCAGACAGTTGGGCAATAAAGGATGCAGTGTATATCTGTTTTGTGTTAGAGAGCACACTTTTCTGTGCAGATGAAGGTGCAAGCATATAATAATATGAGCCTGGATCTAATGTATTGAATCCCAAAAAATAAGCAAACGTTTGTGAACTACCTTTCGGTGGTGTTGGGCAATGTTCCCATTGGTGGTATGCAAAAACATTACGTGATGCACTTGTTTTATGCAAAAAGTGATAACCATAGTGTTGATAACAGTTCATTGCATTAAAATCAGAAGAGTCATCAAACATTTCATTTGTTGAAAATGCTGCAGATAGTTCTAAATCAGACAACATATTATTAACAGTTTCAAAATCCCAATCATCAGAATAGGTACTTGAGGTGATGATATTATTTAAAGAAATTTTGAACAAGTGTGGTATTTTTAAAAGTTCAGTGGGACCAAATGCATCATATGAAACCGTATCCCAAACTATCCTGTCAGGGACTGGAACTGCTGTAATGTTCACATAGGACAGGTCTCTTTGTTCACGATGAGATGATGTATGAGGTTTCAATACCAAGTTCACTTTTGATATTGCAGAGTGTTCTGGGAGATAGTGTCTGTTCACGATCAAGGAAAAGACAGTCACTAAACCTATCCAGAAAAGTAGGAACAGAATACCAGTGAATATACAGAGATGTAGCCATGGTGAAACTAGATATCTCTTTTTCAGAAAAATGTAGAAATCATGAAGTTGTTTTTTGCGGGAAACTGGAGCTGGGGGTGGCTCAGGTTCACTTGGATCCAGAGAAAACGTGTCGAAATTGATGAAGAAGCCAGATGCAGTTTGATCTATCCTTGGCAGCTCAGCAGATTTTGTTGAACTGACAGTTGTCTCCTGTAGAGGCATATTGATGTAGATGTCGGTGGTAGACAGAATTGATATTTGTGTTTCACTTGAATTTTGTTGTTGTTCAATTTCAATAGGAACGAGTTTAATTTCATTGTTGGTAACTCCATTACTTCAAATTGTAGACTCTTCAAATGTTATTAGTCTTTCTGTCTGAACCTCCTGTATGGTAGCGAGAGGAGCGCGGAGGCTACCCAGGAGCCCACGTGGCCTGCTATTCAGGATCGGCCACATAGTGTGGTTTGATCAGATCAATTGAGATGAATCTCTTCTCTTTTTTGCCAGCAAGAGGCGGAAGAAGTACTGTTCTTGTTCCTTCGACAGCCAGGACAGGTACAGGCTTTCTATATGACGGCTCAAATTCTTTCTTGTCCACAATTTTTTCTCTGACCAGATCCCCGACAGACAGGTCTTGCTGTTACTGATTTCATTTCCCAAGTGGTGGTGCGTTTTACTTGCACATTGCTTTGTAGTGCCCGGAATTCATTAAGATCCTGTAAAACTGCCAAACGTTGATTGATATCAAAAGGTTTTTCATCCACCACTGTGCTTTCATTATCGAGATCAGGTACCCACATTCTCGTTCCAAATAGGACTTCATAAGGGGTGACACCTCCTAGGGAACTTCTTGGCATATTATTTAGTGACCTCTGGACCCCATATAGGTGATTGACCCAACTACCACCCAAACCTAATACCCTTGCTGTTAAAGATTGCTTTAAGTCCAGGTTTTTCCTCTCCACAACCGAATTTCCCGCTGGATGGTATGGAGAGGAGTACTGCAAAGCAACACCCAAACCTCCCATGGCTTCCTTGTAAGCCCTAGAGCTAAATGCGGAGCCAGAGTCAGAATGTAATGTGCCAACTGCGTATGTCCCTATGAAGACTCGCAAATCTTTTATAACAGTTCGAGCGTCAGCCAAGCACTGAGGCCAAACCCACAGGAATCTAGGGCATGAATCCACTGCCACCAAGATGTACTTGTAAGCCCCATCCAATTTTAAGGGGCTGCAGTGGTCCAAATAGACACAAGCAAGAGGTCTGTCTGATATTAGTAATAGTGTTTGCGCTGGACATGCTAATGTGGAACCCTTCATCTGCTGACCGATGTCGCACTTAAGTACAAATGCTTTTGTCTGTTTTGTTAAACCTGGCCACCAATAGCGTTGTTTTAGTAGAGAAACTGTTGCGGCAATCCCTGTGTGTGCAGAACCCAGACCCTTATGTGCAGCTAGAATTAAACCTAACATGCAATCCATGTTTGGTATTACTCTATCCCCCACTCCTGGAATTTGAGCATATGGAATATTTTTTGCGGCGGGAAAGACACATACCTCAATGCGTCGTGGCAGAATCAAGTCGTTCAATATGCAACGCCGATCTCCTTGCGTCTAGATATAGACAACAGCGGCCCAACGGGCTAAAGCGGGCTCAAAGAGGAATTTACCAAAGATCGATAAGCGGGGCAGCGCCGGTGGGAAAGACGCATACCTCAATGCGTCGTGGCAGAATCAAGTCATTCAACGTGCAACGCCGATCTCCTCGCATCTAGATATAGACAACGGGAAGGTCAACGACTTCATTCTGCCACGACGCATTGAGGTATGTGTCTTTCCCACCGGCGCTGCCCCGCTTATCGATCTTTGGTAAATTCCTCTTTAAGCCCGCTTGAGCCCGTTGGGCCGCTGATGTTTATTCTTTGTCCCTCATTTGTCATTTCTAGATTCTGCCTGATTTATTCAAACTTGCATACGGACTATTTTTTCAAGAGACGGGCTTCTCTCTTGCAGTTGCAATCCGGATCATTCATTAGGTGTTTCACCTCTGCATTGAGTAAGTGTTATGCTTTGGCAGACTGTATTCATTACCATTAAGGTTGGCCTTTTTTCATATTGCTGACATGCTTTCCATTATTTGCAGCACGCCTCCCAAATTCTCGATACCATTGAGACAACTCGTTTCTTTGACAGAGGAGCCTATGGGCCCATCCTGTTGATTCCTTCCACTGACATAATTGCCGTGGATATAAGGTGAACATTGAATGGCATTTTCACTACACATATCGTATGGCTCTTGTCACCCGTAGTAATCTCACAATTCTTGTTTTAACCTCACCTATAGGTGGCTCCTCCCATCCTGATGAAGACCCCTGTTTAAGGACCAAATGTTTCCTCTGTCATTTCGGGGTCAAAACGTCGACTGTTCCCAATTGTGTACCTGTACTGCTTCTGTACCTACAGTTAGGTAACAGTGATGGATTAACTGTATCTTTATAAACTGTGTATCGTGACTAAACTTTGATCGTTGAGATGGCCAGACAGGTCTTTGTATATAGATTGTGAATATTGTATATTCCTCCTATTTCTCCCTCTGATTCCTTCACATGAGCACTATTCCTAGCACACTATTATTACTTTCCCTTAGAGCACCTCTTATGCAAACTGTATTGATTACTTGCAATGTTGATAAAATATTCTTTTGAATTTCAAATCCAAGTGATTAATGTGGTTATTCTGGGTGACATGAATAGAATGAATGAGGTTTTTCCACTGTGACCACCCATTTCTGTACTGCAACTGACCCAGGTCCGGTGGATTGTTGGGTTTCCCCGTTATTGTGTAGTGCAATCTCCTAGAGACTGCGTCTTCGCACTGCTAGGGTGAAACTTCATGTCCTGCATACGTCCTTTTACAATCACACAAGCTGGGCTCTAATCCTGTTTATTTCCTATGGCAGGCTGAGCAGAACCGTCAGTGTAAATTATATATTCATACTGATCCAGAGGTATTATTTCATTCGGGAGAAGATATTCTTGTTCATATTGCAGGAATGCTTGTGTTTTTAGTGTAGAATCAAATTTGTAGTCTATTTCTGTTGCAGTGAGAGAATTAGTCCATTGTATCCATCGCAGATGTATCGTATTTGCGTTCAAACGCTAGCTTTTGTAACAGCCTCTAAGGCCGGTACTAGAGTCACGACAATTATTCGTTTCCCCTGAGCCAGTGCTCTTTCTCTCACTACCGTAGTCTGTACTGCTGTCAAAATTTTCTCTATTGAAGCAAAACGCATTTCAGGGTTTGTTTACAAGTGTGATTTGTATGCTATGGGTACTGTTTTTCCTTCATTAAAGGTTAGGTAAGTTTACCCTGATTGACCTGCTATTACACAGATCACCAAATTTGTGGTATTCTACGTGTGTGTAGGTGTTTTGAAGCCATCATGTCAGCTTTTAGGAACAAAGTATATCTGTGTGTTCCTGTGGCCAATGCCTAATTGAAAAATCAGGTCTGATTAAGTCGTAGAAAGGTTTTACTTTTTCTGCGTAATCTAAAATGTATGGTCTGCCAAAATTTAGGAATCCTAATATGGATTGTAAATGTTTCAGAGTCTTTGGAGGTTGGAGCAGCGCACACTTTTCTAAAAAGTTAGCTGCTAGGCTTTTCCCTTCACTTGATAACTCGTATCCCAAAAATAGGACTTTCAGGTGGGCTATTTTCGATTTTTTAAAGTTGAATTTGTAGCCCTCATAGGCGAACCCCAAAATTATGTTGCTCACCCTGGTCAAATGATCCTTTAAATCATCATCCATCAGATAAATAGGACAATGCCTCCTCATCCAAATTTTTAAGTAACTCAGTTACTCTAGCTGAGAACAACTCAGGGCTATTCTTATACCCTTGGGGCAGTCTACATAATTGACGCTGGGAACTTAGCGCTGAGAATGCTGTCAAATATCTGCTTTCAGGCGCTATATTTTGGCAGAAAAATCCATTTGAGATATCTAGCGTTGTTTCGTATTTTTTCAGTACAATGGTATTCATTAATGCGGCACTGTGTGCGTTCTGTACTGCAAATGTCTTTGTGCATGTGTTCAGATGTCTGTAGTCTAAAACTAGACGATATGAATTATCAGGTTTCATTACGGGAAACAAAGGATTACTCATTGAAGATGTGCAAGTTTCTATTACACCTTGGTATTCAAGTTGATCTAAGATCGCCCTGACCTTTTCTTCGCTTCTTGTTTAATAGGGTATTTTCTGTGGAGTTGGGGTAGTTTTTACTGGGATTACATGGTTAGGTGACTCAGCATCCCACCCTACATGGTTGCAATATAATGCTGGAGCAAGTGCTACCGCACACTCCTGCGCATATGTATGTTTTAAGTATATTAGAACAAGGTCGGAAAAAGCCGGTAAAATTACCGTTTCTCCTTTTGGGCACTCCATAACAATTTCAGGCGGCCAATCTCTTTCAGCCAAAAGGATGTTATAGCCATAAGTCAGGTTCTCCAAAAGAGACCATTTAATCTTTCTGGGTTTGTCCCCCTCCATTTGGAGTGTTATTTCATATAACAGGTGTGGGACACTTACCCTAGTATCAGGTGTCTCCATCGTGATATGTTCATTCAACGCCGCTGTCACCAGAAATTCCATCAGGTTCTGGTGAGCTATTGTTACTTATGCTGCGCTGTCTAGCATTGTCAGAGCCCATTGCCCGTTCAGAAGTTGAGTCCTCAGAATTCTGGGCATGTCTAACTTTAAGACCTGATACCTTCTTCTTTTTAAATTGAGGTTTTGATTTTGGTTTATCTTCTTTTTTGATATTATAGTCCGACGTACGCTGTGTGTCTCTGGACTTTGTTCGTTCTTCTTTTCTGTGTTCTGACCATCCTTCTCTCTTGGAGTTTTTTGATGAACCCTGAAAGGAACGAGAGGAACGTGTATCAGTATCCTGATACCTGTCAGGTTTTTTAATGTTATCACAATTCCTAAGGTTGGACTTCCTTTCGGAGGGCTCCTGTTGAGGATACCCACCCCTGCATTGTGACCTATTTTCTCTATTCTTTTGTTTTTTATTATACCATTTCTTCTTAGAAGAATCGGGTGCTTGCTTGATGTTATCCATTTTAGGACCACCCATGAGTTGAGGTTTGGTTGCCCTAGCTCCCAAACTATTCTTTACCTAATTTTGCATATGTTTCCTTAATAATTTTAGCTAATACATGATCCTGTTGTAAAGGAGTGAAATCCCTCAGGCGTTGGCGTATTGCCACTGCTGCTGCCTCCCATTTTATGTTTGCTAATATTATAGTTGATAACTGGGCAAAATTTCCTAACAATTTCATCCCTAAGTTCAGAGCAGGTTCTGCTCCATACTCATTCTGTATTTGTCTTAATACATCTGGTATTACTGCTATTGAAGGGATACCATGTGTTCTGGTATATAAGGCAGCGAAAACTGTACCCCAAGAGGTACACTCCTCTATCTGGGAAGCTATCCCCATTGGCAAGCAGATTGGTAGCATCCTGTGTTTTTCTTGAGGGCTTGTGTGTGGAAACACTGCCTCTAACTGTGTTATTTTCCGAGCTATCCAGAATGGCATTTGCTCACGTCTAGTGGGCATTTTGCCCATAACTGTGTGTAGCATTTGTAGGGTTATGTTAGTTGCAGACCCCTGAATTTGTCCTGCTTGTGTAGCCCTTGTTGGCTGAAGTATGAGTGTTCTCATCACGAACTGTGTCAGGTTTCTGTAAAGTTTCATTATTTCTTTGTGTAGCGGACATAAGTCTGTTATCGGCATTGCGTCAATGTCTGGATTCGGTGTGTAAGCTGCTAGGACCTGCCAAGTCGCTCCATCTCTGCAGAGTGGACTGAGTCTTACCTTATCTTTTGTATGTGGGAGGGCGCCTTTAAACCAGTTTATGTGCTCCTGGTAGGTGAGCGGAATTTCACTGTCCTCACATGGACAGTATTCCTCTGGTGTTTCATCTTGAGTGTAAGAATAAAATGTTTTTGTGCGTGCATTTGCTTGTGGGAATTTAACCCAGGAATATAATACCTCAGTTCTATATGATTCGTGTGCCTCAATCACGAAAGTTACTGTCCCACCACTAGCTGTGACTACATAGTCTGCTAGTTTTAAAGTAAGGGCAGTTCTGACATTTTCCGAAATGTTTATTTCGCCTTCTTGTTCTCCTTCCTCCACCGCATTCGCACGTTGTGCTGGAGCAGGGTTGTCTTTGTCAGCCATTGTTTAAAAAGTTTCAAGGCAACTTAGATAAGGTTTTATGCACAATAGGAACTATTTGTCCTTCAAGCTTGAATAAACCTACAGTAAATACATAGGATATGCCTACTCAGCTGTGGCAGATTCTTTTTCTTCCTCCCACTCCAGACGTCTCTGGAACGGTAAATAGACATAATATCGAGAAAAAAAATATAGAATGGACAGAATATCGAATTCAAAATATAGAATGGACATAATATCGAATGGACATAATATAGTGGTTAATAATATCGAAATGAAGGTAAGTAATATCGATTTTCAAAATATAGAAGTACATAATATAGGCATTAAAAAATATCGAATTTTTAATAATATCGAATTTTTGTAAGTGTTTAGTATGTTAGTATATGAGTTAAAAATGTATATTATTTTTGTAATGTATGTTTAATATTTTTTAAAGTTACGAAATTTATGTAAAATTATTTTTGCGTAATTTAATTCCGTAGCGGGTTGTGGGTTTATAGGGGAATAGGGTGGGAAGTAATTTAATTATAGTAAATTAAATATTAATTTTTAGGAATTATTAATTATTTTTAATTTAATTTTGCGTTTTAGTTCTGTAGCGGGTTGTGGGTTTATAGGGGAATAGGGTGGGAAGTCATTTAATTGTAATTAAGAAAATATTTATTTTTATTTATTGGTATTGATAATTAATTTATTGTTAATTAATTATTAATTGGTAATTAATTTTTATTAATTGGTAATTAATTTTTATTCATTGATTAATTGATAATTATGTTAATTGTATTAATTTATTATTTGGAGCGGGTTGTGGGTTTATAGGGGAATAGGGTGGGAAGTAATTTAATTGTAATTAAGAAAATATTTATTTGTATTTATTGGTATTGATAATTAATTTATTGTTAATTAATTATTAATTGGTAATACATTTTTATTAATTGGTAATACATTTTTATTAATTGATTAATTGATAATTATGTTAATTGTATTAATTTATTATTCGGAGCGGGTTGTGGGTTTATAGGGGAATAGGGTGGGAAGTAATTTAATTGTAATTAAGTAATTATTGAAATTCTTTTTGTGTATTGATTAATTTATTGTTAATTAATTATTAATTGGTAATTTTTTTATTACTTATTACATTTTTGGTATTGAAAATTAATTGGTTGTTGATTAATTATTAATAGGTAATTAATTTTTAATAAATAATATTTATTGGTATTTGTAATTAATTAATTATAACATATTTTGTAATTGGTAATTAATTTTAATTAATTTTTTATTGGTATTGATAATTAATTTATTTTTATTTAAATATTAAATCATTACTTTCCCTACTGTTGCACTCACTGGAGTGGGAATAGTCATTTTTACCCCTACGCTATCCAACGCTTTCCCTACTGTTGCAGTCACTGGAGTGGGAATAGTAATTTTTACCCCTACGCTATCCAACGCTTTCCTTACTGTTGCACTCTCTAGAGTGGGAATAGTAATTTTTACCCCTACGCTATCCAACGCTTTCCCTACTGTTGCACTCACTGGAGTCGGAATAGTAATTTTTACCCCTACGCTATCCAATGCTTTCCCTACTGTTGCACTTACTGGAGTGGGAATAGTAATTTTTACCCTCCCGCTATCCAACGCTTTCCCTACTGTTGCACTCACTGGAGTGGGAATAGTAATTTTTACCCTCCCGCTATCCAACGCTTTCCCTACTGTTGCACTCACTGGAGTGGGAATAGTAATTTTTACCATCTTGCTATCCAACGCTTTCCCTACTGTTGCACTCTCTGGAGTGGGAAAAGTAATTTTTACCCCTACGCTATCCAACGCTTTCCCTACTGTTGTAGTCGCTGGAGTGGGTATAGTAATTTTTACCCCTCCGCTATCCAACGCTTTCCTTACTGTTGCACTCTCTGGAGTGGGAATAGTAATTTTTACCCCTACGCTATCCAACGCTTTCCCTACTGTTGCACTCACTGGAGTGGAAATAGTAATTTTTACCCCTACGCTATCCAACGCTTTCCTTACTGTTGCACTCTCTGGAGTGATAATAGTAAATTTTACCCTCCCGCTATCCTATGCTAAAAATATTGAATATTTTTTATTAATATTAAGTTAATATATATATGTATTAAAAAATAAAAATGTATGTTTATTTTTTTATAACTTACATTAATTATTTATTAATTTTAAAGTTATTTAAGTATTTTTAAGTATGTTTCAGTTAATTATATTTATTATTTTATTAATTGTACATTACTTTTAATACATTTAAAAAATTCGATATTTTAACAAACTATGGGGCTCATTACGATGGCGGGCGGAAGCACAACCGCCGTGCTGGCGGATGCAAAAACCACCAGTTACCGCCGGCACGCAGCAGTCCACACGCCCGTCCAATTACGATGCGAAAAGTAGGCCAAACACCGCCGGCAAGCCAGCAACACCGTCCGCCATCAAAGTGTGCCCGTACACGTAGCGGCGCAGCCCAACTGACACACACCGTCCGACGAAACACGTCCCGCCCGGCGTATAAATTACGATGCCGCAAACAAACGGCTCCCACGGCTAAGAGACACCGCACGTGAAAGAGAGGCGGTAACACGGACGCAGAGCACGGACAACGAAGAAGCGGCACCCCGAGCATGAATCCAGCACTGCAGGCCCTTCCCATGCTTCTGCTGATGCACCACCAAGGACGCAACGTACCGCGGAGACGCAGGTAGGCACACACACAACAAGTGCACGCAAACAGCGCACACAGTGCAAGGGCGGAAAAAGCGGACAACCCCCCACCAGCGCGTGTACACTACACATCCACCATTGCATCCACATATGACACACAGGCCAAATCGTAACATCGCGGAACACATGTGTACACACCACCTGGGACTAGGAACCAACCACCCCGTCACGGCCCCAAAGTGCCGATGACGCCGCCACACATGCGCACAACGCAGAGGCCAACCGCAGCGCCATGCATGCGTCGCACACAGACACAGGGACACAACCAAGCAGCACACACATCAGCCCCACCCCGAACGCACATGACACGTGACAGGACCGCCACAGACATGTCCCCAACGCCCAATTCACGGACAACACCCAACGCCACACAACCGACGCACACATGTCAGTGAAGTCACGCAACAGCAGGACACACCCCAGTGTAACAAACATGGTGTAGCACACAGCGGCGGCAACACCAACTAGGAGAAGCAGGGCCCCTTCGGGAAGAGGAACGCCAGTACCACACTGTGAAAACCCATACCACCCTGCACATATGAACAAGACATATAAAACGGAACACCAAAGAGCACGGGGACCGACAACAGGTGGCCCAAGAATAACATTCACACACAAGGCCCAACGCAGAGCGGAAAGGCAGCCTGCCGCCCACACAAGGGAGAGCAGACAGCACTGAATGACCTTCCATTCCAACACCGAAACCACAGCCCTACGACAGAAGCCGGTGAATACAGCCATTGTCCAAGAATAGACCAACACAGGCATGCCGAGGAGACCGACCACAGGGCAGATAGCGCATATCACAGAAGCACACAACGGACGGGGAAGAAAGAAGAAAACACTCCCCCATGTCGGCCACATGCAAGTTAATTGGAAGGAGTCACACATCACTGACCTTGAACTGTCTGAGAAGCATGTGGGAAGAGGGCCCGTGTCCTCCAAACAAGCCAACAGAACACAAGTCCTGTCTCCCTACGACTACACAGAGCTCACAGCAACCTCGGAGCGTGCACATTGCAGACTGCACACACAGCCGGAGCACGCCACCACAACGCACCGCTGCGAAATGGCAACCGCAACACACCTACCCAACTACGCCGAACAGCTCAAGCTGTACAAAACCAACCTGTTCCATACATTGGGATGCGATCTCCTGTCCCTGCTGAACGTAAGTTACCGACTGACTTACCGCAGCACATTGTTCAGCTGCGTCATGCCCGTCTTCTACTGTCGGAGGTGTCCCTACCAGCATCCCGTCGAGATATGCCTCTCCAACCCGGCATGTCTGAAGGCGGACCTGCTACCACTACTCCTCCCTCTGGACGCACACGACAGGGCCTGCTCTGCCTATGGGGGCATGGCGTATGTGGCCAACATCGCACCCGCACTGAAATGGGACCACTGTGCCTCCACACGACGGATCATCGAGAACAGCTACATCGAATGTCACCCAGCATGCCCCATCATGGTCCTCCAAGGGACAACTTACGAACAACACCTTGACAGCCACCATCCGCTACATTGGCTGGCAAACATGTACACCACCAATGACATGGAAGCCCTGCTGGACGGCATCGCATACCTGACAACCTGTAAATACGTCGGACCACAACGCAGGTTCCCCGAGTGACCTATGATGTCCAACCCCGCACCCATGCTTAGCTTCCGCACGGATCTGGCCAGTCACCACCACAACAGCCATACCAAACGACCGGCAACAATTACCACACCATCAACGACATCGCCATGACATCGGATATGACCGGGACATGCACACTGTTCCCCATCACATCCAGGAACACCGCATGCATCGTGGGAGGCAGTGGCATGGGCTCTGTGTATCGCACCCACATGGACGGTACTGCACGAACAACCAGGACACGACATGGATCCAGCGCACATGGACACACACACCGCTCAGTGGACATGAATAGGTCGCCTGGAGTCTGTGGGTGCTGCACCCCTCCCACCCCCGCCCCGGGAATCCCATACCAGGACCTTTGCATGGACGTCAAGTGCATACAACAACAACACGACCCCAGTGACTGTGACATGTCCAGTAACCACCACAGTGCAACAACAAGTGGCACGCCGCTGCATGCACGCAAGCACATGCCCTGATGTCATCTCACATGCACGCGTGCATGAGGAACAACCGCAGCAGACCTGTCACATGGAACTGAGATGGACTGTGCCCATGATGCCAAGCGGTCTGGTAGGCTACATGTATACCGTCTGTGTCAAAGTCCGCAGCTCCGCAGCAATACGTAAATGTACATTAGCACAGCCTTGGCCAAGCAGATGTCACTCTGAAGCCCACATCCCACATGCAACAGCCAATCACATGTAACCCCACACCCTATCCCATTTGCAATCATGCTCAGTATATCCTCAACATGTATTCCGCTGCCAGTAGTGTCCACTATACTGCATCACAGAGGACAGAAGACTCAATATAATGTTTGAAACCAAAACTGTCTCCGCTGACTCATTTCACATGTACGAATGAGAGAGGATGAGAGTATGTGAAGTACACGGCAGTCGTGACATGACCATGTAGTCCACTGGTATTGGATGTCAACGCAAATGAGTAGCACAACTGTGGAAGACACACATGTGTCGTGTGAAGTCGTATGGACGCAGTGCTCAGGTGGGTGGGTGTGACGGGTAGATGCGCACATGCCAAGTTGGAGCACGCCGTGTTGGGAGGGGTCATGAACAGTACACCACCGATTCCCTGGGCATTGTGAGAGGACACCTGTCGGGGGAGTGAACACGTGTGTGCACAGCAGCCGGGCACACGTACAAAGCGGTACCAGGCGCACCTCAGCCCACCCTCTGTGGACAAGCTGGATCCTGTTGTGCGCCCGCCATGCCCCTTGACAAGGCACACACAGCCCCAGTCGACCAGGTGTAACCCCAACATAGTCAATCCGCACAGGCGATACAGGGCACGGGATGGCAGTGGAGCATGGTGTGTGAGAGGTCTCCTCGCGCTCCTCCTGGTCATATCACGCAGGCAATAGAACCTCAACGTCTAGCATGGCAAAAGTCAAATGGAAGTGTAGGGGGACGCACCACAGCACGAGCAGCACTGACGTCACGGGAGGTGGCTCGCACCATCCCATCCATTGCCCATCATACCAACCACGCCACATGCCATTGCGACTAAGTGCAAGCGCGTGCGCCACCACCCCTGAGCCCTCCCCAGAGAGGCCAAAGAGTGAATGTGTGGGCCATCAGCCACAGACGGACGCGGCCTGGCCGCAAGGGCAGCCACAGCCACTGGGTGTCGCAGGTGGCGGATCCGGGAGGCGAAGACTGTGATGCATAGTCCATGCAGGCCGGGTCTCCATTTGGGGCACCACGCAGGTGGACGGCGTCCCGCCACACATCATACCCTGAGACAGCCCACTCGTGCAACTGGACCCACACATACACTCCTTGCCCTCTCTGGTGCGAGCTTGGGGCTGCCTGTGCAAGCGCTAGCCTCGCAGGTGAGCATGCATATTGGGGGGCGAGGGGAGGACATGAGGGCTGGGGCGAAGATGACAGTATCACTGTCAGTTAGTACAAGGGATGACCCAGATGTGGAAAGGAAGAGACGTGTCCCGTGTGTACTGCAACTAGTCGCCAATCCAACTACCCCCCATGTCCGGAATGTAAGCCCGCACCTAGGCCCGCCCATCCGCCACATCGAACATACCACCAGCACGACAACCTTCCCATTCGAAACACTGACTGGGGGTGGCGACCAGTGAACAATCATGTGTAGCCTACCCACGCGTACATGTGGGCCCTCCATGATCCATGTCACCTGCGGCAAAGTCATGACATGCGCAATGAGGGAAGTGAGGCGAGCTGTCCGCCCCACGCACAGAAGGTGCATCAGCTCCACAGACCCAGCAGCGAGTCCAGCAGGGGTCACATGTGCAGGGGCAGCTGTGCCTGGTGTGAAGGCACATGCATATAGACAGCACATCGACCAATGTGTAGTCTGCCCACATCCACAGTCCATCATCATGCGGACATAGGAATTGAACACAGGGCAACACATCTTAGTTGGTGCACCCACCGTGACCAACCATGCGCAATCATCGACGTACCCGCCCTGTGCATGGCCCCCCACCCAACGGAGGCACATCCAGTGCCACCATCCCACACACACAAGCCTTCCACGGAACATGCTGTGTCCAATGGTCAGTACAGAGTCAGCGCCCATCTGGTGGATCCTGAACAGGAGACACATGCACACACCTGCCAGCTCCCACTATGTACGTCTGCCACCTGGCACGTGCAATGTAACCTCTCACCTGTGACGTGTGACTGCAAGCACACAGCCATCTTGGCATGGGGCTGTCAATGTGGACACCTGTCAATGTTTCGGGAGGTGTGATCCGTACAGTGCTGTACATAGGGTGCAGTGCTGACACCTACTACTGTCTCATATCCCCTCGTGCCACAGGTCCCACTTGTTTTGGCCGCTCAGCCTGTGCCCACATCGTCGTCGTCGTGTGCCATACTCATCCAGCCTCGGAAGCAGTGCCATGCTCAGCAGACACTCATGTTGCCGTGGCGTTGCCGCTTGACGAATATGCAGTCAGTCCCCATCAGCACGCCCCGCAAGTCATTGGGGCCTAGATCCCCATGTGCATGCACATGGCAGTGGTATGTCTCACTAGCCATTGCCATTGTTGGGAGACCTGTGTAAGTGTATTGTGGCCGTGCCGTCCCAGCTTTACAGCTGGGCTGTGGCTCATGTGCTTGCTCAGTCATGTCAGTGATGTGTATGCGAAATTGCTATGTGTTGTGTTGCTTTGACATGTGTCCTCTGCCATTTTCCCTAGGCGGAGACCGAACATTGACCGCCCATACCAATTGCTGGTGGACATGGACGATACAGAGGTGATTCGGAAGTTTCGGCTGGACAGGCCAACCCTGCATCGACTGTGTGCCATGTTAGAACCCCATCTCCGTCCCCGCAGGGTGTATCCGACTGCTGTCACCCCCACGGCTAAGGTGATGGCCGCCATGCATTTCTTCGCCACTGGGTCATTCCAGCACACAGTGGGCAGTGGAGGAGGGATGTCCCAGCCCATGTTCAGCAAGGTGCTGAGGGATGTACTGGCAGCCATGATGCTGTACCGAAACAGGTACATCCGCTTCCCCAGGGCCCGTGAATTGGCGGCAGTGAAGGGTGCATTCTATGCCCTTGGCAGAATCCCACACGTCGTTGGGGCCATTGACTGCACACATGTTGGCCTTGTTCCACCACAGGCCACTGAGCACCTGTACCGCAACAGGAAGCACACGCACTCCCTGAATGTGCAAGTGGTGTGCCTTGCGGACATGGTGATCACCCAAGTGTGTGCAAAGTTTCCAGGCTCGGCCCATGACGCACACATAATGCGCAACAGCATCTTGCCACGACTGATGGCCAATCTGCAACAGGATCGTGGCTGTATTGTCGGTGAGTATGTGGAGTGGTGTAGCGTGCTGGTTGTGCGATGCTGTCCCCTGTCCAGTTGGAATAGCAACGGTTCTCTGTGTCCCTCACACCCAGGTGACTCTGCGTATCCGAATGGGGCATGGCTGCTCAGTCCATTGAGGAATCCTCGCACCCCAGCAGACGATCGATACAATGAGGCACATGGGAGGACCAGACGTGTGGTCGAGCGTACCTTTGGCCTCCTCAAGTCCAGGTTCAGGTGCCTGGACCGCACCGAGGGTGCACTGGCGTACTCCCCACAGAAGGTGTGCCAGATAGTGGTGGCGTGCTGCATGCTGCACAATCTGGCCATTCGTAAGCAGATCCCCCTCATTGTGGATGACGGAGATCAACCAGGGCCCCAGCCCGCAGACCAGGACAGCTCGAGTGAGGAGGACAGCGGAGAGGAGGAAGCTGGGAATGTGCGGCAGCAGCTCATCGCCCGCTACTTCACTTGACGGTGAGTGTCCATGTACGACGGCTGATGTGGCTGTATCTGTGCAGGTGTGTGTGTGCTGTGTCAGGGTGGCCGTTTGTTCACTACGTGCTGTGTGTCAACGCTCCATGGCCAGGGTAGTATGCCCCTGTTGGTGACTGTGGCATTGTGCCCTATTGCTCTGTGCGATGTGTGTACATTGCTTGTAGTTGTTGACATGTACTGTGTGATGGGTGTGTGACACACTCATTGAATGTGCTCCTGTTCTGTCTCCCACCCCTAGGTCCCTACAGGCCCTCCGGATTCCATTGCCATGCCACGCATCAGGTGCCTTTCCGCCCAAGGTGGCCGTTGTATTCCGTACAAATAAAACACAGGGCACAAACAGCAGTTTGTGTAAGAGGTGCATGTATTCCAAACTGTGACATGTGATTGTGTGTAAGGTGATGACAAAAGTGGTGCGTGCAGTGACAATGAGCTGTCGGTCATGGCTGCGTGATGCTCAGGGTGTACCCACTGGTTCTATGTCCATAGTCCAACACACACATGCCATCCAGATGGCTGTGTGGAGTGGGATCGTAGTCCAAGTCAATGCAGTGGCTGGTCAAGGAAGGCTGGCGGAAGGCTGGCTGGCTGCCTCACTTGCGACTGGAGCGTGCGAAGTCCTCCCGGGAGATCTGTTTCCTCTTCGGACGGCCCCTTCCACGTTTGCGAGGGGGGGTGCCTGCTTGCGACATGCTGGTGGTTGAGGTGTGCTCACTGGCTGTGGACGCAGGGGAACTGGACACTGCTGCTCGACCCTGCGCCCGGCAGGTGGTGGCGGAGGGGGAGCTGCTATCCCTGGCCGTGTCCTCACCGCCACCACCAGCTGGCCCATGAGGTCCACGAGTTGACCTATACGGGCGTCCATGGACCTCAGCACCCCCAGCATCTCCCGCGTGTCTGAAGCAGACCTGACCCATTGTTCTTGGGCCTCCTCATAGGCCCCAAGGACTCTGGCCATTTGAGGCAGGGCATGGCTCCCAGGGGAGGCTGGCGTTTCCCTGACCCTGCTCCTCCTACCAGTCCTGCTGCCACCGGCCTGCCCACTAGCCACATTGCTCACCACGGTCCTCACTGTGGCTCCCAGGGTGGATCCAGTCGGCCGGGCCACCACCTGCGCTGGGGCTGGTGCCAGCGAAGACGTGGTGGTGGTGGCGGCGGTGGTGGTCGGTGCGGCGATGGTGGCGGTTGCGGCAGTGGTAGTGGCCGCAATGACCGTGGGTGTGGCCGCAATGACCGTGGGTGTGGCCGCCACGACAGTGGCAGCAGGGGGCTGGGACTGTTCAGCAGCCCTGGATGATGGGTTGGTGGGTAGGAGGGGTCCTGGGGAGCGGCTGGGCCCTGCCACACCAGATGGGCCTGCTTGGTGGTCCGTGTCCGAAGAGGAGGTGAGATCCTCCAGATCCGTGTGTCCTCGTTGGGGGCTTGTGGGCTGGCTGTGCTGGCTGCTGTCTCCATCCCCAGCATCCGGCAGTTCGTCACCTGTGGAGAGAATGAGATTTGTTATTGTGTTGCACCTGGCGAAGTATGTATTTGTCGTCTGACATTGGCAGTTCGTGCAATCTCGTACATGGGTTTCCCGGAGGCGAGTGTGTGGCTGTGGCATTTATAGTTGTGTGTGCTTGGCAATGGGACTGTGTGCTGTGCACATGTGGCATGGGACGGATTGGCCATGCCAATGGGTGTGTTGCTGTGCCCCTACTCATTGTGACTCTGGTGTATGCGGGCTCCTGGCCCATCCTGGGTCTGGTTTGTACTTTGCTTTTGGTGTTCAGATGGGACGCTTATGAACGCATATGGCAACATGGGGGCCATGCCCCAGATTCGCATTTGGGAGGGAATATGCTTTTGGGGTTCAAATGGAACGCTTAGGAACGCATATGGCAACATGGGGGCCATGCCCCAGATTCGCATTTGGGAGGGAATATGCTTTTGGGGTTCAAATGGAACGCTTAGGAACGCATATGGCAACATGGGGGCCATGCCCCAGATTCGCATTTGGGAGGGAATATGCTTTTGGGGTACATGCTGTTAGCCATGGGTGCCGAACGTGACATGTGTTGTGGCAGCATGACAGTGCATGGTTTGAGGTGTGTGCATGCTTGACATGGCCTGCATATTTGCTGTCTGTTGTGATTACTGGACATGGCATTGGACGCATCGTTATGAGTGAGTGATGGTTGTGTGTGAAAGCCAACGTATTGCAGTTGTCCCATCTCCTTGGTGTGCGTGCTGCCCTGTGCCATGTGCATCACTGCAGTGCTCGTGGGGGGGGTGTGGCCCATGTTGTGTGTTGTTGCTCACAGTGTGTCGTGCGCTTCATTGACTTCTGGCACATGGTTGGTAATGGGCATGTATCTTAGCGTGACTGCTGTATGTGTGGCAGCTGTGCGGATGACATGCCTTTCATGTGACTGGGGCTGACGGATGGGATGGATGGTATGTTGTATGTGCATGGTGTGTCTGTGTGTTTGATGGGTTCAGTGGTGTTCGTGTGCATTTCTGTTGTTCCGCTCTGTTGCGTCTAGTGTTGTTTGTCTTACATAGGCGTTGTTGTGGGGTGTGTGGTTGACAGGCAGTAGGGGCTACATGGACAGGACTTCAATGGTGTTTCGGTTGTGTGTGATGAGTTGCACAGTGGCTGCCGTGTGGTACTATATTCAGTGTGGCTTGTGTATGCAGACGTGGCTCCTTGGGTGTTGCTATGTCTGTGATGGGTCATGTGGGGTGTGAGTCTGTTGTTCATGTCCGTGTGCACATTGTTCACTTGTTCGTGACGGTGGGCGGTGCTGCGTGTTCGTCTGCTACGTGACATGTCCCATGTGTTGGTCGTGTTCCGGTCCTCATGCCTCCAGTAATCCAGCCCTGTCCAGTTTCCCACCTGCAGGTTGTTCGTGCGTGCACTGTACTGGATGCCACATGGCTCTAAGCGGGGGGTGCTCCATGTTGCAGGTCTGTGGGGGTGGGGGGTGTTGTGGATCGTGGGGGTGGCTGGACACCCACTGACACCGATTGCTGTGGACCGTGATGTCTGCCTTTCGGCTGTCGTTGTGCACTGCGGTGGCTGACACGTGGCTGTGGGGTGTGGGGGATGCTCCTCCTTGCTGTGCTGTGGGACTAGGGGCCTGGTGTGTGTTGTACTTGGGCTGTCCACCGTCCCACCCACTGCACTTTGTGTTCCTGCCACTTACCTGTTACTTGTCGGTTAGTGCAGCTGTGGCGGACACATGGGTGTGGTGGGTGCTCGTTGTGGCGCTTCTGGCATATTTGGGGACCTGTTGGTGGTTACGTGGCTGGCTGAATGTACACATGTCCCCACGCATCTTACAGTTGTTCTGTTTGGGCTGTGTGTGGTGGTGTCTGTTGCATGTGTGTGTCGTGTATTGTGTGCTGGACATGGGGGTGTTTGTCCCTGGGAGCTGTGGCATGGTGGTAGTGCATGTGAGTACATAGCGGTGTGCTGGTATACATTAGTTTGTACTTACCAGCCTCCACTCCCCCTGCTAATCCGGCGAGGATCTCGGGATGTATGATGACTCGCACCTTCTCCTCCCACGCTTTGAAGGTCTTGAAGAGCGCGGGATTCCCTCCGCCAGTGACGGCAGCCAGCTCTCTGTTTTTGCCCTCCTTCTTCTTGACCAGGCTCTTGACGTCATTCCACCGTTTGTTAATTTCGACTCTGTTCCTGGGCAGGGTCCCGACTGCATTGACCTGGTCTACGATCCGGTTCCACATTCTGTTTCTGGTGGCTAGTGGTGTGTGTTGGACCATGTTCCCATAGATTTGTGGGTGCACCTTGATGATCTCGTCGACCATGACCGTCAGCTCGATGGGCGTGAACTTGGGCATTCTTTGTGGTGCCATGGTGTTTGTGGTGCTGGTGCGGTGTGTGTTGTGTAATGTGCAGGGGGTTTGTGGTGCCGGTGTTTGGTGGTGGTGGTGGTGGTGGTGGTGATGTGTGCGTTTCTGTGGTGTGCTGTTGTCCTCGCTGTGTCGCTGTGTCCTCTCCTCTCCTCTCTGGTTTGCAATGTTGCAAGGGGTTGTGGTCTGTGGGAGTGCTGCTTTTGTACTTACCTATGTGGGTGTGTCCTCATGGTCTGTTGTTTTCAGGTGTGTTGTGTCTGGGGTTCTGTCCTTTGTATTTTTTGTTTGTCCGGGGGGGTGTTTTCGGGATGTGTACTGTGCTTGTGTATTTGTGCGTTCCTTGCTGTTAGGACTTATTGGCCATGTTGTGTGCTATTGGTTTTGTGAGCGGATGGTTTCTGTGCAGGGACGTGGGCGCCATGGTTTCTGCCGTGTCGATTGGCATCGGCGTTGTTTGTGCTGGCGGGCGGTATATTTGTGGTTTTCCCGCGCTCATGGCGGTGCGATCGTAATTTCACGTGCGGTGTGTCGGCCGTGAGGGCGGGCGGTTTTGTGTTGTCGTGCGTGTTTCCGTCCGTGGCGGGCTGTTTGACTCCGACTCGGACGATGGCGGGCGGTATTTTGTGTGATTTTTCCGCCGATGGCGGTTTTTGGTTTGTGTTATCGTAATGGCGTGGTCGGTGTTCAGACGGTGTATGCGGGCGGATTTTTGCCGCTTCCATGCCTGGCGGATTTATTTACGCCGGGTATCGTAATGGGCACCTATATTATTTACAACAATATTTTGGATTCGATATTTTTGTACTTACATGTTTGTAGATAGGAATTCGATATTTTGGCATTCTATATTTTATCCACTATATTTTTGCAGGTCGATATTTTGGCATTCTATATTCTGTCAGTGATCCCTCTGGAACAATGTGAGTAGGGGTCTCTGAGAAAAGCACGACTGAACTACTCAGATTTGACTGTTAAATAAGTACAAAAGCACCTCTTGGCGGCGCCATTTCATGTAGTTCCTATAAACCTATATAGGATCTGCGTGTTTATACAACATACACTGTGGGATTGGTGTCCAGACTTATTCCAGACACCCCCACCTGGTATGTTCACCTGTATACAAGCTAGCTCACAGTGCCACTGTAAACTCCTCTTACCATGGAGAGAATAGTTCTTGGCAATTATCGAACATGACAACCCTGTCCCATCAGGGATCGTGAAAACAGTACAGTACTTTTCACTCAGTCACTCGTGCTCACTTTGTCTCAGAGAAATACACAGAATAAACGGTGGGGACGTTTTCATTAAGCATTTATTGAACCAGCATCATTCTAGTGTAAAATAGGTGTGCAGAAACAACCATAAGAAAAAAACAAATATAAATGATTTTAAGCACCAACAGGGTGAATGGATGGTAGGTTCCTACCATAGTGCTAAAACAATGAATACAGGCAGGTATAAAAATACATGACAGTAATGATGCGTACTCCTACGATGCAACCCTAACTAGATGTACCTAAGTGTACCTAGCATGTATGTAGGTGTAGAACCAAGAATCCCCCTAGGCTAAAGCTAACCCCTTTACCTGAAGTGAGAGACTGTGGGACCCCGTCTTGGTCTCGAGATGGACACCCCGTTAGGGATGTCAGACCACTGCAAGCTGGAGTGTCTGCATGCAGGAACCTCAAAGTCTTGGGTCAGTGTGTCAGCATGGTACTCTTTCAACATCTACATGCTCCCCCTCGCCGCCATAGTCTGACAGCATGGCCTCAGCATAGTATCCTATGCGGAGAACACCCAGCTTATCCTCTCCCTCACCAAGGACCCCACCACCAACAGACTCAACTTCCAGGAAGGAATGCAGGACGTCTCTGCCTGGATGAGCAACAGCTGCCTAAAGCTCAACTCGGAAAAGACAGAAGTCCTCGTCCTCGGAACCACCCCAGCAGCATGGAACAACACCTGGTGGCCCACCACCCTCGGCACCGCCGGCCCCCACGGATCACGCAAGAAACCTCGGCATCATACTCGACTCCTCCCTCTCCATGAACCAACAGGTCAACTCTGTCACATTGAGCTGTTTCAACACCCTCCGCACCCTCCGTAAGACTTTCAAATGGATCCCCCCGAGTCAAGGAAGACAGTCACCCACGCACTCAGCACCAGCAGGCTGGACTACGGAAATGCCCTCCACGCTGGCATAAACAAGTCTCTACTCCGCAGCTCCAGACAACACAGAACACCGCCGCCAGACTCGACACGAGCACATCACCCAACAACTACGGAAGCTCCACTGGCTCCCCATCGAGAAGAGAGTCACCTTCAAGATACTCATCCATGCCTACAAATGCCTACACAACACAGGACCCCAATACCTCAATGACAGAATCATCCTCCACCTACCCAAAAGAGACCTCCGATCCACCAACCTCTTACTCGCTGAGACCCCACGCATCCGCAGAGCAAAAGCAGGGGGAAGAGCTTTCTCCTACATCGCGGCCAAGACCTGGAATGAGCTCCCGATCGACCTCAGACACGCCCCCTCCCTGAATACCTTCAGGAAGGCTCTCAAGACCTGGCTCCTCAAATGATCAGAACCGGTGACCCCCCCAGCGCCTTAAGACCCTCTAGGGTGAGTAGCGTGCTTACAGTTCCCTTGATTGATTGATTGATTGGTTTCTTCTCTGCCTGCCTTGGCAAAGATATCGTGTAGATATACCCAAAAGGTACCCTCAGGGGATTCTACCTTGCTGTGTCATGTCAGCCGAGGATGACGGAAGGGATGACCCTTATACATAGTTATTATGCAGAGGATGGTAATCCTGCTGTGATTCTGAGAATCTTCATGCATAAATAATGAGGCTAGTTTTCGGGGAAAACCACACAACATCTTATGCAGTGCTTAACTAGGTAAAAGGTCACTACCAAAACCCGTTATGTAGTTTAATGGCACGGTAAATGTAGGTGAAGGGTCAGGAGACTACTCAGGCCCAATATTGGGGTACCCTATGAAACATAACAATCCCTTCCAAGTTCCTTTGCCCATCTAGCTTGACTTGGAGTAGGCGCTGTGTGGGGGTGGGATGGCGAAGTAGAACATATAGTTCCGAGATCAGCTGCTTGTCTGAAGACTTGGTGACCAGCCATTTCTCATATTTGGTGAGGTGTCTGCTAACCATGGATGTGTTTGTGGGATGCATTAACCAGTGGCGCACCTGGAGGTATCGGAGTCTCTCGGATTCCGGGAGATTGTACTGTTGGTGCATTTGGGTAAAGAGAGGATGCCCGTCTTGTCAAACATGTGACCTGCCTGAGGCATGGTGTTCGGTGCCAGGCCACAAAAGCTCCCCAGATAAGACCCGGGGTAAAACAGCCATTCTCAAACAGCGGTGTCATGGGGGATGGGAACATGGTGAGCACCCCGCAACTTGCCATGGAATCCCAGATGTCCAAAGCCGTCTTAGTGATGGGAGAGTCCAAAAGGCTCTGCGGTCCATCTGCTCTCTTGAGAAAGGGCACCTTTCAGACGGGGAGCAGTGCAAGGGCCCTATCTTGAAACAACCAATGTTTCTCGGACTCCTCTCTATTCCATTCTACTAGGTACCTCATCTGGGCCACCTGAAAATACTTTTTCAAATCCGGTATGCCCAACCCCCCTCATCTGGCTTTATATAGCTTAGGTTCCTCCTCATGCGTGGCCTGACCCCAAGCCACACGGACCTGTGGAGCTCACTCTGTAGCGTGGGTAGCGTTCTCCGAGGGGGATACCGGGATCGTCTGAAAGAGCTATAAAATCTTCGGAAGTATGGACATTTCAATGGCTGCGACCCGCCCTGGGAGGGAGAGGTGGTTGTTCTTCCAGCTGAGCAGCTCCCCTTTAATTTGACGCAGGAGTGTGTTGTAGTTGATTGCAATAGTCTGTGCTACGGAAGGGGCAATCTGGATCCCCAAGTAGGGTATGGACCCCTTCACTCATTTCACCAGGCAGCTCTCTTTCAATGTAGACAAGTGTGCCCCCGTCCCTGGTAAGCCCAATGCCTGAGATTTCCTCACGTTTACCTGTAGTCCCGAAGCTAACCTGAAGGCGGAGAGTTCCCAGAGAAAAGCCGGAAGGGATGTGGCGGGGTTGCTTAGGGATGCCAGGATGTCATCGGCATACAGGCTGACTGTGTGTCTCTCGCTTCCAAAGGGGAAGCCCCCAAGTTTTGAGTTATCCCTAATTCGCTGTGCTAGGGGTTCTATGTATGAAGCAAATAACAAGGGTGATAAGGGGGCACCCCTGTCTGGTACCTCTCCTGATGGGGAATGGAAGGGAAGAAACCCCGTTTACCCTGACCACCGCCATGGGGGAGTCGTAACAGCTCGCTACCCAAGCCCAGAAGCGGTCACTGATTCCGAAGTGGGCTAGAGTCTTCTCCATGTATTGCCAGTGAACCCTATTGAATGCCTTTTCAGCATCGACTTTCAGGAGAAGGGATTCCAATCTTGTGTGGTCCGCCTTATCTATTAGGTCCAGAATGCGCTTAGTGTTGTCACTGCTCTGCCTACCTTGGATGAAACCGGCCTGGTCCGGGTCAATGATGCCCGGCATCATAGGACCCAGGCGAGCTGCTAGAATGCTCGTAAAAAGCTTGATATCAAAGTTTAACAACGATATCGGGCGGTAAGAGTCTCAGAGTTGCTTATCCTTCCCTGGCTTTGGGATTACTATGATAGCTGCTGCCAACATATTCGAGGGTACCGAGCCAGGGCCCCCAAATGAATTAAAAAGTCTCATGTGGACTGGAGCCAGGACCTAATCAATCAATCAGGTGTTTGTTAAGCGCGACTGCTCACCCGTAAGGGTCTCAAGGAGCTGGGGGGGTTGCAGGTTCCAGTCCATCAAGGAGGGGGTCTGTCGAAGAGCCAGGTCTTGAGGCTTCTCGTGAAGATGGGGAGTGATGTTGTCTGTCTGAGGTGGAGCGGTAGGGCGTTCCAGGCTCTGGCCGCGAGGAAGGAGAAGGAGCGGCCTCCCGATCTGGTCTTTCTGGTGCGGGGGACCACGGCGTAGGAGAGCTGGGCTGATCGTAGGGTTCTTTGGGGTGCGTGGAATTTGAGTCGGCTGTTCAGGTATGCTGGTCCAGTGTCGTGGAGGGCCTTGTGTGCGTGGGTGAGAATCTTGAAGGTGATTCTAGTCTCAATGGGGAGCCAGTGGAGTGTGCGCAGGTGCTGGGAGATATGACAGTGTCTTGGCAGGTTGAGGACCAGTCTTGCGGCAGCGTTCTGGAGGTGTTGTAGCTTGCGGGTGAGGTTTTTATTTATTCCGGCGTAGAGTGCGTTGCCGTAGTCGAGTCTGCTGGTGACGAGGGTGTGAGTGATGGTCTTTCTGTGCTCTAGGGGGATCCATTTGAAGGTCTTACGTAGGAGGCGGAGGGTGTGGAAGCAGGAGGATGCGACGGAGTTGATCTGGTGGTCCATTTTGAGCTCGGAGTCCAGGATGATTCCAAGGTTGCGTGCATGGTCCGTGGGGGTGGGTGGTCTTCCGAGGGCCACCAGGTGTCGTTCCAGGCATCGGGGTTTGGGCCCATGATGAGTACTTCTGTTTTGTCGGTGTTGAGTTGTAGGCAGCTGCTTTTCATCCATTTGGCGACAGCTTCCATGCCTTCTTGGAAGTTGTGTTTGGCTGTGTTGGGTTCGTTGGATAGGGAGAGGATGAGTTGGGTGTCGTATGCGTATGAAACAATGTTGAGTCCGTGGGTTCTGACGATGGGGGCGAGTGGAGCCATGTAGACGTTGAAGAGCGTGGGGCTGAGGGAGGACCCCTGGGGGACTCCGCAGGTGGTTGGTGTAGGGTCAGAGAGGAAAGGAGGGAGTCTGACCCGCTGCATTCTGCCAGAGAGGAAGGAGTGGATCCAGTTGAGGGCCTTGTCCCGGATCCCTGCGTTGTGGAGTCTGCGTATTAGGGTGCGGTGAGAGACTGTGTTGAAGGCTGCTGAGAGGTCGAGGAGGATGAGGGCTACTGTTTCTCCTTTGTCCAGTAGGGAGTGGATGTCGTCTGTTGCGGCGAGGAAGGCGGTTTCTGTGCTGTGGTTTTTTCTGAAGCCGGATTGGGAGGAGTCGAGGACAGTGTGCTCTTCGATGAAGGTGGCGAGTTGGCTGTTGATGGCTTTCTCTATGACTTTCGCTGGGAACGGGAGAAGGGAGATGGGTCTGTAGTTTTTGAGGTCAGTGGGGTCCGCCGAGGGCTTCTTCAGGATTGGGTTGATCTTGGCATGTTTCCAGTCATCGGGGAACAAGGCGTTCGCCAGGGAGCGGTTGATGGTGTGGCGGAGCATGGGTGCGATGGTGTCGGTGGCTCTGTTGAAGATGTGGTGGGGGCAGGGGTCCGTGGGGGCCCCGGAGTGGATTGACTTCATTGTCTTCAGTGTGTCTTCGGTGGTGAGGGCTGTCCAGTTGTCAATCATAGGCTTCAGGGTGTCGGGGGTGGCTGGTGAGGGTTCAGTGTGTTGGTTGTCTTCGTCGAAGTTGCCGTAAATGTTCTTGATTTTGTGGTGGAAGAAGGTGCTGAGTTTGTTGCAGAGGTCTTGTGAGGGAGGAATGTCAGTAGACTTGCTGGTGGGTTGGGCGAACTCCTTGATTATGCTGAAGAGTTCTTTGCTGTTGTGTGCGTGTGTGGAGATTCTGTCTTCAATCGCTTTTTTCCTCGTTTTCCTGATGAGTTGGTGGTGAGCGTTGGTGGCGGCTCTGAAGTTGTTGTGGGCTTCTGTGGATTTGGAGTTCCTCCAGGCCTTTTCGAGGCAGCGGCATGTGCGTCTGGACTCTCAAAGTTCGGTGGTAAACCATCTGGCTTTCTTGGTGTGTGTGTTGTTGTTTTTCTTGAGGGGGGCTGTGGTGTTGGCGCTGTCGGGGATCCATCTGTGCAGGGTTCGGGCTGCGGTGTTGGGGTCGTTGTCTTCCGGGTTGATTGGGGTGGAGTTGCTGAGTGAGGAGGTGAGCTGGTTGTCGGTGATTTTGGTCCAGTTTCTTCGTGGGAGCAGGTGCTGGTGTTTGTGGATGGTGGGTGTTCTGAAGGCAAAGTGGACGCATCGGTGGTCTGTCCACTGGAGTTCGGTGGTGTTGCTGAAAGTGATGGAGTTTCCTGTTGTGAAGAGGGGGTCGAGGGTGTCCTGCTGAGTGCGCGGGTTCGGTCACGATCTGGCGGAGTCCAATGTTGTGGAGGTTGTCGAGGAGGGATGTGGTGTTGGGGTCCAGTTGGTTGTCGAGGTGGAAGTTGAGGTCTCCCAGCAGGGTGTAGTTGGTGGATGCGATGGCTTGCGGGGATATGATATCCGTGATGGAGTTGGTGAAAGGTCCGTGGGGTCCGGGGGTTCGGTAGATGAGAGTTCCTCGGAGGGTGGTGGTAGGGCTAGCCTGTATCTTGAAGTGTAGGTGTTCCATCAGGTCTGTGGGCTCATCGGAGAATGTGCTCAGCCGGAGGGTGGATTTGTGGACGATGACGATTCCTCCTCCCGGGCGGGTGGGGCGGTCCTTCCGAGAGATCTTGTATCATTGGGGGATGGCGATGGCGATGTCCGGTCCCGAGGTGGTGTTGGTCCAGGACCTGACAGAATGACTTGTAAAAACTAGCAGGGAGTCCGTCTGGGCCCAGGGATTTAAATGGCTTGAGATGGAAGATAGCGAAGATGACCTCCTCCACCCTGATCGAGGCATCTAACGTGGTTGCCTGGGAATCATCCAAACTTGGAGCATTCATCCCTTCCAAATAAGCCTCTATGTGTTGCGTTGCTAGCGTTTGACCCTCGTATAGCTCTGCATAAAAATTGCGGAATTCGTTCGCTATCTACTCATCTCCCACTATCTAACCTCCCACCTGGGACTTCAGGGACTGAACACATGTCCGTTGTCTCTGGGCCCTTAACTTGTTTGCTAATAACTTCCCAGATTTGCCCCTCCCCATGTAAAAAGAGTGTTTCAGGCGAAGGGCAGCATACTCCGTCCTGTCGATGTCAATCCCAGCCAGTTGAGCCCGCACCAAGCGTAGTTGGCGTCAAACCCTGGGAGCCCCCGTGCAACTATGTATGCGTTTCAGTTCCCTGACTTGGGCTGTCAGCTGGTCCCGTTTCTCTCTACGTGCCTTATTGTCAGCTGCTGATATCGCTATGAGTTCCCAACCTAACTACAGCTTTTATGGCCTCCCAGTGTGTGGAGATAGTGATATCAGGGGTATCGTTCTATGCAAGTTAATTGTGGATGGCGTCCGTAAGTTGTTGTACAACTGCGGGCCTTTGCAGCAAGGTCTCCCTTAGTTGCACCAGGTCCCATATCGATGTTTCTGCGGCGGGACCTCCAACGTGAGAATCACTGCATCATGGTCTGTTAATGCCGCTGGCTCTATCTCTATGCCCTGTGTGATGAGTTGGATCTCCCTGGTCCCTGTTATGCATCTTCCCTTAGAAAGAGCCCCCGCTTGATCAGACCTTGAGCCAGACATATCCCTGCCAGTGTCGAGGACCAGATTCAAGTCCCCCCACCAGTGTCATGCGGTTATGTGCGGGCATCACCTCTGAGACCGCTGTCTTGAGGAACTGCTCTTGGCCCGTGTTCGGGGCGTAAAGGGATCCTACTATCAGGTGTGGCCTCGAATTTGGACTTAGTGTGCTAAAAATCTGCCTTTGACCACAGCTATTTTGGGGCCCACCTTCCCTTTAAATCTTTGCGCTACTAGCAGAGTAACTCCTGCTTTTTTGTCCGGGTTGGAGGAGAAGAATTGGTGTTGGAAAGCTTGTGCTTTAAGGCAGTGGCAATCTTTGCTCAAAAAGTGAGTCTCCTGGAGGAGGCAAATATCCGCCTCTGTGTTTTCTAGGAATGATAACATCGCCCTCCTCTTGATGGGGTTATTTAGGCCCTTAACATTTAGTGAGAATACCTTAATTACCTGTGGTGCCATACCTAATGTGGGAAGAATCATCTAAGTGACCCCTGCCGTCTTTGTTGATACAGATCTCCTACCGTACCCTTAACCAGGGCCTTACTCTTATATAGGCCATTTGTGCATGTGTGACCATCTTTAAGTGAGTACTGGAACCCCCCAAACTTGAAGGAAACATAACTGTAAACTTAAGGCAGTCATTTTGAGTCCGAGTCCCACGGGTCGAGTCCACAAGTCCCTGGGAAAGATAAACATTGGGGATGTGTGGTGTCCCGGATGTTCCCCCCCGCCAGCCCCCGCCCGCCACCATACCAAACCAGTATGTGTAGCTTTACTAGTCTGGGGATGTCATGTCGCAGCGTCGTTTCGTTGTTCCCCTGATAGCGACTCCAGTACCACCTGGCCCTTCTTCGCTATAGTCGCCGGATCTGGCTTCACGTTGTGCTCCCGTGATCGTCCCGATCGGATCCAATAATTCCTCCTCCGCTGTGGCCTTGGCTCTCCCTTCGCTGAGTCTTTGTCCGAGGCATCTGCTATCCCCAGGATGTCACACATTTCTTGCAGGGACCAAAGCTGGAGCAATTTACCCTCCCGCCAAAAGATCAAATGAAAAGGATGGCCCCAGGAGTAGGCAATCCCAAGGTTGCCAAGGTGTGCAGTAGCTGTACGGAACTCCTGTCTTTTCTGGAGTGTGATTAAGGCAAGATCCTGATATAGTGTTGGAGTATGACCCCGGAACTCCAATGACTGCTTTTCCCTTGCTTTTCGCAGGATCGTCTCATTTAGCTGGAAGTCCGGGAGGTATGGTAGGATGTCCGGAGGCAGAGCCGCAGGGTCCTGTGGCAGGCCCACTCTCTGCGCCATGTCAATTTTGATTTCGTTGTCTTGTGGGGGCCCAGAATATAAATGAAGAGTTCCCTTAGATATTGAAAAATATCCTAGCCCTCTGCCTGCGACGGAACTCCTTTGACTCAGATATTATTGCATCTAGAGCGGTTCTCCAGGACCTCAGTGTGTGCCTGTAGCTCAATTTGTTGCTCCCGGAGGAGAATCAACTTTTGTTGCAGGGACTCCACTTCCTCGTCTCGAGCATGTTCACTGTCTTCCACAGCCGCCACTCTATCCCCCAGGGAGTCTACCTCCCACCAAACTTCTTTGATGTCACTGGAGAGTTCCCCTCAAAGAGTCTGAATGTTGTCTCTCAGTGAGAAAAGGGACTCCAAGAATGCATGAGTCACTGGCTCCTCCGCTTTTCCCGACTCTTGGTCTGATTAGCTACTCTGGTGCGCTTGTCCATCACCCTCTGGCCCGAAGGGAGCCTGATCAGCATGTCTTTTAAGGTAGGTCCTTCTTCCCCATTGCGGATGCCATATTGAGGATATGGTCCAGCAAGCGGTGCAAGCCCCAAATGCTGTTGCCCCTGTTGAGTGAGGGTTCTTTGCCCTAAGGGAAGCTCGCTAGGGTTCAAGATGATCCTCCTCAGCTGGACCAGCCTGCACTCCCTTCCTCAGCTCCGAGACCCAGCCTCAACTGCATTGTCCGCAGCATTCCTCCTGCCCCTCGGGAGCCTGGGGCCCAAAGCGTTGCAGCCCCTTAGCTCCTGGGCCCTCTGAAAGCCAATAGCCCTGACTCAGGTTGCTGGCGCCTGGCCAGAGCTCTCCTGCTTCCCTGTGGGGCTCAGGGTTCCACCGGCCACTCCCCCGGCCGTCTCTCAGGGGACTATTGCAGGATCCTACTTGGGCCTCCCGTATGCCGCAGATCAGAATATATCGTAGGTGGGGGCCTGATGCTCTCCTGCTCCACCCCTACTCCCTGATGCCAGTGGCAGGCCTCGACTGGCTGTCCCAACCGTCCTGCTCGGCCTGGTGAGGTTCCTCTTGGCCTTGAGTGTCCCTCATTCTCCCTCCGCTAGGCCACGGCGTGTCTCAGTAGCATGAGATCTGTGGTAGGCCCTGCGGCTCAGGCGTGGCACCCTCCGGCCACCCCCTCCGCACACCCGGGGAAGATCACCCCGGACTGGCTGTTGTTGCTGCCTGCACTCGGGCATGTGGTCGTGATGTTTCGATGCTTTCAGCTCCTGGGGTGCCGGTCGAGCTCAGCCACAGCCCCTTGCAGTGCCGCTCTCACCTCCCATGCAGGCTGTATGCCCCGCAGACTCCTTCCGCTAGGCTGCGCCGTGTCGTAGTAGCATGGGGCCTACGGTAGGCCCCACGGCTCAGGCATGGCGCTCTCCAATCTCGCCTTCCACTCCCACGGGGGCGATCACCGCGGTCTGGCTGCTGCCTGCGCTTGTGGGTGTGTGGCCGCAGTATCTCGGTGCTTCCGGCTCCCAGAGTGCCGGCCGAGCTCAGCCACAACTCACCTCCCATGTGGGCTGTGTCGCACAGGCCTCGGGTGCGCAGCCACTCACCGGCTCCCTCTGCTCTTTTGCCTCTCCGCTCACCTCCGCTGAGGTCAAGGGCTCCGCTTTCCCCCACCGCGCACCACCGCGTGCCACCGCGTGCCACCGCGTGCCACCGCATGCCCCCGGTAACCAGCGGCTCCAGCTGGGGATTTCTGGTGTGCGCCCACTGGGACTCTAGCTGCTTCCTTCCGGGTGTGGCCTGAAGCTAGGTGAGGCAGCCTCAGTTTAATCTCTGTCTCATCTCGCTGCGGCCATTCACGATGCTGCAGCCACTCCCGCCAGCACAATCTCACTCCAAGTCGTGGCGCCAGACAGTGGTCCCCTCTGGGATCAATCTATGAGACCCCCAGAAGTCGGGGGGTTGCCTTATGCAAGTGGCGGGTGGTGGCAAGCCGGGAGACGAGGACAGACACGTCCTATCCACTTGCCATCTTGGCCATGCCCCGTTGTTCTTTTTTAAAACAAAATATGTTCTGGAAACGGTTTAATTTAAAACGTTTTGTTATGTGAGAAAGTGTATTTATTTTTCCCGTTTTATAAAATGCATTTACAAGTGTGCTAGTGTTCTAGTGTTCTAGCATTTTAGAAACCATTGTACTTTGTGATATGAGTAAAAATAGGCGAAGGACTACATTTTCGAGGCTTAACCTCAGTTGCTCGTTAGTACGCCTTTTTTTGTAGATTAATTACAATACTGTAGTTGGGAAGATTAGGAATCATCAATTAATATTATTTTTTTTTAAGTCCATTGTAAGTTACATGTGCTGTATTTTTTAAATTACATAGTATGCTTGGAAATTTATTTTAATGATAGATTAATTATGTGTTTGTGTGTGAAAATACGTGGTTAAGGCATGCTGAGTAATAATTTTCGTGGTTGAAACTTTTTTACTGTATGTTACTGAAATGCGTGGTTAAGACATTTGTGGTAAAAATCTGCGTTTTTCTTGTATTGTCGTTGTTTCGCATGCGTGGTTCAGGCATGCGTTATTTATCAGATCGTGGTTCCATCATACAACCTGGTAGTACATCTAAAACTGCATTTGACATATCTTCTAGGGATTCCCAAAAACAATGCACATAATATTTCTGGCTGTATACATATGCTGTTCCACCAACATTTGCTTCTGAAAGTCAGTGGCTCATTGGGATATCCCTGAAAGTTGCAACGTTTGGAGTACTTTCATATGCGTTTAGATTTCCACATACTGGCCATAGCATGAATATTGCACAAAGGAAACCTAGGCCACATAATGTTCCAAATTGGTGGAATAGGAAAATAGCCACACCTGAACACAATCAAATACACCAGACAGCAACAGCTATATAAAGCACATTAATTCAAGCAACTCCTACAATGCTACCCTTTCTTTCTTTTGCATCATCCTACTAAAGCCAGAGAGCCATGAAGAGCATTTGTTCAGGCCCCCAATCTAAGAGGAAGAGGATGGTGATGTGAAGTGGGGTTTAGGAGATGCAGGAATTTAATAATTGTTGGAAAGTGTATTATTAGTAGCTGGGAGTATTCACCTTCAGCTAGTAATAATACTACAATAACTAATAGGTCCAGTCAAGTCTCAATAAATGTATCCTCACTCAACCCTTGGTAGCTTTGCAAATGAGCAGTCAAGTTTAATTTAGGAGACAGGTATGTGTAATACTTTTAATTTCACAAAAACAGTAAATTAGTAAAAGACACAACAAAATAAAAATCCAACACCAATTTATAAGAATAGAAAATATTTTTATCTGCAAAACAGCACCACAACGACAAAAATCCAATGTAGGGAATCGGAGATATGAATTATTAAAGATGAAATAAAAATTGTGCATTCTAGGGCAAAAAAAGCTTAATGCGCCACTCAAGACTATCTGGTCGCGATGGACCAGGACAAAGGCAAAGTTTTAAGCCGACTGCAATGGGGACTGGGTCCCGGTCAAAAGTTTACCTTTGGACTCAGTCTTTTTCTGGGAGGTTTTCTCTCATTGATCGACTCGCCGGTGCATCCTCAGGCTTCTCAGATCTGAAGTTTGATTCGACGATGGCGGCCTGCTGCAGGGCAATTTCTCGGTAAGCCCCTGAAAGTCTCTGTCCTCTATGTAGACGAGAAAGAGCTCTGGAGCTTTCAGTGGGATAAACGAGTGTGGTCCGGCTGATTTGCGAGTCAACGACTGCAGCTTGACTCTCAACGCTGAGCCAGTTTCCTCCTGGAGCTTTTCTGAAAACCTTTGCAGAAAGTTTCCAAACTTTGAGATCTTGTTAGTTCTGAGTTCCCTTGGTGAACATAAAGGTCTCTAGCTCAGGCCAAGAGTTTAGAGGCTCTGGATTGCCTCTTGGGGGCTAGGACTCAATTTCCCACAATGCACCTGCACAGTCCAAGAAAAATCCAGTTGTAACTGGTCAGCTGGAGTGATCCTCTTTTTGGGTTTGCAGGTGACTTCTTTCAGCTTTGTCATACCTGTTACTGATCAGGGAGTCCACTCCTTTTCTTTTGAGTCAGGCACAATATTTTCTTCGTGGAGCCTTGTGAGTGCAGCATGTGAAGTCCTGCGAAGTATGGCATGTTTGCCCCAGAATGCACTGTTCTCCCAAAAATCAAAATGAAGTAAATCTCTCCTTGGTGTGTGAGTCTGTGTAACCCAAACCAAATGTGTGGCTACCAACTCACTACACACCCCTTCCAGCCACTATCCTAATCTAATTAGGGGGCTCCCATTTGTCTGGGGATCAAGAAAGTGGGGGCTTCCTCTCCCTGGCTTCTCCAGGAAGCAAATATCCTCCCACCAAATTACTGTATTGTTTCATTCCCAGGCCTCTTCACACTTACTCAAGAATCAGCTTGGCTCAGGCTGTCAAAGGCTGACCAATCAAAAGAGGCTGCTACAGGGCTGCTTTAGGTAACTTCTAGTTATAAAACTATTTTAAGATAAGAGTTCCATTAAATTCAACTTTGGTAAGTTGTTGGATTTAATGTGACCATTAATTTGATACTTTGAATTGAATTGCTAGCTAGCTCCAATGAGAAGATAGACTTTATGAAGTTTAGTAAAGCCTTCCCCATGTTAACCTTTGGGGCTAGCGGAACTACAGTAGGGGAAAACAGTTTTGGCTGCTTTTCTTTAGAAGGGCATAGAAAGCATATTTTATACTGTCCCTGCTTTCTATAGCAATGCACCCATCTCCTGAGTCTCCTAGGGCAGACCTTAGGGAGACTTATAAGTGATAAAAGGTAGGTTGGACTTTGGAAGTACTTTTAATTCCAAAGTCAAATTTGCACATAGTTTTATTTTAAAACCAGCCTGCAAGGCAGGCCTTGCTTTAAAATGACACCAGACACCACAACAGTGTACACTTAAGTGCATTAAGTCCACTGGGGGTCTCTAAACCTACATGCCATACCATATAATAGGGACTTACAGGTAGTTCATCTTTGCTAATTAAATGTTACCAATTTCCATATATCTTAAGAGGACAGAGTACTGGCCCTGGGTAGCAGAGTCCAGGGCACTTTTCAGAGTAAGTAACCACCAACATCAATCAAAAAATGGGAGTGATCAGGGCAGAAAGGATTACTTTCCTACAATAATGACACTCATATTTCAATAAAAACATGCCATTACTCCCATACCCTCTTAATAACAAAATGAGTGTGCATTCCCATTATATAAGTCAGCCTCCCAGGAGCTACAATGATAAAGTCTCAACACACATCATGGTTATTTTGCTGGCATGCTCTGACTGAAAAAACTTTAGACCTCTATTTACAATTGCTTATTTCTCCCACTGCCAAGAACCTAGACATATTCCAATCACCAGTCAAAATCGGTGGAACCAAGTGCACAGGTGGCAGAGAGGGTGGAGTGTGTACATTGTGCATCTGTTCATAATTCTAAAGGTCTGCCCATTACTTGCAAATACATTCCATCATCATAAGCTGTGATGTGGAATGAAGAGGAGAAGACATACAGACCTGGATTAAGATATTTTGTAATCCTTCCTTAATATATGTTTTTAACTGACATAGACCAATGTGTCATTAATTTATTGATACAGATGGAACGTATGAAACAAATGATTTAATATGATGCATTGCATTTATTAGAAAATATCAAACCCAGTACAATGATTTAAATTGTGGTGCCATCCACTTTGTGCAAATGTCCATGCTGGTGAAAGGTATCTCCCAGGCAATGTCCTGCAGTGGCCCTGGCTCTAAACATCCTCATAGACAAGCAGACAATCTTGGATTGCAAACTGAGAGATTATTGATTGGTGGAACATTGTGGTGGGCAGTGATTTGTTGGGAGTAGCCAGTAAATTGCCATAATATGTTTTGTGGTTAGAAGCCTAAATATGAACATTGATAAAGCTTAATACTTCTTTCTGTTGCTTATTTACAAGATGAGAGATTTACAATGCCATCATATTCGACCTAGCTCACATCCTTGGATGCCGCATTGCCCCCATGATACTTGACATCTTTACTTCTTGCGGCTGGACCTCAGAAGCAGTTGGTATGAATGATGTATGTCCTTTTCCTACAGTATTCTGCTGCATATTGAGAATAGTGTACCATGGCCGATTGTAGATGGTTGGTACTGCCCCTTCGAATCAATCAGAGTTTAGAGACACTAATCTTTGGTTACTGCTGAAATGATTTAGGAGCACTGGACGTTTTACCTGTACTCCTGACGGGGTTTACAGGCCCATGGTAAAATAGGCTTTGCCCCCCATATCTGGAGTCTTTAACTACACTTTTATCTATGAAGTGAGTGGTATGTAACATAACATGCTTGTGTGTGATACATTGAGGCAGATATGTTGTACATGGAGACTGCACAGAATAATTGGTGTTTCCTGTGAAGGGCTGATCACAAAATGGAGGCTGCCCCATTCAGGAAAATGCCCTTCTGGCTTCCCTATCCCTGAAATATCCCCGAGAACTGTGCCTCAGGGACTCAATAGGCGTTTTACCACTCCTGTGATATATATACAGACTAGACTCTTGCCTCAAAGAAAAAGATTAACCAAAATTGGTTCTGTAGCTTAGCAGCTCTCTCTTCAAAGTTGCCCTGAGATAAAGTGACCCCACTCTGGGTGTCTCATTGTTGTGTGTCCAAATCCTCATTCCATAACATCTGTGGTCTCCCCAATTGAGGTCTGCAAGGAGACCATGTAAGGAGCGCACCTGTCCTCCCTCTCTGGAAATCCACATTTTCATAACCAGTTGATGCTTTCCTTTCATCTCCTTTGAGAAAGTCAGGCTATAAGCCCTTGAAGATGATCACCGATTTTATTGGTTCGGATGATTTTTTTCCTGGCCTCAAAAGCTTGACTGCCTTAGGCTGTCTAATGGGGTCAGTTTTAGAAACAGAGGGGCATATTAGCAAGACCCACGTTAAAATTATCGCCGTTTTAGCGGCAGGAAACTGCCGCTAAAACGGCGATAATGGGCTTGCTAATATGCGTTATAGAATTCCAATAGAAGCCCATGTTAGATGTGCAGGACATCTAACATGGGCTTCTATTGGAATTCCATAACGCATATTAGCAAGCCCATTATCGCCGTTTTAGCGGCAGTTTCCTGCCGCTAAAACGGCGATAATTTTAACGTGGGTCTTGCTAATATGCCCCAGAGTGCCCTCTGAAGAAGTGATAACATGAGGTCACCAAGATGCTAACGCTGTCTGTAAGTGGACTTAAAATGGATAGAAAATGGGAACAAAACACAGGAATCTGAAATATTAAACCAAGATGAAGATTCATATTGTCAAGGCTTTAGAATTTCTGTGACTACTTTTTATGGTGAATCAATTGGATTGTGACTCAAAGACTGGCATTGTTTTTGTCGTGTCTCAAAACCCACTATTATTTTAAGTCTCCATTTTGGTAGAGTTGCTTTATTAAGTTCCACAGACTTGAAAAATTTGGCTCGATTCGTATTTATGTATGTATTTATGTTCCTTTCCTGGCAGTGAGCTGTTTAACAGAATACATTTAACTAACTTGCCGCAGACAGTGATTTATAGGGATATTTTACAATGCCTGCTGCTGTGACACTTACCACTATGAAGCATTGCAAACTCGAGAAAACCTTCCGGAAATATAAGAAAAACGTGTGTGTTCGTGGCGTTGCTCCTAAGCGTAATTATTGATGACGATAGGATGATTGGAATGGTTTTTAGTAACCAATCAATAATTCTTAATTTGAATTATAATTTGTATTATTGGTCTGTGTGGTTTGTTGCGTATCTTCCTATTTATTTGTGGGCATTTTGATCATCAGTGTTGCTGAATTGAACTTCTCATGGCCCCTCTACCTCCACCTGGACACCGTTTATTAAACTGGTTTGCGTTCTTTCTGCAAAATAATGTGAAATATGCAAACCTCTTTCCCTTCCTCTTTCCCTTCCCCTTAAACAGTAGCAATTCTGTATGTCCTGCTCGCAGGGGGTTTTGACAGGATAAGTCCAGTTGGTGTTCAGTTTTTGTGACACATAGAGCAGACTGTTTCTTTTTGATCATAAGGTGGTAGTAAGAACCATAGAGAATCAAATATTGTTCTGCATACCAGTAGAACAAGCGTTGGCTAAGACATTAGGGCTCCGTTTAATGTGCAAACATGTGCATACACTGGGAGACACGTGTGCTTCTGTACATGCATGTGTTAGTACACTAAAGCCTGGTAAGGGGCAATGTAAGAAACAAATGCAGAAATATACTATAATGAAGGCTTCCCCACCTTCAATAAAGGTCTTCTTTTGTTTCTATGTGAAATGGGTGGTAAGGGAGCCCCCAGTGCAGTCATGTTTTCATCTCCACTAGAAGCTAAGAGGAGATGTGAGCCTTTATTATAGCACTGCATTTATTTCCACATCCCCACAGCTCTCTCTGTACTCCTGAAAATACCAGCTTCAAGAAAAAACGCACATCTAACTCAGAGACATTTTAAGGCATGGGCAAAGAGGGCTCTGGCCCAGGGCTCCTGTCTATCTGGGGGCCCCCTGATAGATCGGCTCTGTTTCTACATAGTCCTGCGCTGGTGACCTTGAAGGAATCTTGAACATAGAGAGCCTTATTTGTGAAGGCCTTGCAACACTTTTGTGACGCCACTGCATCACTTTTCGTGACGCAGTGACAGCGCAAACAATGCGCCACGTTGCCCCATATTTACAAAGTGATGCATCTAGGCAGATGCGTCACCTTGAAAAGCACTGCACCACATTATACCTGCATCAGGTGTAATGTATGCAGGGTGGGTGTTCCCCCGCAAGAAAGCATCGTAGAAGTGCTGCAGTGAAATCTATGAGATTTCACTGCAACACGTCTAGGACGCCAATGTGTCAAAACCTTACGCCTGCCATGAGGCAGGCATTAGGGCGGTGCAGTGCCATAGGCACAGGCCTACCCCATGCATTGCTGGAGTTGCGTCATGCTTGCGACACAACTCCAGCAATGCGTGATTTTTGCGCCGACAGATACGACAGGGTTCCTGACGTATCTGTCTTTCCTTGCGACATTAAATATGGCACATCCATCGTGTCGCAAGGAGGGTGCAGTGAAAACTGACGCATCGCTGTTTTGTCGCAGCGATGCAACAGTTTTCATAAATGAGGCCCAGATTGTTTTAAGTACCATTTTGCTGAAATTTATTTTTAATACGAGTGATATGTGGGAGTCAATTACCGATATTTTGCAGATAAATAAATAATGTTTGTTTTTCAACACCATGCAACATTCATAAAAAGGTCCTTTTAGATCTAAACAGCACCTCAACTATGAGAAATGGCAGGGTGTCACAGGGATTATTTGCAATAACATTTGTGAGCTGCTGCTATGTGACAATTTTGAAAACACATATCACTATCCCTGAATTCTAGATAGAAACACATTTAGAATTTGGACAAGTGTGCAGCTGCAGTGTCGGTGACCTGGCCAAAGAGGGCACGAAAAACCTGAAATTGGATCATAAATTCAAAGTTGTTCCGAACAGGGGCCCCTGAAATATGTTTGAACCAGGGCTCCCAAAATCCTTAAGATGTTCCTCTAACCAGTCTTTCTCTGGGTGCGCACCCAAGATCTGGAACTCACTCCCTCCGGCCTTCTGTACTACTTCCTACTTTCTGCGTTCAAAACAGGATCTAAAACTCTCTCTGCTCAACTATCTATTTCTCACCTCCTGCTCTTCTGTCAAAAGTCTGATCTCGAACCATGGTGGCTGACATCTGATATTATTGCTCATTCTCATTGCCCCTGATATTCTGATAACACATTACACGTATTAATCTCCCGTAAAGAATTTAACGCTATCTAATTTATTATAGTCAATTTATTATTCGAATGTCTGGTGCCCTGGAAAATTTGGGGTATATTTACTAAGTTTTTGTGCCATGTTTGCCTCACAAAAGTGATGCAGATCGACGCTAAATCTTTTTTACTAATTTAGGGGCTCATTTACAACAAAATGACGCAACATGGCGCCGGAAGCCAGCTTGCTGCGTCACGCTGCACCATAAAGAAAGTGCAGGGATGTGTTGTATTTACGGCAATACAACGCATCTCTGTCCTTTCCTTTGCGATGGTGCCATTTAGGCATGCGTTCACCAATACAGACAAGGGTGCCTGCTTTGAAATCCGGTTGTTTTTGTGTAGGAAGGGACACCTTCCTTCACAAAAATAATTGTTGAACCTGCCCTGGGGAAGCGCATGGTTTTGAAGCATTCCCAGATTTACAGCATGTTGTAAATCTGGGAATGTGTCCACTACCATGGGTGTTGAGTGGGAACACCCACCACAACGCTCATGGCACGCATTCCCGATGCAGTGTGAGGCAACGCAGCAACTTGCACTGCATTGCCTCACACCATATCTACGAGGTCATGAAAAGCCACGCCCGGTAGCTTTCTATGGCCTCGTAGATATGGGCATGCACTGTCTGTCGACGGTACGTCAAAATAAGTGAAGCACCAGTGGCGGAAATGTGCCACAAGGGGCTTGTAAATAAGCCCCTTACTTTCCAGTGCTAAACTTGTTTAGTACTGGAAAATCGCTCGAAAGTGCTTTGCATTCCTCGGCAGCACCAAGGGGCTGTACCATTGGTGGTGCATGGGCGTTCCCATGCAACCACCCAAGGTTTCTGACACTAAGCCCTAAGGTTTAGCGTCAGAAAATAGTGCCCACTTCAACCAGGCGCAATAACAGAGAAATGCTTTAATTTCTCCTTTCTTTTCCGACTTTGCATGTATGCTGCACTGTACAGCACACATGCAAGGTGGGAAAAGTTTTAAGGTTAGTCTAAGCATTGTATTTTGTACTGGAAGGGCCTTCCTGTACAGAACCTATGCTGGTCTCACGTAGACACCCTTGCACTATGGTGCAAAGGTGTGTACATGGTGCATGGCAGCACATTACTGCACCGGCGCTAGGGAGAGGGGAGGACAGTGCCACATTCCTGCTCTCTCCTTCTCACGCTGCGCAGCGCAGCATTTGTTGCTGCTGCACTGGATTGTGTGATGATTCAGTAAATTTGGACCTTTGTCTTTTGTTTGCTTCTTCTCCCCCATAATTGGTCTAGATAACCCTTCAGTCTTACTTATGTGAACCCAGTATACGTAAAGCGCTCTGATGTTCCTGAGCACTATACAAAAAATAAAAAAAGTTAATAAATAAATAAAGACAAAGTAACAAAGGAACATAATTCAGCATTAAGAGGGAAGTGCTGCAGGCAGCACCACGAGGGAGGAGCAACTTGGAGGTTGGAGGTATTAATGAGAGTGAGGGGTCTGTAGGAGTAATGAGGAGACGCCACACAGGGGAAAGAAGGAGGGTTGGGAGGGAACGATGAGGAGTCGAACACAGGGAAAATAGGCAAAGGTGGAAATGAGGAGCACGGAGTGCCACACCGGTGGAAAGCGGAAGAGCCAGGAAGAAGCCTAAAGTTACAGAGGCAGGGGGCTGTAAAATAGTCCGTCGTGCACTGCAATACAAGCACTCCTTAGCAAGCAGAAAGATACATAGACACAGTCAATAGCATAAGGTGAGGTAGCACATTTCCTCTGGTTGATTGATAATGTGGCAAGCTAATGCCTGACATAAGCTGGTGCAAATATGCAATGACTGAAGTTGACTGATGCAAAGCCAACTTTAAATATGTTGTAAGCAATATCTCTCACAAAGAGGTGTACTGTCAATCAAACAGTCCTAAAAATATGACCTGGCTATAAATATGGTCCATCGAGATGCTTAATTATTTAATTCTGCTGGAAATGCACTCCTTTTTCCAGCCCTTCTTACATTTCATTTAATTTCAAATCACTTTATTTCAGCCTCTAGGGTTATAAAAGTACAATCAATTTACAATCAATATAGTAGAAAACATGATTAAAATTCTGTCATAAAATAGATCGTATAAGAAAATACATAAATTATTACAGGTATAATTAAAAACAAAAAATTGCTTAACTCAAAATGTATTCATTGATTGTCTTTAGACATATAAATACATGCACAGTTGGTTATGAAATGGGGGAGTGCCATTATAACAGAGTATTAATAGGGCAGCAATAAATACATACCAAATACAGTACACTTAAATAGAATCATATGACAGGGCAGCGAAGGGCTTTGTTATAGAGCACCCACATGGCACCCAGAAATTTAGCAATGGAAATAGCTATTGCTGGGCGCGATTCCGATCTAAGAATATGAAGGGCTTCCTTGTGACTATGTACACCTTTTAGCCTGCATATAGGTGCAAGCCAATTATGCCGGGGGATGAGAAACCTGGGCATGCATACAAAATGTGGGAGACACTTTCTCTTGAGGAGTCACAGATTGGACAACATGTGCCTCCATTGCCAGCCGATCCTGATGTGAACACTCTAAGGGGTAAAGTGCCTATTCGAAACAGGAAGTATAATTTCCTATGAAATGGAACAGACACTAAATCCCAAAATGACTCAAGCCCCCATGTAGACTTAATGTCCATGAAATAGCTGGCCAGCTTGGCGGTGGCTGCTTTCCGATATTCCTCAGCCACCAGCAGTGACCAGTATATCTTTTTCAGCACAGCCTTTGATGGAAAAGCAGATGAAGCCGGATGATCCCACAGGTCATGGAGCCCTAGTGAATACAGTGCTGACTTCATGCTGGTTAGCCATGAGATTTTTTAAAATTGGTTGGCCTTCATAACATCTTTTAGGCTTTCTGCACAGTGGACAAGTTCAGGAGTGGTCCACAAGCGTCTACAGTATAGCAAGGGCCATAAGCGGATTTTGCCTAAAACCTCAGTGACACCCAAGTCGCTAAACAATGGGTACAACAGGTTACTAGCTGGAAGAGATGCACAATTCCTAAGGAATTTATTCTCTGTTCTTGTGAGATCATCATGTTTAGAAAACCGCCACAGTTCAGCCCCATATAGGGCTGAACCCAGGCCCTTGGCCTTGTAGATCTTAAGTGCAGGAGAAATGGGTTTAGTGTATGATGGAGAAAACTCCTTAAGTATTACACCTAAGATCTGCTTAAGCTTAGTGGTTGCATTATTGATATGGAGATGCCAGGACATAACCTCTGCAAATGTGACCTACAGGTATGCGAAAGAATCGACCTTCTCTAAGGGAACTCCCCCTGCAGATAAACTACCCTTAAAAGATCTATGCTGGTCAAAAAAATCACCTTGGTTTTAAGAGTATTGATCTCCAAGCCCCGATCATCACAGAACTCCCTAAAACGGATAAAAAGTTTTGTTATGTTCCATTTAGATGCCCTAATATAGGCATGGTTTGAGATGCCCTAATATAGGCATAATCTTTCACCTACACTAGTTCCCTATTCTCCACAATAACGGGCGCTGAGGGCTGAACCTTATCTAGACTGTGGTTTGGGTACAGAAGGAGGGTTTTTCCCGAACAATGGCCTCCTATACCATCTTCGATGTGCTCATCCAGTATGATTAAATATTCATAAGAGTTCTAGGAAACCAGGCAGGGGCTAGTATCCACCTGTAAAAACATCTACGTAACCGGTTCATCCCATACGTCATCTTCATACCCAACAATGGCTAACACAAGACACAAGGGACAAAGGGACTCTATACTTTTCTGTATAAATACAGTATCTATTGCTATCAGTAGTTAGAGGGAACCGAGACTTCCAGGCCGACACACTGACCAGAGACGCTGAGGCTCCTGCATGCAGTCGCTCCAGCTGACAGTGGTCTAATCCTCCCTTGCGGGGTGTCCAACTCGAGACCAGGACGAGGTCCCACACTCTCATTATTCAGGTAATGGGGTTTGACTAAATCCTAGCGGGATTCTTGGCTTCTTTCACACCTACTCACATGCTAGGTACACTTAGGTACATCTAGACAGGCATCGTAGGAGTATGCACTTTATTTTATAAATGCATTTTATATTCATGTATATGTTCATGACGATTGCAAAATGGTAGAACTGTACTATCCCTTTTTATTCACTGTACTGCTGATCATATATCTCTGCTACTGTTTAACAGTTGTTGCAGCACATATATTTTATACTAGAAGAACAACTGTGCAATAAATTCTTATTGTAAACACGCTCAACTGTTTCTTCTGTGTAACTCTCTGAGACCAAATGAGCAAGCACGAGTGACTGAGCAAAAAGTAGTACATTGTTTCCACAACTCTGAGGAATCAGGGTTGTCGTGTTCTGAGGTTGCCAAAAACTAATCTCTCTGATAAAAAGGAGATTCTAGTGGCACTGTGAGCTAGCTAATGCAAACAGGCTAACATACGTGGTAGGGGTGCTCAGAATCAGTCTGCCACCAGGCCCACAGTGTATGTTATCCAAAAGCGCAGGTCCTGCAGGGGTACGATAGGAACTACACTACATGGTGCCACCAACGTTGGTTTGGTACTTATTTAACAGTAGAATCTGAGTAGTTCAGTCGTGCTTATTCTCAGAGACCCCTACTCACAAAAACCAGAGACGTCTGGAGTGGGTGGGCACAAACTCCGCCACAGCTGAGTAGGCGAGATATCCTAGTTATTGGCTGTTGGTTAATCAAGCTTGAGGGACATTTAGTTCCCAAAATTGTGCAAAACATCTTATCTTAATTTCCTTGGACAGTTATTCCGTGTTCTTAACACAATGACTACCGAAAATGGAGAATTAGACCCGCTGGCACAAGTAGGTCAGTCAGATGAGGAAGATGCCAATGCAATACATATTGCACCCAATGTAAGACACACACTCACACTTAAACTCCTCAAACATGGTTTACCAGCCAGAGGAGGTATAGTAATATTCGTGATAGAGGCACACGAACACTTCCAAACAGAGGTGTTCTATTCATGGGTTACATTCCCAGCAGCAAATGCTATAACAAAAACCTTTCATTATTATACACATGAAGAAGTCCCAGCGGTCTACACTCCGTTTGAGGAGATTGAAATTCCGCTTACCTACCAGGAACATAATTTCTGATTTAATGGCGCCCTACCCCACTCACGAAGAAGAGCAAGACTCGGTCCATTAGGAAGACCAGGAGCAACATGGCCGATATTAGCGACCTATGCACCACATCCTGACATTGACACAATGCCAAATAATGAATTGCTTTTCCAACACAAAGAGTTGATAAAACTTTACAGAAACATGACACAATTCGTCATGAGGACACTTGCGGTCCAACCAACAGTAATTACACCGAATACAGCTCCTACACAGAGCACAGCTACTAAAATTACTCCACAAACATTACACGCTGTAATGGGTAAATTGCCCACAAAACATGAACAAATTCCTTTCTGGGTAGCTCACAAAATAACCCAGTTAGAAGCAGTATTCCCAAATACCACACCATTTGAAAAACACAGAATGTTAACAATCTGCTTGCCCATGGGGATTACACCACAGTTAGAGGATTGTACCTCTCGGGGTACAGTCTTTGCTGCCATATATACCAGAACTCATGGTATTCCTTCATTAGCAGTGATACCAGATGTATTAAGACAAATACAAAATGAGTACGGAGCAGAGCCTGCTCTGAACCTAAGGATGAAGTTATTAAATAACTACAACCAGGTATCAGCCATAATACTAGCTAACATTAAAGGGAAGCAGCATCAGTGGAAATCCACCAATGCCTACGGGAGTTCTCTCCATTAGAACAGGAGAATTAACTACCCAAAATAATTGAAACTGCGTATGCAGAGTTAGGCAGGGATAGTTTGGGGGGAAAAGCTGTAAAACCTCAACTAATGGGCAGTCCCGAAAAGGATACTTCTAAGCAGACACCGACTTCTTCTAAAAAGAAGTGGGATAATAAAAAACAACAAAAGTTTAAAGACAACAGATCTCAGTCCCGAGGTAGGTCTCCTCCACAGGAGCCCTCCGAAAAGAGGTACAACCTTAGGAATAGGGATAATATTAGGAAACCTGACAGGTATCAGGATACTGATACACGTTCCTCTCGTTCCTTTCAGGGCTCGAAGAAAAACTCAGAGAGAGAAGGACAGTCAGAACACAGAGAGGAGCGCACACAGTCCAGAGACAAGCAGCGCGCTCCAGACTTTACTTCCAAAAAAGAAGATAAGCCAAAATCAAAACCTCAATTTAAGAAAAAGAAAGTTACTGGTCTGAAAATCAGACATGCCCAGAATTCTGAGGAAACAACTTCTGAATGGGGAATGGGCTCTGATGATGCTAGACAGTGCGGCAGAAGTAACAATAGCTCACCAGAACCTGAAGGAATTTCTGGTGACAGCGGACTTGAATGATTACATCACGGTGGAAACACCAGACAAAAGGGTGAGCGTCCCACATAAGTTACATGAAATAACACTCCGGATGGAGGGGGACAAGCCCAGGAAAGTGAAAGGTCTCTTTTGGAAGAACTTATCATCTGGGTATGACATCCTGTTAGCCGAACAAGATTGGCCTCCAGCATTCGTAATGGAGTGCCCCAGGGGAGAAAGTATAATTTTTCCTGAATTTTCCGACCATGCTCCCGTTCACCTTAAACATACATGTGCACGGGAGTGGGCAGTAGCCCAAGCTCCAGTATTGTACAAAAGTCACGCTGGGTGGGATGAGGATTCAACCTACCACGTGATCCCGTTAAAAGTTTCACCTAATGCTCAGAGGCAATACCCAATAAAGCAAGAAGCTAAAAAACAGGTCAGGGAGATCTTAGATCAACTTGAATACCAGGGGGTCATTGAAAAATGTACCTCTCTAATGAACAATCCTTTGTTTCCCGTCTCTAAACCCGACAATACATATCGTCTAGTTTTAGATTACAGACATTTAAACTCATGCACAAAGACATTTGCTGTCCAAAATGCACATAGTGCCACATTAATGAATAACATTGTGCGGAAAAAATACAAAACAACACTTGATATCTCAAATGGATTTTTTTGCCAAAATATAGCGCCTGAAAGCAGGTATCTGACCGCATTCTCAGCGTTAGGGTCCCAGCGACAATTTTGTCGACTCCCCCAAGGATATAAGAATAGCCCCGGGGTATTTTCAGGAAGGGTAACAGAGTTACTTCAAAAATTTGATGAAGAAGCATTGTCCTATGTGGATGATATTTATCTAACGGAAGACGACTTAGAGAGGCACTTGACCAGGGTAGGCACCATTATTATGGGATTTGCCACTGAGGGCTACAAATGTAACTTTAAAAAATCAAAAATAGCCCACCTCAATGTCCTATTTTTGGGATATGAGCTGTCAAGTGAAGGGAAAAGTCTAGCAGCAAACTTTTTAGAAAAATGTGTGCTGCTCCAGCCTCCAAAATCATTAAAAAATTTACAAGCAATACTGGGATTCCTAAATTTCGGCAGAACATACATTTTAGATTATGCACAAAGGGTAAAACCTTTCTACGACCTTATAAAACCTGACTTTTCAGACAGAAATTGGACACAAGAACATACTAATATTCTTCGTTCACTCCAGGAAGACATGATAGCTTCCAAACACTTGCAAACACGCGTAAACGTATGCCACTTGGTGATCCGTATAATTGCAGGTCAATGCGGGTACACTTACTTAACCTTCAATGAAGGAGAAACAGTACCAATCGCATACAAATCACACCTGCACACAAATGCAGAAATGCGTTTGACTTCAACAGAAATAAAAAAAAAATGTAAATCCGTATTTGTAAAGCGCAAACTACTCACCCTTACGGGTCTCAAGGCGCTGGGGGCCATCATGGAAATTAAGTGAGCTATTGCCCAGAGTCACATGGTGCTGAGCTGCCGCCGGAGCCGGGGACCGAACCGTGAGCCCTGTGCTCCAAAGTAAGCTGCCCTGGCCGCTGCACCACACCTCTACAGCTGTTCAGACCGCTGTAGCAAGAGAAAGAGCACAGGCACAGGGGAAACGCATTATTGTCGTAACCCCGGTACCGGCTTTAGAAGCTGTTACAAAGGCTAGCATTCCAAATGCGAAAGCCTTACATCCAAGATGGATACAATGGGCTAATTCTCTTACTGCAACGGACGTTGAATACAGATTTGATCCAAGTTCAAAAACACAGGCATTCCTGCAATATGAACATGAATATCCTCTACCAAATGAAATCTTGCCTCTCGATCAGCATGAATATATTATTTATACTGACGGATCTGCGCAACCGGCCATAGGAAGTAAGCAGCAATACAGCGCAGCGTGTGCTATCGTTAAAGGTTGCATGCAGGATGGAAAGTTCTATCCGAGTTACACAAAAAAGCAATCGCTAGGAGACTGCACGGCACAGTTGGCAGAGTTAAAAGCACTGATACTGGCACTTGCTAATACGGATCACGAATTCCCCACACTAATCATGTGTGATTCGTTTTACTGTGTTCAGTCATAAAATGAATACCTATACCATTGGGAGCAAAACGGGTTTAAAGATGTGAAAGATGGCACAATTAAGCATAAAATGCTATGGGAACAGGTAGCAGAGTTGAAAAACGAGCTACCAAGGACTCAAGTCATCCATACACTGAGTCATCAACGTGATGGCGTTCACGTTGAAGGGAATTCATTGGCTGATGAAGCCGCAAAGGGGGCTGTTCGCACGGCTTCCGTAGCTGCACGCACTCGTTCCAAAACGAGAATAGACGGTGAGATTATGGTAGCTGTCATTGCTTCACGCAAAGGCAGCACAGCAGTACCTAAAAAATTTCCACTCAAATACTCCTACAAGTTAGATGCAAGTAACATTCCATATGCTCAGATTCCTGGAGTGGGGGATAGGGTAACACCAAATATGGATCGTAGGCAAGGTTTAATACTAGCAGCACACGAGGGTTTGGGCTGTGCGCAAACAGGCGTTACAGCGACTATTTTGTTACTGAAACAGCCCTTTGGTGGCCAGGGTTAACTAAGCAAACTAAAGACTATGTCTTGAATTGCGACATCTGCCAGCAGATGAAAGGCTCCACGGTAGCAAAACACGCGCAGACGCCATTATTAAAATCAGACAAACCTCTCGCATGTGTGTACTTGGACCACTGCGGCCCCTTACAAATGGACAGGGCTTACAAATATATCATGGTTGCAGTGGATTCCTGCTCAAGATTCCTATGGGTATGGCCTCAGCGCTCGGCTGACGCTCGAACTGTTATCAAAGATTTGCGAGTCTTTATCGGCACATACGCAGTTAGCACGTTACATTCTGACCGCGGCCCTGCGTTTAGCTCTCGGGCTTACAAAGAGGCCATGGAAGGAATGGGTGTAGCATTGCACTACTCCTCTCCGTACCATCCCGAGGGAAATTTGGTTGTGGAGAGGAAAAACCGGGACTTAAAGCAATCTTTAACAGCTAGGGTATTAGGCAAGGGCAGTAGTTGGGTCAAACACCTTTATGGGGTACAGCGGGCGTTAAACAACCAGCCAAGAAACTCTCTAGGGGGTGTCACTCCATATGAAGTCCTCTTTGGGACACAAATGTGGGTACCTGATTTTGATTGTGAAGGCGCAGTGGCGGATGAAAAACCATTTGATATCCATGATCGTTTGGCTGTTTTACAGGATCTAAATGAATCCAGGGCAAAACAAAGCAATGTCCGACTAAAGCAGACCGCCACTGGGGAAGTCAAGGCAGACACGGCAAGACCTGTCTAGATCTGGTCAGAGAGAAAATTGCGGACAAAAAGGAATTTGTACCTTCATACAGAACACCTGTACCAGTCCTTGCAGTACAAGGAACAAGAACTTTACTTTTGCCGCCTCTTGCCGGGAAAAAGGAGAAAAGATTTGTCTCAATCGACTTAATCAAACCACACTATGTGGCCAATAATAAGCAGTAGGCCTCGTGGTCTCCACAGTAGCAGACGCCCTCCTCTAGCTACAATCCAAGAAGTTCAAACAGAAAGACTCATCACGTTTGAAGAGCAACCTGTACGGAATGAAGGATTAAGCAACAATGCTATGGAACGTGTTCCACTTGAACCAGACATTCAAATTCAAAATGAACATCAGATTAATTCACAAGTTGCAATTAGACCTAATACAGAAGTCTACATCAACATGCCTCGTCAAGAGCAACTAATCCCGATGCAATTCCTACAATTGATCGAACTGCTTCTGGCTATTTCATGAACTTTGATACGTTTTCTCTGGATCCAAGCGAGCCGGAAACGACGCCAGCCAAAACACCATTCAAGCAGCAAATAAAGAACTTTCTTCACTTTCTAAAAAAGACATACCTGGTATCGCCTTGGATTGAACTCTGGGTAATTTCTGGGATATTGTTTTTTTCTTTTCTGGCTTGGCTTAGTACTAACTTTTAGTATGCTTATTAATGGACGCTATCTTCAACAAAGCTCCACAGCCCAAAAGGTCAACATACTACTGAAGCCACATCCATCATCACATCGTGAGCAAAGAGACTTGTCATCAGTGAACGTTACAGCAGTTCCTATACCGGATGGTATAGTATGGGACAAGGTTGATTTTAACATATTCGGTCCGACCGAACTTTTAAAAATTAATCATATATTTAAAATTTCATTAAGTGATATCATTACCTCAAGTACATTTTCTGATGATTGGGACTCTGAAACAGTCAATAACATGTTGTCTTATTTAGAGAAAACTGCTGCATTTTCTAATAATGAAATGTTAGAGGGTTCTTCAGATTATGACACATTGTACTGTTACCAACATTATGGTCATCATTTCCTGCACAAATCCATTTCACCTAGGAATATTTTTGAGTACCATCAGTGGGAACATTGCCCAACACCACCAAAAAGTAGTTCACAAACGTTTGCACAGAAATGTTCATACTTTTCAGGGTTTAACACCACAGATCCAGCCTCATATTACTACAAGGTTGCACCAACATCAGCACTGAAAATTATGTTGACAAACACTAAACAGATTTACTCTGCTTCCTTTTTGGCCCAATTGTCTGAACCGGATTTCGACCTATGGAATGATGAAATTGACTTAAAATCAGTTTGGGGTTCAAGGGACTGGCAAGTCCAGGGTACAGAGGCACTATTTAGAGCATGCTTCATCCCACAGCAGATGATCTTTTTAAATGATACTGTGCAACAGACATCCTGTCTTGGACTAGCCAAGAGCAAGGACCTGAACACCCCAAGGTTTCCAACACCGACATATGGGGGTGGCAGAATTCAACTACAAAGAAGCAACAGTGGATGACATCTTAGAGTACAATAGAACAGACCCAAATTGGAAACAGTGGGTGGTTTGGCCCTTAGACACGAATAGCTGTCATAAGCGATTCCTGAACATCACCGAGGGACTCAGTATCCATAGGCCAGACCCACGTTATGTACAAAGAGAACATCCAGGGGCAGTGACATCCTATATTGTTGGGAAGTTGTGCCTCGGTTGGCTAGAAACCTCAACACTTGCAGAAGTGAAACAACACTTATCTTTACTCTCACTTGACATGGATCTTAGGGACTTTTTACTTGGACCCAGGAAAACACGTCATAAACGTTTCATATATGCAGGCATATATGCTGCCTATAATGAAAACTGGAAGATTATCCAACAAGAGGCCGAAGAGAGAATACGGGAAATAGACTGTAAAAACTTAGAAAAAGCTTTAGCTGTGGTAGATAATGGGTTAACCACTTTGACCTCCAGGATATATTCATTGGGCAACATTGTATCTTCTGCTATCGACATACTGGAACAGGATTTAGCCATATTACAACACGGCCAATCTCAGTTACGTTCTATTATGTTATTAAGCTGGACGCTGCAATCTTTGCGTGCAGGCTTTGTGCCTTGGCGTTTATAAACAGTACGTCTCTGTTTTATGAATACAATCTAACAGATACACATATAGAAATGGCACAAAGGGGAGCTAAATATACAATGCTGTGTATTGAAAAACTGGACAGGCTACCATTCACAGTGGCGGAATCACCATCAACAGAATGGCTAATCCATGGCCATATCACTCTCCCGGTCACGACCTTTCAGTTTCAGTATTGCCTTGAGCAAAGGCAGGCAGGCAGATATGAAAAATTGGGTAAAGAATACATTAAGGAATCCTGGGAATTACCATATAGATTTCGATGCCGGAGTGGGGATTGTGAAGTGTTCCTGAGTGGTACAAACTGCAAGAACGCTTTAAGCGGCTCTCTCATGTGTCAGGACATTATTTTACACGGAGCTTGTAATGGTTTTGTGGCGAATCTGTCTTGCCACATGAAAGGAACTCCAGCTGCCGTGATCACACCAGTTTTCGAGTTACTCTTGAATGGGAGTTACTTGATGCTGAATGATCAAGGTTGCTGTGGCATGCTTCCGGGCATCGCCTATCTGGTCACCGTAAACGCCAGGGTTACTTGCTGTATGCAAGTATTGTTTCCCCCAACAAGTACAGTCAGGGAGGCGCCTTTGTGGCCTTCGTTAGAGATATCTTTTATAAAATTTGACACTTTGAGCAGAATGAAAGCCATGCTTTTACAGCAAACTGTACCCTTAACCTCCGCTCGAGAGACCTTTGATCTTCAAGTTGCAAGGACCTCGACCGAGATACAGACACTTATTCGTACAAACTGCCCCTTTCATTTCGTAGAAATGGTGGGTCGTATCTTTAACATGTCTGATACGAGTGGTATTGTACACCTATTTAAGACCATAGGGTCAGGTTTTCTAAGCACCTTCCAAACAGTCCTCGGAGTTATCCCAAATTTTATACACTCCGTATTTGGAAGCCTCTTTGGAGGTTTACCTCTGATACTGCTTTTAATAGCTGGAATCCTGATCATCATTCTCCTGATACGCAATGGACGGCCCAATCATAAACGAAATGGCAAAAGTTCTTCTGGAACGTAGATACCGTGAGCGCATGGTTCAACATCTAGGCGCGCCTCGCCTACAAGAACTGAGTGCTTCTTGGTTCTTATCGTTTAGACCAGTCTGGATGGACTGCATCTTACCTGTTCTTCGATGGCTGTTTTGCGGTGAAGAATGCGTTTTGGACATTTGAGTTGGAGACGCCTGCGGACTTAAACACGAGGCAGGAACCGCTGAGGTCCCACGCTCGGCTGTGTCCCCAGCGTATTCCTATCCTGACGAATGCATTCCTTGAAAACCCACAGGTGCCTTTTGCTACAACTGGGGTGAGCATCAGCTCAGCCACCAATAGTGCTGACACCAGCACAAGCGCTACAACTAGCACTATGGGCACTGAGGTATTGACTACAGCACCGGCTGCCGATATGCCAACTATGGGCAGTACTGAATATCATCTGTGCCCCATCGACGTACTGTGTGAAATATTACAATTCCTGTCCCATAAGTTTCGACTCTGATTAAATTTGGAACATTTCCTACTAAATTGACACTATCGCTAGAGAAAGCATGGCCTTCTAAAAAGCTTGTAAGAGTTTTAAATTCTATAAATGAACTCAGCTAGACCTTTAGCTTGAGTACAAATTCAAAAACTGACTCTACACATTTTTCCCCTCTTAGGAATGTTTTTAATATGCTTTTAAATTTTTTTAAATGTTTTTATGTGGCTCACTGACAATTATAAGCGCTACCACCTAGTATGAATTAGTAGTTTGCTGTCATTGTTTATTATTGTTGACTATTAAGAGGAGTGGGTGTTATGTTTCATATAGATGCCCTAATATAGGCATGGTTTGAGATGCCCTAATATAGGCATAATCTTTCACCTACACTAGTTCCCTAATCTCCACAATAACGGGCGCTGAGGGCTGAACCTTATCTAGACTGTGGTTTTTCCTGAACAATGGCCTCCTATACCATCTTCGATGTGCTCATCCAGTATGATTAAATATTCATAAGAGTTCTAGGAAGCAAGGCAGGGGCTAGGATCCACCTGCATAAACATCTACGTAACCGGTTCATCCCATACGTCATCTTCATACCCAACAATGGCTAACACAAGACACAAGGGACAAAGGGACTCTATACTTTTCTGTATAAATACAGCACCTCTTGCTATCAGTAGTTAGAGGGAACCGAGACTTCCAGGCCGACACACTGACCAGAGACGCTGAGGCTCCTGCATGCAGTCGCTCCAGCTTACAGTGGTCTAATCATCCCTTGCGGGGTGTCCAACTCGAGACCAGGATGAGGTCCCACACTCTCATTATTCAGGTAATGGGGTTTGACTAAATCCTAGCGGGATTCTTGGCTTCTTTTGCACCTACTCACATGCTAGGTACACTTAGGGACATCTAGAAATGCATCATAGGAGTATGCGCTTTATTTTATAAATGCATTTTATATTCATGTATATGTTCATGACTATTGCAAAATGGTAGAACTGTACTATCCCTTTTTATTCACTGTACTGCTGATCATATATCTCTGCTACTGTTTAACAGTTGTCGAAGCACATATATTTTATACTAGAAGAACAACTGTGCAATAAATTCTTATTGTAAACACGCTCGACTGTTTCTTCTGTGTAACTCTCTGAGACCAAATGAGCAAGCACGAGTAACTGAGCGAAAAGTAGTACATTGTTTCCAGGAGTCTGAGGAATCAGGGTTGTCGTGTTCTGAGGTTGCCAAAAACTAATCTCTCTGATAAAAAGGAGATTCTAGTGGCACTGTGAGCTAGCTAATGCAAACAGGCTAACATACGCGGTGGGGGTGCTCAGAATCAGTCTGCCACCAGGCCCACAGTGTATGTTATCCAAAAGCGCAGGTCCTGCAGGGGTACTATAGGAACTACACAAGTTTCTGGAGCCCACACGGAGTCTTGGAGATCAGCAAGTTGTCAACCGGGAATAAAAGAATCGTGATTTTGAGACCAGACAGAGATGGGCATCTGCTCCACTTGTGGCAAAAAAGAAACAATATCATTAATAAAAAGTGAAAACAGAGTGGAAGCCAGGATATAGACCTGGCAAACACCTTTACACACTGATACCCTTTCCGTCAATTGTTCCTGATCCCCCCCCTCCCAGCAAATGTGTGCATACTTATCTTTGTGCAAACTAATTAAAAGAGATAATATGTCAGGGGGCATTTCTAAATCAGTCAAAACACTTCAAAGTCTGGGTTGGGGAATCAAATCCAAAGCCGATTTTAAGTCAACAAAAGCGACATAAAGGCTGGCCCCGCTAATCAAGACAGTTCTCCAAACAATTAGCATAAAACGAAAAACCTGGTTAATGGTTGTGACCCTGCGGCAAAAGCCTGCTTGAAATGGACTAAATCCAGTCTTGTAGGGGCTCTAGGTGGCGCACTGGCAAGATGGCTGCACTGCCGTGAGGCTCCTGCTGCCCGGGCCAGGTATCCGGTTAATGATCCTGCCCAGGAGGTCTTAAACATTATTTCTTCCTACCGGAGTGAAGCGTGAGATCTCGGCAGCAGATAGGGCTGATTTCGGAGCTCTGGGACGCAGCTGAACACCACTAAGAGGCTCTGGAGAAGGTGCAGAGGGCACGACTCAGCGCCGTGGAACCCGGAACGGGCAGGCCCCAGCACGCGACCGTAACCGCGCCCACGAGGCATCTAGGCCGCTCGCCTGTTCCGGCCAGGACTGTTTGGCGCTTCTAGGTGGTGGCGGTGAGTGCGACCTGGCTGCACCCCTGCATTGCTGACTGCAATTCATGATAGCGTGTGGTGGGCTGGGGTCGGGAGCGATTTGGCCCCCCCTGCTGCGCTGACCGCCCTGCCACTGCGTGAAGCTGCGGTGCTGCTGAGTGCGCTGCCTGCGAATCGACTGCTAGAGTGCGGCCCGTGGATTCCTGCGCGGCCCGCCTGGCGAGAACTGTACCGTCCCAGCGGGGGCCGCTGAAAAGCCCCGCACAGGCTCCCATTCCAGGCAGAGTGCAAGCGGAGGTGTGGAGGCTAAAGCGGTGCTGCCTCAATAGAACAATCGCTCTGGGACCGCTGCGACCCTGAGGGGACAGAGGCCTATGGTGCAGTCGGGGTGAGTCTGCCTCATTTAGCAGCATAACACAGTGCACTCATTAACGCTAAGACAGGAGACACGTGGCCCACTTGCGCTGAAGGTCCCTCAACTGGTGGGACCGCCGCTGATGTAGGAAGGTGCGGTCTCTCTGGGGAACTCTCCTGACGTACCAGGTGCTCCACTTCGAGTGTTGAGGCAATTCCCTTGGAAAATAGTCCTGCAGGGGGTGGGGAGAGCTGCCCCCCCCCTGCTTTGCATATCCTACTGACTGGTCGGCGCAATAGAAGCTTAGGACGGTGCGGAGAGCAGCCTACAGAATGGGGAAGGCTGACGCAAAGCAAACTCGACTGCCATTTGAAACTAAAAAAGGCACCCACGCGCAACATGATGATCCTGACCATGCAACTGGAGATCAAGCACCAGGGGCAGCACCGGGGCAAGAAGATGACGTAAAGGAACTCTTATTGGCAATGAGACAAAGCCTCGCCTCCATAGAATGCAAAATGGACACTATGAATACCCGTATGGATGCCATTGTACATAAACTAGATCAGCATGATGAACGCATAAAGGAAGCCGAACGTCGCATCTCCAGCACAGAAGATAATACGTCAAAAATGCAGAGGCAGGTGGCACAGATGGACAAGCTGCTCAGGGTCATTGCTGCTAAGAATGAGGACCAGGAGGCGCGCAGCAGGCGCAACAACATTTGCGTTATTGGTATTCCGGAGAGCACCATTACAGGACGGATGGAAGACTTTGTCGAGAGGATGCTGCGCGAAATAATTGGTGCTGAATCTCTGTCCTCGCAATTCATAGTTGAACGGGCACACCGCTCTCTTGGTCCCAGACCGCCACCGGGGCCCGCCCCGCCCAATCATCGCGTGGCTACTCAATTACTGTGATCGTGATGTGGCCCTCAAAGTGGCTCGGCATAAGAAGCATCTCATGTTTGAGGTTAATGCCTTCACCCTCTACCCTGACTTTACGGCTGCTGTTCAGGAAGCGCAGCAAAAATTAATTCCTGCTAAGCAAAAACTTTGTCTGGCGCAAATAGACTATGCATTAATGTATCCGGCCAGACTGCGAGTGACACACCAAGGCAAACAACATTTTTTTACCAATACGCAACAAGTGGATGACTTCCTGAACCTCATCAAGCGACCTGGTGCTCCCCGCACCACACAGGAACCCCCATCGAGGTCATCGTCTCCGGTCATGGAATAAATATGTACTCCGACTTGATCGGCATATGTACAAGGATGCCAGCACAAACATTTCCTTTCTTTGTTCCAACCGGCTACGGACTTTGTCCCCTGTCCTTTAATGGGGCTCTAAGACAGTACAATAAACCTGTGGCAAGAAGTGGCTGCTGAGACATCATACGCAGATAAGTGCCTTCCTGGTATTGTGTTACAATTTGTACCGGGCACCCCTTCCCCCGATGGGTTTTATCTAACTACCCCGAAACTCGGAGGGAAGGGTGTAATCGTGCATGAGCCTAGGAGTCCCCCCTTCGGGTGATCCCCCTTTTTTGTTGTATGCATTGTGTTGGAATTGTAGATGCGGATCACACAGCACTTCCTGCATTAGAAAGCATTCACTTTCATGCCTCGCTCTGAACCAAATAAGAAAATACATTTTTTAACGTGGAATGTTAGAGGACTGGGGGATCCACGCAAAAGTAGACAGGTCCTGGCATACCTGGATCGTCACCAGGTCCAGATTGCGATGCTTCAGGAAACACACCTGGATCCTCGGCGCTCCCCCTCATTTGCTTCCAACAGAACACAGGATAGTCGCCTCATATTCCTCATACTCTAGGGGGACAGCAATATTGATCAAAAAACACACTCCCTTTACCCCATGTGGCGTGGGGCAGGACCAATCAGGACGCTACTGCATGATGTGGGGGAGGCTGGGCTCGGCATCCACCACACTAGTCTGCTGCTATGGGCCTAATGTGAATTGTTTGCCGCACTATGGGGCAAGATTCTCGAGATAGGATCTACTCATATAATATGGGGTGGGGACTTTAATTCTACCTTAAACCCAGAGGTGGATAGATCTAATCCTGGCCCACATCATTACACTAGATCACACAAGCTGCTGCGGGACATAGTGTCTGATAATGGGTTACTGGACGCCTGGTGACACGTTCACCCGAACAAGGCTGAAGGCACACACTATACTGCACTGTATGCGTCATGGGCTAGACTGGACTATTACTTGGTGTCTAGGGGCTTGGGTCCATCGATCGACACGACAGAACATTTAGCAAGAACATATTCTGACCACTCTCCTGTCTGCATGACGCTGACCCCTCCCAACCTTTACGTGTCCCCCAGATGCTGGAGACTAATGCCTCTCACCCTGCTGGACACAGTGTTTTGCAGCGAATTAGGGCAGGAAATTGCAGATTTCTTTCAGCGCAACCTAGAATCAGTGGACTGTGTCGCGACGGTTTGGGAGGCCTTTAAGGTCACAATCCGTGGCTTTTGCATCTCTAAAACCTCAGGAGTCCTGCGCGACATTCGGGGTACCCTGCAGAAACTATAAGGGGAACTTAGGAGACTGGAGGCAGTGCTGGCCGCCGGTACAGATGGGGAATCACAACGAGATTTCAGGGAAAAACTCTCAGAATACAAAGAAACGGCGGAACGTGAAGTTCGATTCAGGGGCAAATACTTCATAGCCCGTAGATACGGGGAGGGAGAGCGGCCCGGTAGAGCCCTTGCGGAAGAAATCCGCAAGCCCCACTTTTCCAGTTATGTGTTAGAAATCACAGATACAGACGGTGTGAGGCATAGAGAAAATGCCGACATACTGACAGCATTCACCACTCACTACACTACTTTATATTCTACTGGTAGACAATGCCCACTTGCTCTGGCCAGATACCTAGAGAACGTGGCCATAGGCTGGCTGGGAGATTCACAGAGGGAATTCCTAACAGCCCCTTTTGAAGACGATGAGATCCGTGAGGCCATCATGCACATGAAGTCAGGTAAAGCCCCAGGCTCGGACGGCCTCCCCATAGACTTCTATAAAGCATATATTGACCAACTCACTCCCATCCTGAAAGCTGTTTATGAAGAAGCCCAAGCAAACGGTATCCTCCCGCTCTCGATGAGGGAAGCGCTTATTATCTCCCTGCTAAAGCCAGGAAAATCTGCAGACCAATGCGACTCATATAGGCCGCTATCCCTCATCAATAACGACGCTAAAATACTGCCCAATAGGTTAAACCTGCTGATGGAAAAATGGGTCCTCCCTGACCAGGCGGGGTTTATTCCAGGGCGGACAACCTCCCACAATCTCCGTAAGTTTTTCTCTATATTGCAAAATGTAGACCCTGATTTGGCACTGGCGGCGGTCTTTTTAGACGCCACAAAAGCGTTTGATTCAGTTGAATGGGACTACCTACTGGGAATATTACAATGCATGGGAATGCCAATGGGGTTCTTGTCATGGATAAGTCTTTTGTACCAATCCCCAACAGCTAAGGTCTTGATCAATGGACAGATGTCACCGGCCTTCCTAATTTCCAGGGGTACACGACAGGGGTGTCCGTTATCCCCTTTGCTTTTTGCACTAGCCATAGAGCCACTTGCGGCCAAACTGCGACAACATCACCAGGATAAAGCATTAAGATGCCCCATGCATCAGGTACTCATTTCCCTTTATGCAGATGACATTACACTGTACATTAGAGACCCACAGCAGAACCTAAATCCCAGCTTACGTGAATTTATTGTTTTTGGAAGACTCTCGGGGATTCACATCAACTGGGGGAAGTCACAAGTATTCCCGCTCACCTCCGCGGCCACACAGTTTCTACTTGATTTTCCCATAGAGTGGTGTAATTCTGAAGTAAAATATCTAGGTATTTGCATTACCAAAGATAGGGAGGAACTAATGCGCCTTAATTATGGAAGGGCGTTAGAGAACATCACAGGTTGCGTTACACTTTGGATTTCCCTGCCCCTATCAATGGCGGGACATACCTCTCTTATTAAAATGGTGATCCTCCCGCAGTTACTATACTTATTTATGAACATACCATATTACCCGGGCCGACATTTCTTCACAGCTTTGCGGTCCGAACTGATCAGATTGGCATGGGTAGATATACAACCAAGACTGCAGTGGGACATAATTACCAGGCCATATTCTCACGGAGGGTTCGATGTCCCAAACCTCGAACTATGCTACATATGCGCCCAAGCTCATTACGCCTACTATTGGTTCCATCCGCCCAGATACATGCCACAAATTGCAGTAGAGCAATGGCTCGCAGATCCAATACCTTTGGCAGGTGTGATATGCAGCGTTCCCCAGCTTCGCGAGACCGATCCCACGACAGTCACATGCACAACGACTGTGTGGCGCCGCATCACTAAACTTTTACAGGCTCCCATGATTTATTCTCCCCTGCTTCCACTGACGTATCATCCGCGCATACAGCTGCTACAGGAAACTGTTTTCAAGAGAGTCATGGTGAAGGCCAACATAACGTGCTCTATCAAAATGGGAAATTCCGCACCCTAGAACAGATGTTCAGAGCCACTACACCCACGCCATTAGACGTTTTTTTATATGTAAGGCTTAGGCAAGGCATCAAAGACAATACTCCAGCATACCCTTCAGAGCCTCCCACCTTGGCCCCACTTCATACGCTACTACAGTCCACATCCCCTGAGCACGTTGTCTCAACACTGTACCATACACTACACACTCAGCAGCTGATGGGTCAATGCACAGCTCAAATACACTGGGATAAGGAACTGGGATGTGAAATATCAGACAAGCAATGGTCCTACTGTTGCTCACAAACAGAGCAGGTGTCAGCTAGCAGCAGACTGAGGATCATCCACTTTAAATTTTTACACCGTCTGTATTACACGGCAGCCAAAATGTATAAATATAAATTAAGAGATAATGATAGATGCGACAGATGTGGCATGGCAGGCGCGGATTTCTTCCTTTTGGGATGGAACTGTCCGGGTGTTGATGACTACTGGCGGCAGGTTTTCGTGGCGCTAGAACAGATGACATCAGTGACATTAGAACCGTCTCCACTGCTGGCATTATCGGGATACACTGAACTTGTAGACAAACCCTCCCGTAGATACATTACCCTCGCGCTACTGATGGCTAAGCACAGAATTGCATGTAGATGGGGACGAGGTAGAGCCCCCAAGTTTAAAGAATGGGTCAAGGACTTACTATACTGCCAGGAACAGATGCTTAGCTATGCGGACTTGCTCCCCCTGACATCTCGCCACAAAGACATTTGGGAACCTTTGAAAACATACCTACTATCCCACCCAATAGACGCAGCTGCTGAAAATTCGGAGTAATCACACTGGGGACAGTATTATGGTATGCTGCACTCTCTTCGTTGGAACTATATATTCAACAGAACTGTCAAGACCCCAGGAGTACGTGTAGACAATTGAAGTACGACTGTGAGTGGCCCGCAGACATTACCACGGTGTGATATGCTCACTATACACGGTGAATCATAATGTTGCTGCTTGTTGATATGGTAAACATGGTGCACATTCCAACCGATTGCCATATTTCGGTTTGTTTTTTCTTCAGGATAATACTCATATACGAATGTTGATAATGTAAGGATCCACAAAGTGTTGTAAATGATACCGCTATGATGAATGTATATGTCTATAGCTACTGCATACATAATACTAATGACTAATTACTAATGATTATCTTTCTTATGTATGTTGTTCTCTATAAAACTCAATAAATAAAGTTAAAAAAAAATAAAAATAAAAAAATCCAGTCTTGTATTTTATTGAGAAGGCAACGATCAGAAATGTTCTGGATACAGTCTGTAAGGCTTATCGGCCTATAGTTGGATGTTATTGATCGATCACCTTTTTTATATATAGGAAAGACTGTAGCGCTTTCCCACGAAACAGGGATAAGAGCCCCTGCTGCAATTGCATTGGCCAAGGCTAAGATATAACGAGACAAAGCCTCTATGTTAGATAAAAAGGATGGCCCCGCTAATCAAGACAGTTCTCCAATAAATTAGCACAAAACGAAAAACCTGGTCAATGGTTGAGACCCTGCGGCGAAAGCCTGCTTGAAATGGGCTAAATCCAGTTTTGTATTTTATTGAGAAGACAACGACCAAACATTTTCTGGATACAGTCTATAAGGCTTATTGGCCTATAGTTGGATGGTATTGATCGATCATTTTTTTTAGGTTGAGCCTAGGCAGCGCGCATGCGCTGACTGAAAGACCTGGTGTAGTTGATAAAAGGACTTTGCTCCCGCCTGCTGCATACCATTGGTACACTGCAGTGTATCTCTTGGTTGCAGCATACTAAGTGGTTCACATAACAGAACGTCACTTCCGTTTTTTGGCAGAGCAGCACCGCCTAAGTTCAGTTTCCTTTAGCTGCAATTCATGATGTGTTGTTTTGGAGAACTATTCTTTTCTAATTATATTAGCATGCCAAGGCTTTTCTTCAAATATGGCGACGCACCTTTCTTTTGTCATGCACAGTGTGGCTTGCCTTCAAACACACTTTCACTCTCAGCGCGGTGCTCTTGAAATGGGCGCCACGCTTTTTTTTTGCTACCGAGTATTGCTGTTTTCTATGGGAAGATTAGCATTTGGAGTCAGATCGGAGCACGTTCAGTGCTAGAAGGTGTGGTGGCTAACGTGCATCCCGGAGTTCTTGTACCCCAGGTGCTTCTGTTCGCTGAATGAGGCTACCCGTGGCACACAAAGTGTGCCCACTCAAGAGGGCGGCCCCCCTAGTGCCACATTAGGCACAGCAACATGTCTAGTGGTTGGGACCTTCCGGAGTCCCCAAAGTCCGGCGCGGGCCAAACGTCACGTCCAGCGCAACAGAGGGTGGGGGCAAGGTACTTATACCTGCCCCCGCCCATCTGGCTTTCCTTTTGTGCCTTCTGGTCACGCCGGGGGACAATCCCCACAAAATGGTACCACCGATTGGGTTGGCCACAGTGCAGTTGGCTCATCAGGCAGGCAGGGCAGCTTAGGTTAGTCACCGCTGCCTGCCCTTGGATCGCCCATAAGTTAACCCACCACGTTGGCATATTTCTGGTATGAAATAAACCTGCAGCAAAATGTTTCCCAACAAACATGTCTTGTGTGTTTATTTATTGATGTGCATGCTATGTTCTTCATGTTGGGTGAGTTACCTATATTGGCACTAGGTGCCTGACCTGCCTTTCTTTGCACTAGGCGATGGTTGTGTGTCCCTCCCCGCTGTGGTGTATGTCTCCCCCGGGGCCTCATGGCAAACTTCGAATGTCGGCCGTAGCAGCAGATCTAACAACAGCATTTTAACCCCCTGCTCGTGTCCCAGGTCAGTCTGGGGAGATTACATGATTTGCCCAAAATCACACAGTATGTTGAGCCGACGCCGCGACTCAAACTTGGCTACCCAATTTTAAAGTCAGCAGCTCCCGGTATGCTTTGGGGTTGGCTCAGAGTCCGAAGCTCTAGCTGCTACTCTGGTACAGTGTAGTATGTAGAACCGCACCACGTGGCGTTGATACATTTGTGAGCCGGACATGACTCACAAACTGAAATAGCAAAGGCGGGACTTCCTACTGCTGCCACGGGCAGCGTGCTTCAGTTCATGATAAGAAAGTTGCAGGCTGTATTGGCAATGGCAGTGCTGCTCGTGCATCTGCACAATGGGGGTTTAGGGGGCCGCCGAGCGAAGGGAGGTCTGCCCCCCAGGCAGTTTGTAAAGGGCGGGGCAGGCCAGGGGGCTGCCATTTTGTAAATCTTTGGGCTACGTAGTTGTAGCCCAATGTAGCACAAGTTATAAGTGCCAGCCAAGGGGGTTCCCAGCCACCATTTTAGGTTTGGTGACCTGGTGGGTGGAGCGTAGTGTAGTGAGTAGAGAAGCTTCCCCCCCATCCCGTCCCAAAAAATGTCAATTGGTTCGATGGGGTTGGTTATTTTATGTAAGATTTTGACGGCTAGCTTTGTTTGGGACAGGTATACAGGGGTTTTTAAGTGTATTGTCGCCTGGAACAGATGCTTGGCAGGGTCTTGGAAAGTTGGCCAGGGTTGGCAGAAGTTTTTGGTTAGCTTTGGAAGTTGGAAACAGGGGCAGGGGAAGGGTAGGCAGGTAGTTTAAGGTTGTTCAAGGTTCAGTGTAGACCTTTTTGTTATTTACAATTTCAGAAAGGCAGGTATAGAATGTTGGTTTAATAGAAGTGCATATTTTTATCTGCAATACATTGTAATGTTGTTAATATGGTAATGGCAGGGTGGGGGCATGTTGAGCGGATCTTAGTGGCAGGGCTGGGTCAGGGGTCAGTTATCAGATGTAGAGCGAGGTTTTAGTTTTGTAAGGCTGTTGCCAGGTATGGAATTGTAATGTGCACCTGTTTCAATAAAGCAGCCTTTTTCACACACAAAATGGTCTCAGTATGGTCTGCCTCCCTCTCTCCCAATAAATTAAATGCAGATCCCACGACCCGACGACCCACTGGCTGCTGAGTGAACCGCACTGACTGCGCTGGTTGATGCCAGAGTGGTTTCTCAGCAGCCCAGAGAACACACCACCAGTCTACTTCACTTCTGTGCTGAGCTTCAGAAGCATGCCTGACCTCCGTGTTTGCCACAGGAGTCATTGCGGCCTTGAGGCTGCCCATTACCGAATTGCTCGCCGGCCACGCTAAGTAAGTAAGTTATTGGTGATATCTCTCTGCTTAATAACATTTTTTTAAGTTAATAGCACGGTCATGATGAACATCTTCGGCTGCCTGCTGCCCTGTTTCAAGCAGGAACGTGCCAGGCAGCGATGTGTGATACTTATCCATACAGGCATGCGCAAAGTTGTAAAGAGATTTTTCAGAGCCTTTGTGTAAGTTCGTTAAAAACCTTACATCTTGGCAAGAATTGAAAATATTTCCACTTTCTTATTTCTCTTAGAAATTTATGACTTTTACGACAATTTAAATGGCCCATTTACTCATTTACCATTAGCAAATCGATCTGTCAAAGAAAGCATTGCAGGAAAGAGGTTGGGCCTGATGTACACTGTTTGCATGATGTGTGAACTGAAGTAAGTGTGCCTGATGTTGGTAACTTACTATGGCTGCAAAAATGTGCTCCATTCCTAGCTGCCTGCCGTGCTCCGCAATGTTTCCCTTGTCTTCATTGCTTGATTTTTGCTCATAACAAAGTGTCGCTCATAGTCGTTAATCCCCTGCTGGAGTCCCAGGTCAGTATGGGGAGATTATGTGATTTGCCCAGAATCACACAGTATGTTGAGCCAACGCCGAGACTTGAACTTGGTTACCCGGTTTCAAAGTCGGCAGCTCTGGTACCAACTGACTGATTGATTGATGGGCTTCCACCCCCTCCTACCTCCACTGGTCTGTTATTCACGTTACTCCCACGCACCAATGCTACAGTATGGATGTGAGAAGCTGGCCTGGTACATGCTGTCCACTAATTAAAGTGGGCACCTTGCACCAGTCCAGACAATCCTTATGGTGATTTAAGAGGTCTCAGACAACCTTAGAAACCTATCCCAGTGGTAGCTGTGGAGAGCAGCCTTCAGGCTTAGCCTTGAAGGAGTGTAAAGAAGCTTGTTTTACCAGAATGCAATCTTATAGTATTGATTAAATGAAAAGAGAACCACACAGTAGTTATAAAAATAAGTATTTATTATATACACTATCTAGTACATTACAGTATCTCCTACACGGAGATAGACACAAAGCACACAATACTTAAGCAAAGAAATGACAGTAAATAGCACTAATACACAGTGGGCCCCAGGGGGGGACCAAACCATATACTAAGAAAGTGGTATAAGAACCACGACTCGAGTCAGGACAATGTCAAGAGGACATAGAATTGCTGGGACCCCAAGGAACCACTCAAGGTGAGTAGATAGGGACCCCATGAAGTGCGTGTGCAGTGTGTGAACACAACCGCGTGCTCCGTACAAGTCTATGTGCAAGTCGCAGTTGGATTTTTAAAGTTTAAGGACCCTTCCCAGTGGACTTCGAAGAAACCCCGTGGAAGACATAAGGTTGGAGAGCCACCCCATCTGTAGATACCAAAGTACCCAAATTACCTATCCCAGGAAAGCCGGATGTATAGGTGTGAAGTGGTGTTGGAAACCGCCGTCGAACACAATGGAGGACTTTGAGAAAGTGCAGCTGCTGGGAGAGGAGAAAGTGTCAGTTGGAATCCAAATGTGGATTCTTGTCAGGGAGTACCTGAAAGCAGTGGAGACAGAGTCTGGGTCACTTAGGAGTGACCAGGGGCTCGGTAGACGAATGCCCACCGATGTCGATGCTTCAGGATAGTTGACTGTGAGCTTGACTCTGCAGCTGCGGGGACCAGGCGATATCGAGGATGACCAGGAGCTGGATGCGAGCTTTCCCATAAAGGATGTCGAGTGCTGAGGGGTCGGCGTCTGGCGGGAGCACCAATAAGCCTTGGCAAAGGCAACCCATGCAGGAGGTCAAGGAAGTGTACGGTTCAGACCAGCAAAGTCCAGGAAACTCACCAAAGACAGGGGAGTCAGGGCAGGCCCTGAGCAATCAGAGGAGCCCAAGGAAAGCAAAGATGACACTCAAGTGGACCCACAGGCCGGAGGCACAGGAGTCGCGAGAGGACCTCAAGCAGCTCTACAAAACAACAGGCCATGGAGCACTCGAGGTGAGGTGGTTGAAGGTCTTTGCAGGAGAAGTTGCCAGAGGTTGGAGATACATGGAGCCCAATGCACTTGTTGCAGAATTTCCAACAAGCATTTGCACTTGCAAAAGTACATGGTGCACAGGGGTTCGGGTATTGCAGCCCCCACAAGGGATTCTGGCCTCAAACTGAGTGAGAGGGCAGCTTGGGTGTCGAGGGATGTAGGAACCCACCTCTGGTGTTGCTGGACCCTTCGGAGTCCATAGGAGCTTGGGATCAGCAGACCAGTCAGCAGAGTTGCGGTGCCTGCGAATGCAGGGGAGTGACTCCTTCAGTCTAAGGGAGATTATCTTCAGGTGTCTTGGATGCTCCACAGGTCCTGCATGGATCCTGCACAGTGCACAGGCACAGACGATGCAGCAGACTGAGAGGGAGACGATGTCAGACCCAAACGAAGTCCAGCAAAGTCCAGAGTGCCCAGACGGTCGAAGTGCAGTGGTTTCAGTTCTGAATCTTGTCCACAACGAATCTAAGGTCCTACAGCCAGGTAAGCCCTTAAGTACCCTAAGGAAAGTGTTGAGAAGATTCAGGGGACCCTCCCAGGGGAGGGTCTGGACAGGAGGAGGCTACTCCCATGTCCTTTGTCCAGTTTCGCACCAGAGCGGGAGCCAATGGGTCCCAGGACTGGTTTGAACTGGACTATGCACAGGGAGACCAATGTGCCCCTCTTGCAGACTTTCAGGCGCTTGCAAGCGCATCCACCCAGCCCTAATACACTAAATCCTGTCTGGGAGGTGGTCACACCTCCCTGTAATAGGATGCCTATCTTCCTGCCTTCCCCTGCTCGAGCTTGGCTCAGCAGCAGGAGGGCAGAAATGTGTCTCTGGTCGGCAGCAACCATTTTGTGCTGTCCGGGACTAGAAGGCTGGTACCGGGAACACCAGGAGCCCCACAAAGGGCGCTTCTGATGGGTGGAATCATACCTCCCACACCGGTTACCGGTGTGTGGGTATGATTCCAACATGTTTGACAACAAACCCGATAGGGTTTGTTGCAGCCGTTTTCGAGATGGTCATCACGTGGTCGCGTAATGCCCCTCTATATTAGTCTACGGCTGCTTCACTGACAGCCCGGGAGAATGGACTCCGAAGGCTGCAGGGGTGTCCTGCTCAAGCAGGGGCACCCTCTCACTTAGAACCAAGCACCCTGCCCTCAGGATTGTAAAGGCCTGCTATAGGGGTGACTTATAGGTTTTAAGTGCAGTGACCCTTAGATATAGTGACCCTATATCTTTAGTAAGTGGTGCATGCCCCAACTTACACAGGCTGCAATGGCAGGCCTGTAGTTCCATTTTGCATGCTCTCTCTTGGGTGGCATAATACATGCTGCAGCCCATGGGAGACCTCTGGGATACCTATGCCCTGGGTACATGATCATTTTATACTAGGGACTGACAAGGGTACCCCAGTATCCAATCTGGAGTGTACCTAAGTACATAACATAACTCTTTAGGGAAAAAGCAGATAGACTGGGGTCCTGATTAGCAGGATCCCAGTCAGACTAGTCAAAAACCAGCTTAGCACCAGGCAAAAGGTTGCGGTACCCATGCAGAAGGATCCTACCTTCCTACATAGGGGCAATCGGACAGCCTTCCCACCTATGCCATTGCCTCCCTTCACTTTAAGTAACAGTATTTCGCTTGAGCATATTATGCACCCCACCTTACAAGTGGTTGTATTGTAACACAAATACAAGTAGTTCCCTTCTTTTTATTTTCAATGCCTTTTTAATTTCTTTGATTCTTCATATTTTTTGTTTTATTGTCCTCACTCGAATAAACCATCTTTACTTTAATACTCATCGCAGTCCTGACAGCTTCTTTTCCCCTCCTCGCCTCCTTTCGCTTTTCCTGTTGGTCCCGGCATCTCCCCTCCCCCTCCCCCTATGATGGAAGTCACAGCTGAGTCTCTGCATTCTTTCTTTATTACACACGTTAAGACTACACCATTGTAAATCCACCTACAGTTTGCACTGGAAATCTATGCAACGTTTTACTTTATAAATGTATTTCGTGATGTTTCATTCCCCCAGCCTCTTAGCTTGTCTCCTTCCCACTCTCACCCCCTCCCACTGAGTAGAAAACAGCCCTGCTCCTGAAAGAACTTTCCTATAGTATGGAAGAATTTCAGTAAGTTTATATACCTAATACAATGTTGCAACATAAATATAGCCAATTTAGAACTTGTGTTCGGTAATCTTGTCCTATTTATATAGTATTATACAATATTGTTGTTTTTTTTTGTTAGTTGTTTTGGAGTTTTATAAAGCGCGAACTCGACTCAAAGGTATCAAAGAGCTTTACATGAGCACCAGTTGCATTTTTGTTTTACTAGGCATGTGTTTCCCAACATTTTTATTGACAGCCGCCTATATGTGCCTGCAAACAAGTGAATACTGGAATTTGTTAGTTGTATGAGAATTGACACAAAGAAAGGCGTCTGGATTTGATAAAAGATGTTTTGAAATATTTAAAGAATAACTTTTGCTACTCAGTAGGCTTCGCACTGCACTGGTATGCGGGCGTGGTTCAGACAGTTCTAGAGAGGGCCTTTGACATAAGGAGGAAAGGTATGTTTACATGCCAGGCAGAGGCCTTAGCATCTGCAAGTCTGTTTTTAGGAGCTGTTTGTGTTGCCAGAAGCATGCCTGAAGCATAGCTTACATTCACTTCATGGAAATCAACAGAGTGATTTCAGCAGAAATATGGGCGTATTCTCATCATGTACTATAAACATAGTAAGATGGAAGGATGGTTTAGCGAGTTTAACTGTCACCATTGAAAAATGCAGTGATTGGAAGGTCATCTGCGTTCCATCTTTCTGAAATCGGTAAATTCAGAACCATTAAACTGTGTATTAGTAGCACTATTGTATTGTGTAATGGTAATACTTGTTATTTAAAGCATTTTGAAATGGTAGGAGTGTACTACATATAATCAATGTCTTATAATAGCAAATTAGGTTTAACACAAAGGAACACAGGATCTCAAGATGAATCAAGAGTGATGAACAAGAGCCAATAAGATGGCAATTTTGCATTTTAACAGCACAGTTGCATCCCAGAAGGCAAAGGTGAATTAAATGTGTTTATTGATTAAGTACACTGTTTGGGTGCAACTTCCAGCCACTCCTCCGCCCCAAAATAAACATCTTGTAACCTTCTTCAAGTTAGCACAGTGGCTCAGCGACATAACCGCTTGTAGTAAAGATTTTGCGGCATCTGCAAATCACAGTTTAAAATCCATTTCCTGCACAAACTACCTATCCCTCTCTATCTTCCTTTCTATCTATTCTATGCAGCTCTCACCCCTATTCAACTTACTACATAATTCCATTACAAAAATATACTCCACACCACAAAATTCTACCCCATTTGATTCCACAACTATCAATTCCAATACAACCCACATAATTCCACTCCACACCACATACATCCACTACACTCCAAACCAAAACGCATAGGTAAAAGACATTGTCATTTACAGCGCCAATAGCTCTAACTCTTGCAAATGCGAGACCTATTGCATTGCAAATGCTTGTTTTATATAGGGAAGACTGTAGCTCCTTTCCACGAATCAGGGATAGGAGCCCCTGCTGCAATTGCATTGGCCAAGGCTAAGATATAATGAGACCAAGCCTCTAGGTCAGACAAAAAACAATATCTGCTGGGATGCCATCGGGACCAGCCGCTCGCCCATGCGAGACGGCATTCAGAGACTGTACAATATCTGCTATTTCAAACATGGGCATAGGGCTAATGTTTGTCTGAAGAGCTAGGATATCTGTTGATGCTATAAAGCCAACAGGGTCACCAGAATAAAGATTACAAAAATAGTTTACCCAGTCGGAAGCGGCCAAATTATTGACCGAATCCTGTGTGGCTATAGAACGGCCTTGTGCCACCAAAGACCAGAATTTAGAAACATCACCAGTAGAGCATGTGTCCAAAAGGGCCCTCCACCTCTGTTCATCCCAAACTTTTTTGGCTTGTGAGATAACCTTTTTTGTATTCTTTCCCTACTAGTGCTATACGGACCATATCTTTTGTTTTTATGGCCTTAACTAACAAACAACTTATTGAACGACATTCTTTATTATATCATGATTACTGTTTGCTTCTGTTCTTCCTGTGAGTTACTTTTGAGATGGTAAAGAAGGATAGAATATGTTCAAAGAATGCCCCATGAATCAGGACCAGTTGGTCAGGAGCACTAACTTGGGCCTCCACAATCTGCGTGAGAACTAAGTTAAGGTCTTCTTGACTAGCAAGCAAGATTTCTGGGCGGGCGACAATCTGGGGCCATTTCAGATGATGTTTGTCTGCAGTCAGGGCAACTTTCCTTGTGTGGGAAGGTGGATAGATATCTGAGGAAATAAACTCACAGAACGCCTTAATAGTTGCAGATAAGGGATTACGGTCACTATCAGTTCTTTCTAACACCGGCATGTCAATGACTGTTGTCCATAATCTCAGATCAACTAAAATATAATCATACCACTTGCATAGAAAGGCTTATTAAAGGTATGGGCACCCTTAGGGTCAGATTTAGTATGGTCATTGAGTGCTCTCAAGCCATGCTTGAGGGCACTCAAGAGTGCCTTTAAATGGACTGCAGAATGAGTTCAACTATGAATAGGTTGGATGTCTAATAGAGGGACTGCCCAAGTGGCATCCTCATCCTCTGTTAGGTGCACATCATGGTCATCCAGTGGCTCGAATGTTAGATTAAAATCACCCCCTAGAGTAAGAAAATATTGTTGGGGGTTTTGATCAAGAAAATGCTCAAGGACTTTTAAGGTACGTAAAACTGAACCTTTTCGTGCCTCTCTTACATAGATATTAAGAATGGTTACCCAAACATTACCTCCAATAATCAACTGAATGCCTATTATATCATGAGAATCAATTTTAGGTTGGTGGACTTTGCAGTTTAGTGAGTCTCTGATCCAAATGACCAAACCCCCTGCAGCCCTTCCCCTTAAACTGGGAATAACAGGGACAAAATAGTTAAGATAGCCTGGCCTATGTATAGAATCCAAGGACCAGGACCTTGTAAAAGACAAATGTCATATTTGTCCATTAAACCATTCCAATCTGGAAGGGATATTTTAGATCTAAGTCCAGCTATAGTCCTCGAAATAATATGCAATGTAGTAGGATCAATAGATACTTGAGCCTGACTTGGAATTATAGACTCTGATGAAAAAGGCAGAAGATTACCAGATGAAACAGTAGACGCGATGTTACCTGGGTTAGAAATTAGCTTGATATTGAGCAAAGGGTAAGAGCTACCAGTACGCAAACATTGGCTCAGGATGTCAGAACAAACAACACTCGAAGGCTGACTCACAGGAGACCTTGATTGAAATAGATAATTAGACCCCCCTCTTGCTTCTAAAGGGCTAATTAGATTAGAAGTTATTTGCAAGCAAAATAAAGATGGTGGGCAATCTCCCTTCTGAGTCAGTCTATATCCCTGAGCCTTCTGTTGGAAAGAGCAGCAGTCCTAGGGCACTTTGGGCATGGATATTTAAATTGAATACTTGAATGACCAGGAGGGATAGTCCTGGCATCCAAGGCCACCAGATTATAAACCAAGGCCTTTGACGTGAGAATTAATTCCAATGTGTCAAAATTGGAAGTAGGAGAGGTGAATCTTTTAACTCTAATAATGTTATCACCTTTCTTACATGTTATTGTGTTGTATAATTTGTCTTTCCTGATACCTCTTTGTACGGGGAATTTTTTTATTACATACATATTGAAGCTTGCTGATTCCAAGGCAATAAAACTACATTTTCACCCAGAAGAATTTATCATTTACAATTATTTATTAATCGCATTCACTAGTTTTTTTTTTTAAGGGGGTTGCTTGATGCCGCCATGTCTGGTGCTTTGATTCTATGGTGTCCTTCTACATGTTCTTTATTCTTTCACCCTTTTCTGCTAAAATTTTTAAAAAATTGTGGATTTTCCAATTTACGTTCAATTTTAAAGCACTGAACATTTCCTTCCCTGATATTTTCCGTCATTGTCTACTGGTAAAGAAATAATACACTAATTATGACAATTGGACTAAGTTTAACAAGACTGACCACTCTCAGGGAAAGAGAGGAAAGAACTGGGGGAAACACGCAGCATCAAATTATTAAAGCGGTTCCTCTTCCACTCTTTCTTGCATTGGAGCAGCGTTGAGGTTGTCCTGATAGATACAGGATGTGTTGTTCCACATCCTGGATCCATAGATCGAAAAGGCCTGGGGCCATATGTATCAAAGTTTGTGTTTGCGATTCTCAAATAGCGAATTTTTGAGAATCGCTATTTGCGAATCGCAAACGAGATGTATGTAGGATTCGCAAGAAAATTTGCAAATCCTACATATTCCTTAATTGCGATTCGCAAATTGCGAATCGCAGTTAAGAAACCCTCCCCATTCATTCCTATGGGCCTAGAGGCCCATAGGAATGAATGGGAGGACATTCTCAATTTGCGATTAGCAATTAGAGAATCGCAAATTGAGAATGCAATTTCAAGGTTGCAAGGGTGTCCAAAGGACACCCTGTTGCACCCCTGAAATGAGCATGGGTGCACATGTGGCGCACATACATGCCCTAAGGGCATGTATGTGCGCCACATGCCACTTTGAAAAATGCAAAAATGCATTTCTCAAAGAAATCGCAAGTTACCACCAACCTGTAGTTGGTGGTAATTTCGATTCCTTAAGCCATAATCGCACAACTTAGGTGCTTCATACATTTCATTTAAGGAATCGCAATTTGCTATTCCTTAAATGCATTCGCAAAATAGAGAATCGCAATTTTTGCGATTCTCTATTTTGCGAATGCCTTTTGGGATGATACATCCCAAAAGGCTTGTTCCCGTTCGCAAACGGGCCGATTCTGAGAATCGGCCCGTTTGCGAACGGGAAATGGGCTTGATACATATGGCCCCTGGTCTCTTGTTTTTTTCTTTTTACACTTTTAATCTGCATGTGCTGGCTGTGGTTGCACCGAGAACTACAAAAGAGTTTGAGTTTTCTGCAAGATAAGTGGGGGCAATGGTCATCATGGCTCTGTAAATGATGCAGCTCTTTTTGAAGATGGTGCAGGCTGACAAGTGGAGCTAAATGTCAAAGAGCAAACAAATCTTTACCAGTAGATGATTTTACCATCAGTCTTCTGCCCACGTGGGTAATGGCATTGTGAGAATGTGGATTATTAGTTGAAGTAATGGTAGCCCTCTACAATTAATAATGGCACAATCCATATCCAGGCCAAGTTAGGTTTCAGTAATTTAAACCTGAGCTCAACCCTTGGTAGCTGTAGCACAGAGCAGTCAGGCTTAACTTTGGAGAAACAAGTGTAAAGCATTCATCAGTACCAAAACAGTTAATAAATAAAAAACACAAGGCAATTAAAATCCACTCAAGAAACAGAAAGGTACGAAGTTCCTGTGTGTACTCTGGGTAGTGAGGAGGTGGGGAATACCTCCTGTTGGAACTGGGACCCTCACACACCCAGCGAGCTAGGTGTCATGCTTCATCATATGGGTCTGCTCCTCGTCGGGCCGGCGCTGCAATGCTCGACGGGCACCCATAAAGGGGCTCTTTTTCAGAGATCTTTAGTTCCTTGCCGTATCGGTGCTGTGGGTGTGAGGGGCCTAGGTATGTGTAAATGTGAGATGCGAATATAAAATAGGTAATGGGAACCTCTGTGATAAGTTTTATTCTATATGGGTCCCAACCTAATTAAAAGGAAAAGGGGGGGCGACTGTTTTGTTATAATGTGACAAAAATTTCGCTCAACCCCCAGATGGTCAACATGTTTCTCGCCACAATTAGTCACGCTAATGATCAACTGGCGATTCTTCAGGACCTAATTTCAATAAACTATCTACAATGTGTGGCAAGGTGCAATGCTACCTACCAAATGCTCTCCCCGTGGGTCATTACCCCGGAGAAATGAAGCAACCATCCTAGAGTACGAAAAGAGAATAAAAACCATGAAATGTTGGAGGATGATCTTCATAGAATACAAACGAAATAACGCAATATATATATTCTAGAGTCAAAACATTAAAATCACATTGTGCTGTCATGCAATTAAAACTCTATGTAACCTTTTATAAAAACCACTGTATATACGTGCCAAAAAGGTTGTGAATTCAATTATGGTGGTGAGTAAAAAGTGCTCACCTATTGTAAGGTCTATGTCTGCCTCATCAATTAGCAGCGGAATATATTGACACTCAATGTAGTGTCACTGTATAAAAAGAGAGATGAGACAGGAAAACAAGTTGTTTAAAGGCTATATGCACAATAGTTCGCTGCTCATTTGTTCACTATACCCCATACCATGGGGGAAGAGGGGAGAACAATGTGTGGGTCAGGATGCCAGTAGCCCTGAAACAATGTGGTCCCAAGCCAATCACACACTCCTTATTTTCTATTGAACGTTCCTACATAGCCGGTGTGGCTAAAGGGAGCGCCGCACACAGTGTCCCCATACCGGGTGCTCGGTGAGCTAATCCGGTGAAGCGGTACACAGTGTAAATGCTCCCAGTGTCCCGGTCAAGTAGAGGGTTAGTGCATTGGAGAACAGAGTATAATGGTACAAGCCTAGGGTTCAATATCTAAGCGCTCTTGGCGCCTGACCCCAATGTTTCTTACCTCCAATAGTTGATATCAAAATACGCCTCCGAACGTAGTATGCCTACTTACCTGCTCCCATTAGGAGCTTCGTGGTTGACCTACCCGCTCCGCTGCCACCGGAAGGTATCAAGTAACAGAGACGGCCCGTTTAAATACCTGTTCCCGGGACCGCAGAGCCGGCAAAGTGTCCACAGCTGTGATCGAGATGGGCGTGTTTACAGGGATAAGTGATGTCATAGTGCGCAGACAACATGGCGGCCATCTTGGAGGTTGTTTAGTTGTTAAACCACAGTATTTGTGGTAAATAGATTCAGTCTAAAAACCTAAACAATGTAACAATAGGTAATAGAAGAGTGAGGAGAAATGGCAAATGGGAATAGGGATTCCTCAGGGGGTATTATTTGTCAAACCTCGGTAATCATGGTTTGAAAGTGAGAATAGAGAGGGGGCCTAGACTTTACACCTATAGAAAAAATGAGTAGGTGTTGCGAATGCTTGGGGGATTTCCTAAGGTTAAAGTGTGTTAACGAAATATAAATAAAGTAGCGATAACGCATTAGTTGCTAAAAGGTCGAAAATGAGCAACTGAGTGTCGGCCATCTTAGTAATGGTTCTCTCGTAAATGGCGGCCATCTTGTAGGTGACTAGTTCATTGATGGTGGCCATCGTTGTGTAGACATGATAAGGTTAGTGCCTTTAGCTGTGATGCTCCATAGAGGTATAAGAGGATGGGCTGGAAAACATTGGTATTACATAGGTCCCTCATAAAGGATCATATGAGGATTACTGTTAGTAATATCTAGTGATGAGTGGTTTAATAGTAAAAGGCCATCTCTTAATATGTATTATACTCCTATTGCATATTGCTGATAAAAATCATGTTTCAATTAATGGTACTCCAAGGGATCTCATCATTAAGGCCCCCTTTGGCTGAGTCCAAACGAAACACCCATCTTTGTTCAATCCTGAACAGAGCTGTGTGTGTGATTTGTTGATGTGCTTCAAGAACAACCCAGCGTAGGCTTTCTGGGGAATGTCTCAGTTCTGTAAAGTGGGTATATAGTTTCGTGTTTGTCAGGCAACGAATGCTACTCTTATGTTCAGTTATTCTAGTTTTCACAGCTCTCATGGTCATACCAATTTATATTTTGTCGCATGGGCATGCCAACAAATATACACAACGTGATGTATTACAATTCGTGTGTTTATTGATCGTCCAAGTGAAAGTGTTAGATAGTTCCAGTTTTTTAGTTTGTTTGGTCTGTGGACAAACGGTACATGATCCGCATGGATAATGCCCTATGACAGGGGGGAGATCCCACAATTGTCTCTGGTTAGAGATATTATTCTTCTTGGGTCTTGTGTGTACTAACATGTCCTTAAGGTTATTAGTACTTTTAAGAGCAAATCTCGGTTTCGGTATTGCCAGTGTTCCAGTGTTAAGAATCTCCCAATGTTTATTTACAGCTTTTTAGATCAGATTGGATCTCGGGGTGTATGTAGTTACACATGTCATCACATTCGAGGGATTCTTTTACATGTATATCTAAAAGACTTTCACGATGGTTATTTTGTGCTCGTTTCATACATGAGTTGATTTGTTTTCTAGGATATTGTCTTTTCAAAAGGTTACCTGACAGGATCTCAGCTTCAGTTTTGTAGTCATTTAATGAACTACAGTTCCTCCTAATCCTTAAAAATTGGCTGAAGGGTAAGTTATCTTTTAAAGTCTTAGGATGATAACTATTGTATAGCAACAGACTGTTCCTGTCAGTGGGTTTTTTGTACATAGTTGTAGTTAGTTTTCCCTCTTGTAACCTAATGGTGAGGTCTAGAAAGGGGATTTCAGTTGATGAGATTGTATTAGTAAACCTCAAATATTGGTTCTTCGTGTTAATCCACTTACAAAATTCATTACATGTTTGAGTATCACCCTTCCAGAAGATGAGTATATCATCTATATACCTCTTCCATAGTCTCAGGTTTACTCCGAAGGGGTTGCTGGCATGTCGAATCACCTCTTGCTCAAAGGATGCCATGTAAAGACATGCTATGCTAGGAGCAAAGGTACTCCCCATCGAAGTGCCTTGAGACTGATGGAAGAGTTGGTTGTTAAACTCAAAAAAATTCTCTGTGAGTGCTAAGGTAGCACATTGCATAATGAACGGGATAGGGGTGGACGCAACCCATTCAGTTTCTGTTAAAGCAGTTTCAATCACAGTGAGTGTCTCTCTCTGTGGAATATTAGTATATAATTGTTCCACATCCAGGGTGACTAGGAGGTTGATATCAGTGGTCTCTTCCAATTCCCCGATGATACGTAGGATATCTGTGGTGTCCCTGATGTACGAGGGAGTCTGTTTAACTAGTGGTTGCAGAAAGAAATCGCAAAACTTCGACAACGGCTCTAGGAGGGACCCAATCCCTGAGACAATAGGTCTGCCCGGGACTGGGATGGTCCCCTTATGTATTTTAAAATCCACTCCAATTTATAAAAATAGAGAAATTGTAATGAACAAACAGACACAAAAACGACAAAAATCTGATGTAGGGAACCGCAGATATGATATTTTCACATTTAAGTTACGTTTCTAAGACCAAAAAATGCAATGGCCAAAGGTGGGTATCTAGTCGCGCTAGACCAGGTCAAAGTGAAAAGTTAAGGTCGACTGTGTTGAAGTGTGGGCCAGCCCCAGGGACCAGGGTCGTCCCACTGGAAAATGTATCTTCTGGCTTAGTTGTGTTTCTGGAAAAGAAATCTGCTCAACAAAGTCGTTAGCAGGTCGGGCTGCAGGCTGAATCCAAAGAACAGTGTGTTGATTGCGGACTGATGAAGTCCTAGTCCCAGGTCTGAACTTTGCATTGGTGAGAAATGTGGGCAGTCATTGTCAACATAAGGAGCTCTGTGCAGGCGAAGACCGGAGTCTATATCCTAGGTAAAGTATGTTCACGTTTGTGAAGAAACTGGGGATGGTTGTTGTTGATGCAAGGAACTCTGTTCAGGATGCCTGGCCAAATGAATCCGACCAACGATTCGACGACAGCAGCTGTGGTTTCAACAAAGTCCTGGTATGATTCCCTAGTTCTTTTTAGAGAAAAGTTGGAACCAAGTTAGCAGATTTGAGTTCTTGCAATTTTGAGGTTGGGAGAGCACCATCCAAGGGTCCAGGACCTTTTGAGCACCACTTGGGAGTTAGGACTCATTCTTCCATAAGCCACCACCAGGGTCCAGGGCAAATCCAGATGGAACTGGTCAGTTGGGCTCAGCAAAGTGTTGGACTTCTTTCAGATTTTGTGCTTAACATGAGGCAACCCAACTAGCCGTTGGAGTCGACTCTTCTGTCCTGGCTACAAGCAGGAGTAGGTTCAGCTATTGATGTTTCTCTCACAGGTTACAGAAGGTGCAATCCTCTTTTAAAATCAGGGTTCATCAGGTACAGTCCTTCTTCTGTCTTCCACCAGTCCAGCCATGTTCTGAGGAGGATATCCCAAAATGCCACTTTAATGCCTGGCATTAGCCTGTGGGTAGGGGTGATTCATTGACCAATAGGGAAAAAGTTCCCAGGGGCAACCCTACCCTCTTTGACATCACTTTCTGATGGTTTGGGCCTAAATTATCCCACAGTGCACTGCTCTGCCAAAATTCAACATAGCAGTCCCTTTCCTGTCCTGGCCAGAGCTCTGTGAACTCTGCTACGGTGTGTCTAGGGAAATGAAAAACTTCCCCTGGAAACCAGCTCTGTAATATGTTTACCCCCCACTGGGAGTGGTGCCACTCTGGCTAGTTGGATAATGGCAGGGGAAGGCCTAAGTGTGAGTTACATATGCCTGTGACAGGGGATGCCCCTTTGAAGCTTGTGCAGTTGGTGGACATATCTCGCAGGCCATCCTGCCAAGAGGAGGGCACAACTCCTCCCACCAAAAGCCATTTTCTTCACTTTCCTGGGAACAGTTAATACCTCATAGCAGGCTGCCAGATGACAGTTGAGGATTAACTCTGAAAAGGATACCAAAGTCTTTAGGTAGGAAAATGGCAACTTTCTAAAAGTGCCATTTTCAAAATAGTAATTTGAAAGCAGACTTTACCATCAGATTGGATTTTAGTGTACTATTAATTTGAGTCCTTTAACCATGGGTGTGGCTATTTCCACACCGACTTAATGCATAATAAGGTTTTATGATGTAATCCAGTCCTTTTCTATGGGACAGCCAACCTTGCCACAGTGAAAAACAACTTTGGAGATTTTTCACAGCCAGGACATGTAACACTTACGCACAAATGTCCTACTTTATAAATACCATGCACCCTGCCCTATGGGCATTTAGTGTCTACATTAGGGGTGACTTATAAATACTAAAAAGGAAGGTTTAGGCCTGGTAAAGGGGTGATTTTAACAAGTCAGAATGGCAGTGTATAAAACTATCTTGCTAATATACTGTGGCAGGCATAGAGTTATGCATTATATACTCACTTTTGTGGTGTTACCATAAATGCTGCAGTCTACCAGTAAAATTTAACTTACAGGCCCTAGGTGCATGGGGCACCATATTCTAGAGACTTACAGGTAAGTTAAATGTGCCAATTAGGATTTTTAGCCAAGTCAACAAACATTAAGGGATCAGAGCACATGCATTGGATTAAAAAACCAACAGCATCAGTCCAAAAGATAGGGGTGATCATGCAAAAAGGAGGCCTTTTCTTAAAGCTGTTTAAATTAAAATGCCATTGTTCGGATGTGCCTTAGTAGTGTGCATGTACCAGAGAGTAGTGTCTGCTGTATTGCTGTTCCACACATTATCAACTCTTGGAACACTGATTACTACTACATAAAGCGCTTCACCGCTGCTTTTACCATCACAAAACTCCTGTCCCTCACACTCTCACATCTCCAGCTACTGTTACTTGGCTGCAGTCCTGTGTTGCTATCCCTTCAGTGGCCTTCCTCATTTCTATTCTTTTGCTACATCTGTCTTCAGTGTTCCGTTCTTCTTGTCAAGTCCATATATGGAATTCTCCAGACCATTTGCTATTCTTCCTGTTTTCCCCTGGCAGCTTATGGGTCATTCAGTACTCCTGCTTTATCCATGATTGGCCCTACAATCAAATCATGAGTTTAGTTCCTTCTCCTTCAACTCTAGACGCAGTTTGCCTCCCAGGAAGTCCCAGCACCATCTTCTGAATTCTTTTCACTGGAATCCTTCAAAGTCTCCTCAGTGGTGTTGATCTAGCTACTCTATAAGTACCAGTGAGCCACCTATTGGTATTATTGAGAGAATGGTTCAAGGCTGCTACTTACTCGCACCTGTCTGCCTTGACAGCAGCAAAGTACTCTCAGGATGGAAGTGATGTGATCATATTTCTTCAGGCCCTGGATAAGATGTGCTGCAGTGTGTAGGATGCCCGTAAGGGGTACCAGTGTGGAGACCATGGAGGAGGGTTTACCACCATCCAGATGTGAGAGTGCGAGGGCTTGAATAGGAGTTCTGAAGTCACTTTCTTGAAGAAACTGTTTCACCTTCTGTTAGAAATGGGATCTCTAGTTGGCAAGGGCTTGCACCTTTGTCCAAGTAGGGACCCTTCTTCCTAGTCAGGGTAAGGGAGTTACACTCCTAAAATAACCCCTGCTCACCCCCTTGCTAGCTTGGCACGAGCAGTCAGGCTTATTCTAGAGGCAGTGTGTAAAGCATTTGCACATAACCAACAGTAATACAGTGTAAGCACTACAAACGGACACCACACCAGTTTAGAAAAATAACCAATATTTTTATATACTCAAGACAAGACCAATTACGACAAAAATCCACAATACTATACTTTAAAAATGAATGCTTGATAAGGTAACTTCTTCTTTGCAGGAATAACACAAAAGCAAAGTTCGTACGAGTCGGTAGCCCCGTCCGGGTCTACCGCAATGCTGAATTACACAGAGTCCAACAGTTCCAGCCGACCGCGTCGCTACGGGCCAGCAGAGTCGTGAACAGACTCGGTCACAGTACCTTTCTCGTTGTGGCTGGTACGGAGTGTACGAGCCGGTCGGCGTTCGTTGCGGTTGCGGTGCAAGACGGAGCGATGCAAGGTGCGGTGTCCCTCGATGCGGTGCAGGCAGCGGCTCGATGAGCGTCGTGCAGACGGAGTCGGTGAGTCCAAGGCGTGCGGTGCAGGGCGAGACGATGTACGATGCGGTGCTGACAGGTTGCGATGCAGGCGACCAAGCCGGAATGCGGGAACTGGCGTCGGACAGCGGTGCGAGTCGGAGCGGTGCGTCGCAAACGTGCGAGCGGTGCCCCAACTGCGATGCGGTCACGACTGTTGAGCCAGTTGCAGCGTCCGCGTCGGTCGGGTCCGGCTGGTTCAGTGAAGCGATGCGATGCGAACTGCGGTGCCCACAGGTCACGGTGCAAGCAGTGGCTCGGTGTTGGCGGCGTCGGACGTCGCCCACGGTGAGACCAGGGTTGCGATGCGAAGCGGGGCGATGCGGTCTGCGGTGCAAACAGGTCACCGGTCAGGGATGGATTCGGTTGACGGAGTCGGTTGCAGTTCCCTTCCTCTGTGGCAACTGAAACAGCGTTCCAGAAGCGGTACCCAGAGGCTTGTGAAGTCTTTGCAGTCCCTGAGACTTCTTAACAGGAGGCCAGCTCGGTTTCAGGCCCTTGGAGATACTCAGCACAAGTTTGTAGAAAGTTCAGTCCTTTCACTGCCCAAGACAGAAGCAGCAACTTCAGGCCAACCCAACAAGGCAATAACTCAGCAAAGGGGCAGTACTCCTCCTAGCAGCTCTCCAGCTCTTCGTCTTGACAGGTTCCTTGATTCCAGCGAGATCTAAATTCATGGGGTCAGGGCCCCAATATTTGTATCCCAAATTCCTTTGTTCTCTGGAGGCAGAGAGGCCTTCGCCTAGTCCAAACCAGTTCTGGAGCACTTTGTTGACAAGTCTCCGTCCTTTCTTTCAGAGAGTAGGCCAGGGACATCAGACGCACCACAGGAGGTTGAGCCAGCATTGTGGAGGAAGGCACTGTCCTATTCAGGGCCCAGGTGCAACTCCTCCCACCCATCTACATGTAGATCTTGCTATTCAGCCCTGTGCTGACTCACCCTGTCTCCTGGCATCCCCCAGCCCCTGTCACTCACACTCCAGACAAGGAATACACAACCTCGCAGAGGCAGGCTTGGATGGTTAGACAAGAAAATACCCACTTTCTAAAAGTGGTATTTTCAAACACAGAATGTTAAAACCAACTTCACTAAAAGATGCATTTTATCATTCTGAGTCCAGGCATACTAAACTCGAATTTCTACCATGTTCCCGGGGTCAGTTAGGATTATAAGCTGTAATAATCAAAACTGCCCGTTCTGGCCTATGGAGAACAGGTAGCCTTGCAATAGTGAAAAACGAACTAGGCTGTAATTCACTATCAGGACATGCCACACACACCAGGGCATGTCCTACATTTCACATACAACGCACCCTGCCCACAGGGGTACCTTGGGCCTACCTTAGGGGTGACTAACATGTAGAAAAGGGAAGGTTTAGGGACTTGCAAGTGTGCGCACTTGCCAAGTCGACATGGCAGCCCCAGGCTGCGCACAGGCTCTGCAATGGCAGGCCCGAGTTACACTTTACGGGCTGTTTGCATGGGTGGCACAATCCAGTGCTGCAGCCCACCAACAGCATTTGGTCTATAGGCCCCGGCACTCGCAGTGCACTTTACAAGGGACTGACACATAAACCAAATAGGCCAATCATGGAAACGCCAATCCATAACACATTTTATACAGAGAGCATATGCACTTTAGCACTGATTAGCAGTGGTAAAGTGCCCAGAGTCCTAAAACCAACACACACAGGGTCAAAAACAGGAGGCCAAAAAGCAAAAAGTCTGGGGGTAAACCCGCTGAAAAAGCCAAGTCTAACACAACCCCCTCCCAGCCTAAAGCCAGGGTAGACTAATCAATCCCTTGATGGACTTCCCTGCTTGGGGCGATAGAACATAGACCTGGCCCACAACAGCGGGGGCACGTTCTGGTTCTACGCCTTTCCAAACCCAGTCGGATCCCTCTATCCATACTCTCAGGGCCCACTAAGCTGACCCATGGGGTACCCTTTTCTTCACCTGTGAACCCCATCTGTGCAGCGCCTAAACTTACTTTGCTCACAGATGTGTCCCAACAGGCCGACAGTGCCCACATGGCCAACACAGTGGTGTGGCCCAGTCCACCCCCGGCGTGTGACTCCTGTCCCCCTCTCAGGGGCAACGCTGTCCACCAGGACAGTAAGCCACAGTGGCTACCGACAGTTGTCAGTGGGGAGACCCAGGCCTTATGCCTCTCAGGGCTCTCTAACCTCTGTGGCGTCAGAGAGTGGGGGGCGGTAGCCCCAGGTGCCTGGCACCCTTGGTCCACTCTCCCTCCTGTCAGGTCAGGTATGACATCCTGACACTGACCCACCAACCCCGGGCCTGTACCCGGCAGCTGGACAGGAGACTGGGGTGGCCTCCCCCACACCCGGTCCTCCTCCCTGGGGCTCTGTACCCTCCCACCTGGAGCGGTACCCCCTTCCAGAATTGTCAGGGAACCTGTGGCAGGTGTCCTGCACAATTTGCCCACCAGTGCAGGGGTTCTATCCTGCAACTGGGATTCCAGCTTAGGGTCTGTACCCTTAGGCTGGACAGGGGGCTGGGGTGGCCTCCCCCACACCCGGTCCTCCTCCCTGGGGCTCTGTACCCTCCCACCTGGAGCGTTACCCCCAAAAGACAAACTGGTAGGGGCACTGTTAGCAGTCGCCCCTTCCTCCAGGTCAGGGCGGACACCCTGAACCTGGTCCTTCAACCCAGGGTCTGTACCCTTAGGTTGAACCTGTGCCTGGCAACCCAGAACTTCCGGGGGAGTACACCAACCCTCCCCAAGGAAAACACACTCCTCATGAGTCGTGCGAGAGTCTGCCTGGTGCAGGTCTCCAGCCTCCTGTCCACCTGATAGAGCATGAAGACCCCCCAGGCCAGAAGTGGCCTCACCAGGGTCAGTCCTGGGGTGCTCTGACCTCAGAGCGGGCAACCCCTGACCCACTGGTCCTTCCACTGGGGACAGCGCCCCCTCACCCTTTTCTCTGGACTCATGCCCCCTCCCAACTGGAGCGGGGCTTCCAGACTACCGGAACCGGTGGGATGCTCGTTACAGCAGTCCCCCCAGTTCCTTAGATACTAGGGGATCACCCTCAATGGATGGCCAGGACCAGGCCCTAGGCCATCCAGATGTCTCTGGTCTTTGCCAACTAACAGAGTGGGGGGCAGTAACCCCTGGTACATAGTAACCATACTCCACTCTTCCTCTCATCAGTGCAGTTCTAAATAGCCATTGATCCTTCAACCTAGGGTCCGCACCCTCAGGTTCACCAGAGGTCTCGGGCGAGGCTCTCCTCCCCTTACCTCTCCTTCTGGGGTTCTGCACTCTCCTCCCAGGAGAGGGACCCTCAGAACCAAAAACTGTCAGGACGCTGGAACCAGACCTCCTACACAATTCTTCCACCAGCTCAGGGCCTTGACCCTGCAACTGATTCACCACCCTTGGATCTAAACCCTTAGGTTGAACCGGGGTCAGAGGCGAGGACTCCCTCCCTCTGCACCCTCTTCCAGAGCTCTGCACCCTCCCACCTGGAGTGGTACCCCTAGAAGACAAACCGGTCAGGACACTGCTTACAGTCGTCCTTCCCTCCAGGTCAGGCAGGACCTGAACCTGGCCTCCCAACCCAGGGACTAAACCCTGCAGCTGAGCACCTGCCCGGCGCACCAGGACTTCCTTGGGAGCACGCATGCCCCCCCTGAGGGTAACACATGACTCATGCGTTGTGTGACAGTCTGCCTGACGCAGATCTCCCGACCTCTGTCCATCTGACAGTGCGCGAAGATCCCCCAGGACAGAAGTGGTGTCACCATGGTCACTGCTAGGAGGCTCAGCCCTTCTGGCGGCCCCTGACCCACTGGTTCTCCCACTGGGGAACGCATCCCCCCCTCACCCCTCCATCTGGACTCCTGCACCCTCCCAACTGGAGCGGTGCCGCCAGACACCAGAACCACTGGAGCTCCGCTTACAGATGCTCCAGGTTCTCCTGACTCTAGGAGATCCCCCTCAACGGATGGCCTATCAGTACAGCCTAGGCTCCCCACCTGGTGTTCCCTCCTGGAACCAACCAGGCTCTGGGACCGGGTTTCGGGCACCTTGGGCCGCAGCCCCTTCCCACTCCTTCCCACTCCTTCTCCGCGGAGACAGGACGTGAGTCCCTACACCCTTCCCATGACACCGGGACCTAGCTGGGCTACCATGAACCTTTCCCACCACCCTTGGTTGGGAAATACCTAAGCCACTTCCTTCCGGGTCACCCCCAGATGCTTCTCCAGACCCTCTGGAATCCACCAAAAGGTCTGCCTCCAGTGCAAGCTCCCTGGGGTCAGAAAACTCACACTCCACTGGGTGTTGGCATAGCTCTGGAAAACAGGGACTTAAAATATGCTCTCCAACAATTGAATCACACAGCCCCACACAGGTGTTAACCAAACTACCCTTCACCCAACCATCCAGTGCCTCAGAAAAGTACCCCACAACATTCTCACAAGACTGGCGAGACAGTGTCTGACTGTTGCTGTCCCTCAACCCATACTCTTCTGGCTGGTCTTCATACTCACTTACCAGGGCTTCTACCATGGGGGAACCCCTCTCCCTGCACCTCTCATCTAGAGTCGGTAGAGTGTCCCTCCCACTACCAGGAATATGATCCCCTGTGCCAGTTCCCCAATCCACCTCAGGGACCCTGAGCACCACTGGAGTTACCTCACAATCCTGAACCCCTTGGTGTATGTCAACCCCCTCCTTGAAGTGGAGCCCCAAATCTGTGTGTGTGTCTACCTCATCCTCAGTACTGGACACTACACTTTTGCTGCCACCATCTGAGCTGGACAAAGCCCTACCGGCTCCCCAGTCCAGCTCTCTCATCTTAAACTCATGGTCTAAGAGCATTTTCCTTTCTTCCATGGCCATTCTTTTCTCTTCCCTCCCATGCTCCATAATGAGTTTTTCTAATTCGAACTTCCTTGCTTTCCGCCTGTCCTCCAGCTCCTCTGGGGACAAGCCACTGCTGCTGCCTGACCTGGCGGGTTCCCCCTCACCCAAAAGCACATCCACCCTGGAAATAGGCTCCTCCACCTCCTCACTGAGATTACCAGGCTGCCCACTGGCATGTCTGGCTGCTACCCAGGCCCTCGGCGCCTTCTGTAGCTCCTCCTTTCTTGTGAGGCCTTTAATTTGGACTTTCAGGTTTTTACAAATCGCTCGTAGCTCCTTTACGGCGTAGGATTCCAACCTATCCTCCTCAAAGATAACTTCCAGAGATGCAACGGATGATGCAATTGATTCAGGCATGATGAAAGTAGTGAGTTGAAAACTGGCAAGATCAAAAATAGGCCAAAAGAAAAAGAACCAGTATGTGGTACGTAATGGTCTGCGATATGGTAGTAGTGCACACCAATCACTGTAAGTCAAGTGCAAACACAAGTCCTATCCTCACCGCTGACAACCAATGTTAGAAATGGGATCTCTAGTTGGCAAGGGCTTGCACCTTTGTCCAAGTAGGGACCCTTCTTCCTAGTCAGGGTAAGGGAGTTACACTCCTAAAATAACCCCTGCTCACCCCCTTGGTAGCTTGGCACGAGCAGTCAGGCTTATTCTAGAGGCAGTGTGTAAAGCATTTGCACATAACCAACAGTAATACAGTGTAAGCACTACAAACGGACACCACACCAGTTTAGAAAAATAACCAATATTTTTATATACTCAAGACAAGACCAATTACGACAAAAATCCACAATACTATACTTTAAAAATGAATGCTTGATAAGGTAACTTCTTCTTTGCAGGAATAACACAAAAGCAAAGTTCGTACGAGTCGGTAGCCCCGTCCGGGTCTACCGCGATGCTGAATTACACAGAGTCCAACAGTTCCAGCCGACCGCGTCGCTACGGGCCAGCAGAGTCGTGAACAGACTCGGTCACAGTACCTTTCTCGTTGTGGCTGGTACGGAGTGTACGAGCCGGTCGGCGTTCGTCGCGGTTGCGGTGCAAGACGGAGCGATGCAAGGTGCGGTGTCGGTGAGTCCAAAGCGTGCGGTGCAGGGTGAGACGATGTACGATGCGGTGCTGACAGGTTGCGATGCAGGCGACCAAGCCGGAATGCGGGAGCTGGCATCGGACAGCGGTGCGAGTCGGAGCGGTGCGTCGCAAACGTGCGAGCGGTGCCCCAACTGCGATGCGGTCACGACTGTTGAGCCAGTTGCAGTGTCCGCGTCGGTCGGGTCCGGCTGGTTCAGTGAAGCGATGCGAACTGCGGTGCCCACAGGTCACGGTGCAAGCAGCGGCTCGGTGTTGGCGGCGTCGGACGTCGCCCACGGTGAGACCAGGGTTGCGATGCGAAGCGGGGCGATGCGGTCTGCGGTGCAAACAGGTCACCGGTCAGGGATGGATTCGGTTGACGGAGTCGGTTGCAGTTCCCTTCCTCTGTGGCAACTGAAACAGCGTTCCAGAAGCGGTACCCAGAGGCTTGTGAAGTCTTTGCAGTCCCTGAGACTTCTTAACAGGAGGCCAGCTCGGTTTCAGGCCCTTGGAGATACTCAGCACAAGTTTGTAGAAAGTTCAGTCCTTTCACTGCCCAAGACAGAAGCAGCAACTGCAGGCCAACCCAACAAGGCAATAACTCAGCAAAGGGGCAGTACTCCTCCTAGCAGCTCTCCAGCTCTTCGTCTTGACAGGTTCCTTGATTCCAGCGAGATCTAAATTCATGGGGTCAGGGCCCCAAAATTTATATCCCAAATTCCTTTGTTCTCTGGAGGCAGAGAGGCCTTCGCCTAGTCCAAACCAGTTCTGGAGCACTTTGTTGACAAGTCTCCGTCCTTTCTTTCAGAGAGTAGGCCAGGGACATCAGACGCACCACAGGAGGTGGAGCCAGCATTGTGGAGGGAAGGCACTGTCCTATTCAGGGCCCAGGTGCAACTCCTCCCACCCATCTACATGTAGATCTTGCTATTCAGCCCTGTGCTGACTCACCCTGTCTCCTGGCATCCCCCAGCCCCTGTCACTCACACTCCAGACAAGGAATACACAACCTCGCAGAGGCAGGCTTGGATGGTTAGACAAGAAAATACCCACTTTCTAAAAGTGGTATTTTCAAACACAGAATGTTAAAACCAACTTCACTAAAAGATGCATTTTATCATTCTGAGTCCAGGCATACTAAACTCGAATTTCTACCATGTTCCCGGGGTCAGTTAGGATTATAAGCTGTAATAATCAAAACTGCCCGTTCTGGCCTATGGGGAACAGGTAGCCTTGCAATAGTGAAAAACGAACTAGGCTGTAATTCACTATCAGGACATGCCACACACACCAGGGCATGTCCTACATTTCGCATACAACGCACCCTGCCCACAGGGGTACCTTGGGCCTACCTTAGGGGTGACTAACATGTAGAAAAGGGAAGGTTTAGGGACTTGCAAGTGTGCGCACTTGCCAAGTCGACATGGCAGCCCCAGGCTGCGCACAGGCTCTGCAATGGCAGGCCCGAGTTACACTTTACGGGCTGTTTGCGTGGGTGGCACAATCCAGTGCTGCAGCCCACCAACAGCATTTGGTCTATAGGCCCCGGCACTCGCAGTGCACTTTACAAGGGACTGACACATAAACCAAATAGGCCAATCATGGAAACGCCAATCCATAACACATTTTATACAGAGAGCATATGCACTTTAGCACTGATTAGCAGTGGTAAAGTGCCCAGAGTCCTAAAACCAACACACACAAGGTCAAAAACAGGAGGCCAAAAAGCAAAAAGTCTGGGGGTAAACCCGCTGAAAAAGCCAAGTCTAACACCTTCTTTAGAAAAAAGAGCTGGTAGTAAGCTGACCATTTTGGCAATGAGTTCCCTGAGGGTGAGATTGGTGTCTAGACTGAATCCAAGTGACTTGCTATTCAGTGGAAGTTGGAGTAAAAACGCTGATAAATCTAATTTAGTAGATGCATGGCCCTCGAAACCACCATGTGTGGTGCAAGGGTGATGCAACTGAATGATAAATATGCACCTCAGTTTATTTTCTTTAGCCGTGCCTTGGTGAGACCCTGTAAAGTGAGGAGGCTTTGTGTGCTGTAGCTGCACCAATTTCCACCTCTGTAATTAAGGGAAAAATGTGGAGATTCATGACTGAAATTTAAAGCCAGATGAAAGAAAACATATTCTACAGTGGATCACTCTGCTCTTCACACTGAAAATCATTGTGCTGCATTAGTTTAGTTTTGTCGCCCAGAAGTACTGGTATCCCACACTTCCAGCCATTATACAGACAATATTAGACTTTCAGTAGGCCATAAACATTGGTTCAAGTCCAGATGTAGATACTCTCCCTTGCTGGCGATGGAAGATCATTCTTGGTATGACTGCAGCTGTGTCAGGGATTAATATGAGTTCCAGGGCCCAATATGTTTCTCAGGTGCCCAATGCAGCTTGCACCAACCACTGTCTGTGCCAGCGCTGCCAAATTCCAGCATCAAGATGACCTGCTAACCATAACCAAACAAATTCAAATATGTATATAAATACAACTATGTGTACAAATACACATATGACAATTTGGACTATTCCAAATCACCCAATTCTGAAAAACTGGAGAATATTTATTTAATGTATATTGCTTTGCTAAAATCACTACTTGTGTGTTCTGTTTAAAAATTGACAGACACTATCCCCATGTGGTTGAATATAAAAATGTGCTGTTGTCAAGAATTGTGGGGCATATTAACTAGAAAATGAAGCAGTGCGGTGCTGCAAGCCATCTTGCTGGGCCGAGCTGCATCATTAGGAAAGTGCAGGGTTGAGTTGTATTTACAGCAATACGAAGCATCCCTGCGCTGGTGCACAATTGGCTACCTGGCGCCAATGCAGGCACCCTTGCTCCATGGTGGAAGGGTGCCTGCATGGTGCAAGGGTGCCTGCGCTGCAGGGATGATTGTTTTTGTGCAGGAAGGGACACCTTCCTGCACAAAAACTATCATTGATGGTGTTTTCCTCCTTCTATGTGTGCTGAAGAATGCAGCATACATAGAAAGAGCAAAAAACGAGGAGAAATAAAGGTATTTCTCCTCATTTCGCCACTTTAATGCCTCCCCTGGGGAGGGGTTAGAATCTGACGCATTCCCAGGTTTACAAAACCTTGTCAATCAGGGAATGCACCAGAATCCAAGGGTGTTGCGTGGGAACACCCACAGCAACATCCATGGAACGCCCCTTTCACCCAGAGTTATGCGTGAAAGGGGGACATATTTACAAGGCCATGAAAAGCCACCCAGGGTGGCTTGCGTGACCTTGTAAATATGGCTCAGCATTGTGCGCCACTGGAGCATCAAAAAAAGTGCCGCACTGGTGGCACAGGGGCCTTGTAAAAATGCCCCTAAGTGTAGTTGCTGAGCCCTGGCAAACACAGACACAAATTAGGCAATGGATTAAGGCACAGAGAGGGTGTCATCTGGTAGGCCATGGTCACTAGACGTATATGTGGTTAGTGCAGCTGCTTGTAGGAATAGGGGGCAGCCAAGGCCTATTATCTGTCCCAGCCAAACCTTATACTTCTATCTACCACGCAAAATTGCATTTAGGGCTGCCACCTGCTGTAGTTCCACCTTTGACCTAGTGCTTGCAGCCATGCACTGTCGAACACACTCTATACTGCACACCCACTTATATTGAGCAAGTAGGAATAGGCTTGGCATGACTGTAAATTCGATAAGAACAGGGCACTGCTTTATCATGGCGGTTTCCTTAAATGCCTCGAAAGCCATGAAAGAAGCACCGGAGCCACCAGCCTCACCGAATATCTGGTATCCCACTAGATCAATTCACCTCCTCTGTTAATGTGCCATTCGAGTATTCATGTGCATGTAGCCAAAAAGTTCATACACTATACTTTCTTGCATACTTAATGTTTTTATGTATTGTTATTGATTTGTAAATAGACTATATGTAACTTCAAAAACAGCTAAAAGGAATTAAAAACATAATTTAAATTAAATTAGAAGATGTGCTTGTGTTAAATAGAACGAAATGTATATTTTGAATTTTTTTAATGTATTCTGGTCCTGTAACTCTGGATGCAATGACACATATGTGGGGGACATTGCTATCTCTGCCAAGCTCCAGATCTCAGATAATAGCCCTTGGAGCAGCAGAATTTTTACTCCAACCTTTGATGTTTGACTAGGCCACATATATGTTTACGTATGGCCTCATGTACTCGTGTGATGTAACATTATTCATGTAACGTAGTGCACCTGAACAGTTACACAAAAGTGCATTTACTGTGTAATCTCAACATTTATGTACTTGTGCATTTTATTGTTTTCTTTTCAGTAACGAGTTGCAGTTCTCACATATATCTGCATTTGTGTGGTTTGAATAATACTTGCATTTATTTTATAACTGAAAATGTATTCATTTGACTAGTACTCTACATCCATATTGTAACTATATCTGTATCTGCAATCATGCATTTAAACTTGTATTGAGATGCTTGCCACACTAAATTGACCAAAGGCCTAAAGTTTTTGGATTTCAGAATGTTTAACCTTCAATGTATCTTCTGCAGGTGCAGATGCATGATCTAATGAATAGAGAAGGCACATTGTGTGAATGAGATAGTGGGATTCGGGAGGAGTATTTTTGGCAAGGATGAGAAGTTTTAACGAACGAAGGGAGGACTACTGTCTGTGCGGAATGAGGAGACCGTAGGAATCTAGGGACATTCTAATGTGTAGACCAAAGGAAAGAAGTATTGAGTGTAGTTGCGAAGATTTATTGTTTAATAATGGGAAATAATTTGACATGTGACATAGGATTCTCGAAGGATTTTTTGGTGGGTATAGTTGAACATTACACTTCAGATTATTCAGATTCCTTTCAGACTGAGAGGTACATACCTCTTTGCCACATCTCTGTTGTGTGGCTTCATGCTATACAATATTCTTTATTTTGAGAATTTCTACAGAAGTTCTGATATGCTGACACCTTTCTTGCTTCCCTGATATAAATAGGGTTTCCTGGATCCTAGGTTAGCATAGAGCTTAATAGTTTTCTTAGACAGCCTTATGTATAGGCAGGAGGATTGAAACTTTCAATCTAATCACCAGACTTTGCTTCTCATACTTTGCATTACAGCTACAGGATTCCTCATTTGCTTTCTGTTATTGAGAATACATTTTGTGAGACGTTTCGGATACCATTAGTGATTCTGTATTTTTATACCATGTTTCTGCGACTGATTTAGATCGGCTTGGCTTTGAATTTGTAATAAATCCATACTTAATCCCATCTAGCGACTCAGAGCTTTACTATGTGACCAAATGGGTTGCACTGTAACTGTTAAATTGTAGTTGATCCTAACTCCTTTTATTTCTCAGGCACCTATAACCTTCCATTGCAGGGGACAAGAAAGAAAGAACCCAAATTCTACGCATTCTCAGATGGTAATAGAGGACGGTTAGGTCCTGAGATAGGGAGTCAGGAGACTTTATATGGGAATAGTTAAAATCCTGTTGTGGTGGCTATTGAGGTTGCCCCTGTAGTTTTGCTATCCCCAAGGGCAGCAGAGGCAGACACTGTTCTAGAGGGTAGAGCTGATCCTTTGGGCACTGCACTGCACTGGATCAAATCAAGACCCGGGGGACAACTCCAGATTCTGTCCTGGAATTTGGCAGGCTTAAGAAGTAAGCTTAACAACCCATTATGGGGCGATTTTATTTATTATTTATTTATTAATTATTTATTAGGAGACCTGGGCCTTAAAGCCACTCCATAGATCCGACTTTGCAACTTTTTCAGTTGACGCACTCCTTTCTTCCTCTGGTCGCCCCTCTGGGGGCCTCTTGATATGGGACAAAATCTCTCTTAACAGGAATATTGAGCTTCTCCAAATCAACTCGACGGATGTCCTAGGGTTGTCTTTAAGGGCCCTCTATTAACATTTATAACATCTACAACCATAGTGTGGGTTCCAACTGTCCCCCGCCTACACTGTCTGTCCTTGAGAATCACCTAGAGTCCTTGATGTACAAACCAAAGCTTCTCATCGGCGATGATTTTCACACCACTTTTGAGCTGCTGGACTACATCTTGCTGGTAACTAAAGCGGAAGATTCCACCGTGTGTATTTCAGGATTGAACGCCCCCACCTTAAAAATATGCCCTGTAATCGAATTCCAAGAGGGCCCTCAAGTGGCCTAAAATTAATTCTTGTCCTTCGCAGCCTGCTTCTATCTACAATGTCTACAATTTAGCTCTCTCTCCATATGAGGATGTCGATATAGATGACATCCCCATTACTATTATTCATGGCCACTTCTTCCCCTCCTTAAGCCATTTTTTTGAGGTGTTGTGGGCATCGGCATTCATAAGAGGGCCACCTCTAAATCTACCCCCTGGTTCTCTAAAGACTGCAGACAGGCCAAATCAAATTTAGTAACTGCTATTAGATTTCTATGCCCCCAGAAGAGTCACGAGACAAGGAAAATGTACAAAAAGGTGCTAGAGGCCAGTAAGAAGAGTTGGGATAGGGAAAAATGGCAGGATCTATTAGGAGCTTCCAAAAGGATGTTCCCTCTTTTTGGCATGTAACTGTCCATGGCTGCTTGGAAGTTCAACAGCCTACTGCCCATTATATTCATCCGCAGATCCGAGTCAAACATTTCAGTAATCTTTATTCTAATCCCTCCCTAGCCCAGCTGACTTCTAGCCCTGTCTTGCACTCGCATTTTAACACAGATCCAGTGATGCTTGATACTTTTACTTTTTCTCTAGAGGATACTAAGGAGGTGATTTTATGTCTAAAACTGGGGAAAGCACCGGGGCTAGACCTTATCCCTGGCAACCTGTACCATTCTGAGATTTAGATCTGGGACCCTTACATCAGCATCCTGTCCAATTCCATCATGTCAGGTGCTCCTCTCCCTGATTCATGGAGCAGAGCAGTGATTATTTCAATATTTAAAAAGGGTGCAAGATCAGATTCAAGCAATTATAGGCCGATCAGCCTTATTGACATCTTGCAGAAGGTGTTTTGCCACCAGGTCTTGGCCAAACTCCAGGCGTCAGCTAACAACTTTGATGTCCTTTCACCATTCCAGGCTGGGTTTAGATCCAAGGTAGGAACTGTGGATCAAATATTTAGATTTTCCTTGATACTTTGGAAGTACAATAAGATCTTAAAGGATCATCTATATGTTGCCTTCATTGATCTGAGAGCAGCATTCGATCTGGTCCCTAGGGCTAATTTCTGGGCCACTCTAAGGTCAATGGGGGCTCCTCTAACCCTGGTAGGGATCCTGGAGAGGTTACATGAGAACAACTTTGCCCAAATGCGTTGTGGTAGGGACGGGGCACTAACGGAGAGGATTACCGTCAAACGGGGGCACGCCAGGGCTGCATATTGGCACCAATGTGGTTTTCTCTCTATAGCAACAATGCGTTTAATTACCTCCATGATTGCATAAATGACGCACCTAAACTTGGTGGTGATGGAGCGGGGTTCGAGAAAAGAAACCTGCTCGAATTAATATCCCCATAATACGTACTAACAGTAAGTAGTAAATGAGAACTAACGTGCACCTTACACAAACACGAGGGAAATAGCTTTGCGCATGAATGCACTAACGTGTATTAATATGTGTAGGAACTGAAAACCGTATTTGCAGTATGCTTTGAAGAAAACGAGAAATAATACATGACTAGGCCGCATGTGCATTTCGTAGTTGCATGTTGCATCTTGCTTTCAGACAATAAGTAATGCTGCTTTCTGCTTAAGGCTTATGCTAGGTAACTCTAACAGGGAATAGTACAAGGGAGGGGGGTACACAGTGAAAACTACATTGTCATATAATTAATAAATGTTCATTTTACATTTACTATAGTGTGCTGGATGAAACTCCATCTTTCTTAAATTGTCCGAAGAGGGAGGGGTGAACTGAGGAGTGAATCTGAACTGTCAGAGACAAGACAGACGTGCTGTGCACAGCAGAAAAAGATGCACAAGTTGAAGGTCAATGTGACGAATGTCTGCCAAGTGATGAAAACAATCGTGGGACCAGAGTCTTATTCCGCGGACGTTGTCAATTTTATGAATAAAGATGTTTAAATGTATCTTATGTAAGAAAACGTGGGAACGAATTAAGAACCAAACTGTGAGAAAGGATGTAAAACAATAAAATGACTAAATTGTACGTGAAGTCACTACGGTGTGACAGAGCACCCACTATACCCTCCAATCATCTGCTTAGTTTTTCATCTGCTTAGTGTATTTTTAATATATCATTGTAAAACATAGAACCACGAGGGGGAACCTAATTTTTAATAACCCCGTTGTTCTTTTGTCTCTTGTCCTCTTGTTCCTATTTAGTATATCAACAGAATACTGTCGAGGGGATACCTCGGGGCCAGAACAAGTGGTTCTGACACTCTCTTATCTCGGATAACGAGGTGAGAGAGATATATATATATTCTGGGACCGGCAGAGTCCTGAAGAAGGCCGGCGTGACCCTGAATGAGGGGCGCAAACACACGGCCGAAACATGTCGACGAATTGGCAGTAAGGAGGGGTGTAAGGAGCACATTACATCTCCCAATCACCACCATCCTTCAGGTTTTTAATCCTTGCCGGAGGGTCCAGGAATAAAGTATAGGCACAAAGACACCTCCGATCTAGTTTTAATATACACTGCACTTTCACTTCTGGTGATCCCAGTCACTTTAGACATTATTGTTTCTCTTTTGTGTTGTGTTTGTCTTTCCCTACCCTATGGCTCCACCCCAGGCGTTGGCTGCGCAGGGGTGTTTTGTAGCAGCCCTATGATGAAGCATGTCACACAACTGTGTGAGTGAGGGCAGTATTAAGACACACAGCACGTGCCACCACGGAATAGTGACACTTTTATCACTCCCTACTCCTTCATGTGTATAAAAAAAAAAAGAAAAAAGAAAAACCTCAGATAAGTGGACAACAACAGCGGCAACCACCAATAGCAGTTCCTCCCGAAGTTGCGGCAGTTCAGGAGATCGAGCTTCCTGCTGAGGAAGAAGAGCAAGCCACTCTTTCAGAAGATCCATTGTCTTCCAGATCCCCAGCAAGAAAAAGGAGGGTTAGTCCATCAACTTCTTCTCCAAGCCCTCCTTCTGATGATCTAGACACCACTTGGATCCTGCCTCAGTCTGAGAGTGAGACACGCCACAAGACAAGGCTAGGGAAAAGGAAGGTTCCTGAAAGCCTTAGAGTTATGGAGGTGGATGTAGAAGAGGAGGATGATGATGAGCCAGCCATCATGGACGTTAGCCCCGCCCCAGTGGAGAATGAAACCGACATTACCCCTGTGAGAAGTTGGCCTGGTATATGATGTCCACTATAATAAAGTGGGCACCTTGGCCTTGCACCAGTCCAAATGACCCTTATGGTGTATGAGGTCAAAGATAACCTTTAGAAAGCTATCCTAGTGGTAGCTGTGGAGAGCAGCCTTCAGGCTTAATCTTGAAGGAAAGTAAAGCAGCTTGTTTTACCAGAATATCACCTCCTGAATTAATTAAATGAAGGAGAACCACACACTAGTTATATAAAAATATGTATTTATTAATATAACACTCTCTACTATCCTCTACACGATGATAGAACACAAAGCACACAATACAAGATCAATAGAACAGTTGTAAGTAGCACAATACACAGTGGGCTCCATGGGGAGACCAAAATATATACTAAAATAGTGGTATAACATTCATGACTTGAGTCAAGACAAGGTCTGGAGCACGTAGAATCATTGGGAACCCAAGGAACCACCCAAGGTGAGTATATAGGGACCCCATGGAAGACGGGTGCAGTATGCTAACACGACCGCGGGCTCCGTACAATTCTATGGGGAAGTCGCGGTTGCAATTTTACAGTTTAAGGACCCTTCTAGGAGGACTTCGAGCAAACCCTTTGGAACTTAGGAGGTTGGGGAGCCACCCCACCCGTGGATACCGTAGTACCCAAGTTACCTATCCCATAGGAGCTGGGTGCATAGGTCTGGAGTGGTGTCGGAAACCGCCGTCGTTCTCAATGGAGGGCTGTGAAGAAATACTGCTGCCGTAAAGGTGAAAAGGGTCCGGTGGAATCCAAGCCTGGATTCTGGAAGGGAGGAACCTGAAAACAGTGGGGACGGAGTCTGGGTCACTTCAAAGTGACCAGGGGCTCGGTAGACGAATGCCCACCGATGTCCGGTGCAAAGAAGGGATGCTTGACTCTGCAGCCACGAGAACAGGAGATGTCGATGATGACCAGGAGCCAGGTGCCAGCTGTCCCACGAAGGTTGTCGAGTGCTGAGGGGTCGGTGTCTGGCTGAAGCACCAACAAACCTTGGCAAACGCAAACCACGCAGAGGGGTCAAGCAGGTTACGGTGTAGACCAGCAAGGTCCGGGGGACTCACCAAGCAATGGGGAGTCAGGGCACATCTGGAGCAACCAGGAAAGCCCAACAGAAATCAAGATGACCCTCACGAGGACCCACAGGCCGAATGACCAGGAGTCGCAAGGGGACCTCGAGCAAGATTGCAAAGCACCAGCCCACGGAGCACTCAGTGTGAGGAGGCCTGAGTTCTTTGGTGCAAATACTGCTCAGGGTCAGGACTACACAGAGTCCAATGCGCAAGCTTGGGAATTGCCAACAAGCATATGCAACTGCAAATGGATGCGGTGCACAGGGGTTTGGGTTATGCAGTCCCCACGAGGAATACTGGCCTCAAACTTGCTGATAGGGCAGATCAACCTCAGGGACCTATGTAACCCACCTCCTGTGATGCTGAAATCTTTGGAGTTTGCAGGAGCTCAGGAGCAGCAGACCGGTCAGTTGCATTGAGGTGCCTGCAAATGCAGGGGAGGGACTCCTTCACCCCAAGGGAGATTCTTCAGTTGCCTTAGTGCACCACAGGTCCTGCACAGAGCCTGTATGGAGCAAGGGCACAGACAAAGCTTTGGACGGAGAGGGAGACGAAGTCGGGCCCAGTCGAAGTCCAGCGAAGTCCAGAGTGTCCAGACGGTCGAAGGTCAGTGGTTTCTTCTCGTAGAATCTTGTCCACATAAAATCTAAAGTCTTACAGCCAGGTAAGCCCTTTTGTACCCACTGGAGAGGGTTGGACAGATTCAGGGGACCCTCCTAGGGGAGGGGCAGGACAGAGAAGAGGTTACTCCCATGTCCTTTGTCCAGTTTCGCGCCAGAGCAGGAGCCAATGGCTCCCAGAACTGGTTTGAGCTGGACTATGCACAGGGACACCAAATGTGCCCCAGGGGCAGACTTTCAGGCACTCTCAGAGTGCACCCACCCAGCCCCAATACACTAAATCCTGTCTGGGAGGTGGTCACACCTCCCTGTGACAGGATGCCCATTGTGCTGCCTTCCTCTGCTCGAGCTTGGCTCAGCAGCAGGAGGGCAGAAATGTGTCTCTGGTCGGCACCATCCATTTTGTGCAGTCCGGGTCGAGAAGGCTGGCACCGGATAGACCAGTGATCCCACGAAGCTCGCTTCTGAAGGGTGGAATCATACCTCCCACACCGGTGTGGAGGTATGATTCCAAGGTGTTTGATACCAAACACGATATGTTTCTATGCAGCCGTTTTCGAGATAGCATTTACCGCGAGGTTATAATGCACCTCTACCTATATGTCCGGCTGAGTCACAGACAACCCAGGAGAATGGTCTACGAAGGCTGCAGTGGGGCTCTGCTCATGCAGGGGCACCCCCTCTCATAAAACCCAGCACCCTGCTTTCAGGATTGGTAATGCCTGCTATAGGGGTGACTTATAAGTTTTAAGTGTAGTGACCTATAGATATAGTGAACCTATATCTAAAGTAAGTGGTGCAAGCACCGGCTTACACAGGCTGCAGTGGCAGACATGTAGTTCCATTTTGCATGGCCTCTCATGGGTGGCATAATACATGCTTCAGCCCATGGGAGACCTCTGGGGTACCTATGTCCTGGGTACATGGGTACTATATACTAGGGACTTATAAGGGTACCCCAGTATACAATCTGGAGTGTACCAAAGTACATGCATGTCAATTTAAAGGAGAAAGCAGATAGACTGGGGTCCTGATTAGCAGGATTTCAGTCAGACTAGTCAAAAACAGTGCAACATCAAGCAAAAAGTGGGGATAACCATAAGAAGCAGATCCTACTTTCCTACACAACCCCCCAAATGAAAGGACATGAGACTAACCTTGACCATTTGAGTCTTCATTGTCTAAGTGGAAATATCTGGAGAGTCCATCTGCATTGGCATGGTTATTCCCAGGTCTATGTTCCACTGTATAGTCCATCCCATGTAGGGAAATGGACCACCTCAAAAGTTTGGGCTTTTCAATCTTCATCTGTTTTAGCCATAAGAGGGGCTTATGGTCTGTCTGAACAATGAAGTGAGTGCCAAACAAGTATGGCCTCAGCTTCTTCAGAGCCCAAACCACAGCAAAGGCTTCCCTCTCAATAGCTGACCAATGTTTCTCTCTGGGGGTCAGCCTTCTGCTTATAAAAGCTACTGGCTGATCCTGACCCTCTTCATTCAGTTGTGATAACACAGCCCCTACCCCCAACTCAGATGCATCAGTTTGAACAATGAATGTCTTGGAATAGTCATGACTTCTCACAATGGGAGCAGTGCACATGGCCTGCTTCAGGTCATCAAATGCCTTCTGACAGCTAACGGTCCACTGAACTTTCTTAGGCATTTTCTTAGAGGTCAGATCATTTAAGGGGGTCACTATTGATCCATATCCCTTAACAAACCTCCTGTAATACCCAGCCAGGCCCAATAAAGCTCCGACCTGAGTCTGGGTAGTTGGAGCAACCCAGTCCATGATGGTCTGGATTTTGCTCTGCAATGGTTGAACCTGGCCTCCACCCACAAGGTGGCCCAGGTACACAACCTTACTCTGCCCTATCTGGCACTTGGTGGCCTTGATAGTGAGGCCTGCCTTTTGCAGGGCCTCCAGAAAATTTCTTAGGTGGACCAGGTGATCCTCCCAGGTGGAACTAAAGACAGGAATATCATCAAGATAAGCTGCACTGTAGTCTTCCAGGCCTGTGAGAACTTTATTCACCAACCTTTGAAATGTGGCAGGTGCATTCTTCAAGCCAAAGGGCATCACAATTAATTTATAATGCCCACTAGGGGTTGAAAATGCTGTTTTGGGTTTGGCATCCTCAGCTAGTCTGATTTGCCAAGATCCAGCAGTGAGATCAAATGTACTCAAGAACTTGGCTGAGGCCAAAGTATCAAGGAGCTCATCTGCCCTAGGAATAGGGTGAGCATCAGTCCTAGTGACTGCATTGAGCCCCCTGTAGTCTACACAAAACCTCATTTCTCTTTTATCACCCTGGGTATGAGGTTTGGGTACCAGGACCACTGGACTAGCCCAAGGGCTATCTGAGGGTTCAATGACTCCCAAGTCCAGCATCTTTTAAACCTCAGTCCTGATGCCGTCCCTGACATGGTCAGGTTGCCTGTAAATCTTATTTTTAACAGGCAGACTTTCACCGGTGTCCACATCATGGGTACACTAAGTGGTCTGACTAGGAGTCAGGGAAAACACATGTCTGTAGTGATTGAGGACCTTCCTGCAATCAGTCTGTTGCTGCTCAGTGAGGCTGCCTGCCAAGGCCACACCATCAACTGAGCCATCATCAGGGTTCTGTGAGAGGAGGTCAGGGAGTGGGTCACTCTCTTCCTCCTGTCCCTCATCAGTAGCCATGAGCAAGCCCATGTCTGCCCTGTCAACATATGGCTTGAGCCTGTTCACATGGAGCACCCTGTGGGGGCTCCTAGGAGCGCCAAGGTCCATCAGGTAGGTGACCTCTCCCTTCTGCTCAAGAATGGTATGGGGTCCACTCCACTTGTCCTGGAGAGCTGCTGGGGCCACAGGCTCCAACACCCATACCTTCTGTCCTGACTGATACACAGTCAGTACAGCCTTTTGGTCAGGCCAAGCTTTCTGTAATTCTTGGCTAGCCTCAAGGTTTTTACTTGCCTTCTTCATATACTCAGCCATCCTGGAGCGGAGACCAAGTACATAGTCCACTATGTCTTGCTTAGGTGGTTTGGCAGGTAACTCCCATCCCTCCTTCACTAAACACAAGGGACCCCTAACTGGATGCCCAAACAGAAGTTCAAAAGGGCTGTAGCCAACCCCCTTCTGTGGGACCTCTCTGTAGGCAAAGAGAAGGCAGGGCAACAGGACATCCTATTTTTGTCTAAGCTTTTCTGGGAGGCCCATTATCATGCCCTTCAGGGTTTTGTTGAACCTTTCAACTAACCCATTGCATTGTGGGTGATAGGGTGTGGTAAATTTGTAATTTACTCCACGCTCCTTCCACATAGCAGTAATGTAACTAAACATGAAGTTTGCACCTCTGTCAGTTAAGATCTCCTTAGGGAAACCCACTCTGGAAAAAATTCCCAGGAGGGCCCTGGCCACCACAGGAGCTGTGGTGGTTCTAAAGGGTATTGCTTCTGGGTACCTGGTGGCATGGTCCACCACCACTAGAATATATCTGTGCCCAGATGCAGTTGGAGGGTTCATGGGACCAATTATGTCAATCCCAACCCTCTCAAAGGGAACCACCACCACAGGTAGTCGTATTAGGGGGGCCTTTGTGGTACCACCTGCCTTACCACTGGCTTGACAGGTGGTACAGGAGTAAAACACACAAGATGATGGACGGAATGTTGCACATTGGCAAAACATTCACCCCCAGTCACAGATCTGGGTTTAATCCATCGTTATTTTGCTCACCACGCCACCCCAGTTCAGACATGGCCATATGCAAATCAGTCTTGACCCTGTGCCTCATGGGAACAGTCCAGCCCGAACTGCCAAGCCATGTCTTCCCTGGACCGGAATCAAGCATCCTAGGACCGGTTTCTGGCTATCAGCCGTCATCAGCCAGGATAGCTTGACTCCAGTGGCGTAGTGAGCACGGGACCCACGTCTGGGCATACCCTTCCCACATAGGGCGAACAGCAAAACACACAAGATGATGGACGGAATGTTGCACATTGGCAAAACATTCACCCCCAGTCACAGATCTGGGTTTAATCCATCGTTATTTTGCTCACCACGCCACCCCAGTTCAGACATGGCCATATGCAAATCAGTCTTGACCCTGTGCCTCATGGGAACTGTCCAGCCCGAACTGCCAAGCCATGTCTTCCCTGGACCGGAATCAAGCATCCTAGGACCGGTTTCTGGCTATCAGCCGTCATCAGCCAGGATAGCTTGACTCCAGTGGCGTAGTGAGCACGGGACCCACGTCTGGGCATACCCTTCCCACATAGGGCGAACAGCAAAACACACAAGATGATGGACGGAATGTTGCACATTGGCAAAACATTCACCCCCAGTCACAGATCTGGGTTTAATCCATCGTTATTTTGCTCACCACGCCACCCCAGTTCAGACATGGCCATATGCAAATCAGTCTTGACCCTGTGCCTCATGGGAACAGTCCAGCCCGAACTGCCAAGCCATGTCTTCCCTGGACCGGAATCAAGCATCCTAGGACCGGTTTCTGGCTATCAGCCGTCATCAGCCAGGATAGCTTGACTCCAGTAGCGTAGTGAGCACGGGACCCACGTCTGTGCATACCCTTCCCACATAGGGCGAACAGCAAAACACACAAGATGATGGACGGAATGTTGCACATTGGCAAAACATTCACCCCCAGTCACAGATCTGGGTTTAATCCATCGTTATTTTGCTCACCACGCCACCCCAGTTCAGACATGGCCATATGCAAATCAGTCTTGACCCTGTGCCTCATGGGAACAGTCCAGCCCGAACTGCCAAGCCATGTCTTCCCTGGACCGGAATCAAGCATCCTAGGACCGGTTTCTGGCTATCAGCCGTCATCAGCCAGGATAGCTTGACTCCAGTGGCGTAGTGAGCACGGGACCCACGTCTGGGCATACCCTTCCCACATAGGTCGAACAGCAAAACACACAAGATGATGGACGGAATGTTGCACATTGGCAAAACATTCACCCCCAGTCACAGATCTGGGTTTAATCCATCGTTATTTTGCTCACCACGCCACCCCAGTTCAGACATGGCCATATGCAAATCAGTCTTGACCCTGTGCCTCATGGGAACAGTCCAGCCCGAACTGCCAAGCCATGTCTTCCCTGGACCGGAATCAAGCATCCTAGGACCGGTTTCTGGCTATCAGCCGTCATCAGCCAGGATAGCTTGACTCCAGTGGCGTAGTGAGCACGGGACCCACGTCTGGGCATACCCTTCCCACATAGGGCGAACAGCAAAACACACAAGATGATGGACGGAATGTTGCACATTGGCAAAACATTCACCCCCAGTCACAGATCTGGGTTTAATCCATCGTTATTTTGCTCACCACGCCACCCCAGTTCAGACATGGCCATATGCAAATCAGTCTTGACCCTGTGCCTCATGGGAACTGTCCAGCCCGAACTGCCAAGCCATGTCTTCCCTGGACCGGAATCAAGCATCCTAGGACCGGTTTCTGGCTATCAGCCGTCATCAGCCAGGATAGCTTGACTCCAGTGGCGTAGTGAGCACGGGACCCACGTCTGGGCATACCCTTCCCACATAGGGCGAACAGCAAAACACACAAGATGATGGACGGAATGTTGCACATTGGCAAAACATTCACCCCCAGTCACAGATCTGGGTTTAATCCATCGTTATTTTGCTCACCACGCCACCCCAGTTCAGACATGGCCATATGCAAATCAGTCTTGACCCTGTGCCTCATGGGAACTGTCCAGCCCGAACTGCCAAGCCATGTCTTCCCTGGACCGGAATCAAGCATCCTAGGACCGGTTTCTGGCTATCAGCCGTCATCAGCCAGGATAGCTTGACTCCAGTGGCGTAGTGAGCACGGGACCCACGTCTGGGCATACCCTTCCCACATAGGGCGAACAGCAAAACACACAAGATGATGGACGGAATGTTGCACATTGGCAAAACATTCACCCCCAGTCACAGATCTGGGTTTAATCCATCGTTATTTTGCTCACCACGCCACCCCAGTTCAGACATGGCCATATGCAAATCAGTCTTGACCCTGTGCCTCATGGGAACAGTCCAGCCCGAACTGCCAAGCCATGTCTTCCCTGGACCGGAATCAAGCATCCTAGGACCGGTTTCTGGCTATCAGCCGTCATCAGCCAGGATAGCTTGACTCCAGTAGCGTAGTGAGCACGGGACCCACGTCTGTGCATACCCTTCCCACATAGGGCGAACAGCAAAACACACAAGATGATGGACGGAATGTTGCACATTGGCAAAACATTCACCCCCAGTCACAGATCTGGGTTTAATCCATCGTTATTTTGCTCACCACGCCACCCCAGTTCAGACATGGCCATATGCAAATCAGTCTTGACCCTGTGCCTCATGGGAACAGTCCAGCCCGAACTGCCAAGCCATGTCTTCCCTGGACCGGAATCAAGCATCCTAGGACCGGTTTCTGGCTATCAGCCGTCATCAGCCAGGATAGCTTGACTCCAGTGGCGTAGTGAGCACGGGACCCACGTCTGGGCATACCCTTCCCACATAGGTCGAACAGCAAAACACACAAGATGATGGACGGAATGTTGCACATTGGCAAAACATTCACCCCCAGTCACAGATCTGGGTTTAATCCATCGTTATTTTGCTCACCACGCCACCCCAGTTCAGACATGGCCATATGCAAATCAGTCTTGACCCTGTGCCTCATGGGAACAGTCCAGCCCGAACTGCCAAGCCATGTCTTCCCTGGACCGGAATCAAGCATCCTAGGACCGGTTTCTGGCTATCAGCCGTCATCAGCCAGGATAGCTTGACTCCAGTGGCGTAGTGAGCACGGGACCCACGTCTGGGCATACCCTTCCCACATAGGGCGAACAGCAAAACACACAAGATGATGGACGGAATGTTGCACATTGGCAAAACATTCACCCCCAGTCACAGATCTGGGTTTAATCCATCGTTATTTTGCTCACCACGCCACCCCAGTTCAGACATGGCCATATGCAAATCAGTCTTGACCCTGTGCCTCATGGGAACAGTCCAGCCCGAACTGCCAAGCCATGTCTTCCCTGGACCGGAATCAAGCATCCTAGGACCGGTTTCTGGCTATCAGCCGTCATCAGCCAGGATAGCTTGACTCCAGTGGCGTAGTGAGCACGGGACCCACGTCTGGGCATACCCTTCCCACATAGGGCGAACAGCAAAACACACAAGATGATGGACGGAATGTTGCACATTGGCAAAACATTCACCCCCAGTCACAGATCTGGGTTTAATCCATCGTGACAAAACTCCTTTGTGTCCTCTGATATGTGAGGCCAGTGAAAGTGAGGGACAAGCCTGTCCCAAGTCTCACTTTGGCCTAGGTGTCCTGCTAAAGTGATATCATGTGCCAGTGTCAGTAGGAAGCCCCTAAACTTCAGAGGTATGACCAACCTCCTTGTGGCACCAGGCTTGGGGTCTCTACCCTCTGAGTAAAGGAGTCCTTCATCCCAGTAGATCCTGTGGGACCCACTGGCACTCCCAGCAGCCTCAGCAGCAGCTTGCTGTCTGAGGGGTTCAAGAGAGGGGCAGCTGTGCTGCTCCTGACTCAGATCTGCCCTGGAAGGGCCCCCTGTCCCCAAGAACTCAACCTGATCAGGTTCAAGTTCCTCTGAGACAGTTCCTTCACAGGGACTGGGGTCATCTCCCTCAGGAGACTGATCCTCACTCTGAGTCTGGGGGGAAGGCACTGCCTTACCCCTACTGCTCCTTCTCTTAGAAGGCACCTGGTCCATTCTTCCAGGATCCAGGGCCTGTTCAGTTGAAGACAATTTGGCCTGTGACCTAGTCACAGCAAACACATCTGCAGAGATGCCCAACATTGCTGCATGTGTCCTGAGTTCCACTTCAGCCCAGGCTGAAGTTTCCAAATCATTGCCCAACAAGCATTCCACAGGGAGATCTGAGCTAACCACAACCTTCTTAGGGCCAGTTATCCCTCCCCAGCTGAAATTGACAACTGCCAAGGAATGGTCTGTCCTGACATTGGTAGCATTGGTCACTTGGTACATCTCACCAAGTATGATCTGGTCAGGGCCCACAAGATCTTTTGTCACCATTGTGACACTTGCTCCTGTGTCCCTATATGCCATGGCCTCCTTACCATTGATCAAAGGCTGTTGTCTGTATTTGCCCAGATTACTGGGACTTACAAATAGGGAGGCAATATCCATGCCTCCATCACAGACAAGAACAGCCTGAGCTGGAGTTCTGACTAGGCCAGAACCCATCTCAGATCCCAAGGTTAACCCTACTATACCCTTGTTCCTTGTACCACCACTTGGAGCTGAACTAGGGGGAACAGTTGCCTTAGGGGCAGTGGTGGTGGTAGGAGGATCCTTGGCCCTTGAACAATTGGCATCTCTTGTCCAATGGGTTTTCTCCTTACACAGGAAGCACCAAGGTTTCTTTTTGCCTTTACCTTTGTTAGACTGTGACTCCCCCCCCCAGATGCAGGTTTTTGGGGCCCTGATGAAGACTTCTGGTCTTTACCCTTTTCCCCACCCTTATTTGATGGTTTAGCATCTTGCTTCTTCTGGTCACCACCTGTGGTCTGGTTTTTCTGCTTCACCCTGGTTCTGACCCACCTATCTGCCTTCTTTCCCAATTCTTGGGGAGAAGCCAGATCAGAGTCAACCAGGTACTGATGCAACAACTGATTTTGGCATTTATTAAGGATCTGCTCCCTCATAATCAAATTGTACAATCCCTTGAAATCATTCACTTTTCTGCCAAGTAACCAGCCTTCCAGAGCCTTAGTAGCACAATCTACAAAGTCTACACAGCCCTGAGTCTGTGCCTTCTGGGTGTCTCTGAACTTAATCCTGTACTGTTCAGTGGTTGAAATATATGTCCCTTGGCGAGGAAAACAAACTCAAATTCACACAAGTACAACTTCAATCAGACTCATAGACCCCAAACAACGGGGAGTGCACATATACTGAAATCATTCAACTAAAACACCACCAGGCACAGGAATGCAGCGGCAGAGGCTTTATTCATATATTTATAAAAACCAGACTCCTATTATAAACATCACAATTTTCATTTAAAAACCTTAGTTGTCTTACAGTTCTAAAAAAACAATAACACTGATATGCATTAAAAACAGTTAATTCTGAGCACAGTAAATCCAATATACATTTAAAACCAACTCATTACTTTTGTTGTGACGCATATATAAACCATAAAAACAAATTATCAGTTATAATAAAAAAACATTTTATACAAAAATATACAATAGAAGAAAAAATATAAAGACCTAACAGGGAGACCCTATTTGCCAGCTAGAGAGGTACTGTTACAAAGCGTGATCCAACTTATTATGTAGAATTCATATCTTTATTGCTGTCCATCATTATTTTTGCAATATTCTTTCTCATAGTTGGATTCAGTAATTTAACAGCGTTGACGCGTTTCGGTGGTCTTGGCACTATAAACCCCACCTTCCTCAGGACCAAAAAGGTGTATCAGGGATAAGAACCTCCCTCTTCGAGGAACTACAAATAGATCAAATCTAAGAAAAGAAGAAAGAACAATAGGGAAGAAATATATAAAAATACATTTTTAGTATTATAACCCATTTCATGAACTAATCACCCGTTTAGAATATATTTCAGAATTCTTTTAAAAAACCAAAAACAAATCCCAATAGAGCAGACATAAACCTCCCGCCTAGGGCATCTCTCAATACAGTAATCGGTTATGGTGGATCATAGTTAGACCCTGACTCTTTCGTTCACACACTTCTTTCATACACAATTATTCAATTCCCATTTAGTCATATCAGTTATTCCTTTAAAGTTGTAAAGAAACTGCACTCACCAAAATTAGTGATGTGCTTCCTCATAGCATCAAATAATTTGTGCAACAAGTACTCTATCCTTCTTATTTCTACCGGTATAGGTAAATTCTGTCCTCGGTTCTAAAAAAAGAGAGAAACATTATCTACATGAATGTGGGGCCAATGGACCGCACAATTTAGAGGTTGATAGGTATAAGTCATGTTCTGATCCTTTGTGCGTGCATGATCTTACCCGAGAGACAGATTCCTATAGCACAGCAAGAATACGTTGAATTTTGGTTCCTGAATGGACCATCTCAAGGAAAGTGCTATCAATACCGGTGTGTTTGAATAACCGGAGATGTGGCTGTTCGCTAATTCCTTATGGTAAAGGTAAAGAAAGGGCTTTTGGTACCAGCAGTGGGTCCACCTGCTCAGTATCTGGGTAACCGCACCGGGCGTCTGTCCACAACCTGTTTCCGCAGTTTCTAAACAAAGAGATAAAGAAGCATGTCTAAATATATGAAGGCCTAGAATTCAATAGCTATAACAGAGGCAAATCAAGTACTGCCATAATTTTCAAATCCCGCACATCGCGCTTTATCTACGTACTGTGGGGTAAAGTAAAGATGGCATGCTGCCATAAACTCATATATCTACAGATGGGCAATCAACATTTATATGGGGCTTAGTAAACTCAGCCATGTAAAGTCCTCGCCTGTCATTATAGATATCCCACATTAAAAAACAATGTCTACCTGAGGAATAAATAGGTGAATTATGCTGTTTAAACCAAAAGATATAAATGGCAAAAAAATTCCTTGACATTATAGTAATTGATGTAATGAACTTAACGAAACGGAAACATGATTATAGGGGGTATTTTTTTTAATAAACAGCGCAAGTAATGAAACTCATCGTAAACTGCTATATCGGCATAGGCTATCTGGCACTGGGCAGTCATGTTCACATTACATGAATTATATATACAGTGTTATGCCCTTTATGTCCCCGTCTTTTCTTAGATAGTGAGCAGGCCGTGGTGTCGGTTAGCATGTGATGTCACAATGACCTAGCTGTGCTAATGCCGACTGGGGTCCTGTGTGTTCCATTTCTATTTAATTTAACTATCGTAAACACGGAAACAAACTCCTCAGTTCCAAATCGAAGAGCAGTTAGAAAAGAAACAACCCCCTCTAACTAGAGAGTGACGACGGGTAGTGCCTCCCTCCATACTACAAAATATATCTACTCTGCGTGCAGTCTGTGAGGGTGGCTTCTCACTTACATCTAATCTCAGCCCTGGTGCTCCTTCTATTTCAAAGAGTGAGCACTCTGGGATGGCCCGTTTTAAATACAGACTGACCCGGAAGTAGGACAATACAACTTCCGGGTGAGTCTCGTTTCCGTGGCGGCCATCTTGGAACTAGTCACGGAATTCAACATTATCATGTTTTTAAAGGTTATACCCTACTTTTTGTCAAAAGATAAATATGTTGGCTCACCTCGTTATAATCTCCAATGACAGGGATCCAATTTCAAATGTTTTTTAAAAAACAATATTCATCTAAAGTGAACAACATTTTCATATATAAATATCAGCATCAGAAAAAATGTTGATGACACTGAAAGGGGGGTCTATTATTAATTGCCACTAGAGTGAATTAATTACATTCTCAGAATAACCTAACAATCATAGCGGCCAACTTAAAGCTGGTCATCAATTACTACCCTCCACATGCCCTATCACAAGGCCATTGCACTATAGTTCAATAATAATGGTCCTGTGAAAGTTCCTGCTGGTCCTAAGTGCTGAAATAATATGGACTACTGAAATCTGGGAGTGCATACTCTCTGACAACATAGTACTGATGGTCAGCCAATCTATACAGGCAAGGTTCACACCCCAAATATAAGTTTCTTTTCACAGGTGTATGCAGTCATTAAGACTACGGGTGCTGTCTTTACTGTAAGGTAAAACGGATGTAACGGATCGGATACAGATACTGGCCAGTTTCTAAAATTATTTACCCAATAATGATCCATTCTCAGTCCTCCCTTTTGTTAAGTCCTTTTCTGATGGTGTCAAACTTAACCATGAACCACTGTTCTCTGAGCTTTCTCTTGCTATCTCTATTGCCTTCCCTTCTCTGGTCTTTGATCTTCTCTAACACAACCCATTTAATATCTGTAAGGGTGTGATTCTCTTGTGTCCAGTGATTAACCAAGGGGGCATTTTCTTTCCTTGTGTTAATAGCTGACCTATGTTCACATAGACGTTGCCTAAATTCATGCCCTGTCTCTCCAACGTAACCTAATCCACAGGGGAAAATTAACAGATAAATAACATTTTTGCTCCTGAAGTTGGTGAGGGTAGTGATCTTATGGGTGGCTCCATTCAGAGATACTTCTTGAGTCACTATACATAAATCACAAACACTGCAGTTCCCACACCTATGATTCCCTTTCGCTCTACTACCATCTATTGTAGTTTGTGTCTCATTTTGATCATCTCTATAAGTGTACACTAATGTATTCCTTAAGGTCCTCTTTTTCCTAAAGGCATAAAGTGGTTTGGGAAGCTTCTCATTGGTATCCTCATTTAGGAATTTCCAGTTACGGTTCACTATATTCTTTAATTTATTGCTAATGCCAGAAAATTGGCTTACCATAACTATTCTGTCTTTAGGTTGGTCACGTTTACCACCATTAAGGAGGCTATCCCAATCATAAAACCTTGCTCTCTTACATGAACGATTGATGAGTTTTCTGGGGTAGCCTCGTTCTTTTAACCTAGTCTTCAGCTATTCAGAGTGGGTGTAAAAATCTAGGATAGAGGTATAGTTTCTACGTAAGCGCAGAAACTGCCCAAAGGGAATATTATCCCTTTGGTTTCTAGGGTGGTAGCTGTTGTAGTGTAAAAGGGTATTCTTGTCGGTCGGTTTGGTGTACAACTCGACTTCTAGGGTCTCTTCTTTATGCTTAATAGTGATATCAAGGAAGTTCACACTGATGTTTCTTACATTGGCTGTGAACTTAAGATTACTATCACCCAGATTTAGCCAGGTTAGGAACTCCTCTAGTTGTTCCTTCGGTCCACGCCAAATGAAAGAAATATCATCAATAAAACGGCACCAATTGTAAACGTTTTCATAAAATGGTAAAATTTCATTGTGTATATGTTTTTCTTCAAAGGCCCCTACGTAAATAAAGGCCAGACTAGGGGCGCAAGTGGCCCCCATGCTGGTCCCCTTTAGTTGTATATACAGATCCTCCCAAAACAGAAAGATGTTATTAAGAAGTACCATGGAGACGCATTCCACAATGAAATCTTTATTGCGCCTTCTATCTGTGAGTTGTCTAAGGTTCTCTTAACTTCCTCAATAGTGTCAGTTTGAGGGATATTTGTATATAAAGCCTCGATGTCGAGGGTGACCATATATTCTGTTTGGTCATTAAACTCAAGGCCTTCAATTTTAGAAATCATATCAGCCGAGTCTTTAATATAAGACTTCTGTCTCTGTACTAACGGTTTGAGAAAGACATTGGCATACTTACTAAGGGGTAAGTATGGAGTCTATGGATGCCACAATGGGCCTCAGTGGAGGATCTAAAATGTTCTTATGTATCTAAGGAAGACCATAGAATTCTGGAATGTTAGGATTCCTATTATTTAAAAACAAGTATTCATTTGCATTTATCCATTCTTCATTTTTAGCCAACTCTAAAAGATTTACTGTCTTCGTCTTTAAGTCATCCAACAAAGAATTATGTACTCTGCGGTAGTGCTGCAGATTAGAAAGTAATTCTAAGGCTCTATTCTCATAATCTGTAGTATCGAAGATGACCACCCACTCCCCTCCCTTATCGGCGGGTTTGATTGTAATAGTGTGGTCTTTAGATAATGAATCGATAGCATTTCTTTGGTCCAGACATATTGTTAGTCTGGAAGTTATTTTCCTTCAATAAGTTGCTGACCTCCATACTAACAACTGATTCGAAGATATCTATATTTTTGTTTACTTGTCCAAGGCTAGGGGTAAATGTGGACTTGGGTTGGAGGCCCAAATCTATCGTTCTCTCCTTTTCGGGTCTTCCTTCAAAGAAACAACGTAATCTAATCTTTCTAAAAAAAAGCCGTAAGCATATTACCCTCTCGATCACCTCGGGATCCAGCAGCGAAGACGAATGTCTAAATAGAGAAGAGGGACAGGTGCAGAATAGGGAAAAAGAATATGAGGATTTTTTTAGATTCCAGACCAAAGAGAAATCAGAGGAACTATGTAAACAGAGGGAGGGGCAATCAGGCAAGGACCCAAGGGGGGAGGAATCAACAACCTCAGGAATACATAAGAACAAGGAGTCAGAAGTACTGGAGATAGACCGAACCCCTATCATCAACCTCTCTAATAGGCCTCTGAGTAGTGTAGAGGAAGAAGTGTTAGGGATGGGCTTTAGTTTTGTGCTCACTACAGGAACTAATAAAATCTAGGTAGAAAAGGACTTTAGGGCTTTTTTTAGAAAGATTAGATTACGTAGTTTCTTTGAAGGAAGACCCGAGAAGGAGAGAACAATAGATGCAGGTCCTCCGACCTAAGTGCACATTTACCCGTAGCCTTAGACAAGTAGACAAAAATATAGATATCTTCGAATCAGTTGTTAGTATGGAGGTCAACAACTTATTGAAGGAAAATAACTTCCAGACTAACAATATGTCTAAGGACAAAAGAAATGCTATGGATTCATTATCTAAAGACCACTCTATTACAATCAAACCCGCCGATAAGGGAGGGGGGTGGTCATCTTCCATACTACAGATTATGAGAATAGAGCCTTAGAATTACTTTCTAATCCTCAGCACTACCACAGAGTACATAATTCTTTGTTGGATGACTTAAAGACAAAGACAGTAAATCTTTTAGAGTTGGCTAAAAATGAAGAATGGATAAATGCAGATGAATACTTGTTTTTAAATAATAAGAATCCTAAAATTCCAGCGTTCCATGGTCTTCCTAAGATACATAAGAACATTTTAGATCCTCCACTGAGACCCATTGTGGCATCCATAGACTCCATACTTGAGCCCCTTAGTAAGTATGCAGATGTCTTTCTCAAACTGTTAGTAGAGACAGAAGTCTTATATTAAAGACTCGGCCGATATGATTTCTAAAATTGAAGGCCTTGAGTTTAATGACCAAACAGAATATATGGTCACCCTCGACATCGAGGCTTTATATACAAATATCCCTCAAACTGACACTATTGAGGAAGTTAAGAGAACCTTAGACAACTCACAGATAGAAGGCACCAATAAAGATTTTATTGTGGAATGCGTCTCCATGGTACTTCTTAATTACATCTTTCTGTTTGGGGAGGATCTGTATATACAACTAAAGGGGACCAGCATGGGGGCCACTTGCGCCCCTAGTCTGGCCTGTATTTACGTAGGGGCCTTTGAAGAAAAACATATACACAATGAAATTTCACCATTTTATGAAACCGTTTACAATTGGTGCCGTTTTATTGATGATATTTTTTTCATTTGGCGAGGACCGAAGGAACAACTAGAGGAGATCCTAACCTGGCTAAATCTGGGTGATAGTAATCTTAAATTCACAGCCAATGTAAGCAACATCAGTGTGAACTTCCTTGATATCACTATTAAGCATAAAGAAGGGACCCTAGAAGTCGAGTTGTACACCAAACCAACCGACAAGAATACCCTTTCACACTACAACAGCTACCACCCAAAAGCCAAAGGGATAATATTCCCTTGGGGCAGTTTCTGCGCTTACTTAGAAACTGTACCTCTTTCCAAGATTTTTATACCCACTCTGAGAAGCTGAAGACTAGGTTAAAAGAACAAGGCTACCCCAGAAAACTCATCAATCGTTCATGTAAGACAGCGAGGTTTTATGATAGGGATAGCCTCCTTAATGGTGGTAAACGTGACCAACCTAAAGACAGAATAGTTATGGTAAGCCAATTTTCTGGCATTAGCAATAAATTAAAGAATATAGTGAACCGTAAATGGAAAATCCTTAATGAGGATACCAATGAGAAGCTTCCCAAACCACTTTACGCCTTTAGGAAAAACAGGAACTTAAGGAATACATTAGTGTACACTTATAGAGACGATCAAAATGAGACACAAAGTAGAATAGATGGTGGTAGAGCGAAAGGGAATCATAGGTGTGGGAACTGAAGTGTTTGTGATTCATGTATGGTGACTCAAGAAGTGTCCCTGAATGGAGCCACCCATAAGATCACTACCCTCAACAACTGCAGGAGCAAAAATGTTATTTATCTGTTAATTTGATCCTGTGGATTAGGTTACGTTGGAGAGACAGGGCGTGAATTTAGGCAACGTCTATGTGAACATAGGTCAGCTATTAACACAAGGAAAGAAAATGCCCCCTTGGTTAATCACTGGACACAAGAGAATCACACCCTTACAGACATTAAATGGGTTGTGTTAAAGCAGATCAAAGACCAGGGAAGGGGAGGCAATAGAGATAGCGAAAGAAAACTCAGAGAACAGTGGTTCTTGGTTAAGTTTGACACCATCAGAAAAGGACTTAACAAAAGGGAGGACTGGGAACGGATCATTATTGGGTAAATAATTTTAGAAACTGGCCAGTATCTGTATCCGATCCGTTACATCCGTTTTACCTCACAGTAAAGACAGCACCAGTAGTCTTAATGACTGCATACACCTGTGAAAAGAAACTTATATTTGGGGTGTGAACCTTGCCTGTATAGATTGGCTGTCCATCAGTGCTATGTTGTCAGAGAGTACGCACTCCCAGATTTCAGTAGTCCATATTATTTCAGCACTTAGGACCAGCAGGAACTTCCATAGGACCATTATTATTGAAATATAGTGCAATGGCCTAGTGATAGGGCATGTGGAGGGTAGTAATTGATGACCAGCTTTAAGTTGGCCGCCGTGATTGTTAGGTTAATCTGAGAATGGTATTAATTCACTCTAGTGGCAATTAATAATAGACCCCCCTTTCAGTGTAATCAACATTTTTTCTGATGCTGATATTAATATATGAAAATGTTGTTCACCGTAGATGAATATATTTTTTTTTAAAACATTTGAAATTGGATCCATGTCATTGGAAATTATAACGAGGCGAGCCATCATATTTATCTATTGACAAAAAGTAGGGTATAACCTTTAAAAACATGATAATGTTGAATTCCGTGACTAGTTCCAAGATGGCCGCCACGGAAACGAGACTCACCCAGAGGTTATATTGTCCTACTTCGGGGTCAGTCTGTATTTAAAACGGACCATCCCAGAGTGCTCACTGTTTGAAATAGAAGGAGCACCAGGGCTGAGATTAGAGGTAAGTGAGAAGCCACCCTCACAGACTGCACGCAGAGTAGATATATTTTGTAGTATGGAGGGAGGCACTATCTGTCGTCACTCTCTAGTTAGAGGGGGTTGTTTCTTTTCTAACTGCTCCTCGATTTGGAACTGAGGAGTTTGTTTCCGTGTTTCCGATAGTTTAATTAAATTGAAATGGAACACACAGGACCCCAGTCGGCACTAGCACAGCTAGTTCGTTGTGACATCACACGCTAACCGACACCACGGCCTGCTCACTATCTAAGAAAAGACGTGGACAAAGGGCATAACGCTATATATATAATTCATGTAACATGTACATGACTGCCCAATGCCAGATAACCTATGCCGATATAGCAGTTTACAATGAGTTTCATTACTTGCGTTTTTTATTTTTAAAAATTACCCCCTATAATCATGTTCCAGTTTCATTAAGTTCATTACATAAATTACTATAATGTCAAGGAATTTTTTAGCCATTTATATCTTTTGGTTGAAACAGCTTAATACACCTATTTGTACCTCGGGCAGACATTGTTTTTTAATGTGGGATATCTATAATGACAGGCGAGGACTTTACATGGCTGAGTTTACTCAGCGCCCATATAAATGTTGATTGCCCATCTGTAGATATATGAGTTTATGGCAGCATGCCATCTTTACTTTACCCCACAGTACGTAGATAAAGCGCGATGTGCGGGATTTGAAAATTATGGCAGTACTTGATTTGCCTCTATTATAGCTATTGAATTCTAGGGCTTCATATATTTAGACATGCTTCTTTATGTCTTTGTTTAGAAACAGCGGACACGGGTTGTGGACAGACGCCCGGTGCAGTTACCCAGATACTGAGCAGGTGGGCCTGCTGCTGGTACCAAAAGCCCTTTCTTTACCTTTACCATAAGGAATTAGCGAACAGCCACATCTTTGGTTATTCAAACACACCGGTATTGATAGCACTTTCTTTGAGATGGTCCATTCAGGACCCAATATCCAACGTATTCTTGCTGTGCTATAGGAATCTGTCTCTCAGGTAAGATCATGCACGCACAAAGGATTAGAACAGGACTTATACCTATCAACCTCTAAATTCTGCGGTCCATTGGCCCCACATTCATGTAGATAATGCTTCTCTCTTTTTTTAGAACCGAGGACAGAATTTACCATTCCCGGTAGAAATAAGAAGGATAGAGTACTTGTTGCACAAATTATTTGATGCTATCACGAAGCACATCACTAATTTTGGTGAGTGCAGTTTCTTTACAACTTGAAAGGAATAACTGAAATGACTAAATGGGAATTGAATAATTGTGTATGAAAGAAGTGTGTGAACGAAAGAGTCAGGGTCTAACTATGATCCACCATACCCGATTACTGTATTGACAGATGCCCTAGGCAGGAGGTTTATGTCTGCTCAATTGGGATTTGTTTTTGATTTTTAAAAGAATTCTGAAATATATTCTAAACGGGTGGTTAGTTCATAAAATGGGTTATAATACTAAAAATGTATTTTTATATATTTCTTCCCTATTGTTCTTTCTTCTTTTCTTAGATTTGATCTATTTGTAGTTCCTCGAAGAGGGAGGTTCTTATCCCTGATACACCTTTTTGGTCCTGAGGAAGGTGGGGTTTATAGTGCCAAGACCACCCAAACGCGTTGACGCTGTTAAATTACTGAATCCAACTATGAGAATGAATATTGAAAAAATAATGATGGACAGCAATAAAGATATGAATTCTTTGTAATAAGTTGGATCAGGTTTTGTAACAGTACCTCTCTAGCTGTGCAATAGGGTCTCCCTGTTAGGTCTTTATATTTTTTCCTCTATTGTATATTTTTGTATAAAATGTTTTTTTATTATAACTGATAATTTTCTTTTATGGTTTATATGTGCGTCACAACAAAAGTAATGAGTTGGTTTTAAATGTATATTGGATTTACTGTGCTCAGAATGAACTGTTTTTAATGCATATCAGAGTTATTGTTTTTTTAGAACTGTAAGACAACTAAATTGTGATGTTTATAATAGGAGTCTGGTTTTTATAAATATATGAATAAAGCCTCTGCCGCTACACTCTTGGGCCTGGTGGTGTTTTCGTTGAATGATTTCAGTATATGTGCACTCCCCGCTGTTTGGGGTCTATGAGTCTGATTGAAGTTGTACTTGTGTGAATTTTAGTTTGTTTTCCTCTCCAAGGGACATATATTTTTTCCTCACTATTAAGTAGTGCCCTGGTCCCTTTGGTAGGTGGGGCCGCCTCTCTTTTCTACTCACTGTTCAGTGGTTAAGCCAAACCCATCAATGAGAGCACTCTTCAGGACTGAATAGTTGTCATCATCCTCTTCTCTAACAGTGAGGAGCTTATCTCTACCTTTGTCAGCAAAGGAGAGCCACAAGATAGCTGCCCACTGCTCTTGAGGGACCTTCTGTACTTTACAGGCCCTCTCTAAAGCAGTTATCCATTTGTGGATGTCATCCCAACCATGGTAGGGAGGGACTAACTTGCTCAGGTTCCTATTATCATAAGTATACTCCTTAATCCTAGGGACACTGTTGCTGCCACCATGGGACTCTAGTCCCAATCTTTTTATAGCCTTCTGGAGTTCTAGGGATTCCCTATCCAGGGCCAATTGCTCTTGCCTGAGCCTAAGCTTGACTTTCTCAAGCTCTAGAAATTGGCACTGTCTGTCATAAGATTTATCTCTCTTATGAGATATGGAGGTCCCTACAGACTGTCCTGAATGGTTAGATTCTGCAGAGGGAGCTCTAGATCTCCTTGGTAAACTCTGCCCTCTTCCAGGAGGAGTAAAGAGAGGGCCACTGGGGCCTTCTCCACCCTCTTCCTAAAGATCTGAGTTGTCCAGGTGGGGATCATCTTGATCCTCCTGGCCAGGGTTTGAGTCTAGGTCAAAAAAGGTTTCACCTTCCGTCCTGTCCTCATTCCCTGCCTCACCCACTCTTTCTACCTCATCTGACCCTGGGGTCTTCCTAAGGTCATCTAAGAGTAACACCTCAATGAGACGTTGGGTGTTGGCATTTCTCCCTGTCTTCAGCTTCCTAGCAACACACATGGCTTTTAATTCCTGGAATCCAAAACCATTGTACCTAGACGGCCGAGAGCCCCTGGCTTCTCCTTTAGAAGACTTAACTAGTCTGGTGTGGTGTATGCACCTACCTAACCTTGTGGGAACCAAACTCTCTTAGGTTGGAGAAAGGGTGTGCTAGACCCTTAACTTACCCAACCCTAAGTTCAGTAGAACTTACTTATTCTAATCTTTAAGTATTATATGTGCTTAATACTTTAGTGGTTTTCAGTGAATCAATCCAAAGAGATTTATCTGGAAAAACAATGCAGGCTTGAATCCCAACCGCTGCACACCAATGTGAGAAGTTGGCCTGGTATATGATGTCCACTAATTAAAGTGGGCACCTTGCACCAGTTCAAACGACCCTTATGATGTATGAGGTCAAAGATAACCTTTAGAAAGCTATCCTAGTGGTAGCTGTGGAGAGCAGCCTTCAGGCTTAATTTTGAAGGAATGTAAAGCATCTTGTTTTACCAGAATATCACCTCCTGAATTAATTAAATGAAGGAGAACCACAGAGTAGTTATATAAAAATATGTATTTATTAATATAACACTCTCTACTGTCCTCTACACGAGGATAGAACACAAAGCACACAATACAAGATCAATAGAACAGTTGTAAGTAGCACAATACACAGTGGGTTCCAGGGGGAGACCAACCCATATACTAAACTAGTGGTATAACATTCACGACTTGACTCAAGACAAGGTCTGGAGCACGTAGAATCGTTGGGACCCCAAGGAACCACCCAAGGTGAGTAGATAGGGACAACATGGAGATGGGTGCAGTGTGCTAACACGACTGCGGGCTCCGTACAATTCTATGGGGAAGTCGTGGTTGCAATTTTACAGTTTAAGGACCCTTCTAGAAGGACTTTGAGCAAACCCTTTGGAACTTAAGAGGTTTGAGAGCCACCCCACCTGTAGATACCATATTACCCGAGTTACCTATCCCAGAGGAGCCGGGTGCATAGGTCTGGAGTGGTGTCAGAAACCACCATCGTTCTCAATGGAGGGCTGTGAAGAAATACTGCTGCCGTGAAGGTGAAAAGGGTCCGGTGGAATCCAAGCCTGGATTCTGGAAGGGAGGAACCTGAAAGCAGAGGGGACAGAGTCTGGGTCACTTCAGAGTGACCAGGGGCTCGGTAGACGAATGCCCACCGATGTCGGGTGCTTCAGGTGCGAAGAAGGGATGCTTGACTCTGCAGCCAGGAGGACCTATAGATGTCGACGATGACCAGGAGCCAGATGCGAGCTGTCCCATGAAGGATGTCGAGTGCTGAGGGTCGGTGTCCTGCTGGAGCACCAACAAGCCCTGGCAAACACAACCCACGCAGGAAGGTCAAGCAGGTTACGGTGTGGACCAGCAAGGTCCAGGGGACTCACCAAGCAATGGGGAGTCAGGGCACATCTGGAGCAACCAGGAAAGCCCAACAGAAATCAAGATGACCCTCACGAGGACCCACAGGCTGAATCACCAGGAGTCGCAAAGGGACCTCGAGCAAGATTGCAAAGTAACAACCCACGGAGCACTCGGTGTGAGGAGGCTGGAGTTCTTTGGTGCAAATACTGCTCAGGGTCAGGACTACACGAAGTCCAATGCACAAGCTCAGGAATTGCCAGCAAGCATATGCAACTGCAAATGGATGCGGTGCTCAGGGGTTCAGGTTATGCAGTCCCCACGAGGGATACTGGCCTCAAACTTGCTGAGAGGGCAGATCAACCTCAGTGACCTTCGTCACCCACCACCTGTGTTGCTGAAATCTTCGGAGTCCGCAGGAGCTCAGGAGCAGCAGACAGGTCAGTTGTGTTGAGGTGCCTGCAAATGCAGGGGAGGGACTCCTTCACCCCAAGGGAGATTCTTCACTTGTCCTCAGTGCACCACAGGTCCTGCATGGAGCCTATATGGAGCAAGGGCACAGACAAAGCTTTGGACGGAGAGGGAGACGAAGTCGGGCCCAGTCGAAGTCCAGCGAAGTCCAGAGTGTCCAGACGGTCGAAGGTCAGTGGTTTCTTTTTGTAGAATCTTGTCCACGTAAAATCTAAAGTCTTACAGCCAGGTAAGCCCTTTTGTACCCACTGGAGAGGGTTGGACAGATTCAGGGGACCCTCCTAGGGGAGGGGCAGGACAGAGAAGAGGTTACTCCCATGTCCTTTGTCCAGTTTTGCGCCAGAGCAGGAGCCAATGGCTCCCAGAACTGGTTTGAGCTGGACTATGCACAGGGAAACCAAATGTGCCCCAGGTGCAGACTTTCAGGCATTCTCAGAGTGCACCAACCCAGCCCCAATACACTAAATCCTGTCTGGGAAGGGGTCACACCTCCCTGTGACAGGATGCCTATTGTGCTGCCTTCCTCTGCTCAAGCTTGTCTCAGCAGCAGGAGGGCAGAAATGTGTCTCTGGACTGCAGCATCCATTTTGTGCTGTCCAGGTTGAGAAGGCTGGCACTGGATAGACCAGTGACCCCACAAAGCTTGCTTCTGAAGGGTGGAATCATACCTCCCACACCTGTTCCCAGTGTGGAGGTATGATTCCAAGGTGTTTGATACCAAACACGATATGTTTCTATACAGCCATTTTCGAGATAGCATTTACCGCGAGGTTATAATGCACCTCTACCTATATTTCCGGCTGAATCACAGACAACCCGGAGAATGGTCTCCGAAGGCTGCAGAGGGGCTCTGCTCATGCAGGGGCACCCCCTCACATAAAACCCAGCACCCTGCCTTCAGGATTGATAAGGCCTGCTATAGAGGAGACATACGTTTTAAGTGTAGTGACCTATAGATATAGTGAACCTATATCTAAAGTAAGTGGTGCAAGCACCAGCTTACACAGGCTGCAGTAGCAGACCTGTAGTTCCATTTTGCATGGCCTCTCATGGGTGGCATAATACATGCTTCAGCCCATGGGAGATCTCTGGGGTACCTATGCCCTGGGTACATGGGTACCATATACTAGGGACTTATAAGGGTAACCCAGTATCCAATCTGGACTGTACCAAAGTACATGCATGTCAATTTAAAGGAGAAAGCAGATAGACTGGGGTCCTGATTAGCAGGATCCCAGTCAGACTAGTCAAAAACAGTGCAACATCAAGCAAAAAGTGGGGGTAACCATAAGAAGCAGATCCTACTTTCCTACAACCCCGTCCCAAATTGCTATGAGGGATGTGGCACCACAGATACCACCAACACAGATACCACCAACACTACCTCCAGTTGCCATATTTAAAAGTCCCGGCAGTGACCTACATCCACCATAACAACCACCTCAGTAGAAGTAGGGACTGCAGAGAGTGAACTGTCACGCCTACTTACCAGTTCATCCTACATTGCAAGTGGCACCAGTAGCGTCAGAAAGTTGACCTCCCCAGTTTAGGACTTCTTTTCGGTTAGCAGGAAGGAGGTGAACATTGCCATATGCTCCATTTGTGGAGCAAGTGTTAGTCGGGGTAAGCTTTGTACAAACTATGGTACCGGAGGCCAAACAACCCATCTGAGAAAACACCACTTTATCCTGGAGACAAAACTATTCTGATTCCAGGAAACTTAAATATAGAGAGTCAATCAGATCATACAAAGCTGGAATTAAAGTTGCACAAGCTGCCTTTTATGAGGAGAAAATCATCCTAGCAGCAAACTCCCCCAAAGAAATTTTTCGAATTGCCAAAACCCTCTCCAATCTGCCTCAGAAGCAGCCAACATCAGAGGGGGCACTCACAAGGTGTAATAACTTGGCTGAGTTTTTCCAACAGAAAATTCACAACATTTACATGTCCCTTCCGGCCTTTCAGAATCAACAATTTATGACACCGACTTTGGAGCCACTTGCCGGAACTCAAATCACATTAGGGCAATTCCCCCTTTTGGATCCTGCCTCATTGGACTTAATCATGGCAAAAATAAAGTCGGGCTCCCCTACTGATCCTGCCCCTCCTTTGCCCCTGATTTTAGCTGCCGAGACCATTTGTCCTGTAATCCTTGATCTGGTCAACTCCTCCATCTCTTCCGGAACGGTTCCCCCCGCCTGGAAGTGCGCACTGGTAAAGGCCCTTTTAAAGAAACCCAACCTCGACCAGTCCAACTTAGCCAACTTTCGTCCCATTTCGCTCCTTCCCTGGACGAGTAAGATTCTGGAAAAACATATAAATTCTACCTTAGTAGATCTTCTAGAATCCAACAATCTCCTTCATCATTCCCAAACTGGCTTTCGCCCTCAACTAGGGACCGAAACTGCCCTTTTAGCAGTAACTGAGGAGGCGAGGCGGATACTGGATAAGGGAGGCAAGGCAGCGATTATCCTACTTGACCTCAGTGCCGCTTTCAACACTGTTAACCATGGCACTTTGATCCACCGGCTCAAGAGTGTGGGAGTGACCGGGACGGCTATAACATGGCTACAATCCTTTCTTAGTGATCGGTTCTTTCAGGTCTTTGAGGGTGATGTTGTCTCCAACCGGCTGTCTCTCAGCTGTGGGGTTCCCCAGGGCTCCTCCCTGAGCCCCACGCTGTTTAACATCTATATGAGACCCTTGGCAGAGATTGTCCAACCATTTGGCATTAAGATCATCACATATGCAGATGACACGCAGCTCGTGGTGGCATTGAACCACCCCGAGAGGTCATCTAGCACCCTAAGCCCGTGCCTAGAGGAAGTTGCCAGGTGGATGGAACTCTCTTGCCTTAAGCTGAACGGGGACAAGACCGAGCTTATGCTCCTGGGCAACTCACCCTCATTCGATCCTGTTTTGCTCTGGCCTAACTGCCTCGGTCCTGCATCAGATCCGAAGACTCAGATTAAGAGCCTTGGTGTGTGGCTTGATCACTCGCTCAGCTTCAACCACCAGGCTGTCAAAATCTCAACCACATGCTACGGCCTCCTGAGGATGCTCCGAAATATCCTTCCCCTTCTCCCTTTTCCGGCGAGAAGGATCATGGTCCAGGCCCTCATCCTCTCTCGCCTGGACTATGGGAATTTCCTCTACTTGGGAGCCCCCCAATCCACCATCCATAAGCTCCAGATCATTCAGAACTGTGCTACTCGCATGCTTCTACATGTCCCTCGTCGACAATCTGCGAAACCTGCACTAAGAAGCTTCCATTGGCTACCAGTCAGGGCAAGGATCCAGTTTAAGGCCATGTGCCTGACTCACAGGGCCTTCTGGAAGAAGGGCCCAGTGTCAATCCAATCCATGATCACTCCCTATCAACCTCCAAGAGATCTCCGCTCTATGTCTTCCTTCCTAGTCACCACACATAGAATAAGAAAGGCTAGATGGGGCGGGCGCTCCTTCTCCCATAATGCTGCTAACTCATGGAACTCCCTCCCACTATACCTGCGGAAGGAGCGCAACCTGCTCTCTTTTCGAAAGCTTCTAAAAACCGTTCTCTTCAATGAATGCAACTAATCCGCTCCTCCCCTGTCATTCTGCATCAGTCCACAGCGCTGGGAGGCCTTAGGGTAGCCATTGCGCTATATAAATTCTATCTCATTCAGTGGGAGGCGCACCTTAGCGGCCAAAAAACTTCAAGTGTTGTTGGTGGAGTGGGTAAAAGTCTGAGCAGGGAATCAAATCCAATCACGGTTGAAGGTGAAGAAGAGGAAGACATTTTCTCCGGTACACAAAGCAGCCCTGTCCCCAGCAGTGTAGTGGTATGGCCCACATGATCATCATCAGTAACATCGAAATGGCACAAGAGACAGTGACTGCTGCTCCGAAATGCACATTGAGCCTACCAATGTCTGCTAAGAAGTCACCTGCATCAGTGGCACCAGAAAATAAAAAAATCTAGGCTACCATTCTCGGCATGTTTAGGCCGGAGGGGCAGTACGAACGCAACCACCCAACGGCACGTTTGTATAACGCGAAGCTGTCTAAAATGTTAGCGCTGGACCTCCTCCCTTTCTCTTTTGTGGAAAGGTTTGGTTTTCTTGAATTTGAGGCAGCCATCTGCCCGAAATGGTAGGTTCAGAGTCACACACTATTCTGGAGGGTGACCTTGGCACACATTTTTCACCACTTTCTCTGACTTGGTTCTTTCTTATCTTTTCTGGGACAGGTATTAGAGACATATTTCGTGGTATATGCATGTGTTTTAAGACAAATTGTATACTACCAGATCATATTAAGTTTGTTTCCCTGCACATTGTACATAGTAGATAATGGGCATTGTTTTTGTTATCCTAGATTTAAGCCCCTGAAGAAGGGCTGAGTGGCCCGAAATACATTGGGTGGGCATGAAATTTGAAAAATGAACACTTTCTGCATCAACTGGATCAAATGAATTTTCTGTGATGTTAACAGAATAAATGTTGTCATTATTGTGAAAACTTATAGTTTTGTCTTGAGCAACGATCCTGTTTACATGTTTTTAAAAAAATGCTTTTTCATACAGCATGGTGTAAAAGGTTTATGTAAAAGATTTAAGAAGGTTGTTTTGGATCATAATTATGCATAAGCACATAGCAATAGTGCACAGTGGTCAAGTCTAATCACTTGAAGTATGTTGGTATTGATACAGACATGTTTAGACAGCATGTCCACCACTGAAGCATGCTAGATTAGCAAGTTTAGTCATTTCAGATCGAATAAAAAGCAGAAATAGATAGGAGTGCTCCACTTTCCTCACAAGTAATATAGTTAATGCCATGGCAGATGGTGGCTATTTCAGGGTCCTGTGTTTGACGCACTGCATTAACATCATTGTTCAAGACTTTCTGAAAAAAGAAGACCGAATCAGCAACTTACTGACCACCTGCAGAAGAATCTGCACACATTTCAGCCATTCTTTTAAAGCCCGGAAGCAGCTGAGGATCATTCAACATGATAATAGAATTCCAGTTAAAGCACTCATCCAGGAGGTGCCAACATGTTGGAACAAGACTCATTACATGCTTGAACGTCTGTTTGAGCAGTACAGACCAATCAATGAATATGTCATGCAAAGAGGGGATGCAACTGAGAAAGGCATGATCATTGAGATGGACAAATGGGGCCTAGTTAAATGCCTGACAGAGATGCTGCTTCCTTTCGAGGTATTCACACGTGAAGTCAGCAAGGAGGACAGTACCATGGGCCAAGCTATCCCATTGTTACACATGCTACAGGAACAGCTAAAGGAGGTGTTTGCAATGTACGCAGGTGTGGAGGAAAAAAAGGAAGCATATGAGTTAGTGGAGAGCTTAATCCTTCACTTATCTGCAAATACAAGGGTGCAAAGAGACATTGTGTCATCCAACCATTACATTTGTGCCACAATTCTTGATCCATGGTACAAACCATTACTGGACACTTTCATTCCTTTTTCAGACAGGGATGTTGCTAACTACAAAACTTGGATAGGTGTGCAAGCCAGTCAGCTAGTAAAAGAATGGCCGGGAATTAGAGGCCCGCTACTCCAGGGCACAACAAGTACTGCAGGGCAGCCTTCAAGTTCAACTTCAGAGCCTGAGGGCAGTGCGGTTGGCTCACAGCAGCCAAAACCACCAACAGCAAGAACAACATCAACAACAAGAACAGGAGCATCAGCTCCAAAATCGGCAATGGAATGGTTTCCACTGGCAGGGCTTAAGTCCAGTGCTGAGGCAAAGGCAAAAGAGGTCGAGCAAAGTGGAGCCCCCATGACCATTGAGTGGATGGTCCAGGCCTATCTGGATGACCCAACAGAGGTCTACTTTGATCAAAACCCATTGCTGTATTGGTATGAGAAAAGGTGCCAATGGCCAGTGCTCAGCAGGCTGGCGATAAACAGTCTGGTTTGCCCTGTGGCTAGTGTCTCTGCTGATTGTGTTTTCAGTGCTGCTGGTGCTGTTCTGACAGTGAGAAGGACCAGTCTCTCGCCCCAAACGTGGAGAGATTAACCATGATCAAAAGGAATCAGCACTTTATATCACCGGATTACACCACACCTGAAGTACCACAGCAGGAAGATGACGGAGACTCAGGTCATGGAAGTGGCGTGTTAGATGACCTACTGCTGGGCGAACCACCAGAGTTTGAGGACGAGCTGACAACTAGGCTTTCTAGTTACTTTCTTTCTTTGATGCCCAAAAAAAAAAAAGATATAGCTAAGGGACATTATTTACTTTATTATTTGTGTGTGTCTGGTTCACAAATCCATCCCTACCGTCTTACTCTTAAACAGATTTTTTTACCGGATTGTAGTTGCAATTGTGTGCAGTCAGTAAAGAAGTAAGTCCTGACTCGCCCTAAAGCCATTTCCCCCAAGCCAGACATTGAATGGAGAATACAAACAAATCTGTGCCTGCCTCCAACCCTGGGCTCTGACGATCTATCTATCCTTTCCTAGCCTAGAGGGACTGCCCCACATGTGACATTATTATAATGCAATTTACAGTGAACAAATGGAGGATCTGCATTCTGCAATGTGCCACCAATCGAATCATGGACAGTGAGCACACTGGAAGAACAGGTAAATGATGGCATGCATTGCACGCTGAGCGATTGTTGTTTATTGTGAATGATGTGAATTTGTTGTGAATGATGTGTCATCATCATGTGTGTTGAGAGTGACTTGAGAAGTGATGATTCATGTGGTGGCTGGCAGGCAGTTTGAGAATGGGTGTTTGTTTGTTACGCTTTATGTGTTAGTGATGATGATTGAGATTCACAATTTTGGTGGCCTACCGACAGCTGGTCACTAATTTTACCCTGAAGGTTATATTTTATTCTTCCCCTTTGAGAGATCGGATAGTGAGATTCCTTCACCGGGTCCACTCCACACTGTCCATACTGCTTTGTTTGTTGTTTTATGCTTTATTTATATTCCTCAAAGACAGACCCGACCAGTCACTTAGATAATGCAAAGCTTGCAAACACAAATCAGTCTAGTCTACTCTATTCTACACACAAAAAAGTGACTCAAGTCAATCTTCCCCTTCTTGTTCAATAACAAAATTGTACTACAGGATGATCCATTGCATTTTGAGTCAGGACGAGTCTGGACTCACTCGGGACACTGTGGGTAAGGAGTTGGACACCATACTCGGAGTCAGACTCAGGAGGATCAGAGATGATTGATGGAATGACTCAGGCCGCAGGCGTGAGCATGAATACTTCGAGAAATGGCACCAGAAGAAGATGGAAGTTTTCAAATACGCTGAAACCAACCAAGTTGGATGATGTTGACTTTGAAGTTGCCTAAAGGTAAACAACACACCAGACCAGACCTGCATGTAAGTGGAGGTTGGATGGGGGCCTGTTGTTGGAGGTAACTGCTAGAAACAGACATGATTTAGCCATGCTGCCTCTGAAAGTCTTCTTGTTGCACTTGAGTCCTCATGCAGTTTAACTTTTCTCCTTGATTTTTCAATATCATTTTTATTTTTCCATCTACAGGACCTTTACCCTGCGCCATACTGGAAAAACAACTCACACTTACCTTACCAAACCGCATCCGCCAGAAACGCAAGACTGACGGACAGTCCAAGAGAAATGCAGAGATGCAACTCCTAATTTGGCAATACAGTACAATTTTTTTCTCTTCAATCATTACAACTGTGTGTGTTATTTATGTTTGCTTATTTGACTCCTACAGATATTTTAATTTTATTTGCTATCTTTCAAAGCCTGGTACAACAGAACATAATGTAACTTGGGTCTCTCTGGGGGCAGACAGACAATTTGATAATATACTGTCCTGTTACTGTACTAGTCTAGTACTACTCATCATCATGCATGAATTTCCTTTTCCTCCCATAACAGATTTATGATGGTTGGCTGCCAAGATGAATGTGTTGTCCATGTGTAGTGTTTGTCTTTGTCAAACCTTTCCCTCAAATCCCCCTTCCCATCCACTCATTGAACCCCTAACCCTCTTCCCCCGGGCTGTGTGATTTATTGAGGTGTGTCTAAATTAAATTTACATGAATAATTCATCACACACTTGCTGGGGCGGTTGTGGTGAAAGCAACACCAACTCAAGGCAGGGCGAGGATCTTCTTCTGCTCTAAGTATATAGCCCACACTGGCAATATTATATATATTAGATTGCCCACCCACACAGTATTCGATATTCAAATTTTTTCCAGAGGAACATAATCCATCATAATTGCCAGCATCATCATCCTTCCAGCACTAAAGGTTACGCTTGTCCACTGCATAGCTCGAGTTGACTTCAGTTTGTAACTTGTACTAGGCTAGCCCACCATTCAGTTTTATTTTACTTTAGCATTGCTTATCATGGTTTCTCGTTTGGCAGTCTTCTTCTTGTGTACTGTACTGCTACCAGTCGTACTCTAGTCTACCTCAGGTGACTGTCTCATTTTTTTTGTGTGCAAAGTTTACATTTAAAACTGCATTATGTCAGTTTTAAATATGTCAATTTAATTATGTCCCTGCGATGATTATTCATTCCTCATCCTACAGTTTGAGATCGGCTAGGAGGGAGTGGAACCTGGCTGCAGAATCTGGTGCTGCCTTTCACTAGTATTCGTCGACTAGTCCGCTAGCATGCTGCTACTGTCTCCTACTACCACCACCATGGCTCCTTGGGAAACCAAACCATCACCATGCAGCCATCACTTCGCCTAATCAATCACAGGTAAGAGAAGAACTGTGGGGGATTATTTGAAGATGCAATAATCTATATACTACAGAAATTAATTAATTCACACACCCACACCCCTTCTGAGTCCATAGGGGTTAATATAGTTGCAGACTGCAAAGACTAGGAGGAGAGAATAGTAGGACAAGTGAGGGTACCACTTCTATCTGTTGGTGTGTTACACTATCAGCAGATTTAAAAAACTGGCTGCAGCCCTGCTACAAAGGAAACAGTGCTAAGTAAAAGAGTAAACCCCCGAAAAAAGATTTACATCATATGTATTGTAAAACTAAAAATGTATTCCTCTAACAAATATAAAACTAGAAGAAAAGCCCAAGACACCTGACCCACCCCCACCCAAACCCCAACCAATGTCCAACGAAAGTCCAAAATCCAAATTGTCCAAACAAATGTCCATAAAAAAAGATTCCAAAAACCCCAATCTAATTTCCCCAACTCCCACATTCCCACCCTCTCCCCAACAGGTCCCATCCACCAAAGAAAAGATTTAAAAAGGGCAAAGAGAGAGGCCTAGCTGTGGGCAAGGATTCGGATCATCCTCTCTAGCTTGTCAAAATGCTTCTCTATCCGGCTTTCAAGGCACGTCATCCTAAGGAGCATGCGGCGCTGAAATGATCGAAGTGTCAAGGGGGGAGCAGCAGTGTTTGAAGATGAAGAGTGGCGGCGGGCGGATGCCGGACCACTGTGCTGTACCACCGGAGGCACTACTGGGGCCTGGCTGGGGCCCAGGGCATTGGAGGCTGCAGTTGCTGCCACCTCTTCCTCCTCCTCCAGGACCACCAGCCGCCTATATTCGGCCCTTATGGCCTCCAGCTTCCTTTGCCGGGTCTTGGCTGCTCTCTCCCGCCTGTCAGATAGTGGATTGGCAGGAGTAGCTATATCAAGAAAGAAAAAAGACAAATTGTAACCAATACTCTTACCAAACAAGTAACACATAAAATTATATAGTGGCACAGTAGCACTAGCAGTACATAACATTTGTGGTATCCTCGGTTCCTCTGCCCCTAGGATTTGCATGAGATTAGAGTTTCAGGCATTAGGCACTATGGAATAGACAAGTATTCTTCTTCTCTCTCTCTTGTTTAGCTAAATTAATCTTGTAGGCATGCCAGCTCAGCTTGCCCCCTAGATAGACATACTTGTGTCGCAGACTTGAATTACTTTACTACTGTCTGCAGGTGGGGCAACTGTACTGCACAATAATCTCTTTTTCTATTATGGCCATGCTCTGTTAAATAGCAAATGCTCAATTTCACTTTCACCCTCACTAGTCTACAACAAGGCAGATAAATAGTTGCTAACATGAACGATGATAAACGTCACAACGTCACGTGAGGTACTACTATTGTAATTGTAACCATGCAGCCGATAGGCCACCCATGGCTGACACTGTCAAAAAATGGCATGGGTAGAGAGTGGGCCTCGGAGGGAGGCGATTGATGATGGCTGGGTACATAATATATATGTTGTGCTTGGAAACTACTGTGAGTCAAGGGAGTAGTCCTAAATACACCTCAAACCTTTGAATCAAAAACCTTGATAAAAAAAACATTCCTTGTTTACTCTTCTTCCCAGGGATTTTTCCATTTATCATTGCATTGTTCTTCTAGCATTATTTTATCACCCTTGGCTTTGCTACTCAGGCACGGTTTAATTTTTACATTCTCTTCATCCAGTCTTCACCTATGAATGAATACCATCCATCCATCCATCCAAACATGGCTATCATTCTCAACAAACCTTTCACTAACATACATTTGTCATTTGACCACCCATGCGTCCTTGCTTTAGGTTTACCCATTAAACCCCCGGAAGATACCTTTCACCCATACATTTTCACATACCCAGGCAGGCATCTTTTTTTTACCTTTCACCCATCCTTCAACCACCCACGCATTCTATCAGCCACCTATATCATCCCTTCACCCACACAACCTTCTCTGCCAGTCATATTACATTTCACCTATCCTTCCTCCTACCATCCTTCTTTCCCTTTTCCGTCAACCCATCAAGGTCTGAGTCTTCTTCATAAAACTTTCTCTGCTGAGTTGAAGATAGAAGAGGCCATTAGTTACTCAACTCCCGCTGTATATGATAATGCTAAGTAAAGGGTGTCTCCCTCTTCAACAGTTCACAACATAGGGGCCGATTCCGATCTCGGCCGGTAGGGCTCCGAATCGGATTCGGCTTAACCAGATCCGATTCGGAGCCCTATTGCCCGACCGATTCGTACGCGCGTCCGGGCGAGCGAGTATGATGCGAAATCGCCGACTGACTCGTCCGGGCGTCCCGACCGCTCCGACCGACTCGTTCCCGGGTCTAACCGCACCGACCGACTCGCTCGGACTCGACTCGCACCGCGCAATGGAGACGTTCCCCGGCCGGGTAAGTACGATGCACGCCGCGAGCAGTCCGACCGAGCCGTGCACTCCGGCTCGAAAGAGCAGTCGGAGCCGTACTTTGGGGGTCCGTGTCGGACCCCCCTGTACGCGTACCCGCGTGAGTCGCACACAGGGGGGACCAATGGGTCCCCCCTACCTGTGCGTGTACGGCACGAGTCGCTTTGCCGCGTACACGCTGTAGGGGGCGCCCTTGTCCGCCTCGCACCCATTGAGCCAATGGGAGCCTGCGTATGCGTTGTACGACAGGCTCCCATTGACTTCAATGGGAGTCCGACCGACTCGAGTCCGATGGCATACGTGCGCATCGTACTCGTTCGGTCGGGCTGCACGGGTCCGATTCGGTCGGAAATCTCTCCGGGTCCGGCTCGATGGGAGAGATTTCCGGCTCGAATCGGAATCGGCCCCTTAGTCTCAACAGTACAGTGTACGGTGTACATGCTTGCAGCGAGTGTATAACCCCTTCGATGCTTCTGTCGGCCAACGGCCGTCGCGAGCACTACCTCGGTAGTGCTGCGCAAGTCCGTTGGCCGACGCGGCCCCGCCCGCTTAATAGAACGTTCCGCACTGGCGCGGAACATTCTAAGCAGTTAAGCGGTTAAATTCAAATTGTCAATAAGCAAACAATATGACTTGCCACCACCCGCCACTGCTGCTGGCTCACCCCCTGCAGCTGCTGCATATGCTCCCTGCTGGCTGGTGTCGCCGTCCCCGCTGGCCCCGGCACTGGTGGTCGGTATGCCTAGAAAAAACATTACACATTTTAGATGGCATGGCATATGCGCCTCCCCCTGTTTATTTTTTTCCATAGAAATATTGAAAATACATACAGAACACACATCACTATAATTAGGGTACAGAGTACAGTATGTTCTATCAAAAATAATAAAATATTCGGTTGGGCATTTTGTTGGTGGCAATTTTTGAAATGCATCTCTCAAAAAGACAACCTGTAAAGGACTGGACTGAGAGGCTAGAGCTATTGGTGAATCTGAGTTTTTAAAAAGAAATAAGAGTGGGCAACTGGGCGGACAATCGGACATAACGTCTTTTGGTTGGAAAATGTAATGGTGCCGTCCTCCTCCTCCTCCTCCTCCTCCTTCTCAATACTTCCTTCCAGCCATGGTGCACATTGATCAGTTCACCATCAACTGCTGCTAATATATATAATACTAGGCCTAGATGAGAAGAAGACACAACTTTGGGGTGTCCAACGTTGAAGGAAGTGGCCCTTAGGTGCCACCCGGGTTATTTACAACCACCTGATATGCCTTCCCAAGTAATGAAGAGTCGGACAGACAGTAGAGAATACAAACAGGTTTTATTAGTAATAATCTGCAGAGGAGTCCAATCTGACCTGCACCCTAAGATGTCTGCCGAGGGACTGGCTCCCCAACAGTCTGCAACACATAATAATTCCTCCAAGAACCTTCAACCACGCCCACAGTGGAAAGTTACCAGCTTAGGCCAGACATGAACAAAGAGGCACAGAAGGATGGGCTACCACCTGCTAGATGGGTACACACTATCACAGTTTCAAGGTTGCCGTGCTGGGTCTCAGCGTCTTCAAACGTGGGAGCAGAGCTACACACACAGATAGGTATGCGAGGGCAATGGCCCATTCATTAGTAAGTCAGAAGGCAACCTTGAACAGGAAAGGAAATAATAACTAAGTACAGTATTCTGCTGAGGCAAGCAATACAAATAATGAGGCCTAATTCAGACACAGCCTAATAGGGATTACGAAATACAAAATGGAGTCACACTCGCTAACTAAAGCTTGCACGTTGCAGGGATAACTCAGTGGGTTGCATAACGTGAATACAAATGGTGTTTATTTAGCCGCACACTGCTAACCTAATATAACATGGAACGGGTGTATAGCAAGAATGGGATTTTCAAACCTAACAACGTGACAATGGCCACTCTGTCGTTTTACTGATTGAGCATGAGAAAGTAAAAGAAAGCCTTTGTTCTCATCTCAACAAACATGCGTAGAATACCTTACTTGGGCATGCAATCTGCACAGCAGAGTAGTAGTACTAGTAGTAGTAAGGACCAATGGTTTCTCTGAGTCTTACAGTACTACCACTAGGCAGTCCACAAAATATATAAGGGGAGCAGGAAAGCTGACTGAAAAACCAAAAGAAAGCAAGCTACAGACAGACTAGTACAGACAGAGGCAGTTAGAGGTAAAAATGTAAATACAGACACTAGAAATATAAAATAACTAAGTTAGTAAATAGGCTAATGCAGGGATAGCAAGAATTTAGAAACAGTAGATCGATCGAAGAGGATTTGGGAAAAAATAAAATTAGGAAACGAAAATAATGGTTCAAAATAAGGAGTGGTAAAGGTTAGGGAAATATGTATATAATATTAACAACAGGAGGACTTACTGGGGCCAGCAGAGCCATCGGATGAGGAGCGTTCTTGCTCTTGAGAGGCACCTCCAGCTCCCGCACCCGCCTCGTAAGACCCCATCTGTCTCTTGCCTCTGGGTGCTGATAGTCGTTTAAAACATAATGAAAGAGACAAAAAATGATTGGTATTAAATAAATATTAAATAATCGCTCCAAAAAGATTTTGGTGCAGGAAACGGCAATTGCAATAACATTGACCTTTCCAAAACCGGATAAACTAGTAGTAGACTAGTATCGCGGTCGCGGACCGTCCTATCTTTCTTTTTATTCCACAGTTACAAACAATCCGATTCCTGAATCTAAACCTACCTAGCCCGTGTATTCCAAAGACTTTGGAATGAATTGCAAAAAATGATATTTGCTTCTAAGTTCCAATCTCAATTACAATCATCTCAACTGCCTTTGACTGGCCAATTCACTAAGTCTGCATTTAGTCTTATGCATAGATGGACGCATGCATATTGCATACACCAAATTGGTTGGTTGCTAGTCACTATATGAACTACAAAAAAGGTTATACTAAGGACTGAAGTGAGAGCACGCGGGTTGCTAAATTACTAATACTACTAAGTAACTAACTAACTACCACTATAGTGACAGGACAAAGGAAAGGAGTCTCTTTAGTCTGCTTCACCTAACTTAGGTTCTTATAAAATCTGCCCAAGCGAGCGCAAAGGTGCAAACAAAAGTACGATTAGGTAGCGCCGAGCACGAGCACCTGTCTAGAATAATGATCACAACATAATATAAGATTTGTAAACGTAACTTACCTGCATGTGAGCAGCATGCTTGCTATTTGGGAAAAAATATTAGCAATAACATAGAACACGCAAGTAATAATAATAATATTAATAATTAGCTACTCACCAAGCACCGCGACCTCAACCCCTAACAGGTCCAACAGGCCCTGCTCTCGGTCCAGGATGTCGGACCAACGGTGCGTCAGCTGGTTGTGGGTGCGCCGGACCCCAGAGCAGCGATACACTGCCCAGCGCACTCTCGCCCACCGCCGCTGGTGCTCCCGGAGCCTTACCCGGACCCAGGCCTGCCACCTGCTGCCAGGGTGGAGGGTAGGTGGTGCTGAACAACAAAAAAATAGCGCTGCCACCTCCACCTCAGAAAAAAAGGCCCGGGCCTGCACCCCTTCCGGGCGCCGCCTTCCACAAGGAAGGCGGCTCTTCGTTGCCACCTTGGTCAGGCTATCTTTCTCTGCCATGATGCTGGGTGGGCGGTGGGGTGGAAAGTATAAAAAATAACAGGGAGAAGAAGGAAGGAAGTAAAACAATTAGGAAGGAAGTAGTAGTATAGAGAAAAATTGTATAAAGAGCAAAACTCATTAAAAAAACACAAAAAGTAGAAAAAAACACACAAAATATACACTTAAGAAGAGAGAGGGATAGATAATTAATAAAAAAGATCAGAAAAAAAGTTTTGAGAACAAAGGTTTGAAAAGATTTAGGCAGGACTGAAAAGTCGGCCCCAGCACCATAACAGAGAAGTAAAACAAGATGGCCACGCCCGTGCACCACTGTGTGGTGAAGATCGCACTATATTTCCCGCGAAAGCGCAATCTGTGTTGACGTACGGCGGGAAATGTCATGCAAACGGGAAGGACAAGCAACTCCGCCGGCTCGCCGAACTCCGTGTAGCGCGGCAGAGTTTTTTGCAGCTTCGCGGAGTTCCGGTTAGCGCCGCTACACGAACTCCGCCCAGGCTTTGAAGTCATTTCGGGGATTGCCAGATTTGGGTTCACTCACCTGGGAGCCATCTCTGAATGTGCATAGTAGCATCCAAGAAGAATCAGTACCAAAGACTTCTGAGGGGCCATATTGACTTGATGCTCAGGACTTAGATGAATGGCTGAAGGTTCTTAATGCCACTTCGAATGAAAGTGGAAGTACGGAAATAAGTCAAGTAAAGATCAAGGCATCATTGTAAGTGAATTTGGTGGATGTAGCTAAATTAAAACTTGAATTAAACAAGATGATAAGTGGAAATCCTCAAGTCTTGAATTGGCTAGATAAGACACTTATCAACAAAATGAGCTTCTTTTTATGAGCAAGGATGTTACTAGGAGAGCGAGACAAGCTCATGATAAATTATCTGAAATAGCTCAGAAATGTGAAGTCAACTTGGAAAGGACAAAGGCTCTACAGAAGAGCCACTGGCTCTGCTTTTGTGATCAAGACTTAGAAAATATTAGAATACTAGAGTTGAAAATGCAAATTTGGGAATTAATTCAGAGCATCTGGATTTGGAGTGTGCGGGATAAGTGGAAAGTCAAATGGTCAAAAATGAAAAGTCCCAAAAGGTCAATGGGGGAACCGCCTCTTTCTGGAGAGGGAGGGAGCAGGAGCCACAAGCTTTCCTTTATGAGGGGCACTTAGTGGAGGTTATGTTCATGTGCCTTGAAGGAGGAGTGATCTTGGGCCATTCACGGATGATTTTCCTAGGCTAACAGAGAAACCTGCGGAATGGTACAAACAAGTTGAGCGGTTCGTGAAACTTTTGAAGATTTTGTAGACCAATTTGAATACTATAGTGGATATTGTGGTTCCAAGTGATTTGTGGACAGCATGTGAGATAGCTACAGAATGGCTCAAGAGAAAACCAGTGGTTCGTCACCCATAGTAATGACAAAGTACAACCAGGTGATGATGTGGTTAAAGTCTAAAGTGTCACCCAAAGATGTTGACTGGGTCAAGATTAACCGTACAACCCAGGAACCAAAAGAGATGATTCATGCATATTATGAGAGGTGTTTCAGGCGTTCAAACAGTATAGTGGAATCGGAATGTTGGAGCCTAAGGACATGGGACATTTTGTGTCTAGGTTTGTGACAGAATTGATACCTGAGATTAGCATGATGATTCAGCAGTATTTGATTTGTTGGCAGAATAAGTCGGTTGATGAGATCTTGTACACTGTATTGCAGTGATGAGATTGACATGAGACAGAAGAAATTGAAGGTGAACCTCATGGTAGCATAGATGAAAGCTGCTCAGAGGGAAAGTCAAGGTCCTCCATTTGTTGGGTATAACACCACCTATGCAGGGAGTTATCCCACAGGGTGCTCCTGCTATGCAAGGTGGAGGTGGTTTTCAGTCCCAAGGTAGGGGTCAGGTATCCCTTTTGATCCAAGTATTGGAATTGATGTAGCCACATTGAAAAAGTCTAACCCGTTCCACTACTGTAATCAGTTGGAGCATTGGAAGCAGGAATGTCGTCTTAATCCTGCAAATCAAGGTCAGAATCCAAGGTTTACACAGTCTCAGAACATTAATTCTATGCAGCCACAGAATCAAGGTTTCAAAATATTAATGCGCCCCAAGTCCCAGTGATGCAAGTTCCACAACTTCTGATGCCACAACAAGCAGCCAATGGTCCAAGATTCGTTTTGAATCAAGTTCCGCATCTGAATCAGAATTCTTTCCAGGGTAACATACCTTATCAGCAATATCCTATATTTGTGGCCATTGAGAATTTTGGTTCCAATCAGTCCGCCTGACGGTGCCTGAGGGGGGGGGGAGATAGCGTGCTTGCACAGTTTTGGAGGTAGACCAGAGTGGCCCATATGTAGATGCTGATGTAAATGGCCCCACCATATTATTCTTGGTTGATACTGGCACTACCCGTCCTATTGAGCGAACAGTAGAAGTTCCAGACTTACCCCTCTCAGGAAGAAGTATCCAAGTTGTTGGAGTTGCTAATCAACAAATCAGGAATCCCCTTACTGAGGATGTCCCTGTAAAGATGGGACATTTTTAAGATTATCACCAATTTGTTGTCTGTGATTCAAGCCCTGTGAATTTGTTAGGAGGTCACTTGTTGTGCAAGCTGAATTGCACCATTTACTGCACATCAAGAGGTGTGGAGTTTCAGACCCATGACGAGGATGTGGCCTTTAAAATGATTAATGAAAATCCAGTTGTTGCACTGTACCCTATGATGACATGTGAAGAATTACCCTTGGATCTTAGAGATACTGTGAGGTCCGAGGTTTGGGATTAGTCAGGAAAGAATATTGGACTCATTAAAGGAGTTGAGCCTGTCCATATACAGATAAAGCCAAATGCAGAATATCCCAGAACACCACAATATAATCTGACCCCTAAAATGATTGCCAGAATAACTCCAGCAATTGAGACAATGATACAACAAGGCATTTTGAAAGAGATCTTGGGGAGAGGAGTTGGCCGAACGGCAAGGGCGGTCGACCTCAAATCTGGGGAACCGGGTTCGAGTCTTGGCAAGGACACGCAACATCCTGTGATTCTGGGCAAATCACTTAATCTCCCTGTGCCTAACAAAAATGAATGTGTCCTCATCTAATGCAACTTGTGCTTGTGTAAAGCGCTCTGATACCCGATACCTTCGGGTCAAGTTCACGCTATATAAAACTTCGTAAGAAAAAAAAGAAAGATCGTGGGGAGACTATGCAATTCGTCCATTATGGGCCTGAAGAAGCCTAGCAGTAAGTACTGCATAGTGCAAAACCTTTGCAAGATAAACAATATTGTGATTCCTTGTTTTCCAGTGGTACCGAATGCTGCCATGATCTTGTTTCGGATTCCATGTGAGGCTGAGTAGTTCGCTGTCATCTATTTGTGTCAGACTTTATTCTCCATACCCTTGAATGAGAACAGTCAGTTCCTTTTTGCATTTAGGCTCAGCAACCCTGTTTTGCAGGGTGCCAAGTCCCATGAGGGCATACGGAGAGCCCTTTCATTTTTAGCCTGATCCTTAAAAAGAATTTAGAGTCTTTGGTTATACCCTGCAACTCTGTCCTGGTACAGTGTATTGACCTGCTGGTTGTGTCAAATACTCGGGAAGCTTGCCAAACTGACACTATTGCATTGCTGAACTAATTGGCTGATATGGATATAAGGTGTCCAACAGCAAGTTGCAGTACTGTTTGAAGGAAGTCTTGTATCTTGGTTATCATATTGAGAAAGGAGTCAGAAAGGTGTCGCAGGAGAGAATCTTGATGATTTTGAAAATGAAACCTCCAACCACCCAGAAAGAGGCCAGGAGGCGAGGATGTTCTTGGGGATAGTAGGCTACTGTTGCCTGTGGATATCCAACTTTTCCCTAGTGGCCAAGCCTTTACAGAGGCTGAAACACAAGGATGTGTCAGATCCGGTGCCTAGGGACAATGATTGTTTGGATGCCTTCCTAGAGTTGGGAGAAAGCCTCTGATGTGCCCTGGCACTAGGAATGCCTGATTACAAAGTGTTTTTGCTTTTTTGCAGTGTGAGTGAGGGCTGCACTCTCTCAGTGCTTACACAAACACATGGAAGTGCTTGTAGACCTGTGGTGTACTTTTCAGCTACCTTAGATCCAGTAGCAGCAACTTTGCCCAGATGTCTTAAATCTGTGGTGCCCACGGGTGTCCGCATAGAGAGATATGAAGACATTGTCATGGGATCATCTTTTAATGGTGCACATGCCTCACTCTGTGGAAATACTGTTGATGCATACTCGCACACATCATTTGACAAACAGCCACCTGATCCGATATGAGCATATCATACTGGTGGCTGAAAATGTAACTGAAGAGATTTTCTGTTTTGAATCCTGCCACCCTGTTGCCTCTTCCTGAAATTGATAATAATGAAAATGAAGAGCAGCATGACTGTCTCAATGTCATTGAACTTTGCACCAATTAAAGAACAGATAGTCAAGATGAGCCATCGCATGAATCTGATTTTGCATTGTTTGTATATGGCTCATGTTTGTGAGACCATGAAGGAAATTTACGAGCTGCTTATGAAGTCCATAGTTTCAGGAGTAGTAGAAGTGTCGTAGCTCCAGGAAGTGTTTACAGCAGAAGTGGCTGAGTTGACTGCTCTTACTAGAGCATGTTATGTCTCAGACCAGCAGAGAGTGACCATTTTCAATGATAGTCAGTATGGCTTTGGTGTTGTTCATGATTTCCGACAGTTATGGTCCCAGAGGGGGTTTATGACCTCCTCGGGCTCGCCCATTCAGAATGGGGAGCAAGTCTGAAAACTCCTTGAAGCATCGCAGGTGGCTGCACAAATTGCTGTTGCAGTGTGCAGCACATTGTAAGGGGCATGGTTATGTGACAGTTGGCAAAAGATATGTCAATGAAGTGCCCAGATACTGTGCTTATAATGCATGTACCTTTAATGGAGAGTATACAAATGAGGGAACAGACGAGACCAACTACAACCTTTTGTTAACAAAAGCTGATACTTGGGAGGAAGTTAAGAGGTTGCAGGAAGAAGTGTCAGAGGCAGAGCAGCAGAGTTGGGTCAAAGTAGGTTGTGTTAAGAGAGATGAGAATGAGATTTGGGTTTCAGCAGACGGGAGACCAGTGTTGCCTAACAGTCTTTTACTCCATATGGCCAGGAACGATCATGGTAGTACTCATGTGGGAAGGGACACGATGGTCTGGTTGTGAAGGCAAACTTGGTTCAATCCAAGGTTTAGGTTGATGACTGAAGCATTGTGCCACAGATGTGTTGTGTGTCAACAGAATAATGTGGGGAAAAGGACTCCAGTAACACTGAGTCACATAGGGAGGTCAGGCGGTCCTTTCAACAGGATCCAGATGGATTTCATTTAGATGCGTGTGCAATGGATTGAGGTATGAGTTGGTTGTGGTGTGTATCTTTTCACGATGGGTTGAGGCATATCCCACATGAAGGAATGATAGTCTCACAGTAGCAAAGCTTTTGTTGAGGGAGTTAATACCCAGATTTGGCTTCCCAACTTCTTTGGAATCTGACCAAGGCATGCACTTCAATAATGGAATCCTGAGGATGCTGTGCGCTGCTTTACAAGTTGAACAGAGACTGCATTGTAGCTACAGACCTGAGGCTTTCAAAAGTGTGCACTTCTACATCCTTGAAATGGCCTGATGCTTTGCCGCTTGTGTTGATGAGTCTCCACAGCATACCTGATCATAGGACAAGATTGTCCCCGTATGAGATCATCATAGGCAGGGCAATGAGGTTGCCAGCCGTGCCTGCAAATGCGCATTTGAACATTACTGATGATCTGATACTTGATTACTGCAAAGGACTGGCTGATGTGGTGTGTTCTGTGTCTCATCAGGTTGAAGCCACTAGAGCCCCACCTCACCAGGAGCAGTGCCATGCCCTCAGCTCCAGTGACTGGGTCCTGGTGAAAAAACACATGTGAAAGAGTTGCCTGGAGTCTCGTTGGCATGGGCTGTTCCATTTGTATCACCACAACTGCTGGAAGTGCGTAGGCCTCCCGAACTGGGTGCATGGTGCCCACATTTGCCGAGTTCTGTGTCCCCTTGATGATATAACAGCACCTCTCCCAGAAGCACCAGTGGTGGTCGATAGGCCGTGGGAGCAGGTTAGTCAAGCTGTTGGGGAACAGCAAGAATCTGAAACAGCACTTGTTCAGCCTCTCCCAGAAGCACCAGTGGTGATCGAGAAGCCATGGGAGCAGGTTAGTCAAGCTGTTGGGGTGCATCAAGAATCTGAAACAGCACTTGATCAGCCTGAGGGGAGTCCTGGAGTATTGGTTGTTGAAGCTGAAAATGAAGGGGCTAGTCCTGTGGTTGTGATTGAGCCAGACTCGGACTCCAACAAAGGGCCTAGTGCAGTAGAACTACAAGTGACTGCAGGAGAACATTGGCCGAGAAGGCAGGAGAGGGGGAGCCTGACCGCAGGGAGAAGGTGACCCCCCAGTCATTCCGGAGGATACTGAGGATTCCGATTTGAGTGGGGATTATACTCAGAGGGGCAAAGCGAGCAAGAGTGCTTTGACAAAGGTACTCTTCCCCTGAATGGACTTACTTCCTTGCAAATGACAGGGAGAATGAGTTCTGGAAATTCTGGAATCATTTTGAGAATTCAACTGAAACTTCAGGAACTTGATCTTACGTTTGACCTTACGTTTGAACATTTGAATGTCCTTTTTTAGTGAAATTGAGTGCCTTGGGGCATCTTATTCGGGATGTGGCTAAGTTTCATTTTCTGGATGCAAATGAGTTCCCTGTGCTAGTTGATGAACTGTAACACTTCATTCTGGAACTTGAACCGTTTATTATTAAAGACATTTAAATAGACTTTGTAGGTAAGTAAGAGGAGTACTGAGGCCCTAGGCAGCTGAAAGAGCCTAAGGTTGTCCGTTAGAAGAAGCAGAGTGTGGCTAAGGAAGACTCATGTAGACTTTGTACATAATTTCATTGCATAACATTTGAACGTGGTTTTGCTGCTTTCACCGGTGGAAACCGATTGAGAAGACTCTGCAGCTGCTACGTTCCACCCAACAGTATTGATTCCAATGAAGAAATGTAAGCCAATTCTGATACGAATAGGCGTAGATACTTTATAGCAGGCACGGTAATAGCTGTAGTATTAATCATAGTGCTTATAGGGTTATATTCAGCTACATATGCGTTAGTAGAAGTTAAGTCTACTGTTGCTCAGACCACACCATATCCTCCTGATAGTAACCTACAGTTGTGGGGGGTTAGGAAACTGCACACAGATCTATCACAGGGAGATTATGCTTCAAATGCTTATTTTAGATTGCTTTATGAATACATTGACACTATAAATGCAAGAGATTGCTGCATTTGCACTCAGTTGCCTGCTTCTGTTGCAGAGGGTATAAACTATCACCATATTCCTTTGACATATGGAATTTCTTGTAGCCTTCTATTGATATTCTAAAGACAGGGTAGTTGTCAATGTTATTTTTTGAACTATGATTCAGTCCTTTTAGCAGTTTCTATGTTCAAACATTTGAATAAGAATCCTTATTTCAAAGGTACAGAGATCGCAGGCAAATATTTTGTGTCTCTTAAGTCACTAGATACTGTATATGCACACAGACATAATTTGACTCGGTCAATGTCTGATGTGGAGAAGAAATTCTTGAATTTAGTGGAAGATAGGAGGAGAGATCGAGAGTTCAAATCTGAAACTGATAAAGATCTTAAAAGACAACACAGGTGGAATAGTGAGGAAACTGAACATCAGGTGAAGGGAAATTTGCCTGCCTTGACCTTAGATTGGCAGCATAAGGGAAAGCTTTGTATACATGTTGACCAGAGTTATATAGACCCGTTAGTTTTAGGACAGAGTGAATGTCAACTTGTTTTCGAGGCAAGAGGGAAGAATGACCTTTTCTTAGAAGGGAAGGGATTCCTGGAGTATACTTTATTTGTGGACAGTATGTATATTTTAAATTGCGCCATGGATGGCATGGTACATGTTATTTTGGTATAGTTTTCCAGAGGGTTTACCATGTCGAGCATTTCAATGATCCTGTATAGGTAACGAAATCAAATCTATAACTAGACGAGGTGTTAGGGCAGCGGAAGTAGTAGGAGATATTTTTCGCGCTATAATCCTGTCTGTGGGTGTAATTCTGAATGATCTTAAAATTAGAAAGCTGTCTACAATACTGCTACTAGTACTGCAAATTCTTTATTGCTTCTAAATACCGAGATGGTTGTGATAAGGTCTATAGTTTTACAAAACCGACTTGCATTAGACCTTTAACTCACCAAAGAGGGCAGAGTCTGCAGGATGTTGAAAGTTCAGCAATGCTGTACTTATATCCCAGACGAAAGTCAGGATCTGGAGAAATATATTCAGAATATATCTGGATTGACAAAAGATTTGAAAGAGATAGAAGGGAATGGAATGTCTGCTGTAGGCAAATGGTTTGGAAACCTGGGAAGTGGAATTCTAGGTGCCATCTTGAAACCCCTTTTGATAATTGCTCTTTGTGAAATATTCCTATTCATGATCTTTAAGGGATACAAGCATGCACAAATTAGAAGGACAGTGAAGAGGGAGAGAGCAGATGTAGAGTTAGAGGAGAGTCAGGGTAAATATTATGAGGACATGAAACGTCTGGAGGATTCTAAGCAAAAGATCCTCAAGACCACAAGGTTTTTGAAAGTCTGTCTGATAACATTAGATTATAATCTGTGATTGCTTGATTTGCCATCAGAAGGGGGACTGCAGCAGCATAATTTTGGTTCCGCCCTTTCATGTTTGGCTAGGCCACATATATGTTTACGTATGGCCTCATGTACTCATGTGATATAACATCATTAATGCAATGAAGTGCACTTGAACAGTTACAGAAAAGTGCATTTACTGTGTAATCTCAACATTTAAATGAGTGTGCATTTTAATGTTTTCTTTACAGTAATAACAAGTTGCACCTCTCACATATATTTGCATTTGTGTGGTTTGAATAACAATTGCATTTAGTTTATAACTGAAAATGTATTCATTTGACTAGTACTCTACATCCATATTGTAACCATATATATATAACTGTAATCATGCATTTGTTATTTAACTTCTTAATTGGCATTTGATATTAACCAACAGTGGTCAACATAATCAGGGAAAGAGGGGACGGGAAGGATGGGGCATGGCATAAGTAAGCAAAGTACAATAATATACGCCACCATGGAGGACCACAATTATTGCAATAACTACATAGAACCTCCCATATAGGATATATACAATGTTCTGACCACCCGTCAGTTGGATGCATGGCCACTGGTCTTTCAGCCTCTGTGTCTCAAACAGTAAAGTGTGGATGAGCGGGGTCAAGCATTGCCCGGCAGTAGGTGTTTTAAGGCCCTGGGAAGAGGGGGGGTGCCCTCCTGTAGGGGGGGTTTCATACTCAGGCAGGAGGAATGTGTCTCTTTGGCGCAGAAAGGTCAGTAGAGGTTCCCATGGTTCTTTGGGGCAGGACCATGGTGGCATGAGTTACCAAAATCTGGACAGTTGCTCCTGATAGTATGTCATGTGTTGCAACCTTGCCTCTATGGTGGGGACAGGCTGTCCTCCCCAGTGCATGGCAACTCGACGTTTGGTCAGGAGAAGGAGCATAGTGATGAGGTGCCAATCTCCATGGGGGACATCCCTGACATATCCCAGGAGGCCGATCAGGAGAGTCCATGGTGGAGAGTGGCTGGTAATCGTATGTATTGAAGGAGAACAACCCAACCCAGAAGTCCTCCACTTGTGGACACTCCCATGCAAGGTGTAAGAAGGAGGCCTTGGGTGCAGCGCAGTGAAGTCAATGCGCATTCGCCACCAGGCACATGCAGTTGAACTGCATCGGGGTGCGGTATAACTTGTGAAGAAATTTGAAGTGTATGAGCCGCAATCTGTAGTTGGGGGAGAGGGTCTCCTTCTGGCACCAGCAGTAGGACCATTGGGCATCTGTAATGGGGGGGAGCCAGTGTCAGTCTCAAAGGCAGCGTGTGTCACCGACGTCCAGAAGGGTGCCATGGCTTGCATAATGGAGCAGAGGTGAGTAACTAATTTGCACGGTGAGGGGTTGGTGAGTACGTGTTCTAAAGCATGTAGAGTAGGAGGAGGGGCAGGAAAGGTGTCATCTATCTTAAGGCAGGTAGCGCGAAGTTGGTGGTAAAGAAGAATCTCAAGTGCAGTAGGCTGCATCGTGTCAATGGCCCCAAATGGGGTGAAAAGTGATCCTTTGTGTATAGATCAGCAAGGGTCATTGTGAGAAGTTGGCCTGGCATATGCTGTCCACTAATTATAGTGGGCACCTTGCACCAGTCCAAACAACCCCTTATTGGAGATAGGTTAAAGACAACCTTATTGAAAGCTATCCTAGTGGTAGCTATGGAGAGCAGCCTTCAGGCTAAGTCTTGAAGGAATGTAAAGCAGCTTGTTTTACCAGTCTATAATCTCTTGAGTGATCAAATGAAAGAGCACCACATCAGGTATATATTCAAAATATATGGATTTATTGCTAAACACACCCCTCTAGTCTCTTTATGAGGCTAGAGTTCGAAGTACATAAGTTATAAGTTATTAATTCACAGTAATAGCACAAATACACGTTTGGGCCCTAGGGGCGTACCAAACCATATACCAATAAAGTGGTATGCGAACCACGACTGAACTAGACACTAGGCCTAGAGCCTCTAGAAGTGCTTGGACCACAAGGAACCACCCAAGGTAGTGACACAGGGGACCCACGGGAGACGCGTGCAGTGTAAATACACAACCGCGATACGCCGTTGACTTCTATGGAGAAAGTCGGGATCGGGAAATTAGAGAAAGGGACACTTAAAAGAGGACTAGGACAAAACCCTTTGAGATCTAGGACGTTGAAGAGTCTCTACCCACGGGAGCACCGGAGTACTCGTGTTACCTCACCCAGGAAGCCGGGTGCATAGGTGCCTTTCGGGGTCGGGTTTCGTCGTCGATTCGAATGGCGATCTGCTGCAACGTGCTGCTGGCGGCCAAGAGAAAAGTGTCCGGGTGGATCCAAGAGTGGATCGGAGTTCTGAAGAACCTGAAAGCAGAGGGGACAGAGTCTGGGTCACTAGCCAGTGACCAGGAAGGTGATGGACAGATGCCCACCGATGTCGAGTGCTTCAGGTGCGTTGACGGTCATCTTGACTCTTCAGCCACGAAGTCCAGGAGGTGTTGTCGGCGATCAGGAGCAGGATTCGGGCTGGTACACGATGTCTGTCGAGTGCTGAGGTGTCGGCGACCGGATTGGACCCAACAAGCCTTGGCAACGGCAAGTCTTGATTAAGATGTAGATCATCGATGGTGCAGACCAGCAAGGTCTGTGGAACTCACCCAGCGAGGGTAAGTGAGGGCAGGCCTGGAGCAACCAGGATGCCAAGTAAGAAAAGGATTGGCCTTCGTTAAGGGCTACTAGCCAACAGGCTAGCGACCGCGAAGGAGCCTCGTGACGCCGCACGTGGAGCTGGCTTACAGGACACTCGTGGAGTGGGCCCAGTGATCTTCGGTGCAGGTGGTGCTGGAGGCTAGGGCTACTCGGAGCCCAAAGCACGACTTCCTATTGGGAGACCCAGAAGATGATGCACTTGCAAATGTGCTCGGTGTCCAGGGTCACGGTCTCAAGTCACCCACGATAGCCACGGGCCTCAGCTTTGCTGGTGACTCAGGGTAGCCTCGGGAAGTCTGAGAATCCACCTCTGGTGATGCGATGACTTCGGCGTCCGACGGGAGCTTCAGAAATGCGAACCGGACAGATGCTTCTTTGGTGCCTGCCAAGCAGGGGGGTCACTCCTTGACCCCAAGGGAGATTCTTCAGTCCTCTAATCTTGTCGTAGAGCTTCGAAGGTCCAGGATTCAGTTTCAGAGTTTCGTCCAGGTATAATCTAAAGTCCTAAGGACTGGGTTCCTATACTTATACTAAGGATAGGGGTTGGACTACTCTGTGGCCCCACCTATGGGTGGGTCAGGGCAGAGGGGTGGCTACACCCCTTTCCCTTTGTCCAGTTCACGCCAAAGCAGGGGCTGCAAGCCCCTGATCCGGTTTGAACTGGGGTATGCACAGGGACACCAAGTGTGCCCCCAGTGCAGGACTTCAAAGCACCAGAAAGTGCTCCCGCCCAGCCCCAATACACATTATCCTGTCTGGGGAGGTGGTCACACCTCCCTGGGACAGGAAACCTATTGTCCAGGCCAGGGTTAACATGTCTCTCCCTCTAGAAGGGTGGAATGCTACCCCCGCCGCCAGAATTGGCGGGGGGGTAGTATTCCAAGATGTTTGACACCAAACACGACATGTTTAGGTGCAGCCATTCCAAAGTTAGCATTTAACGCGAGGTTATAATGCGCTTAAGAGTATATGGTCAGGCTGCACTACAAACAGCATCAGAGAAGGGTCTCCGACCACTGCAGAGGGCCCTACTCATGCAGGGGCACCCTCTCACATAGGAACCACGCACTCTGCCTTCAGGATTGATAAGGCCTGCCATAGGAGTGACTTATAGGTTTATATGTGTGTATGTATATAGTGATATAGGTAACCTATATCACAGTAAGGAGTGCATGCACCACCTTACCCAGGCTGCAGTAGCAGACCTGTGGTGTCAGTTTGGATGGCCTTCCAGGGGTGGCATAATACATGCTGCAGCCCCTGGCAGGCCTCTGAGGTACCTATGCCCTTGGTACATAGTATACCATATACTAGGGACTTATAAGGGCACTCCAGATTCCAATCAGTGATGTGCCTAAGGCACATGGAAACCATTTTACAGAGAAAGCAGATAGACTGGGGCCCTGAATAGCAGGATCCCAGTCCAACTAAGTCATAAACCAGCAAAACACCATAAAAAAGTGGGGGCAACCATATAGTCAGATTCCACCTTCCTACATAACCCCCCCAAACGAAAGGAGATAAGGCTAACCTTGGCCAGTTGAGCCTTCATTGACTAAGTGGTCATATAAGGAAGCACCTGCACTAGCATGGTTGCCCCCTGTCTTATGGTCCACTAAGCAATCCCTCACCCTAAGGGTATGAGAGGGTCTCCACCATGGGGATTCACTACCTGTGGTGTGCTTAGGTAAAGTACAAGGCTGGTGAGGTGTCTGGGTAGAGAAGTGAGGCCCTAGGAATGTTGGCCTCAGCTTCCTCAGATCACTGGTCACCATGTATGCCTGTCTTTCCATGACTGAGTTGCACTTTGCTCTAAGGGTCAACCTTTGGCTGCCTACAGCTGGGGGTTGGGTCCCTTTGGATGGACTACTGGAGGGACATGGCAGGTTTGGAACCTTCTGGTCCCAGGTTTGCCCTTGCCTACCAGAGTCCTTCTGGGGAGGTCCCTACATAGAGGTATGGGGGATCCCTCAGTGTGTGGAGGAATTTTCACCTGGCTAGGGCTACTAGACTGGGTGCCCCATATCTGCTGATGGGGGGGTTCCTCTGGACAGGGGGCCCTGGGGGGTCCACTGACCTCCCTGACCTCTGCAGCCCTGGGCTGACTGAGGCAGGGTAGAGAGGGGCAGGTTACCTGCTCCAGACTGGGTACCACCTTGGAAGGGTCCTCTGCCATCAGGGGGGTGGTCAGGCCAGGCCTGACTACCTCTGTGGCAGTTCCTTCACTAGGGGTAGGGTCAGTTCCCTGAGGAGGCTGACCCTTACCTACTGTCTGGGGGGAAGAAGACTTTTCTTCAACCCTGGTGCTCTCTTTTGGGGGAGAGTGGGCCATTCTTTCAGGCTCCATCTCTCCAAATTCTTGGGCTGGGGCTGTGGCCATCACAGCCCCACTAACCTTTACAGGAACGCCCAACATCCTAAGATGGTTTTGGTGTTCAACTTCAGCCCAGGCTGAAATTTCCAAATCATTGCCCATCAGGCAATCTACAGGTAAGGTGGGGGACACTGCCACTCTCTTTGGGCCTGTGACCCCCTCCCAGCTGAGATTGACTATGGCCATGGGGTGATCTGTTCTGACACCATCAATGTTGGTCACCTGGTACTTAAACTCAGGTAAAAACTGGTGAGGGGGACTAGTTTCCCTGCCACCATGGTGACACTAGCCCCTGTGTCCCTAAATGCCACAGCTTTCTGACCATTAATTATTGGCTCCAATCTGTACCTGCCCAACGCTGTGGGACCCATGGTAAAGGAGGCAAATCCTATACCACCATCAGAGTCAGAGGAGTCTGTTGAGGGGTCCCTGTCTAAACTAGGGCTCCCCTCTGTTCCTCTTGCAAAAGCACCCAACTTTTTGGGTGCACTACTCCCAACTGGAGGATTACTACTGGTAGTACCAGGAGGGGTGGTAGTAGTTGTGGGAGGAACATTTTCTTTATTGCCAATCCTGGGGCAACTGGGATCAGTTTTCCAGTGCCCAGGCTTTTACAGACATGGCAATAGGGTTTCTTTTCAGGAGAGGAAGGAGTTTGGGACCCACCCCCAGAAGAGGAATTTTGGGGCCCTGTAGGGGACTTATCCTTAGATTTATCCCCACCTTTCTCTTGGGACTTAGTAGAATCTTTCTTCTGGTCACCACCCTGATTTCTAGTTTTTACTCTGGTTCTGACCCATTTGTCTGCCTTCTTTCCCAATTCTTGGGGAGAGGTCAGATCAGAGTCCACCAGATACTGGTGCAAAAGCTGGTTTTGACAATTATTAAGGATCTGCTCCCTCATAATCAAATTGTACAATCCTAAAAAGTCATGCACTTTGTTGCCATGTATCCAACCTTCCAGAGCCTTTGTAGCACAATCTACAAAATCAACCCAGTCTTGAGTCTGAGCTTTTGGGTGTCTCTGAACTTCAACCTATACTGTTCAGTGGTTAGGCCAAACCCATCTATCAGAGCACTCTTCAAGACTGTGTAATTGTCAGCATCCTCTTCTCTTACAGTGAGGAGCTTGTCTCTACCTTTGTCTGCAAAGGAGAGCCACAAGATTGCTGCCCACTGCCTCTGGGGGACCTTCTGAACTTTACAGGCCCTCTCCAGTGCAGTTATCCATTTGTGGATGTCATCCCCACTCTGGTAGGGAGGGACAATCTTGTTTAGGTTTCTATGGTCATAAGACCTTTCCCTATCTCTAGGGATATTGCTGCCACCATGGGACTCTAGTCCCAACTTTCTTCTCTCTCTAAGGAGATCTAGGGATTCCCTATCTAAAGCCAATTGCTTTTTTCTGATTTCCAGCTGAGTTTCCTCATATTGGACCAGTCTGGCTCTCCTCTCATGAGAGGATTCCCTCCTGTGAGATGAGACAGAGCTCCCTATAGAGGTGCCAGAGTGGTTAGACTCCTGAGAAGGAGATCTAGACTTCCTGGGCACACTCTTAATCCTTCCTGGGGGAAAAAGAGGGTGTCATCTTGATCATCCTCATCATCATCCACAGGAGGGATTGGGTTTTCCAGGTCAGGGTCATTGTCACCCTCCTGGCCAGTTTCAGAGGGGGGCTGGGGGTATTGGTACCCCTAGCCTCGTCCTCTTCGTCTGCCCCACCCTCAGCTCCTACCCCTTCAGTCCCTACAGGCTTACTAAGGTCATAAGCCACCAACAACTCCTTGAGGTGTTGGGTGGTGGGGCTTTGGCCTGTCCTTAATTTTCTCAAGTTACATAAAGCTCTCAATTCCAAGAATGGGAGTGTATCATACTTGGAGGGTGGAAGCTCAATGGCTTCCTGCAAGGATTCTTTAGATCCTACCCTTAAAGACATTACTAGTGTGGTGTGGTGTATGCACTACCTACTCTAGTGTGGCCTACTAAACTCTCTTGAGTTGTAGAAAGGGTTGTGCTATCCCTTAACACACAACTCTAAGTTCAGTAGAACTTACTGTATTCTAAGCTTAAATTATATGTACCTTAGGTACCTTTAGTGGTTTTCAGTTGATCAATTCAATTGAGATTATCTGGTAAAACAATAGCAAGCTGGAATCCCACACGCTGCACACCAATGTGAGAAGTTGGCCTGGCATATGCTGTCCACTAATTATAGTGGGCACCTTGCACCAGTCCAAACAACCCATTATTGGAGATAGGTTAAAGACAACCTTATTGAAAGCTATCCTAGTGGTAGCTATGGAGAGCAGCCTTCAGGCTAAGTCTTGAAGGAATGTAAAGCAGCTTGTTTTACCAGTCTATAATCTCTTGAGTGATCAAATAAAAGAGCACCACACCAGGTATATATTCAAAATATATGGATTTATTGCTAAACACACCCCTCTAGTCTCTTTATGAGGCTAGAGTTCGAAGTACATAAGTTATAAGTTATTAATTCACAGTAATAGCACAAATACACGTTTGGGCCCTAGGGGCGTACCAAACCATATACCAATAAAGTGGTATGCGAACCACGACTGAACTAGACACTAGGCCTAGAGCCTCTAGAAGTGCTTGGACCACAAGGAACCACCCAAGGTAGTGACACAGGGGACCCACGGGAGACGCGTGCAGTGTAAATACACAACCGCGATACGCCGTTGACTTCTATGGAGAAAGTCGGGATCGGGAAATTAGAGAAAAGGGACACTTAAAAGAGGACTAGGACAAAACCCTTTGAGATCTAGGACGTTGAAGAGTCTCTACCCACGGGAGCACCGGAGTACTCGTGTTACCTCACCCAGGAAGCCGGGTGCATAGGTGCCTTTCGGGGTCGGGTTTCGTCGTCGATTCGAATGGCGATCTGCTGCAACGTGCTGCTGGCGGCCAAGAGAAAAGTGTCCGGGTGGATCCAAGAGTGGATCGGAGTTCTGAAGAACCTGAAAGCAGATGGGACAGAGTCTGGGTCACTAGCCAGTGACCAGGAAGGCGATGGACAGATGCCCACCGATGTCGAGTGCTTCAGGTGCGTTGACGGTTGTCTTGACTCTTCAGCCACGAAGTCCGAGAGGTGTTGTCGGCAACCAGGAGCAGGATTCGGGCTGGTACTCAATGTTTGTCGAGTGCTGAGGTGTCGGCGACCGGATTGGACCCAACAAGCCTTGGCAACGGCAAGTCTCGATTAAGATGTAGATCGTCGATGGTGCAGACCAGCAAGGTCTGTGGAACTCACCCAGCGAGGGTAAGTGAGGGCAGGCCTGGAGCAACCAGGATGCCAAGTAAGAAAAGGATTGGCCTTCGTTAAGGGCTACTAGCCAACGGGCTAGCGACCGCGAAGGAGCCTCGTGACGCCGCACGTGGAGCTGGCTTACAGGACACTCGTGGAGTGGGGGCCAGTGATCTTCAGTGCAGGTGGTGCTGGAGGCTAGGGCTACTCGGAGCCCAAAGCACGACTTCTTGGGAGACCCAGAAGATGATGCACTTGCAAATGTGCTCGGTGTCCAGGGGTCACAGTCTCAAGTCACCCACGATAGCCACGGGCCTCAGCTTTGCTGGGGACTCAGGGTAGCCTCGGGGAAGTCTGAGAATCCACCTCTGGTGATGCGATGACTTCGGCGTCCGACGGGAGCTTCAGAAATGCGAACCGGACAGATGCTTCTTTGGTGCCTGCCAAGCAGGGGAGTCACTCCTTGACCCCAAGGGAGATTCTTCAGTCCTCTAATCTTGTCATAGAGCATCGAAGGACCAGGATTCAGTTTCAGAGTTTCGTCCAGGTATAATCTAAAGTCCTAAGGACTGGGTTCCTATACTTATACTAAGGATAGGGGTTGGACTACTCTGTGGCCCCACCTATGGGTGGGTCAGGGCAGAGGGGTGGCTACACCCCTTTCCCTTTGTCCAGTTCGCGCCAAAGCAGGGGCTGCAAGCCCCTGATCCGGTTTGAACTGGGGTATGCACAGGGACACCAAGTGTGCCCCCAGTGCAGGACTTCAAAGCACCAGAAAGTGCTCCCGCCCAGCCCCAATACACATTATCCTGTCTGGGGAGGTGGTCACACCTCCCTGGGACAGGAAACCTATTGTCCAGGCCAGGGTTAACATGTCTCTCCCTCTAGAAGGGTGGAATGCTAACCCCGCCGCCAGAATTGGCGGGGGGGGTAGTATTCCAAGATGTTTGACACCAAACACGACATGTTTAGGTGCAGCCATTCCAAAGTTAGCATTTAACGCAAGGTTATAATGCGCTTAAGAGTATATGGTCAGGCTGCACTACAAACAGCATCAGAGAAGGGTCTCCGACCGCTGCAGAGGGGCCCTGCTCATGCAGGGGCACCCTCTCACATAGGAACCACGCACTCTGCCTTCAGGATTGATAAGGCCTGCCATAGGAGTGACTTATAGGTTTATATGTGTGTATGTATATAGTGATATAGGTAACCTATATCACAGTAAGGGGTGCATGCACCACCTTACCCAGGCTGCAGTAGCAGACCTGTGGAGTCAGTTTGGATGGCCTTCCAGGGGTGGCATAATACATGCTGCAGCCCCTGGCAGGCCTCTGAGGTACCTATGCCCTTGGTACATAGTATACCATATACTAGGGACTTATAAGGGCACTCCAGATTCCAATCAGTGATGTGCCTAAGGCACATGGAAACCATTTTACAGAGAAAGCAGATAGACTGGGGCCCTGAATAGCAGGATCCCAGTCCAACTAAGTCATAAACCATCAAAACACCATAAAAAAAGTGGGGGCAACCATATAGTCAGATTCCACCTTCCTACAGTCATAAGGCCGCGCCTGCGTGCCCTCAACCTGTCACCTTCCTCTTGTAGGGGTAGTAGGAAGGGGTTGCACCCAATGGGTACGGAGAGTGTGTATAGGCAGGGGTGCCAGGCAAACCATCTCATGCCATCCCACACCAAGCACATGCACTCCACCGTGTCTATCTCGGTTTGCGGTGGTTTGTAGGGTACATATAGCATTGTGTATAGAGAGCAGGGCACTGCATGGTCTGCCTCGAGAGCCATGTGTGGTTGAAATTGTGTGGTGTTGAGCCAAAAATTAATGTATTGCGCCTGAGCGAAGAGTGCATATAGGGCTATATCTGGTGAGCCCAATCCCGCTTGTTCAAGAGGCAGAGTGAGTATTTCCCAGGAAATCGTGGGTTGCCTACCAGCCCAGATCAGTGCAACTAGGTTCGCTTGCAGCCACCACAAGAAGTGAGCAGTGAGTAGGCTAGGTTAAACATAACCTAGGTATAGGTTATGTTTAGAAAGTGGTACAGGAACTTAAGTTGTCTAACCATTTTTGCAATGGATATCCATCCCGTCATGGATAGTGGCAGACAAGACCATACCAGGATCCTGTCCTCCAGCCATGCCATGGCCAGAATTAGCCTTCTAGAGTTCATCTGGATCTCGGCTTAACCAGATGCCCAAGTAGAAAACCAGGCCGAAGGCCCACTGCAGCGGATAGTTGGAGGGGAAGGGCTGTGTGCAGTCGGTGAGGGAAAAAGTGTGGACTTGGCCCAGTTGACTTGGATACCGGAGTATCCTCCAAAGCATATGACCTCGCAGATAACCAGGGCTAGCTTCTCCTGCGGCTTTAGAATGTAGACAATCACATCGTCTGCATACATTGACACCACCAGGCCTCTGGCCATGAAGCCGAGGCCCCGGTGGTTGTGGTGCTGTTACAGCCGGGCCAACAGGGATTCCATCGCCACGGCGAATAAGATTGGAGATAGTGACCAGCCTTGGTGTGTCCCTTGTGTGATCAGGAAAGGCTTAGCCAAAATTCTATTGAGTCAGAGATGGGCAGTGGGGGAAGTGTAGAGGAGTTGGATCTGGCAGATGAATCGAGGACTAAGGCCGAGTCACACCTATAGTGAAAATAAATATGGCCATTCGAGGGGATTGAAGACCTTTGTGGCATCCAGTAATAGAGCGGCCCGTTGAGTGTCCAAAGTGTGCATGAGGGCGAATATTGTGGGACGGCTGTGCGAGGTGGACCGGCTCGGAATAAATCCAGATTGATCCGGTCGCACCATAGTAGGCTTATAGGGGAGGAGGCATTTCGCCAGCAGTTTGATGAATATTTTATTATCATGTTGATCCTAGAGAGAGGCCGGTAGGTGTCGCAGTGGTCTGCTGGCTTATACGGTTTGAAAAGCGACACTATGTCTGCCTTTTGCAGGGATGGTGGTAATATCCTGATCTCGAGAGATTCCTCATACATCTGTAGTAAGTGCGGGGCTAGTATGGGAGAAAATTCCTTATAAAAGGAGGTAGTCAGTCCATCCAGCTCCGGCACCTTATTGCATGGGAGGCTTTGAATGACTTGCATGATCTCATCCACAGTGAATGGGAGTCCAGATAAGACAAGGGAGCTTGGTCCAGCCACAGCAGCTGGATGTAGTCTAGGTACGCAACCTGCTCCTCCGCGGCATGTACCGGTGTTGCTTTGTTAAGCTTGGAATAGAAGGAGACCATCGCGTTCAAGAGCCCCGTGGGAGTGGACTGCCGTCCTGCTCTTCATCCAGAAGCTCCACCACATAGCAGGAGGCCCGATGTTTTCGGAACATACCAGCTAGTGTCTTGCTGGGTGGTCTCCCTCCCCATATCGTTGTGCGTTTGCCTCTCAGTTGAGGTATTTTGGTCACGTGCAGCCTCCTCGTCAAATTCGGTTATTTTTGCCCAAATAGTAGCCATGCACTTTTTGAGGTGTAATAGTCAAGTTCTAGGGATCATAGATCCCGTTCTAACCTGGTAATTTGCCCGGGTATCACCCTTAGGATTGTTTTGTGATACATGTACCCCGGATAACTACTTTGAAAGCCTCCTATAGGGTCAATGGGGGAGTCACTAATCCCTCGTTGTTGTTGAAGTAATCTACAATCACGGTGCAGACCTCATTGTGAAACACCAAGTCTCAAAGTGCCCCGGGGGGGCAGATGCCAAGTAAAGGATCAGGGGCTGCGAGTGGCAAAGCAAGCTCCAAGAGGAAGTGGGCATGGTCTGATAGGGCACGGGGCAGGTGCTCCACCCAGGTGGCCCTGATTCAGGCGTCTCAAGATAACAGCCAGTAGTCAATGTATGACCACACATTTTGGAAGGCAGTGACACAGGTGCCCTCCGAGCTGGTCGCATGTGTGATCTGCCAGATATCATTAAGGTAGTTGTCCTGTATGAGTGTGTTGAGTTGTGTCACAGCGTTGGGGGATCTGTCAAGTCTGTCAACTAGTGTCATGTTAAAGTCTCCTCCCCAGAGAATGGCTCCCAGGCCCAGGCTGCCATTCAACCTCTAGACCTCAGAGAAATCAGGGCTGTCAGTGTTGGGAGTATAGGGATATATAAGCTTCCTCACACAAGAATGTGCACAGTCGCAGTGCTGTGGACTTTGTCAAATGAAGTTCTTGGAGGTAGCAAATGTTTATGTGGTGTCCGTGGAGGTAAGAGTGGTCATTGAGTCCTCTAATGTTCCAAGTGGGGCATCTGGTAGTGGTCATGGTGCTTGGCGTGGGGGGGGCTTTGGGGCATAGTTGGGAAAGTTCTATGGCAGGCCACCATGTGGGGGATAAGAGTATGATGTGCAGCCGAAAGGGGGATCTGTTGAGAGGGGAAAGAAACAACCAACAGTGCAACGCAAACAAAACACATCCACCACACACTCCAAACTCCAAACATGGTTGAGAGCATCTAACTCACCCCTACATCATCCCCAAAAAAATTGATATCGTGGGAATCATCCCTGAGGGTCTGACAGGCCAGGTGAATGGCCCAGTCAAGATCTGGCTGAGTGGCCTATGGGCCATGGGTCTCCCAAAGTGAAGTCTAAGGGCTCCCGGTTCAGTCTGTCTCTGTCAATGACTATGGCAGCGAAGAGGGTGTCCGAGACCCTCAGTACACAGACCCGCCACCCGAGATTATTGGGGCATCTCCTGCATGACGGGGGTAGCCTTGTTGGCAGCACTCTGGTGCCTCCTTGAGTGCATAAGATTAATAATTTTCACTGAGGTGGGCCTCCTTCTGGTGCCGTGGGGACACCCAGGGTGATGCTTTCCAGGCAGTGACATGCTTGACAAATTTGAGGGCAGCCCCTCATGTGGGAAATTCAGTATAGAGGGGCAAAGGAGTGCATACTGGATATCAGCTTTCTGGAGGAGTCTCTTGGCTGGTAGGAACTCCCGTCGGGCAACTTGTACTGTCAGTGTAACATCTGGCTAGAATGAAATTGCGTTGCTTTGATATTGAACTGAGCGGCGCTCCTGGGCCAGGCATAGGACGACCTCCAGTCCCTGTAGTCAAGGAGTCTGGAGACAATGGAGTGAGCCTGTGAGCCCGGGGGGTGAGCCCCGGACTAAAGGAGCGGTGGGCGCACTCCACAATGAAGACCGGGGACAGGGCCTCCCCAAATAACGTGCGGAGCATGGACTTTACATAGTCCTCCATTTTGTCAAGGGCCGTGGCCTCAGCAATACGAAGGTTGTTGTGTCGTGAGCATGCTTCTAGATCTTCATTTTTCGATTTGATAAGTTCAAGGACCTTATTCATGCCCAGGAGATGTTCACTGGAGGCAGCCTGAGCGTCTTCCTTGGAATGGTTGAATACAATTTCAATGTGTACCATGATGTGTGCAGGCCCGACAACTTCAATACCAATAAAGGCAATGTCAACGTATGCCATAATGGGTGCCTGCACCGCAATTACTATACCTATAAAACCAATGTCAATGAATGCCATGAACTATGCCCATGGAACAATGACAACACCGGTAGAAACAATGTCAATGTATGCCATATTCCATGTCTGCATGACAATACCAATATCAGTGGAGATTATGCCAATGTACTCCCTGTTCCAGATACACAGAACAATGTCAAAACCATTAAAGACATTATCAATATGCACTATGACAACTGTACGCACAATATTGATGGTGTCTGTAAAAGTAATGTCAATTGCTGCTGCATTATTCGTAAGAGTTCTGATGAGCTCATATCATTGCTGTCGGATTCACCCAAGGTAACCTCCCCAACAACCCAGAGTCAGAAATACATGGTTAGACAGGCTCTGCGACCTCAACCCACTGTTTGTTGAGTCACAAGTCACAAGTGGGGCCTCGCTTAGCCCAGAGGCAAATGCGTTCACAGGGAAACCCTGATCGATCCCACAGATAGTCACCTACACCACAAACAGGTCCGAGGAAATTGGCCCCAACAAAACCTGTTTGGTCAGAGTCACGCGTTCCCTAAAAAATACCACAAAGCTAGATGACACATGGAGATAGAAACACTCAGCCAATCTGTACATAACATGCACACTTCACGTAGTGATCATGCGCCCCCCACACTAGACATCTGGACACATACACACTGGCCCACACTAGCTCTACCCGAGGTCGAGAACCCTCTGTGTCCTTATCAGATGACCAAAGTTATTATTTATGACTGAGATGCATTTTCAAGAATGTAAAGATTACTTAATTGCACCTCAAAAGATGTATAAATTGTCGGCCGAAACTTTGTACACTGAGAGTCTTTCTTCAGACGCACTCTGTTGACTCTCTCCTGGCTGCTGATTTTAATTAAACCAACTTGTTCCTGTTTGCCAAATACCTCTTGTCTTTTAATTTATTTACGGTAAATTCATATTCAAACAACATCTTCTGCGTCTGACACGCGGGCTTCAAGGTGATCCAGCCAGTCTTCATGATTTTCGACCTTCTCCTTCATTCGGTCAAGACGGCTCTCCATGAGATCTAGTTTTGCATCTATCACATGCAGGCTAGATTTAACCTCCACTAGGAGCTCTTTAATGTCGCTGTCATTTTGGGAGTCCCCACCGGGGCGGTCAGGAGGATCCTCAGATGGCACTTCCTGCTCGGTATGCCGGGTGTGTCACTTGTCTTTGAAGGATAACTTAGATTGTCGTGCATCTTGTTTCCCCATGTTGTTGGGCGGGCAGATGGCCAGCGGTGTGAGAAAGAGGTCAGTGCGCAGTCACGTGATGCAGTCCTGTATGGCCCTGCAGAGGCTCTGCCACTGGACCAGTTGAGAGGAGCACGCCGAGTGAGTTGGTGGCCGTGTATGCTGGATAGAGACCCCCCCCGGTCCTGCCTCAGCCTGGTATGACCAGGCCTGAGACCAAGATGTGGTTAGTTTGTGGAGGAGGGAGGGAAGTCTCAGTCCAAGAGGTCGGTGCAATGTCCCAGTATGTCTGCTTTCGTGGAATCAAACTCGGTTCTGCCAGACTCTGAGGGCTCACCACGTGGCAAAATTGTCTGGCCCCAATGAGGCGTGCTTCCAGTGGGGGGGCCTAATTGTGTTTGCACTCATGGCACAGGTGGCAGGCAGTTCACAGGAATAGTTGCCCCCAAGGTCAGTGTTTTGCAGGGGGCCTCTGTCGAGGTGGCTGATCCCCAGGGGAAACTCATGGTGCTGCCCACTTACTGCGTATTTTGCAGGCAGTGCTCTATGGTCCAGCGCAGTGTCTCCGGGCCTCAGCTCAGGCCTGCCTTTTCTCAAAGGTAATTCAGGGCCCAGCCGGTTCACATGGCCTGAGTGGGGGCAGCGGCCTTGCGTTATATTCCTCTCCAACTCTCTCTGAGATGAATTGGCAGGCGAGAGGTCCAGGAGTGGTGAGCCCCAGTGGTGCTACGAACACCTCCAGATGCAAATCGATGGGCGCGGCAGCGGGCAGCACTAACGCCCAGGGTCAGGCGCACCCTCAGGGGCAGACCCTAGCATCTACCCTCCAGGCGTCCAGCGAAGCACCCGATCAGGTGTAAGGAGCGCAAAGACACAGCACCGCGCAGCCATGAGGGCCAAGCGGCATTCAGGGTCTGGTGCAGGCAGCAGATTTCTTCGCCGCAGTGCAGACCTCTCATGCAGCGAGGAGGCCTGCCGAACACACGAGCAGCCTCACAGAAACGCCAGGCAAGTCACCATCTCGTTCCGGGCTAGTTGGAGGCCTGTTGGAGCAGGATGCATACCAGATTTTAATATCAGCTGGCAGAGTCGTCTAGAAAGCGGCCATCTTGCTGCCTGGCTAGGCTCCGCCCCCCTGTAATCATGCATTTAAACATGTGTTGAGATGCTTGCCACACTAAATTGACCAAAGGCCTTAAGCTTTTGTATTACAAAATGTTTAACCTTCAACATGAACGTTTGCTTCAGTTGCAATGTTTTTTCTCCTCTGCAGGTGCAGACGCACGATCTATTGAATAGAGAATGCACATTGTGTGCAAGAGTTAGAGGGATTCGGGAGGAGTATTTTTGGCAAAGATGAGAAGTTTTAATGAACGAAGGGAGGACTACTGTCCATGTGGAATGAGGAGAAGGGAGGAATCCAGGGACGTTCTAATGTGTGGACCAAAGGAAAAATGTCTCGAGTGTAGTTGCCAAGATTTATTATTAGAAGATATTTGGACATGTGGCATGGGATTCTCGAAGGATTTTTTGGTGGGTATAGTTGAACATCACACTTCAGGTTATTCAGATTCCTTTCAGACTTTGAGAGGTGCAGCCTTCTTTGCGACATCTCTGTTGTGTGACTTCATGTTGTATAATATACTTTCCTTTGAGAACTTCTACAGAAGTTCTGCTATGCTGGCACCTTTGTTGCTTCCCTGATTTAAATTGGGTTTCCGATCCTAGGTTAGAATAGAGCTTAATAGTTTTCTTAGACAACCTCATGTACAGGCAGGAGGATCAAAACTTTGAATCTCATCACCAGACTTTAGGCCTGATTTAGATCTTGGAGGACGATTTACTCCATCACAAGAGTGATGGATATCCCGTCTGCCGAAATATAAATCCCATAGAATATAATGGGATTTATATTTCGGTGGACGGAATATCCGTCACTGTTGTGACATAGTAACCCATCCGCCAAGATCCAAAGCAGGCCCTTTGTTTCTCATACTTTGCATTGCAGCTACAGAAATCCTCATTTGCTTTCTGAGGATACATTTTGTGAGACATTTCGTACACCCATTAGTGATTCTGTATTTTTATACCATGTTTCTGTGACTGATTTATATCAGCTTTGCTTTGACTTTGTAATAAATCCATACTTAATCCCATCTATCAACTCAGAGCTTTACTGTGTGACCAAATGGGTCACACTGTAATTGTTAAATTGTAGTTGATCCTAACTCCTTTTGTTATTCAGGCATCTATAACCTTCGATTGCAGGTGGCCAGGAAGAAGGAACCCAAATTCTATGCGTTCTCACTCAAATTATGCAAATTCATATGGGACGGCATCTGCATGTCATAACAGAATGGATTATACCTGGTCTGAGATCTAGAACTTGGAAGACTTAGCAAGTGTCTTATTATTTTAACATGGAGATTTGTGTTTACTTTTCTTTTTCGGATTGCAAAATTAGAGGATTTTCTAAAGTGAACTTTCTGGCAGCCATACTGGATTACAGGGAACGTGAAATATTGTTTTTCTAACAAACAACAACATTTAAATACCTGTATATAGCGGTACAAACATCTCACAATATATGAGCAATTAGGAAAGCACAAATGAAGCAATGTAGAACTTTGTAATTCTGAAGTGTGATGGACACAAAGATTTTATAAGGATCGAAAACAAATCAAATAACTTTACTTGGTGATGTGCCAATAATAAATATTTGCTGAAACCAATTTCCACACATTATTGTTTGTGCACTATAGAGTTTTATGAGTAAAACGGCATGTCAGTGTACATTTTGTGGCCATTTCAGTGGAAAATGTATGTCTGTAAATTAAAGAGTGCACTTCCAAACCATGATTTACTAATATATTTGCAACAGTGTGCTTCAAAATGCACTCCTGACTGCATACCACACCCTTACCACTCTTCTGCTGAATGAATAGTCGTAACCCATTTGCTAAATTTGCTTTTTTGTGAGGCTTGGATTTTTCAAATCCCTATGACTTTAGTGATGTAACATCGATGCTAGTACCCCCACCCTGAAAACTGTTCCAGCACCACTGGGTAAGACTCACTGCTCTATAAAGTAGGAAATGGGGTGATAATGTTTTAAGAACTTAGGGGCTGATTCCGACTTTGGTGCAGTTACGCCTGCTCTCCGCTGGCACGGCTGCGACAAAGCTGCGCAAAGACCGCTCGCCTGATTACGAGTTTTTGTTGTACAGGCGGACGGTCCTTTTGTCATTCCAACGGTGGTGCCCTGAAAAAGGGCGCGCAATGGGAATGGCAAAAATGTTCCAGCATGGCATGGACAGTGACGTCCATACCCTGCTGGAACTGGGGGAGAATATAGACAAGGGGTGACATGTTATGCCCCCCTGAATGTATCCCCATGGCGGGGAAGGCATGAGGGCCATGTAGGGCCTCCTTTGTTCCTCCACCGTCAGCTTTTACATGGTAGGACTCCTGCCATGAAATGGCTGGCGGTGGTGGAACTCATAGTCATAATACGCTGAGCGGGACTGCGCCAGTACCCACTCAGCATATTGCATTGAGCCTCTGCTGTGCCACCGCCAGGGAACGGCGGTTCCCTGGTGCATCCAATGGTCCTCCACCGCTACGACTACATGTAGTCGTAATACGGCAGAAGGTGGAATGCCACTGCTTTGCCACCACGAGTGCAGCAGTCGGAAGACCGCTGCACTCGTAATCAGGCCCTTAGATATTATTTTCACCCCAGGCAGCTCTCCCCATGCTGCATCTCTCTAACATGAATGCGCAGTAATACTCCACCATATGTCGGTTGTATGAAATCAAACTAAGCAGTGTCAGTGACCTCGGTGAAATGTGATTGGCGTCTGTAAGACACCAACTTACTGCATACACTAGAATGCTCCTCGTTTTTGAGCAATATCAGAAGCCTTTTTTTTAAAATGTAAGATACTGAGAGCTTATGAGATGCATGCATCGGCTATAACATTCGTTAATGCACTTGGGCCTTACGCCGATACCAAGAAAGATTTATTTGCTATCTGTTAGAAATGGGGGTCTCTAGTTGGCAGCGGTAGGTACCTTTGTCCAAGTGGGGACCCTTCTTCTTAGTCAGGGTAAGGGGGATACACTTCAAAAATAACCCCTGCTCACCCACTTGGTAGCTTGGCACGAGCAGACAGGCTTATCTCAGAGGCAGTGTGTAAAGCATTTGTGCACACATACAGTAATACAGTGAAAACACTACAAATGGACACCACACCAGTTTAGAAAAATAAGTAGTCTTTATCTAACCCAAAACAAGACCAAAACGACAAAAATCCACAGTACAGTAATCAAAATATGACTTTTAAAAGGTAAAAATAGTTCTGTTCAAAGCAAATTGCAGATGCAACACTTTTCACACAAAGTACCTTGGATACGTCGAGCACACAAACAAGAACTGTCGCAGGGAAGGTGATGCGTTGGTTCCTTACGCCCAGGGAAGGTGATCCGTCGGTTCCTTACTTCAGGGGAGGTGATGCATTGGTGCCTTACTGCCAAGCAGGGACGGTGATGCTTTGGTTCCTTACTGAAGGGGAGGTGATGCGTCGGTTTCTTACTGTGCGGGGAGGTGATGCGTCGGTTTCTTACTGCGACCCCAGTGTTCTTGCTGGCGTGGCGCCCAAATGCAATGCGTGAGGATCAGGGATGCGTCGGTTCTCGATGCGGCGGCGGTGATGACACTGCGTTATTCTCCCTTAGCTTCGGTCCCACAATGCGTTGGTTCTTGCAGCCGCACAGCAGGGCCTGCGTCGGATTTGGTGCGGTGATCTCGGACTTCGGTGCACGGGATTAAGCATGTGGCGATTTATCGAGTCGCGGCTGGCACTGCGTCGATTTTGACGGCGATGCGTCGGAAACAGGTGCGGATGCGTCGCGCTTCTCGAAGTTGTGTTACTTTTCCAGCTCCCAGCGGCAAACGGCCTCCAGAGGTCCAAAGCAGCAACAGGCACCTCTTAGCAGGTCAGAAATCCCAGCAAGGAAGTTCAGGGGAGCTGTTGGCGAAGTCTTTGTGTCCCTGGGACTTCAGAACAGGAGGCAAGTTCTATTTCAAGCCCTTGGAGATCTTCCTCAAGCAGGGGACACAGCACACAGCAAAGTCCTTGTCCTTTCCTTGGCAGAAGCAGACCCTGCAGGCCAACCCCAGACAGCGAACAGCAAAGGGGCAGTACTCCTCCTCAGTTTCTCCAGCTTTTCTCCTTGGCAAAGATTCCTCTTGATTCCCAGAAGTGATCTAAAAGTCTGGGGTCTGGGCCCCTCATTTTATAATACAAAATCCTTTGGTCTATGTGGCAGAGAATCTCTTTGCCCAGCCAAAACCAGTTCTGTCCTCTCTGGTGCAGCTTCCTGGCAGGAGTTGGAGACTGCATTGTCCTTGGCAGACCAAGCCCATTCAGGTGTGAAAGAAATCTCCTCCCCCTACTCTGAATGCAGTCCAGGTCTATTCAGCCCAGCTCTGACTCACCCTGGAAAGGCAGGACACACCTAACCCCACCAAGTGGCTGTCTGAACAGAATGCACATCCCCAGCCCCTGTCACTCCAAAGCCAGACAGTCAATACACAACCTAGCAGAGGCACACTTACCTTGGGCCTACCTTAGGGGTGACTCAAATGTAAGAAAAGGGAAGGTTAGGGCCTCGCAAGTGGTTGCACTTGCCAAGTCAACATGGCAGTACTTGACTGCACACAGGCACTGCAATGGCAAGCCTGAGACCTTGTTGCAAGGCTGCTTGTGTGGGTGGCACAATACAGGCTGCAAGCCCACCAGCAGCATTCAGTTTACAGGCCCTGGGCACACATGGTGCACTGTACTAGGGACTGAATAGTAAACCAAATAAAGCAATCATGGAAACACCAATCCAGAATAACAATTTACTAAGGGAGCACTTGCACTTTGGCACTGATCAGCAGTGGCAAAGTGCTCAAAGCATCTAGACCAGAAAAACGAAATCCATCACACAGTAAACATACAGGAGGCAAAGGCAAAAAATGCAGGGGAAACCCACACCAAGGCTGCCAGGTCTAACACTATCCACTCTGCTCCAAAACATTTAACAAATTAAACTAACAAGATGCCTTGTTTTATGACAGACACACTGTTGTAAGAAGTTGTGCAAGGCCTTCCACACAATTTGAACATTCTGAAACATCCATAAATCCGACTTGAATAATGAACATCATATTTACAAAAGCTCTGTCCCATTACATTCCTGCTGGAAGCCTCTGGTCGTGATTGTCACCCCTGATGCCAACTGTAGGAGAGTAGGATCTGCTTCACATGGGTACCCCCACTTTTTGCTGATGCTTCACTGTTTTTCGACTTTAGTCTGGCTGGGGCCCTGCTAATCAGAACCCCAGCCTAGCTGCTTCCTCTCTAAAATGGTTTCCATGTGCCTTAGGCACATCTCTGATTGGAATCTGGAGTGCCCTTATAAGTCCCTAGTATATGGTATACTATGTACCCAGGGCATAGGTACCTCAGAGGCCTACCAGGGGCTGCAGCATGCATTGTGCCACCCCTGGAAGGCCATCCAAAGTGACACCACAGGTCTGCTACTGCAGCCTGGGTAAGGTGGTGCATGCACCCCTTACAGTGGTATGGGCTACCTATATCACTACCATTGCACACACATATAAACCTATAAGTCACTCCTATGGCAGGCCTTACCAATCCTGAAGGCAGAGTGCTTGGTTTCTATGTGAGAGGGTCCCCCTGCATGAGCAGAGCCCCTCTGCAGCGTTCGGAGTCCCTCCTCTGATGCTGTTTGTGGTACAGCCTGACCATATACTCTTAAGTGCATTATATCCTCGCGGTACAATGCTAACTTTGGACTGGCTGCACCAAAACATGTCGTGTTTGGTGTCAAACATCTTGGAATACTACCCCCCCGCCAATTCCGGTGGCGAGGGTAGCATTCCACCCTTCTAGAGGGAGAGACATGTACACACCGGGCTACCCGGTAACTTCTTTCCAGAGCCCTGGCATCACAAAATGGATGCCGCTGCCACAGACACGGGTCTGGCCTCCTGCTGCTGACTGAAACTCCGGCAGGGGAGGCCTGGACAATATGTTTCCTGTTGCAGGGAGGTGCAACCACCTCCCCAGACGGGATAGTGTGTATTGGGGCTGGGCGGCAGCACCCTCTGGTGCTTTGAAGTCCTGCACTGGGGGCACATTTGGTGTCCCTGTGCATATGCCAGTTCAAACCGGTTGCAGGGGCTACCTGCCCCTGCTCTGGCGTGAAACTGGACAAAGGGAATGGGTGTAACCACCCCTCTTCCCTGACCCTCCCATAGGTGGGTCCCCAGAGTATGTCCAACCCCTAACTTTGTATAAGTATGGGACCCCAGTCCTTAGGACTTTAGATTACCCTGGACAAAACTCTGACACTGAATCCTGGACCTTCGACGCTCTACTTGAAGATTAGAGGACTGAAGAATCTCCCTTGGGGTCAAGGAGTGACTCCCCTGCTTGGCAGGCACCTAAGAAGCAATTGTCCGGTCTGCATCGCTGAAGCTCCCGCCGGATGCCGAAGTCTTTGTGTAATAGTGAGCCTCAGCAAGGCCTACCAGTGCTTAGGGGTTCTCCCTTCTCTGCACAGAGTCCTCAGACACTTAGGAAGAAGTTGGCACAGAAACTGAAATATAAAAGACAGAGTTTATTAAACCTTATAAGGTGGAGCTAACATTCACACATCACCCTTCAGTAATGCATGAAGTAGCACACTGAATGGAAGGATCCTGGTCCTTTTATACCCACACAGGGGCTCAAATGAAGGCGGTACAAACACAAATGCTGGTTGTAGGTACATATAAGGTCATACAGAGAATGCACAGTCGACAAGTGGGTGGAGCTAACAGTTTCTACTTTTAGTAGACACATCCTGACATTTATAAACTTGAAACAGCTGCAAGCTCAACTGAGCATGTGCAAAGCAAGAGGAACTAAAGTTAACTTGTCTCTAGGCAGATTTCAAGAGCAGTTGACAGGAAGGTAGGACAGAGCACATGGTGAGCACATGGTAGCACATGGCAGCCAAAATGGCTGCCAGAAATACAAAATGGATTCCACAAAGCGGACAATTTAGCCTCTAAATACAGGCTGTCTTCAGCCAATGCTTAACTTAAGTGCTGCCAAATTACAACAGACGGCCCTTTCAGCATTGGCTGAAGACATTCGTTTATCTGGGGTAATCTAGATATTCATCCCGTACATCTATTAACATTATTTCGGCCACCTCTTTATTCAACATTTGTTGGGCCTTTGTTTCAGCAACGTTCCCTCTTCCCAGGTATACAAGCAGAGATGCAAATGGAGCAAAGCATTGGACCACATTGGATACATACACAGCATGTAAAAAGTATTAATCATTACACACAGGATAGTCAGTAGCTTCCAGCCCCAAGCAGAAACAAGAGTCCAAAATCATCTAGTCTAATTCTAAGTTTCAGGGCTCTGATGTATTTCAGTGACTATCTATTTCAATTAATAGCCAACAGCACATACTTAATAAAAACATTTTCAATAGACTTTTCCAGTATTTCTTTTGTGAGGGCTAAAATATCAATTTAATATATTTTTAGGAGGAGGGCAAAGTAATATTTGTCAACTGCTCAGGAAAACATTTTTCGTGTAGAATAAGCATTATAAGTAATGCAAATATTAAAGAAGTCAGACAGATTATTACAAAAACCATCCTGGCTCCAAAGGACCAGGAGGACCACACAGGGCCATAGGAATTAGGACAAGGAGCCGCAAAGGGCTGCTCCTCCTCAAAAATGGGACGATCAAAGGGGTACATTACTAACAAAAAAAGAGTCCTTGGGAAATTTTAGCTGCTGTGGAACCAGCCAGAGGGAGTCTTCTCCCTGTGTCCGTTTGAGCCTCACAGGCAGGCTCTTGTTGTTCCCACGGTGGAGCTGCACAACTCGCAACTCAAGAATCACGGCCCAGTTTGAGAAGAAAAAGTCTTTCAACGATCCTGTCCAGTGTCTCAAGCAGTGCACAAGTTCTCTTCACTTTAATCTAACAGGCACCAGAGGCACAGCACCTGTACCCTAAACTCAAGTCCTTCCCTAACTCCTATATTGCTCTGCTGGCGCACTGCTCTTTTGTTAGGGCCACAAATTGCATCCAGTGTGCCCAGGTATCTCTTGATCAACAAACAAAGGTGCAAACTTGCATTCACTTTGGGACCAGGATTAAGAGGCCTGATGCTAGGATCTCTGAAGCAACCCTTGTTTCAAAAGGGGTCACCTCAAGCAAAGCCTCCTTGCCGTTCTGGTCGGTCTGTGACTCTCTCAGCTGGGCATCAAAAACTTGATCCATGATTTCTCCTTTCTGATTTGTGACCCCGTCTTTCGCCCAAGACAGTGGCAGGGGTACACAATTCACATCCCAGGGCTTCCGCCTTCACTGAGGTCCTAGTTGCCAGCAACGCCTGTGCTGGTTACCTTCACTTTGGCTTCAAGCTGCAGTGGCGCTGACTCCCCAGGCTGGATCTGATGTCCGGGCCCCTCTGGCAATGGTTGTAAGGCAGCAAATATCTATTGGTGGACAGAACAAGAGGTCTTTAGACAAGGCACAGAAATAATCTATCAACAGAGAGGATAGTCTCAGAATACTTTCTTAGTCCTGGGGCACCCCATACATTAGCAAGGCACCCAAGAACCACTTCATCTATCTAAGAGTAGAAAACCCTGGACCTATTGGCAAGTATAAAAGGAACGTTTTGGTGAACTGACAAGAGTAATACATCACCCAATCCCAAACAGCCAAGTAAGTCTGTGTTCATTTACTAAATTCTGAGGAAAAGAGAAAAACAATACAGACATACTCCAAATACTTACATTGGTGTATTCCTATATTACTAATCTGAAGAACCCTCAAGAAAAAGGAAATGTTCTACACTTTTACTCATAGATTTTACATTACTTATACAGGACTGCAGACACTTGTAAAATAATTTCTCTTACATGTTATGCTTAGGACCATGCTCTCATGTTATAGGTGCAGCAGGAAAATCTAAAACTGCTAATTTAACAGGGATTCTTATTGCAAAAAGAACTAAACTTCAACATAGTGGGTACATTTTCTTCAGCAGAACATGTTATGACAAACAAACTCCTATAAAACAATATTTTCCTTCAAAATGTTTGCTAAGGATCACATGAGCGTCTTTCCTGCATTGTACTTTTCACGATCTGGACTATGTAACATCATTTTCAAAAGGAAAAAAACCCTATCTCCAGCTCTAATAAGGGCTGTCAGCTTATTGACAGAGACTAGCTAATAAAAAACTAGCAATGCCCTTGCAAAACTGTATAGAACATGAGAATAACATAAACAATAATAGTGTTGCCACCTGAGATTTTTGAACAGAAACCGCCACTATACAGTTCTCCTTAAAGATCAAATAAGGGAACATCAATCTGTTCTACTCATTCTTTCATACAGGATGGGCAGTAACATAGCTTAGATTGTATCATTTTATTAATGCTAACAATTTTAAAACAGTATTACAGAATAGCCAATAACTGTCACATGGCCATTTCCTAGACAGCTTTAGACAGACTCAAAAAAAAGTGAGAAAAAGAAGAGAGAAAACATAATTTTGCCTACCCTTAATTTGTAGAGGAGCTAGCCTCCTTCCCCCATTTTGACAGTAGGAAAACCTGAAACAGGTTTTACTTCTGTCAACACTTTCAACCCCTATTTGTAGCAACTGGGCACAAACAAACTTGTAGGAGATATCTTAGAAAGTGGCTGTTCTCTGATTCAGCCTAACACAAGCAAATTGAGTTAACTTTAAACCAATTCCTACAGCAATTGTACTAGATTAACATGAGGGCGCATGAATGCAAACTAAAATCCATTTCCTCCTTATCTTAGCCCCTACACAGTATTCTTTAAACTAAAACCATTATTTTTATATACATAGCAGATCAATGCTCAACTGAGGATTGTTTTTCCTTCGTTTCATATGACTGCGCGTGTTTGCCAAAAATAGGAAGCAAAGCTTCTCTTCCTCTCTTTGCGCTATCATCTCGTCTTTCAAAAACCTTTCGGGGGTCGAAGTGTCCCAGCAAACATTACCCTTCACCCTGCTAAGTTGCTAAATGCAGAACTCCGACCTTTGACCCGTTCAGCAGCTGCTCATTTGTGTGTGCAAGGCTTGCCATGCGGTTTTGTAATGCAAAGCAACTCTGGAGAATCACAGCTAAAAGGCAGTCCTGTCCGATCCGTTTGCCAGTAATTTAAAGGTAGGATAATAACGTCTGCTGGTTTCTGTATACTTATTTTCATTTGTGTACAGTGTGTGGTGTGCAGTCTAGTAAGACAGAGGTCAGCTGTTTGTTCTATATTTGCATATGTACTAGTTCTAGCTTGAGAATCAGTTTGAAACCTGCCCTGAGTGGTAGAACTGCTTGTAAAATAGTGACTTTAGCTCAATTTCGACTTTGGTGGTAGGGGCACTTAAAAATGAATATCCTACAATATTTTTGCATAATAGGAACCCCCAGAGTGTTCTCTAGATAGCCCAGGAAGGGAAATCAGAAATGTATAAGGTATACCCTTATAAAAAATGAGTTTTGTACGGCTGGGTAAAGTGACATTTCACATTTAAGTTCCCTTTTTTCCGGTACAGCACTGCTTAAATTCAACTTTGATGCTAGGAATTCACAGTATGATGATTAGGCTTTATAAAGATTAAAAAACGAATTTAAAGCATTTATTTTTAATAATATATATATATATTTTTTTTAATCAAAACCAACCATTTTGATGATTCCACATTGGAAAAGCAAGCTTCATTCGTAGCCTATCATATTTAAACGCATTCATTCATAACCCTAAGCACAGAAGCCTTACTTGAAACATGAAAAGTCTGCGCCACTTTTAATGGACAGTTATCATTTAACATCAGAACCACAGATGTACTTATGTAAAAAGGCATTAAGAAAGGAAATCCCTACTTTCAATTTTGTTCTCTGTTATCTAAAATAATAAAACTGGTGTTTTGAAACTTTTAAAATAAGGCAGGCCCGTATACCAGTTTACACTGACTTAAAATTGTGCTGACTCAGCATTCCTGTCTGTGGCCGTGAGCAGGAATAGCCATATGCTATTTATGCAGCTGTTGTTTGTCAGCAGGCGTCGAATTTTCACGCCTTTCTCAGGAAAAAACCCCTTTATTATTTGAAATACCCTGACAGAGTTAAATCCCCATTTGCTGTGTCAAACAGTTTCTTTTCAGTTAGTCAGTTTAAACACAGCTGTTGGAAAGCTTTTTTCTCGGGTGCTGAAAGAAAGCATGTCACAGTCTATTTAAAAACTGAGGCATTTCAATGCAGTCAAATCTATCTTTCTATAATGTGTATTTAGTTCAGCAACGACCAAATTCACTCAGGTGATGTGCATGCCTTTTAATGTCTAATACAATGTATTTAAGGAAAATGCTGAAACATTGTGTATTTTAGTCTATTGATTACAAAACACACAATTTCGTTTTTCTTCCTCTGTATGAGGCCTATTTTAATCCTATTGAATACGAATTCTAATTTTATCTTTAGCATTGTGGCAATTTGCACACATGTATAGTGTCTTACTCTGTCAATTTAATAGTAACATGCAGCTGTTTAGCGTATGTTATATAATTCATTTCTGGATTTTTATTTAATATATAAGTAACTAAATGACAGTTTGCATAACAGAATGATGACAGCAAAAAAATATAAACAAACTCATTGAGCTCATTCCAGACTTTTACAAAAGGGGTCATATACTCAGAGCACACAATACAGCGCGCTTAAAGCTAGCCATTCTTACACAAAGAGCGCAATCGCTATTTACTCACACAAGTATCACCAATGTCAAACCACATAGACATTTAAACACACATTTAACCCACAAATCAACACTTAGGACTTTAAGACAGCTTACAAACTGTACGCAAAAACCAAACTATTTGTAAATACTAATTGTAAGTCATATTTACAAGAAGAGCTCTCAAAAGTAGCCCAAAAGACTGTTCCATGTTCAAGAAGCCAAAATACACCAAATTCGCCAGTTTTGGCTGGTAGAACACTCAAAAAGCGCTCTGCATATCACCACTTATGAATGTTACTAAGTGCGCAGATCCGGATCCGTTTTATGTACATATTTAAGTCCATGGGGTACTTAGTCACCAAGGAAGAAATATCTTTTTACTATACGTAAACCTATTTAGGTATCCCCTCTGAGGGAGTCAACTAAGTACTTACTAAATCCATATCGGTACCTCCAAAACAGCAACACTTTCTGCGAAGTGTACTGGAAACAGGCATGCCAAAAATAGTGCAGAATATGCAGTATTATAATCAAAGTAGCGCTTAAGGTACTCTTTGTACGTTGCGCTGTTCAAACAATTTCAAATAGAGAAAAATCTCCTCATTACCTGCCTATATGTATTGCAATGCATATATAATTACAAAACAAATTCCAAAATTGGCCAATCATACAAACAAAGCCACAGTTAGGGGTCGATTCCGATTCGGGCCAGAGATTTCTCCGACCGAGCCGGACCCGGAGAGATTTCCGACCGAATCGGACCCGTGCAGTCCGACCGAACGAGTACGATGCGGCCGTATGTTATCGGACTCGAGTCGGTCGGACTCCCATTGAAGTCAATGGGAGCCGGTCGTACAACGCGTACGCGGGCTCCCATTGACTCAATGGGTGCGAGTCGGACAAGGGCGCCCCCTACATCGGGTACGCGGCGAAGCGATTCGCGCCGTACATGCACAGGTAGGGGGGACCCATGGGTCCCCCCTGTGTGTGACTCGCGCGGCTACGCGTACAGGGGGGTCCGACACGGACCCCCAAAGTACGGCTCCGACAGCTCTTTCGAGCCGGAGTGCGCGGCTCGGTCGGACTGCTCGCGGCGCGCATCGTACTTACCCGGCCGGGAAACGTCTCCATTGCGCGGTGCGAGTCGAGTCCGAGCGAGTCGGTCGGAGCGGTTCAAGCCAGGAGCGAGTCGGTCGGAGCGGTCGGGACGCCCGGATGAGTCGGTCGGCGATTTTGCATCGTACTCGCTCGGCCGGACCCGCGTACGGTTCGGTCGGGAAACAGGGCTCCGAATCGGATCCGGTAAAGCCGAATCCGATTCGGAGCACTACCGGCCGAGATCGGAATCGGCCCCTAAGTGTTTACTAAAACTACCTTACCAATCAAAGGCATCAAACCAACAGCAAGTGCCGCAAAACGGCTCTTACCAATCAAATGGTGTCCAGGTTCCAACTGCCAAGTTCTCAAATTGACCAAATGGTCACTGCACGGCAAATCAACAGAAGAGATCTCAGTCAAGGACCGGCGCCGCCGGGATGGTCAGATCAGAAAGAAAGGAAAAACGCCATGGGTGCCAAGACTCAGGTCTCCTCAGGCAGCGATCGCGTCCAAAAGCGAGATTCCAATCCTTCGTCGCGACCAGTCCTTCGGGCATCCGAGTCTTTTGATGAGTCCCACGTTGGAAGCGCCAATTTGTAATAGTGAGCCTCAGCAAGGCCTACCAGTGCTTAGGGGTTCTCCTTCTCTGCACAGAGTCCTCAGACACTTAGGAAGAAGTTGGCACAGAAACTGAAATATAAAAGACAGAGTTTATTAAACCTTATAAGGTGGAGCTAACATTCACACATCACCCTTCAGTAATGCATGAAGTAGCACACTGAATGGAAGGATCCTGGTCCTTTTATACCCACACAGGGGCTCAAATGAAGGCGGTACAAACACAAATGCTGGTTGTAGGTACATATAAGGTCATACAGAGAATGCACAGTCGATAAGTGGGTGGAGCTAACAGTTTCTACTTTTAGTAGACACATCCTGACATTTATAAACTTGAAACAGCTGCAAGCTCAACTGAGCATGTGCAAAGCAAGAGGAACTAAAGTTAACTTGTCTCTAGGCAGATTTCAAGAGCAGTTGACAGGAAGGTAGGACAGAGCACATGGTGAGCACATGGTAGCACATGGCAGCCAAAATGGCTGCCAGAAATACAAAATGGATTCCACAAAGCGGACAATTTAGCCTCTAAATACAGGCTGTCTTCAGCCAATGCTTAACTTAAGTGCTGCCAAATTACAACATTTGCATCACCAGAGGTAGATTTCCAGACTTCCCCGAGGCTGCCCTGAGTCCCCAGCAAAGCTATGGCCCGTAGCTGTCGTGGGTAACGTGGAACTGTGACCCCTGGACACCAAGTACTTTTGCAAGTGCATCCTCTTCCTGGTCTCTCACGAAGTTGTTCTTTGGGCTCCGAGTAGCTCCCGCCTCCAGCACCAATTGCACCGAAGATCACTGGCCTCCACTCCACGAGTGTCCTGTGAGCCAGTTCCAAGTGCGTCCACTTGAGGCTCCTTCGCGGTTGCTAGTCCATTGGCTAGTGGGCCCTCCCGAAAGCAACTCTTCTTCTGCCTGGGCTTTCCTGGTTGCTCCAGACGTGCCCTGACTTACCCTCACTGGGTGAGTCCCCCAGACCTTGCTGGTCTGCATCAACGTCCTTTCTTTATTTCCACGTGACTTGCCGTTGCCAAGGCTTGTTGGGTCCAATCCGGTCGCCGACACCCCAGCAATCGACAAACATCGTGGGTCAGCTCGAATCCAGCTCCTGGTTGTCGTCGATGCCTCCTGGACCTCGTGGCTGAAGAGTCAAGATGACCGTCAACCTACCTGAAGCACCCGACATCGGTGGGCATCTGCTCATCGCCTTCCTGGTCACTGGCTAGTGACCCAGACTCTGTCCCCTCTGCTTTCAGGTTCTTCAGATCTTCGATCCACCCTTGTATCCACCCGAACACTTTCGACTTGGTCTCCAGCTGCACTTTGCAGCAGATCGCCATTGAAAACGACGACGAAACCCGACCCCGAAAGACACCTATGCACCCGGCTTCCCTGGGTGAGGTAACTCGAGTACTCCGGTGCTCCCGTGGGTATAGACTCTAGAACAACCTAGTTCTAAAGGGGTTTGCTCCAAGTCCTCCTCTAAGTGTCCTTTTTCTTTAAAACTCCTACAGCGACATTCCCCATAGAAGTCAACGGCGGCTCGCGGCTGTGTTCTCACACTGCACGCGTCCCCCGTGGGTCCCCTGTGTCACTACCTTGGGTGGATCCTTGAGGGCCAAGCACTTCTACGGGCTCTAGGCCTTGTGTCTAGCTCAGTCGTGGTTCTTATACCACTTTTTTGGTATATGGTTTGGTACGCCCCTAGAGCTCAAACGTGTATTTGTGCTATTACTGTTGAAATTCGACTTGTAACTTATGTACTTCGAACTCTAGCCTCATAAAGAGACTAGAGGGGTGTGTTTAAGACTAAATACATATATTTTAAATATATACCTGGTGTGGTCCTCTTTCATTTGGTCACTCAAGAGATTATAGACTGGTAAAACAAGCTGCTTTACATTCCTTCAAGACTTAGCCTGAAGGCTGCTCTCCATAGCTACCACTAGGATAGCTTTCAATAAAGGTTGTCTTTAACCTATCTCCAATAAGGGGTTGTTTGGACTGGTGCAAGGTGCCCACTATAATCAGTGGACAGCATATACCAGGCCAACTTCTAACACCAACTCGTCCATTTAATAATCAGAAACCACAGAATCTGAAACACTGGAGCACCCTGGATAGCCAAATATCAGCTGAACCCTCTTATTCAGAAAGCTATTAAAACAACAAACTTTAAGGGAAGCTTGTGCTTAACTCCTCAGAAGTGAGGACCAAGCCACCCGACGGGACTCTAACTTCCAGGTTATTATCCTACTGCACTGTATGTATTTTTGTTCCTTTATTTTCGGTATGAAGTTACCATTATGAAGTTACCATTAGATAGTGTGAGAAATTGGGTTACTTGTTGAGGGGAAAGAAACACTTCTCAGGCAGCAACCTCAACTATTATCAGGGTGAAGCACAAGCCAACCCTAAATGAATCTGTGTTCAACCCTCTTGTAGCTTGTCACAGAGAAGTCAGGCTTAACCTAGAGGCAATGTGTAAAGTATTTGTGCAACACTTCAAACAGTAATAAAGTGAAAATACCACACAAAATGGATCCCACACCAAGTTAAATAACGTGTTTTTTTATAAATAAAACAAGCTCGAAACGACAAAAATCCAATCAGTAGAACTGGAATATGCACTTTTAAAGATTTTAGTGCAAATAGCGTCAAAAAGCAAAAAGCGATAACTGTGGCAATCTGGTCTCGCCGGGACAAAGTCACAACTTTGGCCAACAGCGATGGAGAGCGAGCCAGCTACAGGGTCCCAGTTAGGCCCATTGAAAAACAGTACCTTAAATCTGTGTTGCGTAGTATTGCAAGGTCCCATGTCGAAGATGTGTCGCACAGCTGAAGCGATGCATCGTTTCCAAAGAGCCACAAGACTACGATGCGAGGTCCTGTATCATCATCAAGGATCCCGCCGAGGGGGGGCTTTCGATGCGAAGTCCAGCATCGAAGATGCGTTGCGCAGTTGGGGCGATGCATCGGTTTTAAGGAGCTGCAAAGCTGCAATGTGGAGTCCAGCTGTGTCGAGGATGTGCCATGCAGTGGCTGTTCCGATGAGGCTGCGAGGGTGATGCAGAGTTTTTGGAATGAGAAGACCCACACATCAGAGGCGAGGCATCTGTTCTGCTCAGCGTTGCGTCGCACAGCAGAAGAGATGCATCTGTTCTACTGGATCCACAGTTAGGGTGGCAGAGCACCTTCAGGCCCACTTCAGAGGGTCCAGGACTGGGGTGGCACCACTTGGTAGGGTAGGACTCACAGATGGCAGAGTTCGGGTACTGGGTCCAAGGTTGTTGGAGCCTTCTATTCCTGAGGCTCTAGATAGAAAGCCAGCCAACTAGCCCTTAGAGTCACTCTGGTAGTCATGGTTCAACAGATGCAGGTCCAGTCTTACTCACATAGGCAGGGAGGCAGCAGGTCAGCACGCCAAGGCAGAAGTTCTTCATAGCAGCAGTTCAGCAGAGTGGCAGTCTTTTCAACAGCACAGTAGTCCTTCTTCCTGGCAGAGTTTCCTCAAGTCCAGAAATGCACAGAAGATTTGGGGTCTGGGGTCCATATTTATACCTGGTGCCCACTTTGAAGTGGAGGAAGCTTTTAGAGCTTTTTACCCCACCCCCAGATGTGAGGCATTCCCTTCCTTGTCCTGGCCCCAGCTTGTCTGGGGTCACAATAGCCTAGTGACAAGCTCTTTGTGTGATTTCGCAGGCAGAGCCTTTGTGATGTGAAAGTGTGGTAGGTGATAGCTCTTCCCCCTCACTAACCCAGAGTAGCCCATGCTGCCAACATGTACCTTCTTTTTGTTTCGCTATCAGGGACCAATACTCAAGGACCAATTGGCAGCTACACCTAGTCATGTGACCCAGGAACAGGCTGCTGGCACCAAATGATTAGGACAAGAAAAGGTCAACTTTCTAAAAGTGGCATTTTCAGAATTCTGATAAAAATCTGACTTTACCATTAAAGAGGGCTTTTAATAACAATTCTTTAAACACCAAACTCGACCTGTCTACCTGGTCCCAATTGTAAGTTACAGCCTATTAAATTAATAATATAACTCCAATGTTATCGGTAGGAGAGGTAGGTCTTGCAGCAGTAAAAAACGAATTTAGGAGTTTTTCCCTACCAAGACATGTAAAACTTAAAAGTACATGTCCAACTTTTAAATAAGTATATTGCACCCTGACCTGTGGGCTGTCCTGGGCCTACCCTAGAGGTGACTTGCATGTATTAATAAGGTATATTCTGCCAGGTCGAAATGGCCGTTTGAAAACTACACACACAGGCTGCACTGGCAGGCCTGAGACATGTTTGAAAAGGGCTACTTAAGTGAATGGCACAACCAGCACTACAGGCCCACAAGTAGCATTTAATTTACAGGTCCTGGGAACAAGTAGTGCCACGTTACTAGAGACTTAAAAATAAACTAAATATGCCAATTGGGTATAAGCCAGTTCTACCACGTTTTAAGCAAAGAACACAAGCCCTTTAGCACCGGTCAACAGTAGTAAAGTATGCAGAGTCCTAAAGCCAGCAAAAACAAAGTCAGCAAAACAATAGGGTTGAAGGCAAAAGGTTAGTGGCAAAACCACGCAAAAAATGCTAGGTCTAACAGATAGCAAATAGTGCTTTATAAAACAATTTACTTGAAAGAATCATGGCAGAGGCTGCACCATAATACTGGACTAGGGCCACACTCATATGCAAATGAAGATGACATAAAAATAACCCAACATTAAATGTAGTGTATGTGTAAGTAATTCATTGAATAAGTAACTAACCAAACACTTTTCATAATCTTTTAGTTCACATGTGTGAGTATGTGTGGAGAGTAGGATCAACCCTACGTATAAGCCCACCCTTTCATTTTCTATACATTTGAAATGTGTTGCTTTTAGTGAAATTCACTATAGAAGCGTGTGAGCGCCTCAGCCTAGTATTTCTTAATCCAGAAAAACATCATTATGCCCTTGTGCTCTTTCCCTTCATTGATCAACACATTCCATCAAATATCACAAATTTGCAGAGAATGACCAGATGGGATGAGGACAATGGTCCACTGAACAGTAAAACTCATGCAGATTTAAAGATATTTAAGATGACTATGAATAAGAGATATTGATCTATGATGATTTACTGTGGTGGTAATGAATGAATGACTGAATGAATTAGCCATTTATATTGCACACATCTGTCAAAAAGACGACGTGGCACTAAAAGAGCTAGAAGGTGGATAGTCCACGGAGAGCTACTAGACAGAATGAAATTGTCGGGGTTTCAGTTGTTTTCAAAGCTTGTTATTTGAGGATACACGGATACCATACAGGAAATCATTCTAAAATTTAGGGTCTAGAAAAGAAAAAGACTGGCCACACTTGCACCAAAAGCTGATTGGACGATTTGAAAGATCTGGAGGGACGATATGTAGAAACTCTTTCCCTCAGATACTTCGGACCTTTGTTTTGGAGTGCTCGGAACATCATCAGTAAATATTTAAACAAAATGCATTTAAACACTGGAAGCCAATGTAAGTTCTTCAGATGTGGGTAAATGAGTTCCAATTTGATGGCACAAGTAGTCAGGAAAGCCAAGATAAGGAGAATTTGCCTAGTCCAATCGGGAGGTGATCATATAATGAATATTGATCTTCATAGAGTACTCTGGGACAATGCTGAGGAACTGTTTCAGGTTTTTTTTAGAAAAGCAAAACAGGAACCTGTAACTGCCCTCACATGAGGGAGGAAGGAGAGAACCTTGTCAAATTTAATTCCGAGATTTCTCATCTCATCCGCAGGAGTCAGAGGTGGCCCAAATTCAGGTGGCCACCAAACACTGGACCAAATGGCAGGCGAGCACTTAATAAAACATATTTTGGTTTTGTCTTAAGCTAGCCTGGCTGATGAGGGGTGATGCCCTGAAGCCGGTCCCAGGATGCTTGTTTCCGGTCCAGGGAGGACCTAGCTTGGCAGTTCGGGCTGGACTGCTCCCATGAGGCACAGGGTCAAGACTGATTTGCATATGGCTGGGTCCAAACTGGGGTGGCGTGGTGAGCAAAAGAACAATGGATTAAACCCAGATCTTTGTGACTGGGGGTGAATGTTTGCATTGTTCAGCATTCCATCCAGCAATTGTTTCTTTTCCATTTGTCGCCCTAAGTGGGAAAGGTATGCACAGACGTGTGTCTCGTGCTCACTGAGCCACTGGATTCATGCTAGCCTGGCTGATGAGGGGTGTTGCCCCGAAACCGATCACAGGATGCTTGTTTCTGGTCCAGGGACGACCTTGCTTGGCAGTTCGGGCTGGACTGTTCCCATGAGGCACAGGGTCAAGACCGATTTGCATATGGCTGGGTCCAAACTGGGGTGGCGTGGTGAGCAAAAGAACAATGGATTAAACCCAGGTCTTTGTGACTGGGGGTGAATGTTTGCATTGTTCAGCATTCTGTCCATCAATTGTTCCTTTTGCATTAAATATGTTTTAAGCAGCTATTCATCCATTCGGCTACTTTTCCAAGGCATAATTTGAATGAGTCTTGTAGCTCATTGTTGACCTCATGGAAGGAAAACAAGAGCTGGGTGTCATCAGCATATGACACCACCTCTAAGCCAAATGATTGGATGATATTAACCGAAGGGGCCATGTAAACATTGACCATAGATGTACTCTGGGCTTATCCTTGAGGAACATCGTGTAAAAAAAAATGAGTAGAAGAAGCATATGGTGGTAGGTGAACAGACTAGTGGCGATCAGATAGAAAATATATAAGCCAAAGCAAGTCAAACCACGTATGCCACTCTTAGCCAGCCGTTCTATAAGAATGGGATAAGACGTGGTGTCAAGACAACAGAGATCTAACAGTACCACTGCCTCTGCTTGTCCTTGGTCCACAGTCATCTTGATAAACTTGGTTATTTCAAGAAGAGCCAACTCTCTAGTGTAACATGGTTGAAAGCCAGACTGCGCCGTATGTAGGAGATTATTGTCGCATTTGCACACTGTGCATATTTGTGGCTCATTGTGAAATTAGCTCATTGAAAAATCCGAACTGAAATTTGCTGTGATTTGCTTGGCGATGCCAGCCCTAGAAAGAGAAGTTGGTTTTGCAATAGTTCGACTTCTTTTGACAACCATGTGGCAAAGTATTCACATAGAGACTCCCTCATAGAACCTAAATCAGGGGTGAATATGAGCGGGCAGCTGAGTCCATGGTGAGATGTGTTTGTGGCAATGCCACGAGGTCAGCGCATTATTTTTCCAGTATTAATATTAAACACTAATATTTAAATTCCTCCATGATTCCATTAAGCTGTGCTTGGCAATGATAGTAGTAGCATGTTTTGGTCTTCAGTGAGGTCATGGAGGCAACAGAGGATGACAATTGACAATGGACAATTACATCCTGAGCTGTCCCATTGTGAGAGTTCATCTATACATTTCATGGCAGACCCACAATGACATTGAAAACATATCACTCCACTAATCAGTAGGTATTAATATAGTTCTTTATTGTAGCATTCAATAAAGCAGCCTTTACATATATTGATAGTGGGATTACAGTTCAGGATGATTGTCCCAAGATGATTATAACAAGAAATTAAATTTAGCAGTAGAAAAATACGTATATATTGATCTGGATTTAGCAGATTTGAAGCTTTATTATAATTACCTTCATTTTAGCTGTCTTCTTTATTAAAGATTTTGAACTGTTTGCAAACCTTTTACAATCCCATGCAACTTCGACTCATAAACTAGTTAGGCAGATGGTTAGGCGAATGCAAAGTAACTTTTATTTCCTATGGAAATTGAAATATTGCATGCTACCCAAATAAATGTTAAGAGTTTGCTTTAAAAGTCGAATTCCTGACCGCTGTATATTCACAATGACAGGCAAAAAAAGATTGGTGAAGATTTCCTCCATCCTTTATTCAGATATTACCTTATTTATCGATGACTCTAATCACGTTTATTCTTTATCCGAAAGAAACGCTCCAGAATGCTTCTGCTTCCTTCTTACTTCCTGTACTAATCTAACCATGCTGGAACTACATCACTGAGATGATGATTTATTGCCCTTATTGGTGGTCAATAGATTTATTGTTCATATTTCTGTCTTATTTACAGAGTTTACAATGCCCACCAATCTATACTTTTTATTGTGGACACATTGTATAACTATGGTCTAGTGTTTGCGTGACCATCATTAAGACAGTGGCGGCTCCTCAGCAGGTAATATAAACATAAATTGATAATAACTCATGTTATTATCATTTTATGTTTCCTTCTGCTGTGGCAGCTTTCTGGGCGGGGTGGGGCCGCTCTGAGGACAGAGGAGCAGGGGAGGAGTGGTTTGCCCACTCCTAAGTGCGCAGTGACTGTTTGGTCAGCCCTCTCGGGCCGCCCAAAACAGTCATGTGCACTTCCCATATTCTTCACGCAGGCTGCATTACAGCCTGTGTGGAGAACATGCCCAGGCCCCCATTCCCTGGCTGAGCTCCGATCCATGGCGCCCAGACCAATCACAACGCTGCACTGTAGCGTTGTGATTGGCTATCGGGAGCCTAGTAGCCGGGTGCTTCCTGTATCCTGCTGCAGGACCGGAGCAGGAAGAAGAGGACGGAGGAGAGGCGGCGGCAGGCCGGCCGTCACAGTTAAGTGGGTTTTTACAACGTTTTTTTGCCCCCACCACCCAAGTCCGGTAGCAGCCGCTACTGCCTCAAGGGCACTCCTGGGGTGGGAATACCTTGCCTTTTTGTGAATTCCCCACACCTGTCGTTTGACAATAGTGCAGACTCAAAGTACACTGGGTTGATAGCACTTGCATTCGGTTAGCATTAGTAAACTAAAGCTATCTGGTAAAGCAAAAATAAGTAACACTTAATACACTCAGTACACAATTAGTTACTATGAAATAGTATTTCAATCAAATTTATAAACAACTAAGTAATCAGTGGTTATCTGCTTAAGAAGAAATCATTAACCTGTAATTAAAGTGAATATGATGGCATGACAGAAAAAAAATACGAAGGATTTAATCAGTACTATATATTCCGAAAATAAGAAATTAAAGGATAAAGAGATCTACATTTTTCATTTCCTAACAATATTTCCCAGCTCTTGTCATAAAAATATGAACACACAGAAAAGAGCAAATATGTGCTACATGTTGCGTAGTTGAGAAGCAGATGGTATATCATTGCCAATGGCACAAGCTGGTCGGAATCCATTATAGGAGTAGGAAACAGAAGATTGCTGCAAAAACAGACACTGTGATTGTCCATGCCGCATGTACTGTTACACCTGAAAAAATAGCAAAGATAGCAACATGAAACTTTTTTATTGTACGGTTAAGAAATGTTTCCAGGCAACATTACGCCTGGACAATAACTTGCAAACAGAGAGCCTGATTTACAAACAATTTACACATAACCGTTTAGACTACAAGCACAGGTAACTCATTTTTTATGTTTTACAATTCTATAAGGTGGTTTTACTTACTTTATTTTGTTTTTTTAATTATACAACTCTTCAACTAGGTGTCAAACAAGACAGTATGAATGGGGTGAAGAGCAAAAAGACAACAGGAACAAAACAAAATTAGCAGAGCAACCACGGTATTAAGGCTGTATGAAAAGATTGCAAATATTGTTCTTTTTCCATAAAGCAATGTGTTCAATAATGCTAGTCCTAATACACAACACGTTTGGTCAACCCATGATTTGTTTTTTGTTCTATGAAGTGTTAGAAGCAGCAGGTCGGCTGACCACACAGCCCCATAGGGGCTCTTCTTATTTTTAATCAGAGACACCATGGTGCCCTACCAATGTCAAAATTCAGAAGGTGAACCTACCTTTAACAGACAGCCAAATAATCAATTTCTGTAAGTCTGAGGAGGCGAACGAGCCCGTTATGTTGGCACTCCAATCATCAGACGTTGACAGTCCAGAGGGCCCCCATACAAGACATTTACAAAATTAAATTCGGAATTGACTTAAACTCCTATTATATGTTTATGGGATTCCACCAAATGATAGTAAAGTATCTTCTGGAGCAGGCAGAGCTTGAACAAGCAATCTTTGTAACCTTTTGAATTTGGGGGGAAAACTCATGATTTAATTGCAAAGAAACTTAGATTAGTCACCGTTAAAGCAAATTTAATGGTGACATCTAGAAAAGCAGGATGAGTCAACGTGTAGAAAACATATATATGTGTTTCACTCTACAAACGTCACTTCCATTTTTGAAGCATTGTGATTTCGGCCGCTAAAATTCAGTTGATCTGCACCTACTAGAAGGCATTTCACATTTTACAATCGTAAAAAGATTTACTCACAAGAAGATTTTCATGATTTCATGAGTACAGGCAGGGCCGGTTCTAGGATTCTGGGGGCCCTGGGCAGAAGGGGAATTTGTGAGGCCCCTCTAATTTGCATAGACGTGACACATTCAAGGCTGCCTGCATCTCAATAGATGCCCCTGCTCCTGAAGCTGCAGCCCCTCCCTCTCCTTAAGTGTCTCTTAACAGCTCATAAAGGTCTGGAGGTGTGTGTGTTGCTTATCTGCAGAGGGACAATAGCCATCCCGCCGTGCCTCTGCGTGGGTGGGGGGTGGAGACCTAATTGCCGGACAAACCTGAGGAATGTGTTTTCCTGCAACTGGGAGTGCACCCCCACTCCCCTCAGGTTCGCTTCGCAACACCAAAGCAATGAGGCCAGGGGAGGGAGCCCCCTAAGGTGGCGGCAGCGCACTTGTAAGGTCGCATCTTTAATGCCATAATCTGGCTGTCTCATTGGTGCGGGGCCCCAAGTTGGAGGGCTGACTACGGGGCCCTGTGCAGCTGCCCACACTGCCCACGCCTAGCGCCGGCCCTGAGTACAGGTCTTCTTTTAAGAAGCAGTCAGTGTGTGGGCATTCCTGGATGTGAAAGTCTGGAATGTTTGGGCACCTCACTTAATTCTCTCTGGGGCTAATTACGATTGTGGCAGTCAAACTGCCATACCACCGTTATGGCAGTCAAGAGAATGCGGCCAAGCCAGCGGCTTCCCGACCGCTGCATTAATAGTAAACCACGGGGTCGGCATGTACCAGTGGCGGTCGTGAGGTAGCGGCCTGCATTGGGTCACAGAGTGAAGCTGAAGGCAATGCCGCCACACTGCAGTGCTTACACTGTTGTGCGCGCACTGTTGCCAGGCACCATGTCATGCAACATGTGCCCCCAGCCACAATGCCCAAAGGGCAAAAGTACCCGTGGGCCCCGTTTAGGGTCCCGTCAATGCCTTTCTGCCAACCTTTTCATGGCGGGGTCTCCTTCATGAAAAGGTCGGCAGGAATGCAACTCGTAATTATCACGGTGGTGCCATCATCGGCACCGCCTCCAAACTCCCCCCCCACCCCCGCCTTCCCCAGCACCGTGGCATCGAGGATCCTGGCAGTGGCAGAAGTCTTGTTGCGGTCCGACCGCCATGCTCATAATCAGGCGGTCAGACCGCCTACTCGGCAGCTGTGTTCCCGCCACCGACGCCACGGCGGTCTCCAGACTGTCACAATCTGAATCAGTCCCTCTGACTTATTACCATCCTGGAAAAAGTTGGCAACGGGAGTTAAGAATGGTTTTCCATAGAACCCATGTAAACATGAGACAGGTTTCAAGGCACTTCCTTGGAAACATTTGTGAATTCCAGAAAGTTGAAAATCTACATTCAAGCCAGGCTGGATTCCTGTGATGCAGATTTTCTCATGTTTCTATGAATCAGACAACCAATGTTACCATTATGATTCAAGTCTGTGATTTAAAGCTTCCTTTTGTCGGACCTAACTAGCTAATAGATAGTGAACAGTTATGTCTGAACTTGGGCTGAACAATTTGAAAATAGAGCATACTTCAATCAAATAGGGTTTATAAAAATTAAGATCATTAATTTGTTTTCTCAATATTGAAGATTCTCCATGATTAAAGGATTTTAAGATTATTTTGTGCAGGTTCTGTAAAAAAGTTAATCATCATCTAAAAATGCATTTCTATCATAAATACTTATTCAATTTGCAACAAAAAGTTATACAGCGTCACTGTTCAGCTATTCGTACGGAATTCATCACAAGAAATGTAGTGCAGATGCACAACTCCTTCAATTTTCGGATCTATGAGAGGTTCACTAGCACTAGTTGGTACTCACCAAATTGGGTTGGGTCTGATTCATAGACTCAGTTTTGACAATTTTGCATTTGAAACTTACACGCAGAAATTGCTTGATTTATGAGTGAAAGGTATTCACAAAGCGTGACCTTACACGGGCAAATCATTTCACATACTCACAGTATTATCCCACCGTGGTGTGCTATTGCTCATAAGAACATCTCACTCAAAGGGTGAAGTTTGGCTTTTCAGGGCATGGTTTCCCTCGTGCCAATGAGAACAACGACAAACCAGAGAATCTATCAGGATTAAACTTTTGGTTAACGCATTCTGACCCAGGAAATGGAACTCTATCATGAGCAAGAGTAAGTCCCTTTCCTGGGTGAGAAGGAAAATGGATCACTCCCAAAATATACTGGAGTTTAGTGGAAGGGCTTTGGCCATGGGAAAAAATAGTTTCAATTGAAAATATGGGATTTCAACGTGGGCAATTGTTCTGTATGTACAATAGTCAATGCAGGAATACATCTACATATTCGAATTGCATACTTGCAATGGTTGTCCCAGAGTATGCCTGGAAAAATGAGACTGTCCCAAGTTTTCCAGAAGTTGGAAACCTGTGTGAATTTCCAAACTTAGGGCTTCCAAACACTGGCAAAGTTGTTCATCTGTAGGTGCGGGTGTATTCATTATTTTCTACAATAAAGCTCATTGTTGAAAAACCATAATCATACAACAGGGCACTTTCCCCTCAATGGGTTACCGCAACATGAATGAAAAATTACGGGGGAACATGAGCTATTTTATCTAGAGTGAGAAACTGAAGATTGGCAGAAAAACGTTTTAAAATGTTTACTATAGTACATTTTACATTTGTTATTGATTCCAACAACAAAGAAACAGTAATTAAGCACATCGAGGAAAGCAGAACATTGCAGGTGCAACATTTATCTGCAAAGATAGGGCTCACAAATTAATAAAATATTTCATTGTTTTTATTAGTACAAAAGAAATCAAGAATATTAATGTAACGTTGAAATTGTTTGAGAAAGAACCTCCAGGCAGAGGAAGCAATGCTGAATTCATAAAAGTTTTTTTAATATTGAGTTTGGCACACCTGTGGTAAAAGAGACTCGTGCAGAGCAGCGCTTCTTCTCTCGAATCTTTGCATCCAACAGGAAGACATGATATTTATGTGGCACAACACGCAGGAACCACTTATGTGGGGCCTTGTCCATTCAGGTACCAACAGTTATGGTGAATTGTGTGGCCCTACAGAAACACACTGGCACTCTCTGGACGTCTGTCCTGTTACTATATATACAAAGCGGTGTGTGAACTGCTGAGCAGGAGCTCGTGGCTGTGGTCCCGACAGGTGGTCCAGCTGATCCAGCTGATCAGTGTCTGTGCTAACGTGGTGGTAGGAGTGGGCCTGTGAGAGAGGTAGGCTGTTTTGGCACAATGAGCGGGAACACAACTTGCTATACAGAAAGTTGTTGAGGCACTGGAGAGCTCAATTGTCCTCAAAGAGAAATCACAGACATATCAGTTCACTGTTGTGTTGGAGATTGTGCTGAGGATTCTTACTTCATCAAAAAACAAACTGATGGATGAATGCTTGAATTAGTCTCAGCCACGGGCAATCACTTGGGCTGCATATCCCATCCATTGTTTTTCGCCCAATATGCCACCTCAGTATGGACACAGCCATATGCAAATCAGCCTTGACTCTGGTCCTCATGGGAACAGTCCAGCCCGAACTGCCAGGACAGGTCATCCCTGAAATGGAATACAAGCAACCCAAGACAGGTTTATCCCTAATTATGGGCTCATCAGATAGATATAGCTTGTTTCCACTGGCACAGTGAGCACAAGACCCACGTCAGGGCATACCAGTCACACTTAAGACATCAAAAAACAAAGAGATTGAAGGAATACTTGAATTAATCTCGACCACTCGCGATTGCTCAGGCTGTATCCCAATCCATCGTTTTTCGTCCACCACGCCACCTCAGTTTGGACCCAACCATATGCATTTAAGCCTTGACCCTGCTCCTCATGGGAACAGTCCAGCTCAAACTGCCTAGTCAGTTCCTCCCTAAACGGGAATACAAGCAACCCAGGATCGGTTTTGTCCTAATTATGGGCTCATCAGCCAGTTACAGCTTGATTCCAGTGGACACAGTGAGCACCTGATCCACATCTGGCCGTATCCATCACACTTAGGGCATCAATTAACAAAGTGATGGATGAAATGCTTGAATTGATCTTAGCCACTGGCGATCGCTCGGGGCTGCATCCCAATCCATGGTTTATTACCCACCATGCCACCTCAGTTTGGACCCAGCCATATGCAAATAAGCCTTGACCCTCCTCCTCATGGGAACAGTCCAGCCCGTACTGCCCGGCCAGCTCCCCTCTGAACTGCAATACAAGCAACCCAGGATAGGTTTCGCCCCAATTATGGGCTCATCAGCCAGGTAGAACTTGATTCCTGTGGCACAGTGAGCACGGGACCCACATCACGCCATACCTGTCACACTAAGGGCATCACAAAATAAAGTGATTGTAGGAAAGTAGGATCTGCTTCTTATGGTTACCCCCACTTTTTAGGTTGAGCCTAGCGTTGCAGCGCATGCGCTGCTCGCTTTGCGAGGCATTCAGTATTCAGTATAGCGTGAAAGCTTCGTGGAAGCTCCGCCCACTCTCCGCCCATCATTTTCATTGGCTTGTGTCTTAAATGCTGCATTCCGATTGGTTGTAGCCTTGTTAGTCCCTCCTTATGATAGTCATGTCATCATTTGTGTCCTTCCATGGCTACTGGCCCCTTTACTGCACAGACTACTTTCTTCCCGTGCCCACCCCTCCCGAAGTCCGATGCCTTCTCGCCCGCCCACCCCCCTCTCCCTTCGTGGCTTGTCGGCAGCCTGTACTCTTGTTTGCAATGCAATAGGTCTCGCGTAAATGCGAGTCCTATTGCATTGCAAATGCTTTTTAGGGGGAAGCACAAAATCAGTATTCCCGTGTCTAGGGTGGTGACTTGTGTAGCGGTAGTGTACAGGTACCGTAGAGTCATCACAGGTCAAGAGGGTCTTCCTTACTAGGGTAAGAGGCCTCGGCATCATGCAATCCTAAAACACCGCCTCCTTTGATAAAAGCAATCTTTGCTCCATTTGAGACAATGACGAGATTATGGGACAGGCCTGGCCCAGACCCCTCCCCTCGAGCCGGCCCCGGGGAGTGTCTGTCGCGTCAAAGCAGAGACTTAAAGAAGCGATGCCGCCTGCAGCTACACGGTGCTTCGAGGGAGTGGTACTGAAAGTTCATTCTGCCCTGTGACGGATACAGTGTTCATAAGTGCGGCAGGAGTCAGACTCTCTTACTCCCATCCCATATTTTTTGTGTGGTAATTATCGGTTTACTAATGTCATGTGAGTACACAACTTAATCTAATACCTACAGGTGTGAGTTACAAACTGCTTTGCAAACTCAGCTCAAGCACTAAACTAGCTCTGCGTGCGGCTTAACAGAATCTGGATCTGCCTTCAACCCAGATGGAATCAACAGCCTTGAAATCTCTACAAATCAGGTGGTTAAGGGTTCAGTGGTGGGAAAATGGGTTTTTCCTTGGGAGGGGCAAGAGAGAGGTCATTGTGGATGTGCGAAATCCCACTAAGTTACAAATTTGAGCGTGAATCCGTAAACATCCAGATTACTACTGCTGTTTGCATTCGCAGTTGTAGCGCCAAAAAGCTAAAAGTGTAGATGGAGGGGTTTTTCTACCTGCAAAAGGCGTGTGACTGTGGTGCAGTGTAAGAAATGCGACTGTCACTCACTCCAAATGCACCACTTGCAGCCTTTGACATGATATAAATGAATAGAATCTGTAACACGTACAGTTTCTCTTTTCTCTCACAAGCATTACTCTTCTGTGGTGAGAAGAGCCAAAGTTCAAAAGTGCAGAGAAAAAGAGTACACTCAGAATTTTTGACCCTTTTTCTGAATACCTGATGTTTTCTTCCATTTGTGAAGTTAGTCTGCTCTTATATAGGGGCTTGCCACCACCCTAAGATTCCTCAGCAGGGATATAGCTACTGTAGGGGCAGCAGGTGCAGTAGTCCATTGAACTTTTAAATTGCTCTATTTTACTTCCCTAACAGCAGTCAAAGGAGCCATTTTCCTTTCTTGCACCAGGGCCCATGGCTACTGCCTTTTATACAGCACTTTTAAAAAAAACTTTTTATTGGCCGTTTTACAAAGTAACATTTACCTTACACCACGGAGAACACTGGACATTGCACCTATTAGACCACCCACAACTAACCCAAACCATACCCAACAAGCTAAGGAAGCCCCCCATCTCAATATGAACTTTGGCCAGACAGCAGCCCTGGGCCGTGCAGGTAAGGAAAATTAAATAAATAATTCCCTCGTTGTCTGTCGGGCTGCGGCTGCCAGACAGACGGCATCTATTGTTCTGCAACTGTGTAGGTCACCAAGAACTCGCCACCCTCCATCTGATTCCAGCACACGTGTAGATCACCAGTTGGAGAGACTACTGCTTCAGCCCATCCAATGACTTGAGTGTGCTGGCCTGGTTTCACCCTCCCACGGCATTCCCCATTCATCCTGGATAGGATTCCCTCCCTCGCGCATATGGACCTCAAAGAATCTCTCCCCCCCCACCCATGTGTCAACCGCCATTAGCGACCATCCTCCGTCCGCCAGGGGTTACATATTTTGTCAAACTTGCGAGGACAACCTCGGGCCTTACACACCAATTCCTCTGCCCACATGCACCAGTCAAGATTTGTTTTCCATTCCCGCACCATGGGTGTGATGGGACTACCCCACCATTGGACAATATCCCAGCGTGTCACTGCCAGGGCCACATTACAGAAGAGCAGCGTTTATCTCTCCAAGGTTTGCGCCCCCCAAATGCTGAGGGTAATCAATTGAGGTGTGAGTTGGATCTGCACCTCCCCCCACCTCAGATATTCACGTTCCCGCTTTCTCCCAGAATCTCCACACCAGTGGACATCCCTAGACAGTATGTTTGTAGAAAGGCACCTCTCTGGCCACATCCCCGCAGACATAAGTCAGACTCACCACGCCTCTTGTGTGTAATTTCTCCAGCGCATAGTACACTCTATGCAACAATTTCAGGTGCACCAGGCGGAAGCCTGCCCGTGTCGCCACCTCTTGTGGGTAGCGGCAGGCTTCTCCTTATGCATCATCCTCCAGCCACCCAAATACTGCTCCCACATATATAAGTAAGTCCAGTAGAGGTAGGCTGTGGGCTAGTAGTGTGGTGTATTTTAGTGAGGTGGCATGCACATATAGGGGGGAGGCCAGCACACGGAGCTCCAGGGGTGGATACTCCAGAATGTCTACAAGAAGAGCCTCATGTTTCTTAAGGATGTGCACAATCGGCAGGTATCTAAAATATTGGACACTCGACATTTCATAGTCTGCCTGCAGCTCTGGGAAGGGAATAAGACCCCAGCGCCTTGAGGCCCCTAGGGATGATTAGTTTGCGCTTTACAAATACCGGATACATACAGATACATACATACTGTTGCTCCAGACATCCCCCACCACTGAGATTCCCAGCATGTCTCAATGTTTATGTCCCTCAATCTTTTTAAGCTCCCTTAAGGCCTCTGTCTCCCACAGTGGTGTTGCCATTGTGATTCTCCCTTTCCAGGCCATATGCCGCTCGGCCCTCCTCCAAATATCCATCACTATGGTTGTTGGTGGTGGAAGCTCTCGCGTTCTTCCCCCGTACAGGTGATGCAAGTGACCCGATGGCCCAAGCGCCCTTCTATCTGCCGTAAGGGAAGACTCCCTTTGATCAGTGAAGACCCAGTCATTACCAACCACCAAATGGGCCACCCAGTAGTACAATTTTAGGTTTGGCAGGGCGATACCCCCGTCCCACGTCTTCCTTGTCAGTGTCGCCAGGACTACCCGGGGGGCTACCCCATTCCACAGCAGTGCTCTCTTAACCTCATCCACCTGCCTGAAAAACCCCTCAGGCATGACATACAGCGTGTTCTGGAGGACATAAAGGAATTTAGGTAGGTATATAAATTTATACAGCGCTGCCCTACCCAGCAGCGACAACGGCAAGGAGCTCCAGTGACCTGAATCCCTCTTATATGCCTCCAAAATCTTCCCTAGGTTCTCATGGATAAATGACTTCTTGTCAATTGTAACATATATGCCTAGATATTTAAAGCCCTGGGCCTCCCAACGGATCGGGAAGGGACTGGGGGGAGGAGGGGGCTGAGATGGGCGTGCCAATCCGACACGGGATAGGCAACAGATTTGCTCCAATTGATGCGGAGCCCTGTATATACTCCAAAGACTCGTATGATCTCCAATATACGTGGGATAGAGCGGCCAGGGTCCGTAAAATACAGGATGAATGAATATTGTTTATTGTTCAGTTAATTAAAACCATAACAATACAGCCAGTCAGTGCAATACAGAATCAAATAATTAAAACATGATATTTGAAGAAACATGGCCAACAATTATGAACATAATATAAGTTAAAAACCTCAAGCTCCACTGATTGAGGATATTGATTAAAATTCTAGAGAAACTGCAAGGAGAAGCGAAACACAATGCCTTAGTTTGGTGCAGGTGTGGAATAGCAGCAGAGTTGCAGCAAGGTACGACGCCTACATTTGGCAAAAGCAAGTGAGATTACCTCAAACCAGATTAGGTGCCATGATTAGCGTCGTAATAGGTTAGTGCACTTTGAGATCATCCTTCCCTGAGCAGTAAATAAGGTGCTTGGTATAAGGTGCAGAGTGCAGGATAGCAGCAAAATTGCAACAGAATAATGACAGTCAGAATGTGAAAATGCGAAGGAGGAAGTGCAAGAGTGCAGAGTAGTGGACAAGATAAGAGGTACAGCGCCACAAGGTTAGGCAGACTTGATGAAAAAGTGCCTAGTGACAAATAACAGGAAAAAACAACAAGGTGACAGCAAGCAAAAATGTTAAAGTGCAACTAGATGAGACAAGGTAATAAAAGTACAGCCTTGCAGGGCACAGGATTGAGTGGTAAGTCAGTTTTAAAGTCCAACTTCCAAATGGGCATTATCGCGTGTGCCTAGTTTCGCTGCAGAGGCTTGGAAGAACTTGACGATTTTAACATTTAGCATGGTGTTCTCTTTGAGTTCAGGCCTGCATTTACAGCCTGGCTGCAGGTTTGAACCCTCTCAGACGGTTAAAGTCTCTATGAAGTAGGTCTTTCCTTAACCATAGCAAGCAAAGGCAGATGGACAAAATGTGGATGATGGGTTCCTTGCTCTGGTTGCAAAGTCAGCACATTTCTTCCATTTTTTGTGAGATTGCGCCATGCCGGGGTGTGACCCCGCAGAAGACACTCCCCCAGTGTTCAGTGCTGCAAGCCTAGACTTTAGCCACATCGGATAGGTGCAGGTGATACAGGAGGATGTCATCTGCATGTAAGGATATTGCATCGTCCCAGCTGTGTCCCACCTCAGGGCCCTTATCTGGGTATTGCTATGTATCCAGTTCACAAGCTGTACATAAGGCCCACAACAGAATACTCTACGCCCAGAATTGATTCATTTATAATTATTTGTTAGCAGTTTTATATAGAGGGTACTAGACTTGGGGGTGTCAGACCACTCTACAATAATAACACTAGGAATGTTTCAACAATAACTGTATAATGTAAGGCTGTTACCAGCTATAATACAAGGTCATACCAATGGCAATAATGCTGTGCAAAGATAATCACTCCTCCACAAATAAACAAAATAAAAGTAAAAAACATTGTCATTTTCAACGCCAACAGCTCTAACTTTCAAAAGTGCGAGACCGATTGCATTGCAAATGCTTGTTGCTTTTTCCACCTACTGTTTTGACTAGTCTGGCTGGGATCCTGCTATTCAGGATCCCAGCCTATCTGCTTTCTCCCTTAAATTGCAATGTATGTACTTTGGTACTCCTCCAGATTGGATACTGGGGTATCCTTATCAGTCCCTAGTATATGGTACATATGTACCCAGGGCATAGGTACCCCAGAGGCCTCCCTTGGGCTGCAGCATGTATTATGCCAACCATGAGAGTTGCAAAACCAACAATTGATGGACAGAATGCAGAACAATGTCATACATTCACCCCAGTACAAAGATCTGGGCCTAAATCCATCGTTTTTTTGCTCACCATGCCATTCCAGTTTGGACCCAGCCATATGCAAATCAGTCTTGACCCTGCGCCCAATGGGAACAGTCCAGCCCGAACTGCCAGGCCAGGTCCTCCCTGGACTGGAAACAAGCATCCTAGGACCGGTTTCGGGCTTTCAGCCCTCATCAGCCAGGATAGCTTGACTACAGTGGCATGGAGAGCATGGGACCCACGTCTGGGCATACCCGTCCCACTCGGGATGAAAATGCAAAAACAACAATTGATGGACAGAATGCAGAACAATGTCATACATTCACCCAAGTACAAAGATCTGGGCCTAAATCCATCGGTTTTTTGCTCACCATGCCATTCCAGTTTGGACCCAGCCATATGCAAATCAGTCTTGACCCTGCGCCCAATGGGAACAGTCCAGCCCGAACTGCTAGGCCAGGTCCTCCCTGAACTGGAAACAAGCATCCTAGGACCAATTTTGGGCTTTCAGCCCTCATCAGCCAGGATAGCTTGACTCCAGTAGCATGGAGAGCACGGGACCCACGTCTAGGCATACCCGTCCCACTCGGGGTGAAAAATGCAAAAACAACAATTGATGGACAGAATGCAGAACAATGTCATACATTCACCCCAGTACAAAGATCTGGGCCTAAATCCATCGTTTTTTTGCTCATCATGCCATTCCAGTTTGGACCCAGCCATATGCAAATCAGTTTTGACCCTGCGCCCAATGGGAACAGTCCAGCCCGAACTGCCAGGCCAGGTCCTCCCTGGACTGGAAACAAGCATCCTGGGACTGGTTTCGGGCTTTCAGCCCTCATCAGCCAGGATAGCTTGACTCCAGTGGCATAGAAAGCACAGGACCCACGTCTGGGCATACCCGTCCCACTCGGGGTGAAAAATGCAAAAACAACAATTGATGGACAGAACGCAGAACAATGTCATACATTCACCCCAGTACAAAGATCTGGGCCTAAACCCATCGTTTTTCTGCTCACCATGCCATTCCAGTTTGGACCCAGCCATATGCAAATCAGTCTTGACCCTGCGCCCAATGGGAACAGTCCAGCCCGAACTGCCAGGCCAGGTCTTCCCTGGACTGGAAACAAGCATCCTAGGACCGGTTTCGGGCTTTCAGCCCTCATCAGCCAGAATAGCTTGACTACAGTGGCATGGAGAGTACGGGACCCACGTCTGGGCATACCCGTCCCACTCGGGTCGAAAATGCAAAAACAACAATTGATGGACAGAATGCAGAACAATATCATACATTCACCCCAGTACAAAGATCTGGGCCTAAATCCATAGTTTGTTTGCTCACCATGCCATTCCAGTTTGGACCCAGCCATATGCAAATCAGTCTTGACCCAGCGCCCAATGGGAACAGTCCAGCCCGGACTGCCAGGCCAGGTCCTCCCTGGACTGGAAACAAGCATCCTAGGACCGGTTTCGGGCTTTCAGCCCTCATCAGCCAGGATAGCTTGACTCCAGTGGCATAGAGAGCACGGGACCCACGTCTGGGCATACCCGTCCCACTCGGGGTGAAAAATGCAAAAACAACAATTGATGGACAGAATGCAGAACAATGTCATACATTCACCCCAGTACAAAGATCTGGGCCTAAATCCATCATTTTTTTGCTCACCATGCCATTCCAGTTTGGACCCAGCCATATGCAAAACAGTCTTGACCCTGTGCCCAATGGAACAGTCCAGCCCGAACTGCCAGGCAAGGTCCTCCCTGGACTGGAAACAAGCATCCTAGGACCGGTTTCGGGCTTTCAGCCCTCATCAGCCAGGATAGCTTGACTCCAGTGGCATGGAGAGCACGGGACCCACGTCTGGGCATACCCGTCCCACTCGGGGTGAAAAATGCAAAAACAACAATTGATGGACAGAATGCAGAACAATGTCATGCATTCACCCCAGTACAAAGATCTGGGCCTAAATCCATCGTTTTTTTTGCTCACCATGCCATTCCAGTTTGGCATGAGAGGCCATGCAAAATGGAACCTCAGGTCTGACACTGCAGTCTGTGTAAGCTGGTGCTTGCACCACTTAGGAGAGATATAGGTTCACTATATCCATATATATCACTACACTTAAAACCTTATAAGTCACCCCTATAGCAGGCCTTATCAATCCTGAAGGCAGGGTGCTGGGTTTTACGTGAGAGGGTGCTCCTGCATGAGCAGGGCCCCTCTGCAGCCTTCGGAGACCATTCTCCCGGGCTGTGTGTGATACTACCAGACATATAGGTAAAGGTGCAGTATAACCACGCGGTAAATGCTATCTCGAAAACGACTGCAACGAAGTATGTCGTGTTTGGTGTCAAACACCTTGGAATCATACCTCCACACCAGTAACTGGTGTGGGAGGTATGATTCCTCCCCTCAGAACCATGGTTCTGAGGTACCCAAGTCTACCGGTACCAGCTTTCTCGAGCCTTACAGCACAAAAAGGATGTTGCCAGCCACAGACACGAGTCTGCCCTCCTGCTGCTGAGCCAAGCTCGAGCAGAGGAAGGCCGGACAATAGGTATCCTGTCACAGGGAGGTGTGACCACCTCCCAGACAGGATTTAGTGTATTGGGGCTGGGTGGGTGCACTATCTCAGTGCCAGAAAGTCTGCCTCAAGGGCACATTTGGTGTCCTTGTGCATAGTCCAGCTCAAACCAGTTCTGGGAGCCATTTGCTCCTGCTCTGGCACGAAACTGGACAAAGGATATGGGAGTAGCCTCCCCCTGTCCTGACACTCCCACAGGAGGGTCCCTAGAATCTGTCCAAACCTCTCCCATGGGTAAAAAATGGGTTACCTGGCTACAGGACATTAGAATTTACGTGGACAAGATTCTGCAAGAAGAAACCACTACATTTCGACCGTCTGGACACGCTGGACTTCGCTGGACCTCCATTGGGCTCGACTTCGTCTCCCTTTCTGTCCAAAGCCTTATCTGTGTCCGTGCTCCATACAGGCTCCGTGCAAGACCCTTTGGACATCCAAGACATCAGAAGAATCTCCCTTGGGGTGAAGGAGTCACTCCCCTGCATTTGCAGGCACCGTAATGCATCTGACCGGTCAGCTGATCCTGAGCTCCTGCAGACTCCAAAGGCTCCAGCAACACAGGAGGTGGGTTTCTGAAGGTTTCCGAGGTCGCGTGCCCTCTCACCAAGGTTGAGGCCAGTATCCCTCGTGGGGACCACATAACCCATATCCATGTGCACCGCGTTCACTTGCAGCTGCATATGCTTGTTGTCGTGCAACAATTCCGTGCATTGGGCTACTTGTAGCCCTGACCCCAGCGCTCATTTCCTGCAAAGGACTCCAGCATCCTCACACTCTGTGCCCTGCTAGCTGGTATCCTGTGAAACTGCCTGAGGTCCCCTAGCGACTCCTGTGCCTCCGGCCTGTGGGTCCACTTGAGGGCCAACACTGATTTACTTGGGCTCCCATGGTTGCTCCAGAACTGCCCTGAATCCCCTTGCTAGGGTGAGTCTCCTGGTCCTTGCTGGGCCAGACTGAAATCGGTCTTGACCATCTGCGTTGTTTGCCGCTGCCAAGACTTGTTGGTGCTCCCGCCAGACACGACCCCTCAGCACTCGACATCCTTCGTGGCTCAGCTTGAATCCGGCTCCTAGTCATCCTAGACATCTCCTGGTCCCTGTGGCTGAAGAGTCAATATCCCCATCAACGCACCTAAAGCACCCGACATTGGTGGGCATTCATCTACCGAGCCCCTGGTCACTCCAAAGTGACCCAGACTCTGTCCCCTCTGCTTTCAGGTTCTTCTCAACTAGAATCCACATTTGGATTCCATCAGACACTTTTCTTACTTCCAGCAGCAGCATTTCTTTGTCGACTTCCATAGAGAACGGCGAGGTTTTCCGACGCCACTTCGTGCCTATGCACCCAGCTCCTCTGGGATAGGTAACTCTGGTAGAAAGGTATCCACGGGTGGGGTGGCTCTCCAACCTCTTAACCCCTTCGATGCTCATGACGAGCTGGACTCATCATGGCACACAGTGTTCATGTGCTCATGACGAGTCCAGCTCATCATGGGACCCAGCACAGGAAATCCCTCTGGTGCGGGCACCAGAGGGATTCCCTTTTCTTCCCCAGCTCCCGAGGCCCCCCCCCCCCTGGTTTCCCTGAAATGATGATCGGCGCGCACGTCGCGCTGATGTCATTTCAGTGAAACTGAAACTGAAATGAGCCAAGAGGCTCATTTCAGTTTCAGTTTCTACGTGCTCAGGGGGCTATCTCAGCCCCTGAGCACGTAGAAACTCAGGAGAGGTATCGTTGGAAAGGGAGAATCTCCCTTTCCAATGGTACCCTCCCTAGTGGATCCCTGCTTGGGGATCGCCCCAGGAGGGCGATCCCCAAGCAGGGATCCACCCACTAGGCACCAGGGAGGGGGAGCGGCCCCTTGGGCAAGGGCCTTTGCTCCCCCCATAAAATATTTGGCATGATTAGTCTTTCTGCCCCCCCTGGGGGGTAGATGGGGGCAGTAGCCCCCAATCTGCCCCCCCGGGGGGGCAGAAAGCCCACTAGATACCAGGGATTTTTTTTTAAATTATAGTTAGGGGTGGGGGCTGCCCAATATGGGCATGCCAATGCCCCCACCCCACCCCGCCGCAAAGGTACAGTCTTTCTGCCCCTCCTGGGGGGCATATGGGGGCAGTATCCCACAATCTGCCCCCCCGGGGGGGCAGAAAGCCCACTAGATACCAGGGATTTTTTTAAATTATAATTTGGGGTAGGGGCTGCCCAATATGGGCATGCCAATGCCCCCACCCCCGACGCAAAGGTACAGTCTTTCTGCCCCTCCTGGGGGCAGATGGGGGCAGTAGCCCCCAATCTGCCCCCTGGGGGCAGAAAGCCCACTAGACACCAGGGTTTTTTTTCCCCTCGATACATTTAGGGGTGGGGGTTGCCCAAGATGGGCATGCCAATGACCCCACCCCTCCCCCACGAAATTCCAGTCTTTCTGCCCCCCCGGGGGGGCAGATGGTGGCAGTGGGCACCAATCTGCCCCCACCCGGGGGTCCAGAAACACCCTAGATGCCAGGGATTATTTTTTTTATAGGCCCGGGGTGGGGGCTGCCCAGAATGGGCATGCAAATGCCCCCACCCTACCCCCCAAAGAAAAAAAAAGACTTTCTGCCCCCCCAGGAGGCAGATGGGGGCAATAGCCCCTGATCTGCCCCCCCCCGGGGAGGGGGCAGAAAGCCCACTAAGCGCCAGGGATTTTTTTTTTATATAGGTAGGGGTGGGGGCTGCCCAGAATGGGCATGTCAATGCCCCCACCCCAAAAAAAATGCTACAGTCTTTCTGCCCCCCCTGGGAGGCAGATGGGGCAATAGCACCTTATCTGCCCCCCGGGGGCAGAAAGCCCACTAGCCACCAGGGATTTTTTTTTTACAAAGTTCGGGGTGCGGGCTGCCAAGAATGGACATGCCAATGCCCCCACCCACCCCAAAAAAGATGTTACTGTCTTTCTGCCCCTCCCAGGAGGCAGATGGGGGCAGTAGCCCCTGATCTGCCCCCGGGGAGCAGAAAGCCCACTATGTGCCAGCGATTATGCTGGCTTTTTTATACGCAGGGGTGGGGGCTGACCAGAATAGGCATCCCAATGCCCCCGACACCCCAAAAGAATAGCCACAGTCTTTCTGCCCCCCTCGGGGGCATATCGGGGCAATAGCCCCTGATTTCCCCCCTCCCCAGGGCGGCAGAAAGCCCACTAGGCACTGACTTTTTTTCGGAATGTGCCTACTTGTTGAATTTGGTTCCTAGCTCTGCCGGCACCCAGGGAAACCTAGCAAACCTATACATTTTTTAAAACTAGACACCCAGGGGAATCCAGGATGGGCTGACTTGACTGGCTCTCTCCAGGTTCTGTTACCCAGAATCCCTTGCAAACCTAAAAATTTGTCCAAAAAAACACAATTTCCTCACATTTCTGTGGTGGAAATTTCTGGAATCTGCGTGGATCCACAAAATTCCACCCACCCCGCGTTCCCCAAAGTCTTTCGAGAAAAATAGTACCTCACTTTTGTGGGTAGGACTAGTGGCCGCGACAGGAAACGGCCCAAAACGCAACATGGACACACCACATTTTCACAGTGAAAACGGACCCTTTTTTGCAAAGTGCCTAGCTGTAGATTTTGAACCCTAACTCTGCCGGCACCTAGGGAAACCTAGCAAACCTATACATTTTTGAAAACTAGATACCCAGGGGAATCCAGGATTGGGTGACTTGACTGGCTCTCACCAGGTTCTGTTACCCAGAATCCCTTGCAAACCGAAACATTTGTAAAAAAAACACATTTTCCTCACATTTCTGTGGTGGAAAGTTCTGGAATCTGCGTGGATCCACAAATTTCCACCCATCCCGCGTTCCCCAAAGTCTTCTGAGAAAAATGGCACCTCACATGTGTGGGTAGGCCTAGTGCCCACGACAGGAAACGGCCCAAACGCAACGTGGACACACCACATTTTCACAGTGAAAACGGACCCTTTTTTTGCAAAGTGCCTAGCTGTAGATTTTGAACCCTAACACTGCCAGCACCTAGGGAAACCTAGCAAACCTATACATTTTTGAAAACTAGACACCCAGGGGAATCCAGGATGGGGTGACTTGACTGGCTCTCACCAGGATCTGTTACCCAGAATCCCTTGCAAACCTAAAAATATGTCCAAAAAACACATTTTCCTCACATTTCTGTGGTGGAAAGTTCTGGAATCTGCGTGGATGTACAAAATTCCACCCACCCTGCGTCCCCCAAAGTCTTCCTTGAAAAATGGTACCTCACTTGTGTGGATGGGTCAAGTACCCGCGACAGGCAAGGGCCCAAAACCTATTGAGGCGACATCAAAATTACCTATCACAAACCAACCTGGTTTTGCAAGGGGGGTCCCATGAGTTTTTGGCCCCGGGCTCAACGGCCATCTAGGGAAACCTACCCAACCCACACATTTCTGAAAACTAGACACCCGGAGGAGTCCAGCGAGGTATGGCTTGCGTGGGTCCTCCAAAATTTTCTTACCCAGAATACCCTGCAAACCTCAAATTTAGCTGAAAAAATCACGTTTTTCTCCAATTTCTGTGTGGGAAAGTTCTGGAATCTACGTGGATCCACAAATTTCCTACCACCCAGCTTTCCCCCAGGTCTCCCGATAAAAATGATACCTCACTCGCGTGGGTGGGTCAAGTACCCGCGACAGGCAAGGGCCCAGAACGTATTGAGGAGACATCAAAATTACCTATCACAAAACAACCTGGTTTTGCAAGGGGGGTCACCTGAGTTTTTGGCCCTGGGCTCAGCGGCCATCTTGGGAACCTACCAAACCCACACATTTCTGAAAACTAGACACCTGGGGGAGTCCAGCGAGGTATGGCTTGCATGGGTCCCCAAACGTTTTCCTACCCAGAATGCCCTGCAAACCTCAAATTTAGCAGAGAAAAAAATCACTTTTTACTCAAATTTCTGTGTGGGAAAGTTCTGGAATCTGCGTGGATCCACAAATTTCCTACCACCCTGCGTTCCCCAGGGCTCCCGATAAAAATGGTACCTCACTTGTGTGGGTAGGCATAGTGGCTGAGACAGGAAATGGCCCAAATCGTATTGTGGAGACTTCAAAACTACCTATAACAAAACTACCTGGTTTTGGGGGGGCACCTGGTTTTTGGCCCCGGGCTCGCCGCCATCTAGGGAAACCTACCAATCCCACACGTTTCTGAAAACTAGACACCCTGGGGAGTCCAATGAGGTATGGCTTGCGTGGATCCCCCAACGTTTCCCTACCCAGAATCCCATGCAACCCTCAAATTTAGCTGAAAAAAACCATATTTTCCACATATTTTTGCGTGGAATCACCGTGCTGGCACAAATGTCCTACCACCCAGCGTTGCCCTTGTTCCCCCGAGTAAAATGATACCTCACTTGTGTGGGTGTCCAAAGCAGAACTGGCTAAAAACGTATTTTTAAAAAAATATAGCGCTTAGAATTCTCGGTGCTATACCCTAAATCCCTATGTTTTGGGCTCTTCCCAGTCACAGGCCTTTGGCCCACCCACACAAGTGAGGTATCATTTTACTCGGGAGAACAAGGGGAACACTGGGTGGTAGGACATTTGTGCCGGCACGGTGATCCCATGCAAAAATGTATGGAAAAAGTGATTTTTTCAGCTAAATTTGAGGTTTGCAGGGGATTCTGGGTAGGAAAACGTTGTGGGACCCACGCAAGCCATACCTCGCTGGACTCCCCGGGTGTCTAGCTTTCAGAAATTTTGGGTTGGTAGTTTCCCAAGATGGCCGCCGAGCCCGGGGACAAAACCCAGGTGACCCCTCTTGCAAAACCAGGTTGTTTTGTGATAGGTAATTTTGATGTCGCCTCAATAGGTTTTGGTCCCTTTTCTGTCGCGGGTACTTGACCCACCCACGCGAGTGAGGTATCATTTTTATCAGGAGACCTGGGGGAACGCTGGGTGGGAGGAAATTTGTGGATCCACGTAGATTCCAGAACTTTCCCACACAGAAAGTTGAGAAAAAGTGATTTTTCAGCTAAATTTGAGGTTTGCAGGGGATTCTGGGTAGGAAAAGTTAGGGGACCCACGCAAGCCATACCTCGCTGGACTCCCCAGGTGTCTAGTTTTCAGAAATGTGTGGGTTTGGTAGGTTTCCTAGATGGCCACCGAGCCCAGGGCCAAAAACTCATGGGACCCCCTTGCAAAACCAGGTTGTTTTGTGATAGGTAATTTTGAAGTCGCCTCAATAGGTTTTGGGCCCTTTCCTGTCGCGTGGTACTTGACCCACCCACGCGAGTGAGGTATCATTTTTATCGGGAGACATGGGGAACACCATGTGGTAGGAAATTTGTGGATCTACGTAGATTCCAGAACTTTCCCACACAGAAATTTGAGAAAAAGTGATTTTTTTCAGCTAAATTTGAGGTTTGCAGGGCATTCTGGGTAGGAAAACGTTGGGGGATCCACGCAAGCCATACCTCGCTGGACTCCCCGGGTGTCTAGTTTTCAGAAATGTGTGGGTTTGGTAGGTTTCCCAAGATGGCCGCCGAGCCCGGGGCCAAAACCCAGGTGACTCCCTTGCAAAACCAGCTTGTTTTGTGATAGATCATTTTGATGTCTCCTCAATACGTTTTGGGCCCTTGCCTGTTGCGGGTACTTGAACCACCCACACCAGTGAGGTTTTGGCCCTGGGCTCGGCGGCCATCTTAGGAAACCTACCAAACCCACACATTTCTGAAAAGTAGACACCCGGGAATTCCAGGGAGGTATGGCTTGCGTGGATCCCCTAACGTTTTCTTACCCAGAATCCCCTGCAAACCTGATATTTTGCTGAAAAAATCCCTTTTTCGCACATTTTTGTGTGGTAAAGTTGTGGAATCATGGGGCTGACACAAATTTCCTACCACCCAGCGTTCCCCCAGGTCTCCCGATAAAAATGGTGCCTCACTCGGGTGGGAGGCCCAAGTACCCGCGACAGGCAAGGGCCCACAACGTATTGAGGCGACCTCAAAATGGCCTATCACAAAACGACCTGGTTTTGCAAGGGGGTCCCATGACGTTTTGGCCCGGGGCTCGGCGGCCACCTAGGGAAACCTACCAAACCCACACATTTCTGAAAAGTAGACACCCGGGGATTCCAGGGAGGTATGGCTTGCGTGGATCCCCCAACGTTTTCTTACCCAGAACCCCTGCAAACCTGAAATGTGGCAGAAGAAATCACTTTTTCACACATTTTTGTGTGGTAAAGTTGTGGCGTCACGGGGCTGACACAAATTTCCTACCACCCAGCGTTCCCCAGGTCTCCCGATAAAAATGGTGCCTCACTCGGGTGGGAGGCCCAAGTACCCGCGACAGGCAAGGGCCCACAACGTATTGAGGCGACCTCAAAATGGCCTATCACAAAACGACCTGGTTTTGCAAGGGGGTCCCATGATGTTTTGGCCCGGGGCTCGGCGGCCATCTAGGGAAACCTACCAAACCCACACATTTCTGAAAAGTAGACACCCGGGGATTCCAGGAGGTATGGCTTGCGTGGATCCCCCAACGTTTTCTTACCCAGAATCCCCTGCAAACCTGATATTTTGCTGAAAAAATCACTTTTTTCACACATTTTTGTGTGGTAAAGTTGTGGCATCACGGGGCTGACACAAATTTCCTACCACCCAGCGTTCCCCCAGGTCTCCCGATAAAAATGGTGCCTCACTCGGGTGGGAGGCCCAAGTACCCGCGACAGGCAAGGGCCCAAAACATTTTGTGATAGGCAATTTTGATGTCGCCTCAATACGTTGTGGGCCCTTGCCTGTGGCGGGTACTTGGGCCTCCCACCCGAGTGAGGCACCATTTTTATCGGGAGACCTGGGGGAACACTGGGTGGTAGGAAATTTGTGTCAGCCCTGTGATGCCACAACTTTACCACACAAAAATGTGTGAAAAAAGTGATTTTTTCAGCAAAATATCAGGTTTGCAGGGGATTCTGGGTAAGAAACCGTTGGGGGATCCACGCAAGCCATACCTCCCTGGAATCCCCCGGTGTCTACTTTAAGAAATGTGTGGGTTTGGTAGGTTTCCTAGGTGGCCGCCGAGCCCAGGCCAAAACATCATGGGACTCCCATGCAAAACCAGGTCGTTTTGTGATAGGCCATTTTGAGGTCGCCTCAATACGTTGTGGGCCCTTGCCTGTCGCGGGTACTTGGGCCTCCCACCCGAGTGAGGCACCATTTTTATCGGGAGACCTGGGGAACGCTGGGTGGTAGGAAATTTGTGTCAGCCCCGTGATGCCACAACTTTAACACACAAAAATTTGTGAAAAAATGGATTTTTTCAGCAAAATGTCAGGTTTGCAGGGTATTCTGGGTAAGAAAACGTTGGGGGATCCACGCAAGCCATACCTCCCTGGAATCCCCCGGGTGTATACTTTTCAGAAATGTGTGGGTTTGGTAGGTTTCCCTAGGTGGCCGCCGAGCCCCGGGCCAAAACGTCATGGGACCCCCCTTGCAAAACCAGGTCGTTTTGTGATAGGCCATTTTGAGGTCGCCTCAATACGTTGTGGGCCCTTGCCTGTTGCGGGTACTTGGGCCTCCCACCCGAGTGAGGCACCATTTTCATCGGGAGACCTGGGGGAACGCTGGGTGGTAGGAAATTTGTGTCAGCCCCGTGATGCCACAACTTTACCACACAAAAATATGTGAAAAAGGGATTTTTCAGCAAAATGTCAGGTTTGCAGGGGATTCTGGGTAAGAAAACGTTGGGGAATCCATGCAAGCCATACCTCCCTGGAATCCCCGGGTGTCTACTTTTCAGAAATGTGTGGGTTTGTTAGGTTTCCCTAGGTGGCCGCCGAGCCCCGGGCCAAAACGTCATGGGACCCCCTTGCAAAACCAGGTCGTTTTGTGATAGGCCATTTTGAGGTCGCCTCAATATGTTGTGGGCCCTTGCCTGTCGCGGGTACTTGGGCCTCCCACCCGAGTGAGGCACCATTTTTATCGGGAGACCTGGGGGAACGCTGGGTGGTAGGAAATTTGTGTCAGCCCCGTGATGCCACAACTTTAACACACAAAAATGTGTGAAAAAAGGGATTTTTTCAGCAAAATGTCAGGTTTGCAGGGGATTCTGGGTAAGAAAACTTTGGGGGATCCACGCAAGCCATACCTCCCTGGAATCCCCCGGGTGTCTACTTTTCAGAAATGTGTGGGTTTGGTAGGTTTCCCTAGGTGGCCACCGAGCCCCGGGCCAAAAAGTCATGGGACCCCCCTTGCAAAACCAGGTCGTTTTGTGATAGGCCGTTTTGAGGTCGCCTCAATACGTTGTGGGCCCTTGCCTGTCGCGGGTACTTGGGCCTCCCACCCGAGTGAGGCACCATTGTTTTCAGAAGACCTTGGGGAACGCGGGGTGGGTGGAATTTTGTGGATCCACACAGATTCCAGAACTTTCCACCACAGAAAAGTGAGGAAAATGTGGTTTTTTTGCCAATTTTTTAGGTTTGCAATGGATTCTGGGTAACAGAACCTGGTGAGAGCCAGTCAAGTCATGCCATCCTGGATTCCCCTGGGTGTCTACTTTTCAAAAATGTATAGGTTTGCTAGGTTTCCCTAAGTGCCGGCAGAGCTAGGGTTCAAAAACTACAGCTAGGCACTTTGCAAAAAAAGAGTCATTTTTCACTGTGAAAATGTGGTGCGTCCACGTTGCGTTGTGCGCTGCTTCCTGTCGCGGGCACTAGGCCTACCCACACAAGTGAGGTACCATTTTTTCGGAAGACCTTGGGGAACGTGGGGTGGGTGGAATTTTGTGGATCCACGCAGATTCCAGAACTTTCCACCACAGAAAAGTGAGGAAAATGTGTTTTTTTGCCAATTATTTAGGTTTGCAAGGGATTCTGGGTAACAGAACCTGGTGAGAGCCAGTCAAGTCACCCCATCCTGGATTCCCCTGGGAGTCTACTTTTCAAAAATGTATAGGTTTGCTAGGTTTCCCTAAGTGCCGGCAGAGCTAGGGTTCAAAAACTACAGCTAGGAACTTTGCAAAAAAAGGGTCATTTTTCACTGTGAAAATGTGGTGCGTCCACGTTGCGTTTTGCGCTGCTTCCTGTCGCGGGCACCAGGCCTACCCACACAAGTGAGGTACCATTTTTTTTTAAAGACGTTGGGGAACGCGGGGTGGGTGGAATTTTGTGGATCCACGCAGATTCCAGAACTTTCCACCACAGAAAAGTGAGGAAAATGTGTTTTTTTGCCAATTTTTAGGTTTGCAAGGGCTTCTGGGTAACAGAACCTGGTGAGAGCCAGTCAAGTCACCCCATCCTGGATTCCCTGGGTGTCTACTTTTCAAAAATGTATAGTTTTGCTAGGTTTCCCTAAGTGCCGGCAGAGCTAGGGTTAAAAACTACAGCTAGGCACTTTGCAAAAAAAGGGTCATTTTTCACTGTGAAAATGTGGTGCGTCCACGTTGCGTTTTGCGCTGCTTCCTGTCGCGGGCACTAGGCTGACCCACACAAGTGAGGTACCATTTTTTCGGAAGACCTTGGGGAACACGGGGTGGGTGGAATTTTGTGGATCCACGCAGATTCCAGAACTTTCCACCACAGAAAAGTGAGGAAAATGTGTTTTTTTGCCAATTTTTAGGTTTGCAAGGGATTCTGGGTAACAGAACCTGGTGAGAGCCAGTCAAGTCACCCCATCCTGGATTCCCCTGGGTGTCTACTTTTCAAAAATGTATAGGTTTGCTAGGTTTCCCTAAGTGCCGGCAGAGCTAGGGTTCAAAAACTACAGCTAGGAACTTTGCAAAAAAAGGGTCATTTTTCACTGGAAAATGTGGTGCGTCCACGTTGCGTTTTGCGCTGCTTCCTGTCGCGGGCACCTGGCCTACCCACACAAGTGAGGTACCATTTTTTTCGGACGACGTTGGGGAACGTGGGGTGGGTGGAATTTTGTGGATCCACGCAGATTCCAGAACTTTCCACCACAGAAAAGTGAGGAAAATGTGGTTTTTTTGCCAATTGTTTAGGTTTGCAAGGGCTTCTGGGTAACAGAACCTGGTGAGAGCCAGTCAAGTCACCCCATCCTGGATTCCCCTGGGTGTCTACCTTTCAAAAATGTATAGTTTTGCTACGTTTCCCTAAGTGCCGGCAGAGCTAGGGTTCAAAAACTACAGCTAGGCACTTTGCAAAAAAAGGGTCATTTTTCACTGTGAAAATGTGGTGCGTCCACGTTGCGTTTTGCGCTACTTCCTGTCGCGGGCACTAGGCTGACCCACACAAGTGAGGTACCATTTTTTTCGGAAGACCTTGGGGAACACGGGGTGGGTGGAATTTTGTGGATCCACGCAGATTCCAGAACTTTCCACCACAGAAAAGTGAGGAAAATGTGTTTTTTTGCCAATTTTTTAGGTTTGCAAGGGATTCTGGGTAACAGAACCTGGTGAGAGCCAGTCAAGTCACCCCATCCTGGATTCCCCTGGGTATCTACTTTTCAAAAATGTATAGGTTTGCTAGGTTTCCCTAAGTGCCGGCAGAGCTAGGGTTCAAAAACTACAGCTAGGCACTTTGCAAAAAAAGGGTCATTTTTCACTGTGAAAATGTGGTGCGTCCACGTTGCGTTTTGCGCTGCTTCCTGTCGCGGGCACTAGGCCTACCCACACAAGTGAGGTACCATTCTTTTCGGAAGACCTTGGGGAACGCGGGGTAGGTGAAATTTTGTGGATCCACGCAGATTCCAGAACTTTCCACCACAGAAAAGTGAGGAAAATGTGTTTTTTTTGCCAATTTTTTAGGTTGGCAAGGGATTCTGGGTAACAGAACCTGGTGAGAGCCAGTCAAGTCCCCCATCCTGAATTCCCCTGTGTGTCTAGTTTTCAAAAATGTATAGGTTTGCTAGGTTTCCCTAAGTGCTTGCAGAGCTAGGGTTCAAAAACTACAGCTAGGCACTTTGCAAAAAAAGGGTAATTTTTCATTGTGAAAATGTGGTACGTCCACGTTGCATTTTGAGCCATTTCCTGTTGTGGGCACAAGGCCTACCCACACAAGTGAGGTACCATTTTTATCGGGAGACTTAGGGTAAAACAGAATTGTAGAGCAACTGTTATTACCTATTGACTTTCGATGCATTTCTGCCTTCCAAATGAAAGACAATGTGTAAAAAATAAGTCATTTTGAAAAATGACCTATAATTCTCATGCTAGTATGGGTACTCCCAATTTCGGAAATGTGCAAATATCTACTGTTTCTAAAATCTACGTTTTGTTCCCATTTCAGAAATACATAGGTGTCTTTCATAACAATTTTTCCATGTATACATTTTCCCAAAATAATTGCTATATACCCGGTACATAATAAAAAACCATTGCAAGATGCTGCTCAGTTATTGGCTCTGGGTTCGTCGGGTTCTTGGTGAACCTACAAGTCCTATATATCCCCACAACCAGAAAGGTCCAGCGGATATAACGGTACATTGCCTTCAAATAGCTGTCATAATTAGAAGAAGTTACAGGTGAAAACGTTGACACACATGGCTGTTTTTTTCAACTAATTTCAATTTTTCCTTTATTTAACTGTTAGTTTCTATAAGGAAAACTTTAAGGATCTACACAAATGACCCCTTGCTGAATTCAGAATTTTGTCTACTTTTCAGAGATGTATGGCTTTCCAGGATCCATTATTGGTTTCATACCCATTTCTACCATTAACTGGAAGGAGGTTGAAAGCACAAAAAATAGCAAAAATAGGCTATGTCCCAGAAAAATGCCAAAACTGTGTAAAAAAGTTGGTTTTCTGACAAAAGTCTGCTTGTCCCTGAAAGCTGGGAAGATGGTGATTTCAGCACCACAACCCCTTTTTGATGCCTTTTGCAGGAAAAAACAAGACGCTTTCATCTGTAGCCCTTTTTCGCATTTTTCCCCAAAAAACCAAAATTTAGCTGTATTTTGGCTAATTTCTGGGTCCCCTCCAGGGGAATCCACAAACCCTGGGTACCTTTACAATCCCCATGATGTTAGAAAAAAAGGACGCAAATTTGGCATGGATACCTTATGTGGTCAAAAAGTTACAGGGGCCTAAGCGCGCACTACCCCAAATAGCCAAAAAAAGGCTTAGCACAGGGGGGGAAAAGGCCTAGCAGCGAAGGGGTTAAATTCTTAGGGGTTGTCTTCGTAATCTGCTGGGAAGGGTCCTTAATCTCTAATTTTCCAACCGCGGCTTCCCCATTGAATTGTACGGAGCACGCAGTCGTGTTCTCACTCTGCACCCGTCCTCCGTGGGGTTCCTATTTACTCACCTTGGGTGGTTCCTTGGGGTCCCAGCAATTCTACACCTTCTAGACTAGGTCTAGTCTCCAGTCGTGGTTCTTATACCACTTATTTAGTATATGGTTTGGTCTCCCCCTGGAGCCTACTGTGTATTGTGCACCTTACGATTGATTCTCTGCAACTGTATTATTTGAATTGTGTTCTATCCTCGTGTAGAGGATACTAGAGAGTGTTATATATAATAAATACATATTTTTATAACTACTGTGTGGTTTCCCTTTCATTTAACCAATACTATAAGGTTGCATTCTGGTAAAACAAGCTGCTTAACATTCCTTCAAGACTTAGCCTGAAGGCTGCTCTCCATAGCTACCACTAGGATAGCTTTCTATAAAGGTTATCTTTAACCTAATCACCATAAGGGTCGTTTGGACTGGTGCAAGGAGCCCACTTTAATTAGTGGACAGCATATACCAGGCCAACTTCTCACATTGGTGTGCAGCGGTTGGGATTCAAGCCTGCATTGTTTTACCAGATAAATCTTTGTATTGATTAACTGAAAAACCACTAGTATCTAGGAACATATAATACTAGCTTAGATAGTAAGTTCTACTGAACTTGGGGTTGGGTAGTCAAGGGTCTAGCACACCCTTTCTCCAACCTAAGAGAGTTTAGTTCCCACTAGGTTAGGTAGGTGCATACACCACACCACACTTAGTAATGTCTTCTAGAGAAAATGCCCCCAGTGGCATTTTGCCTACTAACTATGATAGCTTTACATTCACAGAATTAAAAGCTATGTGTGTATCTAGGAAGCTGAAGACAGGGAGAAATGCCAACACTCAATGGCTCATTGATGTGTTACTGTTGGATGACCTTAGGAAGACTCCTGAGTCAGATGAGCAGGACAGAGTGGGTGGGACAGAGGAAGAAGATAGGTCAGGAGGGGACACCTTCTATAACCTGGACTCTAACCCTGGACAGGAGGATCAAAATGATCCACCCCTGGAGGACTCAGATCTCCAGGAGAAAGAGGGAGAGGGTCGTGAAGATAATCTCTTTACTCCTCCAGGGAGAGTGCAGAGTTTACCAAGGAGATCTAGGTCTCCCTCTGCTGAGTCAGATCATTCTAGACATTCTGTAGGGACCTCTGTTTCTAGCAAGAGCGACAACTCCTATGACAGGGAGTGCCAATTTCTAGAGCTTGAGAAAGCTAAGCTTAGGCTCAGGCAACAGCAATAGGCCCTGGATAAAGAGTCCCTAGAAGTCCAGAAGGCTAGAAAGAAATTGGGACTAGAGTCCCATGGTGGCAGCAATAGTGTCCCTAGGGTTAGGGAACACACCTTTGATCATAGGAACCTGAGCAAGATTGCCCCTCCCTTCCATGTAGGGGATGACATCCAGAAATGGATAACTGCTTTGGAGAGGGCCTGTAAAGTACAGAGGGTCCCTCAAGAGCTGTGGGCAGCTATCTTGTGGCTCTCCTTTGCTGACAAAGGTAGAGATAAGCTCCTCACTGTTAGAGAAGAGGATGCTGACAACTATTCAGTCCTGAAGAGTGCTCTCATTGAAGGGTTTAGCTTAACCACTGAACAATACAGGATTAGGTTCAGAGACACCCAGAAGACACAGACTCAGGACTGGGTAGACTTTGTAGATTGTGCCATCAAGTCTCTGGAAGGCTGGTTACTTGGTAGCAAGGTGAATGATTTCAAGGGATTGTACAACTTGATTATGAGGGAGCAGATCCTTAATAATTGCCCAAACCAGTTGTTGCATCAATACCTGGTTGACTCTGATCTGACTTCTCCCCAAGAATTGGGAAAGAAGGCAGATAAGTGGGTCAGAACCAGGGTGAAGCAGAAAACTCAGACCAATGGTGGTGACCAGAAGAAAACAGATTCTAAAACCTCAGGTAAGAGTGGGGACAAAAATAAAGATCAGAAGTCTTCACCAGGGCCCCAAAAACCTGAATCTAGGGGGAGTCACAATCTAACAAGGGAAAAGGCAAAAAGAAACCTTGGTGTTACTTATGTAAGGAAAAAACCCATTGGACAAGAGATGCCAATTGTCCAAAGGCCAAGGATTCTACTCCTACCACCACTGCCCCTAAGGCAACTGCTCCCCCTAGCACAGTTTCAAGTGGTGGTAGACAGAACAAGGGAATAGTGGGGTTAACCTTGGGCTCTGAGATGGGTTCTGGCCTAGTCAGAACTCCAGCTCAGGCTGTTCTAGTCTGTGAAGGAGGCATGGATATTGCCTCCTTATTTGTCAGTCCCAGTAGCCTGGGCAAATACAAACAACAGCCTTTAATAAATGGTAAGGAGGCCATGGCATACAGGGACACATGTGCAAGTGTCACAATGGTGACAAAAGATCTTGTGGGCCCTGACCAGGTCATACTTGGTGAGATGTACCAAGTGACCAATGCTAACAATGTCAGGACAGACCATTCCTTGGCAGTTGTTAATTTCAGCTGGGGAGGGGTAACTGGCCCTAAGAAGGTTGTGGTAAGTTCAGACCTCCCTGTGGAATGCTTGTTGGGCAATGATTTGGAAACTTCAGCCTGGGCTGAAGTGGAACTCAGGACACATGCAGCAATGTTGGGCATCACTGCCCAACATTGCTGCATGTGTCCTGAGATGTGTTTGCTGTGACTAGGTCACAGGCCAAACTGAAAGCCACTGAACAGGCCCTGGATCCTGAAAAGATGGACCAGGTGCCTTCCAAGAAGAGGAGCAGGAGGGGTAAGCTGTGTCTTCCCCCCAGGCTCAGAGTGAGGATCAGTCTTTTGAGGAAGATGATCCTAGGCCTTGTGAGGGAACTGTCTCAGAGGAACTTGAACCTGATCAAGTTGAGTTCTTGGGGACAGGGGGGCCGTCCAGGGCAGATCTGAGCCAGGAGCAGCAAACCTGCCCCTCTCTTGAACCCCTCAGACAGCAAGCTGCTGCTGAGGCTGCAGGGAATGTCAGTGGGTCTCACAAGATCTATTGGGATGAGGGACTCCTATTTTCAGAGGGTAGAGACCCCAAGCCTAGTGCCACCAGGAGGTTGGTTATACCTCTGAAATTTAGGGGCTTCCTACTCACCCTAGCACATGACGTTCCCCTAGCAGGACACTTAGGCCAAAGTAAGACTTGGGACAGCTTTGTCCCTCACTTTCACTGGCCTCACATGTCAGAGGACACAAAGGAGTTTTGTCGCTCCTGTATCACTTGCCAAGCCAGTGGTAAGGCAGGTGGTACTACAAAGGCCCCCCTGACACCACTACCTGTGGTGAGGGTTCCCTTTGAGAGGGTTGGGATTGACATAATTGGTCCCATGAACCCTCCAACAGCATCTGGACATTCTTATATCCTGGTGGTGGTGGACCATGCTACCAGGTATCCAGAAGCTATTCCCCTTAGGACCAGCACAGCACCTGTGGTGGCAAGGGCCCTCCTGGGGATTTTCTCCAGTGTGGGTTTTCCTAAGGAGGTCTTAACAGACAGAGGTACCAACTTCATGTCTAGTTATATCACTGCTATGGGGAAAGAGTGTGGTGTAAATTACAAATTTACCACACCCTATCATCCACAGTGCAATGGGTTAGTTGAAAGGTTCAACAAAACCCTAAAGGGCATGATAATGGGACTCCCAGAGAAGCTTAGGCGGAAATGGGATGTTCTGTTGCCCTGCCTTCTCTTTGCCTACAGAGAGGTGCCACAGAAGGGGGTTGGCTACAGCCCTTTTGAACTTTTGTTTGGTCAGCCAGTTAGGGGTCCATTGTGTCTAGTTAAGGAGGGATGGGAGTTACCTCTCAAACCACCTAAACAGGATATTGTGGACTATTTACTTGGTCTCCGCTTCAGGATGGCTGAGTATATGAAGAAGGCATCCAAAAACCTTGAGGCTAGCCAGGAATGGCAAAAGGTCTGGCATGACCAAAAGGCTGTCTTCACTGTTTACCAGCCAGGACAGAAGGTGTGGGTGTTGGAGCCTGTGGCCCCAGCAGCTCTACAAGACAAATGGAGTGGACCCCACACCATACTTGAGCAAAAGGGAGAGATCACCTACTTGGTGGACCTTGGAACTCCCAGGAGCCCCCACAGGGTGCTCCATGTGAACAGGCTCAAGCCTTATGTTGATAGGGCAGACATGGGCTTGCTCATGGCTACTGATGAGGGACAGAAGGAAGAGAGTGACCCACTCCCTGACCTCCTCACACAGAACCCCGATGATGGCTCAGTAGATGGTGTAGCTTTGGCAAGCAGCCTCACTGAGCAGCAAAAGTCTGATTGCAGGAAGGTCCTCAATCAGTTTAGGCACATGTTCTCACTGACTCCAAGTCAGACCACCTGGTGTACCCATGAAGAGGACACAGGTGAAAACCTACCTGTAAAGAACAAAAGTTACAGACAACCTGACCATGTCAGGGACTGCATCAGGACTGAGGTCCAAAAGGTGTTGGAATTGGGAGTCATTGAGCCCTCAGATAGCCCTTGGGCTAGTCCAGTGGTCATGGTACCTAAACCTCACACCAAAGATGGTAAGAGAGAGTTGGGGTTTTGTATTGACTACAGAGGACTCAATGCAGTCACTAGGACTGATGCTCATCCTATTCCAAGGGCAGATGAACTTATAGATACTTTGGCCTCACCACGTTCCTGAGTACATTTGACCGTACAGCTGGCTACTGCCAAATCAGACTAGCTGAGGATGCCAAGCCAAAAACAGCATCCTCAACCCCTAGTGGGCATTATCAATTTGTGGTAATGCCTTTTGGCTTGAAGAATGCACCTGCCACATTTCAAAGGTTGGTGAATAAAGTTCTCACAGGCCTGGAAGACTATAGTGCAGCTTATCTAGATGATATTGCTGTCTTTAGTTCCACCTGGAAGGATCACCTGGTCCACCTGAAAAATGTTTTGGAGGCCTTGCAAAAGGCAGGCCTCACTATCAAGGCTACTAAGTGCCAGATAGGGCAGAGTCAGGTTGTATACCTGGGCCACCTTGTGGGTGGAGGCCAGGTTCAACCATTGCAGAGCAAAATCCAGACCATCATGTAATGGGTTGCTCCAACTACCAAGACTCAGGTCAGAGCTTTCTTGGGCCTGACTGGGTATTACAGAAGATTTGTCAAGGACTTTGGGTCCATAGTGACTCCCTTGAATAATCTTACATCTAAAAGAATGCCCAAGAAAGTTCAGTGGACAGTTAGCTGTCAGAAGGCATTTGATGACCTCAAGCAGGCCATGTGAACTGCTCCCATTCTGCAAAGTCCTGACTATTCCAAACAATTCATTGTTCAAACTGATGCATCTGAGTTGGGGGTAGGGGCTGTGTTATCACAATTAAATGCAGAGGGTCGGGATCAGCCAGTAGCTTTCATTAGCAGAAGGCTGACCCCCAGAGAGAAACGTTGGTCAGCTATTGAGAGGGAAGCCTTTGCTCTGGTTTGGGCTCTGAAGAAGTTGAGGCCATATTTGTTTGGAACTCACTTCATTGTTCAGACTGACCACAAGCCCCTATTGTGGCTAAAAAAGATGAAGGGTGAAAACCCCAAACTTTTGAGGTGGTCCATTTCCCTACAGGGGATGGACTATACAGTGGAACATAGACCTGGGCGTAACCATGCTAATGCAGATGGACTCTCCAGATATTTCCACTTAGAACATGAAGACTCAACTGGGTAAGGTTAGTCTCATCTCCTTTGATTTGGGGGGGTTGTGTAGGAAAGTAGGATCTGCTTCTTATGGTTACCCCCACTTTTTGCTTTTTGCACCCACTGTTTTGACTAGTCTGGCTATGATCCTGCTATTCAGCATCCCAGCCTATCTGCTTTCTCCCTTAAATTGCAATGTATGTACTTTGGTACCACTCCAGATTGGATACTGGGGTACCCTTATCAGTCCCTAGTATATGGTACACATGTACCCAGGGAATAGGTAACCCAGAGGCCTCCCATGGGCTGCAGCATGTATTATGCCACCCATTAGAGGCCATGCAAAATGGAACCTCAGGTCTGCTACTGCAGCCTGTGTAAGCTGGTGCTTGCACCACTTACGAGAGATATAGGTTCACTATATCTAAATATATATCACTACACTTAAAACCTTATAAGTCACCCCGTAGCAGGCCTTATTAATCCTGAAGGAAGGGTGCTGGGTTTTACGTGAGAGGGTGCTCCTGCATGAGCAGGGCCCCTCTGCAGCCTTCAGAGACCATTCTCCCGGGCTGTGTGTGATACTACCAGACATATAGGTAAAGGTGCAGTATAACCACGCGGTAAATGCTATCTCGAAAACGACTGCAACGAAGTATGTCGTGTTTGGTGTCAAACACCTTGGAATCATACCTCCAAACCAGTAACTGGTGTGGGAGGTATGATTCCTCCCCTCAGAACCATGGTTCTGGGGGTACCTAAGTCTATCGGTACCAGTTTCTCGAGCCTTACAGCACAAAATGGATGCTGCCAGCCACAGACACAAGTCTGCCCTTCTGCTGCTGAGCCAAGCTCGAGCAGAGGAAGGCCGGACAATAGGTATCCTGTCACAGGGAGGTGTGACCACCTCCCAGACAGGATTTAGTGTATTGAGGCTGGGTGGGTGCACTGTCTCAGTGCCAGAAAGTCTGCCTCAAGGGCACATTTGGTGTCCTTGTGCATAGTCCAGCTCAAACCAGTTCTGGGAGCCATTTGCTCCTGCTCTGGCGCGAAACTGGACAAAGGATATGGGAGTAGCCTCCCCCCTGTCCTGACACTCCCACAGGAGGGTTCCTAGAATCTGTCCAACCCTCTCCCGTGGGAATAAAATGGGTTAACTGGCTACAGGACATTAGATTTTACGTGGACAAGATTCTGCAAGAAGAAACCACTACATTTCGACCGTCTGGACACGCTGGACTTCGCTGGACCTCCATTGGGCTCGACTTCGTCTCCCTTTCTGTCCAAAGCCTTACCTGTGTCCGTGCTCCATACAGGCTCCGTGCAAGACCCTTTGGACATCCAAAACATCAGAAGAATCTCCCTTGGGGTGAAGGAGTCACTCACCTGCATTCGCAGGCACCATAACGCATCTGAATGGTCTGCTGATCCTGAGCTCCTGCGGACTCCGAAGGCTCCAGCAACACAGGAGGTGGGTTTCTGAAGGTCTCCGAGGTCAAGCTTCTCTCTCACCAAGATTGAGGCCAGTATCCCTCGTGGGGACCGCATAACCCATACCCCTGTGCACTGTGTTCACTTGCAGCTGCATATGCTTTTTGTCATGCAACAATTACGTGCATTGGGCTATTTGTAGCCCTGGCCCCAGCGCTCATTTCCTGCAAAGGACTCCGGCATCCCTGCAATCTGTGCCTTGCTAGCTGGTATCCTGTGAAACTGCCTGAGGTCCCTTTGCCACTCCTGTGCCTCTGGCCCGTGGGTCCACTTGAGGGCCAACACTGCTTTACTTGGGCTCCCCTGGTTGCTCCAGGCCTGCCCTGACTCCCCTTGGTGTGGTGAGACTCCTGGTCTTTGCTGGGCCAGACCGAAGCCGATCTTGACCATCTGAGTTGTTTGCTGCTGCCAAGGCTTGTTGGTGCTCCCGCCAGACACCGACCCCTCAGCACTCGACATGCTTTGTGGAGCAGCTCGAATATGGCTCCTGGTCATCCTAGACATCTCCTGGTTCCTGTGGCTGAAGAGTCAAGATCCCTGTCAACGCACCTAAAGCACCCGACATCGGTGGTCATTCATCTACCGAGCCCCTGGTCACTCCAAAGTGACCCAGACTCTGTCCCCTCTGCTTTCAGGTTCTTCTCAACTAGAATCCACATTTGGATTCCATAGGACACTTTTCTTACTTCCAGCAGCAGCATTTCTTTGTTGACTTCCATAGAGAACGACAAGGGTTTCCAACACCACTTCGTGTCTATGCACCCGGCTCCTCTGGGATAGGTAACTCTGGTAGAAAGGTATCCACGGGTGGGGTGGCTCTCCAACCTCTTAAGTTCCAAAGGTTGTCTTCGTAATCTGCTGGGAGGGGTCCTTAATCTCTAATTTTCCAACCGCGACTTCCCCATTGAATTGTACGGAGCACGCGGTCGTGTTCTCAATCTGCACCTGTCCTCCGTGGGGTACCTACTTACTCACCTTGGGTGGTTCCTTGGGGTCCCCGCAATTCTACACCTTCTAGACTAGGTCTAATCTCCAGTCGTGGTTCTTATACCACTTATTTCTTTATTTTGATTCTCTGCAACTCTATTATTTGAATTGTGTTCTATCCTCGTGTAGAGGATACTAGAGAGTGTTATATATAATAAATACATATTTTTATAACTACTGTGTGGTGTCCCTTTCATTTAACCAATACTATAAGGTTGCATTCTGGTAAAACAAGCTACTTAACATTCCTTCAAGACTTAGCCTGAAGGCTGCTCTCCATAGCTACCACTAGGATAGCTTTCTATAAAGGTTATCTTTAACCTAATCACCATAAGGGCCGTTTGGACTGGTGCAAGGTGCCCACTTTAATTAGTGGACAGCATATACCTGGCCAACTTCTCACTGTGATGAATGGAATGCTTGAATTAATCTCAGCTACTGGCGATCGCTTGGGCTGCATACCAATTCATTGTTTTTCACCTTTCCGGTGTTGGACCAAACATGTCTTTCTGACACCTCATCCCTGAAATGTGGAGTACCTCAGGGCTCCACATTAAGTCCCACTCTTTTAAATGTTTACTTGCGCCCCATAGCACAGCTAGTCCAGTATCTTGGCTTGACCAAAGTATTGTATGCTGGTGATATACAATTAGTTTTGTCTATCATCCCAGAACAAGGCTCTTACTGCAATCAACTGGTCCCCTGTCTTAAGGAGGTGGCCAATTGAATGGCCAACTGCTCCCTCAAACTTAAAGGGAACAAGACAGAGCTTGCTGTTGGTAAACATCAGAGGTGAGAGTGAGCTTCTCCCCTCAACGGAATGTCTAGGAGCCACTCCAAGCTCAAAAAACAAAATAAAAGGTCTGGGTATCTGGTTAGAAGGCATGCTCACAATAAAAGCACACACGCTAGTTGCAAATGTTTCGGTATTCTTAGACTTCTAAGGAAAGTGTTAGATCTTCTGCCCCCTCTGGCACAAAGACTCATCATCCAGGCCCTGATTATCTCTCAGGTGGATTACGGGAATCCCCTATATTTAGGATCCCCATGCTATGTCAAGAAAAGGCTACAAACCATTCAAAATGCTGCAGACCATTTCCTCCTCAAAATCCCAAGGCACCTGTCCACAAGGAGGGCCTAGGTGGACATTCATTGGTTACCCATAGAGAAACTGGTTCAATTTAAATCTCTGTGCATCAACCACAGGGCCTTTTACAGGAAGGGACCTCAAATTCTTCATGCTCTTATCGAACTATATAATCCTGGCAGATGTGTAAGACCCACAAGGATGCCCAGAATTCGTAGATCCAGGTGGGGTGGTCATTCCTTCAAACATCTAGCACCCAGACTCTGGAACTCCATGCCACTCGAACTGCGTTAATTGGATTCTGAACTTGCTTTCAGGAACGCTCTTAAGATAAGGCTATTTGTTTTGTAATATTCCCTCTCTCAGCTCCTAGTTGGGCTGGACTTTCAATATGCTGGCTTGGATCAGTGCTGCGAAGCCTCTGGGTAGCCATGCGCTATACAAGTTGACTAGATTAGATTAGATTAGACCATGCCACCTCAGTTTGGACCCAGCCTTCCATCCATCACTTTTTTGTATACTTTAGTGTGTCACCCTAACTGGGATGGGTATGCCCAAACGTGGGTCCTGTGCACACTGTGTCACTTCAACCAGGCTGTACCCAGCTGAGTCCATAACTAGGGTGAAACAGATTTGGGCTGTTTCTCTTCCAGTTCAGTGAGGATCTGGCTTGGCAGGTCGGGCTGGACAGTTCTGATTGGAGCAGGCTCAAGACTGATTCGCATATAGCTGGGTCCATACTGAGGTGACATGGCGTGCAAAATAATGAGTTGTAAATATTGTGATACAGAAATATTGGGAAAAAATATTGTGATACAAAAATATTAAATAGCATTGTCAAGAGTATCGATTTTATTCAGGAAAGTAATATCATTAAGACTAATGTTGTTATTATCGTTTTCAATAATATGGGGGCTCATTACAATGGCGGACGGACTTAAGTCCATCCGCCATCGTCCCGGGAATTGGGACCGCCCAGCCATAAATGCATGTTGTGCATTTCCCTCCACTACGTGGCAGGCACCACGCGGTGCCTGCCACCTGGTGCAGGGAACTGTAGGGGGCACCATATGTGCCCCCCAAGTGCACAATTCCATTGCCCCTGCACAAGGGGGGCCTGCAACGGGCCCCCAAAGTACATCCCCGCCAGCCTTTGAATGGCGGTTGAACCTCCATTCAAAGGCTGGCAGGGATGCAGCATCCTAATGTGGCGGACGGTGCCTGCTAGGCACGCCACCATTCTAGGTATGCTGGCCGGGTCCGACAGGCAATCATAATGATTGCCTGTGTCGGACCCGTGGTGGACAGGCTTTCCGTCCGCAAGCACACCGCCCGCCATCCTTATCTGGTGGGCGGAGAATGGCCACACAATGGCGGTGGTCCTGCCACCGTCAGGTTGCCGGTGGCGCGTTCACCGCCATCGTAATGACCCCCATAGTTGCAAAAAAAAAATATTTTTATTATCTTAATGTATTTTCGTACATATATTAATTTTGTGTGTTATTATTGTTTGTATAATTGTTAATAATAATTTTAAATATAGTTTGTAATTTTAAGTGATGTATAATTTTTAACTTAATTGCTAATTGTAATTTATAGTGTTGCAGTGGGTTGCTAGGTTTGTAGGGATAGAGGTGGGAAGTTAATTGAGTAATAATTAACAAATAAATATTAATAAATGAATTGATTATTAATTATGTAAATTGCGTAATAATTATATTTTTTTGTTATATTTTAGGTGCAGGCTGCTGGGTTTGTAGGGGGATATGGTGGGAACTCAATTAATAAGTAATTAACAATTAATGATTAATGTATTATTAATTATTTAATTTATCATTAATTATGAAAATTATTTAATACATTTGTATTTTAGTTATTTTTTAGTTGTGGGCTTTGTAAGGCTACAGGGTGGAAAGGTAATAATTTAATTCTCAATTATTTATTTATTATTACTTTTTCAATTCATTAACAATTATGTACATTAAGTAATACTGATTTATTTTACTTATATTTTAGTTGTGGGTTGCTAGGTTCATAGGGATATAGGATGGGATGTTAATTAAGGAATAATTCATTGATAAATAATTATTAATTGACTATCAATTATGTAAACTGTGTTATACTTATTTATTTTAGATATATTTTAAGTGTAGGCTGCTAGGTTTGTAGGGGTATAGTGTGGGAGTGAATTAAGTAATAAATGCATTAATAAAAGTATAATTATTCATTACTTTTTTAATAATAATGAAATTACTTAATTGTTTTTTATTATATATATATACATATATATTATCTACTGGCGGTCGCCAGTAGATAGTTATAGTTACAACCTATTATCCATAGGAAATCCGCGACATTCTATTTGAAATAACTCTCTTGCCGGTTGACGTATCTTCGCAAAATTTTCAAACTTTGTGGCCCGCTTCGGTCCGCTCCTACCCTGAAAGTCTCGGGGGGATTCGTCAAGCGGGGGCCGAGAAAAAAGGGGGGTCCCAAAACGCGTTTTCCCCATGCAATTTTCCATAGGAAACTTTAGACACGGCTACAGCCCGAACTGCTGAACGGAATTACACCAAATTTGGCAAAGAGGTAGTTCTTGGTTCAGAAAGAACCCTTTTTGTTAAATGGTGTAAATCCGTTCAGTAGTTGCTGAGAAAATCAAAAGAAAAAAGATAGGTATATCTAGGGCCGCGGATCCTCCCGAGCACGAGCTTTATGTTAATTGGCTGTCAACACTCCAAATCAGGAAGTGTTGGCAGCCATTTTGTCCCTCGGTAGAACCGAGGGACAGAAACAAGTGCGCAAAGCGCACAAAGGGGGCAGGGTAGAAACACCCTGACCCCCTAGGTCTGCTCAGGGGGTCCCACAAGGACCCCCTGGGCAAAAAAATTTTTTTTTTTTTTTTTTTAAAATCGGCAGGATGCGCTCAGGGAGCGCGAACCCTGCCGAAAAAAAAAAATCGAAGCGCGGTCTCCCGCGCTTTGATGTTAATTGGCCCCCGGGTGGGCCAAGTCCCGGGGGCATGCTGGGGGGTTCATTTTATGTGTGGGGGCCTCTAAGGGCCCCCAAGCCCCGGGGACCACCACCCCCTGGGGCTTTATGGATAATGGTGCGGGAGGGCTCTGAGCCTCCCGCAGCCCCGGGGACCACCACCTCCCGGGGCTTCTTTTTTATATTAGAAAAACCTGTGTGGGGGGCTCCAGCCCCCCACACGCCCGGGACCACCACCTCCCCGGGGCACAAAGAAAAATGAAAAAGGGGGTCAGTTTTGGACCCCAAGCCCCGAGGACCACCACCTCCCCGGGGCTTTCTCGATGTAGGGAGGGGGCCGCGCGGCCCCCCTCCTGGAGCCTGTGGTGGCCCTGGGGACCGCCACCCCCAGGGCCGGCTCCTGCAGTGTCCCGGGGTGCCTACCCCCGGGACACTGCTGTTTGCAATGACAGGACGGGAGCCTCGCGGCTCCCGTCCTGTCATTGCAAACTTGCTTTGGATATTGGAAGAGAGAGCAGGAAACCTGCTCTCTCTTCCAATATCCAAAGCCGATAGCTTTCCACATGGGGAGCTGCATCTTAGCAGCTCCCCATGTGTAAAGCAATGCCGGCTCCCGTAGGACACGGGGAGCCGGCGGGACTGTGGGGGATTGGGGACCCCCACAGTCCCCAACCAGAGGCCAGGCCCGGGGGATGGGGTCCCCGGGGCAAGTAGTGGCCCGGGAGGGGCCACGCAGCCCCCCTCCCCAAAGTAAAAAATTTTTTAAAAAAATTTAAAAAGTGCAAGGCCGGCCCCGGGGGATGGGGTCCCCGGGGCCTTAAATGGCCTGAGGAGGGGGCCATGCAGCCCCCTCCAAATAAAAACAAAAAGAGGCCATGCCCCGGGGATGGGGTCCCCGGGGCCAATACAGGCCCAGGGAAGGGGGGCCACGCGGCACCCTTCCCGTTTTTTTTTATTTTAATTTTAAAAAAAGGGGTAAGGCCCTGGGGGATGGGGTCCCCAGGGCCTAAAAATAGGAAAAGGAAGGGGGCCACACGGCCCCTCTTCAGGGGGAAAAAAACGATCGGGCCCGCAGGCCCCGCCCCTTCCTTCACCACTCTGCAAACGCGCCCCTGGCGCGTTTGCAGAGGGGGAACAATTCCCCTTGAATACTGGGGGTCCTGGGGCCAACTAGCCCACCAGGAACCTCCAGTATGCGCCAGGGGCTGCCTTGCAGAGAGGTGTACAGAGGCCACGCCCCTTTTACACCTCTCTGCAACGCAGCTCTGTGGCGCTTTGGAGGAACATGGTGGGCTAGTTGGACTCCAGGGACCCTCAGGATTCAAGGGAGTTAATCCCCGACTTAAAACGCGCCACGGGCGCGTTTGCACAGTGGTGAAGGGAGGGGGCGGGGCTTCAGGTGACATGTGTGCAAACAGGCCCGTGGCGCGTTTTAAGATGGGGAATTAAATCCTCTTCAATCCTGAGGGTCCCTGGGGGCCAACTGGCCCAACAGGTACGTCCAGAAAGCGCGACAGAGCTGCGTTGCAGAGAGGTGTAAAAGGGGTGTGGCCTCTGTACATGTCTCTGCAACGCAGCCCCTGGCGCATACTGGAGGTTCCTCGTGGGCTAGTTGGCCCGTAGGGACCCTCATGATTCAAGGGGACTTAATCCCCCAACTTAAAACGCGCCACGGGGCGCGTTTGCACAGATGTCACCTCAGGCCCCGCCCCTCCCTTCACCATTGTGCAAATATTCCTCTAAAATCAGCCGAAATACGAATTCCGATTTACTCACCTGTTATCAGGAGAGACCTCAGTGCTGCATCTTTCAGCCCAGTACTGATCCTCAAAAGTAATTTTAACCGTACTTACCGGTAACTTGAATTTCCTTCATAGGCTAACATTGACTGGTTTCACTTGGAAATTCTTCTAAGTGTGGAGTTTTGGAACTTTAAAATATTCCTCTAAAATCAGCCGAAATACGAATTCCGATTTACTCACCTGTTATCAGGAGAGACCTCAGTGCTGCATCTTTCAGCCCAGTACTGATCCTCAAAAGTAATTTTAACCGTACTTACCAGTAACTTGAATTTCCTTCCATAGGATATCATTGCCTACTTTTTGCTGAAAAAGTTTCTAATTGTTTATTTTTGAAACATACAAATATTCCTCTAAAATCAGCCGAATTCCGAATTCTGATTTACTCACCTGTTATCAGGAGAGACCTCAGTGCTGCATCTTTCAGCCCAGTACTGGTCCTGAAAAGTAATTTTAACCGTACTTACCGGTAACTTGAATTTCCTTCATAGGCTAACATTGACTGGTTTCACTTGGAAATTCTTCTAAGTGTGGAGTTTTGGAACTTTAAAATATTCCTCTAAAATCAGCCGAAATACGAATTCCGATTTACTCACCTGTTATCAGGAGAGACCTCAGTGCTGCATCTTTCAGCCCAGTACTGATCCTCAAAAGTAATTTTAACCGTACTTACCAGTAACTTGAATTTCCTTCATAGGCTAACATTGACTGGTTTCACTTGGAAATTCTTCTAAGTGTGGAGTTTTGGAACTTTAAAATATTCCTCTAAAATCAGCCGAAATACGAATTCCGATTTACTCACCTGTTATCAGGAGAGAACCCAGTGCTGCATCTTTTAGCCCAGTACTGATCCTCAAAAGTAATTTTAACCGTACTTACCAGTAACTTGAATTTCCTTCCATAGGATATCATTGCCTGCTTTTTGCTGAAAAAGTTTCTATGTGTTGATTTTTGAAACATACAAATATTCCTCTAAAATCAGCCGAAATCCGAATTCTGATTTACTCACCTGTTATCAGGAGAGACCTCAGTGCTGCATCTTTCAGCCCAGTACTGGTCCTGAAAAGTAATTTTAACCGTACTTACCAGTAACTTGAATTTCCTTCCATAGGCTAACATTGACTGGTTTCACTTGGAAATTCTTCTAAGTGTGGAGTTTTGGAACTTTAAAATAGTCCTCTAAAATCAGCCGAAATACGAATTCCGATTTACTCACCTGTTATCAGGAGAGACCTCAGTGCTGCATCTTTCAGCCCAGTACTGATCCTCAAAAGTAATTTTAACCGTACTTACCAGTAACTTGAATTTCCTTCCATAGGAATCCATTGTCTGGTTTTCAGCAGAAAAGTTTCAAAGTGTCGATTTTCACAAACTACAAATATTCCTAAAAAATCGCCTGTATGACTTAAACGCATTCTTTCAACTGTTTACAGGAGATGCACCAGTGCTGGATCCAGGATCCAACACTGAGTAAGAAAAAGTAACGATAACAGTTTTTAACTTCTAAGTGAATTTCCTTCCATAGGATAACATTGGTGATTCTATGAGAAAAAGTTTCTAAGTGTGAACTTTTAAAGTACAATAATATTCCTTAAAAATCACGACTGTAACCAAAACGCTTTTACTCAACTGTTTACAGGAGATGTCCCAGGACTGAATCTAGGATCCAGTAATGTGGTTAGAAAAGTAATCCATAAAGTAACTAATTGCATTTAACTAGAAATTCACATTGAGCTGAATGTTGCATTGTGTTTGAAAATGTGTTGCCCATTGCAACAACTGTAACTACTGTACTTAAAAGTCTATTGCCTATGTGCAAAGTAATTAAACTAAAGTAATTCATTCTGAGAAAGTATTTTTTGTAATGTAATGTATAATGTAATTACAATGTAATTTAAAAAATAAAATATGTAAAAAAAAATTGTTTCTAAAAATTTGGAAATCAGTATGAAAAAAATTTATATAACAATTAATACATTTAAAAATTGTCATTTACAAAACCTTTGAAATTCACTGAAAAAACTGTAGGTTTCAGACATGTTATAGTTACAAATTAGCATTTAAAAAACCTTTGAAATTCACTGAAAAAACCATAGGTTTCAGGGACGTTATAGTTACAAATTAGCATTTAAAAAACCTTTGAAATTCACTGAAAAAACCATAGGTTTTAGGGACAGTTATAGTTAGTTGGACATTGCACTCGTACAAAACCCGTGAAATTCCCCGTTATAGTTAGTCCAGCTAACTATAACTCGCGCCCCGCAATGCACTGCTGATGACGTCACATATTACATCACTCATGACATGGTCAGTGACATCACTGATGACATCACTGATGACATCTCAAATGACATCACTGATGACATCATCCACGTGATAATCTGATGCACCTCCTCACACTCTAATATAACCTTTGATACACCCACTCTAAATTACAGACTGCCATTCGCAAAACCATAGACACTCCAACACCAATAACTACATACCCACTCACTGATTCTTAGGTCTACGCACACATCCACTCACTCACCCGTACAGTCACTCATACTTACGGTCACTCAGTACAGGACTATCATATGCACTCATACTCCTATATAGACACTCAAACACCGCCACTCATCCATAGAGGTACTCACACACCTAGTCAGTCATGCAAATAATTAAACACACTACCATTTACTCACCTATACAGTTATACACACAACAGCTCACTTACTCATACAAATAGTAGCACATTCTTACGCTCTTATACAATCACTGATACAAGCACACACTCATCCATACAGCCACTATCACAATCACTCACTCTCGCTTATAGCTATTTATATACTCCAACACACATATATACTGCCTTTCACATATGTAGTTACTCACACATGTACCACTGGGACATACATTCACTCACTAACACACTCTTACACACACTTACCCACCCATACAGTCTATCACAGTTGCACTCTTGAAACCATCCACCCAGTGAATCACCCACTCACACATCTATGCACAGAGTTGCACACACCCCTCCCACACAAACACTCAGGCACCCATACAGATACTCAGACAAGCATTCAATAACTCATATAGACACTCATGTAGCTATTCACAAACACATGCAGCCACTTACACAGCAACAGACAGACGGATACAGACATTCACCCAGTTTAGTCACTAACCCATGCATTCAGTAAGATACGTTAAATCACTCACTTATAGAGTCAGTCACGCACCTACTAAATCATCCATACAGACACTTACACACCCACTCATTCTTCAATACGTCTTTTCCTATATATATTAAAAATATTTAAACTTTACAGAAACACACAGTCACTGGATGATGTCATCAGTGATGTCATCAGTGATGTCATTTGAGATGTCATCAGTGATGTCATCAGTGATGTCACTGACCATGTCATGAGTGATGTAATATGTGACGTCATCAGCAGTGCATTGCGGGCGCGAGTTATAGTTAGCTGGACTAACTATAACGGGGAATTTCACGGGTTTTGTACGAGTGCAATGTCCAACTAACTATAACTGTCCCTAAAACCTATGGTTTTTTCAGTGAATTTCAAAGGTTTTTAAATGCTAATTTGTAACTATAACGTCCCTGAAACCTATGGTTTTTTCAGTGAATATATATATATATATATATATATATATATATATATATATATATATATATATATATATATATATATTATCTACTGGCGGTCGCCAGTAGATAGTTATAGTTAGGACCAATTTTCCATAGAAATCCGCAACATTCTATTTGAAATAACGTTGGCGCCGGTTGACGAATCTTCGCGAAAGTTTCCAACTTGTTGGGGCACTCCGGTCCGCTCCTATCCTGAAAGTCTCGGGGTGATTCGTCAGCGGGGGCCGAGAAAAAGGGGGTCCCAAAACGTGTTTTCCCCATTCATTTTTCCACAGGAACCTTTAGTCGCAGCTACAGCCCGAACTGCTGAACGGAATTACACCAAATTTGGCAAAGAGGTAGCCCTTGGTTTAGTGTCGTGCCTTTTGCTTAAATGGTGTAAATCCGTTCAGTAGTTTCTGAGAAAATCACAAGTAAAATCACATATATATCTATGGCCGAGTAGGGTCCGCGCACCCTGAGCGCACCCTGCGCGCACCGTCCCGATCACGAGCTGCATGCTAATTGGCTGTCAACACTCCAAATCAGGAAGTGTTGGCAGCCATTTTATGCCTTGGTAGAACCGAGGCACAGAAACAAGTGCGCAAACGCACAAAGGGGAAGGGTAGAAACACCCTGACCCCTAGGTCTGCTCAGGGGGTCCCACAAGGACCCCTGGGCAGAAAAAGCATTTTTTTTTTAAAACAGCGGGATGCGCTTAGGGTGCGTGGATCCCGCCGATTAAAAAAAAACACAAGAAACAAGTGCGCAAAACGCACAAAGGGGGCAGGGTAGAAACACCCTGACCCCCTAGGTCTGCTCAGGGGGTCCCACAAGGACCCCCTGGGCAAAAAAAGGCATTTTTTTTTTTTTTTTTTTTAACTAATTTTTTTTTAAAACGATCGTGCCGCAGGCCCCGCCCCCTTCCTTTACCACTCTGCAAACCCCCTGGCGCGTTTGCAGAGGGGGAACGAATTCCCCTTGAATACTGGAGGTCCCTGGGGGCCAACTAGCCCACCAGGAACCTCCAGTATGCGCCAGGGGGCTGCGTTGCAGAGAGGTGTACAGAGGCCATGCCCCTTTTTACACCTCTCTGCAACGCAGCTCTGTGGCGCTTTTGGAGGTACATGGTGGGCTAGTTGGACTCCAGGGACCCTCAGGATTCAAGGGGACTTAATTCCCCAACTTAAAACGCGCCACGGGCGCGTTTGCACAGTGGTGAAGGGAGGGCGGGGCTTCAGGTGTCATGTGTGCAAACAGGCCCGTTGCGCGTTTTAAGATGGGGAATTAAATCCCTTCAATCCTGAGGGTCCCTGGGGGCCAACTAGCCCACCAGGTACGTCCAGAAAGCGCCACAGAGCTGCATTGCAGAGAGGTGCAAAAGGGGCGTGGCCTCTGAACACCTCTCTGCAACGCACCTCTCTGGCGCATACTGGAGGTATCTGGTGGGCTACTTGGCCCCTAGGGACCCTCGGGATTGAGGAGGATTTAATTCCCCATCTTAAAACACGCCACGGGGCCTATTTGCAGACATGTCACCTGAAGCCCCGCCCCCTCCCTTCACCACTGTGCAAATATTCCTCTAAAATCAGCCGAACTACGAATTCCGATTTACTCACCTGTTATCAGGAGAGACCTCAGTGCTACATCTTTGAGCCCAGTACTGATCCTGAAAAGTAATTTTAACCGTACTTACCAGTAACTTGAATTTCCTTCCATAGGATATCATTGCCTGCTTTTTGCTGAAAAAGGTTCTAAGTGTCGATTTTTGAAACATACAAATATTCCTCTAAAATCAGCAGAACTACGAATTCCGAATTACTCGCCTGTTATCAGGAGAGACCTCAGTGCTGCATCTTTGAGCCCAGTACTGATCCTGAAAAGTAATTCTAACCGTACTTACCAGTAAGTTGAATTTCCTTCCATAGGCTAACATTGACTGGTTTCACTTGGAAATTCTTCTAAGTGTGGAGTTTTGGAACTTTATAATATTCCTCTAAAATCAGCCGAACTACGAATTCCGATTTACTCACCTGTTATCAGGAGAGACCACAGTGCTGCATCTTTGAGCCCAGTACTGATCCTGAAAAGTCAATTTAACCGTACTTACCAGTAACTTGAATTTCCTTCCATAGGATATCATTGCCTGCTTTTTGCTGAAAAAGTTTCTGTGTTGATTTTTGTAACATACAAATATTCCTCTAAAATCAGCCGAACTACGAATTCCGATTTACTCACCTGTTATCAGGAGAGACCTCAGTGCTGCATCTTTGAGCCCAGTACTGATCCTGAAAAGTAATTTTAACCGTACTTACCAGTAACTTGAATTTCCTTCCATAGGCTAACATTGACTGGTTTCACTTGGAAATTCTTCTAAGTGTGGAGTTTTGGAACTTTATAATATTCCTCTAAAATCAGCCGAACTACGAATTCCGATTTACTCACCTGTTATCAGGAGAGACCTCAGTGCTGCATCTTTGAGCCCAGTACTGATCCTCAAAAGTAATTTTAACCGTACTTACCAGTAACTTGAATTTCCTTCCATAGGCTAACATTGACTGGTTTCACTTGGAAATTCTTCTAAGTGTGGAGTTTTGGAACTTTATAATATTCCTCTAAAATCAGCCGAACTACGTATTCCGATTTACTCACCTGTTATCAGGAGAGACCTCAGTGCTGCATCTTTGAGCCCAGTACTGATCCTCAAAAGTAATTCTAACCGTACTTACCAGTAACTTGAATTTCCTTCCATAGGCTAACATTGACTGGTTTCACTTGGAAATTCTTCTAAGTGTGGAGTTTTGGAACTTTATAATATTCCTCTAAAATCAGCCGAACTACGAATTCCGATTTACTCACCTGTTATCAGGAGAGAACCCAGTGCTGCATCTTTTAGCCCAGCACTGACCCTGAAAAGTAATTCTAACCGTATTTACCAGTAACTTGTATTTCCTTCCATAGGAATCCATTTTCTGGTTTTCAGCAGAAAAGTTTCAAAGTGTCAATTTTCACAAACTACAAATATTCCTTAAAAATCGCCTGTATGACTTAAACGCATTCTTTCAACTGTTTACAGGAGATGCACCAGTGCTGGATCCACGATCCACCACTGAGTAAGAAAAAGTAACGATAACACTACTTACCTGCTAAGTGAATTTCCTCCCATAGGATAACATTGGTGATTCTATGTGAAAAAGTTTCTGTCAACTTTTAAAATACAATAATATTCCTTAAAAATCACTACTGTAACCAAAACGCTTTTACTCAACTGTTTACAGGAGATGTCGCAGGACTGAATCTAGGATCCAGTCCTGTGGTTAGAAAAGTTATCCATAAAGTAACTAATTGCATTTAACTAGAAATTCACATTGAGCTCAATGTTGCATTGTGTTTGAAATTGTGTTGCCCATTGCAACAACTGTAACTACTGTACTTAAAAGTCTATTGCCTATTTGCAAAGTATTTAAACTAAAGTAATTCATTCTGAGAAAGTATATTTTGTAATGTAATGTATAATGTAATTACAATGTAATTAAAAAATAAAATATCTAAAAATAAATAGTTTAAAAAAATGTAGTAAATCAGTATCAAAAAAATAAATATAACAATTAATACATTTAAAAATTGTCATTTACAAAACCTTTGAAATTCACTGAAAAAAACCATAGGTTTCAGACATGTTATAGTTAGGAATTAGCATTTAAAAAACCTTTGAAATTCACTGAAAAAACCATAGGTTTCAGACACGTTATAGTTAGAAATTAGCATTTAAAAACCTTTGAAATTCACTGAAAAAACCATAGGTTTCAGACACGTTATAGTTAGAAATTAGCATTTAAAAAACCTTTGAAATTCACTGAAAAAACCATAGGTTTTAGGGACAGTTATAGTTAGTTGGACATTGCACTCGTACAAAACCTGTGAAATTCCCCCGTTATAGTTAGTTCAGGTAACTATAACTTGCGCCCCGCAATGCACTGCTGATGACGTCACATATTACATCACTCATGACATGGTCAGTGACATCACTGATGACATCACTGATGACATCTCAAATGACATCACTGATGACATCACTGATGACATCATCCATGTGATAATTTGATGCATCTTCTCACACCCTAATATAACTTTTGATACACCCACTGTAAATTACAGACTGCCATTGTCAAAACCATAGACACTCCAACACCAATTACTATATACACACTCACTGATTCTTAGGTCTACACACACACATCTACTCAGTCACCCATACAGTCACTCATACTTATAGTCACTCAGTACAGGACTATTATATGCACTCATACACCTATATAAACACTCACCTCCATAGAGGTACTCACACACCTAGTCAGTCATGCAAAAAATTAAGCACACACCCATTTACTCACCTATACAGTTATACACACACCAACTCACTTACTCATACAAATACTAGCACATTCTTCAGTGATGTCATCAGTGATGTCACTGACCATGTCATGAGTGATGTAATATGTGACGTCATCAGCAGTGCATTGCGGGGCGCGAGTTATAGTTACCTGAACTAACTATAACGGGGAATTTCACAGGTTTTGTACGAGTGCAATGTCCAACTAACTATAACTGTCCCTAAAACCTATGGTTTTTTCAGTGAATATATATATATATATATATATATATATTCATATTTTGTAAAATTGTCATACCATTTTTAGTAAAAAAAAATTATTTTAATTTTGTTATATTTTATTTATTCTGTAATTTATTTCATGTTTTGCTATTGATTTGTTAATATTTTTATGCTACATATATACACAATGTAGTTAAATGGGTCCGATACATAGACGACCTTTTTGTGGTATGGTGTGGGGATAGAGGGAGTGCAGAGGAGTTTATAACTAAGCTCAATAATAATGATATCAATCTGCACTTCACTCACAGCATAAGCAACAGTTCCATCACTTTCTTAAATGTTGAAGTATATGTGTCCAATGGGAAGTTAGAAACCAAATTACATCGCAAACCCACAGCAGGCAACACGATACTTCACTCTACCAGCTTCCACCCCAAACATACTATCTGCAGCATTCCCAATGGGAAAATGTTGAGAATCCGCAGAATTTGCAGCAGGGAAGAAGATTTGGTGGTGGCACAGGAGGAATGCAAACATAGATTCTTAGAAAGGGGATATTCCAAACATATGATTGATGATGCCATCAAACGGAGCAAAGCATTGTCTCGTAAGGACTTGTTCTTAAAACCATCACGAGGCAAAAACAAATTATCCAGCAATACAGGCCCCAATATCAACAACCCAAGACTTATTCTTACTTATAACAAACAAAAGGATAGTCTGTATAAAATCTTTAAGAAAAACTGGCACTTGGTGCTGAGTGACCCGATCTTGGGGGAGAAGTTACCACGCACACCTACGATAACATACAGAAGGGCCCCGAGCACCAGCGACTTAGTTGTCAGTAGCAGTCCTGAGGTTAAGACAGGTACAAGTTGGTTAAAAGATCGCAAAGGTTTTGTCAGGTGCTCTTCTTGCAGGGCATGTAAGTATGGGATCAACAGAACTACTTTCTGTTCTCCATTCAACAACAGGCCCTGCAAAATCGACAAACTGTTGACCTGCAAATCAGAATTTGCTGTCTATGTGCTGGAGTGCTCTTGTGGACTGCAGTACGTTGGTAGTACGAAGCTGCAAGTCCACAAGAGAGTGCTCCAGCACCTGAGGGCTATTACTAACTCCGATGCGACCTACCCCGTGGCACGCCACTTTAAAGAGTTCCATGACAATGACTTGGACAAATTAAGATAATATGTGGTGGATGCTGTGCTGCCACTTAGACGGGGTGGTAACAGGGAGGCCATTCTTAGACGCTTAGAGACCAGGAATATTCTTGAATTAGATTGCAAAAGTCCTAATGGCCTCAACACGACAGAGGATTTGCACGCATGGCTGTAAATAAATCCTTATTCACATGTCGTTTATATAAACTGTTCTCATCTTTATTGAATTCCAGAACCTAATAGGACAAGGATAGCAGCAGAACACACTTTGCTATCCTCATAGAAATACTACCTCATTTTTTAACTTTTTATCTCTTCTGCATTCTCTTCTTCTCTCTTTTTTACCATGTTTCCTTGTTTTATTTTGGCTACTAAGGTCGTTCCGATCAGGCCGTCCTGGGTATGCCAAGTAATTACAAATTGCACACCAGCACTTTATATGTGGTATCTGTGAGGTCCGGAAACAGATACTGCATAATTGTAAACATGTTTACATTACTTCGCACTCTTTGCAAAATTACGTAACAGGACACAAACAGCAGGTTACACTTTTATAGCAGCAATTTGTCAATTTACATGTGTCAGGTATCAAACGGCTTTAGGCTTGGAATCTTTTTCCATCTTGAATGTACACAGACTGGTTTTTTAACTATGTGTAAGTTTACTGGGGTGTATTTATACATGTATTTTTGCGTATTTTGCACATGGTTTTACAAGCAATACTTAAAAACCAGCTGGTTGCCGCATATTGGGCTGGAAACTAGTCATCAGTTTATGTTCACATTATGAAGTGTCAAATGTATTTATACAGAGATAGATGGTGGCCAAATGCCATATGTGAATAACAATATTGAATCGTCGATATTTGACTTTTTAATAATGTTTTTACTAAGTATATTACCGTACTGTATTTATACAGTTATTTGCAAATTTTGTACATGTAATGTTCAATTTTGCACATAATGCGGTATTTGCACATGCAACTAGCCATTTGCACATTATGTTGTAAGTTACTGTGACTGCTGTAAAGAAAACAGACGGGCAGTCTGTTTTCTGTTTCTGTTAGCACTGGGCACTATAAATCTCATGGGAAATGGTAGCATGTCATGTGATCAAGGCCTCTAGGGGCTGAAACGCGTCATGGCGGCAGAGCACGATTCAAAATAAAGAAAATTACCTGCACAAAATAAGAGGTGTCCTTTCCCTTTCTGATTCCAGGGGCAAGGGATCGTGGAGGAAAAGGTGGTGCAAATAGGAATGCTTTTTTAGTATCAAGTTTGAAAAATATCCAAAAAATGTAATGTAAAATATATATTTTTTATTAATAGTGTTACATTATATCATTATATAAATATGTATATAGAAACATACACACATATATGTGTGTGTGCGGGCGGGCGTTTATATAAGTATATATTTATATATAGTATTAAATATTATTTAAATGTGTTTAATTTACTTTATATTAATGTTACCTATTACAATATTTAACATTTACTATTTTAAACTATATATATATATATATTCACTGAAAAAACCATAGGTTTCAGGGACGTTATAGTTAGTTGGACATTTCACTCGTACAAAACCAGAGAAATTCGGCCGTTATAGTTAGTAGAGCTAACTATAACTCGCGCCCCCGCAATGCACTGGTGATGACGTCACATATTACATCACTCATGACATGGTCAGTGACATCACTGATGACATCACTGATGACATCTCAAATGACATCACTGATGACATCACTGATGATATTATCAATGTGATAATCTGATGCACCTCCTCACACCCTAATATAACCTTTGATACACCCACTCTAAAATACAGACTACCATTTTCGAAACCATAGACACACCAATACCAGTTACTACATACACACTCACTGATTCTTAGGTCTACACACACATCCACTCATTCACCCATACAGTAACTCATACATGCAGTCACTCATCAAAACAGCACTATCATATGCACTCATACACCTATACATACACTCACACACTGCCACTCATCCATAGACTTACTCACACACCTCCTCAGTCATGCAAAGAATCAATCACACCCATTTACTCACCTACACAGTTTTTCACAGACCACCTCTCTTATTTATACAAATACTAACACATACTTACTCTCTTATACAATCACTGATACAAGCACACACTCATCCATACAACCACTTTCACAGTCACTCACTCTCATGTACAGTGATTTATATACTCCAACACTGACCTATACTGCCTTTCACATATGTAGTTATTCACACATATACCACTGAGACATCCATTCACTCACCAACAAAGCCATACACACACTCACCCACCCATACAGCCCTTCACAGATGCACTCTTGAACCCATACACCTAGTGAATCACCTACTCACACATTTATGCACAGAGTCACACACCCCCCCACCCACCCACAAAGACACTCAGGCACCCATACAGATACTCAGACAACCAATCAATAACCCATATAGACAGTCATGTAGCTACTTACCAACCCATGCAGCCGCTTATACACCAACTGACAGACTGATACAGACATTTACAGTTGACTCACTAACCCATGCATTCAGTAAGATACGCTTAATCAGCCAGTTATACAATCAGTCACGCTCCTACTAAATCATCTATTCAGACACTTATATACCCACTCATTCTTCAATACACCTTGGCATATATATATATGTAAAACATATTTAAACTTTAAAGAAACACACATTCACTGGATGATGTCATCAGTGATGTCATTTGAGATGTCATCAGTGATATCATCAGTGATGTCACTGACCATGTCATGAGTGATGTAATATGTGACGTCATCAACAGTGCATTGCGGGGGCCCGAGTTATAGTTAGCTCTACTAACTATAACGGCCGAATTTCTCTGGTTTTGTTTGAGTGAAATGTCCAACTGACTATAACGTCCCTGAAACCTATGTTTTTTTCACAGAATTTCTAAGGTTTTTTAAATGCTAATTTCTAACTACAACGTGCCTGAAACCTATGGTTTTTTCAGTGAATATATATATATATAAATATATATATATATATATATATATATATATATATATATAATGCACTGCCGATGACGTCACATATTACATCACTCATGACATGATAAGTGACATCATTGATGACATCACTGATGACATCTCAAATGCGAAATGCGATCCACGCTTTTCGGCTCGTCCGAACCTTGATAACGATACAAGACGTCATTGTAGCTTCCTTATTTAAATGTACAAATGCCTCCAGTTGCCAACATTAACAAAGGAGTACATATTACTTTAATCCAAAAAGCCGGCGGCCATATTGGCCTGGTCACGATGTGAAAATTCAGGAATTGATACAATAAAGAAAAGAAAACAAGTGTTAATATGCACACAATGTCATTTCAGCATATCTTGTCCCGTGACCGGCGTACCTGTATGTCCGTCAACGTGACTTCTTCATAATAAACATACTTAGGATTGTAAACATCAACATAAACAATGGACTACACATTACTTTAAAGTGAAAGGCTATCGGCCATATTGATATGGGCACGTTGCGTATTATAATGGTTCTTACACGAAAGAAAAGAAAAAAAAGGGGGTGTTAATATACACACACTATCCATAAATAAAGTTCTAGCGATTATAGTTCCATTCCATTCACAGCTCATTTGAGATGTCATGAGTGATGACATGAGTGATATCACTGACCATGTCATGAATGATGTAATGTCTGAGGTCATAAGCAGTGCATTGCGGGGTGTAAGTTATAGTTAGCTCAGGCAACTATAACTGCTGAATTTCACTGGTTTTGTACGAGTGAAATCTGAGTCTAACTATAACGTCCCTGTAATCTTTATTTTTTTCAGGGAATTTCTAGTTTTTTTTTAACGTTAAGTAAGATGCCTATCACAATGGATGGTGGGGGTTGGAAGCAGGGCTTGGCCTGGCATTGTGCTGCCCCCACCCAAGCTTGCTGCTCCTGCCTCCCCTCCTCCTTGCCATCCATTGTCCAAGTCCATGCCCCTGCTCCCTCATTACAGCCCTGTGTGGCCGTTGTTCTGCCACTGGCCTTCCCGCCTTCTCTGAACAGTTAGCTTGCTGCCCCATCCACCTCCTCCCTATCCTCTGTTGTCTGAATCCATGCACTAGCCTTCTCCCTCCTGCCATGCATGGTCTGATGTGCTGCCACTGCCCTCCATTTAGCATGATGTCCCAGTCCACTCCTACTGCCCTCCATTGCCCAATTCTATGCCCCATCATTGACCTCCTGCTTAGCCTCTGTGCTTAGCTTGTTGCTCCTACTCTACTTCCCCCTGCCCTCCGATATCTGTGTGCATGCCCCTGCTCCATCCTTTTTGCCCACCATGTTCCATGGACCTGCCCCTCCTATCTACTCTGAGTGTTCTGTTGAGCTGCCACTCCCCTCCCACCTGCCTAGCATTGTCAGATGACTGTAACCTGTCCCTGCCACCTCCACCCTGCCTGTCCACGTTCCATGCCCCTATCCCCTTCCTCCTGTCTTCCATGGTCCATTTTACTGCCACACCCTTCTGCCCTCCCTGGTCTGTTGTGCTGCAACTGCTCCTCCTGCCTGCCCCACGTGGTCTGTTGTGAGGCCCCTTCCCCTGAACTCTCTTGCCTGTGCCCAGCTCCTACCCCTCCCTTCTATCCTCCATGGTCCTTTCTGCATGCACCTGCCCCCTCCTTGTTGCCCATCATGGCCATTGTGCTGCCACTAACCCTCCCGCTTGCCATGCATGGTCTTCTGTGCTGCCACGGCCCCTCCCACCTTCCCTGTGTGGTCAGCTAGCTGCCCCTGACCTCCTCCACCTTCCCTCCATGGTCTGTGTGCATGCCATTATAGTCTCACTGTTGCTCTCCATGGTGTGTCTTGCTTCTAGTGCCCATCCTGCCTGACCTCCATTGTCAGCTTGGTGCTCCTGCCCTGCCCCCTTGCACCCTGCCCTCTGTTTTCCATGTGCATACCCCTATTCCCTCCCTCCTGGCTTGTCTGTTCCATTGTAATGCCCCTGATCCCTACATCCTGACCTATATGGCCCGTTATGCTGCAGCTTTCTCTCCTGTCTGTCCATTATGGTCAGCTAGCTGCCATTGCCTCTTTCCCCTCTGTTCTCTGTTGTCCATGTGCATGGTCCTGTCCCCTCCCTATTGCTTTCCATGGATTGTTGTGCTGCACTCCCGTCCCGCATGCCCTGTGTGGTGCATTGTTATTGTGCTGCTGCAAACCCTGATGCCTGCCCTGTAAGGTCAGTTTGGTGCACCTGTCCATGTCACTTCTGTCCTCTGTTATTCGAGTCCATGTCCCTACCCCAGTTCCTCCTGCCTTCCATGATCCAATGTACCATACTTGCTAACATTTTGAGCTTGGTAAGAGGGAGATTTTGAAACAAAACTGGGGTATTGATTTTCCCCATAAAGCCCATTTGGGCTTAAAAACATTGGCCGTTTCCTGGCTGAATCGGGTCTGTTGGCATGTATGGTTGTACTACCACTGCCTCTTCCTTCTGCCCACAATGGTCTATTATATTGCCACAGCCTCTCTTGCCTGTCCTGCATTGTTGGTTTGTTGCCCCTGCCCCCTTTCCACTGCCCCCCATAGTCTGTTGTGCTGCCACTGCCCTTCCTGCCTGCCCAGTGTGGTCAAATTGTTGCCTCTGCACCCTCCTACCTGCCTTCAATTTTCTGAGTCTGTACCCCTGGCCTCTGCCTCTCAATAGTATCCTAATGAACAACTAGATTACTAACATTCTATATTTATTACAAAAGTGTGGCACGCCTGATGTCATCTTGATGTAATCAAAACTGTAATACCTAGAGCATTCCCTTTAGAAATTACAGAAATGAGAGGGTCTTATTTGCATCGAAATTATGGTTAGTGCTCTAAAAAACTAAAATGAGGACATATTTTCTGAGTTTTCAAATAGCGACAAAGCATTTTTAAATTATTTGTTATTTTTATGTTTTTTTATCCAGTTGACCACTTGATTAAATGTTGCACTTAGGGGAGAGGATGTGGTATTACTTCCAGAGCTGCAGACTTTGCAACTGGGGAACCAGGTTGGAGTTTCTGCTTCAGCTCGACATTCTGTGATTCTGGTCAAATCACTTAATCTCCCCATGTCTACAACCAACATGAATTTGTCCTTGTATGATGTAACCAGACATGCCAACATTTTAGGGCAGGGAAGTGGGAGATTTTAAAATAGAAATCGGGAGAACGTAATTTCCCCATTGACTTCTATTGCAGCTAAAATAAACCCATTTTTTGCTTGAAAAATCGGTAGTCTCCCACCTTAATTGGGTCTATTGGCATGTATGGATGTAACCAATGCTTATGTAAAGCACTCCAATACCTGACCAGTCTGCACTATATAAAACTGCAAAAAAACAGAAAATAAAAAGTGTTTTGCACACTTCTCTCATTGGGCTATACGTGGGCTACATCTGGGTGATATTTGTGCTACATTTGGGCTCTTTTGTCTCTGGTGGCAATCTTGGGAGATTTATTTGTTATGAAGTTTCCTAATTTCCTCATTTACTGGAGTCTCCTCAGTAGGAAATGCTTTCAGTTTTTTACTTTGATTCCATCAAGAAGGCATTCAGATGTGTCACAAATTTGCCATACATTCTGAATGTTAGCACTCTAGCTGCTCAATAGATCACTGTAGTAAAGCTACTGCTCACTAGGGAAGTCTGCTGCTGGTATTGAAAGTGCATGTTTCAGTCTGCATGTCAGAATGTTTTAATGAAAATGAAGAGGATTTGAGAAGTCACTCAAAATGTGCCCTAAATTTTTCTTTCTTCAGCACTAATCATAATTTCTATGGGAAAATGAACCCCCTCAGTTTGTTCCTTTTTAAATTAAATGTTTTAAGTGTTACCAGTTTATTCCAATCAAGATGGCTTCAGGTGTGCCATACTTTTGTCATAAGTAAGACTGTTAGCGCTCTAGTTGTTCTTTAGAACACTCTGGGACATTCTGTCATTGGGCTATACATGGGCTACATCTGGGTGATATTTGTGCTACATTTGGGCTCTTTTGTCTCTGGTGGCCATCTTGGGAGACTTATTTGTTATGAAGTTTCCAAATTTCCTCATTTACTGCAGTCTCCTCAGTAGGAAATACTTTCAGTTTTTTACTTTGATTCCATCAAGAAGGCATTCAGATGTGTCACACATTTGCCATAAATTCAGAATGTTAACACTCTAGCTGCTCATTAGATCACTGTAGTAAAGCTACTGCTCACCAGGGAAGTCTGCTGCTGGTATTGAAAGTGCATGTTTCAGTCTGCATGTCAGAATGTTTTAATGAAATAGAAGAGGATTTGAGAAGTCACTCAAAATGTGCCCTAATTTTTCTTTCTGCAGCACTAATCATAATTTCTATGGCAAAATGAACCCCCTCATTTTGTTCCTTTTTAAATTAAATGTTTTAAGTGTTACCACTTTATTCCAATCAAGATGGCTTCAGGTGTGCCATACTTTTGTCATAAGTAAGACTGTTAGCGCTCTAGTTGTTCTTTAGAACACTCTGGGACATTCTGTCATTGGGCTATACGTGGGCTACATCTGGGTGACATTTGTGCTACATTTGGGCTCTTTTGTCTCTGGTGGCCATCTTGGGAGACTTATTTGTTATGAAGTTTCCAAATTTCCTCATTTACTGCAGTCTCCTCAGTAGGAAATACTTTCAGTTTTTTACTTTGATTCCATCAAGAAGGCATTCAGATGTGTCACACATTTGCCATAAATTCAGAATGTTAGCACTCTAGTTGCTCATTAGATCACTGTAGTAAAGCTACTGCTCACCAGGGAAGTCTGCTCCTGGTACTGAAAGTGCATGTTTCAGTCTGCATGTCAGAATTTTTTAATGAAATAGAAGAGGATTTGAGAAGTCACTCAAAATGTGCCCTAATTTTTCTTTCTGCAGCACTAATCATAATTACTATGGCAAAATGAACCCCCTCATTTTGTTCCTTTTTAAATTAAATGTTTTAAGTGTTACCACTTTATTCCAATCAAAATGGCTTCAGGTGTGCCATACTTTTGTCATAAGTAAGACTGTTAGCACTCTAGTTGTTCTTTAGAACACTCTGGGAAGCTGCAGTAGAACACAAAGGAATCAACTGACAGTCTCTACCCTTGTTGGATGTACATGTTTTACTGAGAATGTCAGACTTCATTCTCACATAACTGAGAAAGATAATGTGAATTTACAGAAAATATGCTCTCATTTTAGCTTCTAGATCACCTTCCAAACCTCTATGGGAAAAGTATGAGAAAATAGTTTTCTCTCAAACATGATTCATGATATCCCAGCAGAAGGCTTTTTCACCACAATTCCTAAAATTAGTATGGTACCATCAACAAATGATTTATAATGTAACTAAAGTCTTATCACCCTTTATACGTTCTCCTTTTGGTGGCCCTCAAAACCTTCCATTCACTACAATGCATTTTAATGGGGTGCTATCATGTATATTGGTCCCAAGATGGCTGCCAACACTTCTTGGATGAAGTGCTGAGCCAATCAGATCTCACTATGAGATGTGTGGTTAGGCTCCGCCCAGATATATACATTTCTTTTTCCTTTAATATTTAAAAACTACTGAACGGATTTACACCATTTTAAAAAAGGGCGCTTTCTGAACCAAGAGCTACCTTTTTGCCAAATTTGGTGTAATTCCGTTCAGCATTTCGGGCTGTAACCTTGTCTAAAGTTTCCTATGGAAATTAACATGTGGAAAATGCGTTTTGGGACCCCCTTTTTTCTCGGCCCCCGCTTTACGATTCACCCCGAAACGTTCAAGACAGGAGCTGACTGGAGCGCCCCATTAGTTTTGATAATTTCGCGAAGATTCGTCAAACGGCACCAAAGATATTGGCAAAAGAAAAAACACTTTTTGAATAGAAACAAGGTCCTAACTATAACTGATCCAGCGGGTTACTAGTAACAAGCATTCATACACTAAATACTCACCTGGGCCCATTCATTCACACTAACTAGTAATCACCGCTGGTGGGAATCAGTTGTACTCTTTATCAAAATCCCTGCTACCAATTACCTTTTCTGATTGAAGAGTAATGACTTACCAATGGACCTTTGATAACTGGGGTTGAAATGAGAATATACAAAACATAATTTATCAAAACACCTGAAATAACCACTGACTCAGGAAGTTTTAAAATGTTTATTTAAATTATTTAGCAAAGTAAAAATACAAGCCACAAGGCACTTAATCGCATATCAAGGAGGAAGCACACTATATAATCACCTATTTCTCACCAATGACGGTCCCTCAGAAAGGAGAAGATAGAGACAGCAGTAGAAACTAAAGATTACGCGTTTATAGTTACCTAAAGGTGTGAAAACCAAACCCCTTGGCCAAGGAGTTGGAAAGGGTCCCAAGAAAGATGAAGACCAAGACCTCCGGACCAGGTTCAGGACAGGATAGGTGACCTCTCTACCCAACGACGCCTGAGTCGTTCCCCTCTCTGACACTTCGTTCCTCCTCGGTTCTTCTGCGTCTTCCTCTATTAGAGTCCGCCGCCCCCACCTCAGGACCTCTTCGGACTGCGGTTCAGTCTGTTCAATTCTGCAATAGCATCTATGTTCGTCTGCGTGCTGAGCTCCTCTCTGCTGCTCCTAAGCGCTGCTCCTCCTAAGCTAACTAATTAGTTAATTCTATATCTATTATACCCTTCTATGTCCATGTACCTCCCATTAATGTTTCAAAATTATGGGCCCAATAATTCTGATTGGACAGGGACAGGGGGTTGATCCTCACACCATGTCAATTTAGTTCAATTTTCTTAAGCCCATTGTTTCAAAATACCGCCCCTCTCAATTAATACATTTGCTTTATTTCCCACCCATTTCACATCAATTTTTAATACAAAGTGTATACAAAATGTATCAATTTGTAGGACATTTCGGATGAACTGTGAAGGTGATCAGCGTGTCATGTCCTTGGACATCTTCCAAGTTGACTTCATCGCTTTCCTTTGTTAGTTTTCAGGGCGCATGCGCAGGTCACATGGCTCTCAAGCTGCTGTTTAGCCAACCCAGGCCCACTTTACGAACTAATAGAAAATCAAAGAAGAAACATATTAAAATCAAAAATAAATGTTTTCACTGTATACCTCCTATTTCTACTCTAATCCCATTTAATTATCAATGTCTATCCCGCATTTGTAGCGTTAAAATACCACATTATTAATTGCAGCAATGCGTAAGCTTTAGCATGTGAGAACATTAAAGCGGCCATTTTAGTATACACTGCGCAGAAGCAAAAGATTCCCTCCAAGCAAAGAAAGACGTCATATCACGTGACATGGTTGACACATGCGCAGTAGAGTTCCCGCGCTTTAGCGGCCATTTTGGATTAGACAAGGATTACTTATTAGCGGAAAACACATAGGCAAGCATCTTCTAGATAAATATGTTTGTGTTGCACGTTATTAATAAGACATTACATGTTTTTTTTTTAATACAAATTAATTAATACTGTGAGAGGATTGCTTCCGAGCAAGTCTCATTGTGAGTCCTTGCTCCATCAATCCCCTCTCTGATGGTGTTTCTGAGCCATCAAATTTACCTACAACCAGATGCCAACTTAACATATTTCTGTCACATTTTCATTTTTACACTGTCTGTTCTTATCTTTTCCTTTCAGTTTCTTGTATATTTCACTTCTCATGTCTTCTAATTCAATCTCATCAAATTTCCTTTTCTTGCCTCTTCCTGTCACCCTATATGTTTCCTTCTTTCTACAACATTTACACCATATCATTATTGACAATATTGTTATTGCTATCCCTATTAAGGGTACTATTATTTTACTTATAAGTCCTTTCCCTACATTAGCAAACCAGGTACCAATTGACGCAATGCTATTTGTCAATCTTTCCCATACATTATCAACTTCCAGTGGTTTCAGTTCCTGCTCAAGTTTAGTAATATTCTTTATATATGTTCCGATTTCTGTACTTTTGTCCGGAATATATGTGCAACAATGTTTAGTTTTCAACATTTTACAGACTCTGCCCTCTTTTGCTAATAATATATCAAGAGCAAGTCGATTTTGCATAACCATAGATCTAATCGCAACCATCTCCGCATTAATCATTAGAAATCCTCCAGCAGTATCCGTTGATAAACGATCAACCACTGTAGACAATTTACATATTCTCCTTGAGTTCAGAATTATTCCCACTGAAGGTATCAATGCACCAAATATATCCCTTACAATTTCTGAAAAGCTAGCTCTTTTACTACGTGTTAATTCACTATTATTTTCATTGCTCCCAGTGTTTCTTTTTACGTGATATACTTTTGGAAAAACTATTCCAAAATAACAACTTCCATACCACCGTGCAGGAAGCCTAAAGTAAGCCTTATTCCCACACACATAATATATTCCAGGAAAAACTGTATCTGTTCCTCCTTTTAGTCCCCAACCTCCAAGAATTACGAAATTATGTTCACATTCACCGGTACCAATAAAAACATTGTTATATTCAGTTTTTAACCTATGAAGACAAACTTTCCCTGTCTTTACAAAATCTAGAGCCATAGCAGCTTGAGCTTTGCCGGGTGTATAGATACCCTATTTCTCAGCCCAAGGTGGAAGATGAGCCTTATGCTCAGATGCCTTCTTTTGGAAATTTTGTCTTCCATCTTCAACTAAGTTTAAAAATACCTTCTCTTCTTCATGTAATGAACAGGTTAGATTGCTTCTATGTGCATGTGTTATGTCTAATGACTTCATAGTTAAGAAAAATTCTCCCATAAACTGTGCGTCTTGACTACTAAGCACTGGGTTCAGATTCTTTCGAATAGGAACCTCTGAAAATATCACATCTGTATTTGAATAATAATACTGAAGTTTCCCTGTTCTATAAAATAAACTAGTTAGTACACTACATGATATACCATAAATTAAAGGCAAATGATGATAGGTTAAACCTTCTGCTACTGATTCAGGTAACTTCATACAGACATAACAATCCCTAACATCCATTGTATCTACGTACTGAAACAGTAATTTAGTAAAGACATTTAAGCTAGTATCGTTATCTGTTACAACGTGATGAAAATCTTGTTCATCTTCTGCTTCTATTTCTACTCTGTCACTTTTCAGGTTATCTATCCTTCCCTTGGTATCGTTGTTATTCTTTTTGTCCATTATCATAAGGTAAGGAATTGCTACAATCACAACTAACCACACTATAAGCACCACTATCAGACTACATATGCAAATAGCACAGCATCTTTTACAACATTTTCGTTTCGGTCTCCCAGAAACTCTGTCCTCAGCCATTTTGACTAAGAAGATTTCTCTTCTTTCTTTTTCTCCTTCAAAATTTTAACGTTATCAAGGTGGTTTCACTTCTTTTTCATAAGTCAGTTCTGCACTTGTTCCTTCATCACCACTTTCACTTGTTTCTGAACTTTCGCAATCTTCGAGAATTATATAAGTCCAATCAGGACCTTTAAACTTATTGTTCACGACTTTCAATGTTTTGCTTTTTCGTTTTTCAGTCCCACTTGTTTGTCCAGATAAACACGTTACTTCATTTACTTGTTCTGGATTTTCACTTCGTGTTACGATATGGTATTTCACTCTTTTAATGACACTAAGCCAATGATCACCCTTTCTGGCTTTCTTGATTTGCACTGTATCTTCACCTTCCGAGTCTTTTCCAAAAACTCCTTTATTATCAAGGTGTGGTACAAATTGTTTTTCCTAGATTTCAGTTTCCCACTCTATCTGCTCTTGTTCAGGTCTTATTGATGTTTCCTCAGTTGCCTGAATGTGAGTCTCTGCTAACTGGCCCTGTTCAGGATTGACGTCTTCTTGCTTGATATTTTCATGTTCAATGTTTTCTTGATTTTCTTCTCCCTGAACGTGATTTTCTTGTCCTAACTGGTTCTGATCAGGGCTTATTGCACTCTGTACTTCTGAAGCCTGACCGCGTTCTTCTGAACCTGTCTGTCCCTGCTCAAATATTGTTGCTTCGTTGTCAATTTGAGCCCAATTTCTTTTCCCTATCTGGGCCTGCTCAGGTTCTCTTATAGCTTCAACCTCCCTATCCTGAGCTTGTTCTTCTTCACCTATCTGGTCCTCACTAATTTCTTCTAATCTAGCTCTGCTCCTTGTTTTGATAAAGACTTCAGGTATATCAACCACTGGTATCCAGTCCTGACTTGTGCTCGGTTGTTCTTCTTCAGCTACTCCCGAATCTATCACTTGGGATTCTTCAGCTGTCCAACCTTCAGCTTCCTCAGCTATTGATGCTGACTGAGGATCTCTTTCTTCAGGAGCTGGCACCCTTTTGGTATGGCTTACGTAAATCCAATTAGGTAAACCTGCACATTTCACTGCTGTGTTTGTAACCAATATAACCTGACAAGGTTCGCCCCACCTGGGTGATAAACACGTTTCTCTGGTGTGATGCTTCACTACCACCCAATCTCCGGGGTTCAGATCATGCTCTTGTTCAGGCTGCCTGGAAACTGCGTCTCCTCCAACCTGATGAGAGACAGAACGCACTAGGTCAGCCAATCCTTTGCAATAATCTAGAACCATATCATCAGTTATGTTCAGCAGTTTATTTCCAGGTACATGGGCTTGTCTCATTGCTCGTCCCATGATGATTTCATGTGGACTCAATCCTGTATTTCTATCAGGAATGCTTCTGAGTCCCATTAAGACAAGAGGCAATGCATCTGGCCAATATAATGATGTGGATGCACACATTTTTGACAATCTTGATTTTATTGTGCCATTCATTTGTTCAACCACTCCAGAAGCCTCTGGGCGGTATGCACAGTGCAATTTCTGTTCAATTTTAAATGCTTCACAGATTATTCGAATTACATCGTTATTGAAGTGACTCCCTCTATCTGACTCCAAAGTTACTGGGAAACCGAACCGTGGAATGAGTTCTCTCAATAACAATTTTGCAACTGTTATGCTGTCATTCCTCCTGGTAGGGTAGGCCTCCACCCACCTTGAAAACAGACACACTATGACAAGTACATATTTTAGTCCTTTACATGGTGGCAACTGAATGAAATCTAACTGCAATCTCACAAATGGACCTTCTGCTTTTCCAACTTTTCCCAAACCAATTACTGTTTTCCTTCCTGGATTATACATTTGACAAGTTAAACACCTCTGGCAAAGACTCTCTGCTGCAGCTCTAAACTTTGGATTGTACCAATTTTGTCTAAAAAGTCTAATCATAGCATCTCTCCCTACATGTGTGTCTCCGTGATACATTCTGGCCATTTGTGAAATCAGGCAATCAGGCATGACTGGTCTGCCATCTGAATAAACCCACACGTCATCATCTGTTCTTCGGGTACACCCTATTTTTGTCCAAACATCCTTTTCACTCTCCTCAGCATCATCCTGCAATCGTCTCACATCATTCTATGTTTCAGGTGTTGAACATAACATAAGTTGGCAGCTGATTCCCATTCTTTCGACTTTTCTGTTTACTGCCAGTCTGTTTCTGGCACAGTGTTGAACAATTAGGTCTGCATATCTGTTACCGGCTACCACCCAGTCATCTCCTGACTTGTGTGCGGCACATTTCACCACTGCTAATTCTTTTGGTGATTGTATTGCCTACAATAATTCTTTTACAAACTGCCCATTTTTGATTGGGGATCCTGAAGAAGTCATAAAATCCCTCTGCATCCACAGTTGGCCAAAATCATGCACAACCCCGTACCCATATTGACTGTCCGTAAATATGGTTATTTTTAGATTTTTCCCAATTTTGGAGGCTTTGATCAAAGCAATTAATTCAGCTACTTGTGCAGATTTGACTCCTGGTAAATAGGATGCTTCGACTATTCCAGAAAGTTCACATACAGCATAAGCTGCACTCAATTTGCCATCCTCATGCCTTAGGCATGAACCGTCCACAAACAGCTCCCTGTCTGGGTTCTTAAGAGGCATTTCCTGTATGTCAGGGCACGGTTTGGTACACAATTCTGTGACTTCCAAACAATCATGTTCTGTCTCGTCCCTAACTTCTTCGCAATATGGATCTGGTAACAGTGTAGCAGGATTGACAACTGTGCACCTAGCTATAGTCACATTTTCAGCTCCAAGAATTATTCGCTCATACCTTGTCATCCGACTAGGTGTGAGATGCTGAGTTCTACTTCTTGTCAACAGGATTACAACTGCATGTGGGACGAACACCTTGACAGGGTGTCCCATTACTATTGACTCACTTTGTTCAATGCTCATACAAGTTGCAGCTACTGCTTTTAAACACCCTGGCAATGCTGCGGCCACTGGGCCTAATGTTGCTGAAAAATATGCTATAGGACGTCTGTCCAGTCCATGTCTTTGTGTTAAGGCCGAAAGTGCACAACTTTCTCTTTCATAGCAAAATAATGTAAATTCTTTTATATAGTCAGGCATGCCCAGGGCAGGTGCATCACACAAAGCATTTCTTAATTTTACAAATGCACTGGCACTTTCATCATCCCATTCAACTGGATCCTTTGCTTTCTTTTTGATTAACTGAATTAAAGGGTTTGCTAGTAGTGAAAACCCTACAATCCATTGTCGGCAGTATCCTACTATTCCATGAAACATTCTCACTTCTCTTTGTGTTACTGGCATTTTCATTTGCTTAATTATTTTTATTCTCTCAGATGTTATTCTTCTCTTCCCTCTCTCAATTTGATGTCCCAAATACTTAACTGTGGTTGTACAAAATTGTAACTTCTCAGGTGACACTTTGTGACCTTCCTCAGCCAAATGATTGAGAAGTACAATCGAGTCAGTGACACAATCGTCATAAGTTCTAGATGCGATTAGTAAATCGTCTATGTACTGTACCAAGACTGAGTTCCTAGGCATTACTACCTTCTCTAGGCACTTTTTCAGTATCTGATTAAAGATGGAAGGACTTTCTGTGTACCCCTGAGGAACACGATTTCACACATAAACGTGATTTTCAAATTTGAACGAAAACAAATACTGACTGTCTGGGTGCAATGGAATTGAAAAAAATGCTTGGCACAAATAAATTACTGTAAACCATTCTGCATTCCAGGGTATTTGGTATAGGATCACTGCAGGATTTGGTACTATAGGACAACAAGGTACCACAATTTTATGAATTTTCCGCAAATCCTGAACGATCCTATATTTTCCACTTGGCTTTTTCAACCCCATGATTGGTGAATTACAAGGGCTACTCAAAACTTCTTTTAATATGCCTTGTTTTACCATTCTGCCAATTTCCTCAGTAACTCCTGCTTTCACTTCAGCACTCATTTTATACTGTCTGGTATTTGGGAAAATTGCGCCTTCTTTTACACTTATCTTTACTGGGTCTATTTTTTCCATCAGACCTACTTCTTTTCCAGTAAAATCCCATACCTTTGAGCTCACTGTAGTTTTTAACTCTTCTGGTAATTCATCTTTGGTTATCAAGGAGAACATTTCATCTACCTCTGTACCTTGTTTGGCTATCATGAATTTGTAAACATGATCTTCATCCGGGGTCTGTATTGCAACACCATCCGGTGTGCAAAAAATAGTGCAGTTCATTTTGCACAGTAAGTCTCTGCCCAGTAAATTTACTGGACTGGAATCACACACCACAAATTGGTGCATTTCTCGGAAGTTTCCAATTCTTACTTCCATCGGTTCTGTAAGGGGTGTTGTAATCTTTCGATTGGCTACACCTACCACTTGGATAGCTTCTCCAGAGAGAGGAAGGTCTGGGATGTCTGCTGTTCTTACAGTAGAACGGGTAGCACCAGTGTCCAAAAGAAAGGTGATATCATTACCTTTTACTTTCCCTTCAACATATGGACCTGACTGATCTACTGGCAAGGATGCGCCAAGTACGCACTCCTTCTCCCCCTCTCTTAGGCACCATCATTAATAATCATATGAATTAAAATCATACTGAAAAAGAAACTGTGAATATTCATTCTTACCACTACCTCCTTGATATCCGATGTCTGTACCGTGCTTTGCTCTGCTTACATTACCCTGTATAGGGGCAGGTGGCAACTGACTTTGAGGATTTACACCCTGCTGTGAGTCAGTCTGCGTCTGTGGATTTAAATTATGATTTGGGCCATTATTATTTTGAATCTTTTTACATTCGTTCTTCCAATGTCCCAACTTTCCGCTCCATGACAAGGAAATATCTTTTTAGCCTCTTCTCTACTCATTCGTCCTCTTACCTTTCCACCATTTCCTATGTCACCATTCGATCCAGGCTCTTTTCCTTGATTTTCTGTTGGATTATCTAAATTAATTCCCTGTCGCTCAGCCATTTTCACTTGAGCCCACATCACTTTTTCTTGTAGTTTCTTGTGCCTGTCTTCAATGTCATCCCCACAATATTTAGCATATTTCAAAATCTCATCAATAAGTTTTCCTTGCCAACATAACATATGTTGCTTAATCATTTGACAAATCTCTGGTTTTAGACCATAAACAAAGCGAAAAACAAACTGACTCATATTTTTGTCTCTAATATCTTCAAAACCACTATACTGTTTGAACACCTGTAATAGACATTCATAATAGGCATGTACCGATTCATTTGCTTCTTGGGTTGTTCTGTCTATTTTCACCCAATCTGTTTCTTTTGGTGGTATTTTCCCTTTCAAATAAGTTATTACCTGATGATACTTCTTCATCGCATCATTTGATGGGGCACCGATCCCTAGGATATTCTTCACTAGGCCAGTCGATTGTAATTTTACATTCTGTCCACAAATCAGCAGGTACCACTATGTCAAATAAACCATCTAAATCCTTCAACAAAACCTTTGAAACCTTCACAAACCTCTCAACTTGCTTGTACCATTCAGTTGGTTTTTCTCTCAACTTTGGAAAATCATTCGTAAATGGCAAAATGTCTTGCCTACTCCATGGGACATGGACGTAGCCTCCTCCTGGAACCTCCCGCATGGGATACATCTGTTCTACCTTTCCTGTTTCCTTCAATAAATACTCAGATGTCATTCTGTTTGAACGTGCGTCTTCCTTTTTCTTTGTCCATCTAGTTTTCCATCTATCCAATTCTCCCCATTTCTGTAAGACTGTCATTAATTCTTTAACTTGTCATTTTCTACCAGATGTATTCATATTTTCTAAGTCTTTGTCAGTAAATTCTGCTCTATATGGTCTCTGCAACACTTTTGACTTCCTTATTTCAATTCCCATCTCTGAAGCCAAGTCCGTTAATTTTTCATGGAATATTTTTACATTTCTGGTTATGCTCCTACATACGAACAATAGTTCCTACGTTGCCTGCTATCATTTCTTCTAACTCGACTTTTAATTTATAAATGTCCAAGATCTTTGGAGGTGAACTCTGTCTGTCTATTTCCTGTGCCCATCTTTCTAAATCTTCCGGAGTTACTACTGTGGCACTTTTAGTTCCTGAAGATGTTATTATATTTACATCCTTTGAGCATCCAGGTGTGGTTCTTCTGGGGGTGCTATTTGCAGATTCTCGAATAGGCAAATCCATTAGTGAAATCATAGATTCACAGTCACTGATATGATCATCAATTATTACAGCTTCATGTTTAGGAATATCCATAGGTGTAGTCATAGCTAGAGGTTTCGAGCAATTTACTATGTCGCCATATAAAGGGACCACTGGACCAATGGTTACAGGTATAGTCAGGGAATCAGGATGTGCATTCAACTGTGTTATTTTCTGTATTTACTCTGCTCTATTTCTGTCTAAAGCCTCTTTTTCCTTATCCTGAAGTACTCTATTTACTGGTGGATTATGCAGTACTCGAGGTACTAATGGTGTTCTCAAAACAGGTGTGCTTGGGAAACATCCACCCAACTCTTCCTGGTATGGTGGAGGGTTCTTCAATAATTCTTCCATAAATTCATCTTCGGACTCTCCAAACCCTGTCATATGTTTAGTCTTTTCTTTGCATTTGCTCCCTAGCTGCTCATCAGCCATGATTACTGGGTACAAACCTTCACTAATCATCGCCCGTCTCCATTGTTTCATCTGACTTTCTCTTGTCCCATTCTGATATCTAGGGAAAAATCCCCTATAGCCCCTATTGCTCCTGGGTCTATCATGTTCAAATGCTTCTGTTTCCCATTCTTCTAGGGCTTCGGACTGCGTTAATCTTGGTCTGGGTTCTAATTCATTCATTCTCATTCTTAAATTTTGAAGAATTCTCCCATTGAAAGTACCATTCTCTGGGAAAGCTAATACTCCATCATCTTTTGTATATTCTATCCAATTTTCTAACCATACACAAGTATGATAACCCCTCTCCATCATCATGAATGAGGCGGGCGTTTTTGCTGGTGGAATGATAATTCCTTCTCTAGTTTTGATTGGCTTATCTTTCTTAAAATAATTCTTAATCTTTTGTAGGAATGACAATTTTCTCTTTTCTCCGTACATTTTGGGTAAATATCTATATATTGAATTATATTCTGCAAATCCTAAATATCTTCTGTCTGGACGTGTTCCTATCAAAGTCGGATCGTGTTTCCACATACAATTTCCACTATCCACTAATATTTCGACTTTTATTCTGACAACCAATCAAATTCCAGCTAACAATTGTCTCGGAACCAATCCTAGCGCAGTTTTTCTGTGACGTCTATTCACTCTATCTGACAACCCCTCCTTTACAATCTGTGCTTCTCTGTCCCTTTGCTGTGCCGACCAATCCCAGCGCGGCACCTGTGACGTCAGTATTACTCCTAACTACTGACCCCTCCTTTACAAGATTCGTTCCATGCCCGCTGTTTCAACCAATCCCAGCGCGGCACTTGTGACATCAGCTTCTACTCCGGCTGCTGACCCTCCCTTTACAAAAATCGTACGCTAACTTTAATTCTTCAACACTTTTCATTAAATTACAGTAACAACATAAAACATTCGCTATCTTGTCAGTTTCCCTAAATTAAAGGATAGATTTTCTCATACTTAGTAAAACCCTTCCGTTTACTAGACATACACTACGTGTAAAACCCTTCCGTTTACTCTTCACATAAGCTTCAGAAATACCTGCTACTCCTTCAATGTTACCCTTTCTAGGTGATATAACATCAAATTTTCACCAGAGTATTCCTTTGCTGTCACTCACACACACACACAGAGTCCCTAACAAGTACTGATAGCCCTGCTTAACTTTTCAGTACTAATTCTGCCTGACAGATAACCTCACTGCAGTATGGCTTCCACTTACCATCCGCTATTCAAAATTGCCCAGGGATTTCTAGACAACATAAAACAAAACTTTTAAAACGGATGTTAGTTCATAAAAATAAAATTCTCATTACCCAATTAACAAAGTATAACCATCCTCTGCTAGCCAGAAAACTGATCCAGCGGGTTACTAGTAACAAGCATTCATACACTAAATACTCACCTGGGCCCATTCATTCACACTAACTAGTAATCACCGGTGGTGGGGATTCAGATGTACTCTTTATCAAAATCCCTGCTACCAATTACCTTTTCTGATTGAAGAGTAATGACTTACCAATGGACCTTTGATAACTGGGGTTGAAATGAGAATATACAAAACAGAATTTATCAAAACACCTGAAATAACCACTGACTCAGGAAGTTTTAAAATGTTCATTTAAATTATTTAGCAGAGTAAAAATACAAGCCACATGGCACTTAATGGCATATCAAGGAGGAAGCACACTATATAATCACCTATTTCTCACCAATGACGGTCCCTCAGAAAGGAGAAGATAGAGACAGCAGTACATACTAAAGATTACGCGTTTATAGTTACCTAAAGGTGTGAAAACCAAACCCCTTGGCCAAGGAGTTGGAAAGGGTCCCAAGAAAGATGAAGACCAAGACCTCCGGACCAGGTTCAGGACAGGAAAGGTGACCTCTCTACCCAACGACGCCTGCGTCGTTCCCCTCTCTGACACTTCGTTCCTCCTCGGTTCTTCCGCGTCTTCCTCTATTAGAGTCCGCCGCCCCCACCTCAGGACCTCTTCGGACTGCGGTTCAGTCTGTTCTGTTCTGCAATAGCATCTATGTTCGTCTGCGTGCTGAACTCCTCTCTGCTGCTTCTAAGCGCTGCTCCTCCTAAGCTAACTAATTAGTTAATTCTATATCTATTATATCCTTCTATGTCCATGTACCTCCCATTAATGTTTCAAAATTATGGGCCCACTAATTCTGATTGGACAGGGGGTTGATCCTCACACCATTTCAATTTAGTTCAATTTTCTTAAGCCCATTGTTTTAAAATATCGCCCCTCTCAATTAATACATTTGCTTTATTTCCCACCCGTTTCACATCAATTTTTAATACAAAGTGTATACAAAATGTATCAATTTGTAGGACATTTCGGATGAACTGTGAAGGTGATCAGCGGGTCATGTCCTTGGACATCTTCCAAGTTGACTTCATCGCTTTCCTTTGTTAGTTTTCAGGGCGCATGCGCAGGTCACATGGCTCTCAAGCTGCTGTTTAGCCAACACAGGCCCACTTTACGAACTAATAGACAATCAAAAAAGAAACATATTAAAATCAAAAATAAATATTTTCACTGTATACCTCCTATTTCTACTCTAATCCCATTTAATTATCAATGTCTATCCCGCATTAGTAGCGTTAAAATACCACATTATTAATTGCAGCAATGCGTAAGCTTTAGCATGTGAGAACATTAAAGCGGCCATTTTAGTATACACTGCGCAGAAGCAAAAGATTCTCTCCAAGCAAAGAAAGACTTCATACCACGTGACATGGTTGACACATGCGCAGTAGAATTCCCGCGTTTTAGCTGCCATTTTGGATTAGACAAGGATTACTTATTAGCGGAAAACACATAGGCAAGCATCTTCTAGATTAAATATGTTTGTGTTGCACGTTATTAATAAGACATTACATGTTTTTTTTTTAACACAAATTCATTAATACTGTGAGAGGATTGCTTCCGAGCAAGTCTCATTGTGAGTCCTTGCTCCATCACCAGTAGGTAATATATATATATATATATATATACAATATTTTTGTATCGTCTCTAATGACATTATTGTGAAACGATATTTTATTTTCGATATTTTTGTACCTACCATTATAAGTATAGGGCCAGGATATTTTTGTAAACAATATTTTTGTAATACGATATTGTTGTTTTCGATATTCTGTCAGTGATCCGGCCCGAGTTATTACCAGTGCCTGACATTAATTCAGGCATGACATTCATCACGTTTGTTTAATACTTTAGAGGATTCTTACCTGCCACTGAGGCAGAGAAGGTTGACTTGGCTTCCTCAAAGGGAGTCCCAACTAGAGGTGCCAATGAACTGAGGTAGACCATTTCCACTGTGGCTTCCATTACAACACATTACATTCTACCTCCCCTTGCATTCTGTCTGATGCCTGAGTGTTCTGTCTTGGTGGCTTGAACTCTGTTCTATCAGTGAGGTGGGAATCCTCTTCAAAGTTCAGCACTTTTCCCAGAGAGACAGATCTACATTTCTACACTTCATGACTTATAGATTGCCATCCAAGTTTAATTTATGGACATGCTGTGCAAATAGGGGCTATAGTTTTGCTTGTTTCAACCCCTCTTGATCCCGCACTGTTGATGATTCCTTGTCCCCCTCAGTGTTAGAGTTTCTGGACATGTGACCTAAACCAGAAGCTATTGACCTGTTCCAATGAGTGCTCACCCACTGCAACATGGTGGCAGCAAAGGATAAAGAATCTAAGACACTCTTAGTAAAATACATCCTGCAATTTTCAACACCTAATACAAAAGAGTGTGACAAGCAGTAGCGGCCCGTGCAGGTAAGCGCGGTGGGCCGGTGGGGGGGGGTGAAAGTGACAAATGACGGGATAGGAAATGTAAAATAAATAAAACCACTTACCTTGCATTCACCGCATCGCCTACTCGGCGATGCGCCGAGCGCAAGGTAAGTAGTTTTATTTATTTATTACAAACTTAAGAATGATTGTACCTATTATTACTGAGGAATGTTGGTTAGACTTCTTGTGGTAGAGTTCGTGTTTTTCTGGCATGCCATGGCCCAGTCTGTAGGGTATGGTAACAAAGTGGGGCTTTGAATAGGAAAAATGAAGCTATCTTTAACAATGATGGTTGGAAATGTTGTGTACCCTAAAGTGCAGGGCCCTAACTCCCCAATGAAGTGCAGTGCCTTAGTATGAAGGCTCCATTCTAAAGCAATAAAGGTTAGCCTGTCACAAGCTACCCACCTGCTCAGTGCTAATAGAGTGGTGTATAAAATCGTACTGGTTGCCCATCCAACATCATCCTACTGCTTCTAATAACACTAAAAGAGTCTCAGTATTGATTAGACGGTCCTTTCAATTCAAATTTACATAAAAGTATAATGGGAGAATGGGAAGGGTGCCTGGGGTACGTGGAATGCTTGGAGACTGTTTGATTACACTATTCATGACATATAGACCTAGGTCCAGATTACGATTTTAGTTGTTATTTATCGCAGCTGATAAATAACGATACCATGGGATACATTATGCATCAGGCGAGATAAATAACACCTATTCTGAGTTGGTGGTGAATACCATACAGATGTTGGTGTTTAGCGCAACAAAATCCGCATGATACGGTAAATATCGTCTGATTTTCCCAGTTACATTTTAGCACGTTTGCCCTTCCGAAGTGTAATGAAGTTTGAGGTATTTAACACGTTTGATAATTATGGGATGCGGTAAAATACCTAACAACTCGTAATTCTGACCTGTGCGTCAACAGGGGCTTACGTACAAGCTGGAATATACCGACCAACTTGTAATCAGGGCCCTAGAGAAATATGTTCTTTGCAGAGCTGTGTAGTGTCCTGTGATATTTTAGAACGGAACCCTTTTGGCACCTAACGAACCTCACAGAGCTGGGACATAGGCAAAATCTTGCTGGTGATGGTGTGAAAGACGTCATAAAAATAATGCTGAGAACTGACGAAGAAACTGCATTTTGTCAGATTGAAAGAACGCTGAATCTAAAGTTCAATCCAGTACTCAATGTTGATTATAAAAGATACATTTTCAGTCAAGAACGCCAAAAAGTTGGTGAAACCATTGATGAATTTGTGGAGAGACTTGACACGCTCATCAAACACTGTAAGTTCAATAAATGTAGTGATGAGGAAGCTATGCGACTTAGAGTTATTGATGTATGCTTGACAGATTTATTCAGACAATGAATGCTGAGAGACAGCTCAGTTTTAATCTGGAGCAAGTGTTGATAGCTGCCAGAGCTGAGGAGCTGCGGAGGAAAGACAAGCCACTGACATGGAGGCCGGAGGTGCCCAAAGTGAATCAGTAATGAGCATAAAAAGTAAGCCAAAGCAAAAGACTGAAGGAGACAAAGTGCTGTCTACAAGTAAAAATAAGTTATGTTTTAGATGTGGATTTTCGTTTCCACATGAAGGTAAATGTCCCGCCATTGGACAGATATGTAAAGGCCGTGGGAAAGCGAACCATTTTGTGACAGTTTGTAAAGCGAAAGAAAAAGCAAGTGCATCACGGTGCGAAGACAAAATGGTTGCCAGAACATTCGAGAGGCAACGTTCGATGCAACCCCACAAGGCCAAGCGGCAACATCAATTGAGGCAAATTGACACTAAACTAAGTAGATTGTCATCTAAATCATAGTCAAACAGTTTGTCTGCCTCAGTATCCAGTGAAAGTGGGGAAGATGGTTGCGCCATGTCAATATTCACCTCAGAGAAAAGAGAGCATGTCGGACTGGCAGCATGCGAGGAAAAATGTCAGTCAAGGAAAAGTCGACATGCCAAAGCGCCAAAGTCATACAAATATTGTCCGAAAATAACTTTACAAATAAATGCCTTCTCGATTCCTTTAATCATCAACAGTGGCACATCAACAAATATAATGCCTGAAAAGAAATATCATGAATTGTCTATATTACCTCGATCTATGCCATTGATAACCAAAGTGTACACTTGGTCTGCATCAACATCCACAATAAGTCCAGGTTCATTTGTAGAGACATTGAAACACAAGAAAATTAAGGTCCAAGCACCCATCCATGTGCTCCAAGATACAGCAGCAAGTGCCTGTCTCTTCAGTTTCAGTACCGCTGCTGATATAGGACTGATTTCTGTGAATTACAACCTAAATGCTCACCACAAAACAGAAGTCAAATTCCTTCATTGTTTCATGGTTTGAGAAAGCTAAAGACTATGTAAAGTTATACATTAATGATGATATCCGTCCTGTTGCTCAGAGACATAGACAAGTTCCTTTTCATTTATAAGAAGCTCTTGAAAAAGAACTTGAATCATTACTTAAGCACAACATTGTTGAATGTTTAACTAGTCCAACGCCATGGGTTTCTGCCATAGTGGTAGTGCCCAAAAAGAATACAGAAGGAGCTGTACGCCTGTGTTGATATGCAACAAGCAAACAAGGCAACTAAATGAGAATGACATCGAGGTCCACATATTGCTGACATGATAACGTAACTAAATAGTTCAAAGGTTTTCTCTCGTCTTGATTTAAATAAAGGTTATCATCACTTGGAACTCGAAGAAGAGTGCAGGTGTATTACAAACTTGTCTACACACGTAGGTCTGTTTCGATATAAAAGACTCATTTTTGGTGTGTCATCGGCTGCAGAACATTTTCAAGACATCATTCAATGTTATATAGGTTGTTGTAAATGCATTTAACTATAGTAATGACATATTGATTTTCAGAGCTACACAAAAGGAGCATGATAAAGCTCTCAATCAAGTATGTCGCTTACTGACTGATGCAGGCCTGACTTTGAATGTAGACAAGCGTGAGTTCCACAAGACCAAATTAAAATTCTTTGACCACATCTTTTCTGAGGGGGGTATGACACCCGATCCTGCCAACGTTCAGCACAGTCTAATGCTGATCTCCCACAAGATGTTCCTACAATATGTTAATTTCTTGGCATGGCCAGTTACTATTCAAGATACATACTAGACTTTGAGACCGCAAGTGCTCCCTTATGAGACTTAACTAAGTAAAATGTTTGATTCAAGTGGTCACAGGAATGTGAGAGAAGTTTCAAGAAAATCAAACAAGCCATTGAAACTGCTACTGAAAAGGCCTATTTCAATTTAAAGCTTCACACAGAGGTTGTAGTTGACGCTAGCTCCGTTGGGTTAGGTGCTACCCTGGCACAGCACAGCGGACACCCCTATGCTTGAAGGCATATTGTGGCATCTGCCAGTAGAAGTTTTTCCCAATCAGAACATGCTTTCTCTCAACCCGAGAAAGAAAGATTGTCTGTGGTATGGGCTTGTGAACATTTCCATGTATTCCTGTATGGAAGGCCTTTTATGCTAGTAACTGATCATCAAGCTTTATTGACTATCTTTGGCAATTTAAGAACTAAGATGCCTCCTTGCATTGAGCAGTTGGGACTCCGATTACAAAAGTATGATTTCACCATTATTCATCGTCCAGGGAAGAATCAAAACCCTGCTGACTACTTTTCCAGAGTACCTATTCAAGGTCCAGGTTCTCCATCCAAGACGGCTGAAGCCTACATAAATTTCATTGTAAAGTCAAATACGCCATCTGTCATATCGTTAGCCCAGATCATCACTGCCATGAGCTATGCTAGTGACATGCTGACGTTGAAAGATTTAATTACCCATCAGTCGTGGAACTGACATGCTCAACCTCTCACCAGTGATGGTGAATACTAAAAGTACAGAAACGTCAAAGATGAACTGTCTACAACTCATGAAGAAGTTATAGTGCAAGGGTCGAGAATTCTAATCATGGAGAATATTAGACAGAAGATGATTGAAGTGGCTCACAAAGGACATTGTGGTACTGTTGACTCCAGGATAGCTCTCTGAGATCAAGTCTGGTTTCCTTATTTAGAAGAGAGGATTGAAAAAGAACTCAAGGCCTGTCATCTTTGTAGCTGCCTCTCTACGAACATTGCACAACATACTCTTACCATGTCAGAACTCCATAAGCATGCATGGGAGAGAATAGCCATCAATTATTTCTTTGGTCCACTCGACAATGGACATCATTTGATGGTAACTGTGGATGAGTACTCTTGAATTCCATTAACAGAGGATCTCTCATCCACAGCTCATGAGACAGTCATTGAGAGACGTGACTGTATTTTTGCAACATGGGGCTTTCCAGCCATTTTTAAGCCTGTTAATGGCCTGCCGTTCAACAGTAGAGAATTCAAGGATTTTCTGGAGCATCTGAAAGTAAAGCATTAGAAGAGTACACTTTTGTGGCCGCAGGTCAACGGTCTCATTGAGCTTTATATGAGTATGCTGAAGAAAGCAGTACAGCATGCTCGACAAAGGACATCATTAGATGGTAACTGTGGATGAGTACTCTTGAATTCCATTAACAGAGGATCTCTCATCCACAGCTCATGAGACAGTCATTGAGAGACGTGACTGTATTTTTGCAACATGGGGCGTTCTATCCATTTTTAAGCCTGATAATGGCCTGGCGTTCAACAGTAGAGAATTCAAGGATTTTCTGGAGCATCTGAAAGTAAGGCATTAGAAGAGTACACCTTTGTGGACGCAGGTCAACAGTCTCATTGAGCGTTATATGAGTACGCTAAAGAAAGCAGTACAGCGTGCAACTCTTGAGAGGCTTAATTTGCTAATTGTGTTGAATTCCACCCTACGAGCCTATCGTTCAACACCCCACTCGACCACAGGCGAAAGTCCTGCAACTGTGATGTTGGCAGAAATGACAACCAAGTTACCTCAATGGACCAACAAAAGAGAAGGAGGTGATAATACAACTTGAATGAAGGACTTGGTTAATAAAGAAAAGATGAAAGCCTTTGCCGACAAGAGGCGACATGAAAACAACATTTGAGACAGGAGATCTAGTGATCGCCCGCCAACTGCGAAGGAAAAACCTGATGCTCCATATGATGCTGCACCTTTCCACGTTCTGTCCACCAAGGGACATATGGTGACTGCCCAGCATCCTGGGAAGTCTGTTACCAGAGACTCTTCTCACTTTTAAACCTGAGAACCCAGCGACTGCTGTTACTTCTTCACTGTCTTTGAAGATCTATGACATTGAAGATGACAGCTTTCAGTAACCAGATCAGGACGAGTAATTAAAGCACCAAGAAGGTTGATTGAAGAAATGTTATTGTGTATATATATATATTTGTTGATTTGTAAAAATAAATATTTTTTATTTCACAGACGGGGAGATGTAGTGTCTGGAGATATTTTAGAACTGAACACTTTTGGTTCCTAATGGGCTCAGTAGAGCTGTGACTTAGGTGTCTAAGAGTGCAAAGCCATGAAAGCTTGTTTCAGAATGGAGTTTGAGGTTACACACAGCTGAATAAAGACGTGTAATACTAAGCTCTGTGTATGGCGTGGTCATTGGAGGGTACCCAGGCTGGAAGACGCTAAAACCTGTTCCTATCAATTACTGGATTCAAGAGGGAGACATGGTAGTTTACTGCAACACCATGCTTTTATCATTGTGCATTCAATCCTCAGTGCATTTTAAATGAGGTGTCCCCCATTCCTTATCCAAAGGCATATGTGATTTTCTTGATGTATGGTGAGTGAAGCATGAAGGAGAACGTGATTACACTTTTTTTCGAAAGTACATTAGTCACATACTAGGGCAGATATTTTCTTATAGTTGGACTTGGCTCTCTCAGCAGGGTCACCCCCAAACATGTTGCCTTCACCCCTCCTATTTTCTGCTGAATTTGTTTTCATTGGCCTTAGGACTCTGTGCACTCTACCACTGCTATCGGTGCTAAGGTTCTCGCGCTTGCTGTGCCATTGGAATCAAGCTAGCCTGGCTGATGAGGGGTGTAAGCTCGAAACCGGTCCCTGGATGCTTGTTTCTGGTCCAGGGAGGACCCAGCTTGGCAATTGGAACAGGGTCAAGACTGATTTGCATATGGCTGGGTCCAAACTGGGGTGGCGTAGTGAGCAAAAGAACAATGGATTTAACGATATCTCCCGACTGGGGGTGAATGTTTGATTCGTTCAGCATTCCATCCATCATTTGTTGATGCAGCACTCCCTAAAACATGGCACAATTGACTTACACCTGATTGCCATAATTAATTTACTTATATATCCCTAATAAAGTGGTATACCATATACCCAGGGCCAATAAATTAAATGTTACTAGTGGGTCTGCAGCACTTGTTGTGCCACCCCACTTAAGTACCCCTTAAAAACATGCCTCAGGCCTGCCATTGCAGCCTGCAGACAGTTTTAAACTGCCAGTTCAACTTGGAAAAATAACCTCTTTGCCAAACCTAAAAAAGTTGGACATGTACTTTTACATGTACATGAACATGCCCTGGTAATAAAAACACTTACATTCGTATTTCTGTACTGTAATGCCTAACTCTCCCATAGGATAACATTAGGTCATTTTACATTATTACATTTAACAAGAGCGAACCTTTTATTGGGAACAGGTAGGAAAGTCAAGTTTGGTGTCTGAGACATTGTAATTTGAAGAAACACTCTTTAATGGTGAAGTCAGATTTTAAGTCACATTTATGAAAATGCCACTTTTCGAAAGTTGGCATTTTCCTGCCCTAAGTATTTGGTGCCTCCAGCCTGTTCCTGGGACTGGGAGTGAGTGGCAATCGGCCTTTGTATATTCCTCCCAGACAGCCACATATAGAGGGATTAGGGGTGCCTGGATGGGTCATCTCAGACAGGATGGGAGCGGAGCTGGGCACAGGCACACTTGCAAGTCAATAGGGTGTGCTCTGTCTTCACACTAGTCATTTGTGCCTGTAGCCAGGCTAGAGTCAAGGCATAAAGGCAGAAAATTCCAAGCAGTTTTGAAAGGGGAACTTCTAGAAATGTCTCCTACCTCAAAGAAGACACTAGGTATGGACCTGCAGAAGGACTCTCAGAGGACGGCCTGCTTCTGTGGCCTGCGGTGCACTTCAAGACTCCTTTGCTGCACCAAGAAGGACTGCAACCATCTTAAACCCACACCTGGACCTTGCCTGAGTGAGTTGTGACCCTCCAAATGGTGCCTCTCCAGTTCTGCACCCTTGGAAGTGGTTCTAAGGGTGTTCAGATAGCCCAAATTAAAAACTTTGGAATTAGAACATTTCTGGCCACAAAGTGCTCTGAGAACGGAGAGGAGACTGGGACTTACCTGCTCATTGATCCACCCAAGATGCTTCACTGGTTGGTCTGACTTTGCAGCAGCTCCCGCTACATTTTTCACCGCAGCAGTAAATCCTGTTCAGCGACTTGTCTCAGAAGGGGCACCCGGCTTCGTGGAGCCCATGTCAGCTACAGCCTGCAGCTTCATCCCGCTGGAGATTTTCAACTTTCAAAAGAGAGACTAAGGGCCTGATTATGAGTTTGGGGGTCCGATGGACCACCAAACCCACGGTGGGGATGCGGCAACCGCCGCACCGGCGGTTGGACCGCCATATTACGAGTTTGGCGGTTGGACTGACATTGGACCACCGCAACCACCGGGGAGCCATGATCCCTTGGCGGTGGCGCAGCGGACAGAGGCTCGCAATATGCTGACAGTGCCCTTGTGGTACCGTAAAGCATATTACGAGCTTCCTCACAGCCACAGTTTTCATGGCAGTGAGCCCACCATAAAAAGTGTGGTGCGGAGGAAACGCCCCATTGCCACAAGGCCTGGGGATGCATGCAGGGGGACACATGGTGGGTGCCCCTATGGGCTTACACCCCTGTTCCTGCACGGCATAGACTTCACAGTCCATGCCATGCAGGAACGGGCTTTGGCGCTCCCATTGTAGTACCTTGCTAAGGCTCACATATGAGCCTTAGCATGGCACTGCCATGGGACCACCAAGGACCGCCCGCTAGACGGCAGTGGTCGAGTTTGGTTGTGTGGGAGCGGGGCGGTGGCATGGCGGCCCGCTACCACACTGCCAAACTCGTAATCAGGCTCTAAGTCTGAACAAAGGATTCTTCATGGTGACTTCAGTCTGCACCTCCCCAACGGTGAGGCCTCCTCCTCGGACACCACCAGCAGCCTTGCCCCGCTGAACTTTAACTTCTCAGACATTTTCCTACAAAAAATGTTCAAAGTCCGAAGGTAAACAGAGATCGTGCCCAATCCACTTCTTGTATCTGATCCGCACTACATTGTGGTCGGCCATAACATTCAACTTTGCCTCAGTCTTGCGTGACTAGATGTCCGTGGTTGGTGCTTTGATATTTTAGGTCCTGAATTTCACTTTAAACACTAAACTCTCTGGTTCTTCCTAACGCTGGTTGGCATTTTGCTGTCAAATTATTTATCAAAATGTACTCTATTTTTCTAGATTGGTGTGGTATTTTTCTTGTGCTCTCCCTTTACTGCTGTTTAGATGTCTTGCATAAATACTTTACACATTGCCTATAATTTAAGCCTGGATGCTTTTGTGCCAAGCTACAAGAGGGTTAAGCACGGGTTAATTTAGTGACTTTAGTGGGTCACCCTGACAGGGATTGTGGCTGTTGCTTGAGCTGGGTTTCACCTCCCTCAACCAACAGCCTAATTTCTCACACTGGTTCATTCCTGAAGGACAATTTGATATTGAAACCTGATTCCTGTTTGATCACACCCCCATGTTGCTGGTTTTAGACTACCCAGTGATAACACCACCCAACTCAAAGGTTGGAAGTTGCAAGAAATAGTGCTCATGAGTATAGCTTTGAGAAGTATAAATAGGATGACTTTGAACACTATTCTGAAGAAAATGCAAAGCATATGGTGTCCTGGAACATGGCCTGGGATGCTTCAAAAGCAGTGTTGTAGGGGAGTAAAACACACATACCACCATCGCTATCAAGGTAACCCAAAACATGAGGCAGGACATGGAACAACAGATATTTGATGGCAAGACTTAAAGCAGATTGTTCCAGAACAGCTTATAGAGTCCTGAGCAAGGTTACAGGAAAATTAAAGGGTCTATTGATGTGAGGCAGCCTAGAAAATGCACTATCCCCAAAACCGTATTATAAACAGGGGAAGAAACCCAATAATCTAATGGCCTTTAGGATTAGGAAGGGTCAAATCATGTCAGACAGATTAGCAATTCCAATAGCATTCTCAATACTGATGACATCATAATAAAAGTTTTCTCAGTGTACTAATATTTTCACTGTCAATCACAAGTCTGTGACTCACTGGAACAGGATTACTACCTGTCTGGGGCCCTCTATCACTGGTTAGATCATGCGTAAGATGAGAATTGGAAACACTGATATATATCCAGGAGAGTTGACAAGGTAATAAAAGCAGAGCAACGCTTAAGGGCAGGGTGCCAGCTCAGACAGCTTTCCAGTTTTTTTTTACAAAGAATATAATGAACTCCTGACTGAATCCATATTTGCGGTCTGCAATTCATTTTTAACCTCAGTTTCAGTTTCATTTACCTATGATGGATTTAACCCTAACCGTTTACTGAGGTCAGACAAGGAACTACTTGCATGTGGGTCTTAAAGGCCTATGAAATTGCTTAACTGTGATCAGAAAATATATACAAAGATACTGGTTGATTGATTGGTGGGTGGCTGACTACTAGACTCATCCTACAGCCAGGATTTACTAAATACAGGTGAAGCATGATAATGCCAGACAGCCACTGACCCGGATGTTAATAGAAGTACATGAAAAACTTAGTTTAGTCCTCATATCTCTCAACACCAAAAAGGTATACGACTGCATGGAATTAAGCTACTTATTGAAAGTTTTAGACAAGACTAACTTTGAATCATGTATTAAAAGTTACATGAGCTATCTTAAATAGTTTTTATTTGTAGATTATATCCTTTATTTCTTCATTTATATCCACCGTGATAGCTTGCTACCTGCTCAGCATTAGAGGGATTATTGAAGGTGTCTGGCTCTCAGATTTATTGATCAAAATCTACAGTTAGAGTTTCCGTCTGCTTTTCTCACCAATTCAGGAAACATGGGCTACTTTGGACCTTTGGTCTGATCAAATATTTAGGAGACTACCTACCTAAAGGAACTAAAGATATATATGCATATAACGTCCCCAGTCTTTTGGATGCACTATTTAAGATTTGTATTTGTGGGGGAGACCCTAAATTCTTTGTCTGGGGAATACCATGTATTAAAATCCCTTGCCACAACTTCCCTACATAGCACAACACTTTCCTACATGGCACACTCATCCCGTATCGGTCCCAAGAGACATATGCCAAAAATGTCAAACAAAATTAGAAGCCTTCTATGTAAATGACAAGAAACCACAGATTGCAAGATTGTCTGTTTATCAGTTGTTGGGTGATGTTGGCTTGGGCTTCGTTCATGTAGAAAGGTATGTACATGGAGCCCAGTTCACACTGGTTTTGAACTGGTAATGATTGAAAATGCCAAAGCCATGAGTCCTACTAGAACAAGAATATTCAAATCCCTTCGGTCATATTATCTGCTTACCTTTGAAACACTGATGGCAAATGAGTGCCCATCGAAAGATACAACTGTTTTTTTAGACCACAGGGGATGGATTTCACTGAAGAGAGAGTCATCGTTTCCATCTTCTCTAACTCTCTTACCATGTAACTTGGATTTTAAGGCAGCCATATTGAATAGCCGCTTTTGAGTTTGAAAAAGAGAGTATCCATTAATACTTAGGCATTTATACAATGAGTTCAATGTGAAGTGTTGTGAGTCTTCATTTTATGGACACAAGCAGCCAAGACGTTCCTTTGTTGAATATTTCAAGACGTTCAGGAAAATGCCTATAATGTCTTGATATACTGGTACCATACTCAAGAATAATGGGAAACAATACATAGAGGCTTGGATGCTTGTAGAAGAGGTTGTGACCAGAAAGAGATGCTCAAACACGTTTTGTGATCTTGCATTCTAATAAAGGCCTTTTGGAATTACAACCAACATTCAAGCTATAACAGGGAAGGTTCTTCCACTACATTCCTTCGTGTTAGTGTTTGTTTATACTGAGGGTGAAGGGGATTAGGCAACACTATCTATTCTAGGTGCCAAACTACCCACATGCTCCTAGCAGAAAGACTTATAAACATCCAGATTTGGCAATACAACCACCCTCCCTTGATGCAAGTGTGGTGACAAAGATGTGCCACTTATGGGCGATGGAGAAATTAACAGCAATATTCCTAAGAAAAAGTGCTAACACATGACAAGATTTGGACCCCATTCAGGACTTATGTTAGCGGTGAATATGGTGGGAGTAGAACTCTGATGTTCTACTGTAAATCTGGTCATCACAGAATCACTCCATTTCTCGACCTGAAAGCCAGATTAAATGATTATTTATTTCTTTATGGTCCACATAAGGCTGAGATTCAGCATTCTTTCTTTGCTTCAATTGCCTAATGCATTCTGAAAGAAAAATATAATTCCTTGTGATGGATGAATTATTTTGTTTCTTGTTCATCATTGTTATCTACACTATACCCCAACACCCTCTAACCAATAAAAAACCTTAGACATAAAGGTGACAACAAAAGGAAGGGAAAAGATAGAGCTATTAGATGATTACTTGCGCATAAGGAGACTAGGGTATCTATGATTACTAGTGTTAAGCATTAGAGCTCTGAAGTTGAGGACTTCAACTGATTACATAGTGTGATGTTTAACTTAATTTAGGTCATGTAGAGGTGGGCAGCAAAATTACATTCACAATAAATTGGTGAATATCCCTTTCTGCCCACCACCTGGCTCCTTCCCCTCATTAAGAGTTGGGGAGCTCCTTTATTTTAAATGAAGTGACCTTATTGGGTTCTTCTGTTTGAAATGACCCTCCAGTGATGCATCGGTTCCAATGTGGCTATCCTTGCAAAATCAGAAACCCCACACTAATTAAAGTGGACCTTTTTCCCTGCCTGTCACCACCATCTGAGTTATATTGACCCTGATGCACATAGAGAAAACTCGCTATGCATCAGCGACATTGTTTCCAAATACTGCAACCCAATTTGGAGGTTTCAACAGGAAATCATGATATAGTGACTCAGAAAGCATTTCAATTTTACCATTACACGAATTTTCACCATGTCTGTTGGAGGACCATTGATGAAATGTTAACTTCGTTAAATTTGTCCATGGACCACCGCAGAGCCATTGGACATGGAGCTTCTATCACCCTACTGATTTTGTATTGACTATTTAAAGTTAACATGAACCAATATACATTAATTTAAGGAATTATTCTAACCTATTGGAACTGACTACCTATTATTGCTACATCACTTTATTCTCCAAATAATTGAAAAAGAAAATACAAAATTATGTTTTTCATTATCCATTTCACAAAAGCTTCAGACATGTTGATTCCACAGTGTTCTATCTTAAGACAACATTGCAAGACACATATTAAACAAGGGAATTAGGATACAGATAAAACTATGTTAAACTGAACATGAAAATCCTCAAAACGTTTACAAAGGTTACCAAATCAATTTAACTTCTAATCATAAAAGGCAAACTTACCATAGGAGAAAGAAAATTGAGCTGCAGGCACTGACACATTGGGTTTTATATAGTCTAAAAAATAGAAATAGAAATTCTATCAACAGCCATGACAGACTACAAAGAAAATTTGTACTCAAGACATAACTTCTATTCAACATGTCAATTTTCTCAGGAATCGGCATGTGATATGGTGAATTTACTTTTCCCAAAGAAATGTTTGAAATCCATTGTGGATTAAGTAAATTGTCATGCTATGGAGAGAAAGGCCCTAGAGCAGACGGAGAGACTTCAATCCCGGTGAAAGCAGTGCAAGGACTAAGAGCCTGATTTAGATCGTCATCCATTACAAAATACTGGGGTAACCCAAAAGGAATCACAATTACCTGGATACTAGATAATACAGAAAACAATGGTCCTTACGGACAGAAAAGATAGAACAATTCAATTCAATTATCCTGAATCACACTTCAAAAAGATATATAAGATAGTAGAACAAATGAGTCAAAAAATCATCACACAAACATAGATTTAGATTTATATTAATGCTATACGCCCACTATATTCATACATTGCTCCCTCCAAAAACCATAGCAATGTGCTTAATAGAAAGTGCTTGTGCATAAAGTGTAGACCCCGGAGTCGATTCTCTAGGCTTTGGAAGTGCGGTCAGCCATATTAAGACATATTGTGGACATCAGTCATTACGAGATGTCTAACTATATAATGGCTGCACCAAACCTGGCCATGTTTGGTATCAAACATGTTGGAATCATACCCCAACACTGATTCCGGTATTGGAGGTATGATCCCATGTACTGGGGGGCTCCTCAGAGGATCCCCCTGTACTCCCGGTTACAGTCTTTCAGTGTCAGTCAGCAAGCTAGTGCTGCCGCCAACCACAGACACAATTCTTCCCTCCTGCTGCTGAGTTGAGCTCAGGCAGGGGAAGGTAGAACAAAAGGTTTCCAGTTACAGGGAGGTGTGACCACCTCCCTGCGACAGGGCTGGGGTGGGGGCTTTCCAGCACCACCAGACTGCTTTAAAGGGCACAAGTGGTGCCCTCCTTGCATACTCCGGTTTTAGCCAGTTCAGCAGCCCTTGGTTCCCGCACTGGACCAAAACTGGACAAAGGACAGGGGGGTATCCTCCCCTCTGTTCAGCCCCTCCTCTGAGTGGGATCCCTGAGTTGTTCCAACCCCTTTATTGGGGAGTTTAAAAGGTTCCCCTGTGGGTGGGTCCTCAGATTCATCGTGGAACAAGACTCCTCTCTGAAACCAAGACACTCTTCGATGGTCTGGACACTTGGACTTCGCCTGGAACCGAGACTCTTGCTGCTCCTAGTCTTGCTGTTCTTCAAGTCTTCTGCCTCATCTGTGCCTCGCTCAGGTTCTCCAGAAGACCTGTTGGCATCAAGGACATCCGAAGAAATCTCCCGTGGATTGAAGGAGCCACTCCCTGCATCTGCAGGCACTGCTACAAATCTTACTGGTCTCTTGCTCCTGTCTTCCAACAGACTTCTCGAGGCTCAGCAACACAGGTGGTGGTTCCGTGGCTCTCCAGAGGCCTGACCTGTCTTCTCTGCAATTTGGAGGACAGTATCCCTCGTCGGAGTAGATTAAGCCGTACGACCTCTGTCTTCCAAGAGACATGGCTGACAATGCAGTCCCATTGTGTGGGATACGCTAATTATATATAGCAAGGAAGCAATTACAAAGGGCATGGGCAGACCATCAGGGGGGCTTGTGACTTGTGTCAGCGCCTCCCTTGGGGTGTGTTGTTAAGGAGATCGTGATTGCCTTCAATTACATCCTATGCGTAAGTTTAACATTCTCCCCTCTATAGTCATATACGTATACGTTTATCTTTGACCTGTGGGGAATGAATGTGAATCGCCAACTGTTGAAATATTATTGACACACCTAGTATCTCTACCAGAAAGAGCATTCAAAATTGTAGGTGGGTATTTCAACTGCCAACTTGAGCCATTGGACAGTAATACTAATGATCTTATGCAGGAGGAAGATAGAGTATGGTCCATTCCTGAATTAACAATCCCCCTATTAGAAAATGGTCCCCCTGGCCCTACAGCCTAAAGCGTTGGTTTTAAAACAGCGCATTAGCACATGTAATGGAAGATCCTCCTCTGATAAAGATGGGAAGCACACTTTTAACCGCATTCATAGTACCAGATTTATAGATTATATACTGATAGATGTAGGACTTTGGCCATGTCTTATTGATATGGCAGTCACACCAAGGCGCAACAGCGACCACAATGCCCTAATCCTTATCCTGGATCTCCCAGTTGGAAGGGGGTCAGTCAGTTGTCCAACCCCCTTGATAGTAGGATCCAATTATCCTCTAATAGGCACAGAGTAAAATGAAGCACCATGATATACTCACAAGATCTGGTTGGATCAATGTGCAAACTAATGGAGGATATCCTAGGGAACTTGATGAGTCTGGATTTGGTCCTAGCCCAAAGTGAGTCAGTACAGAAGATTGGGGCATTACATAAGTCAATGTTTGAGGGACTCAAGAATTTTTTTTTTTTCATATAAGCTAAACCTGCAGGAAGCTAGAGAAACCCTCCCTCCTGGTTTAACCAATCTTGCCAGAATTGTTTCCATTAAGCAGCAGAACAAAGGGATGATTCCGATTAGGAGGGCGGCTTACAAAAAAGCCAAATCTGAAGCAAAAATGGAATGTGATCAAGGGAGGTGGGAAGGTCTTTTAGCTGCAGCAAAAGAGGGTGATCACTGCACCTTTTGGAATCTAGTAGCCACAGGGGGTAAGTAGGGCTTTCACCCCAATGGCAACAATATTTCTGCTGTCACTTGGATAGAACGCTTTACTGGCATATATTGTTTGGCGGAAGGAGACTGTGCCTGAATCCCAGCAGAAATTGGTTCCCTCAACCTAGGGTCTGGTGAAGAGTCTGTAAGCGTAGAATACTCAATCATCACGAACCAGGAACTGTGCTCAGCGATCAAGAAGATACTCCCCAACAAGGCATCAGGGATAGACAGGATCCCGGACGACCTGTTTCTTGCTGAAATTAATATCTGGGGCCCATATTTAAGACATACTTTAACTCCATCATAAATGGGCTACCCATTCCCCCATCATGGGCTGGGGCAGAAATCATACCATTCTACACAAAAGGGCTCCCCTCTCTTACCAACCAACTATAGGCCCATCAGCCTTATAGATAGTACACAAAAGCTGCTCAGCAGAATCATCTTAGATAGACTACAGGATTGCTTAGAGGCTAATGCCATACTCACTGCATTACAAGCTGGCTTTTGCGACTGCACTTCCACCATCACCAAGGGGCAGATTTACAAGCCCCTTGCGCCACTTTTGCGTCCCTTTTAACATGGGAAAAGTGACTCAAAAGTGGCGCAAGGGGCTTGTAAATCTGCCCCCAAGTGTTTAGGCTTCAGCTGTTATACTGGAAAACTGCCGCCCTTGAGGATGGGCAGTTATATGTGGTGTATGTGGACCTACAAACTGCCTTTGATTTGGACCCCAGGTCCACGCGCTGGCAAGTGTTAGCCAATACGGGGATCCCTAACTATCTCCTAGGCATGATTATAAGCCTTCATAAGCACTACTTTGTCAAAGTTAGATGCAGTCGTCTGGGAGTAGTGTTTGAGCCATTTCCTGTCAATAGGGGGTTAAGTCAAGGCTGTGTTCTTGCCCAACCCTTTTCACACTCTATGTCAATAACTTGATAGCCCACCAAAACTTATGTGAGAGTGATGCACCAAGATTAGCTAATATGAAGGTCCCAACCCTAATGTTAGCAGACGATATGTTCCTCTTTTCCAAATCTCCTATGGTGCTAAAGAACATCCTAGATAAATTGAGTAGTTTCTGCAGACTGAGGGGCTTAGAAATCAATATGGCAAAAACAAAATATATGTTGCTTAACCCCCTCCTGACTACTAGATCCAACCTCACACTGAAGGGGACACTTTTAGAGCAGGTGCAACCAATGGAAAACCTTGGGATCACCCTCACTGAGCACTTGGAGTGGACGACACATCTCAAAGCGTAGACTTAAATTAGAACATCATATAGGAGGGCTTTCAAAAGTTCAGAGAGGCACCTACTCCCAGACCTATCTCGCCGTCAATTTAGGTTTATGAACACCAAGCCCTCGGTGCTGCTCTCTATGGGGCTGAGTTATGGGGCCACAAGGATGTAATTGCCCTTGTGATATCATAAAACCGATTCCCGCGGCAGCTGCTAGACTTCCCGGTTAGTACTCCACTGCTTACCCTCAGGTTGGATATGGGGCTCAGACCAGTCTCAGATGGGTCCGGTCTTAGACCCATCCTATACTGGAGAAGTATATGGGCTACCCCAAAGCTACACTCCTATTGACAAGGGATGGAGGAAGTATTTAGTCTTTCGGGGCTCTAGAGCTCTTCCCTGGCTAAAGTACGTTAGAGAGACCTTGAGGATGATGTGGAACAAAAGATTGTGGGAGGACGCAAGGGGGGCTTCTTCTCTTATTTTTTAACATGGCCCTAAAGAGAAACTTCACACAGCTTAAATTGAGTTCTCTTTTAAATAGGACTATTTCGGGCTCCCTGACAGATACCTTCCTCATGAGGAAGGACGATTATAAAGCAGAGCAGTATCTCGACGAGATCCAACCTGCACTGGCTAGGAAGCTATTCATACAATTTAGATTTGGGACCCTGCCACTGCATACATTCACTGCCAGCTGGACCCTCATGACAAGAAAAATAGAGCAAGTGTGCCCATCCTGTGGAACCTCGCCTGAATCAGGAGTACATGTCCTTTTCTTTTGTCTAGCATATAAGAAGCAAAAAAAAACAAAGGGGATGATGGACCGAGTGTTGAACATTGCAAGCACTCACCCCCAGTCAACTGCTCTGGGTTTAATCCATCATCATTCTTTAGCTCACTCCGCCTCCCCAGTTCAGACATGACCATATGCAAATCAGTCTGACCCTGTGCCTCATGGGAACAGTCCAGCCCGAACTGCCAAGCCATGTCTTCCCTGGACCGGAAACAAGCATCCTGGGACCGGTTTCGGGTTCATAACCCTCATCAGCCAGGCTATCTTGAATCCAGTGGCAAAGTGAGCAAGGGACCCACGTCTGGGCATACCCTGCCAACTTAGGGCGAACATAGCAAAACCAACGGGGATGATGGACGGAGTGTTGAACATTGCAAGCACTCACCCCCAGTCAACTGATATGGGTTTAATCCATCATCATTCTTTAGCTCACTCCGCCACCCCAGTTCAGACATGGCCATATGCAAATCACTCTGACCCTGTGCCTCATGGGAAAAGTCCAGCCCGAACTGCCAAGCCATGTCTTCCCTGGACCGGAAACAAGCATCCTGGGACCGGTTTCGGGTTCATAACCCTCATCAGCCAGGCTATCTTGAATCCAGTGGCAAATTGAGAAAGGGACCCACGTCTGGGCATACCCTGCCAACTTAGGGCGAACATAGCAAAACCAAAGGGGATGATGGATGGAGTGTTGAACATTGCAAGCACTCACCCCCAGTCAACTGATCTGGGTTTAATCCATCATCATTCTTTAGCTCACTCCGCCACCCCAGTTCAGACATGGCCATATGCAAATCAGTCTGACCCTGTGCCTCATGGGAGCAGTCCAGCCCTAACTGCCAAACCATGTCTTCCCTGGACCGGAAACAAGCATCCTGGGACCGGTTTCGGGTTCATAACCCTCATCAGTCAGGCTATCTTGAATCCAGTGGCAAAGTGAGCAAGGGACCCACGTCTGGGCATACCCTGCCAACTTAGGGCGAACATAGCAAAACCAATGGGGATGATGGACGGAGTGTTGAACATTGCAAGCACTCACCCCCAGTCAACTGATCTGGGTTTAATCCATCATCATTCTTTAGCTCACTCCGCCACCCCAGTTCAGACATGGCCATATGCAAATCAGTCTGATCCTGTGCCTCATGGGAACAGTCCAGCCCAAACTGCCAAGCCATGTCTTCCCTGGACCGGAAACAAGCATCCTGGGACCGGTTTCGGGTTCATAACCCTCATCAGCCAGGCTATCTTGAATCCAGTGGCAAAGTGAGCAAGGGACCCACGTCTGGGCATACCCTGCCAACTTAGGGCGAACATAGCAAAACCAAAGGGGATGATGGACGGAGTGTTGAACATTGCAAGCTATCCTGGCTGAAGAGGGGTGAAACCCCGAAACCGGTCCTAGGATGCTTGTTTCTAGTCCAGGGAGGACCTGGCTTGGCAGTTCGGGCTGGACTGTTCCCATGAGGCACAGGGTCAAGACTGATTTGCATATGGCTGGGTTCAAATTGGAATGGCATGGTGAGCAAACAAACAATGGATTTAGGCCCAGATCTCTGTACTGGGGTGAATGTATGACATTGTTCTGCATTCTGTCCATCAACTGTTGTTTTTGCATTTGTCATCCCGATTGGGACGTGTATGCCCAGACGTGGGTCCCGTGCTCTCCATGCCACTGGAATCAAGCTATCCTGGCTGAAGAGGGGTGAAACCTCGAAACCGGTCCTAGGATGCTTGTTTCTAGTCCAGGGAGGACCTGGCTTGGCAGTTCGGGCTGGACTGTTCCCATGAGGCACAGGGTCAAGACTGATTTGCATATGGCTGGGTTCAAACTGGAATGGCATGGTGAGCAAACAAACAATGGATTTAGGCCCAGATCTCTGTACTGGGGTGAATGTATGACATTGTTCTGCATTCTGTCTATCAACTGTTGTTTTAGCATATAAGAAGGTCAGGGCCAAATGGATAATTCCAGCTTTTTGCAATCTAGGAACCAGGCAGCATTTGTATGCCTACAGGATTCTGCAAATCGATACAAACCAATATATAGTTTTTGCTGTTTCCAGGTTCCTGTGTTCTATGTGGCGAATCAGGCACAAACTTAGTTCCTCATCAACCAACTCAAGTGACATAGAGCCTGAGGCAGCATATCACTAACTGTTAATTGTCATGTTCATGAGGTGCTGTGCCCCATTTTCCTGTTAAATTTGCACTTTATGAATGTGGGGTTTTGCACAGTCTTTTACTTGACGTTTAAAGTCCTCATTGCAGAAACATCCCTGTCTGATCAGTGGTACATCTTAATATATTTTAGATTACTTTTTACTGAATGTTTTTATTTATATGTAATTTATAATGTTTTTATTGATTTGAAATGTCTTTTTTATCTGTTCTTTTATAGCTGTATGCCGAAATAAAGATTTGATGATGAAACCTAAACAGACCTTGTGCAAGATTGTACCATTATTGCTTGAAGGGGACTACCAGCCACTTCAATCAATCAATCAATCAATCAGGGGTTGGTGAAGCGCAGCTACTCACCCGCAAGGGTCTCAAGGCGCGTGGATGGGCGGCTCCGTTGAGTGCTGGGGTCATCCGAAGAGCCAGGTCTTGAGGTCCTTCCTGAACTGGAGCAGTGTAGGTGTTTGTCGGAGGTGGAGGGGGAGGTTGTTCCAGGCCTTGGCTGCGAGGTAGGAGAAAGACTTTCCTCCCGTTCTGGTCTTGTAGATGCGTGAGACAGTGGCCAGAGAGAGGTCAGCTGATCGGAGGTGTCTCTTGGGTGCGTGGAAGGAGAGACGGTTGTTTAGGTATGCTGGACCGATGTTGTGGAGCCACTTGAACTAATAATCCACATTTTTGCCCACAGGAAGGAGGAACTAAATATGTCTATAGGACCTGCCACAACTTCTAGAGCCTGAAAGTCAAGACACTCTTTAACTTGGGCAATAACCTCAGGTAATTGGGAATCTTGAGACACTTTTGCCCTATGAGGCTTAGACTCATATCGACCTATTCATAAACTGCATTTAGTAGTATATTTAGTAGTACTAAAATAGTAGTATTCCCATACATAAAATATTATTCATTAACCTATGTGCCGACGTCTCTGTCTTCAATTATCCTATCTTTTCTGAACATAGATCTCTGCCACGACTGTGGAGATCTCCGCACACACTCCTACATATTAGCAGTAAAGTGAAGTGGCTGGAAAATGGGGAATACTTACTACTAAATTAGAGGGGTTGAAGGTAGACTAAGGAGGGGTTTAGGGAGGGACATGCATTCACCCACAGAAGAGTAATTAATTACTATTTACAAACTCCACTTCTATAGTTATTAAAGCTAAAAAGAACCCAAAGTAGTGATAAATGTACTTCAGCTCAGACCTGGAGTAGGTCCAGCACCACGTGTAGCCAACCACAGGTACTACAAAACATTCCAACAGAAGTTAATGGCCAAAGGGACTTAAAATAAAATTCCATGGGAAATATAAATACATTTGATTTAACGTTACGAAATGTATATATAAATAAAACATAATAAGTATTTTACTATAAAATATTTTGGTAACCTCTTTTAGATTTACAAACATAACTTTACTTTATGAATAATATAGTTAAAGTTATTAAAATTCATTAAAAATACAACTTTTAATAAATAAATAAATATAAATATTTTACTTTAGGTGGGATTTTCTAAAATACATCTTTAGAAAAAAAGCTTTATCTTAATAGATTTCAAGTAATTAAATATTAATTCAATATTAAGTTATGGGGCATTTTTTTTTGCCCTACATTTAAAAGAAATATTTGAAACTATTTTACAATAATATACAGCATCAAAATATTTTTGCTATTTTTTTTTTAGTTTTATATAGCTTTATAGCCCACGGTAGCGGGCTATACTGCCATTAAAGGCCCACTTTCGCGTTAAAGGCCCGAGCCGAAGGCGAGGGCCTTCAACAAGGGAGCAGGCCTTTAATGGCCGGTATAGCCCAGCTACTGCAGGCTATAAAGCTAGTAGAACATTCCGCCCCATCAGGGCAGAATGTTCTAATTGGTAAAACAAAGGCCTCAGGCTCTGTGAGGTCTTTGTTCATAGCTGTTGCTGTGAATGTGATACAGCTAACAGCCATGCAGGGCCAATGCTGCTAGCTATTGAACATTCACAGCAAGAGCTGTGAAAAGGGGCTCAGTTCAGCCCCTGGTTCTCCCCAGCTCGGCTGAACTGCTTTTTGTAGTTCATCCACGCCAGGGAGACCCAGGAGCTGAGCAGCATTCCCCCTACCTCCTTCTGGTGCTCAAGTGTCTCTGAGCTAGGGAGGAGCCTCTGCCTTTTGCTTTCCCTTGCCCACTCCATGTATTTTGGAGAGACAGGGAACGAGAACGGCAGAGGCTGCTTATAAGAACTTTGAAACGTTGAGTGCAGTAGGCCTATAGCAGTTCTTATGGGCTGCTGCAGCTCCATTGTCTTCAATGGAGCTCTCAACATTCCAATATATTAATAAACTTTTACACTTTTTTCTAATACTTTTTACCATAGGGCGATCTTTGCTCGGTGGTGGAGATTTCTGCCTGTGTGTGAAAATGTACTAGTAGTTACTTTATAGTCGGAAATTAGGCTTCCCTCTCTGAAATGGTGTCTAGCCTACAGTAGTGCATTTTCTGCAAAGTGTGAGAGTAATCTTACATGAGTAGATTTGCTCACGTGTAAGTTTACCTTTGGGAACAGGTCCTATAGTCATCTGTATCATCCTGATTAATTGACTCCAGGTGAGGCTGTTGGCATGAGCATGCAGTGCTATGCTCACTGCCTTGTCAACAACATCTTGCAGCTCAGTAGAGGAAAAATTAAATTCTGGAAGGGCCAGCTTTACCATCATAAATATAATGACTCTTTGAGGCACCTTTCTTCCCTTCCATGGTCTTAACAACAATGGCCTGCTGAGCTATGGCCAATAACTATCCTTTCAGTTCACACCAATTACAATCCTCGACTGTAAGTCACTTTCCGAAAGCTAGAACAGACTGCCGATGGGCACCTGCTGATACAAGGTCCCCTGTGGCTGCATGCTCCACCGACAGATGCCCCACTTACCGCTACAGCAGGCAAAGTGGGGCCAGCAAGAGAGCAACGCCTGGTAATAAAATAGAGCTTATTTCGTAAGCACTAATTAAGAAACCTGAAACAAACAGAAGATAAGCATAAGCGCTTACCTTAATGAAGACTCTCCATGTCCTCCTGACAACAGAAAACAGGAAAATCTTTCCCTCAGAATGTGGTATACCAGAAGGGAAGAGGACAGGAGAGGTTGAGGGGTATAACAGGGATCAAAATGGTTGTAGGACTAAAAACTAGTTTCTTGTTCTGTATGGTCATTGTGTAAAATGGAGGGCATTCAATGCTACCTGTCTCTTGGGTGGGATCCATCCTCGCATGGTGAAGACTGGGATGAGAAAGGGAAGATGTAAAGGGTAATGTGTATAATGTGTATTTAAAATAGGCCAGTGAAAATGTGACAGGACCTTGTAAGAACTACTTTTGATATAACTAAGCCTTGTTCTGAGTTTCAGGTGTACGATTTGATTTTACTTATATTGAGTCTCAAACTTGACATTTGAAATAGGTTACACAATCATTTGAATACAATGCTTCTGTAGTTTGTGGAAAATTCCTGGAATACCTAAATGGCGAGATTTAACTTCATATGAAAATATTTTCAGACCGAGGGCCAAATTCACAAAGATTCAAATGGCCTACTCTTGGAGTACTCCTGACCTACTGCTGAGTTCACATGGTAAGTATAGAGTACTCCTAACTTACTCCTGAAAGTGCCGAGTAAGTCAGGAGTACTACTCGAGTAAGTCAGAGTAAAATGTTTGTTAATTAGGCCCTTCGCTTTTATGTCATCCAAGCCAGAGATCAACAACTGCTTTCGTCTACAGCCTTCGTGGGCTGTGATGAAATACAAGTCTCAAGGGAGGAAAGTGAACACGCAAACAAGAGTAGTGATGAGTCCATGTAAATCAACAAGTAACAAATAAACTGAGTGGTAGTAAAAAAACATATATTACCTGAATTTGTGAATGGCCCCAAATTTATTTTATAATTTCCTGTTGCATTTGCAGGGATCTGGAGAGCTCTTGACCCGGAACAGTACTATTTAAAAAAAAGCACAACCTCTGTTATAGACACCATGGCCATTTTTCATTTACCTGGAGTAATTCATGTTATTGTTGTCAATTTGGTACTTACTGGTGTGCAGTTAGTGTCATAGTCGCAGAAGCTCACTTCACAGTGCATGTAAACGTAGCTGTAATAACTATTAAATCTAAACAACTGGACAGAGAACTGTCCTAGTGAATAGCCACCATTCTGAATAACTGTGACAGTATGATCTTGAGGATTTGGACAGCTGTGGAAACAGAATCATAAATGTTTGTGCATTGCTTGAAGATGTAATAGATAAGAAAACATCTGCTGTTTTGGCTCTTAAAGTACAAACTCCTACAGACACAACCCAATAGTTAAAACTTAAAATTGCTGCACTTTTCATAATAGGTTAGTGTTACCCAAATCAATGGTGCTCGATTTATTGACATTTGAAGGATGAAAACTCTGAGTGGCCAGCCATGATTTTATCCTGTGGCCGTCAGGTTGCATGCAAAAACTAGAAGAATACGTCTAACTCACAAAACACTCATAGAGGTTAGGTTTGGTTAGAATTTCAGGTTCGAGGCTCTAGCAGAACAAAGACCACGGGTTATAGAAATAGTAGGATTATTGCAGGGATTGAAACACTGAATGAAACATTTTGGGTCACTGAGCAGTGCATGAGGGAATGTCCTTCACATGGAAATAACTGTCATTCAGCAACAAATCCTGTGCTGACTTGTTAAAACAGTTCAATGGGTCCGTCCAGACTACTGAGATCTATACACAAACTGTAGGACAAAGACTTCACTCCATATGGATTAAGTCACCCTATTCACCTTTTAAAGGCGATACAATTACTATAACTGACAGATAGGAGACAGCAAGGCTAACCATTAACTTACTTATTTATTTATATATTTGAGGAGTCTTCTAAATCACTAGGTGGACATGTACTGTTACTTTAGTATAGAAAATCTAGAACTGGCTAGCTCAAAGAATAATTTATTGTCTGTCTTAATTGGGGAGATAGGTTCCATAGCCACTCCCTATCCAAACATTTGTTAACTTTCTTAGCTTAGAAAAATAATCTATTTTATTGAGTGGGGCGTGGCCTGATGCAGATGTTCTGAGACGTGGATTATGGCGCTCCCGGCGGTGCTCTCTCATCTGGCCCTATCCTGATGACATTTGGAGCCCTTGTTGCTGGGAGGGGTTGGGGATCTGATATCCCTGCCCCTACCCCCTGAGAGACACAGAAGGTGCGACCTTGTATTCTCCGGCCCGCACTGGTAACCGGGCTGGCTCTGCACTCCAGGCTGCGCACAAGATGGTGGTGCCCGGACTTAGTGGCCACTGGGGCGTGGCCCGAAGAACCTGATTTGGCCGCAAGGGACCCGGCTTCGTTGCATTAGAGGTGGAGAGGGGAACAGACCCTAACCCTCGCCCAACCGGGGGCGTCCTGCAGGGTAATAAACAGAGCCCGTAGAGGCAATTCAGAGGAGGAGGTGGGCGGCTCGAGTTGGAGAAATGGAGAGCAGCGGCGATCACCTGGGGAGCCTGACGGGGGTTGTTCGTGCTGCTTAACAGCTGGCACCACCTGGTGCTTTCCTCGGATCCCTGGCCATGGGGGTGAGGCTTGTGGGATGCCTTGTGCGATCAGTGGATTGAGTGTCTGAGGCCAGTGCAGCAATGGACTGCAACCTAAGTGCTGATTTAGGTAGGAAGGCCTGTGCAGCTCTGGGGGGGCTTGCTACCTCACTGATGGTTGTGGAGTGCTGTTGAAGCTGGTGGGTGCCGAAAGTCACTGGCCCTGGAGATGCAGTGAAGCGGATCTGCCTGTGCAACTGGCGAGGACGCAGTACTGCCTGCCTGTTGGCAGGGACTGAGGCCTGGTGCTTTTTGTGACCTCCCTGAGACTTTCACTATCCCTGGGCACTGTTGGGCCATCCTCCTACATTACGAGCAAGGTTTCCACCTGCTATATGTGAGGGCTGCAAGGGCGAGCAAGTACTGGGACCTCGTTCACTCTGCTTCTGACACTGCCTTCTACTGTTTTGTACATGGGAGCTCTCACACCTCCTGTGCTGTATTTGGTGAGGGCTCTGGGGCTCCTTCATAGGCGGAGGTAGTGACTGGACCCTTGGGAGATCCCTTGTAGGACTCTACTTCACTGTGTTTGTCCTCCTGCTCCAGAGGGCAGAGATTCAGTGTGCCCACAGTGCGCCATCCCACTGCAGCGAGGCGGTGTTGGGCCACTGGAGATCTAAAGAATAAAACTGACAGGGGTACTGGAATGGATCTGGGTCTTGGAGGCCCAAGCAGAAGACTCTGAGGGGCGTGCCCGCAGGAATAATATTCGAGCAGTGGGACTCACTGAGCGTGTGGGAGTAACAGACATGGGAACATTCCTGGAGGACTGACTCAGGTAAGTGGTGTCCCTGGAGGGCCTGTCCCCTTTCTTTGCCCTGGATCGGGCGCATTGAGTGCCGGAGCCCCCACCTCCCAGGATGGGGCACCTAGGCCAACGGTTGCACGCCTCCTCCATTTTCTGAATTACAAACACATTACGAAATGTGCTAGGGAGATTGTTGAGCTGAAAATTGAAAAAGATAAAGTTATGATTTTCCCTGACTTTACCCTGGCAGTTCGGAGACAGAGGGCCTTATGTACGGAGGCCAAGAGTAAGCTTCCTGACTTGGGCATTAGATATGCCATGCTGTACCCAGCCAAAGTTCAAGCAGTCACTGCTCAAGGAATTCAATTTTTCTCAGACCCCCAGGAGGTCTGGAACTGACTGGAGCTAAAACCACTGGTAGGCGGTGCACAACGTCCCAGACTTGGCCCTGTGCCAAATGCTTGCGAGACAGCCCACCTACAGTGGCTCAGGTTCAGCGTGATCATCACAGCGCAGTGGATCTGGCTGCAAAGCTCACAACTCTAGACTGTGTGAGACTGTCCTCACCTTTGAGAGATGATGCGGAGGACAAGAACTCGGGCCGGATACGGAGTCCACCCTGGACAGCGCCCATAGTGAGGAAAGGCTGCGTTTAACTCCGCAGGCTGCTGATGATCTGCACTAAAACTTTGGCCTTGTGTTACAGTGGGAGGAAAAGGGGGAGTTTTGGGGGATGCCTGTCTTCCTTGTTCAGAGTGGGCAGTTGCCTGAGGGGTGCATGCAATGGGGGAGTAGGTTCTCTGCAGGGTATTTGGTTGGATGGTGAGTTGCTCTGCTGGGACTCCCCTCTTTCATTGGGGACTGCGTCTTACTGCTGTTGCCCCATACATTGCGGAGTAGGTGGTTTCTATGCCTTAGTGATTGCTTCTTTTGTGTGTTTTTGTTTAGACGGGGGGATGTTGCCTTACTATCCTGGGGTGGGGATCTTGGGGTGTTCATTTTTGGGATATCTGCCTCCCCTCTAGATTCTGCTGGAGTGTAACTTGGCATTGTCCTTTCTCTGCGCACTATTGAGGGCTCTTGATGGGGGTAACACTGATAATTACAAAATAATCTCCTGGAATGTGCGTGGCTTGAATAATATGACTAAGCACTACAAAATCCTGGCATATCTAAAGCCACCTGGGATCCATATAGCCTTACTTCAGACATTTAAATGTGCGGGAGGGAGTGGCTCAATGTAAAAGGTGGCTGGGCCATGCCATCTGTACAATGTTCTCGGCCTTTGCTAGAGGGAAACGCCACTGGGGGCTAGGATATTGGTTGCCCCATCACCATCCGCGAGAACGGGATTACTCCTACCATTTGCTGTACAGGCACTGCATGTTCATTTGGATACTTTCCTGTGCTCGCCCGATATACTAGATGTGATCTCAGGAGTGGAGTACTTGTCTAGAACCATCTCTGATCATAACCTTCTTTTTTATCTATGCAACGGAGCAGCATGCTTACTTGCATCCCACACTGGCGTCTGAAGGACATCAGTTTGAAGGATCTGGTGTTCCGGGAAACTATTGGGGAGGGGATCAAACAGTATTTTGCAGAAAATAAGGGTTCTGCATCTTTGGCGCTCACGGAATGGGAGGCCTTTAAGGTAGTCATCCAAGGCCTGTGTATATTGGAGTCAGCTGGAGTTCGCTGCACCCTGCTGACGAAGATTGCTACATATGAGCAATCGCTCTGAGAGTTCGAGCAACTACAACCTGAGCACCCAGACCTCCAGCAGGCCTTACTGGAGGCCAAAGAGAAGGTGGCAGAACAAGTGGAGTGTCTCTGCTGTCTTCATTACATGGAGTATATGATTTGTGCACACAATGAGAGGGATAAGACTGGTTCTGTATTGGCGTGGCTGGCCAACCCTGCCATGCATGGAGCTCTGAACCTGGAGTTAGACGTGGCTGCTGGGGATAGGCTCCATAGGCAGGATGACATTAATCACGTCTTTGTTGATGATTCTGCTAGGTTACATGCCAGCAATGGCAGAGTGCGGGGACCCTGTATTTGGAGTTATCTGGAGAACCTCCAGCTGCGCCAACTCCCACCAGAGGAGGCTGAAGACTTGGGTAGGGAGGTATTGTTGGAGGAGATTAGAGCAGAGATATGACGAATGGCTCGGGGCAAGGTTCCGGGGATGGATGGGCTTCCAGTGAAATTTTATATGGCCTACATTGAAATTCCCCCGCCGCCTGGCTACCGTGTTCCAGGAGGCGTTAGAGACTCGGGTCCTGCCCCCCACTTTAAGAGAGGCTCTCATTGTTCCCCTGCTGGGAAGCCGGCTCAGATGTGACAGCGTATAGACTGTTATTGATGTTAAATGTCGATTTCAAGAACCTCAGTAGCATCCTGGCTCAGCGATTGCTGCCTCATATGCCGGGCCTGATCCACACTGACCAATTGGGATTTATCCCTGGCCGTAATATGGCTGCCAACATCTGGAGAATTGCTGACTATCTTGAGAGATGACCCCCTTCTCCCAGAGTGGACTGGCTGTTGGTTAGTTGACATCAAAAAGGCTTTTGAAAGCCTGGAATGGGACTATCTCTGAGCTGCCATGCTCCGGCTGGGATTGGGTGTAGTTTTATGGAATGGACTAGCTAGGTTTGTGTGTCTCCTACAGCACAGGTCTGCATGGGGACGACTATCTCAGAGCAATATAAAGTGGAGAGGGGAATTCTGCAGGGTTGCTCACTGTCCTCTATCGCGGTGGAGATGCTGCCATGCAGGTACCGTACTGGTGTGCTCTACACTGGTATTCTGTCTTGTGGGGTAACTTAGTATATATCCCTGTACACCCATGAGATGGTTCTCTTTCTTGGGGACTTGCGTACAGACCCTGAGAGAGCAGTGCAACTCCTAACGGATTTGGGGAGGCCTCCGACCTGCGCGTCAACTGGCTCAAGCCCAGCTTATTCCCGGCCCGAGCAGACCTGTGCAAACCCACAAATGTGTGCAGCATGCACTGGGAACAGGGAGCAGTGCAATACCTGGTGATCTGCGTGCATTGAACTGTCCCTGAATTATTTGAGGGTAATGTGGGATCAGCTGTGGCGGCATTTCGGGCTAGCACAGGAGTCTGGCAGTTGCATCCAATCTCAGTGGATGGCCGAAGAGAGATATCTAAAATGATCGCCTTGCCCTGTCTGCTTTATTTCTCAACAGTACTTCCAGTGCTTGTACCCAGAGGACTATTTTGGGAACTGGACACGATCCTGATTAACCTCATTTGGAGCAAGGGATGCCAGCGACTGGAATTGGCTACACTGCAGTGTGAAACCACGCTTGGGGGAATGGGTGCCTCTAACTTCGGATCTTATTACCTGGTGGCCCAACTGCAATGGTGTTTGGGGTGGTTTTGGGGGCTGGGGCACATGGAGGCAGCACGCCTCCCGGATGCACCTGACCAGGCCCTTCTCCGGACTCTGTTCTGTGACCCAAAAGGCGACATCTACTGCGGCAGAACCTAAAGGTACGCCGGCACTGTTGGCTATGGGTGCTCCACCAGACACCGACGTGTGCTCCCTATTTCCTGGAGCTGCCACTTCAAGAACTGCTTATGCGAGTTGGGGGATTGAGCGTGGGTGCCTGCAAGAGTGGCAGCGGGTGTAGACACAGTAAGGGTGTTTTATGCTGATGGAAGGTTGCACTCCTTCGAGGACGTCTGGGAGGACTTTGACCTCCCAACGGGACAGTTTCTGCTGCATGGGACTCTAACTGCAGCTGTACGAGGACTATGGGGACAGCAGGATTCTGAACCCCCAACACAACGTATTTGGCAATTTCTTTGTGAAGCTATTGTCACTCGGCAGCGTGTAACGGGCTTTATGAAGTGCTATGAGCAGACATGGTATTGCCTCTCACTCACCTGCAAGAAATATGGGAGACTGATTTGGGGTCTCCTTTGTCAGATGGCGACTGGCTCAAAATGAGGGAAGCTGCATGTAGGGTGTCCCACAATGCCTGTTTCAAGTAAGGTTGGACGGAATTTGCGGAATTGCGTTCCGCGAAATTCCGCGAAACGGCAAAAAATCTCCGCGAGCACGCGGAATTTCGCGTGCTCGCGGAGATTTTGCTGCGCCCCTTTATATCTGTAAGTGCTTCCTGTTGAGGTTTAATTTTTGTGACAGGAGCATCATGCCAGCCCAGAATGAATCCTGCCCTGCATATTTATCCATAAGATGAGTCCGTTTTGTGCAATACCTCTACTCAACTGGAGAACTTTCTACTGGCTAATCAGTAAGTGCTACCTCGTTGGGAAAATGTATAGTGCCTTTCCTACACTACAGCTGCAAAGGACCAGAAGAATTGTCTCCAGTGACCTGTGTGTCTAACTTTGCCACCGCGCCGAAAGCGCCGGGGTCCTTTGATTAAGCTGTCCATCATAGTGGGGAAAGGGCGGGAAGACGTTGCATACCGCTAGTGTATGTGGGGCGAGGCCAAACGGGTGGGGCTTCTAGGCCCGTTCACATGCCTCTTGTTTATAAAGGGTCAGAGCAGGATCTCAGCGGCAGACGAGGAGAAGGAACCTCCTGGTCACAGGAACTACACGAGGATTGCGCTCGAAATCAAGGATGCAAAGACCTCCATCAAGGATTACAGCTAGCTTTTCAGGGTGGCAATGGAGAGAAGGCACATCTGCTTAATCACGCTCACGAATTCTACACGAGAATTGCGCTCGAGAAAATCAAGGATGCAAAGACCTCCATCAAGGATTACAGCTAACTTTTCACGTTGGAAATGGAGAGAAGGCACATCTGCTTAACCACGCTCACGAATTCTGCACACCTACCCTGCATATTTATCCAAGAAGATGCCTCCGTTTTGTGCAATACCTCTACTCAGCTGGAGTACTTTCTACTGGCTAATCAGTAAGTGCTACCTCGTTGGGTAAATGTATAGTGCCTTTCCTACACTACACTACAGCTGCGTAAAGGACCTGAAGAATTTTCCCCAGTGACCTGTGTGTCTGTAACTTTGCCACAGCGCCGGGGTCCTTTGATTAAGCTGTCCATCATAGTGGGGAAAGGGCGGGAAGACGGTGCATACCACTAGTGTATGTGGGGCGAGGCCAAACGGGCGGGGCTTCTAGGCCCGTTCACATGCCTCTTGTTTATAAAGGGTCAGAGCAGGATCTCAGCGGCAGACGAGGAGAAGGAACCTCCTGGTCACGGGAACTACACGAGGATTGCGCTCGAGAAAATCAAGGATGCAAAGACCTCCATCAAGGATTACAGCTAACTTTTCAGGGTGGCAATGGAGAGAAGGCACATCTGCTTAACCACGCTCACGAATTCTACACGAGAATTGCGCTCGAGAAAATCAAGGATGCAAAGACCTCCATCAAGGATTACAGCTAACTTTTCAGGGTGGCAATGGAGAGAAGGCACATCTGCTTAACCACGCTCACGAATTCTACACGAGAATTGCGCTCGAGAAAATCAAGGATGCAAAGACCTCCATCAAGGATTACAGCTAACTTTTCACGTTGGAAATGGAGAGAAGGCACATCTGCTTAACCACGCTCACGAATTCTGCACACCTACCCTGCATATTTATCCAAGAAGATGCCTCCGTTTTTGTGCAATACCTCTACTCAGCTGGAGTACTTTCTACTGGCTAATCAGTAAGTGCTACCTCGTTGGGTAAATGTATAGTGCCTTTCCTACACTACACTACAGCTGCGTAAAGGACCTGAAGAATTTTCCCCAGTGACCTGTGTGTCTGTAACTTTGCCACCGCGCCGAAAGCGCCGGGGTCCTTTGATTAAGCTGTCCATCATAGTGGGGAAAGGGCGGGAAGACGGTGCATACCACTAGTGTATGTGGGGCGGGGCCAAACGGGCGGGGCTTCTAGGCCCGTTCACATGCCTCTTGTTTATAAAGGGTCAGAGCAGGATCTCAGCGGCAGACAAGGAGAAGGAACCTCCTGGTCACGGGAACTACACGAGGATTGCGCTCGAGAAAATCAAGGATGCAAAGACCTCCATCAAGGATTACAGCTAACTTTACAGGGTGGAAATGGAGAGAAGGCACATCTGCTTAACCACGCTCACGAATTCTACACGAGGATTGCGCTCGAGAAAATTAAGGATGCAAAGACCTCCATCAAGGATTACAGCTAACTTTACAGGGTGGAAATGGAGAGAAGGCACATCTGCTCAATCACGCTCACGAATTCTACACGAGGATTGCGCTCGAGAAAATCAAGGATGCAAAGACCTCCATCAAGGATTACAGCTAGCTTTTCAGGGTGGCAATGGAGAGAAGGCACATCTGCTTAGCCACAACCTCGCTCACAAAATTTGAGCTTCAACTCGGGCACCTGCTTTATTTATACCCGAATTCCGTTCCGCTCGCGGATCGCGGAAGTTTCGACATTTCCGCGTTCCGCGCAGAACGCGGAAATGCCGAAATTTTGCAAGTTCCGCGAGCGGAACGGAATTTGCCGCCCAGGGTTAGTTTCAAGCTCAATCACTATTATATTTTTCACTGGGCATATCTTACCCCCCAAAAGCTAAACACCTACTTCCTACTTACAGTGCATGAGTGACCATGGTGCCATGCGGAGGGTGGCGGTCTACCCCACATACTGTGGAGCTGTGTCCACCTGACCTCTTATTAGTCCAAGGTGTTGCACTTAGTGGCTGAGATCATGGAGCACACATTGGACCTCTCCCCTAGGCTATGTGCTGGGGATCTTTGCATGGCCGGCTAAATATAAAGTAACATCCAGATTCATTGATCTGGCCTAGGTTCTGGCAAAGCGGCAGATAACAATGGGTGGGCTGGGAGGGGTGCACGTTATTGAGAGAGGCACTCCAGGGTAGCAGGCTTATGGATTTTGTGCGGGCTTGAGAGGAGTTGACAGATGCGACGAGGGCCGGAGAGGACGAAGAAGAAGATGGTGAATCCAAGCCACCACCGCACCCACCGGGGTAGGACGCAACTACCTCAGATGCATACTACTCAACACCCGCTCCACCCACAAGCACTCCATCGAACTCTGGGACCTACTCAACTCATCCTCCCCGGACGTCACCTTCCTGACGGAGACCTGGATGAACCCCTCCTCGGCACCCGACATCGCCATAGCCATCCCGGACGGCTACAAGATCACCCGCAGGGACCGCACCAACGGAGCAGGAGGAGGAATCGCCATCATCCACAGGAACACCCTCAGAATCTCGACCAGCACCGATGACACCCTCAGCGCCGCCGAACACCTGCACGTCCAGATCCACACCGATCCCAACACCACCCTCAGAGGAACCCTCATCTACAGAGCCCCCGGACCCCGGCCACAGTTCAGCGACTCCATTGCCGGCTTCGTCAGCACGCACGCCCTTGTATCCACGGACTACATCCTCCTCGGAGACCTGAACTTCCACCTCGAGAACACCAACGACAGCAACTCCACCACCCTGCTCGACAACCTCGCCAACCTCAGACTCAAACAGCTTGTCACGACTCCCACCCACTCCGCCGGACACACGCTCGACCCCATCTTCTCCGCCAGCAACCACGTCACCTTCAGCCACACCACCGAACTCCACTGGACCAACCACCGCTGCATCCACTTCACCTTCGAGAAACCCACCACGCACCACCACCCACAACGGATCCCCCGCCGCAGCTGGAACAAGGTCACCGAAAACCAGCTGATCGCCACCCTCGCCCGAAACCCACCAACCGGCACCACCGACACTGCTGCCCGCAACCTCAGGCAATGGATCAACGACTGCGCCAACACCCTCGCCCCGATCAAGAAACCCTCAAACAGACGCACCAACAGAAAAGCCATCTGGTTCACCGCCGACCTCCAGGCATCCAAGCAGACCTGCCGAAGACTCGAGAAGAAGTTTCATCACGAACAGACACCGGACAGCAATGCAGCCCACAAGAACGCCATCCGCAGACACCACCAACTCATCCGAACCGCCAAAAGGACCTCCTTTAAGGAACGCATCGAAAACAACGTACACAACAGCAAAGAGCTCTTCAACATCGTGAAGGAACTCTCCAACCCCAGCTCCAACTCCAACGACATCCTGCCGTCACAAGACCTCTGCGACTCCCTAGCCACCTTCGTTCACTGCAAGATCACAGATATCCACGACAGCTTCAACAACCAGGCCACCCCCGACAGCCACCAACACCTCAGACTCACCGTCCTCCAGCCACACCGACCTCCTGCTCTCCTGGACCCACGTCAACGACGACGACACCATCAAAATCATGAACACCATCCACTCCGGCTCACCATCCGACCCCTGCCCGCACCACATCTTCAACAAAGCAAGCTCCACTATCGCACCCCATCTCCGGAAGATCGTCAGCAACTCCTTCGAGACCGCCATCTTCCCGGAGAGCTGGAAGCATGCCGAAATCAACGCCTTACTCAAGAAACCCAAGGCGGACCCTAAGGACCTCAAGAACTTTCGGCCCATCTCCCTACTCCCGTTCCTGGCGAAAGTCATCGAGAAGATTGTCAACAGGCAACTGACCGCTTCCTCGAGGAGAACAATACCCTGGACCCGTCCCAATCAGGATTCCGCAGCAACCACAGCACCGAAACTGCCCTCATTGCCGCCACCGACATCAGGACCCTGCTGGACAATGGAGAAACCGTGACCCTCATCCTCCTGGACCTTTCGGCCACCTTCGACACCGTCTGCCACCACATCCTACGCACATGCCTCCACAACACAGGGATCTGCGACAAAGCCCTGGACTGGACCACCTCCTTCCTCACCGGCAGAACCCAGAGTGTCTGACTCCCTCCATTCCGATCTGAAGCCACCAAGATCATCTGCGGCGTACCCCAAGGATCATCCCTCAGCCTGACACTTTTCAACGTCTACATGGCACCGCTCGCCAACATAGCCAGATCGCACGACCTCAACATCATCTCATATGCCGATGACACCCAGCTGACCCTCTCCCTCACCAAGGCCCCCACCACCGCCAAAACCAACCTCCACAAAGCAATGAAGGCCATCGCCGAATGGATGAAGAACAGCCGCGCCTGAAACTGAACTTGGACAAGACGGAGGTCCTCATCCTCGGCTCCACCCCCTCCGCCTGGGACAACTCCTGGTGGCCGGCCACACTGGGAGCTGCACCGACAACCACCGACCACGCACGCAACCTGTGGTTCATCCTAGACTCATCGCTATCAATGACCCAGCAAGTCAACGCCGTCTCCTCCTCCTGCTTCAACACCCTCCGCATGCTCCGCAAGATCTACAGATGGATCCCCACTGGAACCAGAAGGACGGTCACCCAGGCCCTCGTCAGCAGCAGACTGGACTACGGCAACGCCCTCTACGCGGGAAGCAGGGCCAAACTCCAGAAACGACTACAACGCATACAGAACGCCTCTGCACGCCTCCTCCTCGACATCCCCCGCCACAGCCACATCACAGCCCACCTGAGAGACCTGCACTGGCTCCCCGTCAACAAGAGGATCACCTTCAAGCTCCTCACCCACGCTCACAAGTCACTCCACAACACCGGACCAGCATACCTCAACGAACGACTCATCTTCTACACCCCGAACCGCCAGCTTCGCTCCGCTGACCTCGCCCTTGCCACGGTTCCACGCATCCGCAGAACGACCGCCGGCGGCAGATCATTCTCCCACCTCGCCGCCAAGACATGGAACACCCTCCCCATCCACCTGCGGCAGACCCAGGACCTGCTGACCTTCAGGAGACTTCTCAAGACCTGGCTGTTCGAGCAGTAGCAGCTCCCCCCCACCCCCCCCCCAGCGCCTTGAGACCCTCACGGGTGAGTAGTGCGCTTTACAAATGTTTGATTGATTGATTGAATCAGATTAGTTGTCCTGTGCACTGACCTAAGGGCGATTTCCGGCTGCAGGAGGCCACCAGGTGATGAAGGTTGGTCATGACAGACCAGGTTGGAGCCCGCAAAGCGTGGTGAAGGAGTGGGTGCTGATGGAGCAAGAACTCACAATGAGACTCGCTCGTAAGCAATCCTCTCATAGTATTAATTAATTAAACTTTGTAATGTCTTTACTAATAAATACACACACAAACACAGTATCCAAGTGAAGCTTGCCTATGTGTTTAAACTAATAAGTAATGCTTGTCTATTCCAAAATGGCCGCTAAAGCGCGGGAATTCCATTGCGCATGTGTCAACCATATCACGTGGTATGACGTCTTTCTTTGCTTGGAGGGAAAACTTTGCTTCTGCGCACTGTGTATTAAAATGGCTGCTTAATGTTCTCATGTGCTACAGCTTGCGTATATGTTGCAATTAAAACTGTGGTATTTTAATGCTACTAATGCAGGATAGATTTATAATTAAATGGGATAGAGTAGAAATAGGGGGTATACAGTGAAGACATTTATTTGTGATTTTAATGTTTTCTTCTTTGACTTTTTGTTAGTTCGTAAAATGGGGCCTGGGTTAACGGAACGGCAGCTTGAAGCCAATGAGATGTGCGCATGCACTCTGAAAATCAAGGCACAGCGATGAAGTCAACTTGGAAGTCATCCAAGGCCGTGACCTGTTGGCCAACTCCACTACATCAGCGATGTTCTTGCAAATGCAACATTTTACATACTTTGTATTAAACTTTGTCGTGAGACAGGTGGGAAATAAAGCAAATGTATTAATTGTGAGGGGCGGTATTTAAAAACAATGGGCTTAAAGAAAGTGAACTAAATTGACATGGTGTGAGGATCAACCCCCTGTCCCCGTCCAATCAGAAGTAGTGGGCCCATAATTTTGAAACATTAATGGGAGGTACCTGGGTGTAGAAGGGTATAATAGATATAGAATTAGCTAATTAGCTAGATCAGGCTTAAGCTCAGACACGAGAGATCAGGCTTTGGTGCTTGATGAGCTGATCGATTGCAGACTGAACCGCTGTCCAGAGAGGTCCTGAGGTGGGGGTGGCGGATTCCATTAGAAGGAAGAGACGGAAGATATCAAGGAGGAGCGAAGTATCAGAGAGGGGAACGACGCAGGCGTCGTTGATAGAGAGGTCACCTATCCTGTCCTGAACCTGGTCCGGAGGTCTTTGGTCTTCATCCTTCCTGGGACCTATCTTTCCAACTCCTTGGCCTAGGGATTTGGTTCTCACATCTTTAGGTAAATATAAATGCAACCTTTAGCTGTGCTGCTGTCTCTATCTTCTTCTTTCTGAGCGACCGTCATTGATCGATAAATTGATTATTAGTGTACTTCATCCTTGATATACGATTAAGTATTATGTGGTTTGTAATTTTACTCTGCTAAATTTTAGATAAACATTTTAAAACTTCCTGACTCAGTGATTATTTCAGGATTATGATTTGTATTGAATGTCACTCATTTTAAATTTCCCAGTTATCAAAGGGTCCATTGGTAAGTCATTACTCTTCAATCAGAAAAGTAATTGGTAGCAGGGATATTGATAAAGAGTACAACTGACCCACCAGCGGAAATTGCTAGCGTAGTATGAATGAATGGGCCCAGGTGAGTATTCGGTGTATGAATGCGTGTTGCTAGTAACCCGCTGGATCAGTTTTCTGATTAGCAGAGGATGGTTGCACTTTGTTAATTGGGTAATGAGAATCTTTTTTTTTTAAACTAACATCCGCTTGTTTAAAAGTTTGGTTTTATGTTGTCCAGAATACCCCGGGGAAAATTTGAATAGCGGATGGTAAGTGGAAGCCATACTGCAGTGAGGTTATCTGTCAGGCAGAAATAGTACTGAAAAGTTAAGCAGGGCTATCAGTATTTGTTAGGGACTTTATACGTGTGAGTGATAGCAAAGGAATACGCTGGTAAAAATTTGATGTTATATCACCTAGAAAGGGTAACATTAAAGAAGTAGCAGGTATTTCTGAAGCTTACGTGAAGAGTAAACGGAAGGGTTTTACTCGTCGTGTATGTTTAGTAAACGGAAAGGTTTTACTAAGTGTGAGAGAAACTATCATTTCAAAATTTAGAGAAACTGACACGATAGCGAATGTTTTATGTTGTTAATGAATTTAAATAAGAAGTGTAGAGTAAATAAAGTTTTGCGTACGATTTTGTAAAGGGAGGGTCAGCTCCCGGAGAGGAAGCTGACGCCACAAAACGCCGCGCTGGGATTGGTTGAAACAGCGGGCGTGGAACGACTCTTGTAAAGGAGGGGTCAGTAGTCAGGAGTAATACTGACGTCACAGGTGTCGCGCTGGGATTGGTTGAAACAGCGAGGGACAGAGAAGCGCAGATTGTAAAGGAGGGGTCGTCAAACAGACGTCACTGAAAAGCCGCGTTAGGATTGATTTAGAGACAAATGTTAGCTGGAATTTAATTGGTTGTCAGCATAGAAGTCGAAATCTTAGTGGATAGTGGAGATTATATGTGGAAACGTGATCCGACGTTAACAGGAACCCGTCCAGACAGGAGATTCCTAGGTTTTGCAGAATATAATTCGATACATAGATATTTACCCAAAATGTATGGAGAAAAGAGAAAAATGTCATTTCTACAAAAGATTAAGAATTATTTTAAGAAGGATAAACCCATCAAAACTTGAGAAGGAATTATCATTCCACCAGCAAAAACGCCCACCTCATTCATGATGTAGGAGAGAGGTTATCATACTTGCGTATGGTTGAAAATTGGATAGAATATACCAAAAATGACGGAATATTAGCATTCCCAGAGAATGGTACTTTCAATGGGAGAATTCTTCAAAATTTAAGAATGAGGATGAATGACTTAGAACCCAGACCAAGATTAATTCAATATGAAGCACTAGAAGAATGGGAAACAGAGGCATTTGAACGTGACCGATCGAGAAGCAATAGGGGTTATAGGGGATTTTTTCCTAGATACCAAAATGAGTCAAGAGACGGTCAGATGAAACAGTGGAGAAGAGCGATGCTTACCGAGGGTTTATATCCAGTTTGTATAGCAGAAGAATCATTAGGGAGCAAATGCACAGTGAAGACATTTATTTGTGATTTTAATGTTTTCTTCTTTGACTTTTTATTAGTTCGTAAAATGGGGCCTGGGTTAAAGGAACGGCAGCTTGAAGCCAATGAGATGTGCGCATGGGCACTGAAAATCAAGGCGCAGCGATGAAGTCAACTTGGAAGTCATCCAAGGCCGTGACCTGTTGGCCAACTCCACTACATCCACGATGTTCTTGCAAATGCAACATTTTACATACTTTGTATTAAACTTTGTCGTGAGACGGGTGGGAAATAAAGCAAATGTATTAATTGTGAGGGGAGGTATTTAAAAACAATGGGCTTAAAGAAAGTGAACTAAATTGACATGGTGTGAGGATCAACCCCCTGTCCCCGTCCAATCAGAAGTAGTGGGCCCATAATTTTGAAACATTAATCAGAGGTACCTGGGTGTAGAAGGGTATAATAGATATAGAATTAGCTAATTAGCTAGATCAGGCTTAAGCTCAGACACGAGAGATCAGGCTTTGGTGCTTGATGAGCTGATCGATTGCAGACTGAACCGCTGTCCAGAGAGGTCCTGAGGTGGGGGTGGCGGATTCCATTAGAAGGTAGAGACGGAAGATATCGAGGAAGAGCGAAGTATCAGAGAGGGGAACGACGCAGGCATCGTTGATAGAGAGGTCACCTATCCTGTCCTGAACCTGGTCCGGAGGTCTTTGGTCTTCATCCTTCCTGGGACCTATCTTTCCAACTCCTTGGCCTAGGGATTTGGCTCTCACATCTTTAGGTAAATAAAAATGCAACCTTTAGCTGTGCTGCTGTCTCTATCTTCTTCTTTCTGAGGAACCGTCATTGATCGATAAATTGATTATTAGTATACTTCATCCTTGATATACGATTAAGTATTATGTGGTTTGTAATTTTATTTTACTCTGCTAAATTTTAGATAAACATTTTAAAACTTCCTGACTCAGTGATTATTTCAGGATTATGATTTGTATTGAATGTCACTCATTTTAAATTTCCCAATTATCAAAGGGTCCATTGGTAAGTCATTACTCTTCAATCAGAAAAGTAATTGGTAGCAGGGATATTGATAAAGAGTACAACTGACCCACCAGCGGAAATTGCTAGCGTAGTATGAATGAATGGGCCCAGGTGAGTATTCGGTGTATGAATGCTTCTTGCTAGTAACCCGCTGGATCAGTGCTGCCCCACATGGTGCCCCAACTCAATCAGTCAATTGGTCGCCTCAGTTCGCAGAAACTGGTGCAGCGCATGAAGTGGAGTAAAAGGGAGGTAGGTACCACAGGGTTCGGGGAGGGGAGGAGGGTGTTTGTTCTGCATGATCAAGGGGCCTTCCACCATTTGCATGGATGAGTTCTAAGATTACCTACTTATTTGGCTAGACTTGAGTATGCAACTTGGTTGGAGGGATGCTGGCCTTATTGTGGGGTGGTGTACTGTAATACTGGTAATACTATGTGGGGTGGTGTAGTCCCCCCCTTGATGTATGATGCGATGTACCTCCTTTTGTATATTGGATGTGGATTGCCATTTCAATAAAGTTTGTTTACAAAATAAATAAACAAGAATCCATTTTATTTTCTTAAAGAAATAGGAGAGATTGGATTAATAGAATGAGGATCTTGATTTATGTATGTAACTGTTTCATGCAGTATGATAACATGGTGGAAATCTGACTCTTTCTTCAGTTCAACACAATGGGGAATATTCACAAAGGCATTTATGACCGAGTTTACCTTGTTACTCCAACCAGGAATTCCTGGCTGGCAAAAATCAATTTACAGCAGCAGAGGTTTCTGCTACAAGTGCAAAGTGCACCACAGGCCTAAATCCCACCCAACGGATGGGCAGTGGGCATTTCAACACATGGTTTGACTTAAAAGTTTGGGAACACCCACAAATATGCATGTATGTGAATACATCCAGTCTCTGATCCTTCCTATTTTCACCCTGGAAAAGGTCGGCTATTTACCACCCCCAGTTTTCCACTATGGTGAACTCTGCATGGAAAGTCATATGACCTTTCCAGGAGTATGCCTGGAATCATGCATCTGCTGTAGCTTTCTAGGCCTACTCCACTTAATGTTTGTGAATAGAATATGTAGCTCTGCCTGTACTTTCGCTACTTTGTTGAATACGTGCCCTCCCATATTTGTTCAGCCAATATTTAATCACTAGCGAGATGGCAAAATTCAATTGTTTTGATTTGGACTGGTGTTGGCAGTGCAATTGCAAGCATGCTGTCTATCTCCACTTGCAGTTTTCAGCTACATTTACAATAACGTCGAGCAAATGTTGAATGCTGTGCTAAACAAGTTGTATGTACAATGCACATTTGTAGCAAATTTATTGGATGAAGTAGTCATTAGAGCTTGAATTACTTATAAAAAAGCATTACTATGCAAACAATAATTTTCACTTAGAATCATATACCTAAATAATCAAGTAAGAGTAGATCAAATTGTGCATGGGTCTTGAATTTAGAATATGGCTGATCTAGCCAACTTTGAGAGTAATTATTTTAGGACTAATAGGGTTTTACTGATGGGATTTGATTGGACTTGCATTTTCTAATAACAATATGCATTCCTTTTTTAAATGTATTACAGAAAAGAGTGCCCTAATCAACCATAGTTTAAAACGCTTCTTTATTTGACGCCTTTTCAAATCGGGCCTTTTTACTTTGGCTCATCACTTCTCAAATTACAATGCATGATACATTTTGCATGATTGATGACAACACTGTGCAAGGCGAGGGAGAAAATTATAGTTTCTTTCGGGCACACGCTAGAGTTATTTGCGATAATATAACTGGTGAATTTCAGTGGTTTTGCTAGTTTAAAACAGTATATTTTAACTAACATTTTGACTTAACTATAATGTTTCTTTAACATTTGTTTTTTCACTGAATTTCTAAGGTACTTCTAATGCAAAGTAAGATATTATTACCCTACGTAACTACAACATCCCTTTAACCTTTGTTTTTTTCAGTGAATTTCTAAGGTATTTTTAATGCAAAGTAAGATATTATTACCATAACTAACTATAAAGTCACTTTAACCTATGTCTTTTCAGCAAATGTCTAGTTTGTTTTAACTTAAAGTGATATTTCATTACCATATGTAATGCCAACCCCATGCCTGCATCCAGGCCCTGCATCCCACCCCTCGCAGGCAACCAACCCCACGCTGTGCCGCGTATGGCCATCAGCAGAATGGGTTTGGGGGTAGGACCTGGCCTGCAGGAAGGTCCTGCACCCCCCCCTCTAAGTGCCCTACCTCCTTCAGGCATCCACAGCGTGCTATTGGTCTCGCACCCGCACTCAGGCAGACTTACTGACTTTGTCAAAGAGTCACAATACCAAAATTTAAAATGTGTGCCTATTGACATTATCAAGGGGTGAGCATATCAATATATAAAGCAGATCTATCATATTTCTCCTAAAATCACCAAATCAAATGTATATCCTGGTAATCCACACAATGCAATGTGTAATAAAGTTTGAATTAAAAAAAAATAATCAAAATGACCCTGAGTCTTTCTTTAAACATAGGTTCTATGATTGCATTTTGTGGGCTGAAAAATGTTAAAAAAGACTCAGAGACATGTTATTTTTAAAATAACATATCTCTGAGCCTTCATTTTTACATTTTTAGCCCACAAAATGCAATCATAAAACAACGCCAGCTGAAGAGCATACAGCTCCAGCGTGACCTTTTTTTGAACAATATAGTAGGTTCTCTTGGTTTCATGGACAGGAGACTGGCAGTTTATTTATTTTTATTTTGCTAAGGGTGCTGCTGCACGCCCCACAGCCCCGCATAACAAAAACAAAATGCTTGGTGGTCCCCTTACGCCTTCTAAAGACATCTCCAAGCTAAACAAAATGTAAATAGCTGTTGCAAGGCATTATGGGTCACTTCTTCAAGGAGCAGGGAACCCACAACTCAACTACTGTTTGGGGCCATGGGGAGAGCCCCAGGGCCCCTCTGGCTCCCTTGGTGGGAGCCAGCCTTTGTAGAATTTTTGGTAGGTGCCCCGGGTTCCACCTGGGGAACCCACAATCCTGGCATTGTTGGGGGCCGCAAGGGGAGCCCCAATGGCCCCATGGCCACAGCAGGCTCCCCTGCCACCACCATACAGGGTGCCGGTGGGTGGAAGCAGCTTTTCCTCCCCTTAATAATGATAATGGCCAAGGGGATAGGGTCCCCGGGGCTGTAGAGGTTCGGTGAGGGGGGCTACACACCCTTCCCCTTCTATGTTAATGCTGCCACGGGGCATGGGGTTCCTGGGGGCCTGAATTTGCTCCGGAAGAAGGCCTGCATGCACTCTCCCCTTTAAAAGCACTTCCGCCACCATGGGGATTTTTTTTTAACTTTATCCACAGATTTGCCAATCCACTGCAAATTTGTGGCAACATTAAAAAAAATGTTTTGGCTGCAGGTGGGGTCCCTCTGGGTCCACTCCACCAGGCCTAGGGGGGCAGGGCATCCCTAAGCCCCACCCTTATATCTTTTTAAAACCATTTTCCTAGGACTGACTCCTGAGTCCTAAGATGGCTGCCACAACATCGCTGTTGATATGGTGGCAGTCAATCAGATTGTATCTTGAGATCTGTCAGCTCTGTGGATCCTTTCCAGTGTCAAATGCACAAAGACTTTCAGCATTAGTTGCTCAAAAACTTCTGAACGGATTTACACCAAATCACAAAAGGTACACATTCTGGACCAAGATCTTGCTTTCTGCAAAATTTTTTGTAATTCTGTTTAGCAGTTTTTGCAGTATCGCAGTTTAATTTTCTTATGGAAATATTAATGGGGGAACTGTGTTTTAGGGCCCCGCGTTTTTCTTGGTGCCCGCTTCAAGGATCACACCGAAACTTTTCAGGAAGGAGTTTTGGTGAATGATATTATTTTGGGAAAGTTTTGTGAAGATTCGTCTAACGGTGCCAAAGTTATAAGCAAACCAAAAAATGCTTTCCCTATGGAAGCACGATCCTAACTATAACTACCCATCTATCAGGAGGGGGAAGGCTCAGGGAAAATGCAAAACATGCTGAATTTAGTGTGCTAAATACAGATTGTACATGTTAAAAACTCAGAAAAAGAGGTATTTACCACATATACTTCATCCCAGGGTTATCGTATTTACCAGGTGTGATAATTTCCCCACCGCATTCCTCTCAACTTGTAGTGAGGGTGTAAGTGTCATTAGTGACAGATGCATACATTAAGCACTTTGCGATTAACCCTGGGCGTAGTTCGCGAAGTAGCGCTACGCGAAGCTACGCGAAGTGCACTTCGCGAACTACGCGTAGCACTACGCAAACTGCTTAGTGCGCTGTTCGCGATGATTGCACAGTGCCGGATGCTTGTCCGCACTGTGCAATCATTGAAAACGGCATCTTGCACAGTGCGAGCTGTCTTTTACTGCCGCTCGAGTAGATTTTTACTCGAGCGGCAGCTTTCTCAACGCGGACTGGTAGTTTCTCATCGCGAGCGGTCGCGAGCATACGCGACCACTCGCAATGAGAAACCTGACCTCCCCGCATTGAGAATCTCGCCGGGAGGTTTATTTTCCACGCTCGCGATCGACAACTTGATGTTGCTGTTCGCGAACGAGGAAAAAGTCTCGCCGGGATGTGATTTTGCTTGCTCGCGGTCGCCAACTTGACGTTGAGGACCGCGAGCAAGCAAAAAATGACCGCTGCACTACGCTACGCGTGTTTGCACTGTGCTACGTGCAATTTGCATAGCGCGAAGTAGCGCAAACTTCGCAAACTACGCGAGCGTAGCGTAGTGCTTTGCCCAGGGTTATTTGCGATCAGTCTACAGTTCTCCTATAAATGGGTGCACTTACTTCATATAGGTATTGTGTTCTTTGTTGAATTGGTGTTAAATGTAGTAGTAATGTAATACCAAAAGTTAGCATATATAGAAATAGACCATCATCTAAGTGGTACAAAATTATATCAGACACTTAACAAATAACAACATTCAGTCAAATATCAGAATCAATGAATAATAAAATGTATCCTTCAGCTGGTCCGTGTCACATAAAATTTAGGGTAGCAGAACTCGGAAATGATTCCAAAGATTATGAAATGTAAGCAGAAAATAGGAAAGTAGGGATCATTTTCTACCTGTTTTTAATAATGAAATATTTAGTCGAATCTTCAGGATCGATTGATGGTGTTGCGTAACAGTTCTTCAACAGCAGTCTGAACCGTGATGTGTCCCCTCCAGTAATCATCACTCCAATGTACAGCATAGTGTTTGTGGACAGCTGTATTTCGGTGCCTTCATAAGGGGAACTGAATGATGCATCAGTGTATGCAGCCATCTTTAAGGTAAATTTCCCAGTACTTCCTATATTGATGTCCAATGAGCTGCAAGCAACACATACAAAATTGGGATTCATGGCAAAAGTTATTCGTAATGCATCATGTATCAAATGCTGATATAGACCAGAGGTGTCCATGGTAGGTTCAGAAGTGCTGGATCCATGCCACATTTTATGGCTAACCACTTACTATGTAACTCACTTCTATTGAGACTCATTGCATGTAAATGTATCTCATGTGAACATCCTGGAAGTGTGGGGTGAATCTGGCCCTCCTGGACCGACTTTGGTCACCTATGAATTAGGCAGTGTGAGATAAACAATATGCTACATACACTGCACAACTTGTCTAAATGCACATAGAAATTACTTTCCACGGCTACAGACCACTTCGACTTCTCCTGCTTTTGGCAGACGTGGCCGTCACATTCTTGCCCTCTCTGCATTTCCTACGAGCTCAAACCCTAATGAGACTCTCTTACTCCAACTGCTTTCTAACCCCGCTTATTGTGCTGTTTACCTGGAGAGCTTCAGTAGAGTATAATATCAGTTCAAGAAACTGAATGGTTTCCTTCATTTTCACAGACCAGCTACTGCGATGACAAAGACAGGCCTATGCGAGGGCTCAAACGTTTTGCTAAGGTTAAATGAATATGTTACTGTTATGTGATCTGTACTACAGATATAAATTTACAAACACATTCAATTAAATTTGATACAGGGTGTAGTGTTTTTATTTTTCTTCAATTTCTTTTTATTGAAAGAAAAAAAAAAGAGCATACATAAAGGGTTCAGTGTTAATGCTCTAGTAAGTGTGACCATTTACCTTCCCCCACATGAATGCAATCTTGAGTAACTGAATTTAATAGATAATGATTTTGAAAACGTAAGAAGCTTGTTATCTCATTCTCTTGTATATTATAGTATAGTAGCTTAATGCAGGATTCAATTAAATAGGGCCATTGGCAAAATCGAAAGGGAGAAAGACATTGGGGACCCAATTTTCCAAACAAGTAAAAGCTGTAGGAGGGGAAAGTTATTAGGACATCTAACTTCACTCTGGTTAAAAATGATGAACGGCTGTTCCACAAAAGATCAACCAGTCTGGAAAACCCATGTAAAAGGGGACTTGTTGCATCAGCTTTACTAAATGCTAATGGATAGAAGATTTCATAGTTTTCCCCAGCTTGGAAGGAATCACCTAGCCAAACTGGCTGTACTCTGTTTGGAAACCAAAAATAAAAATCCTAAGAAAGGGATGTGAAAGTGGTGAAGACAACATCAGGTGAAAGAGATAATAAAATAACTTAGTTATATGGTGTTTCACTGGAATAAGGCAGTGGTGATTCTGAGGGACAATGAACATAATACAATTAATGAAATTAAATGGTGTGAAGGGAAAATGCGTACAGTCTTGAGACTGATATCTGTAAATAGGGTGAATAGGATAAGGAACCATGGTAATATCTGATTAGATCAGTAGTATGAATTTAATCATAAAGAGCATTGAAAAATATTAAGGTCACCTTTAAGGAATGTACTGGGTAAATTGTTTATACTAGTCCAACACAAACAGAATTCTTGTCAAACCTTGCTCATTAGGAAAAATGGAGGTATTGCATAAAGCTTGGACTAGGATAGCCTCTTTAATCAAATTTGTTTTTAAATGAAAGCACTTTTTGTTGTTTGTTTCAGATTAAATGAACTGTCGACAGACCAGTTTGATTCTTATGTGCCAGAACAGTAGTGGATGGATCACCTAGGCACATTCAATGCACCACAGGAATTGAGTAAACCAATTACTGTTGAAGATGATCAAGATGAGGAATGGTCAAATAAACTACTTTCCTCTGCAATTATTAAAATAATTGATGGAATAGGGTTTTAGTCTATCTCTAAGACCAGATATTATTCAGATTTTGGTCTTAGAAAAAAACCCACAGCTATGGGTGGTGATATTTTACAGAGTGCTTATAATTATATTGAAAAGGGTATGATGGCAGCAACGTAAAGGCTCAAACATCAAATCTACATATAAAATTGGGAACTGTGATGATCCACCCTCCTGTAGGTTATTATCATTCAGCTGCATTGTCCAAAATATTTTCTGAATTAGTCCTTCACCATCTTGAAGACTGGGTGACTGAATGATAATTAATCCCTACAAAGCAGGCTGGTTAAGACACAGAATTAGCACACTACACTATATAATTGCCTTAAATGACATTGCACAAACAATAATCATTGAAAAAACTTTCTAGGTCTATTATGTTGACTTTAAGTCTCCTTTTAATACTGTGGACTGTAATACTCTATGGAAAAAGCTAGATGCTTCTAGCATACCTCATTTCCTTATTGCAATAAGTATCACTCTTTGTTGCAACACATGGGCACAGATACGAGTTGGGAAAAACAGTTCACATACAAAAATGATACCCATGGCTTGTTGCTTTACCCCACCTTTCTTCTCAATTTTTTGCTTTGATGGGTTTTAAACAAAGAACTGGGATTTTCTCCAAAAATTAATGAGCATAAAGAAAATATTTTCCTTTATATGGATGACCTTATTTTTATGGATACTATGGCCATACATTTGCAGAGTCAACTTGTAGCTTTTTAATAATTATTGTAAGCAAATAATTTGCTTATTAACTCCATAAAACTCAATAATGCTCTTTGACAAAAGTAAACTTAGGTAAGAGTTTGGCGGTTTGACCATCACTGGACTGCTGCAATCGTCGGGGATCCCTGATCCCGCGGTGGCGGCGCAGCAATCTAAGGCAGCAAGATGCTGGTGGTGCCGCTGCGGCACCGCTGAGCATATTTAAGAGTTGCCTCACCGCGACCCTATCCAAGACGGTGAGCCCACCATGGGAAGGGTCGCAGTGAGGCAACTAAAGGGGCCCTGTACCTCTGTAAATAGGGGTGCATGCAGGGGGGCACATGTTGTGCCCTCCTGTATTTCTGTCCCCCAGTTCCTGCATGGGAAGAAATGCATGACATGGATCATTTCTTCCTGTGCAGGAACGTGCTTCAGCGGTCCCACGGCGCTGCCTTTCTAAGGCTCTCCTTTGAGCCTTAGAAAGGCGCCACTGCAGCACACACCGCCTGCCAGGATTAAACACATAATCCAGTGGGCGGTCTGAATTCGAGTTGGTGGTATTCCTGCTGGGCACTGGTGTGGCAGCCCGCAGGAAGACCGCCAAACTTGTAATCAGGTCCCAAGTATGGAGGTCTTTTAGTACAGCCTACGCTGCACCAATTCGATATGGTTAAAATGTGGGGATGGTGAGAAACTCCTAGGCTCCAGAGCCACAGGCGAAAGGGTAATTCCCCAACGAGGGAGTAGCCTTGAGGAAAGTATGACTACATATCCCTCTGTCCCCGATTTGGACTCATGAGGCCTGACTAGGGCTTTCTAAATAGACATTTAGAAAAGATAAGAACAGACCAAATAGGTGCTGTATATCTTTATCCCCATAGACTGTTCAATATATATGTAATTTTGCACTTATTAAGAGATCTGATGACTTTAGGAGTGGTCGCATGTAGTAACCCCCTTAGGTCCTGAAGAAAAGCCTTGGGGTAGGGCTTGAAACTAGTCGACCAGAAAAAATGGTAGGTCATATACCCTAGGAGTTTCTCACCATCCCCACATTTTAACCATATCGACTAGGGGAGTGAATAAATTAATCCTTTTCCCACTAGTCAGATATTTTTAACCCTTCTTTTATATAATAAAAAAAACCACTCCAATACCATTATAACCAGCGTAGGAGTATAGGAAAAACATACTATTAGTGCCCCCACGTATACGTTGGTCGCATCACGCCCCTTTCCGCAGCAGGTTAGGGATGAACCCTATGATGAAGCATGCCACCAAGGGGTAACCCTGGTGGGTGAGGGTTACTTAAAAGGAAAACCTTTTCCTTCCTACGACGAGGTTGATATTCATTGCTATTCTCCAAGGAGTGACTCTTTTTGGTTATTTGCAAATAGTTTGGAGGACGAGTCCTTTCCTTTTTCCTCTATCTCCCCCACTTGCTTTTTTGATGTAAGCCTATTTTCTACATCTGGTTTATTCATGTTATCATCAATTGATTGAATATTTCTTGGTGGTGATGCTGAATATTATGTTACTTTGTAGAAAGTAATCACCCTAAGCTTGAAGAATGGAAGTGGTATAATCCAATTTCTTTGCTCTTTTTACTAGGCAAACTGCGGCATGAAGGATTTCTTTCCGGGTGGTAGAACATATTTTGGGAGGACAGTTATCAATTTGCCAGTTTCTCGGTGCAAGAGAACCCACGCTTAAACAAATGTTTTAAACTCTGATGGAGCAATGAAATGTTTTAAATAATTAGAGAATTATTTGGAAGGAGGTTGATACATTAACTAAAGAATTGTGCATTGTTATAAATACATTTTGGCCTATGATGAAGTCTGGTGATTTGGAAAAGGAACCCATTATAGGGAGATGCTATGTTTTGAAAGATTACAAAGCAATTTTTATTGAGGGTGTACACTCTCTGGAGTATTGGAGGAGAATGTATGTTTTAGTTGGATTTAGTTTTAATGAAAATAGGTTCATCAAATTTATATTGCATACATCACAATATGTAAATTATATTGCAAATTGATACATAGGAATCCCTTTTTCCAGATGCTTTGAGACCACTGGTTCAATGTAGAGGTCAAATAGTTTGGGGATCAGATGGAACTTTTTTTTAAAAATATGTTTTATTGAATTTTCATCCACAAACCAACACAGTATGTAGCAATTATAATTACAATCCAAATACAAGCAGCAGCCTGTCCTTATATCAGACAGAGAAAAATAAAAATAAAACAAAAACATTAAGGAAAACACAACTGTACACTTCTCATTATTAAGGATCCCATTCGATCATTCATCCTGTGCCGCCTATTTCCTGCTACATCGGAATATGGAAGAACAATATTCAAAACTTATCTAAATAATTTAACTGTAAACAAACCCCCCTCCCCCCCTTGGGTCACCTGGAAATACACCACCCGCGTATCATGTGCCTCAAAGTTATTATTAGTGCCAGTCGCTGTAGCCCACCCGGGGACTCACCAGCCCGCGGCAATCTATACGGTATCAAGGTCCTCCAGGCCCTGGCGGACAATTTGTGTCCCCCCGTGTGCTGCGAAAGGGAACCCTCCTTCTCTACCTCTAGCGGGACCTCTGTTATCATACCCTGCCATGCTCTCGCATCATCTTCTAATTTCTCGTCGCATGCGAATCAATTCCGCTGTGGCCCACTCCACCAAGTCTTTAGTCCAGTTTTTCATTGTGGGTGGCTGTACGCTCATCCAGCTAATTGCTATCCGTCTCTTTGCTAACACTAACCCCAGCTGTAGAAATCGCCTCGTAAGCTTTTTGCCCTTGGGCCTTGGTATTAGTCCCAGGAGCACCTGTTGGCCGGAGTGCTGAATCGACCACCCTGTGACGTGTTTCAAGTGTTCTAAGACCGCCTCCCAGAATGGGGTCACCCTTGGGCAATCCCAGGTCATATGTAGGAACTTAGCGTCAGGTGAACCGCACTTGGGGCATTGTGAGGACCTGTCCGGATAAATTCTATGTAATGTGTGTGGAGTGAGATATAGTTGATGCACTATATTGAATTGAGTGAGCCTAAATCTTACATTCGAGCTGATCTGTTTAACCTCTACGTGCACCCTACCCCACTTTGCCTCAGTCAGGGGCTCGTCAAGTAAGCTGTCCCATCTGCCCTGCACTGGTAATGGGTCTACAGTGAGATCCTCCCTCAGCGCCTTATATATATGTGACACTAATCTACGGCCTCCAGCCATCATGACGAGGGTCCTGAGAGTAATGGTGGTGGGTGGCTCCTCGGGGAATGATGGCCATATCTCCCTCGCAGTCGCCGAGATCTTGGCATACTGGAGGTATTGGCCTCGACCCAGGTCAAACGCCGACACAGCCTCTTCTCGTGTGAGGAAATGTCGATCCACATACAAGTCCCCCATAGTGGCACACCCTCCCGCTGTTCACCGAGTGATGGACATATGGTGGCTTATTTTCTTAAACGGCGCCACTGTCCATAACGGGGCCTCCGGGGCGTACGGCGCTCTCTTCAGTATTGTTTTTACTGGGTATTCCCATATAGTGGCCACCTGCCTAATAATGTAAGGGAGGTGCGCCGGGGCTCGTGATCCCATCATGAGGATCTCCGGGAGAGGGGTCTCCCCGTATGTACCCTCCAACAGACGCTTCTCCCAATTATCGCTTTCGTCTAGCCAGTGTGTCGCATGCTGTAGTTGCGTCGCTATATAGTAGTGTACGAATCTGGGTATCTCTAGCCCCCCCTGCTCCCATGTTCTCTGCAAAGTGTGTAACTTCACTCTTTTCCGTTTGGATCCCCACAGGAGGTCCACCAATAGTCAATCTAGTTGTTTAAAGTACGCCCAAGGGATACGATAAAGAGAGTTCTGCAGGGTATAAAGGCATCGTGGGTGAACCACCATTTTAATCAGGGCAATCCGCCCCATCAGTGATAGTGGAAGATCTCGCCAGAACCTAATGGAATTGCGAACCCCCTCCATGCATCTCCCCACATTAAGTTGATGGTATGCATCCAGATGGAACTTTATAAAATGCCACACTTTAGAAGCAAGGGCTGCGATCTGAAGCCTTCAATTTTTGAAAACTGTCTTCTTGAGGGGGTGAAAGATGAAAACTATTTCAGGAATAGCCCATTCCCATTCTAGTGATGAATATATGTTTGGGGGTGGTATCGTGATCAACTCTGTAGAACACTGATAGCAGTTCCAATAGCACTAGAAGGCAAATGTGATTATACATAATAAAATTAATATCATCAAGAATTTGAGGGATTGCTGTTTTAATGCTGCTTGTGGGATGGAAATCTGAATGGAAGGAGCTTAGCAAATTTTTATCTGATATGTGGGGGAAAAGAGATGTTACAGTGAGAGATTTTTCAAATATTAGGAGGAGAGGTTCAGAAACTGGTCCTACATTCTGAAACTGTTTCGGGTAAGATTAAACTTTTTAGTAAGCATGCAGTCCGATAAGATTTAAGAGCAGAAGAGAGTGCACCTTCTCCAAGTGATTAATCAGTAATTTAGGGAATGGGGGTTAATGCCCTGAGCACACTTTTAAATAAGGTCTGCTGCTACAGGGTTGTCGAAATAAGATGAAGTGTTCTATGATTTTTAGAAGGGATTCAAAGTCAACATTTGTGCAGTAAGACTATTGTGCGGTGTTTCCTTTTGGAATGAATGGAAAGCGGAACACTTAAGTTTCAATTTTGAGTGATCTTTAAGTTGCTAGAATCTTCTCTGGAAATTAAGTTGACAATGTTGTTTGCTATCATGGTTTAACTTGGAATTTTTGATTTTGCTGTGGGGTTGATGCAGTGTGTAATCATTTGGAAGAGAGCGTTTGGGTGATCATAACTCTCATTAATTTGGTTTTGGAAGAAGTAAGCTTTGGTGAAAAGAACATGATCCTTGTGACTTTACATCACTAGTTTCAACGGGTGATGAGCTTCAGGAATTTGATTTCTTCTCCTTTTTTTGTCAACTTTTCTTGTTGTCCTCTTGCTGGTGTTGTGCTCCTCAGTATACCAAGGAAGAGAGAGTTTCTTCTTGATTGATTTATGTAATAGCGGGTCAACTTTGTTTGTAGTGTTTAGAACAGCCTGATTGCAGAAGTATGTGAGGCCTTCCACAGAATGCAGCTTACTTAAATAGTACTAAGGATTTCAGTTCTAGTGAAAGGTGACCAATAGAAATATTCTTTAATTGTCTTCTCATTATGTTTTTTTATTGAGTTTTATTATTATGATGTCCTACCCTACAAGAGTCTTATTTTGTTGATTAATGGTTTGTGAAGTGATGTTTGATGTGGGTGTGGGATTTGAGGAGATTTGTGGAAACATGAGAGTTACAAGTGTAAGTTAGGCCAATGCAATGTACACCAAATTCCTTAATCCAAAAACCTGCACCTGCTACAATGTGTACATCTATGTGTCTAGAGTTCACTTATAAAATCAATGCTTACCTTTTTTCTTTTACCATTTATAAAATATCAATGTATGTAGCATGAGCATTAGTGGTATTTTGCCTGCTTTTAGTGGAAGTGAAATGGATGGATCACAATTTGTTAGGGGCAAGTCATGCATTTTCAAAGGGTGTGAAGATAAGAGATTATACAATTTGAAAGATCAATCACACTGCCCAGGGGCCTTGCATCATAAGAATTACTATATCACCTTAGCTATTTTCCTATTATTTATCATTGGGAAAAGTAAAACAACAAAAGCTTCAACAAAACATACATACTGAGTTCACCACTCGTAGGAAGCTGGCTCTGTATATACTATACCAAAGTAAGGTATAGGGTGCACAGAGTCCAGTGGATCCTCAAAGGTATAGCAGAGGCTAAATTAGATAATCACTAACAGCTCTCTTTGTGGTAGTGTGGTCGAGCAGTTAGGCTTATCACGAGGGTGTGTTAAGCATTTATTGTATTCACTCAATCAAGGTTGATGGCACACACCCAGAGACAGAATCCAGACCAATTAGGTAAGTATAAAAAAGGTATACTTATGTTTTATTTCTAGAACCAAGCTGAACTTGGCACAGGTAAGTGAAATATACTTTCAGATGCAATACTTTACAAGGAAATGAAGTTGAGGTTGAATTTGCAATCATTACGGGTTTGTATTCGCTTCTAAAACAGTTTAAAATACATAAAGATTACTTTTGGACCACTTTTAGATTACTTTTGGATTACATCGACTACTCTGGGTGATATGCCTAGATATCACATCGTGGATCCTACAATACAAAGGTAAGTAGGTCACCTTTTGGTTTAAAGTACAGTTACTTGGTTTTCATACAAAACACAGTTCAATATAGAAATTTTTTGAAAAACAAAAACTCGTAACATTGGTTCCTATGGGGAAAAAAGTTGTAACAGTTTACAGGTGAGTAAACGACCTGCAAGTATAGATTTTGTTGGTTAGAACCAAGGTTTCCCAAGGTTCAGGTAGGCACTCAAATTGCGGCACTAGGGCGGCCGGGTGCAGAGTGCAGGGGTACAATGTTAGCCAAAAGGGCTAGGGGCCACTTTGGTTGGGGCCTGCTCATGGACAGGCAACTTGGTCTTGGGAGCCAAGCTCCTACAGTTAAGGTCAGAGCAAAGGGGGTCCCAGGTTGGCACCAAGTCCGCACCACCTGCGGCGCAGGGGCAGCAGGGTGCAGGGTGCTTAGGAGGTGTCAGGAGCCCAATGCAATCCTATGGAGGTTCCCGGTTTGGGATTTGGGCTGCAGACTCGGTCCTGGAAGTCTTCCTGGAGAAACCAACAGCTGGGCAGGTAAGTTGGAGGGCTTGGGGACATAGGTGCACCTCTGGTCCTCTTCCCCAGGATTTCACCTTACCGGGCCACTCGCGGTTGGGTGGGGTCTCCGTGCAAAGGTTGCAGGCGACATCCTGCAGCACTGTGGACTTGGACTCTGGAGTGCTGAGGGACCTCGCTGGGATTGGCGGGCCCTTGGACTCGGGCTGCTCAAGAATATCTATGTCCTCAAACTCAGTGTGGTGAGGAGCCAAGCCGAGAAGTGAAGAGACTGAATTTGCGGATTAATCACCTGGCCCTGATCCATAGAAATTAGACGTTCTGAGGGATGAAGATGAACTGGAGAGACTTCTGATAGGCGAAACAGCTCTGTGAACCAGTATTGTCTTGCCCACGCGGGGGCAATGAGAATGATGCGGCAAGGTTCTCGTTTCATTTTTTTAGGGCCTTGGGTATCAGTGGAAACGGAGGGAATGCATAGGCAAATATCCCTTCACAGGAGAAATGGAAGGTGTTCCCTAGGGAACCTGGTTGAGGGAATCTGCTGGCGTAGAACTCACATTTTTTGTTGAGAAATGTAGCAAACAGATCCAGGGGTGGCGATCCCCAACACTGAAAAATTCTTTTGAGTTGAACAGCGTCCAATTCCCATTTGTGACACTGCTTGGAATCTCTGCTGAGCGAATCAGCCCATTCGTTGAGCACCCCTGGAACGTGTTGGACCTGTAATAAGATATTGTGGTGAATTAACCAATTCCAAATTCATTGCGCCAGAGTTGAGAGAGCCAGCGACCTTGTCCCTCCCTGTTTCTGTAAATAAAACATTGTGGTTGTGTTGTCCATGCGGACAAGGATTGAGGAACCTTTTATCCTTGGAAGGAATGAACCTAGCCCTAGAAAGACTGCCTTCAGCTCCAACAAGTTGATGTGGCAAAGAGATTCCCGATCCGACCACTTCCCTTGAACCTGAAGCTCCTGGAGGTGAGCACCCCATCCCTCCATGGAGGCTTCCGTTGTCATGACCATCAGAGGCTCTGGAGGAAGGAAGGATAGGCCTTGTGAGAGATTGCTTTTGATTTTCCACCAGGACATCGCCCTGATCATCTGAGGTGTGACTGAAATGACGTCCTCGAAGGAGCCTCGGACTTGAACCTATTGGGCGTCGAGCTGTTCCTGGAGAGGCCTCATCCGCAACTGACAGTGAGGTATCAGCAGAATGCAAGATGACATCATCCCCAACATCGATTTGTAAATCCTCACAGAAACTAACCTTTTTGAAAAAAGGGACTGAGCCATCTTTAGAAGCCGAGAAATTCTTTCTTCTGTGGGAAAGGCCACTGAGAGGTCAGTGTCTAATCTTGCTCCCAGAAACACCAGAGACCTTGAAGGAAGGAGCGAAGACTTCTCTTTGTTGAGCTTGAGACCCAGAGAGCGAAAAAGGCGACGACAGGCGCTCGTGGACTTTTTTGCACCATGAAATATCGGAGCTTTGATTAACCAATAGTCCAGGTAGGGAAAGACCTGGTGACTGGAATGCCGGAGGAAGGCTGCTACTGGCGCTAAGCATTTGGTGAATACCCTGGGTGCAGACTTTAACCCGAAGGGCAGCACCTTGAACTGGTGGTGGCACCCTGCCACTTGGAAGCTGAGATAACGATGGTGCTTTGGATGAATAGGAATGTGAAAGTACGCATCCAGAAGATCCAGAGAGGTCATTTAATCCCCTGAATCCAAGAGAATCTCCTGGAGCGACAGCATCCGGAACGGTTGACTTTTGATGAACTTGTTCAACAACCTGAGGTCCATGACCTGCCTCCATTTTCCAGTTCTTTTCTTTATGAGAAAAAAGTGGGAATAGAATCCCAAGTTGCACTGATTGCCTGGCACTATCTCGATTCCCTGCAAGGAGTTTTATTTCCCTTTTGAGAAGCGTCAGATGGCGGTAAGCCGACTTTCTTGGGGGGTAATCTGGAGGTTGTTGAAGAAATTCTAGGGTGTGACCATGAATGAAAACATCTAACACCCATCTGTTGGATGAAATGGAGTTCCATTGAAGAAATAATTTGGAGTAGTCTTGAGCCGAATGAAGCAGGACTGGGGTGGAGGGTGCCTGATGAGTCTCATTGTCTCCTGCCTGTGTCATGGGATTTACCTCCCGAAGCGGGATGTCTTCGAGCTGGAGCTCTGGAGTAAGTTGATGCAGACATCTGCCAAAAGGACTGGGCGGAGTACTGAGGACGGAAACCCTGTTGGTAACAGGGTTGAATACGTTGTTGAGGCTGGGATCGAGCTGCAAACTGGCCTCTTCCTCTTCCCTGAAAGGAAGAGAACCTTTTCTGTTGTAAATTGGCTAAGGATTTCGCCGTATCGGAATTGATAGCCTGGAGTGCCTCTTCAACATGCTTTCCGAACAGATTCTCGCCATCAAAAGGCATGTCCAGCACCTTCGCCTGGACTTCTCGTCGAAAAGTAGTAGCCTTCAGCATACCCTGCCTGCGCAACACTGCGGCACCCGCCATCTGCCTAAAGGAGTTGGAGGCAATGTCCATAGCCACAACAATGGCTTCCGATGAAGCTCTCACCCTCTGCTAGGATTTCCTTTGCCTCCTTTTTCTTATCTTCCGGCAGGAATTCCCAAAAAGGCGCGATGTCCGACCACATCTGCCTATCGTACCTTCCAAGAATAGCCATTGCATTGGAGGCTCTGATGGCTGTAGCAGCCAACACGGAGGATCTCTTTCCAATATTGTCCAACCTACGCCCCTCTTTGTCCGGCGGGGTGGTACATGGAGAAGCGGGGTTTTTTGATCTTCTCTGAGCAGCTTGCATTATTACAGAATCAGGCTTCGGATGGCCAATGAGACATGTCGGAGAGTCTTCTGGCACCTGGTACTTCCTATCCAGCTTTGGAATGACTGCTGCCACAGATGCTGGATTTTTCATCAGCTTGATACCTTCCTGCCACAAGAAGTCGATAATAGAGATTGCCCTAACCGAACGTTAAGTGGAAGCCTTAAAATCGTACAAGAAGCATTCCGCTTGCTTAACGGGCATAGGAAGGTCGAAGCGTTTTAAAGCTCTTTCATGCAGATCGTGGAAGCCGCCGATGTCTGCAGGTGGAGAGTCAACCACTGGCAATGTGGGAGAAGGCGGCGTATACGCCACGTAGTCCATCCACTCGTCATGGACATCAGTGTCCACTTGTATCTCTCCCTCTTCCAGTTGATGGTCTCCACTGTCCGATGCCCTAGTAGAGATTTGCAGAGGAGGTAAGGACTTCTGTTTCGGTGGAGCCAGTGGGGTATCCTGAACTGGAGTAATGGCAGGCGCCTCCTGGCGAGAAACTGATTTCTGGGCCGCATTGGCTTCAGGGAATTGCTTGTAGTAGTCATCTAGCATGAAACGTAAGCCCATTACTAGTGAAGTTGGTACATTGATGGAGGGTTCTTGACGATCATCCTCCTCCTATTCATAATATGGGTAGTGCTCCTGGAAGGTATCCAGGCGTTGCGCATCCGAGCACCTCTCTGAAAATGAATAGTCACCCTCAAAGTAAGTCGAAGGATTATCTGGCTGATCCTCTTCATCAGATTCCTGGAACTTCACTCTCAGTTGAGAGGGGTTGTAGGCAGGGCCAAACGGACCTTCATCCTCCGTTTCTTGAAAGTCCAGGAGGCGAGAAGGAGGCAGAGGAGATATTTTCAAAAAATCTTGTAAAAGAGATTTTGAGACTGGTATGTCCATTTTCTTCGTCGATGGGATCGTCACCAGGGACTGTGACGTCGGCGTGGAAGTATCCGTCGACCAGGCGGAGACACTCGTCGACGGCGCAGCTTACAATTGGACCGCCGACGGTGAAGCTCTTGTCGATGACGAACTCTTCACCGAAGCCGCCGACGACAAAACTACTTCCGTCTTTGCCGACGAGACAGCCGTCGTCGTCTTTACCGTTGATGTCTTCGATGTCGCTGAAGAAACCGTTGACAGAGTCTTCCTTTCAACGGTCGTAGGCGGAGAATGCCTTGTCGACAGGTCCGCCGGTGGGTGGATTTTTGTGAGGGAGTAAGTGGATCATAAGGAGGAGCAGAGCCAGATATTTTTTGGGTCTGAGAAGAGCCAGGTTGCTCTTTTTTACTCCTCTTTTCCACTGAAGACTCCTTGCTCATTGATCTTTGTTTTTTCGGATCTTTCTGACCAGAATAAGGATCTTCTTCCTTTCTTTTCTTTGAGGAGGAATGCGGTCTCTCCTCACTCTCTGAGTCAGAATCCCTCATAGATCTTTTCTTCTGAAGCCAAATAAGAAGCCTTCCCTCACGGTCTTTGAGGGTTTTTGAAGAGAAAGTCCGGCAGTGTTTACAGTCTTTAGGCTTGTGCTCTGGATAAGGGCAATATAAGCACTCCTTATGTGGATTCTCTGAGAACAGCCTGGTTTTTCCACAAGTCTTGCAGGGCCTGAACAGCCCTTTTTTTAGACTCTGACATTCTGTAGAAAATACAGAAAATAAGCAGAAAACTCACTTTCTAGCAGCACCTCAGTTGAAGAGAAGGTTCAGGAAAGGGAACTGCCAAATGAAAGTTGAAGAGTTCAAAGTAGAAACACTGTGACTGAGCAGAGCTCAGGGAGACTCCCTAACACACGACGTGCGGTAAGAAATCTGAGGTATGGTGTCTCTGCAGGGGAGGGATACTCAGGGGTCTGCGATGTGATTGGCTGGAGTTTGGATGTTCCTTAATGAGGTTCACTGGTTACTAAATACTGTTGATTCTCAAGGGAGACTGTCCTTTTTGCTTTGTACTACTATTTTACTGTTACCGTGGGACTCCCACCATGATGACGGGGAAGATTCAAGCATGTGAATCTATAAAAGATACAATACTGGAGAATCTCTTTGCCCAAAGACACAGCTTCAACTTCAACTTCAATACATTTGAAAGCATCTAAAGTCTATATCCATTGCTGAGGCATCCTACTTGTATAATTCATGTCAACCAATTTACAAAACCTATTGCCATTTCAATGTATTCTTTGAGTGGCTGGTCATTACAGTAAGTCAGTGTCTGCTTCCTTCTCCCAAAATTTGCAGCACCACTACCCATCAGGGTACTTTCTGTTCCAACACAGGGGCGCTGTAATCAGTAGCTGAACCACACCTTGCCTCTGGCTCTACTGCATGGCCCCTAATTAACAGGGTGCAAGTAAGGAAGCTAAAATAGAATGGGGAACGGGAAGAGAAGCCCACTGATGGTTGTGAGCAGGAGACAGAAGCCTACAGAATAAGACATGTTGAGGCTGGTGGCTGATGTGTCTTTCTAGAGTGGTCTACCATCTGTGTATGTGAGAATCAGTAGACACAGAAGATGTACCAGACAGTACCTACAATTTTGCATGGACTTCTATGCTGCCATCATTCTCTACTTCTGCCCTCTCTGACCTAATGCAGGCTCATGGTTTTTAATTATTCTTCCTTTTATTTTATTTTCTTTCTTGAACCTGTAATTTCAATTTGTTGGACTTGGCCCTTTCTGCAGGGTCATGCCCAAACCCTGTGCCTTCACTCCTTGTATTTTTGCTGAATTCATTGTTGTTAACCTTAAGACTTTGTGCACTTTACCACTGCTAACCAGTGCTAAAGTGCTTGTTCTCCTTCACATCACAACCTCCCTGCATCTCGGAACCGGTGCATCTCCGCTGCAGTGCGACGCATCTTCGATGCAGTTCATTCCAACGCTCCGCAAACCAAGATTAAGGTACTTTGTTCAGCAGGCCTAACTGGGTCCTTGTAGCCAGCCCGTGCTCCATCACGGTCAGCCTGAACTTGTGACTTTTTCCCGGTCCAGGGCGACCAGATGTCTACAGTTGCCGCTTTGTCCATTTTGACGCTATTTTCACTGAAATCTTTAAACTTGTGTATCTCCCGTTCTACTGATTGGGCTTTTTAGTTTTGATCTTGAATTATTTTTAAAAATACTATTATTCTACCTGGTCTCTGTTCCTTTTTGTGTGGTATTTTCACGTTATTACTGTTTGAAGTGTTGCACAAAGACTTTGCACATTACCTCTAAGTTAAGCCAGACTACTCTGTGCCAAGCTATCAGGGGGTTGAGCACAGGTTAATTTGGGGTTTGATTGTGCCTTACCCTGACAAGGATAGTGGATCCTGCTTGACTAGGACTCACACCCCAGTCAACCAACAACCCAATTTCTTACAGCATTACTAAATACCCAAACATTTGCTTATTTTTCAGCTAAAAACCTGTCAAAAGGTATCTGAGTTATATTGTTGTGGTTCTTTTCTTCTGCTGCAAATTAGTTTGTTTGTGCTCCTTGACACAAGACTCCTATATGTCTCTCTGTCTCTGCTTTTTCTTACAAAACGTGTACAGATTCCTCAACTATGTGCTTTTAGTTCATTTGATGCATCGGTTACATGTTAAATTCAAGGAATTCCCCAGTCTTACCTGCATAGGTACCACAAGTTTAGTATCTGTGAATAGTGCTAATTTGAAAGGCCAGTGAAGAGCAAAAGTAAGTGGTAGCAAATGTTCTAAAAAAAGTATGACAATGGTATGTGAAAGATCTGGGCCAACCAAAGACTGTGCAAGAGTTAAAACAATCACACAATAAAGATAAACACTTAATACAGGTCAAAAAATATTTGAACTAACTATTGAGGTTAAGATTAAAAACAGGTTGGGTTGTCTGATAGAATATCGATAAAAATATTATGTGGACAGAATATTGTGTCAAAAACATCAAGGACCAAACTATTGAGAAGGAAACTGCAAATAGCTAAGTATAGATTTACTGTCCTTAACTCCACATCTACATATCATAAAGATATATAAATATATATATATTCACTGAAAAAACACAGGTTTCAGGGACGTTATAGTTAGTTGGACATTTCACTCGCACAAAACCAGAGAAATTTGGCCGTTATAGTTAGTTGAGCTAAGTATAACTCGCACCCCCGCAATACACTGCTGATGACGTCACATATTACATCACTCATGACATGGTCAGTGACATCACTGATGACATCACTGATGACATCTCAAATGACATCACTGATGACATCATCCAGTGACTGTGTGTTTCTGTAAAGTTTAAATATGTTTTATATATATATGCCAAGGTGTATTGAAGAATGAGTGGGTGTATGAGTGTCTGAATGGATGATTTAGTAGGTGCGTGACTGACTGTATAAGTGAGTGATTAAACGTGTCTTACTGAATGCATGGGTTAGTGACTAAACTGTGTGAATGTCTGTATCAGTCTGTCAGTTGGTGTGTAAGCGGCTGCATGGGTTGGTGAGTAGCTACATGAGTGTCTATATGGGTTATTGATTGGTTGTCTGAGTATCTCTATGGGTCCCTGAGTGTCTGTGTGGGTGGGTGGGGGTGTGTGACTATGTGCATATACGTGTGAGTGGGTGATTCACTGGGTATATGGGTTCAAGAGTGCATCTGTGAAGGGCTGTATGGGTGGGTGAGTGTGTGTATGGGTGTGTTGGTAAATGAATGGATGTCTCAGTGGTGCATGTGTGAGAAACTACATATGTGAAAGGCAGTATATGTGAGTGTTGGACTATATAAATTACTAGATGTGAGAGTGAGTGATTGTGAGAGTGGCTGTATGGATGAGTGTGGGCTTGTGTCAGTGATTCTATAAGAGAGTAAGTATGTGCTAGTATCTGTATGAATAAATGAGGTGGTGTGTGTATAACTGTATAGGTGAGTAAATGGGAGTGTGATAGATTCTTTGTATGACTGACTATGTGTGTGAGTAACTCTATGGGTGAGTGGCGGTGTGTGAGTGTCTGTATAGGTGTATGAGTACATATGATAGTGCTGTATTGATGAGTGACTGCATGTATGAGTGACTGTATGGGTGAATGAGTGAATGTCTGTGTAGACCTAGGAATCAGTGAGTGGGTATGTAGTAACTGGTATTGGTGTATCTATGGTTTCGAAAATGGTAGTCTGTATTTTAGAGTGGGTGTATCAAAGGTTATATTAGGGTGTGAGGAAGGTGCATCAGATTATCACGTGGATGATGTCATCAGTGATGTCATTTGAGACGTCATCAGTGATGTCACTGACCATGTCATGAGTGATGTAATATGTGATGTCATCAGCAGTGTATTGGGGGGCGCGAGTTATAGTTAGCTGAACTAACTATAACGGCGGAATTTCTCTGGTTTTGTACGAGTGAAATGTCCAACTAACTATAATGTCCCTGAAACCTGTGGTTTTTTCAGTGAATTTCTAAGGTTTTTTAAATGCTACTTTCTAACTATAACGTCCCTGAAACCTATGTTTTTTTCAGTGAATTTCAAAGGTTTTTTAAATGCTAATTTTTAACTATAACGTCCCTGAAACCTATGGTTTTTTTAGTGAATTTCAAAGGTTTTTTAAATGCTAATTTCTAACTATAACGTCCCTGAAACCTATGTTTTTTTCAGTGAATTTCAAAGGTTTTTTAAATGCTAATTTTTAACTATAACGTCCCTGAAACCTATGGTTTTTTCAGTGAATTTCAAAGGTTTTTTAAATGCTAATTTCTAACTATGCCTACAATGGTAGGACATGTGAAGAAAGAGGAAGAAAAGCGCAGAAAGAAGCAAGACAAATACAGAAAAAGGCAACAGAAGTCCAGAAAGACGAAGAAAAGTGCAGGAAGAAGCAAGAGATGTGCAGAAAGAGCCAACAGAGGAGCAGAAAGTCCTCCTGTGCCCCCAACTTTTTGCTGAAGGGTACTGGTGGTAACTGACTCTGACTAACCAGGCCTAGAGCCACTCCTATGCTAAAATACACTTAGAATACAGTGAAAACACATACATACACTAGGGAACACTATGCGTTGGGGTAACCCTGTGATTAGCATGACCGCCTCTGTATTTGCCATGAGTAAATGCCTGGGTCATTGCATGAGTACATGGGTAGTGACTGGATGATTAGAGTACTGCAAGGAGAGTGCATGGTGAATTTATAAGTGCTTGTGTTTTGGTGCAGTGATTAGATAAGGACATGGAACTGGCTGGGTGATTGGAGGAATGCATGGGTAGTGACAAGGAGATGGCTGGACTGCATCAGAAGTGCTCAGGGGATTGTAGCAGTGCATGTGTTAGTGCCTGGGTCATTGCATGAGTACATGGGTAGTGACTGGATGATTAGAGTACTGCAAGGAGAGTGCATGGTGAATATATAAGTGCTTGTGTTTTGGCGCAGTGATTAGATAAGGACATGGAACTGGCTGGGTGATTGGAGGAGTGCATGGGTAGTGACAAGGAGATGGCTGGACTGCATCAGTAGTGCTCAGGGATTGTAACAGTGCATGTGTTAGTGCCTGGGTCATTGCATGAGTACATGAGTAGTGACTGGATGATTAGAGTACTGCAAGGAGAGTGCAATACTGAATTTATAAGTGCTTGTGTTTTGGTGCAGTGATTAGATAAGGACATGGAACTGGCTGGGTGATTGGAGGAATGCATGGGTAGTGACAAGGAGATGGCTGGACTGCATCAGCAGTGCTCAGGGGATTGTAGCAGTGCATGTGTTAGTGCCTGGGTCATTGCATGAGTACATGGGTACTGACTGGATGATTAGAGTACTGCAAGGAGAGTGCATGGTGAATATATAAGTGCTTGTGTTTTGGCGCAGTGATTAGATAAGGACATGGAACTGGCTGGGTGATTGGAGGAGTGCATGGGTAGTGACAAGGAGATGGCTGGACTGCATCAGTAGTGCTCAGGGGATTGTAGCAGTGGATGTGTTAGGGCCTGGGTCATTGCATGAGTACATGGGTACTGACTGGATGATTAGAGTACTGCAAGGAGAGTGCATGGTGAATTTATAAGTGCTTGTGTTTTGGCGCAGTGATTAGATAAGGACATGGAACTGGCTGGGTGATTGGAGGAGTGCATGGGTAGTGACAAGGAGATGGCTGGACTGCATCAGTAGTGCTCAGGGAATGGTAGCAGTGCATGTGTTACTGCCTGGGCCATTGCATGAGTACATGGGTACTGACTGGATGATTAGAGTACTGCAAGGAGAGTGCATGGTGAATTTATAAGTGCTTGTGTTTGTAGGAGAGTAGGATCTGCTTCACATGGGTACCCCCACTTTTTGCTGATGCTTCACTGTTTTTCGACTTTAGTCTGGCTGGGGCCCTGCTAATCAGAACCCCAGCCTAGCTGCTTCCTCTCTAAAATCGTTTCCATGTACCTTAGGTACATCTCTGATTGGATTCTGGAGTGCCCTTATAAGTCCCTAGTATATGGTATACTATGTACCCAGGGCAGGGGTACCCCAGAGGCCTACCAGGGGCTGAAGCATGTATTATGCCACATCTGGGAGGTCCTCCAAAATGACACCACAGGCCTGCTACTGAAGCCTGGGTAAGGTGGTGCATGCACCCCTTACTGTGGTATAGGCTACCTATATCACTACCATTGCACACACATATAAACCTATAAGTCACTCCTATGGCAGGCCTTACCAATCCTAAAGGCAGAGTGCTTGGTTTTTATGTGAGAGGGTGCCCCTGCATGAGCAGAGCCCCTCTGCAGCGTTCGGAGTCAATCCTCTGATGCTGTTTGTGGTACAGCCTGACCATATACTCTTAAGTGCATTATATCCTCGCGGTAGAATGCTAACTTTGGACTGGCTGCACCAAAACATGTCGTGTTTGGTGTCAAACACCTTCGAATACTACCCCCCCACCAGTCCTGGTGGCGGGGGTAGCATTCCACCCTTCTAGAGGGAGAGACATGTACACACCGGCCTGCCCGGTAGTAACTTCACAGAGCCCTGGCATCACAAAATGGATGCCGCTGCCACCGACAAGGGTCCGGCCTCCTGCTGCTGACCAAAACTCCGGCAGGGGAGGCCTGGACAATAGGTTTCCTGTCACAGGGAGGTGTAACCACCTCCCCAGACAGGATAGTGTGTATTGGGGCTGGGCGGGAGCACTCTCTGTTGCTTTGAAGTCCTGCACTGGGGGCACATTTGGTGTCCCTGTACATAGTCCAGTTCAAACCGGTTGCAGGGGCTACCTGCCCCTGCTCTGGTGGGAAACTGGACAAAGGGAATGGGTGTAACCACCCCTCTTCCCTGACCCTGCCATAGGTGGGTCCCCAGAGTATGTCCAACCCCCTAACCTAGTATAAGTATGGGACCCCAGTCCTTACGACTTTAGATTACCCTGGACGAAACTCTGAAGCCGAATCCTGGACCTTCGACGCTCTACTTCAAGATTAGAGGACTGAAGAATCTCCCTTGGGGTCAAGGAGTGACTCCCCTGCTTGGCAGGCACCTAAGAAGCAATTGTCTGGTCTGCATCGCTGAAGCTCCCACCAGACGCCGAAGTCTTTGCAACACCAGAGGTGGATTTCCAGACTTCCCCAAGGCTGCCCTGAGACCCCAGCAAAGCTGAGGCACGTAGCTGTCGTGGGTAATGTGGAACCATGACCCCTGGACACCAAGAACTTTTGCAAGTGCATCCTCTTCCTGGTCTCCCACGAAGGTGTGCTTTGGGCTCCAAATAGCCCCCGCCTCCAGCACTGACTGCACCGAAGATTACTGGCCTCCACTCCACGAGTGTCCTGTGAGCCAGCTCCAAGTGCGTCCACTCGAGGCTCCTTTGCGGTCGCTAGTCCGTTGGCTAGTGGGCCCTCCCGAAGGCAACACTTCTTCTGCTTGGGCTTTCCTGGTTGCTCCAGATGTGCCGTGACTTACCCTTGCTGGGTGAGTCCCCAGACCTTGCTGGTCTGCATCAACGTCCTTTCTTTGTTTCCACGTAACTTGCTGTTGCCAAGGCTTGTTGGGTCCAATCCGGTCGCCGACACCGCAGCAATCGACAGACGTCGTGGGGCAGCTCGAATCCAGCTCCTGGTGGTCGTCGACGCCTCCTGGACCTTGTGGCTGAAGAGTCAAGACGACCGCCAACCTACCTGAAGCACCCGACATCGGTGGGCATCTGCTCATCGCCTTCCTGGTCACTGGCTAGTGACCGAGACTCTGTCCCCTCTGCTTTCAGGTCCTTCAGATCTTCGATCCAATCTTGGATCCACCCGACACTTTCGACTTCGTCGCCAGCAGCCTGCTGCAGCAGATCGCCATTGAAAACGACGACGAAACCCGACGCCAAAAGACACCTATGCACCCGGCTTCCCTGGGTGAGGTAACTCGAGTACTCCGGTGCTCCCTTGGGTATTGACTCTAGAACTGCCTAGTTCTAAAGGGGTTTGCTCCAAGTCCTCCTCTAAGTGTCCTTTCCTTTTAAAAATCCAACCGCGACTTTCCCCATAGAAGTCAACGGTGGCTCGCTGCTGTGTTCTCACACTGCACACGTCCCCCGTGGGTCCCCTGTGTCACTACCTTGGGTGGTTCCTTGGGGTCCAAGCACTTCTACAGGCTCTAGGCCTTGTGTCTAGCTCAGTCGTGGTTCTTATACCACTTTTTTGGTATATGGTTTGGTACGCCCCTAGAGCTCAAACGTGTATTTGTGCTATTACTGTTGATATTTGACTTGTAAACTATGTACTTCGAACTCTAGCCTCATAAAGAGACTAGAGGGGTGTGTTTAAGACTAAATACATATATTTTATATATATACCTGGTGTGGTCCTCTTTCATTTGGTCACTCAAGAGATTATAGACTGGTAAAACAAGCTGCTTTACATTCCTTCAAGACTTAGCCTGAAGGCTGCTCTCCATAGCTACCACTAGGATAGCTTTCAATAAAGGTTGTCTTTAACCTATCTATAATTAGGGGTTGTTTGGACTGGTGCAAGGTGCCCACTATAATTAGTGGACAGCATATACCAGGCCAACTTCTCACATTGGTGTGCAGCGTGTGGGATTCCAGCTTGCTATTGTTTTACCAGATAATATCAATTGAATTGATCAACTGAAAACCACTAAGGGTACCTTAGGTACATATAAAAACAAGCTTAGTATACAGTAAGTTCTACTGAACTTAGAGTTGTGTGTTAAGGGCTAGCACACCCTTTCTACAACTCAAGAGAGTTTAGTAGGCCACACTAGAGTAGGTAGTGCATACACCACACCTCACTAGTAATGTCTTCACTACCAGGAACCAGTGGGCTCCTGCCATCCAAATATGACAACCTCCCATTCTTGGAATTGAGAGTGTTGTGCAAGATTAGGAAGTTGAAGACAGGCAAAAGTGTCAACACCCAACGTCTCCTGGAGATGCTTCTGCTAGATGATCTTAGAAGACCCATAGGGTCTGCAAGGGTAGGCAGAGAGGGTGGGGCAGAAGATGAGGGAGGGGCCAGGGGTGAAAATACCCAGGACCTGACCTCTGAAACTGGCCAGGAGGATGACAATGATCCTGACCTGGACATTGCAGCTCCTCCTGAGGATGAGGAGGAGGATCAGAATGACCTCCCCTTTGTCTCCCCAGGAAGGGTTGTGAGTGTGCCTAGAAGGTCTAGATCTCCTTCTCAGGAGTCTATCCACTCTGACACCTCAGTAGGGACCTCTGTTTCCTCTCATAGGAGGGAATCCTCTCATGAGAGGAAAGAGAGACTGCTCAAGTATGAGGAAGCTCAGTTGAGGATCAGAAGAGAGCAGTTGGCTATAGACAGGGAGTCCCTAGAGCTTCAAAGACAAAGAAGAAAGTTGGGACTAGAGTCCCATGGTGGCAGCATCTTCCCTAGTGGTAGGGAAAGGTCTTATGAGCATAGAAACCTGAGCAAGATTGTCCCTCCTTACCAGAGTGGGGATGACATCCACAAATGGATTTCTGCACTGGAGAGGGCCTGTAAAGTACAGAGGGTCCCTCAGGAGCAGTGGGCAGCAATCTTGTGGCTCTCCTTGCAGACAAAGGTAGAGATAAGTTCCTCTCTGTTAGAGAAGAGGATGCTGATAATTATCCAGTCTTAAAAATTGCATTGATTGATGGGTTTGGCCTAACAACTGAACAAGACAGGTTAAAGTTCAGAGATACCCAAAAGGCACAGAATCAAGACTGGGTGGACTTTGTTGATTGTTCTGCTAAGGCTCTGGAAGGTTGGTTAGTGGGCAGTAAGGTATGTGACTTCAAAGGATTGTACAATCTTATCATGAGGGAGCAGATTCTTAATAACTGTCAAAATCAGCTGTTGCATCAGTACCTAGTGGACTCTGATCTGACCTCTCCCCAAGAATTGGGAAAGAAGGCAGACAAATGGGTCAGAACCAGGGTGAGGCAGAAGGTACAGAACCAAGGTGGTGACCCAAAGAAGCAAGATTCTAAGAACTCTGACAAGGGTGGGGAGAAGGGTAAAGACCAGAAGTCTTCACAAGGCCCCCAAAAATCTTCTTCAGGTGGGGATTCACAGTCTAACAAAGGGAAAGGCCAAAAGAAACCATGGTGCAAAGTCTGTAAGCAAAAGACACACTGGACCAGTGATTGCACCAAGTTCAAAGACTCTATTCCAGCCCCCACCAATGCCCCTAAGGCACCTGTTCCCCCTAGTGCAGTTACAAATGGTGGGGGGAGTACACAAGCCAAGGGTTTAGTAGGGTTGACCCTGGGTAATGAGATGGGCTATGGCCTAGTCAGAGAACTCACTCAGGCTGTCCTAGTCTGTGATGGAGGCATGGATGTGACCTCCTCTGTGAGTCCCAGTAATCTTGGCAAGTACAGGCAACAGCCATTAATAAATGGAAAAGAGGCTTTGGCATACAGGGACACAGGAGCAAGTGTCACCATGGTGACACAAGATCTTGTGGATCCTGGGCAGATTATACTTGGTGAAATGTACCAAGTGACCAATGCTAGCAATGTCAGAACAGACCATACTCTGGCAGTTGTTAACTTCTCCTGGGGAGGGGTAACTGGCCTTAAGAAGGTTGTGGTGAGTGCAAACCTACCAGTTGAATGCTTGCTTGGCAATGATCTAGAAACTTCAGCTTGGGCAGAAGTGGAGCTCAGGACCCATGCAGAAATGCTGGGCATCCCTGCAGATGTGTTTGCTGTGACCAGGTCACAGAGCAAAATGTCTAACACTGAACAGGCCTTGGATCCTGGAACAATGGACCAAGTGCCATCCAAGAGGAGGAGTAGTAGGGTAAAGGCAGTGCCTTCCCCTTGGCTCAGAAGGAAGATCAGTCTCTTGAGGGAGATGATCTCAGTCCTGAGGAAGGAACTGTCCCAGAGGAGCTTGAGCCTGATCAGGTTGAGTTCTTAGGGACAGGGGGCCCTTCCAGGGCAGATCTGAGCCAGGAGCAGCAGAGCTGCCCCTCTCTTGAACCCCTCAGACAGCAAGCTGCTGCTGAGGCTGCTGGGAATGCTAGTGGTCCCCATAAACTGTATTGGGATGATGGACTCTTGTACTCAGAGTGTAGAGACCCCAAGCCTGGTGCCACCAGGAGGTTGGTTATAACTCTGAAGTTCAGGGGCTTCCTATTGACCCTAGCCCATTACATTCCTCTAGCAGGTCACCTGGGCCAGAACAAGACTTGGGACAGAATTGTCCCTCACTTTCACTGGCCCCACATGTCTGAAGACACCAAGGAGTTTTGTCGCTCCTGTGTAACCTGCCAGGCCAGTGGCAAGGCAGGTGGCACTACAAAGGCCCCCCTGATACAACTACCTGTGGTGGGGGTTCCCTTTGAAAGGGTGGGGATTGACATTGTTGGTCCCATGGATCGTCAAACAGCATCTGGGCACAGGTTTATCCTGGTGGTGGTGGACCATGCCACCAGGTACCCAGAGGCTATTCCCCTTAGGACCATTACAGCACCTGTGGTGGCAAGAGCCCTCCTGGGAATTTTCTCAAGAGTGGGCTTCCCTAAGGAGGTTGTATCAGACAGGGATGCAAACTTTATGTCTGGATACTTGAAGGCAATGTGGAAGGAGTGTGGAGTGACTTACACATTCACCACACCCTATCACCCACAATGCAATGGTTTAGTTGAAAGATTCAACAAAACCTTAAAGGGCATGATCAAAGGGCTCCCAGAGAAGCTTAGGCGAAGATGGGACATACTCTTGCCCTGCCTTTTATTTGCATACAGGGAAGTGCCTCAAAAGGGGGTTGGCTACAGCCCTTTTGAACTTTTGTTTGGTCATCCTGTCAGGGGTCCATTGTGCCTGGTGAAGGAAGGATGGGAGTTACCTCTCAAGCCCCCAAAGCAGGACATAGTGGACTATGTACTAGATCTCCGCTCCAGGATGGCTGAGTACATGAAAAAGGCAACTAAAAACCTTGAGGCTAGCCAGGAACTCCAAAAAGCCTGGCATGACCAAAAGTCTGTACTGACTGTTTACCAGCAGGGGCAGAAGGTGTGGGTGTTGGAGCCAGTGGCCCCAGCAGCTCTCCAAGACAAATGGAGTGGACCCCATACCATTGTTGAGCAGAAGGGTGAGGTTACCTATTTGGTAGACCTATGAACACCAAGGAGTCCCCACAGGGTTCTCCATGTCAACAGATTGAAACCATATGTGGACAGGGCAGACATGGGCTTGCTCATGGCTACTGATGAGGGACAGGAGGAAGAGAGTGACCCACTCCCTGACCTGCTCTCACAGAACCCTGATGATGGGTCAGTGGATGGTGTAGCCTTGGCAGGCAGCCTCACTGCCCAGCAGCAAACTGATTGCAGACAGGTGCTCAATCAGTTCAGGCATATGTTCTCTCTGACTCCAAGTCAGACCACCTGGTGCACTCATGAAGTGGACACTGGGGACAGTCTGCCTATTAAAAATAAGATTTATAGGCAACCTGGCCATGTCAGGGACTGTATCAGGACAGAAGTCCAGAAAATGTTGGATTTGGGAGTTATTGAACCCTCAGATAGCCCTTGGGCTAGTCCAGTGGTCCTTGTGCCAAAACCTCACACCAGTGGTGGAAAAAGAGAGATGAGGTTTTGTGTGGAATACAGGGGTCTCAATGCAGTCACTAGGACTGATGCCCATCCAATACCCAGGGCAGATGAGCTAATAGACACTTTGGCCTCAGCCAAGTATCTAAGCACATTTGACCTAACAGCTGGCTACTGGCAGATCAGGCTAGCTGATGATGCAAAGCCAAAAACAGCATTCTCAACCCCTAGTGGGCATTATCAATTTGTGGTAATGCCCTTTGGTTTGAAGAATGCACCTGCCACTTCCCAAAGGTTGGTGAATACAGTTCTCACTGGTCTGGAAGCCTGTAGTGCAGCATATCTAGATGATATTGCTGTCTTTAGCTCCACCTGGGAGGATCACCTGGTCCACCTAAAGAATGTTTTGGAGGCCCTGCAAAAGGCAGGCCTCACTATCAAGGCCACCAAGTGCCAGATAGGGCAGAGTCAGGTTGTGTACCTGGGCCACCTTGTAGTTGGAGGCCAGGTTCAACCACTTCAGAGCAAAATCCATACCATCATGGACTGGGTTGCTCCAACTACCCAGACTCAGGTGAGAGCCTTCTTAGGCCTGACTGGGTACTATAGGAGATTTGTCAAGGGGTATGGATCAATAGTGACACCCCTGAATGACTTAACTTCCAAGAAAATGCCAAAAAAGGTTCAGTGGACAGCTAGCTGTCAAAAGGCATTTGATGACCTGAAGCAGGCCATGTGCACTGCTCCCATTCTACAGAGTCCTGATTACTACAAGAAGTTCATTGTCCAAACAGATGCATCTGAATTGGGGGTAGGGGCTGTACTGTCACAATTGAATGATGAAGGTCAGGATCAGCCAGTAGCTTTCATTAGCAGAAGGCTGACCCCTAGAGAGAAACGTTGGCCAGCCATTGAGATGGAGGCCTTTGCTGTGGTCTGGGCTCTGAAGAAGTTGAGGCCATACCTGTTTGGTACTCACTTCCTTGTTCAAACAGACCATAAGCCCCTGTTATGGCTAAAACAAATGAAGGGTGAAAACCCCAAACTGCTTAGGTGGTCCATTTCCCTACAGGGGATGGACTTTACAGTGGAACATAGACCTGGGAGTAACCATGCCAATGCAGATGGACTCTCTAGGTATTTCCACTTAGAACATGAAGACTCAACTGGTCAAGGTTAGTTTAATGTCCCTGCGTTTGGGGGGGGGGTTGTGTAGGAGAGTAGGATCTGCTTCACATGGGTACCCCCACTTTTTGCTGATGCTTCACTGTTTTTCGACTTTAGTCTGGCTGGGGCCCTGCTAATCAGAACCCCAGCCTAGCTGCTTCCTCTCTAAAATAGTTTCCATGTACCTTAGGTACATCTCTGATTGGATTCTGGAGTGCCCTTATAAGTCCATAGTATACGGTATACTATGTACCCAGGGCATAGGTACCCCAGAGGCCTACCAGGGGCTGAAGCATGTATTATGTCACCCCTGGGAGGTCCTCCAAAATGACACCACAGGCCTGCTACTGCAGCCTGGGTAAGGTGGTGCATGCACCCCTTACTGTGGTATAGGCTACCTATATCACTACCATTGCACACACATATAAACCTATAAGTCACTCCTATGGCAGGCCTTACCAATCCTAAAGGCAGAGTGCTTGGTTTTTATGTGAGAGGGTGCCCCTGCATGAGCAGAGCCCCTCTGCAGCGTTCAGAGTCAATCCTCTGATGCTGTTTGTGGTACAGCCTGACCATATACTCTTAAGTGCATTATATCCTCGCGGTAGAATGCTAACTTTGGAATGGCTGCACCAAAACATGTCGTGTTTGGTGTCAAACCCCTTGGAATACTACCCCCCCGCCAGTCCTGGCGGCGGGGGTAGCATTCCACCCTTCTAGAGGGAGAGACATGTACACACCGGCCTGCCCGGTAGTAACTTCACAGAGCCCTGGCATCACAAAATGGATGCCGCTGCCACCGACATGGGTCCGGCCTCCTGCTGCTGACCAAAACTCCGGCAGGGGAGGCCTGGACAATAGGTTTCCTGTCACAGGGAGGTGTAACCACCTCCCCAGACAGGATAGTGTGTATTGGGCTGGGCGGGAGCACTCTCTGGTGCTTTGAAGTCCTGCACTGGGGGCACATTTGGTGTCCCTGTGCATAGTCCAGTTCAAACCGGTTGCAGGGGCTACCTGCCCCTGCTCTGGCGTGAAACTGGACAAAGGGAATGGGTGTAACCACCCGTCTTCCCTGACCCTCCCATAGGTGGGTCCCCAGAGTATGTCCAACCCCCTAACTTAGTATAAGTATGTGACCCCAGTCCTTAGGACTTTAGATTACTCCGGACGAAACTCTGAAGCCAAATCCTGGACCTTCGACGCTCTACTTCAAGATTAGAGGACTGAAGAATCTCCCTTGGGGTCAAGGAGTGACTCCCGTGCTTGGCAGGCACCTAAGAAGCAATTGTCTGGTCTGCATCGCTGAAGCTCCCGCCGGACGCCGAAGTCTTTGAAACACCAGAGGAAGATTTCCAGACTTCCCCAATGCTGCCCTGAGATCCCAGCGAAGCTGAGGGACGTAGCTGTTGTGGGTAACGTGGAACCGTGACCCCTGGACAACGAGAACTTTTGCAAGTGCATCCTCTTCCTGGTCTCCCACGAAGCTGTGCTTTGGTCTCCGAGTAGCCCCTGCCTCCAGCACTAACTGCACCGAAGATCACTAGCCTCCACTCCACGAGTGTCCTGTGAGCCAGCTCCAAGTGCGTCCACTTGAGGCTCCTTTGCGGTCGCTAGTCCGTTGGTTAGTGGGCCCTCCTGAAGGCAACTCTTCTTCTGCTTGGGCTTTCCTGGTTGCTCCTGACGTGCCCTGACTTACCCTTGCTGGGTGCGTCCCCCAGACCTTGCTGGTCTGCATCAACGTCCTTTCTTTGTTTCCACATAACATGCCGTTGCCAAGGCTTGTTGGGTCCAATCTGGTCGGCGACACCGCAGCAATCGACACACTTCGTGGGACAGTTTGAATCCAGCTCCTGGTTGTCGTTGACGCCTCCTGGACCTCGTGGCTGAAGAGTCAAGACGACCATCAACCTCCCTGAAGCACCTGACATCGGTGGGCATCTGCTCATCGCCTTCCTGGTCACTGGCTAGTGACCCAGACTCTGTCCCCTCTGCTTTCAGGTCCTTCACATATTCGATCCACTCTTGGATCCACCCGGACACTTTCGACTTGGTCGCCATCAGCCTGCTGCAGCAGATCGCCATTGAAAACGACGACGAAACCCGACGCCAAAAGACACCTATGCACCTGGCTTCCCTGGGTGAGGTAACTCGAGTACTCCGGTGCTCCCGTGGGTATTGACTCTAGAACTGCCTAGTTCTAAAGGGGTTTGCTCCAAGTCCTCCTCTAAGTGTCCTTTCCTTTTAAAAATCCATCCACGACTTTCCCCATAGAAGTCAAAGGTGGATCGCGGCTGTGTTCTCACACTGCACGCGTCTCCCGTGGGTCCACTGTGTCACTAACTTGGGTGGTTCCTTGGGGTCCAAGCACTTCTACAGGATCTAGGCCTTGTGTCTAGCTCAGTCGTGGTTCTTATACCACTTTTTTGGTATATGGTTTGGTACGCCCCTAGGGCTCAAACGTGTATTTGTGCTATTACTGTTGATATTTGACTTGTAAACTATGTATTTCAAACTCTAGCCTCATAAAGAGACTAGAGGGGTGTGTTTAAGACTAAATATATATATTTTATATATATACCTGGTGTGGTCCTCTTTCATTTGGTCACTCAAGAGATTATAGACTGGTAAAACAAGCTGCTTTACATTCCTTCAAGACTTAGCCTGAAGGCTGCTCTCCATAGCTACCACTAGGATAGCTTTCAATAAAGGTTGTCTTTAACCTATCTCAAATAAGGGGTTGTTTGGACTGGTGCAAGGTGCCCACTATAATTAGTGGACAGCATATACCAGGCCAACTTCTCAAAGTGTTTTGGTGCAGTGATTAGATAAGGACATGGAACTGGCTGGGTGATTGGAGGAGTGCATGGGTAGTGACAAGGAGATGGCTGGACTGCATCAGTAGTGATCAGGGGATTGTAGCAGTGTTAGTGCCTGGGTCATTGCATGAGTACATGGGTAGTGACTGGATGATTAGAGTACTGCAAGGAGAGTGCATGGTGAATTTATAAGTGCTTGTGTTTTGGCGCAGTGATTAGATAAGGACACGGAACTGGCTGGGTGATTGGAGGACTGCATGGGTAGTGAGAAGGAGATGGCTGGACTGCATCAGTAGTGCTCAGGGGATTGTAGCAGTGCATGTGTTAGTGCCTGGGTCAATACATAAGTACATGGGTAGTGACTGGATGATTAGAGTACTGGAAGGAGAGTGCATGGTGAATTTATAAGTGGTTGTGTTTTGGCGCAGTGATTAGATAAGGACATGGAAATGGCTGGGTGATTGGAGGAGTGCATGGGTAGTGACAAAGAGATGGCTGGACTGCATCAGTAGTGTTCAGGGGATTGTAGCAGTGCATGTGTTAGTGTCTGGGCCATTGCATGAGTACATGGGTAGTGACTGGATGATTAGAGTACTGCAAGGAGAGGGCATGGTGAATTTATAAGTGCTTGTGTTTTGGCGCAGTGATTAGATAAGGACATGGAACTGGCTGGGTGATTGGAGGGGGGCATGGGTAGTGACAAGGAGATGGCTGGACTGCATCAGTAGTGCTCAGAGGATTGTAGCAGTGCATGTGTTAGTGCCTGGGTCATTGCATGAGTACATGGGTAGTGAGTGGATGATTAGAGTACTGCAAGGAGAGTGCATGGTGAATTTATAAGTGCTTGTGTTTTGGCGCAGTGATTAGATAAGGACATGGAACTGGCTGGTTGATTGGAGGAGTGCATGGGTAGGGACAAGGAGATGGCTGGACTGCATCAGTAGTGCTCAGGTGATTGTAGCAGTGCATGTGTTAGTACCTGGGTCATTGCATGAGTACATGGGTAGTGACTGGATGATTAGAGTACTGCAAGGTGAGTGCATGGTGAATTTATAAGTGCTTGTGTTTTAGCGCAGTGATTAGATAAGGACATGGAACTGGCTGGGTGATTTTAGGAGTGCATGGGTAGTGACAAGGAGATGGCTGGACTGCATCAGTAGTGCTCAGGGAATTGTAGAAGTGCATGTGTTAGTGCCTGGGTCATTGCATAAGTACATAGGTAGTGACTGGATTATTAGAGTAGTGCAAGGAGAGTGCATGGTGAATTTATAAGTGCTTGGGTTTTGGCGGAGTTATTGGATAAGTACATGGAGCTGGCTGGGTGATTGGAGGAGTGCATGGGTAGTGACAAGGAGATGGCTGGACTGCATCAGTAGTGCTCAGGGGATTGTAGCAGTGCTTGTGTTAGTGCCTGGGCTATTGCATAAGTACATGGGTACTGACTGGATGATTAGAGTACTGCAAGGAGAGTGCATGGTGAATTTATAAGTGCTTCGGTTTTGGCGCAGTGATTGGATAAGTACATGGTGCTGGCTGGGTGATTGGAGCAGTGCATGGGTAGTGACAAGGAGATGGCTGGACTGCATCAGTAGTGCTCAGGGGGTTGTAGCAGTGCATGTGTTACTGCCTGGGTCATTACATGAGTACATGGGTAGTGACTGGATGATTAGAGTACTGCAAGGAGAGTGCATGGTGAATTTATAAGTGCTTGTGTTTTGGCACAGTGATTAGATAAGGACATGGAACTGGCTGGGTGATTGGAGGAGTGCATGGGTAGTGACAAGGAGATGGCTGGACTGCATCAGCAGTGATCAGGGGATTGTAGCAGTGTTAGTGCTTGGGTCATTGCATGAGTACATGGGTAGTGACTGGATGATTAGAGTACTGCAAGGAGAGTGCATGGCGAATGTGAGAAGTTGGCCTGGCATATGCTGTCCACTAGTTATAGTGGGCATCTTGCACCAGTCCAAACAACCCCTTATGGATGATAGGTTAAAGACAACCTTTAGTGAAAGCTATCCTAGTGGTAGCTATGGAGAGCAGCCTTCAGTGACCAAATGAAAGAGGACCACACCAGGTATATTTATAAAATATATGTATTTAGTCTTAAACACACCCCTCTAGTCTCTTTATGAGGCTAGAGTTCGAAGTACATAAGTTACAAGGCGAATATCAGCAGTTATGAGCACAATACAAGTTTGAGCCCTAGGGGCGTATCAAACCATATACTAAAATAGTGGTATAAGAACCATGACTGAGCTAGACACAAGGCCTAGAGCCTGTAGAAGTGCTTGGACCCCAAGGAACCACCCAAGGTAGTGACACAGGGGACCCACGGGGGATGCGTGCAGTGTGAGAACACAGCCGCGAATCGTCGTTGACTTCTATGGGGAAAGTCGCGGTTGGATTTTAAAAGAAAAAGGACACTTCGGAGAGGACTGCCAGTTAACCCCTTAAAACTTAAGAGTTTCTGGGGCCCACACCCACGTGAGTACCGAAATACTCGAGTTACCTCACCCAGGGAAGCCGGGTGCATACATGTTAAAAGGTGTCGGGAATCGTCGTCGTTTTCAATGGCGACCTCTTGGAAAGTGCTGCTGCCGTGAAGAGGAAGTGTGTCCGGTGCGATCCAAGCCTGGATCGAGGAAGAGGAAGACCTGAAAGCAGAGGGGACAGAGCCTGGGTCACTACCCAGTGACCAGGGGCACGATAGTCGAATGCCCTCAGATGTCGGGTGCTTCAGGTGAGTTGACGGGTGCCTTGACTCTTCAGCCACGAGGTCCAGGAGGTGTTGACGATGACCAGGAGCTGGATTCGAGCTGTCCCACAAAGTCTGTCGAGTGCTGCGGTGTCGGCGACCGGATTGGGCCCGACAAGCCTTGGCAACGGCAGGTCAAGGGGAAACAAAGAAAAGGCTGCGGTGCAGACCAGCAAGGTCTGAGGGACTGACCCAGCAAGGGTAAGTCAGGGCACTTCTGGAGCAACCAGAAAAGCCCAAGCAATTGAAGAGTTGCCTTCGTGTGTACCCACTAGCCAACGGACTAGAGATCGCGAAGGAGCCTCAAGCGTTCGCACTTGCAGCTGGCCCACGGGACACTCGTGAAGTGTAGGCCAGTGATCTTTGCTGCAGTTGGTGCTCGGGGATAGGGCTACTTGAAACCCAAAGCACGGCTTCGAGAGATGTCAGGAAGTTGGTGCACTTGCAAATGTGCTCGGTGTCCAGGGTTCACGGTTCCACGTTACCCACGACAGCTACGGGCCTCGCCTTTGCTGGGGACTCAGGACAGACTCAAGAAGTCTGGAAATTCACCTCTGGTGATGCAAAGACTTCGGCGTCCGGCGGGAGCTTCAGTGATGCAGACCAGACAGATGCTTCGTTGGTGCCTGCCAAGCAGGGGAGTCACTCCTTGACCCCAAGGGAGATTCATCAGTCCTCTAATCTTGATGTAGAGCGTCGAAGGTCCAGGATTCAGCTACAGAGTTTCGTCCAGGGTTATCTAAAGTCCTGTTGCCAGGGTTCCCTTACTTATACTAAAAAAGAGGGTTGGACTAACTCTGGGGACCCACCTATGGGAGGGTTTGGAAAGAGGGGTGGCTACACCCATTTCCTTTGTCCAGTTTCGCGCCAGAGCAGGGGCTGGTAGCCCCTGCAACCAGTTTGAACTGGGGTTTGCACGAGGATACCAAATGTGCCCCCAGCGCAGGACTTCAAAGCACTCAGAGAGTGCACCCACCCAGCCCCAATCCACTAAGGCCTGTCTGGGAGGTGGTAACACCTCCCTGCGACAGGAAACCTATTGTCCAGGCCTCCCCTGCTGGAGTTTCGGTCAGCAGCAGGAGGCCAGGCTCGTGTCTGTGGCTGTAGCATCCATTTTGTGATGCCAGGCTCTGGTTATTTGGTACCGGGTATACCGGTGCTGTCATGTATCTCCCTCTAGAATGGTGGGATCATACTCCCACACCAGGTACTGGTGTGGGGGTATGATTCCAAGGTGTTTGACACCAAACACGACATGTTTCCGTGCAGCCATCCCAAAGTTAGCATTTACCGTTTAGATATAATGCACTTAAGAGTATATGGTCAGGCTGCACCACAGACAACCCCGGAGAGGAGATTCCGAAGGCTGCAGAGGGGCTCTGCTCAGGCAGGGGCACCCTCTCACATATAACCAAGCACCTGCCTTCAGGATTGATAAGGCCTGCCATAGGGGTGACTGATAGGTTTCTATGTGCAGTGTTAGGTGAGATATAGTGAACCTATATCTCTGCAAGGGATGCCTGCACCACCTCACTCAGGCTGCAGTAGCAGTCCTGTGGTGTCATTTTGGAGGGCCTTCCAGGGGTGGCACAATACATGCTTCAGCCCCTGGTAGGCCTCTGGGGTACCTATGCCCTGGTTACATAGTATACCATATTCTAGGGACTTATAAGGGCACCCCAGAATCCAATCTGAAGTGTACTTAAGGTACAGGGAATCAATTTAGAGAGGAAGCAGCTAGGCTGGGGTCCTGGATAGCAGGGCCCCAGCCAGACTAAAGTCGAAAAACAGTGATACACCAGCAAAAAAGTGGGGGTAACCATAAGAGGCAGATCCTACTCTCCTACACAACCCCCCAAACGCAGGGACATTAAACTAACCTTGACCACTTAAGTCTTCATGTTCTAAGTGGAAATATCTGGAGAGTCCATCTGCATTGGCATGGTTACTCCCAGGTCTATGTTCCACTGTATAGTCCATCCCCTGTAGGGAAATGGACCACCTCAAAGGTTTGGGGTTTTCACCCTTCATCTGTTTTAGCCATAAGAGGGGCTTATGGTCTGTCTGAACAAGGAAATGAGTACCAAACAAGTATGGCCTCAGCTTCTTCAGAGCCCAAACCACAGCAAAGGCCTCCCTCTTAATGGTTGACCAACGTTTCTCTCTGGGGGTCAGCCTTCTGCTAATAAAAGCTACTGGCTGATCCTGACCTTCATCATTCAACTGTGATAGTACAGCCCCTACCCCCAACTCAGATGCATCTGTTTGCACAATGAACTTCTTGGAGTAATCAGGACTTTGCAGAATGGTAGCAGTGCACATGGCCTGCTTCAGGTCATCAAATGCCTTTTGACAGCTACCTGTCCACTGAACCTTTTTGGGCATTTTCTCAGAGGTTAAGTCACTCAGGGGTGTCACTATTGATCCATACCTCTTGACAAATCTTCTGTAATACCCAGTCAGGCCTAAGAAGGCTCTCACCTGAGTCTGGGTAGTTGGAGCAACCCAGTCCATGATGGTCTGGATTTTGCTCTGCAATGGTTGAACCTGGTCTCCACCCACAAGGTGGCCCAGGTACACAACCTGACTCTGCCCTATCTGGCACTTTGTGGCCTTGATAGTGAGGCCTGCCTTCTGCAGGGCCTCCAAAACATTTCTGAGGTGGACCAGGTGATCCTCCCAGGTGGAGCTAAAGACAGCAATATCATCTAGATATGCTGCACTATAGGCTTCCAGACCTGTAAGGACTGTGTTCACCAACTTCTGAAAAGTGGCATGTGCATTTTTCAAACCAAAAGGCATCACCACAAATTGGTAAAGCCCACCAGGGGTAGAAAATGTAGTTTTGGGCTTTGCATCATCAGCTAGTCTGATCTGCCAGTAGCCAGCTGTTAGGTCAAATGTGCTTAGATACTTGGCTGAGGCCAAAGTGTCTATTAGCTCATCTGCCCTGGGGATTGGATGGGCATCAGTCCTAGTGACTGCATTGAGGCCTCTGTAGTCCACACAAAACCTCATCTCTCTCCTACCATCTTTGGTGTGAGGTTTTGGCACCAGGACCACTGGACTAGCCCAAGGGCTATCTGAAGGCTCAATGACACCCAGCTCCAACATTTTCTGGACTTCTGTCCTGATACAGTCCCTGACCTGGTCAGGTTGCCTGTAAATCTTACTTTTAACAGGCAGACTGTCCCCAGTGTCCACTTCATGAGAGCACCAGCTGGTCTGACTTGGAGTCAGAGAAAACATGTGTCTGAACTGATTGAGCACCTGTCTACAATCAGTTTGCTGCTGGGCAGTGAGGCTGCCTGCCAAGGCTACACCATCCACTGACCCATCATCAGGGTTCTGAGAGAGCAGGTCAGGGAGAGGGTCACTCTCCTCTTCCTGTCCCTCATCAGTTGCCATGAGCAAGCCCATGTCAGCCCTGTCCACATATGGCTTCAGCCTGTTGACATGGAGCACCCTGTGGAGGCTCCTGGGAGTTCCCAGGTCTACCAGATAGGTAACCTCTCCCTTCTGTTCAACAATTGTATGGGGGCCACTCCACTTGTCTTGGAGGGCTGCTGGGGCAACTGTCTCCAGCACCCACACCTTCTGTCCTGGCTGGTAGACAGTCAGCACAGCCTTTTGGTCATGCCAGGCTTTCTGTAATTCCTGGCTAGCCTCAAGGTTTTTGGTTGCCTTTTTCATATACTCAGCCATCCTGGAGCGGAGACCAAGTACGTAGTCCACAATGTCCTGTTTAGGGGGTTTGAGAGGTAACTCCCAACCTTCCTTCACCAGACACAATGGACCCCTGACAGGATGGCCAAACAAAAGTTCAAAAGGGCTGTAGCCAACCCCCTTTTGAGGCACCTCCCTATATGCAAATAAAAGGCAGGGCAAGAGTATGTCCCATCTTCGCCTAAGCTTTTCTGGGAGTCCTTTAATCATGCCCTTCAAGGTTTTGTTGAATCTCTCAACTAAACCATTGCATTGTGGGCGATAGGGTGTGGTGAACTTATAAGTCACTCCACACTCCTTCCACATTGCAGTCAAGTAACTGGACATAAAGTTTGCATCTCTGTCAGATACTACCTCCTTAGGAAAGCCCACTCTTGAGAAAATTCCCAGGAGGGCCCTTGCCACCACAGGGGCTGTAGTGGTCCTAAGGGGAATGGCTTCTGGGTACCTGGTGGCATGGTCCACCACCACCAGGATAAACCTGTGCCCAGATGCTGTTTGAAGATCCATGGGACCACCTATGTCAATCCCCACCCTCTCAAAGGGAACCCCCACCACAGGTAGTGGTATCAGGGGGGCCTTTGTGGTGCCACCTGCCTTCCCACTGGCTTGGCAGGTTACACATGAGCGACAAAACTCCTTGGTGTTTTCAGACATGTGGGGCCAGTGAAAGTGAGGGACAATTCTGTCCCAAGTCTTGTTCTGGCCCAGGTGACCTGCTAAGGGAATGTCATGGGCTAGTGTCAATAGGAAGCCCCTGAACTTCAGAGGTATAACCAACCTCCTGGCTGCTCCAGGCTTGGGGTCTCTACTCTCTGAGTACAGGAGTACATCATCCCAATATATCTTATGGGTGCCACTAGCATTCCCAGCAGCCTCAGCAGCAGCTTGCTGTCTGAGGGGTTCAAGAGAGGGGCAGTTCAGCTGCTCCTGGCTCAGATCTGCCCTGGAAGGGCCCCCTGTCCCCAAGAACTCAACATGATCAGGTTCAAGCTCCTCTGGGACAGTTCCTTCTTCAGGCCTGAGACCATCTTCCTCAAAAGACTGGTCTTCCTCCTGAGCCAAGGGGGAAGGCACTGCCTTAACCCTACTGCTCCTTCTCTTGGGAGGCACCTGGTCCATTATTCCAGAATCCAGGGCCTGTTCAGCTTTTGACATTTTTGCCTGTGACCTAGTCACAGCAAAGACATGTGCAGGGATCCCTAGCATTTCTGCATGTTTCCTGAGCTCCACCTCTGCCCAAGCTGAAGTTTCAAGATCATTGCCAAGCAAGCATTCCACTGGTAGGTCTGCACTCACCACAACCTTCTTAAGGCCAGTTACCCCTCCCCAGGAGAAGTTAACAACTGCCAGAGAATGGTCTGTTCTGACATTGCTAGCATTGGTCACTTGGTACATTTCACCAAGTATAATCTGCCCAGGATCCACAAGATCTTGTGTCACCATGGTGACACTTGCTCCTGTGTTCCTGAATGCCAAAGCCTCCCTTCCATTAATTAAAAGCTGCTGTCTGTATTTGCCCAAATTATTGGGACTCACAAAGGGGGACATATCCATGCCCCCATCACAGACTAGGACAGCCTGAGTTGGCACTCTGACTAGGCCAGAGCCCATCTCAGTACCCAGGGTCAACCCTACTAAACCCTTATTCTGAGTGTTTCCACCACCACTTGTAGCTGGACTAGGGGGAACAGTTGCCTTAGGGGCAATGGTGGCTGGATTGGAGTCTTTGGACTTGGTGCAATCACTTGTCCAGTGAGTCTTTTGCTTACAGACTTTGCACATGGTTTCTTTTGGCCTTTTCCTTTATTAGATTGGGATTCCCCACCAGATGCAGATTTTTGGGGACCTTGAGAAGACTTCTGGTCTTTACCCTTCTCTCCACCCTTATCAGAGTTTTTGGAAACTTGCTTCTTCTGGTCACCACCTTGGTTCTGTACTTTCTGCTTCACCCTGGTACTGACCCATTTGTCTGCCTTCTTTCCCAATTCTTGGGGAGAGGTCAGATCAGAGTCAACCAGGTACTGATGTAGCAACTGATTCTGACAGTTATTAAGAATCTGCTCCCTCATGATTAAATTATAGAATCCTTTGAAGTCACACACCTTACTGCCAAGTAACCAGCCTTCCAGAGCCTTGGTAGCACAATCTACAAAGTCCACCCAGTCCTGTGTCTGTGCCTTTTGGGTATCTCTGAACTTTAACCTGTATTGCTCAGTGGTTAGGCCAAACCCATCTATCAGGGCACTCTTCAGGACTTGGTAATCATCAGTATCCTCTTCTCTTACAGTGAGGAGCTTGTCTCTACCTTTGGTCTGCAAAGGAGAGCCACAAGATTGCTGCCCACGGCTCCTGGGGGACCCTCTGAACTTTACAGGCCCTTTCCAGTGCAGTTATCCATTTGCGGATGTCATCCCCACTCTGGTAGGGAGGGACAATCTTGCTCAGGTTTCTATGGTCATAAGACCTTTCCCTACCACTAGGGAAGTTGCTGCCACCATGGGACTCTATTCCCAACTTTCTTCTTTGTCTATGAAGCTCCAGGGACTCCCTGTCTATAGCCAACTGCTCTTTTCTGATTCTCAACTGAGCTTCCTCATACTTGAGCAGTCTCTCTTTCCTTTCATGAGAGGATTCCCTCATACGAGAGGAAACAGAGGTCCCTACTGAGGTGTCAGAATGGTCAGACTCCTGAGAAGGAGATCTGGACCTTCTAGGCACACTCACAACTCTTCCTGGTGGGACAAAGGGGAGGTCATTTTGATCCTCCTCCTCATCTGCAGGAGGAGCTGGATTGTCCAGGGCAAGATTATTTTCATCTTCCTGGCCAGTTTCAGAGGTCAGGTCCTGGGTATTTTCACCCCTGGTCCCTTCCTCATCTTCTGCCCCACCCTCTCTGCCTACCCCTGCAGACCCTAGGGGTCTTCTGAGATCATTCAGCAGAAGCATCTCCATGAGACGTTGGGTGTTGGCACTTTTGCCTGTCTTCAGCTTCCTAATCTTGCACAACTCTCTCAATTCCAAGAATGGGATGTTGTCATATTTGGATGGCAGGAGCCCACTGGTTCCTGGCAGGGACCTACTGGTTCCTGGCCCTGAAGACATTACTAGTGAGGTGTGGTGTATGCACTACCTACTCTAGTGTGGCCTACTAAACTCTCTTGAGTTGTAGAAAGGGTGTGCTAAGCCCTTGACACACAACTCTAAGTTCAGTAGAACTTACTGTATTTCTAAGCTTGAATTTATATGTACCTTAGGTACCTTTAGTGGTTTTCAGTTAGTCACACACTTGAGATTATCTGGTAAAACAATAGCAAGCTGGAATCCCACACGCTGCACACCAATGTGAGAAGTTGGCCTGGCATATGCTGTCCACTAGTTATAGTGGGCAGCTTGCACCAGTCCAAACAATCCCTTATGGATGATAGGTTAAAGACAACCTTTAGTGAAAGCTATCCTAGTGGTACCTATGGAGAGCAGCCTTCAGGCTAAGTCTTGGAGGAATGTAAAGCAGCTTGTTTTACCAGTCTATAATCTTTTGAGTGACCAAATGAAAGAGGACCACACCAGGTATATATATAAAATATATGTATTTAGTCTTAAACACACCCCTCTAGTCTCTTTATGAGGCTAGAGTTCAAAGAACATAAGTTACAAGGCGAGTATCAGCAGTTATTAGCACAATACACGTTTGAGCCCTAGGGGTGTATCAAACCATATACTAAAATAGTGGTATAAGAACCACGACTGAGCTAGACACAAGGCCTAGAGCCTGTAGAAGTGCTTGGACCCCAAGGAACCACCCAAGGTAGTGACACAGGGGACCCACGGGGGACGCGTGCAGTGTGAGAACACAGCCGCGAATCGCCATTGACTTCTATGGGGAAAGTCGCGGTTGGATTTTAAAAGAAAAATGAAACTTCGGAGAGGACTTCCAGTTAACCCCTTAAAACTTAAGAGTTTCTAGGGCCCACACCCACGTGAGTACCGAAATAAGTACCGAAATACTCACGTTACCTCACCCAGGGAAGCCGGGTGCATACGTGTTAAAAGGTGTCGGGAATCGTCGTCGTTTTCAATGGCGACCTCTTGGAAAGTGCTGCTGCCGTGAAGAGGAAGAGTGTCCGGTGCGATCCAAGCCTGGATCGAAGAAGAGGAAGACCTGAAAGCAGAGGGGACAGAGTCTGGGTCACTAGCCAGTGACCAGGCGCACAATAGTCGAATGCCCTCAGATGTCGGGTGCTTCAGGTGAGTTGACGGGTGCCTTGACTCTTCAGCCACGAGGTCCAGGAGGTGTCGATGACAACCAGGAGCTGGATTCGAGCTGTCCCACGAAGTTTGTCGAGTGCTGCAGTATCGGTGACCGGATTGGGCCTAACAAGCCTTGGCAACGGCAAGTCACGGGGAAACAATCAAAAGGCTGCGGTGCAGACCAGCAAGGTCTGAGGGACTCACCCAGCAAGGGTAAGTCAGGGCACTTCGGGAGCAACCAGAAAAGCCCAAGCAATTGAAGAGTTGCCTTCGTGGGGACCCACTAGCCAATGGACTAGAGATCGCAAAGGAGCCTCAAGCGGTCGCACTTGGAGCTTGCCCACGGGACACTCGTGAAGTGTAGGCCAGTTATCTTTGCTGCAGTTGGTGCTCGGGCTAGGGCTACTTGGAACCCAAACCACGGCTTCGAGAGATGTCAGGAAGTTGGTGCACTTGCAAATGTGCTCGGTGTCCAGGGGTCACAGTTCCACGTTACCCACGACAGCTACGGGCCTCAGCTTTGCTGGGGACTCAGGGCAGCCTCGGGAAAGTCTGGAAATCTACCTCTGGTGATGCAAAGACTTCGGCGTCCAGCGGGAGCTTCAGTGATGCAGACCAGACAGATGCTTCGTTGGTGCCTGCCAAGCAGGGGAGTCACTCCTTGACCCCAAGGGAGATTCTTCAGTCCTCTAATCTTGATGTAGAGTGTTGAAGGTCCAGGATTCAGCTTCAGAGTTTCGTCCAGGGTTATCTAAAGTCCTGTTGCCAGGGTTCCCTTACTTATACTAAAAAAGGGGGTTGGACTAACTCTGGGGACCCACCTATGGGAGGGTTTGGAAAGAGGGGTGGCTACACCCATTTCCTTTGTTCAGTTTCGCACCAGAGCAGGGGCTGGTAGCCCCTGCAACCGGTTTGAACTGGGGTATGCACGAGGACACCAAATGTGCCCCCAGTGCTGGACTTCAAAGCTCTCAGAGAGTGCACCCACCCAGCCCCAATCCACTAAGGCCTGTCTGGGAGGTGGTAACACCTCCCTGCGACAAGAAACCTATTGTCCAGGCCTCCCCTGCTGGAGTTTCGGTCAGCAGCAGGAGGCCAGACTCGTGTCTGTGGCTGTAGCATCCATTTTGTGATGCCAGGCTCTGGTTAGTTGGTACCGGGTATACCGGTGCTGTCATGTCTCTCCCTCTAGAAGGGTGGGATCATACTCCCACACCAGGTACTGGTGTGGGGGTAAGATTCCAAGGTGTTTGACACCAAACACGACATGTTTCCGTGCAGCCATCCCAAAGTTAGCGTTTACCGTTTAGATATAATGCACTTAAGAGTATATGGTCAGGATGCACCACAGACAACCCCGGAGAGGAGATTCTGAAGGCTGCAGAGGGGCTCTGCTCAGGCAGGGGCACCCTCTCACATATAACCAAGCACCCTGCCTTCAGGATTGATAAGGCCTGCCATAGGGGTGACTGATAGGTTTCTATGTGCAGTGTTAGGTGAGATATAGTGAACCTATATCTCTGCAAGGGGTGCCTGCACCACCTCACTCAGGCTGCAGTAGCAGTCCTGTGGTGTCATTTTGGAAGGCCTTCCAGGGGTGGCACAATACATGCTGTGAGAAGTTGGCCTGGTATATGCTGTTCACTAATTAAAGTGGGCACCTTGTACCAGTCAAAACAACACCTTATGGAGATAGGTTAAAGACAACCTTTATTGAAAGCTATCCTAGTGGTAGCTATGGAGAGAAGCCTTCAGGCTAAGTCTTGAAGAAATGTAAAGCAGCTTGTTTTACCAGTCTATAATCTCTTGAGTGACCAAATGAAAGAGGACCACACCAGGTATATGTATAAAATATATGTATCTAGTCTTAAACACACCCCTCTAGTCTCTTTATGAGGCTAGAGTTCGAAGTACATAGGTTACAAGTCAGTTATCAACAGTAATAGCACAAATACACGTTTGGGCTCTTGGGGCGTACCAAACCATATACCAAAAAAGTGGTATAAGAACCACGACTGAGCTAGACACAAGGCCTAGAGCCTGTAGAAGTGCTTGGACCACAATGAACCACCCAAGGTAGTGACACAGGGGACCCACGGGGGACGCGTGCAGTGTGGGAACACAGCCACAAATCACCGTTAACTTCTATGGGGAAAGTCGCAGTTGGGTTTTTAAAAGAAAAGGACACTTAGAAGAGGACTTGGAGCAAACCCCTTTAGAACTAGGCAGTTCTAGAGTCAATACCCACGGGAGCACCGGAGTACTCGAGTTACCTCACCCAGGGAAGCCGGGTGCATAGTTGTCTTTTGGAGTCGGGTTTCGTCGTAGATTTCAATGGCGATCTGCTGCAAAGTGCTGCTGGCGACCAAGTCAAAAGTGTCCGGGTGGATCCAAGGATGGATCGGAGATCTGAGGAACCTGAAAGCAGAGGGGACAGAGTCTGGGTCACTAGCCAGTGACCAGGAAGGCGATGAGCAGATGCCCACCGATGTCGGGTGCTTCAGGTAGGTTGAAGGGTGTCTTGACTCTTCAGCCACGAGGTCCAGGAGGTGTCGATGACAACCAGGAGCTGTATTCGAGCTGTCCCACAACGTTTGTCGAGTAGTGGGGTGTTGGCGACCGGATTGGACCCAACAAGCCTTGGCAATGGCAAACAAAGTAGAAACAGAGAAAGGACGTTGGTGCAGACCAGCAAGGTCTGAGGGACTCACACAGCAAAGGTAAGTCAGGGCTTCTCTGGAGCAACCAGGAAAGCCCAAGCAGAAGAAGAGTTGCCTTCGGGAGGACCCACTAGCCAATGGACTAGCGATCGCAAAGGAGCCTCGAGTGGATGCACTTGGAGCTGGCTCACAGGACACTCATGGAGTGGAGGCCAGAGATCTTCAGTGCAGTCGGTGCTCGTAGCGAGGGCTACTCGGAGCCCAAAGCACAACTTCGAGGGAGACCAGGAAGAGGATGCACTTGCAAAAGTTCTCGGTATCCAGGGGTCACAGTTCCACGTTACCCAGGATAGCTACGTGCCTCAGCTTCGCTGGGGTCTCAGGGCAGCCTCAGGGATGTCTGGAAATCCACCTCTGGTGATGCAAAGACTTCGGCGTCCAGCGGAAGCTTCAGCGATGCAGACCGGACAGTTGCTTCTTTGGTGCCTGCCAAGCAGGGGAGTCACTCCTTGACCCCAAGGGAGATTCTTCAGTCCTCTAATCTTCAAGTAGAGCGTCGAAGGTCCAGGATTTACGTTCAGAGTTTCATCCAGGGATAATCTAAAGTCCTAAGGACTGGGGTCCCATACTTATACTAAGTTAGGGGGTTGGACATAGGTTGGACATACTCTGGGGACCCACCTATGGGAGGGTCAGGGAAGAGGGGTGGTTACACCAATTCCCTTTGTCCAGTTTTGCGTCAGAGCAGGGGCAGGTAGCCCCTGCAACCGGTTTGAACTGGACTATGCACAGGGACACCAAACGTGCCCCCAGTGCAGGACTTCAAAGCACCAGAGAGTGCTCTGGCCCAGCCCCAATACACACTATCCTGTCTGGGGAGGTGGTTACACCTCCCTGCGACAGGAAACCTATTGTCCAGGCCTCCCCTGCCGGAGTTTCGGTCAGCAGCAGGGGGCCAGACCCGTGTCTGTGGCAGCGGCATCCATTTTGTGATGCCAGGGCTCTGAAAAGTTAATACCGGGTATGCCGGTGTGTACATGTCTCTCCCTCTAGAAGGGTGGAATGCTACCCCCGCCGCCAGTACTGGTGGGGGGGGGTAGTATTCCAAGGTGTTTGACACCAAACACGACATGTTTCCGTGCAGCCATCCCAAAGTTAGCATTTAACGCGAGGTTATAATGCACTAAAGAGTATATGGTCAGGCTGCACCACAAACAGCACCAGAGGATTGACTCCGAACGCTGCAGAGGGGCTCTGCTCATGCAGGGGCACCCTCTCACTTAAAAACCAAGCACTCTGCCTTCAGGATTGTTAAGGCCTGCCATAGGAGTGACTTATAGGTTTATCTGTGTGTGCAATGGTAGTGATATAGGTAGCCTAATCCACAGTAAGGGGTGCATGCACCACCTTAACCAGGCTGCAGTAGCAGACCTGTGGTGTCTTTTTGGAGGGCTTCCCAGGGGTGCATAATATATGCTTCAGCCACTGGTAGGCCTCTGGGGTACCTATGCCCTGGGTACATAGTATACCATATACTAGGGACTTATAAGGGCACTCCAGAATCCAATCAAAGATGTACCTAAGGTACATGGAAACCATTTTAGAGAGGAAGCAGCTAGGCTGGGGTTCTGATTAGCAGGGCCCCAGCCAGACTAAAGTCAACAACAGTGAAGCATCAGAAAAAAGTCGGGGTACTCATGTGAAGCAGATCCTACTCTCCTACACATGCTTCAGCCCCTGGTAGGCCTCTGGGGTACCTATGCCCTGGGTACATAGTATACCATATACTAGGGACTTATAATGGCACCCCAGAATCCAATCTGAAGTGTACTTAAGGTACAGGGAATCACTTTAGAGAGGAAGCAGCTAGGCTGGTGTCCTGGATAGCAGGGCCCCAGCCAGACTAAAGTCGAAAAACAGTGATACACCAGCAAAAAAGTGGGGGTAACCATAAGAGGCAGATCCTACTCTCCGACACTGAATTTATAAGTACTTGTGTTTTGGCGCAGTGATTAGATAAGGACATGGAACTGGTTGGGTGATTGGAGGAGTGCATGGGTAGTGACAAGGAGATGGCTGGACTGCATCAGTAGTTCTCAGGGGATTGTAGCAGTTTTTCATGTGGCGCAGGGGTTTACTACGTGACGCATCTCCCTAGATGCGTCACGTTGTAAATATAGCGCAACGCAGCGCATGGTTTGCGTCGCCGCTGCGTCACTTGCGTGACGCAACGGCGGCGCAAAAGTGGCGCAAGGGGCTTGCAAATATGCCCCATAAGTGCTTGTGTTTTGGCGCAGTGATTAGATATGGACATGGAACTGGCTGGGTGATTGGAGGAGTGCATGGGTAGTGACAAGGAGATGGCTGGACTGCATCAGTAGTGCTCAGGGGATTGTAGCAGTGCATGTGTAAGTGCCTGGGCCATTGCATAAGTACATGGGCACTGACTGGATGATTAGAGTACTGCAAGGAGAGTGCATAGTGAATTTATAAGTGCTTGGGTTTTGGCGGAGTGATTGGATAAGTACATGCAACTGGCTGGGTGATTTGAGGAGTGCATCTGTAGTGACAAGGAGATGGCTGGACTGCATCAGTAGTGCTCAGGGGATTGTAGCAGTGCATGTGTTAGTGCCTGGGTCATTGTATGAGTACATGGGTAGTAACTGGATGATTAGAGTACTGCAAGGAGAGTGCATGGTGAATTTATACGTGCTTGTGTTTTGGCGCAGTGATTAGATAAGAACATGGAACCGGCTGGGTGATTGGAGGAGTGCATGGGTAGTGACAAGGAGATTGCTGGACTACATGGGTAGTGCTCAGGGTATTGTAGCAGTGCATGAGTTAGTGCATGGGTCATTGCATTAGTGCACGGGTAGTGACTGGATGATTAGAGTACTGCAAGGAGAGTGCATGGTGAATTTATAAGTGCTTGTGTTTTGGCGCAGTGATTAGATAAGGACATGGAACTGGCTGGGTGATTGGAGGAGTGCATGGGTAGTGACAAGGAGATGGCTGGACTGCATCAGTAGTGCTCAGGGGATTGTAGTAGTGCATGTGTTAGTGCCTGGGCCATTGCATAAGTACATGGGTACTGACTGGATAATTAGAGTACTACAAGGAGAGTGCATGGTGAATTTATAAGTGCTTGGTGTAGGAGAGTAGGATCTGCCTCTTATGGTTACCCCCACTTTTTGCTGGTGTATCACTGTTTTTCGACTTTGGTCTGGCTGGGGCCCTTCTATTCAGGACCCCAGCCAGGCTGCTTCCTCTCTAAATTGATTCCCTGTATTTTAGGTACATCACAGATTGGATTCTGGAGTGCCCTTATAAGTCCCTAGTATATGGTATACTATGTACTCAGGGCATAGGTACCCCAGAGGCCTACCTGGGGCTGAAGCATGTATTGTGCCACCCCTGGAAGGCCATCCAAAATGACACCACAGGACTGCTACTGCAGCCTGGGTAAGGTGGTGCATGCACCCCTTGCAGAGATATAGGTTCCCTGTATCTCACCTAACAGTGCACATAAAAACCTATCAGTCACCCCTATGGCAGGCCTTATCAATCCTGAAGGCAGGGTGCTTGGTTATATGTGAGAGGGTGCCCATGCATGAGCAGAGCCCCTCTGCAGCCCTCGGAATCTCCTATCCAGGGTTGTCTGTGGTGCAGCCTGACCATATACTCTCAAGTACATTATATCTAAACGGTAAATGCTAACTTTGGAATGGCTGCACGGAAACATGTCGTGTTTGGTGTCAAACACCTTGGAATCATACCCCCACACCAGTTCGTGGTGTGGGAGTATGATCCCACCCTTCTAGAGGGAAAGACATGACAGCACCGGTATACCCAGTACGAACTAAACAGAGCCTGGCATCACAAAATGGATGCTGCAGCCACAGACACGAGTCTGGCCTCCTGCTGCTGACCGAAACTCCGGCAGGGGAGGCCTGGACAATAGGTTTCCTGTCTCAGGGAGGTGTTACCACCTCCCAGACAGGCCTTAGTGGATTAGGGCTAGGTGGTGCACTCTCTGAGTGCTTTGAAGTCCTGCACTGGGGGCACATTTGGTGTCCTCGTGCATACCCCAGTTCAAACCAGTTGCAGGGGCTGCCAGCCCCTGCTCTGGTGCGAAACTGGACAAAGGAAATGGGTGTAGCCACCCCTCTTTCCAAACCCTCCCATAGGTGGGTCCCCAGAGTTAGTCCAACCCCTTTTCTTAGTATAAGTAAGGGAACCCTGGCAACAGGACTTTAGATATCCCTGGACGAAACTCTGAAGCTGAATCCTGGACCTTCGACGCTCTACATTAAGATTAGAGGACTGAAGAATCTCCCTTGGGGTCAAGGAGTGACTCCCCTGCTTGGCAGGCACCAACGAAGCATTTGTCCGGTCTGCATCGCTGAAGCTCCCGCCGGACACCAAGGTCTTTGCATCACCAGAGGTGGATTTCCAGACTTCCCTGAGGCTGCCCTGAGTCTACAGCAAAGCTGAGGCCCGTAGCTGTCGTGGGTAACGTGGAACCATGACCCCTGGACAACAAGCACATTTGCAAGTGCATCAACTTCCTGACATCTCTTGAAGCTGTACTTTGGGATCCAAGTAGCCCTAGCCCCGAGATCCAACTGCAGCGAAGATCGCTGGCCTACACTCCACGAGTGTCCCATGGGCCAGCTCCAAGTGTGACCGCTTGAGGCACCTTCACGATCTCTACTCTGTTAGCTAGTGGGTCCCCACGAAGGCAACTCTTCAACTGCTTGGGCTTTTCTGGTTGCTCCAGAATTGCCCTGACTTACCATTGCTGGGTGAGTCCCTCAGACCTTGCTGGTCTGCACCGCAGCCTTTTCTTCACTTCCCCATGACTTGCCGTTGCCAAGGCTTGTTGGGTCTAATCCAGTCGCCAATACTGCAGAACTGGACACACTTTATGGGACAGCTCGAATCCAGCTCCTGGTTGTCGTCGACACCTCCTTGACCTCGTGGCTGAAGAGTCAAGGCACCCATCAACTCACCTGAAGCACCCGACATCTGAGGGCATTCGACTATCGTGCCCCTGGTCACTGGCTAGTGACCCAGACTATGTCCCCTCTGCTTTCAGGTCTTCCTCTTCATCGATTCAGGCTTGGATCGCTCTGGACACTCTTCTTCTACACAGCAGCAGCACTTTTCCAGAGGTCGCCATTGAAAACGACGACGATTCCCGACACCTTTTTACACGTATGCACCCGGCTTACCTGGGTGAGGTAACTCGAGTATTTCAGTACTCACGTGGGTGTGGGCCCTAGAAACTATTACGTTTTAAGGGGTTAACTGGAAGTCCTCTCCGAAGTGTCCCTTTTCTTTAAAAATCCAACCGCGACTTTCCCCTCAGAAGTTAACGGTGGCTCGCGGCTGTGTTCTCACACTGCACGCGTCCCCTGTGGGTCCCCTGTGTCACTACCTTGGGTGGTTCCTTGGGGTCCAAGCACTTCTACAGGCTCTAGGCCTTGTGTCTAGTTCAGTCGTGGTTCTTATACCACTATTTTAGTATATGGTTTGGTACGCCCCTAGGGCTCAAACGTGTATTGTGCTAAATACTGCTGATATTTGACTTGTAACTTATGTACTTCAAATTCTAGCCTCATAAAGAGACTAGAGGGGTGTGTTTAAGACTAAATACATATATTTTATATATATACCTGGTGTGGTCCTCTTTCATTTGGTCACTCAAGAGATTATAGACTGGTAAAACAAGCTGCTTTACATTCCTCTAAGACTTAGCCTGAAGGCTGCTCTCCATAGCTACCACTAGGATAGCTTTCAATAAAGGTTGTCTTTAACCTATCATCCATAAGGGGTTGTTTGGACTGGTGCAATGTGCCCACTAGAACTATTGGACAGCATATGCCAGGCCAACTTCTCACATTGGTGGCAGCGGTGGGATTCCAGCTTGCTATTGTTTTACCAGATAATCTCAAGTGTGTGACTAACTGAAAACCACTAAAGGTACCTAAGGTACATATAAATTCAAGCTTAGAAATACAGTAATTTCTACTGAACTTAGAGTTGTGTGTCAAGGGCTTAGCACACCCTTTCTACAACTCAAGAGAGTTTAGTAGGCCACACTAGAGTAGCTAGTGCATACACCACACCTCACTAGTAATGTCTTCACTGCCAGGAACCAGTGGGCTCCTGCCATCCAAATATGACAACCTCCCATTCTTGGAATTGAGAGAGTTGTGCAAGATTAGGAAGCTGAAGACAGGCAAAAGTGCCAACACCCAACGTCTCATGGAGATGCTTCTGCTAGATGATCTCAGAAGACCCCTAAGGTCTGCAAGGGTAGGCAGAGAGGGTGGGGCAGAAGATGAGGGAGGGGCCAGGGGTAAAAATACCCAGTACCTGACCTCTGAAACTGGCCAGGAAGGTGACAATGACCTTGCCCTGGAAAATGCAGCTCCTCCTGCAGATGAGGAGGAGGATCAGAATGACCTCCCCTTTGTCCCACAAGGAAGAGTTGTGAGTGTGCCTAGAACATCCAGATCTCCTTCTCAGGAGTCTAACCATTCTGACACCTCAGTAGGGACCTCTGTTTCTTCTCATAGGAGGGAATCCTCTCATGAAAGGAAAGAGAGACTGCTCAAGTATGAGGAAGCTCAGTTGAGAATCAGAAGAGAGCAGTTGGCTATAGACAGGGAGTCCCTAGAGCTTCATAGACAAAGAGGAAAGTTGGGATTAGAGTCCCATGGTGGCAGCAACTTGCCAAATGGCAGGGAAAGGTCTTATGACCATAGAAACCTGAGCAAGATTGTCCCTCCATACCAAAGTGGGGATGACATCCACAAATGGATAACTGCACTGGAAAGGGCCTGTAAAGTTCAGAGGGTCCCCCAGGAGCAGTGGGCAGCAATCTTGTGGCTCTCCTTTGCAGGCAAAGGAAGAGACAAGCTCCTCACTGTAAGAGAAGAGGATGCTGATGATTATCAAGTCCTGAAGAGTGCCCTGATAGATGGGTTTGGCCTAACCACTGAGCAATACAGGTTAAAGTTCAGAGATACCCAAAAGGCACAGACACAGGACTGGGTGGACTTTGTAGATTGTGCTACCAAGGCTCTGGAAGGCTGGATACTGGGCAGTAAGGTGTGTGACTTCAAAGGATTTTATAATTTAATCATGAGGGAGCAGATTCTTAATAACTGTCAGAATCAGTTACTACATCAGTACCTGGTTGACTCTGATCTGACCTCTCCCCAAGAATTGGGAAAGAAGGCAGACAAATGGGTCAGAACCAGGGTGAAGCAGAAAGTACAGAACCAAGGTGGTGACCAGAAGAAGCAAGATTCCAAAAACTCTGATAAGGGTGGGGAGAAGGGTAAAGACCAGAAGTCTTCTCAAGGTCCCCAAAAATCTGCATCTGGTGGGGAATCCCAATCTAATAAAGGAAAAGGCCAAAGGAAACCATGGTGCAAAGTCTGTAAGCAAAAGACTCACTGGACCAGTGATTGCACCAAGTCCAAAGACTCCACTCCAGCCACCATTGCCCCTAAGGCAACTGTTCCCCCTAGTCCAGCTACAAGTGGTGGTGGAAACACTCAGAATAAGGGTTTAGTAGGGTTGACCCTGGGTACTGAGATGGACTCTGGCCTAGTCAGAGTGCCAACTCAGGCTGTCCTAGTCTGTGATGGGGGCATGGATATGTCCCCCTTTGTGAGTCCCAATAATTTGGGTAAATACACAAGATCTTGTGGATCCTGGGCAGATTATACTTGGTGAAATGTACCAAGTGACCAATTTCAGAACAAACCATTCTCTGGCAGTTGTTAACTTCTCCTGGGGAGGGGTAACTGGCCTTAAGAAGGTTGTGGTGAGTGCAGACCTACCAGTTGAATGCTTGCTTGGCAATGATCTTGAAACCTCAGCTTGGGCAGAGGTGGAGCTCAGGAAACATGCAGAAATGCTAGGGATCCCTGCACATGTCTTTGCTGTGACTAGGTCACAGGCAAAAATGTCAAAAGCTGAACAGGCCCTGGATTCTGGAATAATGGACCAGGTGCCTCCCAAGAGGAGGAGCAGTAGGGTTAAGGCAGTGCCTTCCCCCTTGGCTCAGGAGGAAGATCAGTCTTTTGAGGAAGCTGATCTCAGGCCTGAGGAAGGAACTGTCTCAGAGGAGCTTGAACCTGTTCAGGTTGAGTTATTGGGGACAGGGGGCCCTTCCAGGGCAGATCTGAGCCAGGAGCAGCTGAACTGCCCCTCTCTTGAACCCCTCAGACAGCAGGCTGCTGCTGAGGCTGCTGGGAATGCTAGTGGCACCCATAAGATATACTGGGATGATGGACTCCTGTACTCAGAGAGTAGATACTTCAAGCCTGGAGCAGCCAGGAGGTTGGTTATACCTCTGAAGTTCAGGGGCTTCCTATTGACACTAGCCCATGACATTCCCTTAGCAGGTCACCTGGGCCAGGTCAAGACTTGGGACAGAATTGTCCCTCAATTTCACTGGCCCCACATGTCTGAAGACACCAAGGAGTTTTGTCGCTCCTGTGTAACCTGCCAAGCGAGTGGGAAGGCAGGTGGCACCACAAAGGCCCCCCTGATACCACTACCTGTGGTGGGGGTTCCCTTTGAGAGGGTGGGGATTGACATAGTTGGTCCCATGGATCCCCAAACAGCATCTGGGCACAGGTTTATCCTGGTGGTGGTGGACCATGCCACCAGGTACCCAGAAGCCATTCCCCTTAGGACCACTACAGCTCCTGCGTTGGCAAGGGCCCTCCTGGGAATTTTCTCAAGAGTGGGCTTTCCTAAGGAGGTAGTATCTGACAGAGATGCAAACTTTATGTCCAGTTACTTGACTGCAATGTGGAAGGAGTGTGGAGTGACTTATAAGTTCACCACACCCTATCACCCACAATGCAATGGTTTAGTTGAGAGATTCAACAAAACCTTGAAGGGCATGATTAAAGGGCTTCCAGAAAAGCTTAGGCGAAGATGGGACATACTCTTGCCCTGCCTTTTATTTGCATACAGGAGGTGCCTCAGAAGGGGGTTGGCTACAGCCCTTTTGAACTTTTGTTTGGCCATCCTGTTAGGGGTCCATTGTGTCTGGTGAAGGAAGGTTGGGAGTTACCTCTCAAACCCCCTAAACAGGACATAGTGGACTATGTACTTGTCTCCGCTCCCGGATGGCTGAGTATATGAAAAAGGCAACCAAAAACCTTGAGGCTAGCCAGGAATTACAGAAAGCCTGGCATGACCAAAAGTGTGAGTTGACTGTTTACCAGCTAGGACAGAAGGTGTGGGTGATGGAGCCAGTGGCCCCAGCAGCCCTCCAAGACAAGTGGAGTGGCCCCCATACAATTGTTGAACAGAAGGGAGAGGTTACCTATCTGGTAGACCTGGGAACTCCCAGGAGCCCACACAGGGTGCTCCATGTCAACAGGCTGAATCCATATGTGGACAGGGCTGACATGGGCTTGCACATGGCAACTGATGAGGGCCAGGAGGAGGAGAGTGACCCTCTCCCTGACCTGCTCTCTCAGAACCCTGATGATGGGTCAGTGGATGGTGTAGCCTTGGCAGGCAGCCTCACTGCCCAGCAGCAAACTGATTGTAGACTGGTGCTCAATCAGTTCAGACACATGTTTTCTCTGACTCCAAGTCAGACCACCTGGTGCACTCATGAAGTGGACACTGGGGACAGTCTGCCTGTTAAAATTAAGATTTACAGGCAACCTGACCATGTCAGAGACTGTATCAGGACAGAAGTCCAGAAAATGTTGGAACTGGGTGTCATTGAACCTTCAGATAGCCCTTGGGCTAGTCCAGTGGTCCTGGTGCCAAAACCTCACACAAAAGATGGTGAGAGAGAGATGAGGTTTTGTGTGGACTACAGAGGCCTCAATGCAGTCACTAGGACGATGCCCATCCAATCCCCAGGGCAGATGAGCTAATGGACACTTTGGCCTCAGCCAAATATCTAAGCACATTTGACCTAACAGCTGGCTACTGGCAGATCAGACTAGCTGATGATGCAAAACCAAAAACTGCATTTTCTACCCCTGGTGGGCTTTACCAATTTGTGGTGATGCCCTTTGGTTTGAAAAATGCACCTGCCACTTTTCAGAGGTTGGTGAACACAGTCCTTACAGGTCTGGAAGCCTATAGTGCAGCATATCTAGATGATATTGCTGTCTTTAGCTCCACCTGGGAGGATCACCTGGTCCACCTCAGAAATGTTTTGGAGGCCCTGCAGAAGGCAGGCCTAACTATCAAGGCCACAAAGTGCCAGATAGGGCAGAGTCAGGTTGTGTACCTGGGCCACCTTGTGGGTGGAGGCCAGGTTCAACCATTGCAGAGCAAGATCCAGACCATCATGGACTGGGCTGCTCCAACTACCCAGACCCAGGTGAGAGCCTTTTAGGCCTGACTGGGTACTACAGAAGATTTGTCAAGGGGTATGGATCAATAGTGACACCCCTGAAGACTTAACCTCTAAGAAAATGCCCAAAAGGTTCAGTGGACAGTTAGCTGTCAAAAGGCATTTGATGACCTGAAGCAGGCCATGTGCACTGCTCCCATTCTGCAAAGTCCTGATTACTCCAAAAGATCATTGTGCAAACAGATGCATCTGAGTTGGGGGTAGGGGCTGTACTGTCACAGTTGAATGATGAAGGTCAGGATCAGCCAGTAGCTTTTATTAGCAGAAGGCTGACCCCCAGAAAGAAATGTTGGTCAGCCATAGAGAGGGAGGCCTTTGCTGTGGTTTGGGCTCTGAAGAAGCTGAGGCCATACTTGTTTGGCACTCACTTCCTTGTTCAAACAGACCACAAGCCCCTCTTATGGCTAAAACAGATGAAGGGTGAAAACCCCAAACTTTTGAGGTGGTCCATTTCCCTACAGGGGATGGACTATACAGTGGAACATAGACCTGGGAGTAACCATGCCAATGCAGATGGACTCTCCAGATATTTCCACTTAGAACATGAAGACTTAACTGGTCAAGGTAAGTTTAATGTCCCTGCGTTTGGGGGGGGGGGTGTAGGAGAGTAGGATCTGCCTCTTATGGTTACCCCCACTTTTTGCTGGTGTATCACTGTTTTTCAACTTTAGTCTGGCTGGGGCCCTGCTATTCAGGACCCCAGCCTAGCTGCTTCCTCTCTAAATTGATTCCCTGTACTTTAGGTACATCACAGATTGGATTCTGGAGTGACCTTACAAGTCCCTAGTATATGGTATACTATGTACCCAGGGCATAGGTACCCCAGAGGCCTACCAGGGGCTGAAGCATGTATTGTGCCACCCCTGGAAGGCCATCCAAAATGACACCACAGGACTGCTACTGCAGCCTGGGTAAGGTGGTGCATGCACCCCTTGCAGAGATATAGGTTCCCTGTATCTCACCTAACACTGCACATAGAAACCTATCAGTCACCCCTATGGCAGGCCTTATCAATCCTGAAGGCAGGGTGCTTGGTTATATGTGAGAGGGTGCCCATGCATGAGCAGAGCCCCTCTGCAGCCCTCGGAATCTCCTATCCGGGGTTGTCTGTGGTGCAGCCTGACCATATACTCTTAAGTGCATTATATCTAAACAGTAAATGCTAACTTTGGGATGGCTGCACGGAAACATGTCGTGTTTGGTGTCAAACACCTTGGAATCATACCCCCACACCAGTTCCTGGTGTGGGAGTATGATCCCACCCTTCTAGAGGGAGAGACATGACAGCACCGGTATACCCGGTACCAACTAAACAGAGCCTGGCATCACAAAATGGATGCTGCAGCCACAGACACGAGTCTGGCCTCCTGCTGCTGACCTGAACTCCAGCAGGGGAGGCCTGGACAATAGGTTTCCTGTCTCAGGGAGGTGTTACCACCTCCCAGACAGGCCTTAGTGGATTAGGGCTGGGTGGTGCACTCTCTGAGTGCTTTGAAGTCCTGCACTGGGGGCACATTTGGTGTCCTCGTGCATACCCCAGTTCAAACCGGTTGCAGCTCTGGTGCGAAACTGGACAAAGGAAATGGGTGTAGCCACACCTCTTTCCAAACCCTCCCATAGGTGGGTCCCCAGAGTTAGTCCAACCCCTTTTCTTAGTATAAGTAAGGGAACCCTGGCAACAGGACTTTAGATAACCCTGGACGAAACTCTGAAGCTGAATCCTGGACCTTCGATGCTCTACATTAAGATTAGAGGACTGAAGAATCTCCCTTGGGGTCAAGGAGTGACTCCCCTGCTTGGCAGGCAACAACAAAGCATTTGTCCGGTCTGCATCGCTGAAGCTCCCGCCGGACGCCGAAGTCTTTGCATCACCAGAGGTAGATTTGCAGACTTCCCCGAGGCTGCCCTGAGTCCCCAGCAAAGCTGAGGCTCATAGGTGTCGTGGGTAACGTGGAACCATGACCCCTGGACACCAAGCACATTTGCAAGTGCATCAACTTTCTGACATTTCTCGAAGCTATGCTTTGTGATCCAAGTAGCCCTAGCCCCAAGCACCAATGGCAGCAAAGCTCACTGGCCTACACTCCACGAGTGTCCCGTGGGCCAGCTCGAAGTGCAACCCCTCAAGGCTCCTTTGCAATCTCTAGTCCGTTGGCTAGTGGATACCCACGAAGGCAACTCTTCAACTGCTTGGGCTTTTTTGGTTGCTCCAGACTTGCCCTGACTTACCCTTGCTGGGTGAGTCCCTCAGACCTTTCTGGTCTGCACCGCAGCCTTTTCTTAACTTCCCTGTGACTTGCCATTGCCAAGGCTTGTTCGGTCCAATCCGGTCGCCAACACCGCAGCACTTGACAAACTTTGTGGGACAGCTCGAATCCAGCTCCTGGTTGTCGTCGACGCCTCCTGGACCTTGTGGCTGAAGAGTCAAGGCACCCGTCAACTCACCTGAAGCACCCAACATCTGAGGGCATTCGACTATCGTGCCCCTGGTCACTGGCTAGTGACCCAGACTCTGTCCCCTCTGCTTTCAGGTCTTCCTCTTCATCGATCCAGGCTTGGATCGCTCCGGACACTCTTCTTCTACACGGCAGCAGCACTTTTCCAGAGGTCGCCATTGAAAACGACGACGATTCCCGACACCTTTTTACACGTATGCACCCGGCTTCCTTGGGTGAGGTAACTCGAGTATTTCGGTACTCACGTGGGTGTGGGCCCTAGAAACTCTTAAGTTTTAAGGGGTAAACTGGAAGTCCTCTCCGAAGTGCCCTTTTCTGTAAAAATCCAACCGTGAATTTCCCCATAGAAGTCAACGGTGGCTCGCGGCTGTGTTCTCACACTGCACGCGTCCCCCGTGGGTCCCCTGTGTCAATACCTTGGGTGGTTCCTTGGGGTCCAAGCACATCTACAGGCTCTAGGCCTTGTGTCTAGTTCAGTCGTGGTTCTTATACCACTATTTTAGTATATGGTTTGGTACGCCCCTAGGGCTCAAACGTGTATTGTGCTAAATACTGCTGATATTTGACTTGTAACTTATGTACTTCAAACTCTAGCCTCATAAAGAGACTAGAGGGGTGTGTTTAAGACTAAATACATATATTTTATATATATACCTGGTGTGGTCCTCTTTCATTTGGTCACTCAAGAGATTATAGACTGGTAAAACAAGCTGCTTTACATTCCTCTAAGACTTAGCCTGAAGGCTGCTCTCCATAGCTACCACTAGGATAGCTTTCAATAAAGGTTGTCTTTAACCTATCATCCATAAGGGGTTGTTTGGACTGGTGCAAGGTGCCCACTAGAACTAGTGGACAGCATATGCCAGGCCAACTTCTCACACTTGGGTTTTGGCGGAGTGATTGGATATGTACATGGTGCTGGCTGGGTGATTGGAGGAGTGCATGGGTAGTGACAAGGAGATGGCTGGACTGCATCAGTAGTGCTCAGGGGATTGCAGCAGTGCATGTGTTAGTGCCTGGATCATTGCATGAGTACATGGGAACTGACTGGATGATTAGGGTACTGCAAGGAGAGTGCTTGGTGAATTTATAAGTGCTTGGGTTTTGGTGCAGTGATTAGATAAGGACATGGAACTGGCTGGGTGATTGGAGGAGTGCATGGGTAGTGACAAGGAGATGACTGGACTGCATCAGTAGTGTTCAGGGGATTGTTGCAGTGGATGTGTTAGTGCCTGGGTCATTGCATAAGTACATGGGTACTGACTGGATGATTAGAGTACTGCAAGGAGAGTTCATGTTGAATTTATAAGTGCTTGTGTTTTGGCGCAGTGATTAGATAAGGACATGGAACTGGCTGGGTGATTGGAGGAGTGCATGGGTAGTGACAAGGAGATGGCTGGACTCCATCAGTAGTGCTCAGGGGATTGTAGCATTGCATGTGTTAGTGCCTGGGTCATTGCATAAGTACATGCGTACTGACTGGATGATTAGAGTACTGCAAGGAGAGTGCATGGTGAATTTATACGTGCTTGTGTTTTGGCGCAGTGATTAGATAAGGACATGGAACTGTCTGGGTGATTGGAGGAGTACATGGGTAGTGACAAGGAGATGGCTGGACTGCATGGGTAGTGCTCAGGGTATTGTAGCAGTGCATGAGTTAGTGCATGGGTCATTGCATGAGTGCATGGGTAGTGACTGGATGATTAGAGTGCTGCAAGGAGAGTGTATGGTGAACTTATAAGTGCTTGGGTTTTGGGTTTTGGCCGCGTGGCCCTCCTCTTCAGGCCAATTATGTCCCCGGGCACCCCATCCCCTGGTGCCGGCCTGCCGTGTTTTTTTTTTAAATTTATTTTTTAAAGGGGAAGGAGACCCCGTGGCCCCCCTCCCGGGCCACTTCTAGCCCCGGGGACGCAATCCCCCGGGGCCTGGCCATCCTTTTTTTAAAAATTATTTTTGGGAGGGGGCCATGTGGCCCCCTCCTCAGGCCAATTATGGCCCCAGGGATCCCATCCCCCGGGGCCGGCCTGCCTGTTATTTATTTTTTTAAAGGGGAGGGGGACGGCGTGGCCGCACTCCCGGGCCACTTTTGGCCCCCGGACCCCATCCCCGGGGCCGGCCCTTTCCATTGGGGACTGCAGGGGGAGCCCCAATTCCCCCACGGTCCTGCCGGCTTCCCGCCTCCTGCGGGAGCCGGCATTGCTTTTCCACACGGGGAGCTGCTGATATGCAGCTCCCCTTTTGGAAAAGCAATCTGGTTTGGATTTTGGAAGCGAGAGCAGGAAACCTGCTCTCGCTTCCAAAATCCAAACCAGTGTTTGCTATGACAGGGCGGGAGCTGCACGGCTCCCGCCCTGCTATAGCAAACAGCAGTGTCCCGGGGGTGGGCACCCCGGGACACTGCAGGAGCCGGCCCTGGGGGGTGGCGGTCCCCAGGGCAATGGAGGGCTCCAGGTGGGGGGCCGCGCAGCCCCCTCCCTACTAGTGCACAGCCCCGGGGAGGTTGCGGTCCCCGGGGCTCGGGGGTCCGTAACGGACCCCCGCATTTACATTATTAGTGCCCCGGGAGGTGGCGGTCCCCAGGGCGTGAGGGGGGGCTCGAGCCCCCCCACACAGGTTTATTTTTATTAAAAAAACAAGACCCTGGGGTGGCAGTCCCCGGGGCAGCAGGGGGGCCATGTGCCCCCATGAATATTTAACAAATGCCCTGGGGGTTGGCGGTCCCCGGGGTTCGGGGGGCTTGGAGGCCCCCCACAGATTAATAAAAAAACAAGCCCCGGGGGGTGGCGGTCCCCAGGGCTGCGGGAGGGCTGAGTGCCCTCCCGCACATAAATTACATAGCTCTGGGGAGGTGGCGGTACCCGGTGCTGCAAGGGCCCCCACGGGCCCCCGTTATATAAATAAATTGCCCCCGGGACTTGGCCCACCCGGGACACCGCGCTTCGTTTAAAAAAAAATTTCGGACGGATTCGCGCACCGGCGCGACCCCACCCGAATTGTTTTTAAAAAAATGCTTTTTTTGGGCCTGGGGTTCCCTGTGGCAGGCCTGGGGGGTCAGGGTGTTTTAACCCTGCCCCCTTTTCTTGTTTTTTTTATCTTTATCTCACCTTTTCTTTCTCCCTCGGTCCGAGCACAAGATGGCTGCCAACACTTCCTGGTTTGAAGTGTTGGCAGCCAATCAGAGGCAAGCTCGTGCTCGGGAGGTTAGACTCCGCCCAGATATCGAAACTATTTATTTTTTGAATTTCTTAGGAACTACTGAACGGATTTACACCATTTAACAAACAGGTCTCTTTCTGAACCAAGGGCTACCTTTTTGCTAAATGTGGTGTAATTCCGTTCAGCAGTTAGGGCTGTAGCTTTGTCTAAAGTTTCCTATGGAAAATAACATGGAGAAAATGCATTTTGGGACCCCCCTTTTTTCTCAGCCCCCGCTTGACGAATCGCTCCGAAACTTTCAAGACAGGAGCTGACCGGAACGCCCCACTAGTTTTGAAAATTTCGCGAAGATTCATCAAACGGCGCCAAAGTTATTGGGAAAAGAACAAACGCTTTTCCTATGGAAACTACGTCCTAACTATAACTACCTACTGGCGATATATAAAATCAAATACATATGTGTGGCGTTAAGTTTAGTTAAGCTTTACTTACCCTTAGAAACTTACCTTCACTATATTTTTGTCCTCGACAGTCTTGTCACGATATTCTGTCACACAATATTTATGACTCAATATTTTGTCTAAATACCGAATCACTGACAGAATATCGAGGAGCTAAATATCAACCTACAAAAATATCGGTGACAAAATATCGACTACCAGAATATCGAATTCCTATCTACAAACAGGTAAGTACAAAAATATCGAATCCTAAATATCGTTGTAAATAATATAGTTTGTTGAAATATCTACTTTTTAAATGTCTTAAAAGTAATGTAAAATTAATGAAATAATAAATATAATTAAATAAAACATACTTAAAAATACTTAAATAACCTTAAAATTAATAAATAATTAATGTAAGTAAAAAATAAAAATAAACATGCATTTTTATTTTTTAATACATATATATTAACTTAATAATATTTAAAAATAATCAATATTTGTAGTGTTGGATAGCGGGAGGGTAAAATTTACTATTCCCACTCCAGTGAGTGCAACAGTAGGGAAAGCATTGGATAGCGGGAGGGTAAAAATTACTATTCCCACTACAGTGAGTGCAACAGTAGGGAAAGCGTTGGATAGCGGGAGGGTAAAAATTACTATTCCCACTCCAGTGAGTGCAACAGTAGGGAAAGCGTTGGATAGCGGGAGGGTAAAAATTACTATTCCCACTCCAGTGAGTGCAACAGTAGGGAAAGCGTTGGATAGCGGGTGGGTAAAAATTACTATTCCCACTCCAGTGAGTGCAACAGTAGTGAAAGCGTTGGATAGCGGGAGGGTAAAAATTACTATTCCCACTCCAGTGAGTGCAACAGTAGGGAAAGCGTTCGATAGCGGGAATGTAAAAATGACTATTCCCACTCCAGTGAGTGCAACAGTAGGGAAAGCGTTGGATAGCGGGAATGTAAAAATTACTATTCCCACTCCAGTGAGTGCAACAGTAGGGAAAGCGTTGGATAGCGGGAGGTTAAAAATTACTATTCCCACTCCAGTGAGTGCAACAGTAGGGAAAGCGTTGAATAGCGGTAAGGTAAAAATTACTATTCCCACTCCAGTGAGTGCAACAGTAGGGAAAGTGTTGGATAGCGGGAGGGTAAAAATTACTATTCCCACTCCAGTGAGTGCAACAGTAGGGAAAGTGTTGGATAGCGGGTGGGTAAAAATTACTATTCCCACTCCAGTGAGTGCAACAGTAAGGAAAGTGTTGGATAGCGTAGGGAATTATTTAATATACCCACTCCTGCAATATAATTAACATTAATTAACAATTATTTTGAAAAAATTAATTTACCTCCCACCATTTTCCCCTATAAACATCACCTACAATATTATAACATATTAACAAATTAACATATTAAATAACAATTAATTAATTAACCAATAACAATTAACAATATAATTAATTAACATATTTACAAAATAATTGTTAATAATTAATATCTAATTAATTACTAATTAATAAAAAAATACACACAATTAACATAATTACAAATTAATTATTAATTTTTATTAATCAATTAATAATTAATTAATAATAAATTAATTAACTTAATTAACAATTTAAATTAATAAATATTAATTTATTAAGTAATAAAATAATAAATTAATGAATTTCAATTAAATTACTTCTCACCCCATTCCCTATAAACCCACAACCCGCTACAGAATTAAATTATGCAAAAAAAATAACATATAATTAATTAATTCTAAATAATGCTAAAAATATATATTATAATTAAATTACTTCCCACCCTATTCCCCTATAAACCCACAGCCCGCTATAGAATTAAATTACAAAAAAATTAATTAACATAAAATTCATTACTTTTACAAAATTCAAACATACATTACAAAAATAATACATACTTTTAACACATACTAACACTTAAAACACTAATTTTTTTTCTCGATATTACGAACTTCGATATTGTGGAACTCGATATTTCTTACCTGCATTTCGATATTCTGCACCACTCTATTTTTGCAATTCGATATTCTGTCCATTCGATATCAAAAACTCGATATTCTGTCCAGTCGATATATTTTTTTCGATATTGTGACTAGTTAATATTGACACATAACGGTAAAAAGTGTCAATCCCCCTGCTCCCTGATAGTACAAATTAGCAACTGTCTTTATTGTATTTCACAAGATGGGGGCTATGTTCTCTGTTGATAGTTTAAGATAATTAGATATTGCCCCCCCATAGGAAGTTAGTGTGGACTAAAGTGCAGCAAAACTGTAATTTTCTCTGCTAGGAATACTTGGCCCTCGCCAATTAAGTGTCCACTAATTGGCTTGCAGTTTTTATCCAGCTTTTTTAAGATACAAAGCCATCTATCTCTTTTTGCCATGAAAATTGACAGAGTCAGAATAGCATAATCTCCCTCCCTGGTTCTAGACACTCACCCCAAACTCCATATCTAGGATTTGAAACTAGACCGTTAGTTTGCGATTTGACTATGCCGGCCGCACCATTTTCTTTCCATACAATTTAGGAGCCTATATACTAGGCCTTGCCTTTTGTTCTTGATTAATCCCAGTGAATATGATTAAGGGTCTTTTTTAACATTTGATTGTCTGTCCTGAAGATGGTCTGACCGACGTTATTGCCATATACAGACCGAAACGTCGACTACTACATCTATTTCTCCAGCATGTTTGGCTATTGAGGAACTGTTCTCTATTGTTTTAGATTCATTTCCTTATTTCATATTGTTTGGAATAGATGATCACATCATTGATTTGTAGGCTCATTCATGTACCCTCTATCATGATGTTATATTGTTTTTGATTGTACCCTTTACATTTCTGTTCACATTAAAATTGTGTACCTCTGAGAAAATCAGATATACCTGTGTCTGAAAAGCTCTTCAAATATGGTCTCTACTCTTCAGCATTGGTGGCATTGAGTGAGCAAGCACACTGAGGCATGGAAGTGGTGAGCTTGAAGAGGTAAAATAATGAAGAGCCTGATCAGGTTCGTGACTCTCTTGTTATCTGGACCGAGTCATTAACAGCTATCATTGCTACTCCCTCATATGTGCATTCAGATTTGCTACCCAAAATCATTTTCCACTGAGTTGTTCTAAGAGCTTTCTGTCTTTATAGACAAAATGCCAAATTAGATCAAGTTGTTCAGCACCAATTATTTTTGCTACTAGGCTCCTCTTATGAGGGCACAAAAACCTGTTGAAATTTCAAATTGTAATCTTGATGAAATATATCATCAACATCTACTAGCCATGATAACACATATTTTACTTTGTACAAAAACAGACAAAACTGCCTCATCCCATTTTTAATGTTTCTTGTACTTTTCCTCTTTACCACTCTTCTCTACTCACGATCCTTCAACCACAGTATCCCCACCAGTAGATATGTGCACTTTGTTGATATCGCTACAGCATAGTTTAACAGCTCATTAAGTGCGTTTTTCGTGGTTCTGATTCTTATTCTAGTGATTAATGGTGACAAAACAAATAATTTTAGCAATTTCTTTTTATGTCCCGATGATTGTGCTTAGCTCCATTTTAGGTCTGGCATGACAGCGCAGCTTTCAATAGAACGTATGTGATCAACAGAAAAAAGCACTACTGAGAGGGGGGCTTTAGCTCTGGTCCCACAATGATGCCCTTGAGAACAGCATTTGAATTCACAGAACATTTATGGTCAATACACTGGGAATGAGTTAAGGTGAGAGGTCAGTGATCAAGACAATAAGCCTGATCTGTTTAGAGGGAATGTATTTTGTTTGCCATTTGTAGTTTTGTATATTAATAAATTACTTACTGTATTTCGGATGGTAACTTGTCGGTAACTTTAGGCTATTAGGGGTATGCTAAATTCGAGTCATTTATGTTTGCACCATTATACAAAATTTAAGGAAAATTACACCATATTACGAGTAATTTTGAAACAAGGATATATTCCATTTAGCTCTATATTTTAATCTGACATGAACCACTAATTGACATGAGGGGGTTAGTACCTGTGTTGGTACTGTCAATGAGTAGTGCAAGCTTCAGTGGTTTTCTGACGAGGGCCATGGCAGTAATTATTCTACAAATTAAGCACTGCTGTTACACAATATTAAAGCCAGTTGACAGGTATTTTGTTGTGTTGACTCACAGATTACTAAAGTCGGCAAGAATTTGGAGTTGATTACCCCCTCTGACAAACCTGTGGGGTTGAAAATTTGCAATGTGCATATCAATGACAGGTCATTTAAAAGCAATTGACTACTGTTTTGTCAGTTTTTATTCTGTACACATTTGCAATGTTATTGCTTGCCATTTTATGAGCACTATAGTAGGCTTGAGCTGGTTATGGTGACAGGCAAATGATAAAGGCTACAGGCTTGACAGATTCATTGGAAAGAGGTATGTCAGATTCTATAGATCTGATTTATTACAAGAAGTTATGAAATTGAAGAAAGTGCCTGTTTTTAAAGAATCACTCACATTTGTTTTTGGACTGAAGCAGCAGGCTTTTTTGTGTACTGGGTCTCTGCAAACCAGGTCTAGTGTGAGTGCGTTGACCCCTAAAACATGTCTAAATTGGCTATACTCCTAATTGGCATATTTAACTTATCTATAAGCCCATAGTATTTGGTACAGCGTGTAACCAGGGCCTGTAAGTTCAATGTCACTAGTGGACTGCAGCATATATTGTGCCACCACTAAAGTGACAATACAAAACATGACTGCAGGCCAACCACCAGTTGCCTGGCTATGCAGGTTTAAATTGCAAATTCTACGAGTCAAAATAACCTCTTTTGACAGGCCTAAACCCTCCTTTTAAATATTGATAAGTCACACCTAAGTCAGTCTTAATTAATAACAAGTCTACGTGTATGATATTTAAAAGTAGGACCTGTAAATGTTCAGTGTTAAGTGTAAAACATGTCCTTACAGAGACAAAGCCCTACAAGCTATTTTCACCTGCAGCAGGGTTAACTGTTCCAGAGAAAAGGTTTGGGAGTTAATATTATATTAAAATTAAACAAAGTTATCTCTGCCTAAGAACATGATAAAACGTTCACTCTTGGACTTTTTAAATATTTAACACAAGTTCAATTCAATGGTAAAGTCGGATTTGTAGTAAATATTTTACAAAAGGTACTTTAAAAAAGTCAACTTTTGCCTGCCTTAAACCTCTAGAAGCCAATTTACAAGAGTTTCCAACTGTTACTGAGGAGCTGAATAGCAGTGTGATGAGATGTGAACTTGCTCCGAGAGCTAATCTGACAGGGTGACCATCTGGGCAGTGCCCAAGGACTTATGTATCTTCAAAGGGGCCTACTCTGCTAAAGGCAGATGTACCTATCACTTGGACCAGGCCCTTCTTTTGTACATCTAGTCAGCTAGGCACCAACCCCCAGTGGGAGAGGATCTGCCTCCAGAAAGGGGTTTGAGTGACCACAGAGGAGGGGTTGGTCATTTCCCTGGTCAGACCACTAAGGCGGGCACAAGAGCTCTGCGCAAGGAAAGAAAGGTTCTGCCATGTTGGATTTAGGTGGAGAGGGCACTGTGGGCTTGTATGCAATAGGACACACAGGAAGTGCTGCAAAGGTAGGCAGGGTTACCCCCCTGGGATCTTTTTTCTCTATTCGTCATGGAGGGGTCAGGGCACCCCAGCCCATATGTGAGTGCCAGGTAAAAAAGTGGCACCCCTGGGCACCCTCTTCAGAACACTACTGGATCTGTGGCAGACAGAAGAAAGATTTCACCTGCTCTTGAGATCTGCGAGGAGAAACCTATGTGTTGAGCTTGTTCCCAACTGTAACCAGGACTTAGAAGTGGACTCCAAGGGTCATTTGACTGACCATCTCTTACATTACAGTGACACAAAAAGCTGCAGGATTCCTACTTTACTGAAGAGCCCATCTGACCAGTTCCAAATGGACCTGCACTGATCCCTGCTGGTAGCTTCTGATGGAGTGAGTTCTGGCTCCTATTTGCAGTTCCTGGGGTACTGCTACCCATGGCTAGTGCTAGAGTGTACTCCTCCTGCCTAACCCCAAAACCTGGGACTTAGAAACTGTTTCAAGACTTTTTACCTGGAGAAGCGTCAAAAAACTGGGACCAACCTGCCAAGGAGATTCACCGAAGGTGCAACACCAGTGGGCCTGACTTCTTTTCTGCAGCAGCAAATCTGATTCAGAGAGACCAGCTGGCATCTGACGATGTACAATACTCTTCAGCTACAGTCTGCAGCCTTGCTCCACCGTGAAATCCCACTTCTGGAAAGAGTATGAGTCCAAAGCTGGAAATCTTCTCCGGACCCTACGCTGTGAGCATCAGATTAATGTTGATGGTTTCCTGGGTGTGAACTCTGGACCTTTCCCGCTCTGAGCTTTTTCCGCCTTTATCAACAGCTTTACCGAAACCTCATCCTATCGTCAATAAGTTCGTCTCCAGATCCAGACTGCAACCTTGCCCTGCTGAAGACTCTACCTTCTTGAAAATCTTTTAAGTGTGAAGGTAACTTTTCCACCAGTACGAATGCACCCCATGTATCCGACATGCGCTCCATTCCAGTCAGTCTTAAACCTTCCCTTTGCAGCCCTGCCAAGTACCACGCATCTGGCATTAGACTAACACATTTCAGTGTGGTGGTCCACATCACCGCACTGAAATGCGAAGTCACGCATATTAGCACCTCCTCAGCTGTGCCTGTCAAACGCTGCAGCCCGGAGAGCACTGACTGCTTTATTAATTATAATAAACCAATTGCGAAAGCGAGTGTGGCAGCGCACAGACGTGCGTGCTACTCGCCAGACTTGGGGGCTGGCTGAAGCTGCTGCTTGCTACTATGTTACACGAGATTGACTGAGCGGCCCAGCATACAGAGAGATACAATTTTACTGATGTCAAGTCAGTGTCTGCCAATGGCTGCTTCCGACACACAAGCTGATAGTGAGGTCATGAGTATGAGTTTCTGTCAGGCTCACTTATAGGCCAGTTGGTCTGTTATGTAGAGGGCTGCCACCCACGATGCGAGTTGGCGGCAGTTTAATCCACAGCTGCTGCCTGTGAGCAATGAGTAACCGCTGTAATGATCCTGTGAACGACACCGACCTGACAGGCGGCTGACTGCGGCAGCCGGAGTGGTCATGGTTCAGTTCGCAGAAGAGCACCGGGGGACACTTGACTGCAGCTAGCTGAGCAGCCAAGCGAGCCTGATGCCGGGCGACCGGCCGGGCCCGGTCACCACCGCACAGAGAGAGGCGAGCCAGGAGGCCATATAATTGCAGCCTCTCTCACTAGCCACCGGCCGACTTGGTGCAAAAAAGAAGTAAGTATGTCTAGCGAGGGGCATAAATTATTTAGTTGCCCAATGCCGGCGGGATTACGGGGTAATGTAAATGCTAAGTTTCAAATCTGCACACATGATGCCAGCCGCATTCACAACGCGTGCAGCGCCTGTGTGAAATGTGGCACAGGAAGTGTAACTTTCCTGTTTTGGAGCAGGTCATGTACACTACTGCATGACTATGTAGCATTTCGGTGTGACAGTCCTGAAAGCCCTATACTTTTTAAACACTACTTCAGTGTGAGGACGGAATTCGGTGCTGCAGATTGTCAGCTGTACCTTCTAGCTATTTATTTCCTTCTCCCCAGTGTTTTTCTCTGTTTGTCACTTAATTACATGGGTGGTCAGTTATCAAAGACAAATCTGATGCCAGCTCCAGCTGTCATAAGGTATAGTTTAGGTGGTCTGCTCCAGACGCAGCCATTTTGCTTATTAAATGAAATATTTGTCCATGCGCATTCAGAGGCATTTCTTTGGCGTATGTGACTCGTTGCTGCAAAAGTAAGTTTGTGGCCCTAGCCCTGAGGGAATAAATCAATCATTCAGTTGCCAGCCGGATTAAGGACACGCGCACACATGATGCTGCACTCTCACAACACGTGCGCTGGCCAGAGGAATACTAGTGCTCTCTGCTGCAGCTAAAAGGCAGCACAGTCGACCTCTCTCCGGTGCAGTCAAGTGCATGATCTCTGCATCATGGAGTCCATAATTAATTTAGCACATCATGAGCAGTGGACGGACTTAGGGAGCGTTGATTTCTCTAGAAAGTTGAAACCTTTATGTTCATTCAAAGTGTACCAGCACCTGTGATTTGTTTACCAGTTCGATCGGTTTACTAGAGCATTAGGTTGGTGCCCTTCCATTTCTGGTGCTTTGCAGATGTTTTAAGATCTTCTTAGATTTTGCTGGTGAGAAAGTGTCACTCATAGTCATTGAAATGTCACTCATAATTACACTGAAATTATGAAAATGTCACCTATAGCAATCTGAAACCTTGCCAGCTATGCCTTTGTCCAGATGTAGTGCAACCAGTTGCCTGCAGTTGGATCATTGCACTTTTGGAGCTATTTTTAGTTAAAACGTTAAAAATTCATATCTCCGGTTCCCCTTATTGGATTTTTGTTGCTTTGGTTCATTGAAATATTCTCTATTTTTATAAATTGGAGCAGGTTTTTTATTGTGTTGTGGTTTTTACTTTATAACTATCTTGATATTCCGAAATGCTTTGCACATTTTCTTAAATTAGGCCTTCTGGCTATGAGCCAAAGCTATCAGGGATTAAGCTCAGGTGTATATTACTGAAACCTTAATGGGCCTTAATAAGAATGGTGATGCTATTACTTGTGGTGGACTACAATTATAATTCAGTGAGAAAAATACATAAATATAAATGTTGTTAAAAATTGAGTGACTGGTTGACTGGGTATGAGCCCTGGTCAAGCAGCAACCACAATCCTAGTCAGGGTAAGGCACAAGCAGCTCCCAAATTAACCTGTGCACAACCACCTGGTAGCTTGGCACTGAACAGTCAGGCTTAACTTAGAGGCAATGTGTAAAGTATTTGTGCAAAACTTCAAAGACTAAAACAGCAAAATCACCACACAAAATATCCCACACCATATTCGACAAATAGAGCTTATTTTAATAAATAAAATAAGACCAAAACAACAAAAATCCCAGCAGTAGAACCGGAGTTATGAATTTTTAAAGAATAAACAGTAGAATAGCACCTAAAAGTAACCCCAGGCGGAGCTGGTGTGGTGCCACTAAGCAGAGTTGGAAAAAAACACTGTGGAACTCCGCTCCCCTCCATCCTCCCTAATTTAATTATAATAAAAAAAGGCACTTACCTGCTGTGGCTGCCTCCTCCTAGCATGGTCTCTCTCTACTTCCTCGTCCTCGTTGTCCTCGTCCATGGAAACCCCTACGTTGTAAGACTTGCGCAAGACGTACAACGTAGGGGTTTCTATGGACGAGGACAGCGAGGACGAGGAAGGAGATAGAGACCATGGCAAGGAACAGGCAGCCACAGCAGGTAAGTGCCTTTTTTTAAATATAATTAAATTTGGGAGGGTGGAGGGGCCGGCTACCTCTGCTCCACCACAGAGTCGGAGTTTTGCCTGAACTCCGCGTTCTCAACGGAGCGCGGAGTAGGCAAAACTCCGTAAACTCCACTGGCGGAGTAGAGTTACTCGCCTGGGCTTACCTAAAAGCATAAAGCACCAACAGGGGATATCTGTTTGTGCCAGACTGGGGCGGAGTCACAAGTTCAGGCCGCATTCAATGGAGCGCTGGCCTGCTACACGGATGCAGCTAGGCCAGCTGAACAAAGTACCTTAAATTCTGGTTGCGGAGCATTGCTTGGAGCTATGTCAAAGATGCGCTGCGCTGCGCTGTTGAAGCAAAGTGTCAGTTCTGAGATGCAACGAGGTTGTGGCGTGAGGCCTGTTGCGTTGTGGTCAAGGATCCCATTGACGGTGCTTGCGATGAAACATCCAGCACTGGAGATGCAGCTCACAGCTGGCGATGCATTGGTTCCGAGGAGCTGCAAGACTGCGATGCGGAGTCCAGCATCATTGCCGGAGCTGCTGTCGCCGAGCGATGTGAGTACCTGGATAAGGATGCGCCATGCCGTCGGGCATAGCGTAAGATTCAAGGACTGCGAAGGGGATGCGGGTCTCTGCGACAGGTCCAATCCACACAGCAGCGGCGATGCATCAGTTCTGATCAAATATGCGCCGCCCAGCAGAGGAGATGTGTTTGTTTCACTGGCAAGCACCTTAGGCCCACTTTCATGGGTCCAGGACTTGTGTGGCACCATTTGGCAGGGTAGACTCACAGATGGCAGAGCCCAGATACAGGTGCAAGGTTGTTGGAAACCTGTTATTTCCCTAAAGGGGCTTGAATTAAGAGGCCAGCCAACTAGCCCACTCTGGGTTCAAGAGATGGAGGTCCAATCCTTCTCACCCAGGCAAGAAGGCAGCAGTTTCTTCCAAGTAGCAGTCCAGCAGAGTGACAGTCCTTCAGCAGCACAGCAGTCCTTCTTCCTGGCAGAGTAACCACAGGCCCAGAAGTGTACTAAAGTGGTGGTGCTTGAGGTCCTCCTCTTATACACAGTTCTGCCTTTGCAGTGGGGAGAAGCTTTTAGAGGCATGTCTTTGAAGTGTGCCGATGCCCTGCCTTCCCTGCCCTGGCTCCAGACTAACGACAGGGGGTATGTAGCCAGAACACAGTCTATTCAGGTATAAATGAGGCTGGGCCCAGCTCCTTCCTCTCATCCTGCTAGTGATGGCCCATCCAGTCACATCTAAGCTTGTGTGTGGCTGTCTAGGAGGAATACACAAAGCCCAACTGCCAACTAAACATAGTCATGTGACCAAATACAGGCTGGAGGCACCAAATGGCTAAGGAAAGAAAATGCCAACTTTCTAAAAGTGGAATTTTCAGAATTGCAATTTAAAATCCAACTTCACCATAAGATAGGATTTTAAATTAAGATTCCAGAAATACGAAACATGAATGGGTTATCGCTTCCCATTTGGAAATTACACATATAAAAGGTAATAAGTCTACTCCAATGTTATCCCATGGGAGATTTAGGCCTTGCAGTGGGAACATTTTTTTTAAGTGTCTTTCACTACTAGGACATGTAAAACTTAAAAGTACATGTCCAACTTTTTAAATACATTGCAGCCCACCCTTGGGCTGTCTAGAGCCGACCCTAGGGGTGATTTATATATGTATTAAAAAGGAAGGTTTAGGCCTGGCAAAAGATTTATTGTGCCAGGTCGACATGACAGGTTAAAACTGCACATACAGGCTTTGTAATGGCAGGCCTAAGACATGTTCAAAGGGATACTTAAGTGGGTGGTACAACTAATGCTGCAGGCCCACTAGTATCAGTTAATTTACAGGCCCTGGGCACATGTAGTCCACATTACTAGGACTTATAAGTAAATTAAATATGCCAATTCGGTATCAGCCAATGTTGTCATTCTTTAGGGAAAGATCACAAGCACTTTTGCACTGGTTAGCAGTGGTAAAGTGTGTTGAGTCATAAGGCCAGCAAAACAAAATCAGCAAAACCAGGAGGTCAAAAGGCACAAACTTAGGGGGAAATCACGCCAAGGATGCCAGGTCTAACAAATATAGAGTAGCTGTGGTTCAGCCATCTTCTGTCGTTAGCTCTATTACCCTGCGAGTGATGGCACTTTACCAAATAACATCTACACATGCACCTGAAATGGAGTACGTTTAGTCCCATGGTTAGTGTGCCAGTTGTTTATTTTTCCATTTTCACATTTTATAGATCTCCTTTAACTTTTTTCTTGAATTTAATTTAATTTTTATTATTTTTAAAGGTGCTTCAGACTGCAGCTCCCTAGACAGCGCTAGCGGATTGCTTGTCTGCAACTCATGCTCTCTGTAGGGCACATCTCACACAGTCACTGCTTCTAAACCAGGCACCAATATTGGAATAGCATTGTCCATAGTGTTTGATTGATTTACATTTTCTAAGATGACCAACAAATTGCTTCTAAATGGGGAGGCATTATTGGAACTTTAAAACTACAATGCACTATGTCCAAAACCATTGCAAGGTAGCCGTCTGCTTCTATGATTTTTTTTTATTGCAAACATGTTCCTCCCATCTTTAGGGTGTGGAATGTTTTCTTTGTTCTGCTTTGAGTCTCTTCATTTATCTAGCACATGCTTGTTGAGTTTGTGATGTTTTTATAGTGTATGTATGCATGTATGTATGTATGTGGATGTATGTAAGAATGAGTCAATGGGTGGGTGAATGGATGTGTGAGTGCAAGAAAAAATGGCAGATTGTGTGTATGATGACTTATTCAGTGCACAAACGCAAGTGTAACTGAAGAGGTGTTTCACATATGGACCAGGCCTAGTGGCATTGCCTATGCTTGCTGGATAGTGTAGTTTAATATTCATATGGCATCAAGTCTCTGCAACAAATACTGTTGGTCAAGCGTACAATTACGTCCAGATTTATGTACAATTCACACAAAGCATCACAAGTAAAGTTGCTCTGCTGTTTACATGCTTGAACGGAAGAGAACAGAACAACACCATATCTTCTAAGATGTGGCGCTGTTCTGCTCTCTCCATGTGCTGGCACACTTTTGGCTCCCAAGTGCCAATGCAGACACCTTTGCGCCATTGTGCAAGGGTGTCTGCATTGTGTAAGGCATAGTTTTTGTAATGGAAGGTGTCTCTTCCTCCACAACAACTATGTTTTAAGCCGGTTTTCACTTTGTTTGTGTGCTGTAGAGTGCAGCAGACAAGTAAAGAGGGAAAAGCAAGGAGAAATGAAAACATTTCTTTTCATTATGCCTGCCTCGAGGAGGAGCTGGCTTTATGGGGCAAAATCTTGTCTGCAAATCTTTGTAGCTAGGGATTTGCGTCAAGACCCAATTATGGGAAGGTCCATGCACCACCCATGGAATACCCCCTTCATGTAAAGTAACGAAAGGCAGGCATTGCGCACCTTCACATTACTTTCGGTTGCAATTGCAATTCGCCTTATCTTGTAAATCCTATCACCACACTTATGTAAATAATGCATACTCGATGCAAAGTATTTCTATATCTGGGCCTTTGTGCTTTACATCTACCATAAATGGAGGTATGCCACAGGGGATCTATCACCCATGTCAGACATTACCTGTTACTCCTGGCTCCCAAATGCCACCCATTCATATTGCACTTTTTCTCTGGTGCAATCATCATGATCAAAAAGACTTGTCCCATTAAGGTTAGAGAACAACTCATTCAGCATGAAAGAGAGAACTATTTTACCTTGATAGCCGAGAGTATCAGCAGTCTTTTCTTTTGGAAAAGGTGTTTTCTGCTTTGTTACTGGTCTTTTGTGTGTCTTGACTTACATGCAGCAGACCATGTCAACTCGTCTAGCAAGGCTTTATTTACTCCATTTACCAGATGGCCCAACAGTCCTTGTGTCGGGTGAATTTTATGCTGCACAGGGTTTCAGCCAGATACTTTTGCAAAAGAGCATTTCATTTAGGTTTGTTGCAGTGCAAAGGTACATAATGCCCATGACAATTCATGCATCACCCAAACACGGTTTGTAATTTAGGCATTTGTAATTGTAATTATATTTATATAGCGCTTACTACCCCTGATGAGACGTCAAAGTGCTTTTCGACAAGTAGCATGCTACTCCGGAACCTAAAAAGGATTAGTGGTGAATTAGTATAGGAAAATATTAATTAATTTGAGCGGTGGACATGTGAGTCTGTTAGCTGGATTGAAAAGGATAATGGAGGGATAGAAGAGGGAAGGGTCTAAGAAGTGTTTATTTGTAGATCATAGTAGTAGGAGGAGGTTTGGGATGAGCTAAGGAGAGATGGACGGTGAAGAGTCTCTAGAAATGGATTAGTGAGAAAAATTAGGTTTCAGATGAGTCTAAGGAGGGATACATGATGGAAGGGTTTAGAAAGGGTTGTTTGGGAGATCTGAATAGTAAAATGAGGTTTGAGGTGATGCAAGGAGGGCTAGAGGAGGGAAGAGTGTAGAAAGGGTTATTTTGGAGATCATAGTAGTAGAATGAGGTTTGAGATGAGTCAGAGAGTGGAGGCAGAGGATATATTGAGGTATAGGTTGAGATATAGCATTGGAGAGGCTCATTTTTATACAGCAGGAGCAAAGTAATACATATATAGACACATAAGTACATGGAAGCTCTATATGTATAAGGAAGGTAATATATAAAGTTTAAGTTGTATTTAATAAACAGACTTTCAAGTGTAGCTGTACTTTAAGTTAATTTATTTGTGTTTAATTTTTTTCTTTTTCTTTTCTTTCACAATTTAATAGTGAAGCAATTGTAGATAAATAGTTGTGATAACATTTACATATTGTGATAGATAAATAAATGGAGAACCATAAGCATCTAATCAAATAACTTATATGAAAACTATGCCGTGAGCTATATACATGTTAAGCATAGAATAATATAACCATAAGTAATATGTACATTTGTTAAGCAGACCTAAAAAGTACCTATATATTTATAAACGTAATTATTATACCCATTTATACAAAGGAATACACATATCTAGATACATACATATAATCAAATTAAATGCTTCCATACACAGGGATATGCTGTACATTTATATTTGAGTATGGTGGTGAGCCAACTCTTGAGCAGTCTTCTGAAGATAAGATTGTTATCCGTGGATCTTATGCTTGGGGGTAATGAGTTCTAGAGTTTGGCTGCTTGAACAGAGGATGTGCCACCTATGTTTTTTTCTTGTATGGTGGATTTTGAGGCAAGGTGCCAATCTGGAGCGGAAGTTCCTTTGTTGAATGTATTTGGTGATTTTACTCCTGATGAAGAGTGACCCTGTTCCATGTATTTGTGGGTGATACAAAGCTGCTTGAATGTGGATCTTTTGGCAACCGGTAACCAGATAGGGCCCTCAAGGCAGGGGAGATGTGGGCTTGTGGCTTTACGTAGGAGTAGTCTGGCAGTAGAGTTTTGAATTAATTGTAGTTTTTTCATAGTTGATAAAGATGATCCGTGGTAGAGGCCATTGACATAATCAAGTTTAGACAGTACAAGAGAGATAGTAGCCTGGACCTTGTGAGGAATCCCAGGTGGGGGAAGATGCGTCACAGAGTTTTCCTATTAATGAAGCTTGATCTTGCTAGTTTGTTCACTTGGGCATTCATTGATAGCTTGGAGTCCATGGCGTTTCCTAGGTTTCTTACGTGCATAGAACTTAAGGAGGTGTTACTAGATCGTCAGGCCAAGTGGCGAGTGGGTCATAATGTTTCCAATTGTCACAAGTGAGGATTTCTGTTTTGGAAGTATTGAATTTGAGATGACACAATGTCATCCATTGATCAACGTCTCTGAGGAAACTGAAAATTTGAGAGTTTCTAATGTCTTTGGGGCTTTCCAGTTTAAGGAGTATTTGTGTGTCATCTGCATAGTTATAGCATGTGAGGTGAAATCTATTAATCATTGAAGTAATGACTTCATGTAGATGTTGAAAAGCATGGGTGAGATGATAGATCCTTGAGGGACCCCTGCTTTTGTGAAGAAGGATTTGGATGCGAAAGGGGGAGAATGGATGACATTTGTTCTGTTTTGAAGGTAGTATGTGATCCAGTTGAGAGCAGTCTCTTCTATGCCAGCTTTGTAGAGTCTTTGCATTAGAGTGTCACGGTCAACTGTGTCAAAGGCAGATGAGAGGTCCAAGAGAAGTAGTGCAGCAGCCCCGTTCCAGTCTGCTGTGTTCTTAAGGTCATCCCAGATGGCGATGAAGGCAGGTTCTGTGCCTCCTTCTGGGCAGAATCTTGTTCGGAAGTCCGAAAGTATGGAGTTTTCCACAATGAATTGTGACATCTGGGCGAATGCTGCTCTTTCTATCAGTTTGTCCAGGAATGGTCCATTTGTAATCAGTCTGTAGTTGTTGGGGTCATGCAGGTCCAGGTTTGTTTTCGTTAATAATGGGTGTATGTTTGACTTTTTTAGGTCTTCTGGAAAGATTCCCGTTAGTTAAGGAATTATTGATGATTCTTCTTACTGGTGTGGCAGCAGAGGTAGTTAGAAGAATGTTTTTGAAGGTCTGTGGTGGACACACGTTAGAAGAGCCATAAACCCATATGAAAGCTGAGCATATATGACATCTCACTGGAAGACAACAATGATTTCTTCAGAGCAGTTGTCGGTATTTTGCATAAGATAAAAACAAAAAAGCTGGGGTACACTTTTATTGGGGAAAATGCTCACACTCTGCTGGCTGATGACAGTCATTGGTCTCTACTGTTAATTTTACTGGGTCAGGGAAAAACCACAGAAAGTAATGGAACATCATGAGAAGAATATTGATGGTTGCGTTGGCTTCCTGAGCCCTCACCAGATCAAACTGTGGCATTCACAAAATGCCACAGCAGGGAGGGAGGCTGATTTTTGCAGAAGACTGTTCTCACAGATTTTATTTTAGGCACTTTCAGTTCTCTTCTAGGCTATGTGTTGCATGTAAAGTTCCTAGGCATAGACAGGAAAATATACCAATGCAAGAAGCCTCCTGTTCTTAACAGTAAAGACTATGAACAGCCCAAGACATTAGACTTCAGAATGCTGCTATTATTATGAGTTTGAAAATGTAATGAGAGCACAACCATGATATCTATGGTGTTGATTATATTATTTTCAGAGTGAAGAAGAAACAAAAATATACCGATGCTACATTGAGGTTTGGTCAACTGTGCTGGATTTATGGGGGCACTGGGTGAATTAAAATAAGACATATATGTAAAATGAGCAGAGCACTGAACAGGAACAATAGCTTTATGTGTACAAAATCTGAGTTCATTTGACATCTGGAGCAGAGCTAATAAGCAAGACAGAGTCAGACCTGCCAGAAGCTTTCGAGGAGCCCGAGTCCAAACACCATGGAGTGTCACTTCCTGGTGCATGAGGACCTCATTCAAAAGAAAAACAATGGGGCATATCATCAAAGCCCCGCGATAAAATTATCGCCGCTTTAGCGTCCGTTTTCGGACGAAAAGCGGCGATAATTTTATCGCACTATCAGCAAGGACACCCTAACGCGTGTTCCTATGCCTCAGCGCCGCTTTCCCTAACGCCCATCTTTGCATCGCCAATGATATGCAAAGTGGGCGTACTCTGCTAAACTAACGTGGAGGATGTCGCTAACAGACATTTCTCCAATTATCAAGCTAATCGCTAACCTGTGTAGCGACGAGAAAAGTAGCGTTAACTGCGCTTATCGCAGGTTTGCTTACGCCTGCTTTGAAACTGACTAAGCAATTATAGTCTATGGGTGGTGGGTCATAATGATGAGACCACTCTGCCCTATCATCAACGTATTGCCTATCTCTGTGCGATTATCGCTGGATTTCCAGCGATAATCGCACATTTTGCAGCTATCGCTTGGATTTTTATCGCTTTGGAGATAAGCGTTGCTGATAGCGCGCTATCTCTGCAATAAAATCCAGCGATAGCCGGCGATAATTATCCTCGCGCTAAGCTCGCTTAGCGATAATTATCGCCGGCTGTTGCTGATATGCCCCAACATTTTTCGAGAAAGTACCAGTATATGTTGCCATGTAGTGGTAGCTGGAGATGCCTCCCTCATCATCAATATTTCATAACAGAAGTCTAGGTTTGCTTTTGTGACATAGTGGCAGAGTGGGGATTTGCAAAGAGTGGGCCTGCAGAAAACAGCCCTTATTGCACTGCCCTTGTGATGTTCTTAGACAAATTATGGGCCTGAGCCACAAAGCTAAACTTGCACTTTTGTGTGAGTTTACGATTGTTTGCTATTCGCAAAAGGATTTATAAATAGTGGGCCTGATTCACAAAGGTAAACTTAGACCAAAAGTCTAAGTTTAGACCTGAAGTCTAAGTTTAGACCTAAAGTCTAACTTTACTACTAGTAAAGTTAGACGTTTGGTCTAAGTTTAGACCAAAAGTCTAACGTAGACCAAAAGTCTAACTTTACTACTAAAGTTGGACTTTTGGTCTAAGTTTAGACCAAAAGACTAACTTAGACTAAAAGTCTAACTTTACTACTACTAAAGTTAGACTTTTCTGCTTTGTTACTGGTCTTTTCAGGGTCTTGACTTATATGGAGCAGAAGTGTCTTGACTTCTATGGAGCAGATCATGTCAACTCGTCCAGCAAGGCAATATTTACTCCACTGACCAGACAACCCAACCACAATACCACAATATATCAGAGGTTTTAGTCCTTGCATCGGGTGAATATTATGCTCTACAGGGTTTCAGTCAGATACTTATGTGAAATAATATTACACTGAGGTTTGTATCAGTGCCAAGATACATATTTTTCAAGACATAATTTCAATGACAATTCATGCATCACCCAGACATTGTTTGTAATTTAGGTATTTCCATAAACCCATATGAAAGTTGAGCAACTATAATATCTCACTGGAAGACAGTAATGCTTTCTGCTGAGTCGATCATTTGCATAAGATAAAAACAAAAAGCTAAGTTAAACATCTAGTAAGGGAAAGACACCCACAATGCTGTGTAAAGGCTGACATTGGTTTCTCCATTAAATTATATCTAGGTCTATTGAAATCCAGAGAACGTAATCGAAACCCATGAGAAGACAGATTTCCTGGTTGTGTTGGTCTCTGAGCCCTCCTCACCCATTCAAAAGGTGATGTTCACAAAACGCCACAGCAGGGAGGATAGCTGACTTTTGCTGAAGCCTTTGTTGTCACAGATTTTATCTTATACACTTTCAATTCTCCTCTAGGCCGTGTGTTGGTGGACAGTTCCTAACAGACACGGAAAGACAGACCAACGCAAGAAGCCTCCTCTTGTGGACACTAACGATAGTAAAGACAATGAATATGCAGACTAGGCCCAACTAATCAACTTCAGAATGTTGCTTTTATTATACGTTTGCACATGCAATGACATCACAACCATGATGTTTATGATAAAGATTACATTATTTTCAGTTAAACGGAAAACAAAAATATATCTTTGCTTCATTCATGTTTGGTCAACTTCGCTGGATTTATGAGGGCACTGGGTGTATTTAAATAAGACAGATATGTCTATTGAGCTGAGCATTAAACAGGGGCAACACCTTTAAATGTACAAAAGCTTAGTCCATTTGGCATCTGGAGCAGAGTTGAATTGTTACAGTCTGAGGAATAAACAAATGAACTTGCACAAGAGACTGAACTAAAATACCAGATCCAGGCCTGTCAAATGCTTTTGTGGGGCCTGGGTCCACAACACCATGTGGTGCCCCTGACTGGTGTATAAGGACCTCGTTCTAAAAGTAAAACAGTGCCACTGAACATTTATTTTAGGAAGTATCAGTATATGTTGCCATGCAGTGGTGGCTGGAGTTACCTGCCTCGTCATGCATATTTCATAACAGGAGTCTAGGCTGGTTTTTGTGACAAATAAATACATTTTGCAGTGGCAGAGTGGAGCCTTGCAAAGAGTGGACTTGGGGCAAACATCCCCTGCTGCTCCCCCTTGTGACGTCCATGGACAAAATGAACCAATTGTGTTTGTCTGTGATGAGTCTATGCTTTGCAAAAAGATGGCAGCCAAGAGTCTACTGTCTGTCACTACCAAAGGTAGTACTGCAGCTGCTTTTTTAACCCAAGCCAAGACTGATATTTTAGGACCAAAATACAAGAAAATATATTAGTGGGAGTAGTTTTATGGTTTAGAAAAGTGATAATGACCTTATCAATGACTGCTGCAGCACATTATGGCAAAGAAGGAAACTCCTACGTACATAGTTTATGTTGTCTAATGTCAGCCCCCGGGTGATCTGGGCACTGAGTACTAACAAAAATATTTTGCTGGAGAGTTTTAGTTAATTTTATTTTGGCACCTGTGTGTGTTTCCTGGGACTTGTGATATGCAGTAATCAATATGGTTTGCTATAGGATATAGGGCAATGTTCCCTCCCCGTTTCTCTGTGGACAACAGAGAATTAACCAAACTTGTATTACTATTCTCCTGTCCTCTTGTGCTTTACCATGGCTTTCTGAATTTTCAAACCCAGAGCACAAGCAGAAATTCTGACAAGTGGCAAAGGGTTGCTCAGCACTGTTGATTTATTACACACATATGCAGACACTTAGTAATATTTAATTTTTTTACGGTCTGTGTTTTATAGTTTATTATTACATGCGAGAAAGTCATGCACAGGTTAGTAATAGCATTATATTCACATATTGAATTCCATACCTGGTTATGGGTTGAAAAGCGACATCCAGGCTGATCAGCATGTCCAAGGGGTAAGAGCAGTTGAAATTGACCCTGACTTCCTGGTCTCTAATAATTATCCCACTCGTGTCAGATGTTAAGAAAACTGTATTTATGTAGGTGGCATACATTTCATTTTTCTAAGAGAAAGAGATACCAGTTAGTAGTTCACCACATAGGAATTAATCAGAAATACAAGTCTATCATACCAGAACATAACAGTTGTTTGTCAGGTAATTGAGGCAGTCAATATTAAGTGTGTTGTGTATCTAGGCAACTCTTTCTGAGATAATATTGATGCTGAACAGGGCAGCCTCAAAGTGTTCCAGAGCCAGACTCACCCTCCCTCCAGAGTCAGATTGGTAAGGCAGGCATTGGGGCAACGAGCGATGGGCCTGCATCTGAATTCCATCTGTGGGACACTTTTCTGGACGGTGTTGTTGCAGATTTAGGCTGTTTCTGTGTTGTTCAGATGCCGCCAGCGGCCCAGTGGGGGCCTAAGCGGCCTTAGCGGAGGCAGATAGGCCTCTATTACCTCCCTTTTACCAATGGGGCGGAGGAGTCATTCCCGGTCTCTCGCTGGGCTGGCCCCTTAATGTATGCAGAATGAGCAGGGGGCCTGAGCAGAAGTGGCCTCACTTATATTCAGGTGTGGTTCACCATTGTTAACTAATCAATGCACAGAGTCCTGGAAGCATTTTTTTTTATCTCAGTGAAGTTAAGAAATTGTGCCTCTTTTAGAGAACCTCCCCCCTCCTTCTTTTCATAATACTTAAAACATTGAAGCAGTGTTTTGCGAAAAGGTGCTACCAGCAAATGTGGCCACTTTTTTTAGGGTGCCAGGGCATATTTTTGATCCCAATCTAACCCTGCCTCTCTCTCGTTTCTGGCACCCATGCAGCTACATCCCAGTCCAGTGTAGTCATAAGTGTGACTTACACCTCCCCCCACCCCCGCAACCCCTCCCCAACTATCTCGCACCAATGGCGTCTGTTTTTATGGATTCTAGGTAGAAGTCTAGAAACAGCCCTGAGTTGCAACAGCTTTGTATCTCAGAGGACAGTGTGGCTGAATACCCTTGAACTATCATGCAGAATTTAAAACTCCTGAAAATAGCTGTGGGGTAAAGCACAATAGTTCAAGAGACGAACGCAGATGATTGTACAGGGAAACAACCGTTACACCACATGCGTTACAATGCATGCTTTTACCCGCATGCCGTTACAACGAAAATGGCTTGCTGTAGGGGGTAGAAGGTGTTGGATTTAACTCCAACACCTTCCCTACTGTTGCACAGACTGGAGTTGGAATAGTATATTATACTATTCCAACATCCAGCGCACCTCCGACAGCAAGTCGGGGTAAAAAATTGCATTGCAACGGCATGCGGGGTAAAAGCATGCGTTGTAACGTCATACAACCGATTGTACAATTACAAACTGCAGACGGCTGACCACATATTGCTAACCTGATGTCACACAATTCTGTGGAAATCTCATCTTTTGAGGCAATGCTTCTGGAATTTTGGAATTAGGACAATTTGTGAAGCGTCAACTAAGGGTCTGAGTATAGATACTGAGCTTAAATGTAACACCGTTTTCTAACTTTGCATTTTTGGCTTCTTTTTAATAATTGTTTCTTTAATATGGTGAATAGCATTGGCGAATGGCAGAAATATTAGCTTTAAATTATTTCTTTGCTCATGGCTGTGTTCTGACCAGTGCTTAATTTGAGCTGGTGGAGCCGGTCGTGCCACTGGCAATAATTTTTGGGGACCGGCACAAATTTTTCCTCATCAGACATTTATCGAGGATAAGAGAGAGAAAATGAAACACAGAGCAAGGGAGGTGGAAAAGAAAGAGAGAAAAAACGTCTCAATGGGAGAAAAAAGGAACCTGCAAGAGAGAGCGAGAGAGATAAAGGAGCAGGAATTGTCTGGTGGTGGATTAAAAAGACAAGAGGTGGAATCAAGACTACGCACTTGGCACTCTGACATTAAATAGCACCGGCCGCGGGCTACTGAGCAGAGCTTTGAGCACCAGCACTCATTCTTTTATAAATTAAGCCTATGATAACAGATGCAGTATGATGATAAAATATTGTTATGAAATGTCTGATGTTTTATTGTAAACCAAAAAACAAACAAATGTTGACTGGCCCTTAATTCCAGCTGGAAACTAGTTGCAGTACTGTTAACAAAGGAAGCCTTGCCTATGGGTGCTACCACGTGTGTTTGACGTTGATGTTGGATTTGTTTGGCTAATGGTCTTTGTACATCACAACCTACATTCCTTAGTTTACATTTGTGGCACATCAATGTCCATCATAATACAGACATGATGTGATACAGGGATATTACGTGCATCCTACGACGTGATTTTTGTCAGATCAACTCACTAGAGTAACACAAATAGTATTTGGTCTGAACGGTGAAATAAATAAATACATACATACATACATACATATATATATTCACTGAAAAAACCATAGGTTTCAGACACGTTATAGTTAGAAATTATCATTTAAAAACCTTTGAAATTCACTGAAAAACCATAGGTTTTAGGGACAGTTATAGTTAGTTGGACATTTCACTCGTACAAAACCCGTGAAATTCCCCCGTTATAGTTAGTTCAGCTAACTATAACTTGCGCCCCCGCAATGCACTGCTGATGACGTCACATATTACATCACTCATGACATGGTCAGTGACATCACTGATGACATCACTGATGACATCTCAAATGACATCACTGATGACATCATCCAGTGACTGTGTGTTTCTGTAAAGTTTAAATATTTTTAATATATATAGGGAAAGGCGTATTGAAGAATGAGTGGGTGTATAAGTGTCTGGATGGATGATTTAGTAGGTGTGTGACTGACTCTATAAGTGAGTGATTAAACGTATCTTACTGAATGCATGGGTTAGTGACTAAACTGGGTGAATGTCTGTATCCGTCTGTCTGTTGCTGTGTAAGTGGCTGCAAGGGTTTGTGAATAGCTACATGAGTGTCTATATGAGTTATTGATTGGTTGTCTGAGTATCTGTATGGGTGCCTGAGTGTTTGTGTGGGTGGGGTGTGTGCAACTCTGTGCATAGATGTGTGAGTGGGTGATTCACTGGGTGGATGGTTTCAAGAGTGCATCTGTGATAGACTGTATGGGTGGGTAAGTGTGTGTAAGAGTGTGTTAGTGAGTGAATGTATGTCCCAGTGGTACATGTGTGAGTAACTACATATGTGAAAGGCAGTATATATGTGTGTTGGAGTATATAAATAGCTATAAGCGAGAGTGAGTGATTGTGATAGTGGCTGTATAGATGAGTGTGTGCTTGTATCAGTGATTGTATAAGAGCCTAACAATGTGCTAGTATTTGTATGAGTAAGTGAGCTGGTGTGTGTATAACTGTATAGGTGAGTAAATGGCAGTGTGTTTAATTATTTGCATGATTGACTAGGTGTGTGAGTACCTCTATGGATGAGTGGCGGTGTTTGAGTGTCTATATAGGCGTAAGAGTGCATATGATAGTCCTGTACAGAGTGACCGTAAGTATGAGTGACTATACGGGTGAGTGAGTGGATGTGTGTGTAGACCTAAGAATCAGTGAGTGGGTATGTAGTTATTGGTGTTGGGGTGTCTATGGTTTTGCGAATGGCAGTCTGTAATTTAGAGTGGGTGTATCAAAGGTTATATTAGGGTGTGAGGAGGTGCATCAGATTATCATGTGGATGATGTCATCAGTGATGTCATTTGAGATGTCATCAGTGATGTCATCAGTGATGTCACTGACCATGTCATGAGTGATGTAATATGTGACGTCATCAGCAGTGCATTGCGGGCGCAAGTTATAGTTAGCTGAACTAACTATAACGGGGAATTTCACGGGTTTTGTACGAGTGAAATGTCCAACTAACTATATCTGTCCCTAAAACCTATGGTTTTTTCAGTGAATTTCAAAGGTTTTTTAAATGCTAATTTCTAACTATAACGTGTCTGAAACCTATGGTTTTTTCAGTGAATTTCAAAGGTTTTTTAAATGCTAATTTCTAACTATAACGCGCCTGAAACCTATGGTTTTTTCAGTGAATTTCAAAGGTTTTTAAATGCTAATTTCTAACTATAACGCCCCTAAAACCTATGGTTTTTTCAGTGAATTTCAAAGGTTTTGTAAATGACAATTTTTAAATGTATTAATTGTTATATTTATTTTTTGATACTGATATACTACATTTTTTAAAACTATTTAATTTTAGATATTTTATTTTTTAAATTACATTGTAATTACATCATACATTACATTACAAAATATACTTTCTCAGAATGAATTACTTTAGTTTAAATACTTTGCAAATAGGCAATAGAGTTTTAAGTACAGTAGTTACAGTTGTTGCAATGGGCAACACAATTTCAAACACAATGCAACATTGAGCTCAATGTGAATTTCTAGTTAAATGCAATTAGTTACTTTATGGATTACTTTTCTAACCATAGGACTGGATCCTAGAATCAGTCCTGGGACATCTCCTGTAAACAGTTGAGTAAAAGCGTTTTGGTTACAGTAGTGATTTTTAAGGAATAGTATTGTATTTTAAAAGTTGACACTTAGAAACTTTTTCACATAGAATCACCAATGTTATCCTATGGGAGGAAATTCACTTAGCAGGTAAGTAGTGTTATCGTTACTTTTTCTTACTCAGTAGTGGATCCTGGATCCAGCACTGGTGCATCTCCTGTAAACAGTTGAAAGAATGCGTTTAAGTCATACAGGCGATTTTTAAGGAATATTTGTAGTTTGTGAAAATCGACACTTTGAAACTTTTCTGATGAAAACCAGACAATGGATTCCTATGGAAGGAAATACAAGTTACTGGTAAGTACGGTTAAAATTACTTTTCAGGATCAGTACTGGGCTCAAAGATGCAGCACTGAGGTCTCTCCGGATAACAGGTGAGTAAATCGGAATTCGTAGTTCGGCTGATTTTAGAGGAATATTATAAAGTTCCAAAACTCCACACTTAGAAGAATTTCCAAGTGAAACCAGTCAATGTTAGCCTATGGAAGGAAATTCAAGTTACTGGTAAGTACAGTTAAAATTACTTTTCAGGATTAGTACTGGGCTCAAAGATGCAGCACTGAGGTCTCTCCTGATAACAGGTGAGTAAATTGGAATTCGTAGTTCGGCTGATTTTAGATGAATATTTTAAAGTTCTAAAACTCCACACTTTGAAGAATTTCCAAGTGAAACCAGTCAATGTTAGCCTATGGAAGGAAATTCAAGTTACTGGTAAGTACGGTTAGAATTACTTTTCAGGATCAGTACTGGGCTCAAAGATGCAGCACTGAGGTCTCTCCTGATAACAGGTGAGTAAATCGGAATTCGTAGTTCGGCTGATTTTAGAGGAATATTTGCACAATGGTGAAGGAAGGAGGTGGGGCCTGAGGTGACATGTCTGCAAACACGCCCTGTGGCGCGTTTTAAGTTGGAGAATTAATTCCTCCTCATTCCCTAGGGTCCCCAGGGGCCAACTATCCCACCAGGTACCTCCAGTATGCGCCAGAGAGCTGCGTTGCAGAGAGGTGTTCAGAGGCCACGCCCTTTTTACAACACTCTGCAACGCAGCTCCGTGGCGCTACTGGAGGTACCTGGTGGGCTAGTTGGCCCCAGGGACCCTCAGGATTGAAGAGGAATTAATTCCTGAACTTAAAACACGCCACGGGCCTGTTTGCACACATGTCACCTGAAGCCCGCCCCTCCCTTCACCACCGTGCAAACGCGCCCGTGGCGTGTTTTAAGTTGGGGGATTAAGTCCCCTTGAATCCTGAGGGTCCCTGGAGTCCAAATAGCCCACCAGGTACCTCCAAAAGCGCCACAGAGCTGCGTTGCAGAGAGGTGTAAAAGGGCGTGGCCTCTGTACACCTCTCTGGAACGCAGCCCCTAGCGCATACTGGAGGTTCCTGGTGGGCTACTTGGCCCCCAGGGACCCCCAGTATTCAAGGGAATTACTTCCCTTCTTAAAACGCGCCAGGGGCGCGTTTGCAGACTGCTGCAGGGAGGGGCGGGGCCTCCAGCGCGATGTCGGTCTTTTTTTTTTTGTATGGGAGGGGGCTGCGTGGCCCCCTTCCCTCAGCCACTTTGGCCCCGGGACCCCATCCCCGGGGCCTGAGGATTTCTTTAAATAAAAAAACGGGAAGGGGGCCGCATGGTCCCCCTCCCTGGGCCTCTATTGGCCCCGGGGACCCCATCCCCGGGGCATGCCCGCTTTGTTTTTATTAAAAAATATTGGAGGGGGCTGCGTGGCCCCCTCCTTAGGCCACTTATGGCCCCGGGGACCCCATCCCCCAGGGCCGGCCTTTACATTTTTTTTTTCATTTTTTAAAACATTTTTATTTGTAAGGGAGGGGGGCCGCGTGGCCCCCCTCCCGGGCCACTAATGTCCCCGGGGACCCCATCCCCCGGGGCCTGGCCTCTGGTTGGGGACTGTGGGGGGTCCCCAATACCCCCACAGTCGCGCCGGCTCCCCGCGTCCTACGGGAGCCGGCATTGCTTTCCATAAGGGAGCTGCTGACATGCAGCTCCCCTTATGGAAAAGCAATTCTGCTTCTTCATTGAAGCGAGAGCAGGTTTCCTGCTCTCGCTCAATGAAGCAAAGCAGTTTGCTATGACAGGACGGGAGCCGTGAGGCTCCCGCCCTGTCATAGCAAACTACAGTGTCCCGGGGGTGGGCACCCCGGGACACTGCAGGAGCCGGCCCTGGGGGGTGGCGGTCCCCAGGGCCATCAAGGGCTCCAGGAGGGGGGCCGCGCGGCCCCCCTCCCATCCTGTTCACAGCCCCGGGAGGTGGTGGTCCCCGGGCTCGGAGTCCTAAACGGACCCCCACATTTTATTATTTAGTGCCCCGGGAGGTGGCGGTCCCCAGGGCATGTGGGAGGCTCGAGCCCCCCACAGGTTATTTAAAAATAAAAAGAAGCCCCGGGGGTGGCGGTCCCCGGGGCTGCGGGAGGGCCGAGAGCCCTCCCGCAGCATTTTAATTGAAAGCCCCGGGGGGTGGCAGTCCCCGGGGCTAGCCCCAGGGGGTGGCGGTCCCTGGGGCTTGGGGGGGCCTTAGAGGCTCCCCCACATACATTTTCATTAACCCCGCATGCCCCCGGGACTTGGCCCACCCGGGGGCCAAATCACAAAGAAGCGCGGGAGCCTGCGCTTCGTTTTTTTTTTTTTATCAGCAGGATCCGCGCACCCAGCACGTTTTTTGCCGATTTAAAAAAAATATATATGTTTTTTTGGGCCCTGGGGGTCCTTGTGGGACACCCTGAGCAGGCCTAGGGGGTCAGGGTGTTTCTACCCTGCCCCCTTTTTGCGTTTTACGCAGTTGTTTTACTGCTTTCTTGTTCCTCGGTTCTACCGAGGAACAAGATGGCTGCCAACACTTCCTGGTTTGGAGTGTTGACAGCCAATTAGCATGCAGCTCGTGATCGGGAGGGTGCGCGGATCAAACGCGGCCATAAATATCGAAACATTTATTTTTGATTTTCTCCAAAACTGCTGAACGGATTTACACCATTTTTAAAAAGGGTGCTTTCTGAACCAAGCACCACCTTTTTGCCAAATTTGGTGTAATTCCGTTCAGCAGCTTTGGCTGTAGACTTGCATAAAGTTTCCTATGGGAAATCGATTTTTGACTCTTATTTTTTAATTTCTCCGCAACTACTGAACGGATTTACACCATTTAAAAAAGGTCGCTTTCTGAACCAAGCGCTACCTTTTTGCAAAATTTGGTGCAATTCCGTTCAGCAGTTCAGGCTGTAGCCGTGGCTAAAATTTCCTATGGGAATTAACATGGAGAACACGCTTTTGGGACCCCCTTTTTCTCGGCCCCGCAGTGAATCACCCCGAATCTTTCAAGACAGGAGCGGACCGGAGCGCCCCACTAGTTTTGAAAATTTCGCGATGATTCGTCAAACGACGCCAAAGTTATTGGGAATAGAATGTTGCGGATTTCCTATGGATAATAGGTCCAAACTATAACTATCTACTGGTGACCGCCAGTAGATAATATATATATATATATATATATATATATATATATATATATATATATATATATATATATAGTGTTTTCTCCCTTGTTACTTCTCCTTCGTACAAAAATACGAGCGTAGACCCAAGTAGGTGCAGAGTTTTCTTTATTGCCACCAAGTTAGTCCGCCACATATATATTACCTACTGGTGGTCGCCAGTAGGTAGTTATAGTTAGGACCTTGTTTCTATTTAAAAAGCATTTTTTTTTGCCAATATTTTTGGCGCCGTTTGACGACTGTTCGCGAAATTTTCAAAACTAATGGCCCGCTCAGGTCAGCTCCTGTCTTGAAAGTTTCGGGGTGATTTGTCAAGCAGGGGCCGAGAAAAAAGGGGGGGTCCCAAAACACGTTTTCCCCATGTTAATTTCCATAGGAAACTTTAGACAAGGCTACAGCCCGAACTGCTGAACGGAATTACACCAAATTTGGCAAAAAGGTAGCTCTTGGTTCAGAAAGTGCCCTTTTTAAATGGTGTAAATCCGTTAGGAAGTTTTTTAAATATTGAAGGAAAAAGAAATTTATATATCTGGGCGGAGCCTAACCACACATCTCATCGTGAGATCTGATTGGCTGTCAGCACTTCATCCAAGAAGTGTTGGCAGCCATCTTGGGACCAATATACATGATAGCACCCCATTAAAATGCATTGTAGTGAATGGAAGGTTTTGAGGGTCACCAAAAGGAGAACGTATAAAGGGTGATAAGACTTTAGTTACATTATAAATCATTTGTTGATGGTACCATACTAATTTTAGGAATTGTGGTGTGTTCTAAGGTGATTTTACCCTGTGAAAAAGCCTTCTGCTGAGATATCATGAATCATGTTTGAGAGAAAACTATTTTCTCATACTTTTCCCATAGAGGTTTGGAAGGTGATCTAGAAGCTAAAATTAGAGCATATTTTCTGTAAATTCACATTATCTTTCTCAGTCATGTGAGAATGAAGTCTGACATTCTCAGTAAAACATGTACATTCAACAAGGGCAGAGACTGTCAGTTGATTCCTTTGTGTTCTACTGCAGCTTCCCAGAGTGTTCTAAAGAACAACTAGAGCGCTAACAGTCTTACTTATGACAAAAGTATGGCACACCTGAAGCCATCTTGATTGGAATAAAGTGGTATCACTTAAAACATTTAATTTAAAAAGGAACAAAATGAGGAGGTTCGTTTTGCCATAGAAATTATTATTAGTGCTGCAGAAAGAAAAATTACGGCACATTTTGAGTGACTTCTCAAATCCTCTTCTATTTCATTAAAAAATTCTGACATGCAGACTGTAACATGCACTTTCAATACCAGCAGCAGACTTCCCTGGTGAGCAGTAGCTTTACTACAGTGATCTAATGAGCAACTAGAGTGCTAACATTCTGAATTTATGGCAAATGTGTGACACATCTGAATGCCTTCTTGATGGAATCAAAGTAAAAACCTGAAAGTATTTCCTACTGAGGAGAGTGCAGTAAATGAGGAAATTAGGAAACTTCATAACAAGTAAGTCTCCCAAGATGGCCACCAGAGACAAAAGAGCCCAAACGTAGCACAAATATCACCCAGATGTAGTCCACGTATAGCCCAATGACAGAATGTCCCAGAGTGCTCTAAAGAACATCTAGAGCGCTAACAGTCTTACTTATGACAAAAGTATGGCACACCTGAAGCCATCTTGATTGGAATAAACTGGTAACACTTAAAACATTTAATTTTAAAAGGAACAAAATGAGGGGGTTCATTTTGCCATTGAAATTATGATTAATGCTGAAGAAAGAAAAATTAGGGCACATTTTGAGTGACTTCTCAAATCCTCTTCTATTTCATTAAAAAATTCTGACATGCACACTGAAACATGCACTTTCAATACCAGCAGCAGACTTCCCTGGTGAGCAGTAGCTTTACTACAGTGACCTAATGAGCAACTAGAGTTCTAACATTCTGAATTTATGGCAAATGTGTGACACATCTGAATGCCTTCTTGATGGAATCAAAGTAAAAAACTGAAAGCATTTCCAACTGAGGAGACTGCAGTAAATGAGGAAATTAGGAAACTTCATTACAAATAAATCTCCCAAGATGGCCACCAGAGACAAAAGAGCCCAGATGTAGCACAAATATCACCCAGATGTAGCCCACGTATAGCCCAATGACAGAAGTGTGTAAAACACTTTTTTGTTGTTTTTTTGAAGTTTTATATAGTGCAGACTGGTCAGGTATTGGAGTGCTTTACATGAGCATTGGATACATCACACAAGGACAAACTCATTTTGTTGTAGACATTGGGAGATTAAGTGATCTGACCAGAATCACAGAATGTCGAGCTGAAGCAGATACTCCAACCTGGTTCCCCAGTTGCAAAGTCTGCAGCTCTGGAAGTAACAACACATCCTCTTCCCTAAGTGCAACATTTAATCAAGTGGTCAACTGGATAAAAAAACATAAAGATAACAAGTAATTTAAAAGTGCTTTGTCGCTATTTGAAAACTCAGAAAATATGTCCTCATTTTAGTTTTTTAGAGCACTAACCATAATTTCGATGCAAATAAGACCCTCTCATTTCTGTAATTTCTAAAGGAAATGCTCTAGGTATTACAGTTTTGATTACATCAAGATGACGTCAGGCGTGCCACACTTTTGTAATAAATATAGAATGTTAGCAATATAGTTGTTCATTAGGATACTGTTGAGAGGCAGAGGCCAGGGGCACGAAATTAGAAAATTGAAGGCAGGTAGGAGGGTGCAGAGGCAACAATTTGACCACACTGGGCAGGCAGGAAGGGCAGTGGCAGCACAACACTATGGAGGGCAGTGGAAAGGGGGGCAGGGGCAACAAACCAACAATGCAGGACAGGCAAGAGAGGCTGTGACAATATAATAGACCATTGTGGGCAGAAGGAAGAGGCAGTGGTAGCACAACCATATATTCCAACAGACCCGATTCAGCCAGGAAACACCCATTGTTTTTAAGCCCAAATGGGCTTTATTTGATCTCTCTCCTGTCTACAATCTCCTCTTTTTCAATGTAAGTCAATGGGTAAAATCAATACCGCAGTTTTTCTTTTCAAAATCTCCCTCTTACCAAGTTCAAAATGTTAGCAAGTATGGTACATTGGATCATAGAAGGCAGGAGGAATTGGGGTAGGGACATGAACTCGGATAACAGAGGACAGGAGGGACATGGACAGGTGCACCAAACTGACCTTACAGGGCAGGCATCAGGGTTTGCAGCAGCACAATACACCACACAGGGCATGCGGGACAAGAGTGCAGCACAACAATCCATGGAAAGCAATAGGGAGGGGACAGGACCATGCACATGGACAACAGAGAACAGAGGGGAAAGAGGCATAGAAGCTAGCTGACCATAATGGACAGACAGGAGAGAAAGCTGCAGCATAACGGACCATAAAGGGCAGGAGGGAGGGATCAGGGGCATTACAATGGAACAGACAAGCCAGGTGGGAGGGAATAGGGGTCTGCACATGGAAAAAAGAGGGAAGGGGGCAAGGGGGCAGGGCAGGAGCAGCAAGCTGACCATGGAGGTCAGGCAGGATGGGCATTAGAAGCAAGAAACACCATGGAGAGCAACAGTGAGACTATAATGGCATACACACAGACCAAGGAGGGAAGGTGGGAGGGGGTCAGGAGCAGCTAGCTGACCACACAGGGAAGGTGGGAGGAACTGTGGCAGCACAGAAGACCATGCATGGCAAGCGGGAGGGTTAGTGGCAGCACAATGGCCATGATGGGCAAGAAGGAGGGGGCTGGGGCATGCACACAGACATCGGAGGGCAGGGGGCAGGAGAGTAGGGGCAGCAAGCTAAGCACAGTGGCTAAGCAGGAGGTCAATGATGGGGCATATAATTGGGCAATGGAGGGCAGGAGGAGTGGACTGGGACATCATGCTAAATGGAGGGCAGTGGCAGCACATCAGACCATGCATGGCAGGAGGGAGAAGGCTAGTGCATGGATTCAGACAACAGAGGATAGGGAGGAGGTGGATGGGGCAGCAAGCTAACTGTTCAGAGAAGGCGGGAAGGCCAGTGGCAGAACAACGGCCACACAGGGCTGTAATGAGGGAGCAGGGGCATGGACTTGGACAATGGATGGCAAGGAGGAGGGAGGCAGGAGCAGCAAGCTTGGGTGGGGGCAGCACAATGCCAGGCCAAGCCCTGCTTCCAACCCCACCATCCATTGTGATAGGCATCTTACTTAACGTTAAAAAAAAACTAGAAATTCCCTGAAAAAAATAAAGATTACAGGGACGTTATAGTTAGACTCAGATTTCACTCGTACAAAACCAGTGAAATTCAGCAGTTATAGTTGCCTGAGCTAACTATAACTTACATCCCGCAATGCACTGCTTATGACCTCAGACATTACATCATTCATGACATGGTCAGTGACATCACTCATGTCATCACTCATGACATCTCAAATGAGCTGTGAATGGAATGGAACTATAATCGCTAGAACTTTATTTATGGATAGTGTGTGTATATTAACACCCCCTTTTTTTCTTTTCTTTCGTGTAAGAACCATTATAATACGCAACATGCCCAGATCAATATAGCCGATAGCCTTTCACTTTAAAGTAATGCGTAGTCCATTGTTTATGTTGATGTTTGCAATCCTAAGTATGTTTATTATGAACAAGCCACGTTGAGGAACATACAGGTACGGCGGTCACGGGGCAAGATATGCTGAAATGACATTGTGTGCATATTAACACTTGTTTTCTTTTCTTTTTTGTATCAATTCCTGGATTTTCACATCGTGACCAGACCAATATGGCCGCCAGCTTTTTGAATTAAAGTAATATGTAGTCCTTTGTTAATGTTGGCAACTGGAGGCAGTTGTACATTTAAATAAGGAAGCTACAATGACGTCTTGTTTTGTTATCAAAGTTCAGACGAGCCGAAACGCGTGGATCGCATCTTTTGCAGATTAAATACTTCCAAACTACAACCTGAGTGCTGATTCCTTCCTTGTAAGAGTGAGAGGAGATTGAATACATATATATAAAATTCACTGAAAAAACAACAGGTTTCAGGGACGTTATAGTTAGAAATTAGCATTTAAAAAACCTTAGATATTCACTAAAAAAAACACAGGTTTCAGGGACGTTATAGTTAGTCTGACATTTCACTCGTACAAAACCAGAGAAATTCAGCCGTTATAGTTAGCTGAGCTAACTATAACTCAGGCCCCCGCAATGCACTGCTGATGACGTCACATATTACATCACTCATGACATGGTCAATGACATCACTGATAACATCACTGATGACATCTCAAATGACAACACTGATGATATCACTGATGGCATCATCCAGTGACTGTGAGTGTTTCTAAAAAGTTTAAGAATGTGACATATATATATATGATGATTCAGTCAGTGTGTGACTGTATAAGTGAGTGATTATACGTGTCTGGGTGAATGTATGGGTGAGTGACTAATCTGTGTGAATGTCTGTATCAGTCTGTCAGTTGGTGTGCAAGTGGCTGTATGGGTTGGTGAATAGGTACATGAGTGTCTATATGGGTTATTAATTGGTTGTCTGAGTACCTGTATGGGTGCCTGAGTGTCTGTGTGTTATGTGACTACCTGCATGGATGTGTGAGTGGGTGATTCACTGGGTGTATGGGTTCATGAGTGCGTCTGCCAGGGGCTGTATGGGTGAGTGTGCATATGGCTATGTTGGTGAGTGAATGGTTGTCTCAGTGGTATATGTGTGAGTAACTGCATATGTGAATGGCAGTATATGTGAGTGTTGGAGTATATAAGTGACTGTATGTGAAAGTGAGTGATTGTGAGAGTGGATGTATGGATGAGTGTGTGCTTGTGTCAGTGATTGTATAAGAGTGTAAGTATGTGTGAGTATCTGTGAATAAATGAGGTGGGGTGTGTATAACTGTATAGGTGAGTAAATGGCATTGTGATTGACTCTTTGGGTGTCTGACTAGGTGTGTGAGTAACTCTATGGGTGAGTGGTGATGTGTGAGTGTCTGTATGGGTGTATGAGTGCATATAATAGTGGCTGTATTGATGAGTGACCACATGTATGAGTGACTGTATGGGTGAGTGAGTGGATGTGTGTGTAGACATATGAATCAGTGAGTGGGTATGTACTAACTGGTATTGGTGTGTCTATGGTTTCGAGAATGGTAGTCTGTATTTTAGAGTGGGTGTATGAAAGGTTATATTAGGGTGTGAGTAGGTGCATCAGAGATTAAGTGGATGATGCCATCAGTGATGTCATCAGTGATGTCATTTGAGATGTCATCAGTGATGTCATCAGTGATGTCACTGACCATGTCATGAGTGATGTAATATGTGACGTCATCAGCAGTACATTGCGGGGGCGTGAGTTATATATATATATGAACTAGCCCAGGTTGCCTCCTCTTTTCTTCTTTTTTTTTTTTTTTTTAAATAATTTAGGTCGCACACTAAGCCTTAAAGGGCATTTATTATATATAGAATGCCCCTTTTATGGATCAATACATTAAAAATGTAAATATTAAATGAAGACAGCCCATGGTTTAGCTAAATGTTATTTGCGACGATGAAGTCGACTCTACCCCATGTTTTGTGCAATAATTTATTGACATGTTAGGCACAAACTCCCTCTTTAACTTACGGAGCGGCTATCCAATTTTTATTTCCCCCTGTATTTCCGACCCCTTGTACTACTCTGTGGATACTGCTTTCACTATTCTGTGGATGTTGTTCTTCATTTAAAGTGTTTACTTTTTTTAACTTTATTTTCCCCCAAACCCGCGGTAGTTTTGACCGCACCTAAACTCACTGATTTTCCGTGAGCTGCCCCCTTCGTTGGCACGCACCGTGTGATACGTGTCACATGGCAATACACCTGCATTATTGGCGCATCGCATAACGCCGCACACTAGCAGCTGCTCGGAGGGACATTACATCTACTAGTATACCATACAGTTGCATAGAACCTTTCGTATGCTAAGATTGTTAATCATTTCGAAGAAACCATGGCCTACATATATGTGTAACTATATAGATATTATGCACATTAAGAACTGCTGCATTCTTTTCGTGGCTGAAGCAAAAAAATATCCCGCGGTTAGCATGTGTAGGGGAACAGAAGGCACACCATGCCTGCATCAAAGAAGCAGAAGGCGAAAAAAACACCCACACTTTTTGCCGTAGAACATTATTTTTAACAGGGGCTTTTAATTATTTTTGATAAAGTTTTGTATTCTAAATATCTGCCTCCATAAAGAATTGGGAGTAGGGTGTGCATTAGGTGTTTTACACATGACTCGTTCTTTCTTTGCAAAATGTACTTGTGTTTCTTCTAGCTTTCGGTTGTTTGTCTTTCTGCCTGTCTTTTTCTTTATTTCTAAGAGTGTTTTTTGTTATTCGCTTCCCACCGGTCTTTCTGTTACCATCTCAGTCTGGTTTCACTCCATTTCCCTTTTATGCTAGTATCGTCCTTCTGCCATCCACTAGCTGCAAATGTTTTTCAATCTATGTAATTTTCTATTTGCCCTCCCTTCTATCTAGAAGCCTGTCTTCTGCTTTTTAAGTCTTTCAACCGACCTATCTTTCCCCCTTTTATCATCCGCTGCACATCAGTAGCGTTTGTCTTTTCGACATTTTCTATCTGCTTTTCTTGTTTTCTCTCCGTCTGCCCGACTCTCCTATGTTCAAGCTGTGGATGGCTGCCCAAATGTGTGGTTGCCATTTTCTGTCTGAGTTCCTATCTGCTTGTCATTCCATTTGTCTTTTGCTGAATTTCTTTTTTTATCCTTTTATATCTGTGTGCCGTTTGCCCATTCTCTGTCCTACTGCTTAATGGTTGCTTTACTTTTCAGTCTGTCTTTCGTCATTTTTTATTCGTCTGTCTGCCTGGCTAAACCTATTTTTTGGCTGTTTTTAACTGCCTGATTTTTTTATATTATTGTATCTGTCCCTTATCCTGCCTTTCTTCATTTTCCCCTGTTGGTTTACTTGTGTGTATCCCTTCTTTAACTGTCTGCCTGCCTTGTTGTCACTCTCTGTTTGCTTTTACTTTTTCCACAGCTAGCTTTTCTCCGCCTTTTATCTGCCTTCCTGTGTCTCTTTGCTGCGTGGCACCTTTTCTTCCTTTTGCCTTTTTTTCTATCTGCCTGCCTCCGCCTTAATTATAGCTCACTGTAACTGTCTCTTTGTTGTGATTTTAATTTTTTTATCTGCGTGTTTCCCTTGTTACCTTTGTTTCTGTCTGTCTTTTCTCATTTTCTATCTATCTTAATCTTTTCTGCCTGCCTTTTGTGACAGTTGACCACTCTGTCTCTTTTCCCCTCCTGCCCATCTTTTCCCATTTTCTATGTGTGCATCTTCTCTATTTTCTACTTTACTTGCCTTTTTTCGAACACTCCAACTGTCAGCCTCCTCACGCCCTCTTACCTTTTCTATATGTTTCTGTTTTATTCTCATTATATATATATATATTTTCTAATTCTCCCGCTTGTTTTGTACCTAACTCTAAACATTTGTGAAGTCATGCCATCTTGTCCCCGAGCTCTTTGGTACAATGCATGTAGATGCTTAGCAAGTGACAGTACCGCAGGACAGGCTTCTGCAATGGTTTACAAGGCTCACGTCATGGGTCAGAGGGACCTGAAGACAGACCGGCATTTCACAGCACATATGTGCGCACACAGCGTACCTCTCCACTCCCTGCAGCAAGCATGCCAGTGGTGGACCCTAAGATTCTAGAGAAGCAAATGGTACTGCGTGGATCAATATGTCATAAGCCTCTTTTTGCACCTCTGTTGGTTCTTTCTGCACTGCACCTCTTTTGCAAATTTCTCCATCCCTCTTGCCTATTTCTGCACCCCTCTTCCCTTTTTGTCCACCTCTCTTGCTTCTTTCTGCACTTCTCTTGCTTCTTTCTGCACTGCTCTTGCTTCTTTCTGCACCACCTCTCTTACACATTTCTGCATCCCTCTTGCCTCTTTCTGCACCCCTGTTCCCTCTTTCTGCACCTTTCTTGCCTGCTTCTGCACTTGTCTTGACTCTTTCTGCACCTCTGTTGCTTCTTTCTGCACTTCTCTGGCCTCTTTCTGCACCCCTCTTGCCTCTTTCAGCATACCTGTTGCTTCTTTCTGCACTTCTCTTGCTTCTTTCTGCACCCCTCTTGCCTCTTTCTGTACCCCTCTTGCCTCTTTGTGCACCTCTCCTGCCTCATTCTTCACCTCTCTTGCCTTTTTCTGCAGTTTTCTTGCCTCTTTCTGCACCTCTTATATTCGTTCTGCACTTCACTTGCCTCTTTCTGTACCCCTCTTGCCTCTTTTTGCACCTCTGTTGGTTGTTTCTGCACTGCTCTTGCTTCTTTCTGCACCTCTGTCTCAAATTTCTGCATCCCTCTTGCCTCTTTCTGCACCCCTCTTCCCTCTTTCTGCACCTCTCTTGCCTATTTCTGTAACTCTCTTGCCTCTTCCTGCAGTTCTCTTGCCTCCTTCTGTACCTCACTTGCCTCTTTCTGCACCTCTGTTGGTTCTTTTGCACTGCTCTTGCTTCTTTCTGCACCTCTCTTGCAAATTTCTGTACCGTCTTGCCTCTTTCTGCACCTCTCTTACCTCTTTCTGCACCTCTCTTGCCTCTATCTGCACCCCTGTTCCCTCTTTCTGTACCTCTTTTGCCTGTTTCTGCAAGTCTCTTGCCTCTTTCTGCAGTCCTCTTGCCTCCTTCTGCACCTCTTTTGCTTCTTTCTGCAACTCACTTGCTTTTTTCTGCACCCCTCTTACCTTTTTCTGAACCCTCTTCCCTCTTTGTGCAACTCTCTTGCCTCTTTCTACACCTCTCTTCCCTCTTTCTGCACCACTCTTGCCTCTTTCTGTACCTCTGTTGCTTCTTTCTCCACTTCTCTTGCCTCTTTCTGCACCCTTTGTGCATCTTTCAGCACCTCTGTTGCTTCTTTCTGCACCCCTCTTGCCTCTTTCTGTACCCCTCTTGCCTCTTTGTGCACCTCTCCTGCCTCACTCTTCACCTCTTGCCTTTTTCTGCAGTTCTCTTGCCTCTTTCTGTACCTCTTATATTCGTTCTGCACTTCACTTGCCTCTTTCTGTACACCTCTTGCCTCTTTTTGCACCTCTGTTGGTTTTTTCTGCACTGCTCTTGCTTCTTTCTGCACCTCTGTCCCAAATTTCTGCATACCTCTTGCCTCTTTCTGCACCCCTCTTCCTTCTTTCTGCACCTCTCTTGCCTCAGTCTGCCCACCTGTTCCCTCTTTCTGCACACCTTTTGTCTATTTCTGCAACTCTCTTGCCTCTTCCTGCAGTTCTCTTGCCACCTTCTGCACCTCACTTGCCTCTTTCTGCACCTCTGTTGGTTCTTTTGCACTGCTCTTGCTTCTTTCTGCACATTTCTTGCAAATTTCTGCACCCGTCTTGCCTCTTTCTGCACCTCTCTTGCCTCTATCTGCACCCCTGTTCCCTCTTTCTGTACCTCTTTTGCCTGTTTCTGCAAGTCTCTTGCCTCTTTCTGCAGTTTTCTTGCCTCCTTCTGCACCTCTGTTGCTTCTTTCTGCACTTCTCTTGCCTCTTTCTGCACCCCCGTTGCTTCATTCTGCACTTCTCATGATTCTTTCTGCACCTGTCTTGCTTCTTTCTGCACCCCTGTTGTCTCTTTCTGCACTCATTTTCCCTCTTTCTGCACCTCTCGCCTCTTTTCGCACCTCACTTGCCTCTTTCTGCACTTCTCTTGCTTCTTTCTACACCTCTGATGCTTCTTTCAGCAATTCTCTTGCCTCTTTCTGCACTTCTCGTACCTGTTTTTGCACCTCTCTTGCCTCTTTCTGTACCTCTCCTACCTCGTTCTGCACCTCACTTGCTTTTTTCTGCACCACTCTTGCCTTTTTCTGCACCCCTCTTCCCTCTTTGTGCAACTCTCTTGCCTCTTTCTACACCTCTCTTCCCTCTTTCCGCACCACTCTTGCCTCTTTCTGTACCTCAGTTGCTTCTTTCTGCACTTCTCTTCCTTCATTCCACACCCCTCCTGCCTCTTTCTGTACACCTCTTGCCTCTTTGTGCATCTCTCCTACCCCTTTCTGCATCTCTCTTGCCTCTTTTTGCACCTCTGTTTGTTCTTTCTGCACTGCTCTTTCTTCTTTCTGCACCTCTGTTCAAAATTTCTGGATCCCTCTTGCCTCTTTCTGCACCCCTCTTCCCTCTTTCTGCACCTCTCTTGCCTCAGTCTGCCCACCTGTTCCCTGTTTCTGTACCCCTTTTGCCTGTTTCTGCAACTCTCTTCCCTCTTTCTGCAGTTCTCATGTCTCCTTCTGCACCTCTGTTGCTTCTTTCTGCACCTCTCTTTCAAATTTCGGCACCCCTCTTGCCTCTTTCTGCACCCCTCTTGCCTCCTTCTGCACCTCTGTTGGTTCTTTCTGCACTGCTCTTGCTTCTTTCTGCACCTCTTTTGCCTGTTTCTGTACTTCCCTTGCCTCCTTCTGTGCTCAAATGGGAAGTGCAAGCTGTCAAGTTTAAAGGTCTGCGTGCTCTCGTGACTGAGGTATATGTCTACTTGTATATGTATTCTTACATGTGTTATGCATCTGAAGATGGTAGCTTAAAAAGCAGGTAACTTCTCCTATAGGTGGTCAAATCTTCTCAGTTCTGCTCTGTCATTCGGTTGCACAGGCAGACATGTCTTATGTATATATGTGTTATAGAGCCCCTCAAATATACTATTGAATACCCATGAGCCCTGTATTGTGAGCAGAAAGAAATGCATACACCTTCTTTTACACAAATTTACAGAGTATGCTGTTTGAAACACAGGTATTCAAGTGTTTGTATGTTTATTTTAAGTTAGCATGTCACTAGGTAAAAGCATATACACGCATGCATACCTTCACAAACTTGGTCAGACTTACAACAGTGATATGCTTAGGATTGCTGTTTTATATATGGTAGGCCTAACATTCTGAGCAGTCGATTAATAGTGAACCTTCAAGAGAAAAGTGAGGTTTAAGACATCTTCGGAGAAGAATTAGTAATTAGGGTACTTTGTATGAGTCTGTTGTAAGGTACAGTCAAAGTAGGCCTCTTTCTGCACCTCTGTTGGTTCTTTCTGCACATCTCTTGCTTCTTTCTGCACCTTTCTTCATCTTTCTACACATGTCCTACCTATGTAGGCATATTTAGAAATTAGCATTTAAAAACCTTACAAATTCACTGAAAAAAACAGAGGTTTCATGGACGTTATAGTTAGGAATTAGCAGTTAAAAAACCTTTGAAATTCACTGAAAAAACCAGAGGTTTCAGGGACGTTATAGTTAGAAATTAGCATTTAAAAAACCTCAAAAATTCACTGAAAAAACCACAGGATTCAGGGACGTTATAGTTAGTTGGACATTTCACTGATACAAAACCAGAGAAATTTGGCTGTTATAGTTAGTTGTGCTAACAATAACTCGCGCCCCCGCAATGCACTGCTGATGATGTCACATATTACATCACTCATGACATGGTCAGTGACATCACTGATGACATCACTGATGACATCTCAAATGACATGACTGATGACATCATCCAGTGACTGTGTGTTTCTGTAAAGCTTAAATATGTTTTTTATATATATATATATATGCCAAGGGGTATTGAAGAATGAGTGGGTGTATGAGTGTCTGAATGGAATCAGCTAAAATCAGAGCAAGGACAGATATAGTGGTGAGGCATTCGGACAAAGGGGGCAACGTTGTCCTCTGGCCCTTGAAGCAATACAATGCAGAAGCCAAAAAACAGCTATATGACACAAATTGCTATCAGCGAGTTCCATTAAGTAATCGTTAGGAGGTCCAAACAAAGTTCTTCAAGGAACTGGCAAGGTGGAGAGGGATGGGGTTACTCACGGAAGCAGAATACAACTATCTGAGGATTGAGAACCCCATTACTCCGATTCTCTACTTAATCCCAAAGATTCACAAGAGCATGACGGTGCCCCCAGGAAGGCCAATAATTTCGGCTATTGGAAGTTTATTCGAGACCACATCGAGATACCTGGATCATTTCTTACAGGAGATTGTGAAGTCCCTGCCCTCCTACATCCAAGATACACGGGACTTCTTGAGAAAATTGCAAAACATCACATGGGAAGGAGGATATCTGTTGATTACTCTCGATGTGGTCTCATTGTACACCAGTATCACCCACCAAGATGGCCTAAGAGCCCTCAGACGCTTCCTGGGGAAGAAACCATTGAAGTTGTACCAACATACAGAAATGCTAATACAGATGGCAAAACTGTGTCTTGAAAACAATTTCTTTTTATTTGGCACCGATACCTACAGGCAATTGAGAGGAACGGCAATGGGCACCTGCTTCGCCCCCAGCTATGCGAATTTGCATATGGGCTGGTGGGAGGATCAGGTGCTCAGAGTTGATTTCGAAGCAGAATGGAGGGAAAACATCATAGCCTGGTATCGATTCATTGATGATCTTTTTATTGTGTGGCGGGGTCCTATAGAGAGTGCCAATGCTTTTATAACTGCCATAAATGTCAATGTACTTAATCTGTCATTCCCTAAAACTATTAGTGATAATAGTTTACATTTCCTTGATCTAGAAGTTTTTATCCAGAATGAAGCAATACACACACAAACTTTTAGAAAAGAAACAGCAGGAAATGGTATTTTACACTCTAAAAGCTTCCATCCAACAAATCTTAAGTTGAGTATCCCATATGCAGAACAATTGCGCATGAAAAGAAATTGCAGTGAAGGTGACTCTTTAGCTCAATCGCAAGCTGATTTAACAGGAAGATTCAGGGAAAGAGGGTACAGCGAAGCAGTTTTAAATCAGGCATTGGCAAAAGTTGAGAAAAAGTCCCGAAATCAGATTCTGACAGCGAAACAGGCTCAGGGTGGAGACTCTAAGGCCCAAGCTCAGGATGTCCGAATGATAACCAGGTACAGTGTCTATCATGTCAGGGTGAGAGACTGCATGAATAGGCACTGGCACCTGGTTAAGTCAGATCCCATTTTGGGTAAAACAATCTCACCGAAGACCCATGCTTACCTACAGAAGGGCCTGCTCGATGAGACAAGAACTGGTAAAGAGCTGCCCAGAGATAGTGGAAAGTGGGAGTTGCCTTAAAGCCAATCCAGGCTTTACCAGATGCTTAAAATGTAAAGCTTGTAAGCATGGGAGAAATATGAAGGAAGTAAAACTACCCCTTATGGAAAAACCGTGGAGGATTCCACATTTCCTAAATTGTAAGAGCGACCATGTGGTTTATGTGTTGCAGTGTACTTGCCCCCTAACATACGTGGGAAGCACAATCCACATGGCGCACATTAGAATCTTGCAACATCTAAGGGCAGTTAAGAACAAAGACCAATCGTACCCTGTTGCAAGGCACATTAATGAATCACATGGGGGTAAAGTAGAGGATCTGACATTTTATCTAGTAGACTCGGTTCCAAAACGAAGAAGAGGAGGGAACAGAGAAGCAAATTTAAGGAAACTAGAATTGAGATACATCTTGATGTTCGACTGCAAAACTCCTAATGGGCTGAACAGTGACGAAGAGATGTTTGTAAAGAACTGTAAAGAACTAAGCGCCCAGTTCTGCAATTCCTCCTCTCTTTTGATCATTTTTAGTTATTTTTCCAAGGAAGTCTCCAAAGTGTAGGATAGTAGATTAGGATGTAGTATGAACTCGAGATAGTCTAGTTGACAATTTTTATATACAATAAAAAAAATTCCTTTTAAAATATTTATTAGTGCCAGAATTGATTAGGATCATTTTACTGACTGAAAGGACCCAAAAGGGTAACCTATAAAGATGATGAACTACGTATAGAGAAAACGTCAATGGAGAATGTTAATTGGATGGATTGCCATGCAACTGATTATCAGTAAACAGTTTAAAAGGAACAAACCTGCTGTGATATTAAGCACTTGCACTTTATTATGTATCTAATAAATCTGCGTAATTTGCACGAAGGGAGATTTGTTCTAGAAACCTTATCCCAAGAGGGAGAGATAGTGCACCTTATAGCACATGTACTTTAGATAAAAACAATTGCACAATATTGCTCAGTTTGCACATTATTGTAAACTCTGATAATGCTGCTAAGACATCCAGGTGCACTGGCACTTAAATTGTTTATTTATTTATGTATTTATTTATTGATCTATGTATTCTCTCTGCGTAAATTTGCATGAATATGCTATTGAGTGAAAGATTTGTTTCAGCAGAAATGACAGCAGCACTTTCTGTCACATTTTCCTTTTGGGCTGTATAAGGAGATAATGTATGGACTAAGACAGTAACTACCACTACGAAGAGTTGAGAAATAGTGCACTTGCACTGTATTCTCAAACAGATGTACATAAAGCACTTGCACTTTATAAACTGACCGTAATTATGACTTCAGAGTGGTAGATGGCTGGAGCCATTATAAATGAATATGAGTTGGGATTATGTATTGGTCCATCAACACAATCCCTGATACTGCTGTACAGAACAATCTAATGTAGCATGGCAACCATCGTGGCATTTATACAATCAGCGAGACCCTGGTGGCAGCAGGGGACTCATGCAACCACAATACACCTAAGTATCACTGTGACACAGAAAGAGAATCATCTCATACACATGTTGAGAACTGAATGGCACAATAAAGTTATTTGAAATGTATTTATATAGAAAAAGTCAACAGCTTTTCTGACGTAAGAAAAAAACAAAAAAAGAAAAATTGTAAAAAACGAAATGAAAAAAATGTATGTGTATGAGAACTACAATGTAAATACAATAATGTAAGCATGAGAAAAAAGACACACATATAGTCTTTTGTTGGTTTCTGTGAACAAGTGATGTCGGAAAAAGAAAAAAAGAGTTTAAATTGTGTCAAAAAGATGGTGCTCGTTGTGTGAGCGAGGTAGGGGATATTACTGAAATGCGTACCAGCCTTTCTAACAAAATAAAAGATTGGAACCTTACCTTAGATTTGGGGTGTCGTTTTTCGGGAGAAGAGAAGGTAACCGGAAGTGGTAAAGGATATATATATATATATATATATATATATATATATATATATATATATATATATATATATTCACTGAAAAACCATAGGTTTCAGGCACGTTATAGTTAGAAATTAGCATTTAAAACCTTAGAAATTCACTGAAAAAACCATAGGTTTCAGGGGCGTTATAGTTAGTTGGACATTTCCATCGTACAAAACCATAGAAATTCCCCCGTTATAGTTAGTTCAGCTAACTATAACTCGCGCGCCCGCAATGCACTGCTGATGACGTCACATATTACATCACTCATGACATGGTCAGTGACATCACTCATGACATCACTGATGACATCTCAAATGACATCATCCAGTGAATGTGTGTTTTTCTGAAAATTAAATATGTTTTATATATGTATATCTCAAGGTCGATGGAAGAATAAATGGGTATATAAGTGTCTAAATGGATGATTTTTTTGTAAAATTGATTGTATAACTGACTAAGTGTATCTTAGTGAATACATGGGTTAGTGAGTAATGTTTAAATATGAAAATATCTGTATCAGTCTCTCACTTTGTGTATAAGTGGCTGCATGGGTTGGTGAGTAGCTACATGAGTGTCTATATGGGTTATTAGTTGGTTTTTGAGTATCAGTATGAGTGTCTGAGTGTCTGTATGGTTTGGTGGGGGTATTACTTAGTGCATAGATGCATGAATGAGTGACTCACTGTTTGTATGTGTTGAAGACAGCATGTGTGCAGGACTGTATAGGTGGATGAGTATGTGTATGGGTGTGTTAGTGAGTGAATGACTGTCTCAATAGTGTCTTTATGAGTAACTACATATGTTTTAAACTAGTATATGTGAGTATTGGTATATATAAGTGAGTATATGTGAGAGTGAGAGATTGGAAGAGTTCCTGTACAAATAAGTAGGTGTTTCTATAAGTGATTGTTTAAGAGAGTAAGTATGTGTAAGTTTCTGTAGAAGTAAGTGTGGTAGTGTGTGTGTATAACTGTATATGCAAGTAAATGGATGTTTGATACTTTGTTTGCATGTGTGACTATGTGTGTGAGTAACTCTATGGATGAGTGGCGGTGTGTAACAGGATGTATAGGTGTATGAGTACATATGATGAGTGAGTACATGTATGAGTGACTGTATAGGGACTGTTGGTGAATGAGTGGATGTGTGTGTAGATCTTGGAATTACTGAATAGGTGTGTTGTAACTGGTATTGGTATGTCCATTGTTTTGAAAATGTTAGTTTGTATTTTTGAGTGTGTGTATCAAAGGTTATATTAGGGTGAGAGGAGGTCTGCCACTCTATCACAAGGATGATGTCATCCATCAGTGATGTCATCAGTGATGTCATTTGAGATGTCATCAGTGATGTCATGAGTGATGTCACTGACCATGTCATGAGTGATGTAATATGTGACGTCATCAGCAGTGCATTGCGGGTGCAGCGAGTTATAGTTAGCTGAACTAACTATAACGGGGAATTTCTATGGTTTTGTACGATGGAAATGTCCAACTAACTATAACGCCCCTGAAACCTATGGTTTTTTCAGTGAATTTCTAAGGTTTTTTAAATGCTAATTTCTAACTATAACGTGCCTGAAACCTATGGTTTTTCAGTGAATTTCTAAGGTTTTTTAAATGCTAATTTCTAACTATAACGTGCCTGAAACCTATGGTTTTTTCAGTGAATATATATATATTTATTATACTATGTATACATGTGAAAATGTCTCGGTCCCCTGTTTGCCTCGGTGGCACGGAAAAAATGGGTGGAACTGACGTCAGCACGCCGACGAGGTCCTCTTATGGCTCCGATGACGTCATACGGTGTCGCGAGTGGAGCCGTGCTCGTTGACGTGGGAGAGCTAGGAAAGAATTTCCGGGGAATGCTGGTGCAGGGGATATTCACCTAAGTGTTCAGGCTAGTCCTTTGGGAGCAACTGTTTATGTTGCCACTCCAGAAACCGAAACCAGTGATCCGAGGGCAGAGGCCCTGCAGATGGCACACGAGGTGGGGTGCCCAGCCGTGTGCACCGGCGGGACAGCGAAGTGACAAGCACCACAACCCACAAAAAAGGCAACGAGGGCACTGAATAACACAGGATCTTCTCTTTGTATCTGGCAGGAACAACGAAGTTAAAATGCCCTAGTACCAAAATGTAGAATTAGATGCCGCTTCTGCCTCCCGTACCCTGGAGGCGGCACATGGGTCACGCGGTACGGTCATACTGCGGTGGGACACACACTCGTTGACCTCTCATGGCACTGCTCCACACTTCAGGGAGGACGCTTTCCATTATCTATGTTTTCTGATGACATGTCGCGCCGGACCCGTCCAACAACAGAACTCCTTTAGATCCAAACAGACTCTTCCACTCTCTCACCGGAAGTGAAACCAGGCCACGCGGACACTTTCACAATACAACAGCCGGGAATGCACTTTTCGGTAAAAAAACACATTCCTTCCTCCTAATTAATCAAATAAACGTCTCACTGAAGAACAGGGGCCAGCTTCAATCGGTAAACAGCCGTTACAACGACTTTTTACTTTGCGATACCATTACAACGCATGCATTACCACGCATGCGTTGTACATCACGAAGTCATTACTACGCATTTTTTTAGAACGCATGGTCACTTACCACGCATGCCTTTACAACGAATTTTGTTGTAAAGGTATGTATGGTAAATGACCATGTGTTCTAAGAAACATGTAGACGATCCATGTCGTTGTAAGGAAACAGAGGCTGTTCCGTTTCCTCACAACGACGTGCACCGCCCCTCAGAGATGACGTGAAGCAGGAACCATGAGGAGTGAGAGGTAAGGGGGATTGGGCATGGGGTGGAGGTTACTTTTCTAGGGTTTAGGGTAGTGCCGTGGTGTTTGGGTGGTGTAGGGGGTCGTGCTGGGGGTAGTGTTTTAGGGTTTAGGGTAGTGCAGTGGTGTTTGGGTAGTGTAGGGGGTCGTGCTGGGGGTAGTGTTTTAGGGTTTAGGGTAGTGCAGTAGTGTAGGGGGTCGTGCTGGGGGTAGTGTTTTAGTGTTTAGGGTAGTGCAGTGGTGTATGGGTAGTGTAGGGGGTCGTGCTGGGGTAGTGTTTTAGGGTTTAGGGTAGTGCAGTGGTGTTTGAGTAGTGTAGGGGGTCATGCTGGTGGTAGTGTTAGGGTTTAGGGTAGTGCAGTGGTGTTTGTGTAGTGTAGGGGGTCATGCTGGGGTAGTGTTTTATGGTTTAGGGTAGTGCAGTGGTGTTTGGGTAGTGTAGGGGTCATGCTGGGGGTAGATTTAGGGTTTAGGGTAGTGCAGTGGTGTTTGGGTAGTGTAGGGAGTCGTGCTGGGGGTAGTGTTTTAGGGTTTAGGGTAGTGCAGTGGTGTTTGTGTAGTGTAGGGGTTGTGCTGGGGGTAGTGTTTTAGGGTTTATGTTAGTGCAGTGGTGTTTGGGTAGTGTAGGGGGTAGTGCTAGGGTAGTGTTTTAGGGTTTAGGGCAGTGCAGTGGTGTTTTTGTGGTGAAGGGGGTCATGCTGTGGGTAGTGTTTTAGGGTTTAGGGTAGTGGAGTCGTGTTTGTGTAGTGTAGGGGGTCGTGTTTAAGGGTATAGGGTAGTGCAGTGGTGTTTGGGTAGTGTAGGGGGTTGTGCAGGGGGTAGTGTTTTAGGGTTTAGGGTAGTGCAGTAGTGTAGGGGGTCGTGCTGGGGGTAGTGTTTTAGGGTTTAGGGTAGTGCAGTGGTGTATGAGTAGTGTAGGGGGTCGTGCTGGGGTAGTGTTTTAGGGTTTAGGGTAGTGCAGTGGTGTTTGAGTAGTGTAGGGGGTCATGCTGGTGGTAGTGTTTTAGGGTTTAGGGTAGTGCAGTGGTGTTTGTGTAGTGTAGGGGGTCATGCTGGGGGTAGTGTTTTATGGTTTAGGGTAGTGCAGTGGTGTTTGGGTAGTGTAGGGGTCGTGCTGGGGGTAGATTTAGGGTTTAGGGTAGTGCAGTGGTGTTTGGGTAGTGCAGGGAGTCGTGCTGGGGGTCGTGTTTTAGGGTTCAGGGTAGTGCAGTGGTGTTTGGGTAGTGTAGGGGGTCGTGCTGGGGGTAGTGTTTTAGGGTTTAGGGTAGTGCAGTAGTGTAGGGGGTCGTGCTGGGGGTAGTGTTTTAGGGTTTAGGGTAGTGCAGTGGTGTATGGGTAGTGTAGGGGGTCGTGCTGGGGTAGTGTTTTAGGATTTAGGGTAGTGCAGTGGTGTTTGAGGAGTGTAGGGGTCATGCTGGTGGTAGTGTTTTAGGGTTTAGGGTAGTGCAGTGGTGTTTGTGTAGTGTAGGGGGTCATGCTGGGGGTAGTGTTTTAGGGTTTAGGGTAGTGCAGTGGTGTTTGTGTAGTGTAGGGGGTCATGCTGGGGGTAGTGTTTTACGGTTTAGGGTAGTGCAGTGGTGTTTGGGTAGTGTAGGGGTCGTGCTGGCAGTAGATTTAGGGTTTAGGGTAGTGCAGTGGTGTTGGGTAGTGTAGGGAGTCGTGCTGGGGGTAGTGTTTTAGGGTTTAGGGTAGTGCAGTGGTGTTTGTGTAGTGTAGGGGTCATGCTGGGAGTAGTGTTTTATGGTTTAGGGTAGTGCAGTGGTGTTTGGGTAGTGTAGGGGTCGTGCTGGGGGTAGATTTAGGGTTTAGGGTAGTGCAGTGGTGTTGGGTAGTGTAGGGAGTCGTGCTGGGGGTAGTGTTTTAGGGTTTATGTTAGTGCAGTGGTGTTTGTGTAGTGAAGGGGTCATGCTGTGGGTAGTGTTTTAGGGTTTAGGGTAGTGCAGTCGTGTTTGTGTAGTGTAGGGGGCGTGTTTTAGGGTATAGGGTAGTGCAGTGGTGTTTGGGTAGTGTAGGGGTCATGCTGGGGTTAGTGTTTTAGGGTTTAGGGAAGTGCAGTGGTGTTTGGGTAGTGTAGGGGGTCGTGCTGGGGGTAGTGTTTTAGGGTTTAGGGTAGTGCAGTGGTGTTTGTGTAGTGTGGGAGGTCATGCTGGGGGTATATTTAGGGTTTAGTGTAGTGCAGTGGTGTTTGGGTAGTGTAGGAGTCGTGCTGGTGGTAGTGTTTTAGGGTTTAGGGTAGTACAGTTATGTTTGGGTAGCGTAGGGTGTCGTGCTGGGGGTAGTGTTTTAGCACTAATTTTTCTTTCTACAGCACTAACCATAATTTCTATGACAAAATGAACCCCCTCATTTTGTTCCTTTTTAAATTAAATGTTTTAAGAGTTACCAGTTTATTCCAATCAAGATGGCTTCAGGTGTGCCATAATTTTGTCATAAGTAAGACTGTTAGCACTCTAGTTGTTCTTTAGAACACTCTGGGAAGCTGCAGTAGAAAACAAAGGAATCAACTGACAGTCTCTGCCCTTGTTGGATGTACATGTTTTACTGAGAATGTCAGACTTCATTCTCACATGACTGAGAAAGATAATGTGAATTTACAGAAAATATGCTCTCATTTTAGCTTCTGGAGCACCTTCCAAAACTGTATGGGACAAGCATGTGAAAATAGTTTTCTCTCAAACATGATTCATGATATCCCAGCAGAAGGTTTTTCACAGGGTAAAATCACCTTAGAACACACCACAATTCCTGAAATTAGTATGGTACCATCAACAAATGAATTCTAATGTAACTAAAGTCTGTTATCACCCTTTATAGTTCTCATTTTGGTAACCCTCAAAATCTTTGATTCACTACAATGCATTTCAATGGGGTACTATCATTTATATTGGTCCCAATATGGCTGCCAGCAATTCCAGGATGAAGTGCTGACAGACAATCAGATCTCACGATGACATGTGTGGTTAGGCTCCGCCCAGATATGTATGTGTTTTCTTTTTTAAATTTCTCAGAAACTACTGAACGAATTTACACCATTTAAGCAAAAGGCACGACACTGAACCAAGGGCTACCTCTTTGCCAAATTTGGTGTAATTCCGTTCAGCAGTTCAGGCTGTAGATGCGATGAAAGGTCCCTATGGAAAAATGAATGGGGAAAACACGTTTTGGGACCCCCCTTTTTTCTCGGCCCCCGCTTGACGAATCACCCCTAGACTTTCAGGATAGGAGCGGATCGGAGCGCCCCAACAAGTTGGAAACTTTCGCGAAGATTCGTCAACCGGCGCCAACGTTATTGCAAATAGAATGTTGCAGATTTCCTATGGAAAATAGGACCTAACATCATCCAGTGACTGTGTGTTTCTGTAAAGTTTAAATATGTTTAATATATATAGGGAAAGGCGTATTGAAGAATGAGTGGGTGTATAAGTGTCTGAATGGATGATTTAGTACGTGCGTGACTGACTCTACAAGTGAGTGATTAAACGTATCTTACTGAATGCATGGGTTAGTGACTAAACTGTGTGAATGTCTGTATCCGTCTGTTTGTTGGTGTGTAAGTGGATGCATGGATTTGCGAATAGCTACATGAGTGTCTATATGGGTTATTGATTGGTTCTCTGAGTATCTGTATGGCTGCCTGAGTGTTTGTGTGGGTGGGGTGTGTGTGACTCTGTACATAGATGTGTGAGTGGGTGATTCACTGGGTGCATGATTTCAAGAGTGCATCTGTGATGGACTGCTTGGGTGGGTGAGTGTGTGTATGGGTGTGTTAGTGAGTGAATGTATATCTCAGTGGTACATGTGCGAGTAACTACATATGTAAAAGGCAGTATATATGTGTGTTAGAGTATTTAAATGGCTATAAGTGAGAGTGTGTGATTGTGAGAGTGGCTGTATGGATGGGTGTGTGCTTGTATCAGTTATTGTATAAGAGCATAAGAATGTGCTAGTATTTGTATGGGTAAGTGAGCTGGTGTGTGTATAACTGTATAGGTGAGTAAATGGTTGTGTGATTAATGTTTTGCATGACTGACTAGGTGTGTGAGTACCTCTATGGATGAGTGGCGGTGTGTGAGTGTTTATATAGGTGTATGAGTGCATATGATAGTCCTGTACTGAGTGACTGTAAGTATGAGTGACTGTACGGGTGAGTGAGTAGATGTGTGTGTGTAGACCTAAGAATCAGTGAGTGGGTATGTAGTTATTGGTATTGGAGTGTGTATGGTTTTGAGAATGGCAGTCTGTAATTTAGAGTGGGTGTATCAAAAGTTATATTAGGGTGTGAGAAGATGCATGAAATTATCACATGGATGATGTCATCAGTGATGTCATCAGTGATGTCATTTGAGATGTCATCAGTGATGTCATCAGTGATGTCAATGACCATGTCATGAGTGATGTAATATGTGACGTCATCAGCAGTGCATTGCGGGGGCGCGAGTTATAGTTAGCTGAACTAACTATAACGGGGGAATTTCTATGGTTTTGTACGAGTGAAATGTCCAACTAACTATAACTGTCGCTAAAACCTATGGTTTTTTCAGTGAATTTCAAAGGTTTTTTAAATGTTAATTTCTAACTATAACGTGTGTGAAACCTATGGTTTTTTCAGTGAATTTCAAAGGTTTTTAAATGCTAATTTCTAACTATAACGTGCCTGAAACCTATGATTTTTAAGTGAATTTCAAAGGTTTTTAAATACTAGTTTCTAACTATGCCTACAGAGGTAGGACATGTGAAGAAAGAAGAAAAAACGCACAGAAAGAAGCAAAAGAAATGCAGAAAGAAGCAACAGAAGTCCACAAAGACGAAGAAAAGTGCAGGAAGTAGCAAAAGATGTACAGAAAGAACCAACAGAGGAGCAGAAAGAGGCCTTGTTGCAAATTCATCCTGTGCCCACAACTTTTTCAGATGGGTACTGGTGGTAACTGACTCTGACCAACCAGAGCCAGTGCTATGCTAAAAGACACTTAGAATACAGTGAAAACACCTACATACACTAGGGAACACTATGCATTGGGGTACCCCTGTGATTAGCATGACCTCCTCTGTAAGTCCCTAATACATAATAGGGCAGGGGGATAAAAGCTACCTCTTAAAACGCGCTACAGGGCGCGTTTGCACAGTGGTGAAGGGAGGGGGGCCTGAGGTGACATGTGTGCCATCGCGCCCCGTGGCACGTTTTAAGTTGCGGGATTAAGTCCCCTTGAATCCTGAGGGTCCCTGGGGCCCAACTAGCCCCCCAGGAACCTACAGTTAGGACCACAGAGCTGAGTTGCAGAGAGGCGTTCCGAGGCCACGCACCTTTTTTCACCTCTCTGCAACGCAACTCTGTTGTGCTTACTGAAGGTACCTGGTGGGCTAGTTGGCCCCCAGGGTCCCTCAGGATTCAAGGGAATTAATTCCCCAACTTAAAACGCACCACAGGGCGTGTTTGCGCACATGTCACCTGAGGCCCCGCCCCCTCTCTTCACCACTGTGCAAACGCGCCCCGTGGCGCGTTTTAAGTTGGGGGATTAGGTCACCTTGAATCCTGAGGGTCCCTGGGGCCCAACTAGCCCACCAGGTACTTCCAGTAAGCACCACAGGCCTGCGTTGCAACGCCTGTAACAAATTGTGCAGTTGTTTTTAGGTAGTGAAGGGGGTCGTGCTGGGGGTAGTGTTTTAGGGTTTAGGGTAGTGCAGTGGTTTTTGTGTAGTGTAGGGGGTCATGCTGGGGGTAGATTTAGGGTTTAGGGTAGTGCAGTGGTGTTTGGGTAGTGTAGGGAGTCGTGCTGGGGGGCGTGTTTTAGGGTTTAGGGTAGTGCAGTGGTGTTTGGGTAGTGTAGGGGGTCGTGCTGGGGGTAGTGGTTTAGGGTAGTGCAGTGGTGTTTGGGTAGTATAGGGGGTACTGCTGGGGGTAGTGTTTTAGGGTTTAGGGTAGTGCAGTGGTGTTTGGGTAGTGCAGAGGTTCGTGCTGGGGGTAGTTTTTAAGGGTTTAGGGTAGTGCAGTGGTGTTTGTGTAGTGTAGGAGGTCGTGTTTTAGGGTTTAGGGTAGTGCAGTGGTCTTTGGGTAGTGTAGGGAGTCGTGCGGGGGTAGTGTTTTAGGGTTTAGGGTAGTGCAGTGGTCTTTGGGTAGTATAGGGGTCGTGCGGGGGTAGTGTTTTAGGGTTTAGGGTAGTGCACTGCTGTTTGGGTAGTGTAGGGGGTCATGCGGGGGTAGTGTTTTAGGGTTTAGGGCAGTGCAGTGGTGTTTGGGTAGTGTAGGGGGTCATGCCGGGGTGAGTGTTTTAGGGTTTAGGGCACTGCAGTGGTGTTCGGGTAGTGTAGGGGGTCGTGCTGGGGGAGTGTTTTAGGGTTTAGGGCAGTGCAGTGGTGTTTGGGTGGTGTAGGGGGTCGTGCTGGGGGAGTGTTTGAGGGTTTAGGGCAGTGCAGTCGTTTTCGGGTAGTGTAGGGGGTCATGCTGGGGCGTATTTTAGGGTTTAGGGCAGTGCAATGGTGTTCGGGCAGTGTAGGGGGTCGTGCTGGAGGTGGTGTTTTAGGGTTTAGGGCAGTGCAGTGGTGTTCGGGCAGTGTAGGGGGTCGTGCTGGGGGTGGTGTTTCAGGGTTTAGGGCAGTGCAGTGCTGTTCGGGCAGTGTAGGGGGTCATGCAGGGGGTGGTGTTTCAGGGTTTAGGGCAGTGCAGTGGTGTTCGGGCAGTGTAGGGGGTCATGCAGGGGGTGGTGTTTCAGGGTTTAGTGCAGTGGTGTTCAGGCAGTGTAGGGGGTCGTGCTGGGGGTGGTGTTTCAGGGTTTGGGGCAGTGCAGTGGTGTTCGGGCAGTGTAGGGGGTGTTGCTGGGGGTGGTGTTTCAGGGTTTAGGGTAGTGGTGTTCGGGCAGTGTAGGGGGTCTTGCTGGGGGTGATGTTTCAGGGTTTAGGGCAGTGCAGTGGTGTTCGGGCAGTGAGGGGGTCTTGCTGGGGGTAGTGTTTCAGGGTTTAGGGCAGTGCAGTGGTGTTCGTTCAGTGTAGGGGGTCATGCTGGGGATGGTGTTTCAGGGTTTAGGGCAGTGCAGTAGTGTTCGGGCAGTGTAGGGGGTCGTGCAGGGATTGGTGTTTCAGGGTTTAGAGCAGTGCAGTGGTGTTCGGGCAGTGTAGGGGGTCGTGCTGGGGGTGGTGTTTCAGGGTTTAGGGCAGTGCAGCGGTGTTCGGGCAGTGTAGGGGGTCGTGCACGGGGTGGTGTTACAGGGTTTAGGGCAGTGCAGTGGTGTTCGGGCAGTGTAGGGGGTCGTGCTGGGGCTGGTGTTTCAGGGTTTAGGGAAGTGCAGTGGTGTTCAGGCAGTGTAGGGGGTCGTGCTGGGGATGGTGTTTCACGGTTTAGGGCAGTGCAGTGGTGTTCGGGCAGTGTAAGGGGTTGTGCTGGGGCTGGTGTTTCAGGGTTTAGGGCAGTGCAGTGATGTTCGGGCAGTGTAGGCGGTCATGCTGGGGCTGGTGTTTCATGGTTGAGGGCAGTGCAGTGTTCGGGCAGTGTAGGAGGTCGTGCTGGGGCTGGTGTTTCAGGGTTTAGGGCAGTGCAGTGGTGCTCGGGCAGTGTAGGGGGTCGTGCTGGGGGTGGTGTTTCAGGGTTTAGGGTAGTGCAGTGGTGTTTGGGGAGTGTAGGGGGTCGTGCTGGGGCTGGTGTTTCAGGGTTTAGGGCAATGCAGTGGTGTTCGGGCAGTATAGGGGGTCGTGCTGGGGCTGGTGTTTCAGGGTTTTGGGCAGAGCAGTGGTGTTCGGGCAGTGTAGCGGGTCGTGCTGGGGGTGGTGTTTAAGGGTTTAGGGCAGTGCAGTGGTGTTCGGGCAGTGTAGGGGGTCATGCTGGGGGTGGTGTTTCAGGGTTTAGGGCAGTGGTGTTTGGGCAGTGTAGGGGGTCTTGGTGGGGTGATGTTTCAGGGTTTAGGGCAGTGCAGTAGTGTTCAGGCAGTGTAGGAGGTCTTGCTGGGGGTAGTGTTTCAGGGTTTAGGGCAGTGCAGCGGTGTTCGGGCAGTGTAGGGGTTGGTGAAGGGGGTGGTGTTTCAGGGTTTATGGCAGTGCAGTGGTGTTCCAGCAGTGTAGGGGGTCGTGCAGGGGGGTGGTGTTTCAGGGTTTAGGGCAGTGCAGTGGTGTTCGGGCAGTGTAGGGGGTCGTGCTGGGGGTGGTGTTTCAGGGTTTAGGGCAGTGCAGTGGTGTTCGGGCAGTGTAGGGTGTCGTGCTGGGGGGTGGTGTTTCAGGGTTTAGGGCAGTGCATTGGTGTTCGGGCAGTATAGGGGGTCGTGCAGGGGGTGGTGTTTCAGGGTTTAGGGCAGTGCAGTGGTTTTCGGGAGGGTAGGCGGTCGTGCTGGGGCTGGTGTTTCAGGGTTTAGGTCAGTGCAGTGGTGTTTGGGCAGTGTACAGAGTTGTGCTGGGGCTGGTGTTTCAGGGTTTAGGGCAGTGCAGTGGTGTTCAGGCAGTGTAGGGGTCGTGCTGGGGTGGTGTTTCAGGGTTTAGGGCAGTGCAGTGGTGTTCGGGCAGTGTAGGGGTCTTGCTGGGGCTGGTGTTTCAGGGTTTAGGGCAGTGCAGTGGTGTTCGGGCAGTGTAGGGGTCTTGCTGGGGGTGCCCGAACACCACTGCACTGCCCTAAACCCTGAAACATCACCCCAGCAAGACCCCTACACTGCCTGAACACCACTGCCCTAAACCTTGAAACACCACCCCCAGCAAGACCCCTACACTGCCCGAACACCACTGTACTGCCCTAAACCCTGAAACACCACCTCCAGCACAACCCCCACACTGCCTGAACACCATTGCTCTGCCCTAAACCCTGAAACACTAGCCCCAGCACGACCCCCTACACTGCCCGAACACCACTGCACTGCCCTAAACCCTGAAACACCACCCCCAGCACGACCCCCTACACTGCCCGAACACCACTGCACTGCCCTAAAACCTGAAACACCAGCCCCAGCAAGACCCCTACAGTGCCCGAACACCACTGCACTGCCCTAGACTCTGAAACACCAGCACCAGCAAGACCCCCTACACTGCCCGAACACCACTGCACTGCCCTAAACCCTGAAACACCAGCCCCAGCATGACCCCCTACACTGACCGAACACCACTGCACTGCCCTAAACCCTGAAACACCAGCCCCAGCACGACCACCTACACTGCCCGAACACCACTGCACTGCCCTAAACCCTAAAACACCAGCCCCAGCACAACACCCTACACTGCCCGAACACCACTGCACTGCCCTAAACCTTGAAACACCAGCCCCAGCACGACCCCCTACACTGCCCGAACACCACTGCACTGCCTTAAACCCTGAAACACCAGCCCCAGCCGACCCCTACACTGCCCGAACACCACTGCACTGCCCTAAACCCTGAAACACCCCCCAGCACGACCCCCTACACTGCCTGAACACCACTGCACTGCCCTAAACCCTGAAACACCACAACCCTGCACGACCCCTACACTGCCCGAACACCACTGCACTGCCCTAAACCCTGAAAAACTACCCCGCACGACCCCCTACACTGCCCGAACACCACTGCACTGCCCAAAACCCTGAAACACCACACCCACCACGACCCCCTTTACTGCCCGACCACCACAGCACTGCCCCAAACCCTGAAACACCACCCCCAGCACGATCCCCTACACTTCCTGAACACCACTGCCCTAAACCCTGAAACACCACCCCCTGCATGACCCCCTCCACTGCCCGAACACCACTGCACTGCCCTAAACCCTGAAACACCACCCCCAGCACGACCCCCTACACTGCCCGAACACCACTGCACTGCCCTAAAACCTGAAACACCAGCCCCAGCAAGACCCCCTACAGTGCCCGAACACCACTGCACTGCCCTAGACTCTGAAACACCAGCTCCAGCAAGACCCCCTACACTGCCCGAACACCACTGCACTGCCCTAAACCCTGAAACACCAGCCCCAGCACGACCACCTACACTGCCCGAACACCACTGCACTGCCCTAAACCCTGAAACACCGGCCCCAGCACAACACCCTACACTGCCCGAACACCACTGCACTGCCCTAAACCTTGAAACACCAGCCCCAGCACGACCCCCTACACTGCCCGAACACCACTGCACTGCCTTAAACCCTGAAACACCAGCCCCAGCCGACCCCCTACACTGCCCGAACACCACTGCACTGCCCTAAACCCTGACACACCCCCCCCAGCACGACCCCCTACACTGCCTGAACACCACTGCACTGCCCTAAACCCTGAAACACCACAACCCTGCACGACCCCCTACACTGCCCGAACACCACTGCACTGCCCTAAACCCTGAAAAACTACCCCCGCACGACCCCCTACACTGCCCGAACACCACTGCACTGCCCAAAACCCTGAAACACCACACCCAGCACGACCCCTTTACTGCCCGACCACCACAGCACTGCCCCAAACCCTGAAACACCACCCCCAGCACGATCCCCTACACTTCCTGAACACCACTGCCCTAAACCCTGAAACACCACCCCTGCATGACCCCTCCACTGCCCGAACACCACTGCACTGCCCTAAACCCTGAAACACCACCCCCTGCATATATATGTATATATATATATATATATGCATATGTATATATATATATGTATGTGTATATGGATATATATATATATATATATATTATCTACTGGCGGTCGCCAATAGATAGTTATAGTTAGGACCTATTTTCCATAGGAAATCCGCAACATTCTATTTGAAATAACTTTGGCGCCGGTTGACGAATCTTCGCGAAATTTTCAAAACTCGTGGCCCGCTCCGTTCCGCTCCTATCCTGAAAGTCTCGGGGTGATTCGTCAAGTGGGGGCCGAGAAAAAAGGGGGGTCCCAAAACGTGTTTTCCCCATGCAATTTTCCATAGGAACCTTTAGTCGCAGCTACCGCCCGAACTGCTGAACGGAATTACACCAAATTTGCCAAAAAGGTAGCCCTTGGTTCAGAGTCGTGCCTTTTGGTTAAATGGTGTAAATCCGTTCAGTAGTTGCTGAGAAAATCAAAAGTAAAATCACATATATATCTGGGCGGAGCCTAACCACACATGTCATCGTGAGATCTGATTGGCTGTCAGCACTTCATCCTGGAATTGCTGGCAGCCATCTTGGGATCAATATACATGATAGCACCCCATTGAAATGCATTGTAGTGAATAAAAGATGTTGAGGGTTACCAAAAGGAGAACTATAAAGGGTGATAACAGACTTTAGTTACATTAGAATTCATTTGTTGATGGTACCATACTAATTTCAGGAATTGTGGTGTGTTCTAAGGTGATTTTACCCTGTGAAAAACCTTCTGCTGGCATATCATGAATCATGTTTGAGAGAAAACTATTTTCACATGCTTGTCCCATAGAGTTTTGGAATGTGCTCCAGAGGCTAAAATGAGAGCATATTTTCTGTAAATTCACTTTATCTTTCTCAGTAATGTGAGAATGAAGTCTGACATTCTCAGTAAAACATGTACATCCAACAAGGGCAGAGACTGTCAGTTGATTCCTTTGTGTTGTTCTGCAGCTTCCCAGAGTGTTCTAAAGAACAACTAGAGTGCTAACAGCCTTACTTATGACACAATTATGGCACACCTGAAGCCATCTTGATTGGAATAAACTGGTAACACTTAAAACATTTAATTTAAAAAGGAACAAAATGATGGGGTTCATTTTGTCATGGAAATTATGGTTAGTGCTGTAGAAAGAAAAATTAGGACATGTTTCAAGTGTGATCTCAAATATCTTCCTGTTATATTTCAACAGGAGCAGCCTGCCAGTTGATGCCTTTGTGTTCTACTGCAGCTTCCCAGAGTGTTCTAAAGAACAACTAGAGCGCTAACAGCCTTACTTATGACAAAAGTATGGCACACCTGAAGCCATCTTGATTGGAATAAACCGGTAACACTTAAAACATTTAATTTAAAAAGGAACAAAATGAGGGATTCTTTTTGAAATAGAAATTATGGTTAGTGCTGTAGAAAGAAAAATTAGGGCATGTTTTAAGTGAGATCTCAAATCCTCTTCTATTTCATTAGAAAATTCTGACATGCAGACTGAAACAATCACTTTCAATACCAGCAGCAGACTTCCAGTTAACTCCCTGGTGAGCAGTAGCTTTACTACAGTGATCTAATGAGCAACTAGAGTGCTAACATTCTGAATTTATGGCAAATGTGAGACACATCTGAATGTGAAAGCATTTCCTACTGAGGAGACTGCAGTAAATAAGGAAATTAGGAAACTTCATAACAAAGAAGTCTTCCAAGATGGCCACCAGAGAAAAAAGAGCCCAAATGTAGCACAAATAATACCCAGATGTAGCCCACATATAGCCCAATGACAAAAGTGTGCAAAACACTTTTTATTTTTAGTTTTTTTGCAGTTTTATGTAGTGCAGACTGGTCAGGTATTGGAGCGTTGCATCTTTAAACATGACCCCCTACACCACAAAAACACCACTGCACTACCCTAAACCACTACCTCCAGCACGACCCCCTATACTACACAAGCACCACTGCACTATCCTAAACCCTAAAACACTACCCCCAGCATGACCCCCTACAATACACAAACACCACTGCACTACCCTAAACCCTAAAACACTACCCCCAGCACGACCCCCTACACTACCCAAACACCACTGTACTAACCTAAATCCTAAAACACTACCCCCAGCACGACCCCCTACACTACCCAAACACCACTGCACTACCCTAAAACATGACCCCCTATACTACACAAACAGCACTGCACTACCCTAAACCCTAAAACACTACCCCCAGCACGACCCCCTACACTACACAAGCACCACTGCACTACCCTAAACCCTAAAACACTACCCCCAGCAAGACCCCCTACACTGCCCGAACACCACTGCCCTAAACCCTGATACACCACCCCCAGCATGACCCCTACACTGCCCGAACACCACTGCACTGCCCTAAACCCTGAAACACCACCCCCAGCACGACCCCCTACACTGCCCGAACACCACTGCACTGCCCTAAACCCTGAAACACCACGCCCTTCACGACCCCCTACACTGCCCGAACACCACTGCACTGCCCTAAACCCTGAAACACCAGCCCCAGCACGACCACCTACACTGCCTGAACACCACTGCACTGCCCTAAACCCTGAAACACCAGCCCCAGCACGACCCCCTACACTGCCTGAACACCACTGCACTGCCCTAAACCCTGAAACACCAGCCCCAGCACGACCCCCTACACTGCCCGAACACCACTGCACTGCCCTAAACCCTGAAACACCAACTCCAGCACGACCCCCTACACTGCCCGAACACCACTGCACTGCCCTAAACCCTGAAACACCATGCCCTGCATGACCCCCTACACTGCCCGAACACCACTGCACTGCCCTAAACCCTGAAACACCACCCCCTGCACCAACCCCTACACTGCCCTAACACCACTGCACTGCCCTAAACTCTGAAACACCACCCCTGCACCACCCCTACACTGCCCGAACACCACTGCACTGCCCTAAACCCTGAAACACCACCCCAGCACGACCCCTACACTGCCCGAACACCACTGCACTGCCCTAAACCCTGAAACACCACAACCCTGCAGGACCCCCTACACTGCCCGAACACCACTGCACTGCCCTAAACCCTGAAACACCAACCCCGCACGACCCGCTACACTGCCCGAACACCACTGCACTGCCCTAAACCCTGAAACACCACCCCCAGCACGACCCCTACACTGCCCGAACACCACTGCACTGCCCTAAACCCTGAAACACTACCCCCAGCAAGACCCCCTACACTGCCCGAACACCACTGCACTGCCCTAAACCCTGAAAGATCACCCCCAGCAAGACCCCCTACACTGCCCTAACACCACTGCCCTAAACCCTGAAACACCACCCCCTGAACGACCCCCTACACTGCCCGAACACCACTGCACTGCCCTAAACCCTGAAACACCACCCCCAGCACGACCCCCTACACTGCCCGAACACCACTGCACTGCCCTAAACCCTAAAACACCACCCACAGCACGACCCCCTACACTGCCCGAACATCACTGCCCTGCCCTAAACCCTAAAACACTACCCCCAGCACGACCCCCTACACTACCCGAACACCACTGCACTAACCTAAACCCTAAAATACTCCCCCAGCACGACCCCTACACTACCCAAACACGACTGCACTGCCCTAAACCCTCAAACACTCCCCCAGCATGACCCCCTATACTACCCGAACACCACTGCACTGCCCTAAACCCTAAAACACTCCCCCAGCATGACCCCCTACACTACCCGAACACCACTGCACTGCCCTAAACCCTAAAACACTTCCCCCTGCATGACCCTCTACACTACCCAAACACCAATGCACTACCCTAAACCCTAAAACACTACCCCCCGCACGACCCCTTACACTACCCAAAGACCACTGCACTACCATAAACCCTAAAACACTACCCCCGCACGACTCCCTACACTACCCAAAGACCACTGCACTACCCTAAACCCTAAAACACGACCTCCTTCACTACACAAACACCACTGCACTACCCTAAACCCTAAAACACTACCCCCAGCACGACCCCCTACACTACACAAACACCACTGCACTACCCTAAACCCTAAAACACTACCCTCTACACTACACAAACACCACTGCACTACCCTAAACCCTAAAAACTACCCCCAGCCCGAACCCCTACACTACCCAAACACCACTGCACTACCCTAAACCCTAAAACACTACCCCCAGCAGTACCCCCTACACTACCCAAACACCACTGCACTACCCTAAACCCTAAAACACTACCCCCAGCAGTACCCCTTACACTACCCAAACACCATTGCACTACCCTAAACCCTAAAACACTACCCCCAGCAGTACCCCCTACACTACCCAAACACCATTGCACTACCCTAAACCCTAAACCACTACCCCCAGCACTACCCCCTACACTACCCAAACACCACTGCACTACCCTAAACCCTAAAACATTCCCCCCAGCACGACTCCCTACACTACCCAAACACCACTGCACTACCCTAAACCCTAAATCTACCCCCAGCATGACCCCCTACACTACACAAACACCACTGCACTACCCTAAACCCTAAAACACTACCCCCAGCACGACCCCCTTCACTACCTAAACACAACTGCACAATTTGTTACAGGCGTTGCAACGCAGGCCTGTGGTGCTTACTGGAAGTACCTGGTGGGCTAGTTGGGCCCCAGGGACCCTCAGGATTCAAGGTGACCTAATCCCCCAACTTAAAACGCGCCATGGGGCGCGTTTGCACAGTGGTGAAGGGAGGGGGCGGGGCCTCAGGTGACATGTCCGCAAACACACCCTGTGGTGCGTTTTAAGTTGGGGAATTAATTCCCCTTGAATCCTGAGGGACCCTGGGGGCCAACTAGCCCACCAGGTACCTTCAGTAAGCACAACAGAGTTGCGTTGCAGAGAGGTGAAAAAGGTGCGTGGCCTCGGAATGCCTCTCTGCAACTCAGCTCTGTGGTCCTAACTGTAGGTACCTGGGGGCTAGTTGGGCCCCAGGGACCCTCAGGATTCAAGGGATTTAATCCTGCAACTTAAAACGCACCACGGGGCGCGTTTGCACACATGTCACCTCCGGCCCCCTCCCTTCACCACTGTGCAAACGCGCCCTGTAGCGCGTTTTAAGAGGTAGTTTTAATCCCCTGCCCTATTATGTACTAGGGACTTACAGAGGAGGTCATGCTAATCACAGGGGTACCCCAACGCATAGTGTTCCCTAGTGTATATAGGTGTTTTCACTGTATTCTAAGTGTCTTTTAGCATAGCACTGGCTCTGGTTAGTCAGAGTCAGTTACCACCAGTACCCGTCTGAAAAAGTTGTGGGCACAGGATGATTTTGCAACAAGGCCTCTTTCTGCTCCTCTGTTGGTTCTTTCTGCACATCTTTTGCTTCTTCCTGCACTTTTTTTCGTCTTTGTGGACTTCTGTTGCTTCTTTCTGCATTTCTTTTGCTTCTTTCTGTGCGTTTTTCTTCTTTCTTCACATGTCCTACCTCTGTAGGCATAGTTAGAAACTAGCATTTAAAAAACCTTTGAAATTCACTTAAAAAATCATAGGTTTCAGCACGTTATAGTTAGAAATTAGCATTTAAAAACCTTTGAAATTCACTGAAAAAACCATAGGTTTCAGACACGTTACAGTTAGAAATTAGCATTTAAAAACCTTTGAAATTCACTGAAAAAACCATAGGTTTTAGGGACAGTTATAGTTAGTTGGACATGTCACTCGTACAAAACCATAGAAATTCCCCGTTATAGTTAGTTCAGCTAACTATAACTCGCGTCCCCACAATGCACTGCTGATGACGTCACATATTACATCACACATGACATGGTCAGTGACATCACTGATGACATCTCAAATGACATCACTGATGACATCATCCATGTGATAATTTCATGCATCTTCTCACACCCTAATATAACTTTTGAGACACCCACTCTAAATTACAGACTGCCATTCTCAAAACCATACACACTCCAATACCAATAACTACATACCCACTCACTGATTCTTAGGTCTACACACACACATCTACTCACTCACTCGTACAGTCACTCATACTTACAGTCACTCAGTACAGGACTATCATATGCACTCATACACCTATATAAACACTCACACACCGCCACTCATCCATAGAGGTACTCACACACCTAGTCAGTCATGCAAAACATTAATCACACACCCATTTACTCACCTATACAGTTATACACACACCAGCTCACTTACCCATACAAATACTAGCACATTCTTACGCTCTTATACAATAACTGATACAAGCACAACCCATCCATACAGCCACTCTCACAATCACACACTCTCACTTATAGCCATTTAAATACTCTAACACACATATATACTGCCTTTTACATATGTAGTTACTCGCACATGTACCACTGAGATATACATTCACTCACTAACACACCCATACACACACTCACCCACCCAAGCAGTCCATCACAGATGCACTCTTGAAATCATGCACCCAGTGAATCACCCACTCACACATCTATGTACAGAGTCACACACACCCCACCCACACAAACACTCAGGCAGCCATACAGATACTCAGAGAACCAATCAATAACCCATATAGACACTCATGTAGCTATTCGCAAATCCATGCATCCACTTACACACCAACAAACAGACGGATACAGACATTCACACAGTTTAGTCACTAACCCATGCATTCAGTAAGATACGTTTAATCACTCACTAGAGTCAGTCACGCATGTACTAAATCATCCATTCAGACACTTATACACCCACTCATTCTTCAATACGCTTTTCCCTATATATATTAAACATATTTAAACTTTACAGAAACACACAGTCACTGGATGATGTTATCAGTGATGTCATCAGTGATGTCATTTGAGATGTCATCAGTGATGTCATCAGTGATGCCACTGACCATGTCATGAGTGATGTAATATGGACGTCATCAGCAGTGCATTGCGGGGGCGCGAGTTATAGTTAGCTGAACTAACTATAATGGGGGAATTTCTATGGTTTTGTACGAGTGACATGTCCAACTAACTATAACTGTCCCTAAAACCTATGGTTTTTTCAGTGAATATATATATATATATATATATATATATATATATATATATATATATATAATGTTCTCCTGTATATCACAGTTTCCATGTCTATTTTTGGGTTTGGCTCTTCAGCGGAGTTGATAAGTGTTAGACCTGGCTCTTTTTGCAGGTTTATCCCCAAACTTTTTGCCTTTTGCCTCCTATTTTTCTGACCCTATTTTTGTTGTCTATAGGACTCTGGTCACTTTACCACTGCTGATCAGTGCTAATGTGCCTACGATCTTTGTATAAATTGTGAATATGATTGGTTATCCATGATTGGCAAATTTTGATTTTCACTGGTAAGTCCCCAGTAAAGAGCAGAGTGTGTGTCTGGGCCTGTAAATCAAATGCTACTAGTAGGCTTGAAGCACTGGTTGCGTCACCCACATGAGCAGTCCTGTAAATGTGTCTCAGACCTGCCCCTGCAGTGTCTGCGGGCACAGTTTTAAACTGCCCTGCTAACCTGGTAAGTGCACCCACTTGCCAGGCCTAAACCTTCCCTTTTCTTACATGTAAGGCACCCCTATGGTAGGCCCAAGGTACTCCGATGGGCAGGGTGCAGTGTATGCGTAAGGTAGGACATGTACTGGTGTGTTTGACATGTCCTGATAGTGAAATACTGTGTATTTTGTTTTTCACAGGCTGTCTGTCCCCCAGGCTATCATTGGAGCTGCACTATAATGTAACTTTCAATTGGGACAAGAGAGAGAAATGGAGTTTAGGCTCTCTAAACTCAGAATTTAATAGCACACCTTTTAGTAAAGGTGTTTTTAAATTGTGTGTTTGAAAATGCCACCTTTAGAAAGTGGGCCTTTTCTTGCTTTACCATTCTGTTTGTGTATTCAGTGTCTGGTTTTGGAGTGACAGGAGCTGGATATGTGCATTCACTCTAGACAGTCACAAGGGGGGTGTCCTGCCTTGCCTGGGTGACTCATCCCTGAGCTGAATAGACGTGGTCTGCATTTAGAGTGGTGGGAGGAGTTCGCTAGCACCTGAATAGGCTGTGTCTCCTTTGCACAATGCTGTCCCCAGCCCCTACAGTCATGCTGGACCAGGGAGGACAGTACTGGTTTGGACTGAGCTCAGAGACTCTGCCACAAAGAGAACAATGGCAAAATGGGGTGTAAGTATGAGACCTAAAACCCAGAGGCTTTGGATTACTTCAAGAAACAAGAGGACCCTGCCAAGAATAAGAGCAGAAGAGCTGTGTGAGGAGCGCTGCCTTTTCTGAGTGAGGGGTGGGTTGGCCTGCAGTTGCTGCTTCTGTCTGTGGCAGAGGAAAAGGACTGACTCTTTTTGCCCTGCTGAGGTAGCCTGCTTGTGGAGAATCTCCAAGGGCTTGTGTGTGCTGGCCTCCTGTTTTGGAAGACTCAGGGATATCAAAGTCATCCTCCCTTGTGCTATTAATTTACTGGAGGTTCCTGGTGATCATTGGAACTCCTCTGTGCTTTTTAACTTACTGGAAGGTCCTGGTGCTTATTGGAACTTCCTTATGCTCACGTTCTCCTTGGGAACTTCCCAGTGCTGTCCCCATGTGCTGTGCTTGACTAGGAGCTTTGTGTGCTTTCTGAGGGCTCCATGTGTTTTTTTGCCACTGGGGAGGCTCTCTTGCGCTCCCTTGATTGCACCGCTGTTGACCTGAGTTTGGGGCAGCGCCCCCACCTGCTGTGGCACGAGCCCGAGAGATCCCTGCTTCATGGATCACCCCGAAACTTTCAACACAGCAGCTGAACTAAAAAGGGGACGTTTTGTGAAAATTTTGTGGAGATTCGTCAAGCGGTGCCAACGTTATTGGGAAAAAAAACGCTTTTCCTGTGGAAACTTTGATCCTAACTATAACTACCTACTGACGACAGGTAATACATATATTTTAGTTCTCTTGTACATCACAATTTCCATGTGTTAAAGTGTGAGCAAAATTCCCGTACTTTGCGCGATTATGCTCAGTTCTGGCAAAATTATGCATATTTATGCAAAAAGCAAACATGTCATTTAGGGCTATATTTTAGAGTAGAATGCGTCCTTGTGTCAAATTTTGATGCAAGGGTGCATTTTATGCTTAAAAATAGTGTGAAAATACAGGTACCACAAACAATAGCATCTAATGTTCTGGTTGTTTACATTGTTACAGTGCTCTTGCACTATAATTCTGCTGTGTACGATGGCATGAGTATTTGGCATGGTGTAATATCAGGAATATTGCGTAATAAGCGTAATGCAAAATTTCCAAAACTATGCAAATTATATCATTGTAATTTTAATGTCTCTCAGGCCTATTGTTAATATTATTTTTGATAGATTCTGGTTTTGTTCCTGCAGAAAATACTATCATGGTATGTATAATCACCAGTGTACCTAACATATGCTTGCTGCAATTGTTGCAACTGCGGTCGAAAAAATTATGAAGAATTCATTCAAAAATTCAGTAAAACAATAGTGTAACCCCCACCCCTCCCCTCCATCACACTTCTATGGGGCTCTATGTAGCGGTAACACAACTGCAATGAAAATTACAAAGTTTACACATTAGTTTCAGCATTTTTCACGTTTTTCCCTCATTCTGGTCACTTTGCCCCAGATCTATTTACCAGGTTTTCCCTGATGTAACATGAAAAATAAATGTGAGTACGTTACTGCACACCTGAATCAGCCAGTACCCCTTGTTACCACTCAATTCTTGATTACAAGCTACTAGCAATGCACATTTGGCAAGTTGCCACAACAAATCACAGAAGTCAAACATTCGGATTGCACTCACTTCATAATATGTTCCACAGGTCCCACTCTGAACTGTAGTCACTAAAGACATTAAACCAGTGCCATTGCGGTCCTCAAAGGCTATGCAGCTGTAGTCTCTTAGGTGGATGTTGTGGGTGTCCAGCCCCAAATATTTCAGCTGGCACGTGCTGAAGGAGATTTTCATGTAAGTTGATTCACACTGGAGTTGAGGCTGTAAACTGCTCACATCTGAAAACATGGAAAAATTAATGTATGTATAATATTTTTATAACCTTTCAGAGTAGATGAATGTGCACTTCTCTAGAAATCTTGTGAATGATATAAATAGTCAAATTCACATATACATATGCACTAAGGACACTGGCATGTCCATCACCTTCATCACATACCTCTTCAATGAAATGACTGAATTTTACTGTTCATGCGACTCACTCTCCCCTCACAGAAACCGATGAGTTCAGTCTGGTAACGTTTACCTTGTTTTTCAGAAAAGTGTCAAACATCTGCTATCACCAGTCTAAGTGAAAACAGAAGCCTACGCAATAGATATACAGGATAAAGTACCCCCCTGCCATACATTATAAGGATATTGCAAGTCACAAAGGAGTTTCATGAACAGATAGAGCAACCAGGCCGAAGGCTAAGTCATTTTTATAAAGTTATGGAACTCCGCAGTGCTTTTCAATATTTTTATCATGAACTGCAGGGAGTACTTTATTCCTTACAACAAATGGTCACACATCAACGTTTCAAACAAACCACTTAAATCCTTACTGAATAGCTGTTTCATATAAAAGAGAAAGCATGTTTGCAGACATGAAAATAAAAATAGAATTCCTACTGCAAAACAAAACACATCAAAAAGCTGTTGAATATTTCTTGCAAAAAGATATTAGAATCAGTTTAATACACATCATTGCAGAACAATTCTAACTTTTCTATAATTATTTAAGGAGTGCAAAAATAAACATGCTGTCATAAACATCTCCTTTCTGCGTATCACTGTAGCTAGAAAAACAGCGTAGAAGAAAGAAATGCCACATTTTATTTTCGTTCTTTAAATAGCTCCTTTAATTGTGCTCCATGATCTGACTTTCCTCTCAGGCTGCTGGTTCTGGCAGCAGCCTTGTGATTTCAGAACTCAACTGTAATAAGTTATTACAGTTGAGTGGCAACATAATTTCTCTATATTCGGCAACTGGGTGCATCACAGTTCGCCAATTATAAAGAAATTAGAGGCAGGTTTATTTATACAGGGTTTGCAGTATCCCATGTATTACCATTATCTATCTCCCTCCATTCATCTCTATGTGAAAAAATCAATCAAATATTCCCAATTCTGTGAGGTTTACACCAGCTAGCTGTCCAAGTGAGGATCACATTTTAAATCTGCCACATCACTTATAATGCCATCCACAAACAAGAACCTATTTGGCCACAAAGCTCATCACCTGCAGTGGACAATGAGGTCTCATGAGTAGGAACTCGTTCTAACCGGAATTACGGGAATTTAGACCCAAGTGCTGAATCATATATATATATATATTCACTGAAAAAACCACAGGTTTCAGGGACGTTATAGTTAGTTGGACATTTCACTTGTACAAAACCAGAGAAATTTGCCTGTTATAGTTAGTTGAGGTAACTATAACTCGCGCCCTTGCAATGCACTGCTGATGATGACACATATTACATCATTCATGACATGGTCAGTGACATCACTGATGGTATCACTGATGACATCTCAAATGACATCACTGATGACATCATCCATGTGATAATCTGATGCACCTCCTCATACCCTATTATAACCTTTGATACACCCACTCTAAAATACAGACTATCATTTTCGAAACCACAGGAAGATATAGTTATGTGTACATTTCAAAAACAGTCATCATCTGCTCAGCCAACTCCCGGTGTTCAGCATCTGTGAGCTTGGTCTTTAACAGTTAGCTTAAATTCTGAATGATCACAATTTTAAATGTGTTTTAATTTCATTACTGTTATTAAACTTTATTGTTCAGTTACTTAAAATCGTTGCAATATACTATCATTTCAATATGCTATAAGAAGAAAAAGCAATGATTAAAATCTCCATCATATTGCTAAGACTAAAAAAAAGAATTAAAACATTAAAGAACTGTTGGCCAAGCTAGCAATAAAGTGCGGGTGCGTGAAACTTAAAATAGAGTTTTTCCATAGTCTCTCCAGCTTGATGGCCTCCCGGTTACTTTTTATGTCTCAATTTTCAACGTCAATGCAGCCCGGATTTCGTCAGTGAATTTCCCTAGCCTGGCAACAGTTTGAACTGTGTTAGCGGAGAAGCACAGGTTTGAAACTTCGCTACATCGTCCAAGGCCGTAGGACCTACAAATAGGGAGTACCAGATGACGACGCTCGCTAGCTAACTTTGGGCAGCAACACAGTAAATGAAGCCAGGATTCATGATGATACATACAAAGTCGACAAGCTACTGAATTGACCTCCCGGGCCCAGGCTGGATTAAAGTCCGCTATGGGCAATGCAAGAAGTCTCATGTAGGTAATTCTTTTCCGGGCCGGGACTGTCAAGGCTTGCTCAAAATAGGGCTGTGGTCTTCCCATGCTGTAGGAATTGTCTAGTGAGGAAAGATCAAAATGATGATGTAAACTTTCCAGATCTCTTTCGTAGGATTTCCTCTTAACCTGTGTATTCACAGTTTTTTTCCAAGCTATTACAGGGATAACTAGATTGTGCAGATTGTGAACGTCTATATCCAGTAATCTTATGGCTGATGCCAACTGAACCTGCCATGGAGAGCCCCCCTCTTCAAAAATTATTTTAATTTGCGTTTTCAATGAGGATGCTGGGGCGCGCAGGGTGCTGATATAGTATTTTAAGGTATCCCCTGAGCAAGTGATGTCCGGACGAATGAGTCCCAGCTCCAGCCTTACTCTTGCTCTCCTAGCCTGTCGAGGAAGAGCTAGAACATTCTTAAATGCAGAAATTTGGTGATTCATGAGAAGCTTGTTGAAAGCACCAGGGAAGACTAAGTGGCCATAATTAAGAGAGGGAACTAGTTTTGCTTTTAAGACTTTCAAAATGGGTTCTGCAGTCGGACTATGAAGTCGCTGATTAAGTCTTCTTAAACTGTAAATAATGCTGGCCCCCTTGCTTCTAAAGATGTTTCAGGTGGGCTGTGGGTTTAGCCCGCTCCGATCAGCTGATGCCCAGATAGTTATAACTTGTGCATGTTCTGATCTGTAGGTCACCTAGACGCCATTGTACTATCTTCTTCCGGTGGTACTTCCCAAAGATAAGTATCTTGGTTTTCTCCTGATTCACCAGGAGATCATTCTTTTGATTAAAACTATGTAGGGCATCTAAAGCTTTCTGTAGGCCGATCCTAGTATGATCCATTGTGTTTTAATTTCTTCTCACATCAATGACAATGAATGGAGACTACCGCACACAACAACCATTTAGTCATGAGCAGTTTGCATTGGCAACCTTTCATTCTCCACTCCACATACGCCTGTGAAGATACAACTCATCTAGTGTCCCAAGCAGAAAACTGGCAAACTGCAAGAAGGAAAGCATGGGGCACTAGTTATAATGTACCACAGAGCCATTCACTTTATCACTGTTCTTGCCAGATTCACACTTGTCTGCAGGACTGTTCCCAGGATGGAACACAGCTATAGGAAAGACCTGGGCTTTATGGATGTCCCAGGAATGGTTAGACCTCGCTTAGAGCTTTGTATAGACCAAGATGGAGGACTGGCTATGTGCTGCAGGTTACCTTCCGGAGTCAGATGGGTAGGTCTTCTTAATAAGTTACAGCTTTGTTGCACTCTTCCAACTTCTTCACCTCTACACAGACCCACCACTGCCTTTTCTTTACCCTTAACATGCTCGACCTATTGGCAGCATTCATTACTGGCTCATCGAACCTTCCTTGTGACTGTCATCTTTCAAAGCATCTTGGCAAAGGCAATTTACTTGTTCAGCCTTTATATCGCCTCCCCTTTATTCTCCATGTTTTGATGTTCGCCACTCTCACAGTCACACCCACTGTCACTTGGCGCCCCCCCCATGGTCCATCCTGAGACATCTCTTCATCTCTCTTTGCACCACCACTCATGGCAACATGATCACTCCTTTGGAATCATATACCATTTTCATGCTGATGACACTCCAATCTTTTTCTCCTTTGCTAGATATACTCCCTCCCCAATCAAACATCTCTGGCTGCGACTCTCGCTGTTGCTCCATTTCTTAATGCTCAAATCATTTGAGAATTAAACCATCTGCGTCATGGCCCCATTAGTCTCTGTAACCCACTTAATTCCCATCAAAGTCTTCCTGACATCCTAGGATCTTCCCTGTCCACCAGCAAGTTGTGTGTTCTCTTCAACAGCAGTCTCCTGTTGTTATCATTCTTTACCTAGCACCACAAGAACTGCAAGATTCCAACTGTTCACCACCAAGAGATCATGCAAACACCTTCCTTCTAGACAGCCAAAAGTCTTATCTCTGTGCGAGTTAGGGGAATATTAGAATGCTTCAAGCACCTGCTATTAGCTCTTTCCCAATACAATTCACTCCCTCAATAAAATTATCAATTTTGCCATATTATGCATAATATGTAACCTACCTCATTGCTCTAACCACTCCAATCGACTGGTTGGTTCTTTCCAGAAAACATTGCACAATGAAAGGTATTTACCATGTTTTTGGGGCCATGAATGGCAAAGCCCTCTCCAATCTGCCATTGCTCCTTACATTTCATGTTCTCAACCTTTACTTATGCCGAGGCAGCCTTTACTTTATCACAGTCAAGGAAGCATCATGTGTCCCGCCGAGGTTCCGATCCCCCTGACCATTAATCCAACTGCATTGGGATGCACTCCCCACTTACACTCATGGCACCACCACTCTGAAAACATAGGCATGATCTATCAGTCTGCTTCTTTGAAGCAGAGAGCCCAGGCTAACAATAGCCACGAAACAAACTGTTTGCTCCTACCACGATAATTAGCTTGATAATTATAAATGTGTCTATACCAAAAAGATCAGAAAAATGTAAATGTTATGCAGCTGAATCTGTTTTTGTTATGCCTGCACATCATGTTACATCCACCACCAGTCTTTATATTCACCTAAACCTTTTCACAACTCCTTCGGACAGTATTGAAATAATGTAAGGAAACTCTGCTAGGAGGGATAGTTGCATCTCTTTACAATAAAACAGCTTCCATAAAGCAGTTCTGCTAGAACAGGGGGGATCACCACACCCTGGGGTCATGCTGTAGGTACCTAAAGAGGAGGAGATGGAGGAGCGTGTGTGTTGTTCAGACCGAAATAGATTAAAAAGCCTGATGTTCTTCGGCACTGACAGTTTCAGGTGACAGACTCTCTGGAGAGAGGAGGGTGTAGCAGGATCCTGCTGCAGCACTTTAATTATTTATGAATATTGGTGCAAATGTACTGAAGACCTGACAAGAGCTGCTGCTGATCTGCCTCTAAGGTTTGGCTAGTCCACAGTACATGCAGTGGCCTAGAGAGGTGCCCAGGAGAGGACAGACCTTCTGGCAAGGGCATTTCTACAGGCACCAGCTGGGAAATGGGTGGCTACCAATTTCCCACTGTATTTTGGGCCACACATGCTCCACACCCAGCCATATAAGCCGTGGCCTGGTACTAAGACCTTTTAGAAAATAAAAACTAGTGTGTTTTTTAACTCGGTCTCTGGGACTTTTCCAGTGGGAATCATACAAGTGCGTACCATAGCCTACAGGGTGCCTATCTTTACAGCTACCGTCTGGTGCACTGCCGCTGCTCCACTTCAGACCCATCCTCTCTGACGTTGTGCTCACCTTACCTTTGAAAAATCCAGTGCTGTGACGTTTGTATGCCTTCCAACCCACAGATCACAGAGGAATCAAAACATGTGGTGTGTGGCATCCCTTGGTGATGCCTGGCACTGCGCCCAAGGTAACGGCTCACCTGGCTCGAGAGACTTTCCACAGCACAATAAATGCCTGGTAATACGGACGCAGGGTGTGTGTGGGACCCGAGCAAAAGCCATGATCTGCCGAGACCACGTGCTGCACTGTCTCTGGGGCTTACACCACTTGCAGGGCAGACTTCGGTAGCCAATAGCTGCATAAAGCTAACGAGTTTATGCGTCCCCGCCCCCAGCCAGTGCTCGGAATTGTCGTCTCACCGCAAACTACCAATTTGTTCCAAAATCACAGTTAGAGCCATAGTCACACGTACAAACGTGCAACCATTTATTATTGCCCATCAGTCCCAGCCTCTCTCTGCACATTTCTTGTATGATTGTTCATTTCATGAAAGCAGCTTTTTTTACTCAGACACATGCTTCTGGTTAGTACACACTTAGCTAAGCCGATTTGCAGATTATGGGCTGAACTGGCCAGCCCAGCAAACACACATATTGACAAAATTGCATGTTACAAATACACCTGCAAAGTTTTTGAAAGAAAATGCTACAAAATTTCGTTGAGCAGTTCTTTGAGAAAATTAGGTCAGGGACATCTTAAGGATTTTGGGGGCCCTGAGCCAATCATATTTTGGGGGCCCCTGTTCAGAACAGCTTTGAATTGATGACCCAATTTCAGCCCTTTCAGGCCCTCTTTGACCAGGCCACTGGCAGTGAACAGGCACAATGGTGCAAATTTTAAACGTGTTTACATTTAATGTTACTGAATAGTGACGTGTGTTTTCAAAATTGTAAAACAGCAGCAGCTCACTATTATTACTGCAAATAATCTCTGTGACACTTTCCCATTTCTCATATGTTAGGTCCTGCTTTGATCTAAAAGAAACTTTTTTGATGGATGTTGCATGAAACAAACACATTTTTCTTAAAAATGTCTGTAATATTTCCCACAAATCACACACATTAAAAATAAATGTGAGGAAAACGGTATTTAAAACCATTTGTTTAAATATTATTCAAGGTCTCTGCAGAACAGAGCTGGCTCTATCAGGGGGGCCCCTGAAAGCCTGGGGCCCTGGGTTACTTAGAGCCCACTTTGCCCATGCCTTAAAACATAGAGAAAAGACTCACCCCACCCGAGCATGCCACTGTTACCGAGACCGAAGCTTCAGCTCTCTCTACAGGTGAGTTGAAGAATATACGAAAATATGTTCACTGATATTTTCAAGTGCCCCACTTTACATATTTTGGTTTGTGAGGTCAATTTGAAAGTCTTTACTTTCAACATAATAACGTGAATAATGCTGGGGTTAGAGATCCAAAGTCGGCAGAGAGGTAAGCCCTGTGACGAAGTGCAAGAAATTAAATCCACATCACGGATACCAGCCACAAAGACACAGCGATGTAGATTTAATTTCTTGCATTTCGCCACTGAGCTTACCTTTCTGCCGACTTTGGAGCTGGGATTCGAAAATAATAATAATAATAATAATAATCACACGGGCCAACAGTGTAGGGCAGAAACATGTTGGCACATGGAGCTTAGGGTCATAGGACCACAACATCCTGATTGCCCCTCTCCTTTTAGTTTTTAATATCCCCTTTCACCCCACAGATAAAGGGATACCGGGGGTAAACTAGTGAGTTTTATCTTAATGCTAAAAAAAAACTAAAACAGTAAGACAATCTGTTTTTTAAGTGCTCCCTGGAATACGAGTTGAGCCCACCCTGACCTTTAGGAGTCAGGGTGAACCCGATGATGAAGCATGCCATTATTAGAGTGGGAGAGGGTTATACATAAAAAAGAGGCTCTCTCCTCTTCCTGCCTGTTTTAGGCGGTAATATCTCAGATACTGTTTCCCTTTCTCTCTCCAGCAATCTAAATTTCAGTGAGTGGATACCCGCTTTGCGTATTTAAGGGTGTTTAAAAGCCAAATAGAAATTGCAGTCTAACACTACATTCAGGCTGCAATGGGGGGCCTCGGACACGTTTACTAAGTGGGTGGCACAATAAGGGCTGCAGGCCCACTGGCAGCATTTAATTTACAGACCCTGGGTATATGGTGTACCACTCTACAAGGGACTTACAAGTAAATTAACTATCCCAGTTAGGTGTATGCCAATCAAACCATGTTTCAGCGAGTGAGCACAAGCACATTAGCACTGGTTAGCAGTGGTAAAGTACACAGAGTCTTAAGACCAACAAAAACGAATTTAGCAAAAAGTGGAGGGAAAAAAGGCAAAAGGTTTGGCGGTTATTCTGCAGAGAGGGTCAAGTCCAACACTGGCCATACTAGAGGTTCCTGAGGTGGTGAAATACTCTTTCACAAAACCTTCCCCCTCTTCATCACTCACTCGGCTGATGACACCAGGGGTACTCATGTCTGGGTGAAGGGTCTCCTGGAGGGTAAACATTATAATTTTCTTAGTGTGTACATCACTCCATATCTGGTCCGGCCATCCCTGGGACACATCCGTGACGTCATCCTGGCTTTACTGCTGAGACCTACTATCATCATTCCATTGCTATAATAGATCCGAACATGGAAGCAACGGGGCAAGGCTGCCCTACTTAAGATCCTCATCCCTGCTTGCAGACTGGGCTGTCTCCTTGGACTTATGCAATGCCTGGAGGATGTGGTACCCACTGGCAACCTTTGGACAGTCTACGGCTGTATGTCCAAACTTGACTATGTCTTTCTGCCAGACACAGATATCCCAAATGTGTGAGCTACCCACATTCTTCCCTGGGGCATCTCTGACCATGCTCCAGTCATGCTACATTATGGCCCTCATGCAGAGGGAGGCAAGCCATTATGGCTCCCCCAACGCCTGGTGCCTAGCAGATGCACAGTGTACTGAACACTTGACTCAGGCCCTCAAAGCATACTTTGACCTTAATACTGGTTGAATCTAACCTGGCAGGGCGGTCCTACGGGGTAGAGCTAGAGCGTTCCTGTGCAGACAAGCCCACTCTCAACTCCAGTGTATCTCAGACCTGGAAGCAAATACCTTATCCCTTGAACATAGAAATTGATGGCTTAGATATGAAAACTTCCTGAGACAGGTGGAAAACCGCAGAACGTCCCTTTGACAGTTGTGTTTGAAGAAAGCTAAGCAATGCTGGATGGCATCCACCAGACACGTTTATGAATGGAGGCACAAGCCTGGGAAACTCCTATACTGGTTGGTGACACATGATGTAACCTCCAGATTAATACCATATCAGAGCAATGCCTCCACACTACTTCTGAAATTGCGGCTGCATTTACCTTCTACTACCTTACACTCTATGCCACCTCCCCTCACATGAAGATAACTACCCTCTGATCACTGACCTCCCTCTGGCAACCTTGGTGGATAGGGCAGTCCTTGAACAAGCCCTGACTGTGGAGGAGCTAGCTAAAGATGTAGGCAGCCTGCAATCTGGCAAGACACTGGGCCAGATGGTTTCCGTATTGTACACTACTGAAAATTCTCATCAATAATCTCCCCCTCACCTTCTAAACTCCTACCTAGAAGTTGTGGAAACTGATACTTCCCTTCTGAATTTGATCTTGCCACCATTCCGGTCCTTCATATACCAGGACGACCGCCCCCACAGACGCTTGCTCCTCTTACCACCTGATTTCACTTATCAATGCGGAAATTAAACATTTCGCTAAAACTCTTGCCAACTGTCTCCTACTGATGTCGTCCTCTTTTATCCATCTGGATCAATGTGGCTTCATACCTCTCCGCAGCACCTGTCACTGTATTCGCAGAGTACTGATCGCTCTGGAGCACCGCAGATGATTTAAAGATCTAGCCTCACTCATGCTCCTGGATTTTGAAAAGGCATTTGACTCCCTTGATTGGGTATTCTTGTTTCAGGTCCCGGATGGAATTTGGGCCCTGCTTTTTTGTTAGATTGTGAGATATTGAACAAACAGAAAATGCAATTGCGTTCTTGTTTCATGAGGTGAAGCACATTTAAATCTCCTGCCATGCCTTGTAGCCTAGTCATTGCAATGGCTACTAAGAGTCAGTAAAAGTGAATGGCTGTATTTTTCATCTTGTCTTTTGAGGAGTGTGATATTGTGTCATCAACCATGAATGAATGAATAACATTTATAATGCGTAACAGCTGCTCCAAAAGCAGTGTCCCGGCACTGGGTAATAGTAAGACGCAGAAACGATAGGCTAAGGAATATGAAGACTTGCTCAAATTAGGTCTCCCTAAAGAGGCGGGTCTTCAGAAGAGTTTTAAAAGAATCCTCTGAAGTTGAGCTTCTAATATGCTCAGGGAGAAGGTGCCAAAGCTTTGGGGCTAATTAAGAAAAGGGGCGCCCTCCTGCTCTTGCTCAGTTAATCTCAGGGATGCATAGAAAATTGTGATTGGCTGAGCACAGTGCTCTGTGAGGATGATATCTTTTGATTTTATCGCAGATGTATGTCGGGCCTTTCATTTGGGTGACCCTAAATGTTATCGTCAAAGCTTTTCATTTTATTCTTTGGTTAATGGGGAGACAATGAGGAATTTTCAAGCCATTTCATATTGATTGCCATTTAGGAATGTTCAACACAAGTCTGGCTGCTGCGTTCTGAACCCGCTGAAGACTATTTGTCAATGGTGGAGGAGATCCAAGAAGCAGCACGTTGGCATAATCGGGTCTTGATGTAATCAACGCATGGATGATGATTTTTCTGGTGCATGCCGGCAGGAATTTGAGTGTCTTTCTTAGAGATTTCAGCAGAGAAAAGCAGAGTACTCTGGTAGCATTGATGTATGGCTTAAAGAATAATACACTGCCTAGTTTAACCCCCAGAATTGTGGCAGTAGTAGAAGGTGCTGGAGGATGGCCCAGTTTTGTAGGCCAAAGATGAGACAGGTTCAATATGGGGGATATACCAAATATTAGAATCTCAGATTTTTCTGAGTTTAAGCAGAGACACTTTTATGCATCTACTCTGCCACTTCTGAGAGACAGCCTTGAAAATTGGCTGAGACTGAGACATCCACATGTTTGAAGACAACCATCAACTGGGTGTCATCAATATAGGACATCACATTGAAATCCCCATGCTTGAACAATGGCAGCACAGGGAGCCATATAGAGAATTGGGCTCAAGGCTGAGCCCTGTGGTACTCCACAATTGACCTCTCTGTAACCTGAGGTAAAAAGGGGAGATGAACTGCTTGCTTTCGGTTGGAGAGGAAGGAGTTTAATCATTTTCACACAGTGCTGACAATTCCTGCATTCTCCAGTGGTTGCAGTAGAATGTCATGTGACACAGTGCTGAAAGCAGCAGATAGGTCAAGCAGAATCACAATGGTGTTTGTGCCCAGGTCGAGTCGGGTTTTAATAAAATCAGTCACTTCTAAGAGTGGCGTCTAAGTAATGAAGCCCTCCGGAAGCCGGATTGTGAAGGGTGTAAGACGTCAGTAGCCTCAATGAAACTGGTAATCTGGCAGTTAACCCGGGATTCCAGGTTCTTTCCACAAGCAGGGAGAAACGAGATGGGCATATAGTTGGCTGGACATGGGGGGTCCAGGTTGGTTTGTTTTAAAGAGGAAGAATCAATGTCTCCTTCTAACACACTGGCACTGTATAGAAGTATTGTATTCCCCCCCATCCCCGAATAGGCAAAGGTTAGGTTAGCCTGCCAAAAGACTTCCGGAGCCCTTTAGCACACATGGCATTAAGGTGCATCCATGGATAGTGTATATCAGAGGTAACGCTTGCAAGGATAATTTTGATGTCATCTGATGGCATGAATGAAGAAGGCTTGCTTGAACTGACAGAGGGGTATTTTACCCTACCTCCTCCTTGAATGATTGTTGAGTGTGTGAGTGCCAGAGGTGGTTTGAGATTCAACTGAACTGAATGTATGTCAAAAAATGTGTCATATATGGGCTCAAATAGCCTAGTAGTTGCATTTTTGTAGTTGTCAGAGCTAAGTGTCAGCTCATGCACTGATGTTTTCTTCCACTCAGGTCAGGTAAGCTCTGTTGTTTCATTTATTTATGTCATTCACCCATTGCTGAAGGGTTTTGCTTGAAGTGTTCTGTTCTGTGCTTTATGTATTAGAAAAATATTTGGTTAGTTAATCTGCTAGAGCCCCATTCCTTTTTCAGCCAATAAGTGTAGGCTGTCCCTTACCAAGAGCCGTACATAAAGTAGGATGGATTTGGACCTTACTAACCATTGCAAAATAACTATGATCTTGTGGGTTTTTAAGTGCAACATGGGCACATTTTGCCCCCCTGATGGGGACAAGTGGATTTTCTCTTTTTTTTCTCAACAGGTATTGACGGGCTATCCTCATTTCTGTTAAACACAGTTGATCCTTTGTTACGCACATCATTCTGTCCTAGCAAGGACATGAGAACTGGAAATTTCTATTCTACCTAGCATCTCCCAGAAAGGAGGGTCTGAACAAGGGGCTATTGCATTAATGTTGCTATGTCCCTACAACTGTACTGTTGCTTCCTTATTTAATAATGTTCTTGTTCTACGGGAACCATTAATGGGATTTAAAAAATGTAGGGGCCCATCCTATGACACAACAGATGGTTTAGTGTTCCTTCCTAATTGAAGATCCTAGCATCCTAACTTGTTCATTGGGTGTTACTGGTTGAGGGGTGTGAAACCCTAGTCAAGGAGCAACCACAATTCTTGTCATGGTGAAACACAAGCAAACCCCAAATTAGCCTGTGCTTAACACTCTGGTAGCATGGCACAAAAGCAGCCAGGCTTAACTTAGAGGAAACATGTAAAGTATTTATTCAGAACTTCAAACAGCAATAAAGTGACATCACAACACAAAAAAAATCCCACACCAATTTAGTAAAATTTAATACATTATTTTAGACCGAAACAACAAAATCAAATCAGTAAAACTGGAGATATGCAAATGTAAAGAATTAAGCAGAAATAGTGCATAAAAGCACAAACTGCCAACTGTGGTTATCTGGTTGCACCGGACCAGGACAAAGTCACAAGTTCAGGCCGAACACGATGGAGCGCCGGACAGCGTTAGGGACCCAGATGAGTCCACTGGATAGTACCTTATGCCTAAGGTACACGGTCTGCGTAGCGTTGCTTTGCGAGGCTTTGCATTGTCTGGCTTCAGTTCTTAGGGACAGTGAAGGCCACAATGCGAGGTCCTATATTGGGCTGATTTGCATTGTGTCTGTTCCGATTAAGCTGTGCGGCGAGACTTAGTGTCAAGTAGCATCAGTTCTGATGAAGTTGGCAGCTGAGTGGCAAGGCTTGGTGAGATTTTGCGTTGCCCTGCGTCAATTCTGTTGACCTTGGCAGGCGTGGGGTGAGGTTCTGCGGGGCTTCGCATTGCTCGGTATTGGTTCCGATGAAGCTTGTAGCTGGGGGGAGAGGCTATGCGGGGCTTCTCCTCGCTTTGAGCAGGATTGGTTGAAAACCACTGCTGGGCTGGCAAGGCAACTCTATCCCCACCTCTAAGGGTCCAGGACTGGAGGGTCACCACTTGCAGGGTTGGGACTCATAGCAGGCAAAGTCCAGGTGCAGAGTTCAAGAGAATCAGAGCCTTTTCTGCCCCTGAAGCTCTGATCAGGCAGCCAGCCAACTAGCCCTTGGAGTCACTCTGGTGGTCCTGGGTTCAAGGTGCAGATCCAGTCCTTTTCGCTCAGGCAGCAGGGCAGCAAAGTAGCAGTCCTTCTTTCAGCAGAGCAGCACAGCAGTCCTTCTGAGTATTCTGCAGGTCCAGAGGTGAACTGAACAGTTGTGTCTGAGGGTCCACTATTTATACCTAGTTCCCACTTTGAAGTAGGAGAAGCTTCCAGAGTCCATCCTCTACAGAGGTTTCTGGAATTTCCTTCCTCTCTGCCCTGACATCAGCTTTCTGTGGGCACAAAAGACTAGTGTAAAACCCTTTGTAAGTGTGCTGAGGCAAAGCCTTTGTGATGTGCAAGTGTGGTAGGTGACAGCTCTACTCCCCTATCAAGTCAGAGATGGTCCATCCTGCCATCACCTATTCCCCCTTTGTCTCACTGTCTGGGAGTAATACACAAAGATCAACTGCCAGCTATACTTAGTTATGTGACCCAGGACACAGGATGCAGCACCAAATGATTAGGACAAGAAAATGCCAACTTTTTAAAAGTGGTGTTTTCAAAATTGTGACTTAAAATCCGATGTTACCATTAAAGAGGGTTTTAAAGTACAATTAATTAGCCAACAAACTCGAAATTCCTATTTGCTCCCAATTGAAAGTTATCACTTAATAAATGTAATGAGGTAACCCCATGTTATCCTATGGGAGAGGCAAGTCTTGCAGTAGTGAAAAACAAACTTAAGAGTTTTTTTACTACTAGGACATGTAAAAGTTAAAAGTACATGTCTAAAGTTTTAAATATACTGCACCCTGCCCTATGGGCTGTTTAGCCCACCCCCACCCCCACCCTGGGGTGAGTTATGTTAATTAAAAAAGAAGGTCTTGGCCTGGCAAAAGGTTTATTTTGCCAGGACAAAATGACAGTTTAAAACTGCACACACAGGCTGCAATGGCAGGCCTGAAACATGTTTAAAGGGCTACTTAGGTAGGTGGCACAATCAATGCTGCTGATCCACCAGTATTGTTTAATTTACAGGCCCTGGACATAGGAAGTACCACTTTACTAGAGACTTCCAAGTAAATTAAATGTGTCAATTGGGTGTAAGCCAAGCACTTTGTCACTGGTTAGCAGTGGTAACATGTGCAGAGTCCTAAGTCCAGCAAATTAAATGTCAGCCAAAACAGGAGGATTGAAGGCAAAAAAGTTAGTAGAAAAACCACGCCAATGATGTCAGTTCCAACACTGCCCAGAGAGGCCACTTGAGGGAACAACAAATAAGACAATCCTGCACATCTTCAAATACCATTCAATACCCTCCTATGAGCTATTTGATTAAAAGGGATCAACAATTATTATTACAGAAATAGCCTATCTGTCTCTGAATATAAAACCGTACAGCAAAAAAGTGTAATTGTGATGGATTTAATGATATCTGCTTTATGCAATAATTGCTTGCATACGTACCACTATTGTAGAATTCGTTCCTGCAATTGCAGCCTTCAACACCATTGATGCTCCTGCATTCTTCTTCTTCAGTACAGTCAGAGCATCCAGGTGAAAGATAATTCGGATCTGTAGTAGAAAAAATATAACTTTTTAAAATGTTTATGATAACTTTTTTTAAATCTGCTTAGATTATACTTTCATTGGTAAAACATAATACATAATTTCTAACCAACATTCTTCTGACTTTTGCAGGCCATGTTTGTAAATTGATTTATTATCCTGACCAGGAGCCCCCACCGGCTTTTCGAAACCACCATGATTTCATCTTGTTATGCAAAGGAGCCTAAAGGAAAGAATTATTTTTGCATGGTTTATGTATATGAAACAATATACATTCACATAGAGGTATGGTTCTATGCCTTTGATAAAAACAGTACCTCACTTTATGCGAAGTGAAAAACCCAACATCCAAGCACAGAAAACTGATGTTATTATAGGGACTTGCACTGTCCCTTCTGGAAGACAAAAAGTAGAGTTGTGCTTGATGTACTCTCTCTGGAGGCAATTCTCTTTTTCTATGGAGATGATCTCAAGCTAATTAAGCTGCCCTTACAATTCTGTTGCAAAGACTCAACTTGCACCTACACTTATTCTTCAACCTAAGCATTCTGCTGTAGTTAAGAGTCTCATTGACCAACCCGATATTCCCTTAGAGCCACTAGCTTTCTGGGCCAACCAGTAAATACATCAATGAGGTGCCAAACAGGACACATCTAAAGAAGTAGCCAGGGCTGCAACTCAAAGTGTGTGAGATAACACCCCAGCCTTTGTGGTGAACCAATAGACTGTGGTCTTCTTGCAAAGGTTAAGGAAATTGCACTGAACATTCTTTAAACGACCTTCCACAGTGCTGTGCACACCAAATGCATGTAATATGGTATGCAGAATATTACTGTACAGGGCATATCATAAAGATCTTTTATGTATGTCCCAGATTTCACATATAATAGCCTAATGAATCCTGAAGTTCAGGAATTTCTTTGGTGCCTCATTTACCCATTTATAGTATCATGTCAGTCAGTATTTCTGCACTGTGACCCTAGGATATAGGCCATCACAATCACTGTCAAGAGGACTCAGTCAGCAGGTATTCACTTCAATAACAGAAGGCCTTTAGTTCGAGGCCTTTCAGTTAGTGAGCACATTCCACTGCTAAATGTTTCATGACAAGAGGTTACTCCTTAGTCCTCTGACCATTGACCTTTATTCGAAAGGGAAAAATAATGAAAGACCATTGTGTAAGTTACAACAGCTCTTTGGTAAACATCAATACGCTAGGCTCTGTAAAAAAAAACTGGCAGCTGCTTCAAAAAATATATGAGATTGTTTCAAAAGATTTCTTTATGCCTTCCTTTAAATCAATTGCCTGCCCACTTGTGCTTCTGACATGAACAAAAGCCACACTGATGTTTAAAGCAAAGACTTCATGCACTGCTAATAAACTCACATAGTGCTTCACTTATGACATGTTCTTTGTTTAAAAAAGGGATGAGAATGTGGGTTGAGCATTTGCGGAGGAATGAGAGCAGTACCTATGGGTGACCCATACAGCATATAGCCAAAGGGGTAAGCACAAGTGGGAGAGCTGGGCGTAGTAACTGCCCAAAGCCAATGATGGGAGCCCAAGTTATAGTTAGTTGACTAAACTATAATTGGTGCATTTCAGTGCTTTTTGGGATTTTTTAATGTTAGCTGTCGCCAGTAGGTACTTATAGTTAGGACCACAATTTCCATGGGAAGCGTTTTTTATTTTGCAGATAACTTTGGTGCTGCTTGATGAATTTTCATGACATTTTCATAAAACATCCCCTTTTTGGTTCAGCTGGGCCGAGAAAAAGGGGGGGTCCCAAAACGTGTTTTCCCCATGCTATGTCTATAGGGATTTTTCATTTTTTGAACATGACTACAGCCCGAACTGCTGAATTGAATTACACCAAATTTGGCAGAAAGCTAAATGTTGGTCCAGAAAGCGTGCTTTTTGTGATTTGGTGTAAATCCGTTCAGTAGTTTCAGAGATATTAAAGTTTTAAAAATAAAGAGATCTGGGGCCACGAGTCCTTGCAGTGGACTTGCGGATCCTGCCAAAATTTGATTGGCTGCCAACACTTCAATGATGAAGTGTTGGCAGCCATCTTGGGACTTGGCTTGAAGCCGAGTCCCACATAAAAAGTAAAACAATAATGAAAAGGGGGCAGGGTAGGAATACCCTTATCCCCCCAGAGGGGGGTCCCAGAGGGATGTCGCTGGGGTTTAAAAGCATTTTTACATTTATTTTTGGACCTGCAAATCCACGGAAAGATTTTTTTTTAAAAAGAGGCTCAGGCTCCCACGCATCTTTTTCATTAAGCCCCTGGGTGGTGGGTTATCCAAATCCCGGGGGTATGACTTATAATAATGTGGGGGATGCCCACGCGGCACTGCCCACACTGCGGCATCCGCCACCCCCCTCGGGGTAACCAAGTAAGCTGATGAGGTGGAGGCCCTTATGGCCTCCCACGCAGGCCCGGGGACTGCCACACCCCCCCGGAACTTTATCAAAAATGGAAGCGGAAGGCCGCGCAGACCCCTCCGCAGCCCCGGAGGCTGCCACCTCCCTGGGGCTTGAAACTTAAATTTTGAGGGGGTGTGTGGACCCCCCACGCAGCCCCAGGGCCACCACCTCCGCAGAGCTTTATTCAAAATAAATGTGGGGGGGCGCAGCACCCCCACAGCCATGGGGACTGCCACCTCCCTGGGGCAATAAATATAGAAATGCGGGCCCCCCACGCAGCCCCTAGGGACTGCCACCTCCCTAGGGTAATAAATATCACAAAGGTGGGGGGCCCGGCAAGGTCCCCCTGCAGCCCTGGGGACCACCACCTCCCCGGGGCTCTGAAATATTAAAGTTCAGGGGCTACGCACCCCCACCCGCAGCCCCAGGGACCACCACCTCCCTGGGACTTAAAATAGAAATGAGAGCGGGGGCAGTGCGGACCCCCCTGCAGCCCTGGAGACCGCTGCCTTCCCAGGGCAATAACATGTACAAATGCGGGGGGCCCGCCCAGCCTCGGAGACCACCAACTCCCTGGGGCTTAAAATAGAAATAAGTGCAGGGGCCCCGTAGCCCCCCGCAGCCCCTGGGACCACCACCTCCCCGGGGCAATTAGTAAAAGAATTGTCCCGCAGCCCCAGGGACCACCATCTCCTTGAGGCTCAAATAATATATATGTAATAATATATATGTAGGGGGTCCATTGCGGACTCCCAGTCCCGGGTACCACCACCTACCCAGGACAAATTAGAACAACAGTGATGTTACTGATCATGTCAATCAATCAATCAATCCATATATTTTATTCGACTCAAAAAGAGCCATAAAAGATTACATACATACATTTTCATTAAAAACAAATAGTCATCAGCAGAAAATACAGATTTGTTAAAAATGCCTAGTATTTGCTACGAATCTTAAAAACAATAAAAAGATAGTTTAAAATACCATGTATAATCTCTGTAGTTCCAAGGGAAAGTAAATATTCCATTGCCAAATCATGAGCTCTAATCCCTGCTGCAAGTAGTAATGGATAAATAAACTGTCTCCTCTGGGGTGTATAAAATCTACAAAATAAGATAAAGTGCATAGTGCTTTGACATGAAAAACTGTCACAGGGTCAGACGGGGAGTGATGTGAACCATGAGCACTGAATAGGGAAAGCAATTAAAAAATATACAGTTTTTAAACGGAGCCTGGTCAGCAAAAATTTCTGCCTTTCGTTCAGATCTATTTGCAGATAAATGGCAAGTTGTCTTTGTGGCTGAAAAAAGGCTCTGAATGTCCGGTAGAATTACACATTGGGCTTACCCGCTCAAGGCTTTGATAAAAAAGTGATTTGATTGTGTCAGATGAAACATTTCACAGGGTATCAGGATTTGTGTGGTATTCTGGGACCCCCAGCTTGGTAAAGCTCATTTTAATAAACCTTATCCAGGGTATATCTAAGCTGTATCCAACTTCATACAGTCTGCCAATATTGTCCTACAAACACTTATATTCCTCATCCTCAATCAATTCTTGTAGATATATATATATATATATATTACCTACTGCCGGTCTCCAGTAGGTAGTTATAGTTAGGACCTAGTTTCCATAGGAAAATCGTTTTTTCTTTTCCCAATAACTTTGGCGTCGTTTGACGAATCTTCGCAAAATTTTCAAAACTAGTGGGGCGCTCCAGTCAGCTCCTTTCTTGAAAGTTTCGGGGTGATTCGTGAAGCGGGGGCCGACAAAAAAGGGGGGTCTCAAAACGCGTTTTCCCTATGTTAATTTCCATAGGAAAATTTAGACAAAGCTACAGCCCAAACTGCTGAACGGAATTACACCAAATTTGGCAAAAAGATAGCCCTTAGTTCAGAAAGAGTCCTTTTTGTTAAATGGTGTAAATCCGTTCAGTAGTTTTTGAGATATTAAAGGAAAAAAATGTTTATATATGTGGGCGGAGCCTAACCCCCCAGCACGAGCTTGGCTCTAATTGGCTGCCAACACTTCAAACCAGGAAGTGTTGGCAGCCATCTTGTGCCTCCCATCGAGTGAAAATCAATGTAACTGCCACCAACAGCAGCAGTTCGGGTTAGTTTGCAAAGTAATGAAGATATTATTTATATATATATATATATATATGAGATATCACTAGTGTTAACGACCATAACTAGAATGAGGCACGAGAGAAGCTGAGGCCAGGAAACGTTGCAGTCGAAAGGTAATTTAAAAAGCAATGCTTAAATGCGATCCAGGGACATAGTACCAACCTCACGAGTGGCTTCTGCCTACGTCCACCCGAAATTCTTTATCCAAAGGGGTGGGCTTCGCCGCAGAGAGTGTGTGCGCCTAGGGGTGGCCTTTCCTGCAATCCCGATACAGTCATTACATTAGGATAATCTCCGTTTAAAAAAAAGCCTTTCCACATTCTTGGGCAGCCTGGCTGACTGCTCAAACTTCCGCTATGTTTCTTGCCAGGTTGCTTTTTTAATTGAATAAAGTACAACATGCTCTGCATTCAGTCCTCGCGTAAAGAGGATTCCCCTTCTGCTCGCCGCTTTCTCCTAATGCACCGGCTAGTGGTAATACTTTAATTGCATTTTATGTGATCCCTCGCATTACCTGATAAGTCTCCCTCATCGACGCCACTCTCCCCACTCACCACTCGGCGACAAATGCCTTTCCCCTTTGCCTCAACAGACAGCTTCAATAAAACGTGCGTGAAAATCGCTTCCCCCCGGGTATTATCTGATTACTTTTAAATCTGCTCCCTGAGTTAAGCCCCTCAGCAGCTTCTTACCTGAATAATCCAACCGCGAGCAGAGATCTCTATTAGCGCACATTTGAGAGATCTAGCACTTCTCAAGATCCATCAGCGCCAAAAAATACCAAAAAAAAGACGACTCAATCAGAAGTTCCTGAGTGATCGTCTCGGTGAGGATCACACACCCACGGCTCCTCCGCTGCTACCAATCCAATTTCCAGAGTAAAGAAGGCATCAGGGTTCAGTGTTGTCAGAAAAGTCGCCAAGATTCAAGGGGTGGAACGCGGGTCATTTTCACCTTTAAATCATCTTTTGGCGTCACCTCTGCGCGGACAGCCCTTTGACGGGATCCTGGAGTAATTTACAGCTTTCCTCGTACAAGCCCGAGGATCGCCTTATGCTCGGCGCGCGGCTGGCTGTCCCAGTCACCAGTGCTCGCAGGGAATATGGGTGCCCGAGGTCCCCACCTGAGAAGTGAAATACAACCACAATAAGGGTGCTGAGGACTCCTCTCACCCCTGGGCTCCGGTGACCCCGAACTTGCTCTACTATACACTATATCTACTCTCCTGCTCTCCACAGTGTAGGTTTAACCGGGCACAATACACAATTGTCGGTTGCATGAGAGTGACACCCCGTTTATGTATGTGTATACGGCTTAAAGCAGTATTATGGAAAATGCATAACAAACCATAGTAGGTGAGGTAGATTACATCTTGCAGTTACCACATCAGGCACAGTGATACAGCATAGTAATTTTATTAAGTACAGGCACTTGCATCAGGTATAGATGGTTTCATCAGGTACAGTATTGTATTATATCATTATTGCATTTCTATAGTGCTTACTACCGCTTTATGACAAGTAGGGCGCTAATCTGGAACCCATGGTTAGTCAGTGACCAAGAGGTTAATTGTTATTTTTGGATATAGGTATTAGTCTTGTGTTCTCAATTAAACTATTCCATGCATTCTCTTCAGTTTCTTTTTGGTAGTTTACATTAACAGGAATTAGGTTTGATCAATAATTGGGGTATTTGAGGGCACAGCCATGGTTGGTGGGTTGAATAGATAGGCTTCATGAATATCAGGTGTTGATAGGTTGCAGGGATGTGGTGTCAAAGAAGCAGAGGTTGTGACCTGTGAAACGAGGAATGGGCAATTTGCAGAAAAGCAATAAAAGGGATTTATATAGACACACATTCTAAACAGAGAGTGGGCTATAACTAGATAGAGGCGGATATGCACAGGGTGAAAGGGAAGGAGAGGGTCTTTTGAAAGAAAGGAGAGGGAAAGATCAAAAGTTTTAAGAGAAGGTTGGTTTTTGATGTAGGGTTTTAGGAATATAGTATGAGGAGACTTTTGAGTTAGTATGAAATCTGAGCAATATCAAAGGGGCATATAATCATATTGAATGAACAAATGTCCTGTCCTAACTATGCAAAGAGAACCAGATGTGGCCATTGCCCAGGAAATGCATCTGAGCAGAAACCTGTGCTTACATTTCCACGCTCTCCTCTCCTTGGGCAGGGGTGGGACCAATACAAAATTGGGGCCTGAGGTGCTGTCTCTGAGAGACTGAAAATGAAGATGATGTTTCTGTGTTTTCAAATACCACCTGCCTGTTTGTTGAAACCACCTGCCTGTTTGTTGAAACCACCACCTGATTGTCAGCAACAGGAACCCGTTCAATATCTGACCATCCCCCTGATACTGATGACCCTCCCCAAATCAATTTTCCCCCAACCTCAATCCCCGAAACAATATCTTTCTTTATATTCAAAGTTCTACATTCGCATTTCTTTGTATCCTTTCCCGAACAGCCCCTTACATGTGGCATCCTGGGCAGGAGCTGCCTGCTGCTGCTAGGTCCACGGTTTCTCCTCTTCTGCTTGTGCCCTGGCATTTGGCTCCTGGTGGACCCCCATATTGCATGACAGAGGCTCCAGGAGACTCCTCGGGTGGATAGCTGGGGTAGGTGTGGGCAGGTATAGTGCGTAGCTGGTTGAGAGTGAGTGTGCAGTGAGGAATCCCCCACTGGGGTGTGTTATTGGCCTCCCAGGAAGGGTTTGGGGCAGGGGAACGTATACTAAATGTTTCTACTTTGAATTAATGTTTGTGTGTCGAATTTTGGAAATTGACATACATACCACTGGCTTTAATGTGCTAACACATGCAACTAGCATCTGCATATATCTGTTTGCATGTGCGACCACATTACAATTATAAAGGAGGCATACCGATTGTCTATGCCAATGTTTGTTAGTTGTGCAATTCTGATCATCCTATATCAAATAATAGAGACTTTAAGTTTCTGATGTTGGCTATCATCATGCTTCGCCAGCGCGGAGAGAATTAGGTGCAAATCTTTTCAAGCAACACGCTTGTGTAATAAATATGCGGGGTAAATCAGCTGGAACTGCTATGTTCGATAGCCTTGAGACCTACATCATCTACCCTTTAATGTTATATATTTCATGCCCTATCTCTTTGTTCATATTTACCTCTCTAGCACTTTCTCTGTACTTCCATCCTTACTCAATGTTGCTTAGCTCCATTGCCTCTCCTCAGTCATCTTTTACATTACAATACATTGCTAAATTCTAGCTCTATAATCTACAGTTTCCATGAGGTTTCTGGGGCGGGAAAATGCTAATGATGGGATGACTGGGCTTTGTGGTCCTAATTTAGTATGATTCTGTGTACCGTCATTCAATCAGGTACAGGTAGTCCACCAGTTATAGTCCCTCCATTGGCTACAACTACTTCCAGCAGATGCAATCACTTCACGAGGTACATTTACTCCTATCAGGTACAACGTGCAATTAGGTATAGTTACTCAAGCATATATAGAGTCCCACCAGGACAGTTTACTCCATTTGTTACAGGCACCTCCCTCAGAAGAGTCATTCCACCATTTAGATTACTGTGAATCAGTACAGTCACTTCCTGAGGTACAAAATACCTTACCAGGCACAATCACACAATCAAAGTGAATCAAAAGTGAAGACAATAGTAAGTCAGGAGGTGAACGGGTGGTATGAGACGGGCAAAGAGAGAAGGAGAGACCGAGAGCCGGAAGTCAAGAGAGTAAGGGGAGAGACAAAGAAGAACAATAATCAAGGGAGTTACAAGAAAGAGAAATAAACAAGAAAAATAGTAATAGATCAAAGACTGGTAATGTGTGTGAGATAGATAGATAGATAAATAGATAGATAGATAGATAGATACTCAAGGAGCACGAAGGGAATAGATACCCAAGGGGCCACGAAAGAGAGAGAGAGACTGCCAGGGCGGAGGGAGAGTCAAAGTGAGAGACAGAAATCCAGATATTCAAAAGCAGAGAGACTGTAAGAATGCAGGGCCGATCATTAATAGGGAGAGATATCCAGGAGTTATGGGTTGTTAAAGAGGGAGCATTAAAGACAGAGAGGTAGGATAAACAAGTGGAAATTTGCTAGAGTGGAGGGCAGTAAAGGGGACAAACTGTGTCAGAGAAAAACTGTGCTTAGGCGGAGGAATGGAAAGAGAAAGAGTGATAGAGTAACAATAGTCTACTGATATTCAACAAATGAGGACAGACATAGCAAGCTAGAATAACATAGGGTAAGAGAAACAGAGAAATGGGCCATAAAAGAGGAACAATTAAGCACATAAACAATCGGAGTGTAAGGTCTATTAAGCACAGAGAAAGAGCCACAGAGGAGAAATAGCCAAGAGGCCAAAGAAGGAAACAGACAGAGAGGACGGATGGTAAAAAATAAAGAGACATAGAATGAGGGAGACAAAAAGAATGGGACAATGAGAGAAACATACATATATGGAGGATAGGGAGAGCAACAGAGAAGCAAAGAGGATGGACAGAAAAGATAAATATAGAGAAAGAGATAGAAAAAAAGAAACAGACAAAGAGTCAGTCGAAGAGAGAGACAAGTCAAGGGGAAAGAAAGTGTAAAAATAAAATGAGGCACTAATGTAGAATGTATAGGCAAAGATTGGGAGAGAGTTCGAGACAGGAAGGGAAATGAGGAGAGAGAGGGAGGAGAGGAAGCCCATATGAAAGAAAGTTTGAAGTAGAGAAGAGAGGTAGAGGCTAAGGAGTTGGAGAAATGCACACTAGTGGAGAGATATTGCACAAAATAATGGGGTGTGAACGAATGAGGCACACAATACATACGTTGTAATTGGTATTGCGATGTGATATCAAGAACTGCCTGTAAACAACCTTAAACTGCAAAATAACCACAAGCCGAGCTAGGCAGTGTCCAGCAATTTACAGTACTACTTGCCAATCATGTTCACATGTCTTTGATGTTGGCAGGGGACTATCTGCCTCGTTTCCATCTAATGGCTTGCCTGATTCAACTCGCTGCATGACAATATAACGGCAGGTGAAACAGGTCAGCAAAGCATGATTAGGTAGTTCAGTGACTTAAGTTCTTGCTCTTGAAGTCTGTAGGTTACAAGTCTGACTCTTTGAAAGATTGATTTAGCATTTCATCTTTCCACTTTCAATATTAGGAATGCCAATGAATTGAGTAATACCAGATTTTACAGCACTAGAAAAGGACAAATGATTTATCATGATGTTAGGCCCTTTGGTGTCTTGAATTCTCAAATTATTTCTTATTGATTTTTACCCAGACAGCTACTAAAGTGAGTGACACCTGTGTTTTCAATCTAAACACAAAAGGTTTACCAATGCTAAGCTTTAGCATGTATGTTTAATGCCGCGATGAGCCAAGCTTCAATTATTGAGTGGTCAAATTTGACCACATATTCTAGCTTTGTTAATGAATGTGTTTAAGGAGGTGGTTACAAGTTAGTTACTTTACTTTAATTAATTCTGCAAGAGGAACACCTGCACCTGTGTTTCTCTTTGTTTCTCCTCACGTTGATTAACCATCATTACGTAACCCATACAACTTCTAGTTCTTCTCAAAATACTCCAAACTGTGGTTTATCCATGGTTAGACATACATGTGTTATGCTTTTCCAGACACTGCAGCCGTGGTGCAAATTCCTATGCAATCTCACAGATTTCTTGGATTTACATATACATTCCTAGCTATTTCAACTTATTTTTTAATTTAACATTTAGATAGAATACATTTGCCATTTTTTATATGCCTTGCTCCAGAGTAGATAAAGCTGGCATAATTGCCCATCATATGATTTAAAACCCTCTCCAGATCACCTTCAGTGGTGAAGTTAGCAATTGGAGTTGTTTTTAAATAGAGTGGTTCCTTATTTTATGGACCTTTGTACATTTAATTCAATTGCAAACACTGTATCTGTGATAAATGCTACTTTTCTAATTCATTACAAATATAATGCTTCTAATTCATTAGTCATGTCCCTGTTGTTAATTTAATCAATTTGTTCCTTTGCTTGCAATATTTGTACTTTTATGCCACTATATAATTGGCAAAACATCTCAGGAAATGGGGACTTTCTAAAAGGGCAGGAGGTTGAAGGAGGAGTCTATGAGCTGAATGTATCTTCCCCTGCTTGTCTAATAGTGGGCTACATTCTTCACAATACAGCACTAGGCCATTCTTTTAAACTTTTTGTAGCATATTTGATTGCAATATTTATACAAAAAACATAAAATTCTGATTTAAAGCTATATGTGCATTTTATCACATTGACCATTTGTCCAGGGCTGTCAATATTTATGCATGCTAGTAAGATAATATTAAAAGATATTTAAAGAATTGTAACATTTGTCTTTGAACATTGCACTCTGAAATGAAATCATGCAAGTCTTCCATAACTAAACTTTTATTTCATCAAGATAACCCCTTTCAATCACAGCTAAAGTACTCTTAAGATCTGAGTAATGAAGGCAATGGGGAAATAGGAAACACATAGGGCCTGATTACGAATTTGGCTGTGTGGCAGCGGGTCGCCTGGCCAGCGACCCACTGCCACACCGCCAATCCCGTACTTAGACCGCTCGCCAGTTTCCGACTGGAATCCAGGTTGGGCGTTCCTGCTTTGGCGGTCCTACGGCGGTGCCATGCTAAAGCTCATATGTGAGCCTTTGCAAGGCATCGCCTTGGGACCACCAAAGCGCGTTCCTGCACAGCATGGACTGTGAAATTCATGCTGTGCAGGAAGGGGGGTACATGCAGACAGGTGGGCACAACATGTGCCCCCCGGCTAGCATCCCCTGAGGCAACAGGGGACCCTCTAGGGTCCCCTTAGTTTCCTCACCACCACACTTTTCATGGCAGGCTCCACACCATGAAAACTGTGGTGGTGAGGAAACTTGTAATATGCTTGGCGGTGCCACAGAGGCACCTCCAGCATATTGTGGGCCACAAACAACTGCAAGACCGCCAGGGATTGCGGATCCCTGGCGGTAGCAGCGGTCCATGGCTGTCTGACCACTCATCTTGGAATAAGGTGGTCAGACTGCTGGTGTGGCGGTAGCTGCACCACCACTGTGGGTTTGGTGGTCCATCAGACCACCAAACTCATGATTAGGCTCATAGTTTAGGATTTTAACCTGTTTTTATGGGAAAACAAGGATTTTCTTGCCTGCATTTATTTTTAAATAGAGATAAAAATTGAAAAGATGTCATTTTTGACTGATTCTAAATGCTGACAGGGAAGGAAGCTAAAAAAAGAGTGGAGCATTTCCTACTGAGATATAACCAGCTGTGGATGTGCACAAAGATTATACTAAAATGCGCATGTTTTCATGTGAGCGAATGGCTTTATGGGTAGCATTGAAACCTGCCAAACATTTAACTGTGAGTGTATATTTATTGGGTAAATAAATGTGCAAATATACTTATTTCAACTTAATTAAAAAATAATAATAATATGGATTAACACAGATAAAATTAGCAAAAAATAAATATTGCTAAATAAATACGGAATTGTTAAAAATATAAATACCATTAAACCTGGAGCCCTATTTCCAACCTTAGTAAGCATCAATGCTGTTTATTTTTCAAGTATTGCATATTATTTACTAACTAGCCCTACATGTCTAATGGGCTTGTTCTCAGGGTGTTGAAGAATGGCCTATGTAACTTTTTGTAGCATTTTAAATAGATTTCCCAAAATTCTTATGAAATTATTTCAGGCAACAACTCTTCTAGTAGGTTCCCAGCTGTTTTGCCCTTTATTATCTGTTTTTTTCTATGTAAAAGGATGGATAATATTCTAGGGAGAATATTGGATTTCTTCTACTATAGTCTCTTGCTTGTGTCTGTTTCAACCAAAATGAAAGATGTGACTAAAATTCTATCCTTGTTCATTCTTCAACGGGCGACCATTTTTCCAAAACATTTCTGGCAATTGGTTGCTGTTTAATATCTTTGTTCTTCATACACATTATATTATTTTTTATTACTTATAGTTTTTCTGCTGTTTGGACTAATGTTATTTCCTGGATTTGATTAGCTCTGACTTAAAGCATATTCTGATCCATCCATGGACTATGAACACTTGGTATTGTATTTAACATTTAAGTTTATTAAGACAATTTGTCCACATAAACATTACACACATTGTAAAGCAATATTATATGCCAGGATCATCATAAAATCAATATATCTATTATAAATGACAGTTATTGTAAGATAAAGTTGTATGAAGCAATCATCACAGACTATGCATTCTTTTCAGACAAGCATTGATATAGTTCCCAACACTGTAACTCAGAGGGTATCACACGAATATAAAGCCTTCTGCTACAGTATGGATTTTGCTCTCAATTATAACATTTCTAAGATAGTTCTTATGTTTGGTTCAAAAAGATGGGCAAAGGAGTAACAATGAGCCAGTATATCAAGTCTTTTAAAGCTGCAAACACATTGTATTCTTCCCACTAATTGCAATAAATGCAGCTCAACGTTAGTAGGTAAATAAGTAGGATTAACTATATTATACGCATTAGCCTTATTCTACATAACCTAGGACAAAAGTAAACAAGATGCAGACAGAGAGTTTCAACTTGCTTTTCACCTCACACAGGATTTTCAAAGAATTCTTCCCAGCTGTAGATATTTTGTCAGCATCAAACAACATTGAAGTAAAATTTCCTTTAAAGCCCTATTTCCTAAGTGTTCCACACCTAGCATACTTTCCTTATTTTAATTAACAATGCCAAATTTACTTAACATTTTTCTAAGATGCGCTTTCATTCTCATATTCAATGGTTTCTCAGATTTAATTAAATCTTTAAGACAATATCGGACTGTAGTGTGTGTTTCAGCCTTTAATATTCCCATTATAAAGTTGATACCTAAAATGGTCATCAATACTGTTAAGTGAATGAAGTCCCATTTCTAATTGTAACTCTACAATGAGGACCGACATAGGCATAGAAAGTAATTTCTTAAGCAGCTTCTCTTTAATGCTGTATAAGAAATATAAAAATATGGGGACAATCTTTTGTAAATAAATGTTTAGGCCAGCTTGAGTTAGTACCCATACAATCAAATACATTGATACAAGCCTCTGCAGTTCCAATTGTGTTTTTAATTAGCATTGCAAGGTGGCCATTTCATTTGAGTGAATATTCAAGAATGACTCAAAAGCATTTGTAACCTTTAACTTTGATAAGAGTGTCATTACTTAATTTCTATACATAGCTTACATTATTATCCCTAAACAATACAACATGTGTTTTAGCTACACTTATGATTAATTTATTTGAAATGCAATATGCATTCAATGTGTCCAGTTGTTGCTGAAGTCCCACAGCTGTGCAAACCATGACAACTAAATTGTCGGCTTATAATAATAGTTTCACTCAGTATTCATCTACTTTTGGGGACTTCCATTGCTTAGTTCTTAAAAATTGGTTTCTGTGTTAAAACCTATCAAAGGAGAGGAACGATCCCCTGTATAAGTAATTATGTTGAAAAGCAGAAGATGAATTTGAATCCAAAATAACAGATCCACATTGATGACAAAATTGGGGACACTGTCAGTGCCTGTATCTCTAGTCTTATAGTTTTAATTAGGTCAACAATTCTGTAGTAATCTTTTCAACAATCTCAGGTGATATAATAAACAATTCCACATTCCCCGTACCCTTGTTTTCCACCTGTTATAGTTCTGCTATATAATTCCTTTGTTACTGTTCACAAATTTCTATGATACCTTACAATTCCTTACAATTCCCTCATCAAAAAGCCAGAAGTAACCACTTACCAAAAGGAGACACCCTTGTACTGTTTAACTACTGCATACATGTTGTTCTGTGCCTTAAAAATAGCCTAATTCGTTTTGGTTTTAAGTAAATTCTCATAATCAAACTGAAAATCTTTGTGGGCTGGTATCAGCACAGACTCTGGTGAACAAAAATATAGGGGCATATGTACAAGCCCCTATCGCCACGGGAACGTCACTTTTTGTGACGTTCCCGTGGCGATAGGGGCCTTGCCTTATGTACAAGGCAGCGTTAAGCCACTTAACATGGCTTAACGCTGCCTTGTACATAAGGCACCCTTTCACGCTATGTTTAGCGTGAAAGGGGCGTGCAGTGGGTGTTGTGGTGGGCGTTCCACCGCAACACCCATTGTATTTGACGCTGCCCCCTATGTACAAGGGTGGGGTACATAGGAGGCAGCGCCAAAATTAAGACCAGGAAAATCCTGGTCTTAAGTTGGCGAAACAAGGAGAAATGCATTATTTCTCCTCGTTTTTGCTTTTTCCATGTGTGCTGCCTTATGCAGCACACATGGAAAAAGCAAAATGCCATGGTTTGTTTATGTACAGGAAGGTGCTCCTTCCTGTACATAAACAAACCTTTTTAAAAAATGCCATTTTGTAACTTTCATGTGTGCTGCATGAAGCAGCACACATGAAAGTTACAAAATGGCATTTTAGGATTGTTTATGTGACGGAAGGGACACCTTCCTACACAGAACCAATCCTCCCCTGCACACAGACACCCTTGCACTCTGGTGCAAGGGTGCCTGCGTTGGCGCTAAGTTGTTAAACTTAGCGCTATCGCAGGTGGAAACGCAAGGCTGCACCACATTCTTGTAAATATGGTGCAGCCTTGCGTTTCCGAAGTGGCGGAGCGTGTCGTTAAGCCCAGGAGGCTAACGACATGTTCTGCCACTTCATTGTACATATCCCCCATAGTTTCCGAAACACTTCCTAAGAAAGCATTTAGCTATTTTGCAGTCTTTATACTTTCCTTTTTCATTTCAATCTTTCACAGGTCTTTCATGCGGTTAATCCATGCTGATAATAAGTTTATAGAGCAAATAAATGAGAAAGTTAGTAACTGATACTTCATTTAGCTCTTTAAAATAGCTAATATTATTTAGAATAGAGACTTCAAGTGTTTCATGTTTTTAAGATTACACCAAAGAGGATCAGTAATTGAAGAATTGCCTTCATTACTTTACCTATCAACTGGATATCCTTCTTTGCTCTGTCAGGTGTGAACTATATCTCTACAATGGTCTTTGTTACTGATCCTACATAAACCTACAAAATCTTTGCCTTATTAGGAGCCACAACAATATTTGGCCATTGATCCTTAATATTAGGAATAAAAAAACAAATAATAATATCATATGTTAGTCCAAAACACATGCAATCCTACGCCTTCATAGAGATTCACAGTTTGGGAATTAAAATAATTCAGGAAAGGATGGAAGTGCACAAACAGTACTAAACTTCACTAGCTTAAAGACTTTAGCAACTTCATCATGACTTTTGCCGAGCAAACAATGCTCCATTAGGTAGTAGTTCTATTTCGAGGAACTTTATTGATGCTTCTGCATGTCCAAAAGTAAATACTTGCACTTTGGAGTCTAAAAATATTAGTCCAGTCTGTTCTTAAATACCTTTAGTTAGAATAAACATTTATAAGATACACTGGACAATCATAAAATTATAAAATGTATTCAGGTATCCTGAGTAGCTTATCACCTCACCTGATACATATTCTATAGGCTAACACATTTCAAAAGTCACATTAATAACCCCAGAAAAAGCATGACAATCAAATATATGCTAATAAATTCATGGATACATTTAAAGAAATTGATTCCAATAATTAAAAAACAATATCATGGCACAAATGAACAGAAATTCAACTTTTATCATATCCTACACCGTTAATAATGTTTTAGGCCTGCCTTACCATCCAGTAAAAATGGGGAAAATATGATTATTCCTGGCCGATCAAGTCCTGTACATTAGTCTCAAACTGTAGACATCTAACCATTTTTAATAGAGGGAATTCTCTTGCTTCCATCTTTATATCCATAGTACTGACATGTATGTTAAGAAAGATCCCAACAATATCATTTGGCCCCACAAATATTTAATTGTACATTAATTGAATTAGTAAACATCAGCTACTCATCAAATGTGCAAAGGACAAGGTCCCCAAGCAAAGTGACTTTCATTTAATTAAGGGAATCTCCACATGCTCCAATGTATTCCTGCTGGAGAATATTTCAAATAACATAGCAACTACAATTAAAATTCTAGGTGTTGTTATGTAACAATTAAAAGAATATGTGATGAATTGCAGCTAAAGCTATGCATGATGGAAGATGTGAGTATATTTATAATTCACTAAAAAACATAGGTTTTAGGACGTTATAGTTAGAAATTAGCATTTAAAAAACCTTAGAAATTCACTAAAAAACATAGGTTTCAGGCACGTTATAGTTAGAAATTAGCATTTAAAAAACCTTAGAAATTCACTGAAAAAACCATAGGTTTCAGGGACGTTATAGTTAGTTGGACATTTCACTCGTACAAAACCAGAGAAATTCGGCCGTTGTAGTTAGTAGAGCTAACTATAACTCGCGCCACCGCAATGCACTGCTGATGACGTCACATATTACATCACTCATGACATGGTCAGTGACATCACTGATGACATCACTGATGACATCTCAAATGACATCACTGATGACATCATCCAGTGATGTTTTGTGTTTCTTTAAAGTTTAAATATGTTTTATATATATATATGCCAAGGTGTATAGAAGAATGAGTGGGTGTATAAGTGTCTGAATGGATGATTTAGCAGGTGCGTGACTGATTGTATAAGTGACTGATTAAGCGTATCTTATTGTATGCATGGGTTAGTGAGTAAAGTGTGTAAATGTCTGTATCAGTCTGTCAGTTGGTGTATAAGCGGCTGCATGGGTTGGTGAGTAGCTACATGACTGTCTATATGGGTTATTGATTGGTTGTCTGAGTATCTGTATGGGTGCCTGAGTGTCTGTGTGAGTGGGTGGGGGGTGGGTGACTGTGCATAGATGTGTGAGTGGCTGATTCACTGGGTGTATGGGTTCAAGAGTGCATCTGTGATGGACTGTATGGGTAGGTGAGTGTGTGTATGGGTATGTTGGTGAGTGAATGGGTGTCTCAGTGGTATATGTGTGAGTAACTACATATGTAAAAGGCAGTATATATTAGTGTTGGAGTATATAAATGACTATATGTGAGAGTGAGTGATTGTGAGAGTGGCTCTATGGATGAGTGTGTGCTTGTATCAGTGATTGTACAAGAGACTAAGTATGTGTTAGTATTTGTATAAATAAGTGAGGTGGTCTGTGTATAACTGTATAGGTGAGTAAATGGGTGTGATTGATTCTTTGCATGACTGAGTAGGTGTGTGAGTAGGTCTATGGATGAGTGGCGGTGTCTCAGTGTATGTATAGGTGTATGAGTGCATATGATAGTGCTGTATTGATGAGTGACTGCATGTATGAGTTACTGTGTGGGTGAATGAGTGGATGTGTGTGTAGACCTAGGAATCAGTGAGTGCGTATGTACTCACTGGTATTGGTGTGTCTATGGTTTCGAAAATGGTAGTCTGTATTTTAGAGTGGATGTATCAAAGGTTATATTAGGGTGTGAGGAGGTGCATCAGATTATCACATGGATGATGTCATCAGTGATGTCATCAGTGATGTCATTTGAGATGTCATCAGTGATGTCACTGACCATGTCATGAGTGATGTAATATGTGACATCATCAGCAGTGCATTGCGGGGGCGCGAGTTATAGTTAGCTCTACTTACTATAACGGCCGAATTTCTCTGGTTTTGTACGAGTGAAATGTCCATCTATAACGTCCCTTAAACCTATGGTTTTTTCAGTGAATTTCTAAGGTTTTTTAAATGCTAATTTCTAACTATAACGTGCCTGAAACCTATGTTTTTTGCAGTGAATATATATATATATGTATATATATCTCACACACTTCTCTCCGATCTCGAAAAGAATGTCCAGGACACCCAGGGATGCTTTCATCGATTTATTAGGCAAGATCGCACCTCACCAACGCGTTTCGTCTTACAACTTTCTCACGGTATGGTTTGAGCCTCCATACTGCCAAATTTACATACAGCGTCAATGACAGTGAGGAAGGACAGTATTACATGCATACTCTTATCACCCTCTTTCATGAGCGCCATCTTTAAACATTTCATGTTTGGCTAATTCATGATTCACGTAAGTTTAAGCACATATTAATTCATATAATCTTACAGCTCATCATATATAAATCATAATTTCACATATCAATCATAATCATTTCTCTTATGTGCACGGGTTAAAAAAATCAGCAAAAAACTATTTTCGAATTTTATTTGTGGATATGCATTCAATATTGTATCGCTGTACAATACATATTGTTTATAAACACAATCCCGTAAATATTTACAGCCAGCGTGTTAAACTTTTGTAGCAGTTTCGGTCATATATAGAGGATCCTGCCCATGTGGGCATACAACCAAATTCTTCACATTCAGCTAGATCTATGCACCACCAATACAATCAAGCCCTAGTGGGCAATTCCGAATATTGGAACATTTAGGTTACCCATCCAGCCCAAGTGGGCAAATCAAATGAGTTCCTAGACCATTTCTCCTCCAACATGAAACTGCCAGCACGCTGTTATAATGATTATCCTGTTAGCGATGCTACTACTTCCTGCCTCGTTGCATAATATTCCTATGCATGTAAAAAAAGGATAGAAAGAAAAACATTACTAATAAACCTATTTATCTAAAACCACTTCAACAATAACTATATTGTTAAAAATCATTTGAGTTCTGTTCCATACATTAAAAAAACAGACTATACTCTGGAGGTCAATTTTCAAATTCAGGCTGTTTACAAATGTATCGCCATCTCTTCACTAGAATTCATACCTGAGGGGGTTAATGTGTTGAAATCAATGATAAATCTTGATTCCATTCTTCTTAACTGGCGCTCCCTGTCGCCCCCTCTCTCTTGTAGTGCAATCGCATTTAACACCACAAATGATAACAGTTTCTTATTTTGGTTATGCATTGTGTAAAAATGTCGTGCAACTGGATATTGCACGTCATTATGCTTGAGCGCAAAGCGTGTGCTAACAGTACAGATTGCACAAAATTGAAAATCCCTAATACTGAGAGAGAATTTCCAATCAAGGGGAACTTTACATGTGAAACTGATTATTGCGTCTATTGTTTGATTTGCCCTTGTGGCAAATTCTACATAGGCAGCACTATCCATCGGGTAAAGAAAAGAATACTAGAACACCTAAGAGCAATCAAGCATAATGACGTGCAATATCCAGTTGCACGACATTTTTACACAATGCATAACCAAAATGAGAAACTGTTATCATTTGTGGTGTTAAATGCGATTGCACTACAAGAGAGAGGGGGCGACAGGGAGCGCCAGTTAAGAAGAAAGGAATTAAGATTTATCATTGATTTCGACACATGAACCCCCTCAGGTTTGAATTCTAGTGAAGAGATGGCGGTACATTTGTAAACAGCCTGAATGAGAAAATTGACCTTCAGAGTATAGTCTGTTTTTTTAATGTATGGAACAGAACTCAAATGTTTTTCAACAATATAGTTATTGTTGAAGTGGTTTTAGATAAATAGGTTTATTAGTAATGTTTTTCTTTCCATCCTATTTTTACATACATAGGAATATTATGCAACGAGGCAGGAAGTATTAGCATCGCTAACAGGATAATCATTATAACATCGTGCTGGCAGTTTCATGTTGGAGGAGAAATGGTCTAGGAACTCATTTGATTTGCCCACTTGGGCTGGATGGGTAACCTAAATGTTCCAATATTCGGAATTGCCCACTAGGGTTTGATTGTATTGGTGGTGCATAGATCTAACTGAATGTGAAGAATTTGGTTGTATGCCCACATGGGCAGGATCCTCTATATATGACCGAAACTGCTACAAAAGTTTAACACGCTGGCTGTAAAAAATTACGGGATTGTGTTTATAAACAATATGTATTGTACAGCGATGCTATATTGAATGCATATCCACAAATGAAATTAGAAAATAGTTTTTTGCTGATTTTTTGAACCCGTGCACATAAGAGAAATGATTATGATTGATATGTGAATTTATGATTCATATATGATGAGCTGTAAGATTATATGAATGAATATGTGCTTAAACTTACGTGAATCATGAATTAGCCAAACAGGAAATGTTTAAAGATGGCGCTCATGAAAGAGGGTGATAAGAGTATGCATATAATACTGCTGGCAATACAGAGAAAACACACCACTCTGCCCAAAGTTAGCTTAATCTGTGCTGGTAAGTCACCGGTAAGGAAAGCTCGATCCTACAAACAAAATGTCCTCCCAAATGTAATACACACAAGTAAATTGGAAAAATACATATATTTATTAATATTATTTAATCAATACAGTACAAAAGACATACAAATCAATGTCACAAAAGTCAATATCAGTTTACATCATGAGTCACACACACTCATTCTATCAACCTACCACACAACCACATACTCAAGCATTCTCAAACATCCTGTCAAGTAACAATTCATTGGATCACAATAGCAATCTTCAAGTGATGTCAAGAGACTTCCCCAAAATATATTAGCAAATATGCAATGTCAATATAACATGGACAGTTTTGCAAGAGGGATACACAATCCTCAACTTTTCGCACAGTTCAAGATTACAGTTTCTTTTCCAGGAGGGAAATTGATATGGGGGAGACACGGGGGCTCCAGCGCCGACGCGCGTTTCGGTGTCTAACCCGGATCTGGGTCACACCTTCATCAGGACGAAGCACGACAGTGTGGGACTCATGAAGGAAGATACCTAAAAGAACAACAAAGATATATATGCAAATACAGACACTAAGTTAAGATAAAACTTTAAAAGGGGTGTCGATATATAATTCATCCCCTTTGCTGTATCACATTCAATGGGAGGCAAAGTTTGTAATGACCGAGACAATAATATTTGCTATTTAGTAAAGAGTATAGATACTAGGAGGGGTGTGCACAGAGATGGAGTACAGCTAAGAAAGGAAGGTGACGAAAGATGAACCAAGATGTGGTAAGGTGTGCTGAGGATCATCAGCAATAGCCCAACTCCCACACGTGTGAGAGAAAGAAAATTATGTGAACCCCATTGTGCACATTAGCAACGGAACAGTGCCATAAATAACCAATAAAAGATAAAGTGAGACTGAAATATGTATCAAGTATGATGATCAATACCTGAAGATTAACATCAGAACTGGTCGCAGAATGAGAACAAAGATTACCACAACAATAGAGAGCACCCAGGGATGACCTGCAAATAAAAAAGTTTATGCACTTGAGTACTGATGGAGCCAATATATAACGAGACCGAGCTGGCAAATACTTAAAGGTGGACCGGCTTACCCGATATGGTCGAAGATTGGGCAGGCCGATACGAACTCATTGGTTATTCCATGAGAGAGAAGCAAGATTGGCGACATGAACGATTCTCAGAGCCAATGTATAAAGGCCAAATTTAGAGAGAGGTCGCCATGAGGGCAGACAATGTTGTTAGGCTATCGCAAGGTCTCATCAGATGCTTGGAAGCCTGGTAAATAACAAAAAACAAAAAAAAAAAGACCCATATATAAAAACAAACGCTGTGTCTAAATGAAGACTAAGCAACCACGTAAAAGAACATACAAAAGCATACAGAAAAGAGAAAGGGACTAGACGTGAGTGGATAAATAGGGGAACACTCGGGCTGAAAATGTCGAGTTAGCGTTTATCTGGCTAAATGGTATATAGCGCGTAGGGCATAATTTCAAAGAGGGATATATGAACTGATTGGTCCTGAAACGTGCCATCAGTAAAACGAGTGTCTGTGAGCAACGCATTAAGGACAGACATTCGTAACAAATAAACAAATAAACATTCTGAGGGCAGCAGGTTTCGGCCTCAAAAGAACATATCAAAAATAACAAGCGACATAGAGGTTAGAAAATGACAAAAAAGTGTATAATAAATAAACACCCGAGACCACTAAGACTAAGGTGTCACGAGGCAAAAAAAGATAAGAACACAGCCAATAAGGCGAAGAACCAGACTCCTCGGCTTGGTAAAAAGCAAAAATCAGAACCGCAGCGCGCTTACCTCAAGCAAATCTCTCGCGCTGAGTGCAAAAGCCAAGGTCCAGAGGGCGTATAGGTCCTCCCGCCAGTGATGACCGGCGGCTTAGAATGCTCGGACGAGAACAGATGGAAGTTTAAATGCGCAAAACCGCGCGAAAAAGACGGACCCGGAGGGGGCGTGATAGAGGGAGGCGTCCTACTCAACAGGTGAAAAACATAGAAATGGGACTACAAAATCGGCTGAGGAACTGAAAGGATGGGCGCCATATTGGAGAAGAAAAGTACAGAACAAATGACAAACCAAACTGGCCTAGGGGGGCAGAAGGGGTGGACCTAGGGACTGGAGTCTGCTGGGCCAATTCATAAAACGAGTGTACCAAATGCAAACAAAAAAGAAGAAATAACCCATCAGTACGAAACGCCTTGATGGACGGAAGTCAATGGAGTCATAGATGAGTCCAAATATAAAATATGGGCTCAGCGAAAAAAAAGGCAAGGTGAACGGGGGTGGGACATGGGTCCAAGAGTCATAAACAAACGGTGGGAAGGCATGATGGGTGGCCTGCAAAGAGGCCCAGAAGGTGCCCGGGTCAGGACTAACCAGGGAGCCCTGACTGGCTAAAGGTCACGTAGCAAACTAGTAAAGTGGTAAAAACGGAAGAGATCCAAAAGGGGTAACAGACAACGACCATGGACCTGTAGGTCCACTGTGATAACACTCGGGGAGGAGAACTCCTGGAAAAATGGGGCTAAAAAATCCAGCAGGAGGGGATAGAGGCAGGGCTCAAAGTAGGAGATGGTACTCGGAGAGATTATAACATAGCATTCTCCCATGGTAGATTTTCATTGAGTCCCTTTTCTTTTCTTTTGAGGGTGAAAATCCAAAAGACTTCTCTCTTCTTGCGTATGGCAGTGATGTCTCTACCTTCTTGTAGTTGGACTTTCTCCAGAATAGACCATTTAAGGTCACTTTCAACATGGGCTGCCTCGATCCAGTGACTGACCAGGGGGGCAGAACGCTTCATGAGCCTGATGTTGGACTTGTGTTTGCCAATTCTTAATCTGCATTCCCTGCTGGTTTCACCAACATAGGCCAAGTTGCAGGGACATAGGATGATATACACGATGTTTGACGTGCGGCAGTTGGTCATTTCCGAAAGAAAGACCGTCCGGTTGTTTATTCAGATGTTGTCACTAACAATGGCATTGGAGCAGGCTTGGCATGATCCACATCAGTGGTTGCCTTTGATGGGCTCACCTCCAGTGATGGATTTCTGACAAAAAGAATCACGTTCCCAGTTTTTCGCTCTAACGAGGAAGTTGCTAAGATTTTTATTCCTCTTAAAGGCGAAGAGAGGTCTTGGAAGTTTATGTTCATCTTCGCCAATGTTGAGGAGATGCCATTGTGAATTTATGACCTGGCGTACCTTGTGATCAAAGTTAGAGTGCTTGGTGACACATACAAGTTGGTCAGTTTTCTCTGAGTTTTTGGGCAAGAACTAAGCCTGGGCGTAGTTCGCGAAGTAGCGCTACGCGAAGCTACGCAAAGTGCAGTTCGCACTACGCGAGCTACGTGTAGCACTACGCGAACTGCGTAGTGCACTGTTCGCAATGATTGCACAGTGCCGGATGCTTGTCCGCACTGTGCAATCATTGAAAACGGCATCTTGCACAGTGCGAGCTGTCTTTTACTGCCGCTCGAGTAGATTTTTACTCGAGCGGCAGCTTTCTCAACGCGGACTGGTAGTTTCTCATCGCGAGCGGTCGCGAGCATACGCGACCACTCGCAATGAGAAACCTGACCTCCCGCGTTGAGAATCTCGCCGGGAGGTTTATTTTCACGCTCGCGATCAACAACTTGATGTTGCTGATCGCGAACAAGGAAAAAGTCTCGCCGGGATGTCATTTTGCTTGCTCGCGGTCACCAACTTGACGTTGAGGACCGCGAGCAAGCAAAAAATGACCGCTGCACTACGCTGCGCTACGCTACGCGTGTTTGCACTGTGCTACGTGCAATTCGCGTTGTGCGAAGTAGCGCAAACTTCGCAAACTACGCGAGCGTAGCGTAGTGCTTTGCCCAGGGTTAGCAAGAACATGGCTTCTCGGTTGTAATACCTAGCTCTTTTCAAGGCATCTTTAATCAGTCTGGCAGGGTATCCTCTTATCAAAAGCTTCTGCCTCAGGATTTCCGCTTGTTTGAGGAAATCACCCAAGTTGGTAGAGTTTCTTCGAATGCGAAGGAACTGGCTAAAGGGTATACCCTCCTTTTGGCATCGGGGATGGAAACTGCCGAATTGTAATAAGGTGTTTCTAGCCATCGGCTTGGTGTACAGCGTGACCTGGAGATGAGCATTGCAGTGCTCAACCCATACATCTAAAAATTCCAACTTGATATTGCTGGAATGAGCGGTAAATTTTAGATTGGGATCAGCTGCATTGATCCAGTGAGTAAACTCATCTAGGGTCTCCTGGTTGCCCTGCCAGATGAAAAAGATGTTGTCGATATATCGCGACCACACTCGGACGTTCTCAAAGAACGGAGCCATTTCGTTGTATATGTTTCGTGTCTCGAAATCCCCCATGTATAGACAAGCTATACTTGGGGCACAGGTGGCGCCCATACTCATACCCTGAACTTGTTGGTAATAGCTTCCATTGAATTCAAATAATTCTCGCCAAGCACGATTTCCAAACACTGTAAGATGAAAGAAGAGTTGGTGATCGCAGGGTCCGATTCTAAAATTTCCCCGAGCACTTTAATGGCCTCTTTTTGGGGGATGTTAGTGTACAAGGACTCAAGGTCCATCGTAACCAATAATTCACAGTCCTTATTGTATGGGAGATTTTCAATCTTGGAAATAAAGTGGCCAGTGTCCCTCACGTATGAGGGCAACTTACATACTCGTGGTTTAAGGAAACTGTCGATGTATTTGGACAGAGGCTCTGTGGCGGCCCAGATGGTGGACAAAATAGGTCTCAGAGGTGGATTATCAACATTTTTATGGGTTTTGGGAACCCCATAAATAATGGGCATACGTGTGTATGAGGGAGTGAGGAACTCCGCCTCCTTGGTGCAGATGTGTCCATCTGCTACCGCAGTATTGACTATTCTGAGGATCCTATCTTTCAATTTGGGTTCGGGGTTAATCATGATTTTTTTGTAATGTCTGGTCACTCCAAGAAGGTTATTCATCTTTTCCACATACTGGGGGGTGTCAAAGATGACTATTCCACCACCCTTGTCGCAGGGTTTGATGGTGAGGTTCCTGTTGTTCTTAAGAGCCCGAAGGGCAGCGTTTTCCCCCCTGGAGATGTTAAATTGGGGTTTGGGAACGTACCTTACGACTTTTTGGATTTTGGTCAGTACACTTTTCTCAAAAATCTCTACTTCGGCCCCTAGTGTGTCAAGGCTAGGAGTAAATTCCGAAGGAGGTTTAAGGCCTGATAGGTTGTCTTGCATGTCGTTCATGGGTCTATTTTGAAAAAACTTTTTTCATCTGATTCTGCGAAAGAAAAGATGTAGGTCTTTCATCAGTTCAAATTTGTTGAGATTGATGGCAGGGACAAACGAGAGTCCCCTCGAGAGAAGGGCCTCCGCGTTGGGATCAATATTGTCCGAGGATAGGTTGAACACTGGGATGGACTTTATGTTCGCCAGTATTGCTGGTTGAGTGTCTGGATGTATTTTTGGGGTTGTATGCATGTAATACTGTCCTTCCTCACTGTCGTTGACACTGTATGTAAATTTGGCAGTATGGAGGCTCAAACCATACCGTGAGAAAGCCGCAAGGCGAGACGCGTTGGTGAGGTGCGATCTTGCCTAATACATTGATTAAAGCATCCCTGGGTGTCCTGGGCATTGTTTTCGAGATCGGAGAGAAGTGTGTGAGATATTAGGGTTACCGGAACCCGTCCAGGACCGCTGCAACAGAAGCTCCAGACTTCCAGGTTGAACGCGAGAGATATATATATATATGTATATATATATATACATATATATATGTATATATATATATATATATATATATATATATATATATATATATATATATATATATATATATATATATATATATATATATATATATATATATATATATATATATATGTATATATAGAAAGCCCAATTCAGGAACAACAGTGCTCTATTTCCAAATTCAAATGAAGCATGCTTTCAGCTCTTTTCCCTTACTCGTTTTGGCTCTAAGTGTGCCTTGATTACAGGTGACAAATGCAAAAAGGACAATTGATGGACAGAATGCAGAACAATGTCATTCATTCACCCCAGTACAGAGATCTGGGCCTAAATCCATCGTTTTTTTGCTCACCATGCCATTCCAGTTTGGACCCAGCCATATGCAAATCAGTCTTGACCCTGCGCCCAATGGGAACTGTCCAGCCCGAACTGCCAGGCCAGGTCCTCCCTGGACTGGAAACAAGCATCCTAGGAAGGGTTTCGGGCTTTCAGCGAACTGGGGTGGTGTGGTGAGCAAAAGAATGATGGATTTAACCCAGATCCTTGTGACTGGGGGTGAATGTTTGCATTGTCCAACATTCCATCCATCAATTGTTTATTTGCATATGTTGCCCTAAGTGGGAAGGGTATGTCCAGACGTGGGTCCCGTGCTCACTACACCACTGGATTCAAGCTAGCCTGGCTGATGAAGGGTGATGCCCTGAAACCGGTCCCAGGATGCTTGTTTCCGGTCTAGGGAGGACCTGGCTTGGCAGTTCGGGCTGGACTGTTCCCACAAGGAACAGGGTCAAGACTGATTTGCATATGGCTGGGTCCAAACTGGGGTGGTGTGGTGAGCAAAAGAATGATGGATTTAACCCAGATCCTTGTGACTGGGGGTGAATGTTTGCATTGTCAAACATTACATCCATCAATTGATTCTTTTGCATATGTTGCCCTAACTGGGAAGGGTATGTCCAGACGTGGGTCCTTTGCTCACTACACCACTGGATTCAAGCTAGCCTGGCTGATGAAGGGTGATGCCCTGAAACCGGTCCCAGGATGCTTGTTTCCAGTCTAGGGAGGACCTGGCTTGGCAGTTCGGGCAGGACTGTTCCCACAAGGAACAGGGTCATGACTGATTTGCATATGGCTTGGTCCAAACTGGGGTGGTGTGGTGAACAAAAGAATGATGGATTCAACCCAGATCCTTGTGACTGGGGGTGAATGTTTGCATTGTCCAACATTCCATCCATCAATTGTTTCTTTTGCATATGTTGCCCTAAGTGGGAAGGGTATGTCCAGACGCGGGTCCCTTGCTCACTACACCGCTGGATTCAAGCTAGCCTGGCTAATGAAGGGTGATGCCCTGAAACCGGTCCCAGGATGCTTGTTTCCGGTCCAGGGAGGACCTGGCTTGGCAGTTCGGGCTGGACTGTTCCCAAAAGGAACAGGGTCAAGACTGATTTGCATATGGCTGGGTCCAAACTGGGGTGGTGTGGTGAGCAAAAGAATGATGGATTTAACCCAGATCCTTGTGACTGGGGGTGAATGTTTGCATTGTCCAACATTCCATCCATCAATTGTTTCTTTTGCATATGTTGCCCTAAGTGGGAAGGGTATGTCCAGACGTGGGTCCCGTGCTCACTACACCACTGGATTCAAGCTAGCCTGGCTGATGAAGGGTGATGCCCTGAAACCGGTCCCAGGATGCTTGTTTCCAGTCTAGGGAGGACCTGGCTTGGCAGTTCGGGCTGTACTGTTCCCACAAGGAACAGGGTCAAGACTGATTTGCATATGGCTGGGTCCAAACTGGGGTGGTGTGGTGAGCAAAAGAATGATGGATTTAACCCAGATCCTTGTGACTGGGGGTGAATGTTTGCATTGTCCAACATTCCATCCATCAATTGTTTCTTTTGCAATTGATTACAGGTGAGGCTGCTTGCCTGTAAGGTGACTACGTGCTGATTTGTTCATTTCAGGATGTCACGTGACTCCCGTGGTTCAAAGGAATACATGTCCCAGAATGCAATGTAATTATAAAATGCTCATTGTCCACTGCAGTGTGTCTTCAAATAAAACATAATTTTTTTAACTAAAAACATCTCAGCAGGTGCATTCCAGTCAGATTCCATTGATTACAACCAACACGATTTACAAGAGGCAATGGTAGAAAAGAAACGGTAGTATGATTATCCTTCTTACCCCCCTTGGCATCGTCCACCCCCCGTAGTACATGGCTCCTAAGCCCCTCAACTGAGTTTGCATCTAGAGTGACGTACCTCGCGCCCCCATACCAATTCATATGGTTTGCAATACAGCAGTATCTTCCTCTTCCATCTCTAGATGGTAGAAACTCAGCCATGGCTGCCAGATTTTTCTAAACTTTCGTGGGCATCCCCGTGCTTTGTACACCGTCTTTTCGGCTCCCATATACATATCCATGCCAGTGCACCACTCTTTCAGGGTGGGAGTTTCTGGTCTCCCCCAATATTTAGCTATGTCGCGTTTTGCTACTACGAGGCCTAGGTTCCAGAGCAGGAGTTGATACCTTGGAATATCAACATCCATATGTATGCCTAACAGAATATATTTAGGGTCTATCTGGATGTGTGTATGGAGTATATTATTTAGTCACGAATTTGCTAGCAGTCCCATAAATTGTGGATGAAAGAACCATGCTCCGTTGTGCAGCGCAGACACTCTGGTGTCTCCGCCTGGCCCATCGCATGCAGTTTTGCCCTGTCATAGTATACCCTATGAAGAATTTTATACTGGACCAGTCGTAGCCTAAGCTTAATTGCCACCTCCCTCGGGTGCATTAGTGCCGTCTCCCAATCAATGTCTTCTAATGTGCCCACGAGGTCCTCTCACTTATCCCGAAACGTGAGTAGGTTATCCGGCGCATTGTTTATTAGGGTTTTATACGTCCAGGAGACTGCTTTCTCTGGTATCCCCTCCTGGAGCAGCCGCCCTTCCAACTGAGCATATTCCGGGAGATCAGTGATGTCATATCTGCGCGCCTGCCAAGCATGTCTGAGTTGAATATATTTATAGTGCTGCGTGTCCGTCAGGCTATACTCCCTTTGCAAATCGGCAAACGGCATCAGGGCGCCCTGTCTCGTTATGTCCCCTAAAGTGGTAATCCCAATGGCTTCCCATCCTTTAAAACCCTTTAGCTTTGCAAGTTCAGGTAGCCGTGTGCCTTCCCATAGAGGTGTGACCTTGGTCAATCTTTGTCCCAATTTCATTACACGTTCGGCTTCCCTCCAAGCCTCAATCACCCTCTGTGTTGCTGGCAACAGACTTTTGGACCCCATGGCCCCCATATATGTAGTGAAGATGCGAGCTTTTGGAAAATTGGAGCCTCTCTAGGGCATAAATGGGGTGATCTTGGGGAGCATGTCCCCACTCGTTGATAATTACGAGGTGCGCCGCTCTAATATATGCTCGGACATCTGGAAGTGAGATTCCCCCATTATACTGGCTTTGTTGCAACGTTTGCAACGCCACTGTAGGGTGGCCTCCGTCCCAAAGTAAGGTTTGCAGTTCGGTGTTTGTCGCTCTAAAGATAGCTTCCTGTATTTTGCATTACGTATTCTGAAAAATGTATAATAACTTAGATAGTGTAGTCATTTTAAACATAGCCGCGCTCCCAAGTAATGTCAGGGGAAGACGCCTCCATCTGGTCACGTCGTCCCGGAAGTCCGCCAGGACACGCTGAATGTTGCGGGTTAGACAAGTTGTCGCATTTACCGAAATATAGAGTCCTAGATATTTAAAGCCTTCTTCGGCAATGGGGAGATGTACGGGAATGGACTGCATATCAATGTGGCCCCCTATTGGGTATATGGTCGATTTCCCCCAATTCATCTTATACCCTGCCTGCGCACCTTAGTCTTCAACTACCCGAAAAATAATAGGGAGTGTCTCGTCTGGGTTGGTTATATATAAGAGGATATCGTCTGCATAGAGCGAGATCCGCTCGTCCAGTAGCTGGTCTCCAAGGTCTTGGAACCCTGTTAAATCTGGGTGCGTTCTAATCAGGCACGCCAGCAGTTCCAGGACAAGAGCAAAGAGTAAGGGGGAAAGCGGGCAACCCTGTTGAGTCCCCCGCTGGATGGGGAATTTAGCTGACTTGACTCCGTTGACTCGTACTCTAGCTCTGGGATTTGTATATAAGAGATCGATCCACGTCCAAAAGTAATGTCCAAAACCTAATTTAACGAGGACTCGCCGTAGGAAAGGCCAGTGCACCGTGTCAAGTGCCTTTTCGGCATCAAGTGATAAGAGCATATGGGGGACCCCACTCCCTTTGGTCGTGTCCACCCAGTTTGCCAACCTACGGAGGTTGAGGCGTGTGGCGCGCTTAGGCATGAAACCCGACTGGTCCTTGTGCACCAGGGACGTAATGATCGCCAGTAGCCGTGTGGCCAGTATGGAAGCCAATATCTTAGCCTCCACATTGAGGAGCGAAATTGGGCGATAGGAGCTGCATTTTTCTGGGGGTTTGTCCGGTTTTGGGATGACCACAATTGTGGCCTGGCAGAGATCCGGGGTAAGCATTCCCTCATCTCTTGCCACCAAAATCATGTTTAATAAGCATTGGGCTAATATATTAGTATTTTGTTTAAAGAATTCCCCCGGGAGTCCGTTCGGCCCCGGAGTTTTCCCTGACTTCTGTTTGGCAATAGCAGCCTGCACTTCTTCTAAAGTAATCTCCTCTTCCAAGGCCGTCATATCTTCTGATTGCAAGATGGGCATATCTATGGCTGTAAGATAGTCGTCTATACCATCCTCCGGTATCCTCGGATGGGCCGCGTATAAAGTGGTATAGTAACTTGCAAATGCTGCTGCGATTGTGGGTGCCGTCCTGTGCCATGTCCCCTCCTCTTCTATTTGGTTTACCCAATTTGCTTCCCTTTCTTTCTGGCTCAACCAAGCGAGTAGTTTCCCTGCCCTATCTCCCAATTCATACAGTCTGTGGTACGGGCCTCCCCCTCCACCAAAGCCCGGAGTTCTCTCCGCGTAATTTCTTACTGTCTAAGCATCTCAGCCTCGTTGTCCGGGGATATATTTTGTTCCAATTCTAGCAATTTACCTTCGAGATCCCGCATTTGCAACGTCTCCTCTCTATGTTTTCAGGCAATTACATCTTGTAGCCTCCCCCTAAGAACTACTTTATATTCCTCCCAAAGGGTGGCTTCTGAGGAGACGGAGCCTTTGTTCTCTTGAAAGAATAATTTGGTCTTGATGTCAATGGCACCAACTACCTTTTTGTCACACAGCTCCCAGTGGTTCAGTCTCCAATCTAATTTGGGCCTATGTTTCCAACCCCCTATCTTTAACTGTAGTGGTGAGTGATCGGAGATACCTCTTGCTAGATAGTCTGTGTCCTCAATAACTGGAATCTCCCCTGCTGGGGCGAAAAGATAGTCGATTCGAGAGAAGGTCTTGTGTGCCCCCGAGAAGTAGGAGTAACCACGGTCGAATGGGTGGTGCCGGCACCAAAGATCGGTCAGACCCAGGGAGAGCACAAAGTCTGCCAATGGGGTAAGCGTCTGAGCATTAACCATGGTACGAGATCTATCGAGGCGTGGGTCCATCACATCATTGAAGTCTCCCCCTATTATGTGAATCAAGGAGTTTGAATCTATCAGTATCTTAGCCTCTGCCTGCAGCGTCTGGGGTTGTAAACGCGGCGGGGCATACACGCTAGCTAGAGTAAAGTCTCTCCGACCCCATATCCCCCTAACTGCTGCATATGTGCCCCCAGGGTCCACCCAGTTCTTAGCTACTTGGAAGGGTAGGGTTTTCCTGATAAGAACAGCTACCCCCCGGGCTCCCGGGGAAAATCCAGCATGTACCAATGTGACTTATGCCCCTCTCCCAATAAATGCGCATCGGGTACCATGGAGATGGGTGTCTAGTAAGAAAACCATATCTGGCTTAATCCGTTTGATATATCTATTCACCAGGCCTCTCTTGATCTTACTACCCAATCCGTTAACGTTCCACGTCAATACAGTATATGGCGGGTCTTGCATTACGTTTGTGGCTCATGAGGGTCGTATAGGAGATGGCATCTAAGCCGTCAATCCCTGTCTAATGGCTTCTGGCTCTGTGATTTAAAGCGACCTGCTGTTACTAAAGAAAAGAAAAAAACTTTAAAACGAAAACCCCCAAACTCCCCTCCTTGAGCCCCCCACCCCACATCCTCACGCGCCCTATGCTTGACCCTGTAATTGTCAACATAACAACAAGCATAAGTGTCCACTGAGGTGTCTGTCGCTCCCTCCCTACCCCCCTTATCATCAAATAACAACCAAAACCACAAAGGATATGTCACTAGTCCAGGAAGATGGTTCACACGGATCACTGACAGAATATCGAGGAGAAGAATATCGACCTGCCACAATATCGGGGTAAAAATATCGAGTGACAGAATATCGACTTCCTATCTACAAACAGGTAAGTACAAAAATATCGAATCCTAAATATCATTGTTAATAATATAGTTTACTAAAATATCAACTTTTTTAAATGTCTTAAAAGTAATATAAAATTAATGAAATAATAAATATAATTAAGTAAAACATACTTAAAAATGATTAAAAAAGGTTAAAATTAATAAATAATAAATGTAATGTAAAAAAAAACATGCATTTCTATTTTTTTATATATATATTAACGTAATAATATTAAAAATAATTAATATTTTTAATTATAAAATGTTAAAAACATAATTTAAAATATAATTACATATATATGTGAATAAACCTATAATATAAATATAAAAATAAATTATATATAATAAGTTAAAACATTAAAATAAATATTTAAAAAATATATATATTTGACACTACATAAAATATAAAAATACTGAAAACGTTGCATAGCGTGGGGGATAAAATTACTATTCCCACTACAGAGAGTGGTACAGTAGGGAAAGTGTTGGATAGCGGGTGGATAAAAATTACTATTCCCATTCCAGCGAGTGGAACAGTAGGGAAAATGTTGGATAGCGGGTGGCTAAAAATTACTATTCCCACTCCAGCGAGTGCAACAGTAGGGAAAGTGTTAGATAGCGGGTGGGTAAAAATGACTATTCCCACTCCAGTGAGTGCAACAGTACGGAAAGTGTTGGATAGCGGGTGGGAATAATGTACTATTCCCACTCCACCATGTGTAACAGTAGAGAAAGTTTTGGATAGCGGGAGGGTAAAAATTACTATTCCCACTCAAGCAAGTGGAACAGTAGGGAAAGTTTTGGATAGCGGGAGGGTAAAAATTACTATTCCCACTCCAGCGAGTGCAACAGTAGGGAAAGTGTTGGATAGCGGGAGGGTAAAAATTACTATTCCCACTCCAGTGAGTGCAACAGTAGGGAAAGTGTTGGATAGTGGGTGGGTAAAAATTACTATTCCCACTCCAGTGAGTGCAACAGTAAGGAAAGTGTTGGATAGTGGGTGGGAATAATATACTATTCCCACTCCACCTAGTGTAACAGTAGAGAAAGTGTTGGATAGCGGGAGGGTAAAAATTACTATTCCCAGTCCAGCGAGTGGAACAGTAGGGAAAGTTTTGGATAGCGGGAGGGTAAAAATTACTATTCCCACTCCAAATAGTGCAACAGTAGGGAAAGTGTTGGATAGCGTAGGGGTAAAAATTACTGTTCCCACTCCAAAGAGTGCAACAGTAGGGAAAGTGTTGGACAGCGTAGGAGTAAAAATTACTAATCCCATTCCAACGAGTGGTACAGTAGGGAAAGTGTTGGATAGCGGGTGGATAAAAATTACTATTCCCACTCCAGCGAGTGGAACAGTAGGGAAAATGTTGGATAGCGGGTGGCTAAAAATTACTATTCCCACTCCAGCGAGTGCAACAGTAGGGAAAGTGTTAGATAGTGGGTGGGTAAAAATTACTATTCCCACTCCAGTGAGTGCAACAGTAGGGAAAGTGTTGGATAGCGGGTGGGAAAAAATTACTATTCCCACTCCAGTGAGTGCAACAGTAGGGAAAGTGTTGGATAGCGGGTGGGAATAATGTACTATTCCCACTCCACCAAGTGTAACAGTAGAGAAAGTTTTGGATAGCGGGATGGTAAAAATTACTATTCCCACTCCAGCAAGTGGAACAGTAGGGAAAGTTTTGGATAGCGGGAGGGTAAAAATTACTGTTCCCACTCCAAAGAGTGCAACAGTATGGAAAGTGTTGGACAGCGTAGGAGTAAAAATTACTATTCCAACTCCAGAGAGTGCAACAGTATGGAAAGTGTTGGATAGCGTAGGGGTAAAAATTACTATTCCCACTCCAAAGAATGCAACAGTAGGGAAAGCATTGGATAGCGTAGGGGTTAAAAATAACATACTTATAAATTAAATAATTTTTGTAATTAAATAATGAATTATTAATAAATTAACAATAAATTAATTAAAAATACCAATAAATAAAAATTAATAATTACTTTAATAACATTAAATTACTTCCCACCCTATTCCCCAATAAACACACAACCCACTCCACATAAAAATTCTCATAATTAATATAATTATCAATTAATCAATTAATATAAATTAATTACCAATTAATAATTAATTAACAATAAATTAAATATCAATACCAATAAATAATAATTAATATAAAACAATTACCAGATAATAATTAATTGACAATAAAATAATTATCAATACCCAAAAATAAAAATTAATAATTACTTCATTACATTAAATTACTTCCCACCCTATTCTCCTATAAACCCACAACACGCTCCAATAATAATTAATACAATGAATATAATTATCAATTAATAAAAATTATTTACCAATTAATAATGAACAATAAATTATCAATACCAATAAATACAATTTAATAATTACTTAATTACAATTAAATTACTTCCCACCCTATTCCCCTATAAACCCACAACCCACTCCTAAAAAAATACACAATTAACATATTAACAAATTAATTATTATTAATTAATATCAAATTAATAACTAATTAATAAAAAAAAATACACATTAAACATCATTACCAATAATGTATTAATTATTATTAATCAATTTATAATTAATTAATAATTAATTAATTAACACAATTAACAATATAAATTATTAAATACAAATGTATTAATTGATCAATTAATTTAAATTAAATTACTTCCCACCCTATTCCCCTATAAACCCACAACCTGCTACGGAACTAAAATACGCAAAAATAATTTAACATAAAAATCATTATTTAAAAAAAAATTCCAACATACATTACAAACATAATAAATACTTTTAACACATATACTAACACTTAAAACACTAAAAACAAATTCGATATTTTTTACAATTATATTATGACTATCGTTATTACTAACTTCGATATTATAAAAAACGATATTTCTTACCTGCATTTCGATATTCTGCACCACTATATTTTTGTAAATCGATATTTTGGCAACTCGATATTTAAAATTCGATATTTTGGCAACTCGATATTTAAAATTCGATATTTAGACTGTTTACTGGTTCACACAATCTCTTCCTTGACACAAACAAGTCTAGGAGGGGTGGCCTCCTCGCCGTCGCTGTAACCCCGCCAAATTCTTCCGTCACGCCCATGGTTTACATTTCTTCGCCACTTTTTTAAGAACGGTGGCAGATCCTTTTCCAGAACTGATGGAACACATTGCCTCTACATCTTTGCTTGGAAATCGATCATAAGAAATTCCGCAGATCACTCAAAACCTGGCTATTTTGAGCTCTTCCCCCTCAGATGGTCTCCCCCTTCCTGTTCTCTCTGTTCTCTGAGTTAGCTAGCGCTATGAGACCTGCAGGTGATATACGCGCTTAACAAATATCAAATACATACATGCATACTTTTTTGTTGATGTAATTGACGATCCGTCGCCATTTCCAGGTATGCCGTCTTGGACCTCTCCGCTTGGTGAATGGCCTTAAGCAGGTGGTGGTCACCGTCGGTGTCCCCTGGGGAGTCCTGATCTGACTGATCAGCATGAGTGCTATCCCCATGAGTTGAGTCTCCATTGGCGGCCGTGCCCCCCCTGGTTCCTCCTCCGGGGTTCCCCCCTCCGTCTATATGGGGTCTCTGGCTGCGCCGTCCCTGAGCGCATTGAGTTTCTTGCAGTGAGACGCTGTCTCAGTTTAGTTCTCAGTGGTCTAGGCTCCCATCTTGGTTGTTGAGCTCCCAGGCGCGAGGCAGTACCCCCAGCCTCCAGTCTAAGTCTCGGGTGTTCCTCAATCCATGCCCAGGCGTCTTCAGGCATTTGAAAGAACTGGGTCGAATCTTGAAAGATCACCTTGAGCTTGGCTGAGAAGAGAAGCATGTATTGAATGTGTAGGGCCCGGAGTTTGACTTTCACAGAGTCAAAGGACCTCCGCATCTTCTGCACCTCCCTAGAATAATCAGGGAAGATCATGACTCTGGCGTTGGCCAGTTTAAGTTCTCCCACTTTCCGCGCTTCCCTCAAATTGCATCTCGATCTTGATAATTTAGGAATCGGGCAATTAAGGGACGCGGCGGGGCTCCAGGTGGGGGTCTCGCAGCCGGCATCCTGTGCGCCCGTTCAATGAGAAAGCAAGTAGAGAACTTAGCTCCTGGGAGGACATATCGCGACCACGTCATCAGAAAGGTGACAGAATCAGTGTTCTCCTGCCCTTCAGGTATCCCGATAAAGCGGAGGTTGTTTCTCCGAGCCCTGTTTTCCGCGTCATCGACCTTCCACAGGAGCTCCTTCACAGTAGCCTGGAGTTCCTTAATGTCGCCCTTGGAAGTATGTGTTGCATCTTCCACCTCAGATATGCAGGTCTCTGTTTGAGTGACACGATCCGCAATGTTGCGTACGGCGAAGGAGGGTCACCTCCGTCCTTATCTCTGCCATTTTGCCTTCAATAGTTTCTCTTGAGGCATTGATCGCCTGAAGGATGGCTGCATTATTGGGTGCACTCGCGGCATCCCCCTCCGATTCCATGTGTGCAGGGAGCACCTTAGTGTACTTGTCCATTTTCCCCTGGCGGTGCGTCTTGGGTTCTTTGTCTTTAGTTATTGTCTGATATGGGAGGTGTTTTAACTGCCGTCAACGCCGCCAAGGGGCAAAGACACCAGTGGGAGAAATCACAGACTCATGTCCTGGTAATTATCGCCGATAGTGACGCATGGGAGGCAGGCTCGGCGTGCCCCTCTGGTGCAGGAAATATACGAAGAGCCCACGGGCCGATGTCTTCTCCACATATCACGCTGCTGAAGGGCCACCCCAGTGGGCGAATCAACATTCAGGTGGACTGCCTAGTGCTCACCATACATCTGTATCTGCAGGGACCACATTCCTGTGCTCAACAATGTCCTTGTCTTCAGCGGTGTCGCCACCAGGCCTCTCCTGAGGTATCATTCAAGGGGGTCTGACCCTGCACCGCCACGCCAGATCACTCAGCGCTAAGGGTCCAACCTCCTCCGTGTGCCAATAATGCGCCCTCCTCTGCAGTCAGACAGCACGGTGGGGCCCCACAGCAGCCCTCTTGGGGTGCGGAAGGAACAGTCAGACAGGTGTAGCTATGCCTGGCTCTGTCGCCCTAGGGAGGTCACCCACGACCAATGGGAGGAAAGTGGCGGAACTGGCCCAATAGAGCTCTGTCAGGCTATTGATGTCTGTCACCGCCCCTGGGCCTTTTGATCCCTTAAATTAAAATTGGGGACGCATCTCCGGAGATCACTAGTCTCTGACCAGTCACTTAGTTGCTCAGCAGGCTCCGTGTGTCCCCCATGAACTGCAATTCTTACCCGCCGCTGCAGGGACTACCTGCCAGCAGCCATCACAGTTGCTGCCCGACTCATCAGCTGGTTGTACCGCGGAGGTTGCCGCGATGTCGGTCTGCCCCCGCGTTTGAATCCCCTGGTCTGCGATTAGGTGCTCGGCAGCTCTGCAGGTTGCAAGAGTGAGGCAGCGAAAGTCTTATGAGTGAAAGGCCCTTCACAGGCAATCGCGCTCCGCTTCTATGCTGGGGGGGAAGGTAATCGCAGCAGCTCCCATGGCGGCCCCGGCGGGCCTCTACCAGCAACCCCCGTACAGTGCAGCTCAGCCCGCCAATCACTCCACCTCCGTTACCCCAGTGATCTGGCCCGGGGGCAGAGGGTGCGCAGCTCCGGCGTATGGAAATGGGCCTGTCGATGACTCCCACCTCCAGAGGATCTCAGTACAGCCCTCCGCAACGCAGCCAGGCAGGAGAGAGGGAGAAAGAAAGCCTCACTGCACCACGTAGTCGGGGATGCCCCGTTGTCGTCACATGCTGGGAGGGCGACCGCTCTGGCCGCAAGGGGTCAGCATATCTCCTCCGCGCCATCACTCGTCTCTCAGTCGGGGAGTGGTTCCGAGCTTGTCCAAAAGGTAGGAACGGCAGTAGCCGCAGCTCAAAGCGGAGGTGGCTCTCCTACCCCTGCAACGCAGTTGTCCTCAGCTGCGCTTTAGTCGCCATCAGGTCCGGGCGGCCATCTTGGCGGCCAGGCCCCGTCTTCTTAGAAGTCTTGTAGTTGTTATAATTCCCCCCGTAACGACCATGCAAAGGGCTTCCTCTGAGGGGTTAGGGGTTAAATCTCATGCGGCCAGTGAATTCGAGTCTCGTGTGTGGCTGGAAAGACAGGATTGTGTCCAGGATCTGCTTCGGGCGGCCGGAGCTCCGGCAAACGCGGCTAGTCAGCCATGATGCTGGCCACGCCCCTCCAAATAAAATATAATTGTGTCCAAAACATTGCAGCTGACTGTTTATAAATTCATGTCAGTGCATTCACAAAGGAAATACCTCCAAAATGTAAGAACCTCTCGCACTTTCAAAACTGCCTGGCACAGCAAAACATAGTGATTTTCAAGTCTAGCCTTTGAAGCTGCTGTCTTGTGCTTTGTACATTGTCCAGAAAGTCGAGAGGAGAGAGATTCCACACCTCTCGTGTCCCTTTCTCACCTCCGCACTCCAGTGTCAGGGAAAATCCTCTTTTGGCGCAGAAGCGAACGGGTCATGCTCCCATCTTTAAATCCACTAAAAACCTCCGAGCATGGGAGCCTCCAACCCTGCAGGGCTGCTTTGTTACAACAGGCACGGAGCAGCCTGTCATTAAAACAACAACAGAATGTCGAAGCCCAATTCAGGAACAACAGTGCTTTATTTACATATTCAAATGCAGCATGCTTTCAGGTCTTTTCCCTTACGCGTTTCGGCTCCAAGTGAGCCTTCATCACAGGTGAGGCTGCCTGCCCCTCTCGTGTCCCTTTCTCACCTCCGCACTCCAGTGTCAGGGAAAATCCTCTTTTGGCGCATAAGCGAGCAGGTCATGCTTCCATCCATGCATAAATAATAGAAATAGCCCTAGAACCAAGTTTTGTTCAGTGTGCTGAAAGTTATATTGTCATTTCCGTTCGGCCCTAAACATCCTTAAGAATTCTGAAGAAATCTTTCTTTTACTTTTACTTTGTACTCTGTGCATTGCAAATAACACTTCTGTAATTTTGTATAAAAAAGTATAATACTGTTTACTCATTTAATGCAAAAAAATCCCATATTTCTTGTAATAATCTCTTAAATCAAATTCCATAAATACACATATTAAAAAAGACAATAGACATTTAAACACAATTTCTCCAATTTGACATAAAATTAATTATAACCAATATTAACAATATTTATTTCCTGTTATTTGTGAATGGAGTAGAAGAATGTAGATGCCTCATTTCGGCTGAATCCCAGGTATACCCAACCTTCTTCAGCGCATGTATTGCACATAAATCTCTTAAATTTAGATGCCATCAATACATCAATATATCGAGCGTGGCCAGCCAAGATGGCCGTGCGGATGTGATCCACGACAGCTCCGCTGCCGAGGCCCCATTTAAACATGATAACAAGACAAATCTGCAAGCAAAATCGATGAATCTCACCTGCAGGCACACTGTGAGTGAGGTGCATGGTGCAGGAACACTCAAGAGCCTCTGGAGAACCCTGTATGGTATCCAATGGCAGACAGGCAGGTGCGAGCTAGGCCAGGGGCGGAGATCGGCCCGTGGTCATAACGGAGAGGAGCACGAGCGGAATCACAGCATTCGCACAGCCTTCCGGAGTGCCGCTGAGTGAACGGAGCCCCTCACGAATGGTGGAATTACCCGGGACGCCATGCACCTGCCCTGTGATATCGGTGAGTGGGGAACGCGGGACAGGGTGTGTGGGGAGGAAGGCAGCCCCCCTCCAAATTGTAGAAGCGGGGGTTGTTACAACTGACCCCAAAACAGTACCGGTGACAACGAGACCGGGGCCGCGGCTTAGTCACACCCGGGAATCAGACAAGACACACCGACGGGATGCTTAGAGGCAGCCCGGCGAGACAGAAGTTTCATGTCTGACTCTAAGATGGCGCTGAGGTAAGACACTCCATAAACAACAGAGTATGCAGCAACAAACTGCCATACTAAAACCAGACCTTTTAAGATGTGGCGATACACCAGACACATCCTTTGAGCACCTTCCCACTCGCATCACCAAGGAAATAACAGAGGCCCCAACTTGCTCAGCAGATCAATTCACAAACCAGTGGCTAGACCTCAATCGCGGGGGGCAGAGGATCCACGAGGTGAGGGAGGAGGCACAGCAAAGACAGGAGAAGCTAAGGAAGTGAGGCCTACTTAAGCACTAATCAGAGGGTGATAAGATAAGCTCAAGCACAACCCAAGGCTGCCGAAAGAACCACCCTATACGCGAGTGCAGAGTGGAAGTGCTGGGACTCAGTAACACCGAGCTCGGGGAGCAGTTGGACACCGGCGAGACCCGTACAGATGTAGGGGAGGGCACATCTATGCCGCCCAAAAAACAGCAAGACAACAGAGTTTCCTCCTATTTCACAGCCACTAAAGAACCACAGGTATATACAAGAGGGGAGACCAGCATGGCACTATCTAAGGAAGACCTTCTTACCTCCTGAGGGAATTCAAGCAAGAATTGATAGAGGAGCTAAAGGCAGACATGGCACAATCCATAGACGCGCTCAGGGCTGATCTCAGTGGCAGACTTACTAACCTACAGCAAGATATCGATTCGGTGGGTGCCAGAGTGATGGATATAGAGACCACAACCGCAAATCTAGACCGACGAACGGACCAGATGACAACAACTACATGGACCTCCAAACTCAACTACAAGCCATCCTACTGAAAAATGAAGACCTGGAGAACAGGTCCAGGTGGGAAAACATACGAATCCGCAACCTCGAAGAAGGAGCAGAAGGGCCAGACCTGGAGGCCTTTGTAACGGGCCTGTTTACCGAAACTCTGGGAACAGCAACAACAAAAATTAAAATAGACAGAGTTCATAGAGTGGGGAGACCAATCCAAGGAGAGAAACGTCAACCACTGGATATCTTGGCAAAACTACACTCATTTAAGACCAAAGAGGCCATAGTACAGGCGGCTAGGAGGCTGGATGCAGTGCGGTCCCAAGGGCACACTTGCCAACTTTACCAAGATGTGGCACCAGCAACTTTAGCACACCGCCAACAATTCACACCCATCCCGGAGAAACTCAGGCAAGACAACATTATATATCGATGGACCTACCCCTTTGGGTTAGGCTTTGAATACCGTAACAAGGCACACCATATAACTGCGGTCAAGGATGCGTTCACGTTGCTGGGCCTCCCGACACTGGAAACTGATGCGGAGGCAACTAGCAATCACCAACAGGAAGACTCCCCACAGGCAGCGGGAAAAGGGAACGAATGGCAAACCCGCCGCCTCCCTAGAGCACAGAAGAAACAAAGCACCCCTGAGATAACCTGAGAGACCTGGTATCAATGCTGGCCTAATGGAATGCATCTCACACTCTGTTGCAAATCCACAGGCTGATGACGGCAACTGACACCGCTCCACCAACAACCAATCATAAAACACCACCCTGGATCCCTATACTGTGAATCCAATCCTCACTGATACTTAAAGGCTTGAGAGCCGATGATTTGAAATACATACCCAAAGTTTATCAATAGGACCTACTTCAAAGAAGCAGAACTTGTCTTACGATCGAATCTTACTAATGGACCTCGGCGGCAGACTATGGTCCAATTCGCCTCAAATGCCTGATGGACACCGCGATGGTGACCCAAACTGAGGACCTGTTGTCCCAACGTTAAAGATGTTGAAGTCTGATATTTTCTTTTTTCCCCTTTTTGTTTTTTCCTTTCTTTCCCCTTTTTTTCTCTCTGACGGGGACCTGGGTGAAGAGAGAAATGCAAATGGAGCACAAAGGGGCTACATACACTGGAGAAGCTCCGACGAGCAACCTGGAGGGGCTAGATATGGGAAGGGCCCTCTGGAGGAGGATGAGGAGGGGGGCACACAGGTAAAGGATGGTGAACAAGGGTTAGCAACAAGGTACACACAACCACGATGGTGCTCACCACGTTAACATGGAATGTTAGAGGTATGAATGCCCGCTCCAAATGCCAGAAGATCTGGAAATACCTCACTGACCAACACTATGACGTGGCGGTGCTTCAGGAGACCCACCTCAAAAGATCAGAAGACCATAGAATAAAACACAAGAGATATCCACTAATATATAAATCATCCGCTTCTACAAAACACAACAGAGTTGCCCTCCTCTTCCACTCCTCCCTCAAATTCCAACCCATAGATTACAAATCTGACAAGGAGGGGAGAATGGTACTGGTAAAGGGCCGAATACGGGGACGACTCTGTACATTTGCGGCGATATATGTACCCAATGCGAACCAGGCGGCTTTCATTCACAATACCCTGACCATACTGGGAGGCTTTGCAGAAGGAGATATAGTGATGATGAGAGACTTTAATCTTACATGGCAATCGGGAACTGACAGCACACACCCACACAGAGCCCACAAATGAAGCTTCCCAAAGAACCTGAAACAGTCCGTACAAGATCTGGGTCTCAGAGACACCTGGAGGGAAGCACACCCAGAAGATAGGGATTATACCTTCTTCTCTCACATCCATCGCACCTATTTGAGACTCAACTACATTTTTATGAGCCAAGCCTTAAAAAAACTGGTTAGAGAAGCCACCATACACCCTATCATTATCTCTGACCACGCACCGGTTGCGGTCACCTTGGACTGGCACAGCCCTGAACCTAAATTTAAGAGATGGTTTTTCCCCAACGCGATAGCACGAGACAAAACACTGCGTGACGCCCTACGTACATCAATCAGGGAATTCTTTCAACTAAATGACCCCCAAGACACGTCTCCAACGAACTACTGGGACGCGTTTAAAGCTGTGACTAGGGGCCAATGCTTAACATTAATGGCGGCTGTTAATAAAGAGAGAACAACAGAAAGAATGAACCTAGAAGGGGCATCGAAAACACTAGAACAAACGCACAAGGATAACCCCACACTTACAATCCAAAGAAAGATCACAGCCCTGAAGGGGAAACTTCACACGATCTATTCTAACAGGGCAGAACTGACACTGTTAAGACTTAAACAGACTTCATATGCACAGTGCAACAAAGTAGGAGCACACCTGGCACGCCAATTATGAATTAAGAGGGAAAGAGACTACATTGGTGACATAAAGGAACCCTCAGGCTTACAGACACAAGAAGAATCAGGGAAAGCAAGAGTATTCAGGGACTTTTACAGTACACTATACACAGCTGACCAAACTAATCCTCAGGCGCAAGCAGACTATCTCAGCACGGTGGAGCTCCCCCAGGTCACACCGACCCAGAATGATCAATTGGGAGAACCTATCACAGAGGAAGAGGTACAGAGAGCGCTCGGGGGTCTGAAGCTGCACATGTCTCCTGGCCCTGATGGCTTGACAACACAATTCTCAAAAATGTTTAGCGCAGAGTTACTTCCCCACTTGACTTCCCTTTTTAACCACATAGCAGATACCAAACAGGTAACAAACACTATGCGTGAAGCACTTATTACCATGATTCCCAAACCCGGGAACGACCCAAGGCAATGTGGATCGTATAGACCCGTAGCACTTCTTAACCTAGACGCTAAAATATATTCTAAAATCTTAGCCACCCGATTGGGGAACTTGCTGCCTGGCCTAATACGCCCGGACCAATCGGGTCTCATCAAGGGTAGACAGATGCATGACAACGTGAGCAGAGTGATTCATCTAATAGAAAAAGCCACTAGAAGCCAGATTCCCGCAGTTCCTCTTGGCTTAGATGCCGAGAAGGCGTTTGAGCGGGTGGATTGGCCCTGTCTCTTCCAGACCCTTCAAAGATTCGGCTTCTGCGAGAAGTTTATAAGCATGATAAAGGCCAACTTTTCAGCCCCAGGTGCGAGAGTATTAGTTAATGGAGTGGCTTCTGACCCTTTTCACCTGGAGAGGGGAACAAGACAGGGTTGCCCCTTATCACCGCTCCTCTTCGCGATTAGCATTGAACCCTTAGCCGCGAAGCTCAGAGAGAATCAGGAAATCCAAGGAATTAAGTTTGGTGCCGATGAACATAAAATCTCACTGTTCGCCGACGACATCCTATTGACAATATTGGACCGGCAACGATCCATAACGACACTCCGAGAGGAATTGGGAAGCTTCAAGGAGGTAGCGGGACTCCTCATTAATCTGCATAAATCCTTCCTCCTTAATTTGACACTACCGGAAGCGTAGATGGGGGACTTGGTGGCTTCAACCCCCTTCCAGTGGGCCAAGAAAGATTTAACATATTTGGGAATAAAATTCACCCCCAAAATCTCAGGGCTATTTGCAGCTAACTATCCCCCACTCTTGCACCAGATCCAAGCTGACCTTAGGAGATGGACACCCCTCTACCTTTCTTGGTTGGGCAGAATTCACGCCGTCAAGATGATTGTCCTCCCGAAATTGCTCCATCTATTTCAGAGCCTGCCAATTGACCTCGAGAGAGAGATTTCCAACACGGAGTCCACATACTAATAAAGAAATTTATATGGCAGAATAAAAGGCCAAGGCTCCCGTTCAATCTTCTAAGGAAGCCCACAGACGAGGGTGGCTTGGCGATGACCGACCTGAACCTCTTTTACAAGGCAGCACAACTTCGAGTCATGGTGGAATGGTCCCAGCGTGAGTCAGATAAACACTGGCTACACATAGTCCGAGCGATCACGGGTAGAGTAATATGTGATCTACTATGGAAACCAAAGGTGGACCGACTGGCGAATGCATACATAAGTACACCCACTAAAACAACACTTAAAACTTGGGATGACGTACTGAGGCAGACTGAATGGACCACGTTCCCCTCTCCATTCACCCCCATACACTACAATCCTGCTTTCCTGCCAGCACTACAGCTGGGCCCCTTCAACGCTTAGAGGGAGGGAGGTTGTCTCACCGTAGCTGACATATTCCACAACTGGGACATTCTAACATTTGAACACTGCCAAAGAGACTTCCACCTACCCAACACAGAATATTTTCGTTATCTTCAATTGCGTCATTGGGTCCAACAAAATGAGATAAGAGAAGGGGCGACTAGAGAACTCATGACATGAGAGCGCTTTGTGAATGGAGCCAGCTCCGTGAAGGGGGCCATCTCCTTTTTCTATTCCCTACTGCTGCACATACTCCCATTTAGGCGCCCATGATATCATGAATTTTGGGAACGCACACTAGGTCAGGATATCACAGACACGCAATGGAAAGCGCTATGGAAAGATATAAAACGCCACAACCACTCCCTGGGTCAACGAGAAGCCCACTACAAGATAGTGTACGACTGGTATCTTTATCCTGCGAAATTGAACAAAATATTTCCTAACACATCGGAACTTTGCTTGAGAGGTTTCGGCCTTCTGGGCGACTTCTGCCATATATGGTGGGATTACCCAACAATTCAGCCCTTTTGGTCCAAAATCCTGGCTCAAATCAAAGAGATATTGGGTTACCCCATACCTGACTCCCCAGAGTTTATACTTCTTGGCCTACGGAACCCAGATCTGAAATACCAAACACAAGCAGATCAAGCAATCCTGCGGCTATGTCTAGGGGCGGCCAAAACAGCGAAAGCTGCCGCTTGGAAGAAGAAAGAAGCCCCAGCCATAACACAATGGCACGCATGGTTATGGCAGGCACTTACTATGGAACGTATGAGCGACATATACAGGGACGAGTTCAAAAACTTTGAATATGCCTGGGGTCCCTTTGTCAACTATCTATCTAGCGGTCTCCCACTAACCACCTGCTCCACGAGGGTTAGAGCGCTACACCTGTTCCAGTTCTAATCGGAACCACCATGAATGTATAGGCCCACTCCAGACCCAGACTCGCTGCTCCAGGTCGTCGAGACCCCGATTAATTTAAGTTATTAGTTTTGTTTCATTGTGGTTTATTTTCTCCTTCCATCCTCGCCATATTACTTGTTTTTGTCCCCTTGTCCCCAACCCACAAAAGGACACATAAAACATTTACTCTTCACGGGGAACAGATTTGGGGGAGGGGTATGGGAAGAAGTGGGGGATTGACGTTACAGAAGATATATTTTTAGGTAATACCTGAAGAGACAACTGCAAGGGATCTAACTCGGTCTATCCGATAAAATCTGTATATGGAAATTGATTGCTGATAGCTGTATCCGAGTGTAAAGATAAAATGTATTACCATGCTTGTTGATTAATGTTTTGGAAAACTTAATAAAAACAAGTTTGACAAAAAAAAAATATATATATGTATATATCTTTGTAAAACACAGCACCTCTTTTCTCCTACATACTCCTACAAGCTCTCCGGCATACTCCTTTTAAGCCTCTTGTACCTTTACCTAATTGTATTATTTCTCTGGTCAAAATGTCTTATCTTCCTCCAATAGGATCCCATTCTATATTAAAAGGTCCCTTTGTTTTAATTGTTTCAATTAGACATTCCATTACTTCAGGGGACCTGTTACCATTTGTACCTGAGCGTATCTATCCTACATTTTATTATTCTGGTGCCTACATAGTTTCACAATGATCACAAGTAGCTCCCGCTCCTTGATGGTCATTGTTATAGATGGCAACTACTGTGTTAATACTCCCTTCTTTATAATGGTAGACAAGTTGATTTTTTCTTAGTTATTCTCTGTCGATATCCTATTCGCCCCACACTCATAATAGACTCATTTATTTTATCACTTACCATACACTAATAATCTTTTGGGCAAGACACAAATGGTTTCCACCTCCAAATCGTTGTATCTTGTTTGTTCTATCACTGTTCTCAATGTGATAGATCCCATATGATGGGGAGACAGAACTATATAATTAGTGTCTCCTTCAGTATTTACCTTTCATGTTAATATTTATATGACCTGCATGCATATTTGACATAATACTGTCCTTAATATTGGGTACTCTGGGCCTTAATTTTTCTATAATGCCATCCACTTATATTCTTTTATCTACTGCCATGTCACTTGACTTATTTAACACAGGCAACAACCACCAGGTCATATGGGCTGTGAAGCCTTCATTTTCTCAACTGAGCTACTTGTGTTTAACAAACCTAAATGGTCTACTTCTTCTTGTCTCTCTTCTGAACCCTTATGTCAGTATAGCACTTGATACGCTTCTTGTTCACCAAATATTTATTGGGATGGTGTGGCATGCCTACAGCTATAAGAGGTCCTTTAGGCATTGACTGATCACTGTTACTCTGACTACCTCCAAATTACCTAAAAATCTCGCCTCACTTACAAACATTAGCTTGGCAATGGTTTACGCAGTTCAAAATTCTGCTTTACAATCTTTCGTATTCTACTTTCCTCAAGGCCTAAAAATGAAACATGCTCATTAATCTTTCAAAAACCTCTCCCTCACTCATGATCAACAAACTCTCACATGTTTGCACCCACTCTAGCTGCTACTATGAAAAAAAAGTTACTGACCAAAATCAAAAACAGGGAAATAATGTTGGAAAAAAACAGAGACAAAGGAAGTTTGTCACATGTTCTGAATCCTCATGCACCACTTTTGAATCAGAAGAGAAAGGGGAAGTAAGACAGGATAGTCCATGTGGAGGATATAGGGAATATCAGCCTGGAATGAATAAGAAATATCAACATTTTGAAGAGCAACATTAGAAGAAGCAGACAGGCAACATTCAGGGAAGGGGCCAAGGACAGTTTCAGAACTCAGGCCAACCATGACAGAAGTATATGACGACAAGGAGCCAAAAACACTGGCATTAAGAGAGGGAAGTAGGAGAGCCCAGTTAGTAACCTGTCCAACAGGTGTTTAACAAAAAGATCAAGAAGAACATTTATAAAAGGGGTTGAGCTTTGCACCTGTGACACAGGTTAACAAATATGACATTGAAAGGGATCTCAGGAGTTTGTTTAGGAAAATCAAATAACAAATATATATTTATATAGAAAACATGTACCTTAGCGCAGCAGATCCGGTGCTCTTAGACTAGTGTCTACATTTAATCCTACAAGAGGTATGATGAGGAAAGAGGTTGATGTTTTTGAAAGAGCAATTGAGAAAGGTGTGGAAGGGATCCTTGCAAAGTAGTCATATTTGAATATTAATTTATCATTTCGACACAGAGTAGCCTTGAAGAACCTTAGTGAATATGGGGGAATTACTGTGAAGGCAGCAGATAAAGGCAGGAATATAGTTATTATGGATACAGACAATTATGATGCCTACATACACAAGCCTTTAGAAGTGTGTGATCACTATAAAATGGCATTGTGAAATAAGATGGAAGGCCTACAAAGACAGGCAGAGAATCGCCTTAAGGGGTCCAGAAATGAAGGTTGCATATGTGAGGAAGAATTTAGGTTTACATATGTGAGGAAGAATTTTGGATCCTGGATAATAGACCTTTGGTTATCCTGGCTATTTATGGCTTATCAAAGGTCCACAAAACCGTCTGGATCGACCTATGAAACCTACTGTGTCAGGTTTATATTCTTTGGTAGAACCATTCAGTAAATATGTGGAATAATTTTTGACGACGCTACTCTAGCATCAAAAATCATACATTAAAAATACAATGGGCATGATCTCTAAAATGGAGGACTTAAGATTCAACAGGGACAGAGAATGGCTGGTCACAGTGGATGTTGACGAATACACCACAGGGCAACGCAATCCAGATAGTATTCTTATGGAAATAAATGATTTGGTCCCTAATGCAGACTTTCTAGTGGAGTGTGTGAGAATAATCCTGAAGAATAACATCTTATTTTCTCATTTAGAATGACCTTTATCATCAAATGAAAGGCACCAGTATAGGAGCCAAATGTGCACCAAGCCTGGCATGATTCTAAGTGGGGGAGCTTGAGAACAAACGTATCTACAACAAGCTATCTAAATTTGAAATTCATGTCCTCAATGAATAGAGTCCAGTGTGATTTGTTTAGCTATCAAGACAAAGGAAGTAGAAGGGCATTTAGAGGTGGATCTGTATGCGAAGCTTATAGATAGGAACACCACACTCTATTATAACAGTTATCATCCAAAATTAAAAAGGATAACACTTTTTTGAACAGCACCTACATTTAAGAAGGAAGTGCACAAACATAAAGGATATTGAGAAACATGCAGAGTGCTTGAAGGCCAAACTGAAAGATCAAGGATATCAAAGCAAGTTAGTGAGAGCTAAATATTTCAATAGGAATATCATTTTTGAAGAAAAAAAGAAGGAAAGGAATGACAAACAAACTGTATGAGGCACATAATATTTAAAACATTAGTAAATTAAAGAATATGAGAAATAGAAATTGGTCAATCTTAAATATTGAAGGACAGAGGAAATTAGAATGTAAATGAAATGAAATGAAATGGAGATTTGTAGAGCGCGAAACATTCACCCGAGGGTGTCAAGGCGCTTGCTCATCAGAGACAGGATTTAAGCTAGGAGGTTCGCAGGCACTTTAAAGATTGAACAACCATGTCTTTAGCGCTTTCCTGAAAGCTAACAGATGTGTTTCTTGTTTCAATCTTATTGGGAGAGAATTCCACAACCTATTTGCGCCAATCAGAAAGCTTCTTCCCCCCCAGGAAATGTTTTTTACCCTGGGAACAATCAGATCATGGGCAGAGGATGAGCGGAGACAACGGACTGGAATATAGGGTAGCAAATTCTGCTTTAGAAAACCCGGTCCTATGTCCTGTGTGGCCTTAAAAACAATACATAGAGCCTTAAACTCAATTCGTCTTTTTATTGGCAGCCAATGTAAATCCTTGAGCACCTTCGACACAGATTTGTGTCTTGGGATGTTCAACAAGAGCCGAGCCGCTGCATTCTGCACAACCTGCAGCTTAGACAGGCACTTTTTCCGATGATTGATAAAAAAGTCTGTTACAGTAGTCGGCTCTTGACAGAACAAGTGCTGAGACCACTAATTTACGTAGCTCAGCTGGGATAAAAGGGAGGATCTTTCTCAAAAGCTTTAACGTGTAAAAAGAAAGGGAGGTAACCTGGTTGACGTGGTTTTCAAATGAGAGTTTAGAATCGAAGATGACTCCCAAGTTCTTAACCTTGATCACTGGCGTCGGTAGTGGCCCAAGCTCCAAGGGCCAGAGATCGGGTGACCAGAAGTTAGTGTGAGCACCGAAGAGTAAGACATCCGTCTTACTAGAGTTAAGTTTTAGACAATTGGCAGCCGTCCAGTCCCCAACCTGACGAAGGCAGGTATGGAACTGTTTCATAGTGTCAGTGGGGGATCCTGACACTGAGACGATGGTCTGCGTATCGTCGGCATAGGATATAGCCGAAAAGCCTAGGGACCTGATTAGATTCGCCAGTGGTGCAACATAAATATTAAAAAGAGTCGGGCTCAAGGAAGATCCCTGTGGCACACCACATGGTAGTGTACAATTGGGTGATTTAAAGTTATCTAGGGCCCCAAATTGTTCCCTGCCAGACAAGAAAGATTCAGGTAGGGTGAGAGCATTCCCTTTGACACCGATTCCCCTCAGAACTTCCAGGAGTTTCTGATGGTTCACCGTGTCAAATGCGGCGGAGAGGTCAAGCAGCACAAGTGCTGCACTGCCCCCCGAGTCGACTGTCTGCCTAATCAGTTCAGATGATGTGATCAACGCCAGTTCGGTGCTATGGTGTTTTCGAAACCCGAACTGGGTGTCATCGAGAAGACCATGCCTTTTAATATATACTGATAGAGTATTGTTCATGGCTTTCTCCACCATCTTTGCTGGTAGTGGAAGTCTGGAGATTGGGCGGTAGTTATTGGGGTCAGCCTCATCCAGATTTGGCTTCTTCAGAAGGGGAAGCACGGATGCCAACTTCCAGCTAGTGGGGAGTATACCAGAGAAGAACATTTGATTAAAGATAGGCGTCAGATGAGACGCAAAGATCTCTGGTAGAAGATGGAAGATTTTTGGAGGGCATAGGTCCAGTGGAGAGCCTGATTTAGTGGATCTCAGCAGGTTAATTGTTGCTTCCGTTGTCAGTGTTGGGAAGGCAGATAGTTCAGGAGGGTCCCTACATTCAGCGTGGGTTCCGGGGCTGATACCGGTAATCCCAGGTCTGGCTGAAGCCTCTAAGGAAGGAACCATTCCTTGATCCGTGGACTTGGCGAATCCATTATAGACCGCCTTAACTTTGTCTTGGAAAACGTAGCCACCCTGTTGCAGAATGCCTGGGTTTTAGGTGAATCTGCCGCCTCAGAGCATTTGGCTAATCGTTTTACCGTCGAGAAAAGTTCCTTTGACGAGTTTTTTGCTGAAAGTATAGCTGTGGTGAAATAGCTAGTTTTCTCTTTACAGATATGTTTTTTTATACTCAAGCAAGGCCGATTTATAGTTAGCTTTATCCTCCAGTTCGTCTGAGGATCTCCACTTCCTTTCCAGACGGCGACATTTTTGTTTTTGTATCCTAAGCTGTTCTGAATACCAAGGGTCGGTGGGTCTGGGCCTATGGCTAGAGATGCATTTAGCTGGTAGTACTTGGTCTATTGACTTTCTCAGCCAGTCCTCAAAAGCAGCAACAGCTTCATTTGAGTCTTCTAAGGGTGGTGGAGGTTTTTGGGCTAATGCAGATTCAAACATGCCCACTGCCAACTTATTCCAGGGCCGGACCATTTTCCGCTGCCTGTTTGTCGATTTCTTTGTCTGGGGGTTTTGTACCAGAAACGAAAACATAACAGCTTTATGGTCCGACCATATAATTGGCAGTGGTGGAAGGCATTGTAGATGGTCATTGCTGGTAAATACTCCATCCAGTAAATGTCTATTGTTTATATTCAGAAATGACAAACCATTGAAGAATAGTCTGATCTACAACCACGGGTGAAAGATCGTAACTAGAGAGATGAGTATCTACAATGGGAAACTGCTTTTGGGTACTTTTCCTTGCAGAATTGTAGTATATTTGAAGGAGACTTAGAAAGTATTAAAGGAGAGCATCACACATCTGTAAACATCATGGTGAATTGCAGGGTGAGTGATATTGTTTACTTTTTTTATATCCGTGTGATAATACATATGTGGGTGAATCAAGATGGAGTGATGAGGATCAACATAACTGAGCACAGGTCAGCAATAAAGTTGAAGAAAATGAGTGCACGCCTAGTGGAGCACTTTTATGAGAAGAAACATTCGCAGAACAATTTTAAATGGTTTATTCTGGAAAGAATAAGGGGTACAATGAGGGGAGTTGACCAGAATAAGTAGAGACAAAGAGGAAATGTAGAGAACAATTTTTCATGTCCAAATTTGCAACTGATAAGATGGGTTGAACAATGGGCAGAATAATCAGATGAGTAGCGTACGATTATGAGATTGTAGTTGAAAAGGTACAACATATCCACTGTTGGTTTAAATGAATAGGTCGGTGTTAATAAATAGAATGCTGATTTATAAAAATAAGTAAGATAGAAGCATAGCCTCGCACTGATAAGAGATAGTGAGCTAATTGGAAAAAATGAAAATAAGGAGAGAGCAAAATATGAATGAATTCTGGAGCGATAACGATATTAAGAGTGATATAACAATATAAAACATGGGATGTGAAGAACAAGGATAGTAAAATAGTTTAATTAGTAGGAATACTGATTCTAACATTTAACAGTGGCTATAATGACCTGGAATTATGATGGCACTTTTTTTACTTGTAATCTTTTTATTGAAAAGCATTTTCACAGATTAACATGGTGATCAAGACATGAAACTTGTTCACGCATATTGACATCAATCTCGATGCACGTAAGAATACAGAGAAGTATAAATACTGTAATAAGCAGAAAAATGTGCAACAGTATTCCCCAGAGGTATGACAAAAAAGAGCCATAGTTTAGGCAAACAGTTATGAAGGCCTGGCCTAGATTTGCAATTAGAGCAAGCTAATAAAATAGATACAACAGAATGTTAACAGTTGAGTAGGTTAGATATGTAAAAGCCAGTGGTCAGGGAGTCCCCATTTCCGTATGAAAAGGTAGGGGTTTGTGACAAGAAGGGGGGCAAACAAGATGGAAGCAAAAGGCGTTCCCAGCTCATCAGAAAAGTGCTTTATCTATACTTGGTTGACTCAATCAAAAAATTGGAGTGTCTTAAGTTTGCAAGGGTTGAAGCAAGTATATTCCAAGCGGGTGAAATAATGAATCAAAGGTCGCAAGATACGGGCAAATTTAGCATTGGTGTGCACAAGTCTATGGATCAAAAGCTCCATGGCGATAACGTCACACAAGCGGGTGAACCATAAAGCCACAGGGGGAGGGCTGTTTCCAGTGAAGAGCAATAAGCTGTTTAGCTGCACCAAGCATGTGGCCTGCGAGGCACCGATCTGTGTGTGTCATGGCCTCAAGTTCCATAGGTTGTATACCCAGGAAAATGGTGCTGTAGGAGGTTGGGAGGAGAAAACCCAGCACGCCCTTGATGTGGCCCAAAATCTCACTCCAATAAATAGGAATGACCAAGCATGACCGCCATATGTGTTGGAAATTGCCTGGAGCCGCACCACAGCACCAGCAAAGATCAGATGTGGTGCGATAGATAATGCAAAGGCAAGACGGTGTAAGGTAACACTGTGTCATGATTTTATATGCCATCTCGAGCTGATGTATATGGAGCTGTATTTTGGGGATATCTCGGCAGAGCGTCTCCCACTGCTTTTGTGAGATACCCTCAGTGGTGTCAGCTTGCCATTGTGATTGATAGGTATGTAAGTGTGTTGGGCCAGAATGTTAAAGAACCTGGTAAGTGCGGGAGATCAGCCCTCTCGTGCCATCATAAGCCCTGACTAGCGCATCAAAAGGGGTGAATTGCCTGGTCGTGCCCTAAGTAATTGAGGGGTGTAGTGCCCAGTGGCACAGCTGACAATATTGCAGTCGAGATGTTTCAGGTAGGTGGAATTCCTGTATACAGTGATTGAATGTCTTGATGGAAGTGCAGACGAACAAACTGGTCACGCAATGTATGACAATCTCCCGCCTCCCAACTAAGGAATGAGTGAGGCTCCAGAGCAGAAGTAGACTCAGAATTGCGAGCCAAGGGGGTGTTGGGGGAGGGGAACATGGTAAGTCCCCATTTAAGTGCAATTTTGTTCCAGATCTCAAGGATGGTCCTAGTGGTCCAAAAGAGGCCTGCAAGCAACTGCCTGATCCATAGTGAACCAGTGATTCTCGCTTTTCCTCACCACCCACTCGGATATGAAGCGAGGTGTGCCGCCCAATAATATTCCAGGAGATTGTGACATGCCAGGCACCCCCTATCCCTAGGGAGCATCAAAACTGAATTTCAGAACCTGGGGTGCCTCCCCGCATATGAAAGCGCAAATGTCTCGTTGGAGGTGTATGATAGCCTCATGTGGAATGGAGGTGGGGAGCATTTGGAACAAATATAAAATCTTGGGGAGGATGGACATTTTGTCAGCATTAAGCCGTCCAAGCCAAGATACATGCAGAGGCCGCCATCGACGAAGATCATCCAAGATAGATTTTCAATAAGGCGCCCAATTAGCTCTTGTCTGAGTTGGTATGGTAGGGGTCAGTTTGAGTCCTAAGTATCGAATGTCATGTGGAGCCCACTGAAATGGGGCCAGAGTCTGTATGACAGGGAGATTCTGTTTGGGTATTGTAAGATTTAAGGCTTGGGACTTGGACATGTTGTTGACCCTAAAACCGGAGACACGTTCAAAGGCAGGCAAAGCAAGGACCACTGCCAGGAGAGAAGTCGTGGGCTGGGTGAGCGTGATCAGAAGATCTTCTGTGAACTTACTCAATTGAAGAGCACAGCCGCCAAAGGGGATGCCAGCGATGGAGTCCGTCTGCCGGATAGTGATTGCCAGGGGTTCTACCGCTAGGCCAAACAATAGAGGCGAGAGGAGGCATCACTGGTGAGTGCCTCTCATTAGACGCATTGGCCTTGTATGAAGGCCACTGACCCGAATGGCAGCAGTGGGGGCTTGATTGGATGCCGTGATACGGGATATCATGCTCAGTATAAAGCCAATCTTTCCAAGCACCACTTTGAGGAATAACCAGCTGACCCGGTTGAAGGCCTTCTCCGCGTCTAGCGAGAGAAGGCAGGAGGGAATATCGTGGCGCTGGGATTTCTCTACTAGATGGGCGACCCAACAGATATTTTCTGCTTTTTGCCGATTACAGATGAAGTCAACTTGCTCGGGATAGATCAAGCAAGGGAGATACGGCTCCAGGAAGTTTGCCAGGATCTTGGTGTACAGCTTGGCATCCATTTTCAAAAGTGCAATGGGGCGGTAGGAAGCACACAGAGAAGGGTCCTTGATGGGCTTAGGGATGAGAGCAATCTCTGCCGCTGCCATTGTCGGTGTAAGGCCGGAATCAGAAGTGAATAAATCAAAAAGCCCCAGGAGGCGATTCTGGATAAGTGGGAGAAAGGCTTGATAGAAGGAGACCGGAAGCCTGTCAGGTCCAGGCGTCTTTATAGCCCGCTGCTGTTCAACAAGAGTGATAAATGTCTCCAAGAGCTCTGCGTGGGTCGGGTCAATAGGATCCCAAGGACAAGAGCCAAGATAGGAGTCTATGAGCATGCTAGGAACCCTGTCCTCCGAGTAAAAAGCCTGGTAAAAGTCATAAAAGGCCTGTTGCTTTGCCTGCTCAGTAGTGGCCCGGTCTCCAGTGTCGGTCTTAATATTGGCTAAATGTGTGCGGGCATGCTGTTGGCGCAATTTATGTGCTAAGAGTGCTCCCACCTTATCCCCCCCCCCCCAACAACGGTGTTTTAAAGCCAATTGGGCCCTTTCAGCTATGTTCATTCTGTGATGCATAACTGGCCTTGTAACAGAGCCAGCTGCATTTTATTGCGTCGGGAGAGAGTAGACTGGTCAAGACACTCAAGAGTTTTAATCTCTGTGGTTAAACCTCTCTCCACCAGCCGGGATTCTTGTGCATGGGCAATTGCTATGTATGAGATAACTCCCCTGATAGTGGCCCTAAAACCGTCCCAAAGAGTGTGACCCGAGGTCCCTGGAAGATCGTTAAGCTCAAAATAATTGGTGATTCCTTTTCGGATTTCATCTACCGGGTCTCAGAGGAGGTGCAGGGAGAATTGCCAATGTGGCGAAAGGTATGAAACCTAGGTGGATGTGTATGCAAGAGGAAAGTAAAGATACAGCCCAGTAAGGCAAAATCACACTCAGGGCCGCAGGTCTCAGCCCAGGGCAGAGTCAAGGATGGAATCCTGTCAAAAACTCGGGGAGATGAGGGGGCCTGGAAGAGGGTGGACCAGGCCTAACAACTCCATTCAAGTACCATTGTGGCCAGCACACAAATATGCCAGGCACAACGGAGGGGTCACTCTCCAGAGGTGTGACTAGAGAGGGGATGTCCAGCAGTGGAGTGCCACTGTCGGGCCCTGAGAGGAACATCCTATCATGGGACAGGGGAGACAATATATCTATGGTGTCATCCACAGTCCCCAGACACCCGCCTCCAGTAAGAACCGGAACTGCGTTCTAGGGTGGCCCTTGCGCATGTAAGTCCGATATTCATGATCCATCACAGCCAAAGAGGGCAGAACAAGTCAGTATGCGTCAATCGCTCCAGTCCCGGGCCCCCTGCTGAGAGCCCAAATGAGTGTTCCGCGAGCACATTGCTCTAAAGCCCACAAGAAATATCCTAGGCCAGGAGTCCCTCCAGGAAGGCAGGCTCCGTGCCACGCCCGCACCCATTGACGCAACAACAGGAAGGATAGGATTATAGAGAGCCCGTGGTCGAGGGAGCTCAGGAAGGCATCTTGTCCATATTGCACAGGTGCTGGATTATGTCTCTTTTTGTGTCCTCAGATGCTTTGGGCTTCTGGTCCCTGTCTGCATGGCAGGGAGGTACCAGAGACCAGATCAGCTGCAAGTATTCTCTGGAAGGAAGGCACTGAGGCAGAAGTGTGCCCTCAGGTGGGTCTACCTGCAGCCCAAGAAGTTGTTTAGCTTCTGCCACGGAGTGGATAGATCGTCGTTTGACCTCCCAAGTAAACATTATGACAAAGGGGTGTTTCCACTGATAAGGTATGTTGTATTAACAAAGTTTGTCTGTGATTGGGCGAAAGTTCCTGCGGCGGAAGAGGGTGACAAGGGAGAGGTCCTGGAATAGTTTAACAGTATAGCGGTGGAACACCAGTGCAGCTTTGCTTCGCGCTGCTTTCAGGGTGGCCTCCTTTTCACCTAAAGTGAACTTGTGTCAGGATGACTGGGATGGACTCTGATCGCCCCCGGGGAGGTGCCACGTGATGCAGTCTATCCAAAGGCAGAGGGCAGGCATCGTCATCTCCACGGATTGTATATAGAAGCTCGGCAGTAAAAGCCATGATGTCACTGCCCTCCGCCCCCTTCGGCACTCCCTTGATGCAGATGTTGTTCCGATGGCTCCTATTTTCAAGGTCCTCCTGCTTCATTTGGTACTCAATGTGCTGCTCCTCCAGTATCGCCACCCTCTGCCAGAGCATTTCTTGATCCTCACAGCGAGAGTCAACTGTGCGTTCCAGATCATCTACTCAGCCTCCCAGGTCAGTGACCTCACGGCAGATATACTTTAGGCAGGACTTGAAGTCAATCTTGAGAGATCCAATTTTGCTGCAAATTTCCTGAAGACAGCGGTCCATGTAGGCCTCCACACCAGAAGTCAGGGGAGAAGCGGAGTCTGCATCTGGTGCAGATACCTTATTACAAAGTGAGATGACTGGATTGTCTCTGGTAGTCCCAATAGGTGTGTCCTTCGTCGTCCTGGCCCGGGGCATGGTGACCGCACACAGTGTAGGGAAGGGTGCAAGTAACCAGGATAGTTCCCACAAGGTCTCCAACGGGGGGCTAAGAGAGGGATAATGACCCAGTAGGCCTCATGGGTCGTACAGTGGTAGTCCGAGAGGTGTGAGCTGCAACTGCCATGGTCAGGTCATCCAAGCAAGGAGCTTTCAGAGCAAGTTCCCATGCAAAGGCCGTAAGGAGGAGTCTTGGGATAATGCACTTAGCCTCAAGGCTGTGTGGGGAAGAGCTCAGAGCTCTGTGCTGCCCCAAGGAGGTTGCGATCTCACACCCCCACTCTCAAGAAGGTCCCCCGCAAGTGAAGGCAATAGACAGCAAGACAGGTGGTGGAGAGTTAGTTGTTGCAGAGTAGTGCAGCATTACCCCAGTATAGATTAGACCATATACAGGGCAGCCACGCTGTGGTGTAGGGTTGTTACAAAAGCCAAGCAATTACAGTCCTAAAGAAACCAGTCTCCAAGGCCTTCCTCACTCCCGAAGCTCCAGTGCGTGCTCACGACCCACAGTTCCAGACCAGGCAGTGGCCAGCAGTAGGGGAGAAGGCAGCGCAGGTAGGCCCAGGACCAACAGGCAATTGCTGCTGCTATCAAGTGTGAGGTGGGGACTGCTCAAGCACACTCAAGCACCCCATCTCCAAATCCAGGCTAGCAACAGTCTAGGCCCCAGGGCAGGGCAATCAGCACACACTGGGCCAGGCAGCAACTGGAGATGAAGAGGCCTCTGATCCGTGGCCCGAGTACTGTTCTTCTTCAGACCCCAGCCGGTGCAGCAGCAGGCACTGGGCTGATCAGCAAGGGGCCCCAACTGGGGAGCAGCAGGGATCCACACACCGCACATCCCAATCATCAGCCGACTCACCAATGCAGGCCACAGTGGCTTGCTTCAGCTCTGGGCCGGGCCGATGCCCAGCTACTAGCCCTCCACGGGGCCTCAGAGAAGCAGGCGGTGGGGGATGCAGTCCGGGGGGCTCCACAGGTAGCGGCTCGCTCCAGCGCGCACCGTGATGGGTAGGGGCCGCCTGACGTCGATGTGAGCAGCGCGATGTCCCTGTGCACAACTGCGGGCACCACAGCTCCCAAGATGGCGGCTCTCCCAGGCCAGCGCCTCCGGAGTGAGGTGAGTGCTGAGCCACAGCTCCGGGCGTAGGGGAAGCCAGAGTACTGTCACAGGCGCGTTGACCCTCCAGGATCCGGGGGGTCCGGTGCCTCCCAGGTGCATCGTGACTGTCCGATGTGGCTGGGATCATCCCACGGGAGTCAAGATGGCAAAGCAGGCAATACAGCGGAGGCAGACTCTAATTCAGTCCAGCAGCCCCGACACGGCGCCACCGGGGCCGTCAGTATACCCGCGCCAGCAGGAGCAAAGTTCGGTTGCCCCCACAAATATCCAGACTACGTTGGGCCTGTTCCCATTCTGTAAAAAGCTTATGGAAGGCTGCAGGAGTCCGGAGCTGCAGTGGAGCATGTCCTACTCCATGCGCTCCCAGACTACGCCCCCGATGATGGCACTTTTAGAACAAAAAGTGGAAGCCAGATAAGATATGCAATATATATGATCACAAGCCCATGTGGATAGAGATACATTGGAATGACGAGAAGGAAGGTAAAAACCCATATAAGTGAACTTAAAACCAATATAAGATGTAAAAAAAAAGAAACAAAATGACCAAAGATTTCATAAATGCAGGGCCCACCACAAACAAAATCAGATGGTTTATGCTAGAAAAAAAGACTGGAACTCCACAAAAGACAGGATCTCCCATATACTTATTGACAATAAACAGATATGGGTATACAGGCTTCAGACACACAAGAATGACTTAAACAATGACATCCCTTGGTTAGCACTCAACAGGAGATGATTGATCTTAGCAATGCTGATAGGGATATTCACGGTACCATTCTCTTGCATTCATATCAGATCATATACATAGAATGCAGTAAGAATGACTTTCCTTACCAGCTTAATATTATTACTTATTATGATTATACTTATTATGATTATACACATCCTAGCACCACTTTTGTTAACATTTTTCGATAGAACTATCTACAGCATTGAACACAACTTTTGCCCACCCCCTAATAATTGAGGGACATGCTATCGCCAGTCTTTTCTATGCAGACAACGTCCTATTATTGAGGCAAAAAAGAATCAGCCTCCAAAGCCTGTCGACAGACATCCATAATTATGCATATACCTACAATCTTTAAGTACATTTTAACAAAACAAAATCCAGTATCATAGGACATAAAACAAAAATTAAAAAGATATTGGTATCTGAATGTTAACCTAGGAGTAACAATCGACAACCAAGGCTCTTTTTTGCATCGCAAGCAATATTCTAATTACAGAGCCACTGCATTACTCCATCAGTTTTGCGTCCTACCGAACCAACTTCAGACCCCGACTGTGACACCAATCCTAAACATCATTCGAGTAAAACTAATTCCAACTATTGCTCTGACGTTTGGCTGGGAAGAGATGCAAGATACTTGGATAATATAAATTCCAACAAATATAGGAGGATCGTTTGCCTCCCCCGCCATGCTTCCCAGGTAAAATTCATCTTGAATTCAGATTGGTTAACCAAACAATTGCCTGGCAAGGGGCTTTTTGATGATGTGCTTTAAACTTTGTCAAGCAAAACCTGACTCCCTAGATAACCTGGTGTAGCAAGAAATTAAGGGGCATATTTACAACAGAATGGAGAAGCGTGGTGTTAAGCAAACATTGCTAACGCCAAGCTTCTCCATTCTGAAAACGCAGGTATGTGCCGTATTCACAAGAATGCGGCACACCCCTGCATTTCCCCTAGGGCTGGCGCTGAGTTCAGCTGCCTAGCGCCAACGCAGGCACCCTTGCAACCTAGTGCAAGGGTGTCTGCGTTGGGGGAAATCATTGTTTATGTGCAGGAAGGTCTCCCTTCCTGCACATAAACAATCATTCATGCCATTTTGAAACTTCTATGTGTGCTGCTTAATGCAGCACACATTCCTGCATTCCTCCCTTCCTGCACATACACAATAAATGGCAATTTGATGTTTGCTGTTTCTATGTGTGAAACAGCAACAACAAGGAGAAATAAAGCATTTCTCCTCATTGTGCCAGGGTAAGACCAGGTTTTCACTGGTCTTCATTTTGGCGCAACACCCATTGCCCTCCCCTTTCACACTAAGTGTAGCATGAAAGGGGGCCTTATTTACAAGGCAGCGTTAAGCCAAGTTAAGTGGCTTAAAGCTGCCTTGTAAATAAGGAGAAGCGACGTTGTGGTGGTGATAGGGGCTTGAAAATATGCCCCTAAGATTGCAAGCAAAAAACCTCTGGTTCTTGGAGTAACTCAAGTTAGCATTGTAAATAAGGAGTCTCTGGGACAATCTGGTTAGTTTTGGGAATTTCAAGAGACACCTCTCGAAGAACATGTGCACTCTTTCCCAACAGGAGGACAAAAATAAATTAGCAAAGTGTGCCCACGCCTCGACTGTGATCAACAACTACTCCTCGCATATCGGCCACCATTACCTGGACCTAAGGTACTCCAGGGTTTTAAAAAATAAACTCAGTGTGTTTCAAGTCAGAGGGCTCCCATCCACTGATCTGATTTTTCTCAAAATGACTTATTAGCAACCACGGAAAAAGTTGCTGGCTCTGTTACTACGCTAGAGAATCTATTGAACATATTGCATGTACCTGGCCAGTGTTATTAACTGACAGAGGCACTGGGTAAAATGGCTGTTCATCACCCTGCTATTCGCTCATGGAGGAATGCTGTGGTGGTATCAATGCAAGGAACCATTGCCATGCTAAGTGCCCGCCTCGTGAAATTCCTGATCATCGCCAAAAAGAGATTAAAACTGACAGGGACAAACTATGAATGAAAAGATTTTTAGCATAACCTGTTTTTTTTACTCATTAAGTTAATTTATTTTGCCTGGTGAGTAGGTCGGTTTTTACATGCAATGGCTTTAATTAATTAAGCGTTAGTAAGTTTTTGTACCCTCGGTACTTACCATGATTATATTTAATAAAGTTTAGAGGATGCAATTCCCGACACATACCGTTGATAAAAAATTCACAGAATGAAATGACAGAATTAATTCCCTTCTCAACAGGATTTCATTTTGTATGCCACATGCTCTTTATTGACTTGGTCATACAACGCATACTATTAAAGGGCAACACTATAATTGATTCTACTGCCCCTGAAAAATAATGGCACTCTTATGGGCACGGTCTCAGTGTCTGTTCCAGAACCAAGCCTCCGAATTGAACTACGGCTACTCATGCCTTTTTATTAAAAAAAAACAATGGTGACTGAGCATAAAACATTAATTTTGACAGTTGACTTGGTTGTGTGATGTTAGTCGTGAGACAATGTAATTGCTCAAGGTCACATGTCCCGCTACTGTGTATAGGTGTGTTTCAAAGGCACAGAGTAAGGTGCAGGGACACGGATGGCACAATAGGTGATATCCATTGCCGGAGCTCTTGAAAAGTAAGTATGACATGAATCTTTGCTATCTTACTGCATTTCGAACCGCTGGACTACCCAAAAAAGACCATCACAGCCTGTCACTATTTTGTTGATACGCATTAATTTGCTCACGCCTATGTTTCACACAGCGTGTGTGTTACACTCCAAAAGACGTCCCGAGGTAGCCATGAAATAGGTTATAGGTAAGAGGTTTATTAAGCTTAGTTACAGGATGGTAAGTAGGATAAGTTCAGCCCCAGCAGGAGCAGCATCCTTGCTGCTCAGCCCACACATTCCAACTGTCTCTCTTTCAAGCACACCAGGCACTTCAGCATTCCACTACCTCATCAAGCATTACAACATTCCACACACACCACATCAATACTGGCTGAGAAGCAGGGAACAGGTAACTAAGGGAAGGGATGCATAATGAGGCTACAAGACACAACACATCACCTTCCCTTAGGGAAAACAATGATAATAATTTTGCAACAAAGTCAAATTTAGAAGTACACACTACTTCAAAGATACATATGTTATGTTATGCAGTATTTGTAAAGCACACACACAACCATAACTAGGAAATCAGATGAGTGATCTACAGAGAGCATCAGGGGCATTAGAGATCCAAGTTTTCAGGGCTTCCATGAAGATGGTCTCTGTTTGAATGAAAAGCAGATGATCAGGAAGCAGGTTCCAGGCGTTGGTCCCTAGCACCACAATTGATTTCCCACCCTTTGTGATATACCTAAAACCAGGGGGCTTCAGAAGGTTCGCAGATGAAGATCTGACGGGGCGGTGCGTCACATAGTTAGCAAACCTAGACCGAAGATAGTAGGGACCAGATGAATTGAAAGTTCTGTGGGTAATTACCAAGATCTTAAAAAGGACTCTTTTGTGGATAGGCAGCCAGTGTAGTACTTTTAGGGCAGCTGAGGCTGAGGAGCCTCTGGGCCATTTTAATACTAACCATGCGGCTGCATGTTGGACCATCTGCAGTTTGTTTAATTGTTTAAAACAGACTTATTGGTCCCTGCATATAGGCTGCTGCAGTAATCGAGTCTAGAGGTGCTTAGGGCCACTGCAACTGCCTTTCTAGCCGTGCAGGGGAATAGATCGAAAAACATTTTGAGGGACTTTATCAAGTGAAAACATGTCCCTGCCACTGCTGGGGATTGCTGGCGAAAGGAAAATGATGAATAAAATTTCACCCCCAGGTTCTTTACTACCTTCACTCAGTTAGGAGGGGGTGGGGTGTCTGTGGGCCACCATAGGCTGGGGGAGAAGGTATTAGATTTCCCTAATGGCATAATCTCCGTTTTTCCGAGTTACATTTTAGGTGATTTACATTCATCCATTGAAATCCGCTGTGCGACAATGTTGTAGATTTACTTCAGCCTGGGTGGATTGTTCATCTAATTTAATTAGCTGTGTATCGTCAGCATACAAGATTGTCTCAATGTTGAAAGACGATATCAGGCTAATGAGGGGGCCATATAGGCGTTGAAGAGCACTGGACTTAGAATGGAGCCATGTGGAAGCTCAGAGACCATGTGTTTTTCTGCTGACTGATAGTGGCCGAGAGTAACAACTTGTCTACGGTTTTGTAGAAAGGATTTTAGCCAAGCGAAGGCTAGATGAGAAATGCCTTATGATTTGAGACGGTCCAGTAAGATGTTGTGTCAGACCGTGTCAAATGTGGCTGATAAATCTAATAAGATCAGCACAGCATTTTTTCCCTGGTCTAAAGCAGATTTAAGGGTTTCTGCAGTATACAACGCTGATTCTGTTGAGTGCTAGGGCCTGAAACCTGATTGATTGGGATGTAGGATATTCGCCTCTTCTAGATAGGACATAGGTTGAGTATTGACTAGTTTATCCGTGATTTTACTAAGACACGGAAGCAGGGAGATAGGACGAAGATTAGTGAGAGTGGTAGGGTCTGCTAGTTGTTTTTTCTGGAGGGGTTTAACTACTGCAATTTTCCATTCACTAGGTACTTCTGCTCATGAGAGGGAGGAGTTTATTATATTATTTATAACTGGGTTAATGGTGTCAATAATAGCATGCATAATATGTGGGGGACAAGGGTTAAAAGGAGACCCTGATTTACATGCAAGGATAGCCTGATGGGATTGCTCTAGGCTGATGGTTTGAAAAACTTGGAGGGTCAAGCTATCATCTACATGATTAGAGGATACCTCTGTGGGAAGGGTGTGGGCGTTATGAAATCTTTTTGTAGAAATTGGACTTTCTGTTCAAAAAAGTCGGCAATGCAACCACAAAGAGACTGTGATGGGGGAATCTCTTGTTGAAGTATTATAGGGTCAGTGAAGGAATTCACTATCTTAAAAATAGATTTTTGGTCTGAATTGGCCAGTTTGAGTAAATTGGTGAAGTAAGATTTCTTTTCAACTTTGATCTGTTGGTGGTAGGTTTTAAGAGCCCGTTTGAACAAGGTTAATTCTTCCTGTTTGTAGCTTCGCCGCCATCTGCGTTCTAATTTCCTGCAGTGGCTATGTAATTCTCTCAACGTTTGGGTGTACCAGGGGGCGGAAGGTTTCTTAAACAAATTATTTTTCAGGGGGGTGGGAGGGGCAAAGCTATCGCTAAGTGCGGACATACATAGATTGAAATGTTGATTATCAGACGATGGGTCCCCTGTCAGCCTGGGCCTACAGGCAGATGCTTCAAAACTGAGATCTGGAGAGGCTGCCATATCCTTCCATCTGCGCATAATTTTTTGAATGCAGGAGATGGAACCCATTGAGGTATTCGTGTGCTGGTGCCTAATATCAAAAGGCATGTACTTATGGTCGGACCAGGTTAAGATAACTGGGGCATTAACTTTTAGGGTTATAAGATTCAAACAAAGGGGGGGCGTGGCCGGACGCCGATGGAGCAGGGCGCCTGAACCGGAGCTCCTGCGGGTGATCCCCCAGTTCAGCCCATCCTGCCCGCTAATGGGGAGCCCCGGAAATTAATTGCCCATCCTCCGACCCCTGAAGGGTTGGAGAATCAGCGGGGCGGGCGAAAGGGACGATAAGACACGTCCTCGCCGATTAATCGCTTCGGACGGGGGACCTGTGAGGCTTGCCAAGATGGCGCCCGGGACCTGAAACGGCCCTCCGAGACCTGGCTGGAGGCCGACGACCCTGCGCAATGGAGACAGGTGGGGGCCCGAGTTGGGGGAGCACAGAGCTGGTGTGGAATTGTCAGTCCCGGGCCGACAAGGCAAGTCTGGTGGGACGGACTGGCTGCGCCGAGGGAGTGAGGCGGACACTTAAAATGGCGCCCGCGGCCGAGGAGGTACAGCCCTAGCAGTGACTGAAGGCTGTCAGAGGATGCGAGGAGACAAGGGGACGGAACGTCGCCTGAGCGGAGCATCAAGCAGAGCCTGGAGGTGCTGCGGCAGGGGGCCCCAACGACGGAGGTACGGGAGTGCTCTTTCACACTCTCCAACGGAGAGCGGACAACTACTCGCTGGGAGCAGTGCGGCCTGAGGACCCCTGCCGCTGTGGATTGCGACGGCTCCAGAGAGCACCCGCTTATCGCCGCAGGAGAAGGGTCCCATCCCGGTGAGTGGAGGCCGCACAGGACGGTGCGGGGCGCTCCTGGGGACTGCTGCCTGCTTCCCACCTTGCTTTCCCCCTGGGGCCTCTGCGGGGGGGCGCTTTGCCGGCGACCCGTGCCGCGGGCACGGGACCCTGGGCCTTACCCACGGAAAGAGGGCCGTGGACGTTTGCTCCCGGTGCTACTGCTCAGACTGACTGCCTGAGGAGCGGCCTCACCACCCACAGCGCCAGCATCAGCTAGGCCAGCACCGCGGATTCCTGAGGGCGCTACCAGAGGAGGGCGGCACTCGCCGGCTGGGATCTATGGGGCACCCCCGCCGGTGAAGTTCTCCCCGACTGTCACGGATACCTGCAAGGGCACCTAGGAACAACATTACCCACCCAGTTGATGCCGCTGCCCAATCACGTCCCACAGTGTCGGCTCCGAAAGCCCCCGGCGGCAAGGGAGAGCGCCCCGGTCAGCGCTGCCTCCTGAGTGACTCACCTTGTGGCCTGCGCAGCCTGCTGCATATCATCTAGGCGGCAGTTGCGAGGCATAGGAGAAGTCATAGACCACAGTTGAGACCGGCTGGCGGGCATTGCGAGAACCTTTACCCCTGAGTGCGCACTGTCTGGTTAAGGCAGGAGAACCGAAGGCCCTCCCTGGAGGGCTACACTCACCAAGGGACGCATTAACAAACGGCGAGACACGGAGCAACAGGACCCAGCGGGAGAGGACGCTGGAGGGGCGCGACCACGCACGGGATCCCATGGCGAAAAGACGGCTGCCCAGGACGAACCGTCCCTACACGACATCCTACAGGCCATAGAGGCGTCGAGGACAGCAGTGGAATCTAGAATCGACACGCTCCAAGGGGATCTGGGCCTACTGCGGGCAGACCACAGGAAGCTGGTGGACCGTGTCACATCAGTGGAAGGGGACGTCGGAGACCTGAAACCACAGGTCTATGAGTCTACCCGCAATCTCACGGACATTGAAAAACGAGTCCAGGTGTTGGAATTGCGAGCCGAGGACGCTGAAAATAGGGCACGACGGAACAACATTAGAGCCACTGAGCTGCCCGAAAAAGTCGAAGGGAACAATATGGTGGCCTACCTTGAGAACTGGATCCGCACAGAGGTAGCTGAGGAGGGTTTATCACCATACTTCGCCCTTGAGCGGGCACACAGAGTTCCTACACGGGCACTCCCACCTGGGAGGCCGCCAAGACCGGGGGTGGCTCACCTTCTCTTCTACAAGGACAGAGACCACGTGCTGAGTCAAGCGCGACTCAAAGGACAACTCAAAATAGAAAATAGCATTGTACGGATCTTCCCGGATTTCTCCCGAGATGTGCAGCGCCAGCGAGCCTCATTCATCACGGCCAAACGAAAACTGCGCCAAATGGGGGTGTCATACTCAATTGTGTTCCCAGCTAAACTCCGGATAGCGCATGCAGGAACGACCACATTTTTCACCACACCTCAAGACGTCTGGGATTGGATCGAGGAGCTGGGTGCACAGGACCGGAGGCAAGACAGCAGAGACCAGCCAGAGGAGATGCACACGCGATCCCCTGGAAAGGGGGGAAGCCCAAAGGCCACCCAAATCCGGAGGAGCCTCGCCGAGACAGGGAGAGAGCGGTGGCAGCGATAGCATCTCTGAGTGCAGCAGGCCCGCAGGGTGCTTCCTCACTGTCGGGGGAGGAACAGAGAGACTCGGACTCGAACAACAGCTCGAGCACAGTGGGAGAGGCCAGCCAGATACTGCCGGAGGTGACTCCCAGAACGGCGGACGACTTGATCTGACCGAAGCCTGACACGCAAGTCCCTGCAGTACAGTGGGATTCGGGGGTGAGGGCGCAATGACCAGAGACTGGACCGAGAACTAGAGGGGCTTAAGATGAACATTCTGTGAGCTAACTACTGGATGGGGGGGATCCGGGGGGCGGAGGGGAAGGCTTTCATCCAAGCGAGCATTAGTCTAGCCACCACCCGAAAGTTGGGCTCCAGCCCGTTTATATGCCAGAGAGGAATGTATGATGGTACAACGCGTACCATCACAACACGGTATGCTACATCGCGGTATTGACAACGAAAGTCGTTACATCGACTTGCGTTGGAGGGCGCTGGACTTAGGAATAGTGTGACTTACTATTCCAACTCCAGTCTACGTACAGTAGGGAAGGCGTTGGAATAGTAATTCACACTATTCCTTAGTCTAGAGCGCCCTCCAGTGCAAGTCGATGTAACGACTTGCGTTGTCAAAACCACGATGTAACCATACCACGTTGTAATGGTTGCGTGGTAAAGGATGTTTCCCCCAGAGAGCAGTTTGGACGGGAGAGAGTTTCTCACTTGTCCTGGGGAGGGGGAGTTGGGAAAGTTCTATAGTTTTAAGTTGGGGGCACTGCTGTCTATCCTTACTTGGGGTTAAGAGTCGCAGCGAGGAGACTCCCATTATGCGACATAGGGCGCCGGGAGTCGGGCGGGGCCGAGGGGACCAGACGGAGGTAGAAAGACTGATCTGTAATGCCCAATCAGAGGAAATATAATCTCCTTTCCTGGAATGTCCGGGGGATGCACTCCATGCACAAACGCTACAAAATATTCTCACAGTTGAATAGGCGAGGGGTCCACATAGCAATGCTGCAGGAAATGCACACATTGGCTTCCAAAGGGGCGGCACTACAGCGTAGATGGAGAGGCCAGGCATACTACACTACGTTCTCGGCATTTGCCAGAGGGGTCTTGATATGGATCAGGGCGGGCGTCCCCTTTCAGCACACTGGTCACGCAATAGATCCAGAGGGTCGATATTTGGCGATCACAGGGCGCTTAGACGGACAAGATGTCACACTGATAAATATTTACAGCCCAAATACAGACCAAGGAACATTCTTCGAGCAACTATCTGGGTCTCTGGCGCCCTAACTGACGGGGTCAATTATCATGGGGGGGACTTTAATTGTATTGCAGATCCGGCCCTGGACCGATCTCACCCACCACTTCGGGACGCCCCAGTACATCGGATAGCCAGGGTGTTCAGGGATTGGCAGTCTCACTGGGGGTTGGTGGACACATGGCGACATTCACACCCGCTAGATAGGGAGTATTCTGACCTTTCCCACGTACATGACCTGCATGTCCGATTAGATACCTTTTTATGCTCCCCGGACATGCACGCATGACTCCACAGCGCGGAATACCTCACTCAAACAGTGTCGGACCACAACCCCTTATTAGCTCGGCTACAGTGGGGAATCACGCAGCAACCCATCCCCACCTGGCGCCTCAAGCCTGAGGCATTGGAAGACCAAGTGTTCCACCATGAGATTAGGGAACAGATCATCACGTACTTTGCAGACAACGCACATTCCACGGACTCCAGGGTGACAGTATGGGAGGCCTTTAAGGCGGTCATCAGGGGGCCTTGCATCGCGCTGTCAATAGGGGTACGACATACAATACTAACTTACGTGGAACGGGTCGATCAAGCACTGAGGGAGGTAGAACGCTGATGCCCGAACAATCCAGAAGTCAGCCAAGAGTTGCTTGAGGCGAAGGAGGAGGTGGCAGTGCAGGAGGAGAGACTAAGATGCTTTTATTATAAAGCATATATGGACAGGACTCATGCTGAGCGAGACAGGGCGGGTAGACTGTTGGCGTGGCTTGCAAATCCCACCCGCAGGGGGAATACAATCATAGAATTAGAGGACTCGGAGGGGCACTCTCTCTACCGACAGGACGGCATCAACAATAGGTTCCGCAGCTATTATGAGAGACTTTACAAGAGTTCAGGACCCCTGGGGGAAGGGGAAATAGAGGAATACCTAGCGGACCTTCCGTTGCACACTCTAACTGAGGAGGACGCGGAGCACTTAGGAGCTGAAATCACAGAACGCGAAATTAGCAGGAGGGAAAACACTGGGCACAGATGGGTTCCCCAAGGAATTTTACGCGGCATACGCAGGAGTCCTGTCCCCCAAATTGGCAAAGATGTATGCGGAGGCACGGGAGAAGGGCCACTTACCGGGTACCACTAGGGAGGCGGTGGTAATCCCGCTGCTGAAACCTGATAAATCCCCCTTGGAGTGCACAGCGTATAGACCCGTGTCAATGCTGAATATAGATTTTAAAATCTTAAGTAAGGTGCTGGCGACGCGGTTACTTCCCCACATGACATCTCTGGTGCACCAGGCAGGTTTCATTCCCCGCCGGAACACAAATCTGAATATACGCCGACTGCTGTCCATTATCGAGCTCGGGGCGACAGCGGACCCGGGAGGGGCGGTGTTCGCCATCGACATAGAAAAGGCATTTGATAGCCTTGAATGGGGGTTCCTATATGCTGTGTTAAACAAAATGGGCCTTGGACTAGGGTTTCAGCGCTGGGTGAGGCTCCTATATACCGATCCGGTGGCGAGAGTCCGCACGGGGCGCACAATATCGGAGCAATACCGGGTGGAGAGGGGCCCGCGTCAGGGGTGTCCACTCTCCCCACTACTATTTGCTCTGGCCGTGGAGCCATTAGCTTCCGTGGCGAGATCTGAAGGGGCTTACCGGGGGCTTCAGCTGGGGGAGCAGAGGCACCAAATAGCATTATATGCGGATGACCTCCTATTGTTCCTAAATGACGTGGGGGAAGAACTGCCAAGGAGCAAAGGCTATGATGGAACGATTCGGGTCATTGTCGGGCCTGCGAGTGAATTGGCAGAAATCCATATTATTCCCTTTGGTGAGGGACATGCAGCCCCCTGGGAACTTAGGCGTCTGCGATGGGAGCCCCGAAGTTTCCGCTACCTGGGAGTGCACACCTTCCACACCATGGAGGATGTGAAGGAAGGCAACATAGGGAGGGCGATGCGCTCGCTCAAGGACGCTTTGGCATTTTGGGGAAAGCTTCCCCTCTCAGTGATGGGCCATATCTCACTGCTTAAAATGGTGGCTCTCCCCCGGCTGCTGTACTTCTTCATCACGCTTCCCGTGTGGATATCGGCGGCATGGTTCCGGGAGCTGGACTCCTGCCTGTCGGCGTTCATATGGGGGACAGGATGCAGACGAGTAGCCCTTAATACTCTTAAACGGCCTAGATCGGGGGGAGGTCTGGCAGTGCCAGATATGGAGGCTTACTATTTGGCTGGACAGCTGCAGCGGTTCACGCAGTGGGAGCAGGGAGCCAGACAGGGGAGTGCCACTTGTCACACCGGATAAAGCCGGTGTGTTCCGCACCCTGCTTGAGACTGCTAAGCCTCAGCAGGTCTGCAGTAACGAACATAGAGTGATACGCCATTGCTGGGGCCGGTGCCTGCAGAAAACTAGAACTAAACGCCCATATTCGCCAGAAATGGCGATGACGCTGCTGGGGGCGCTTCCCCACAGAGGACAATGGCGGGGAATAGACGACTGGGTACAAGCAGGAGCCACGAAGGTGGGAGATCTCTTCCGGGATGGGGAGCTTCTCTCCTTCGAGGACTTCAGCGCTGACTGGGCAATACCACAGGGACATTTCCTGCTTCATGGGGCAGTCATGGGGGCCATGAGACGACACTGGGGCACTGGTACAACTGAACCTCCAAGACACGCCACCTGTGAATACATAAGCCTAGCGGGGGGAACTATCAAAGCTGTTGCATGCCTCTACAGAGCTATAGGGCGGGACTCCATACAACCGCTGGACCGGTTAAGACATAAATGAGGGGACGACATTGACGGACAGCTAGGAGACAAGGACTGGGACAATATTTTAGAACGGACCACTAAACTATCCCGAAACGCCCGGTTTTGATTGATTAGTTTCTATGTACTTCACCAAGCATATCTAACCCCAGAGCGTATGAAGGGGCAGACGCTAAATGCCCGAGATGTAACATGCATGGGACGACTTTTATTCACATGATGTGGAGCTGCACCTCCTTGATGCAGTACTGGCAATAAATCACACAGAAGATAACTAGAATAACGGAGAGGGTGGTCCCCTGCTCACCAGCCCATGTATTGCTCAACCTGTTCCCACACACTGCCAAAACCAGGACCACAGACAGGTTCCAAGACCTTGCCTTTATACTCGCGAAACGAGAAATCACTAGCAGCTGGAAGAAACCGGAGGGCCCCAATGTGTCCAGATGGAAACGAGAGCTGGTGAAATAGGCTGGCTGTGAGGGCAGGATCCTGCTAAGAAATGCAAGATGAGGAGTGGGCAAGCTGGAGCGAGCTCAAGCATGGGAAGGGCTGATGGAAGACCTAAAGAGAGATGATAGAGGGTCTGAGGCTTCCACCCCGGAGAGACCACCACAAATGGAATACCCCCAGGGGCCAGGGTAGGACAGAGTAGCACTAAAGATCTTGAGAGATGGGGACACATAATAGGACTGCACAGGAGCGGATGGGGACACGACAAGGAGGCTCCGGCAAAGTACCATTACACACATCTCAAGTACAGGGGGAGGTGCCTATCTGGGTTTCAAGAGATGTCGTGGGGGAGACAGCAGTGCGGGGCAGGAGGGGGAAGGGGAGGGGATCAGTTACTTGTTGGGGAAGGGGAGGAGGGAGGGGGGAATCTTCTTAATTATATGCAGACGTGATACCGGGCCGAGCAGGGGATTGATAAAACCGGGACTCATGGGTATTAGACCAAGCGGGATACGAAATGGGATGTATCCGAATGATCTTGCTTGGTATCTATTTGGGCCGCAATCAGCGGACCTGCTGTACAACATGTAAAAGGAAATAAAGTTTGTTTATAAAAAAAAAATAAGATTCAAACAAATGCCATTAAGAGTGTGTCCTGCTTTGTGAGTGGGGGTGTATATCCGCTGATCCAGGCCTAGCGTTTCTACAATTTCTAAAAAATTTGTTACTCCAGGTTCATTTTGCACATCTAAGTGGAGATTAAAATCTACCAATAGAGTGAAATTGGAGAATCTAAGAGTTAGCATACTTATAATATCTCCTATGGTGTTAAAAAATTAAGATAAGGGCCCGGAGGGTGGTATATCAGGGCTCTGGAGAAGGAAAAGGAGTTCTGTAATTGAAGGCAGAAACCAATACTCTCTGCACCTTTGAGGTCTGCTATTTCAAATGTGGAGCATTTCAGTGTGTTGCGATAGATAATCGCAAGCCCTCCTCCCCGTTGCTCTGGTCTGTCCTGTCTATGAATTCAATAGCCTGGGGGGAGGGTACAGACAATATCTGGGTTACACCATTCTTTAAGCCAAGTTTCCGTTACAAAGAGGCAATCTATGTTACAGTCTGAGATCAAATCAAAAATGTTTTAGGCATGTTTACACAATGATCTGGCATTGATAAGACCTCCTAGTAATTTGAGGACAGTCTGTTAATAGTAGGTGTATCCTGTGCAGGTATAAGAACGTTTTTACATCCTTTACAGCAGATAGGGCCCTTCCATTTATTCGCTTCTAACTGATTTTTACAGTTCCTTGGTGTATTATTTTGGGCAAGGTGTGATTCTCTAGATATAAATATACCTGGAGTGATCGGGGCAGCGTTTCTGGTGCTGGCAGCGGTCCGGTCACAAAAGGGCGCCAACGGGCTTGCCTTTGGCGCACCCACTGCGCGTGTACGCGGGTTCATTAAATAATGCGTGCACCGCCAACGACTAGAACCCTGCATGCAAAAAAATGGCCGCACTTGTGGGAGGGAGCCCCACGCACCCCAACCCGGAAACGATCAGGGAAGACAAGTGGCCAAACAAAGTGCCCAGCAGGGCGGAGCACGCCGAGCGTGAAAGGAGAAGGGACTCCCAGAGGCGCGAGGTAAGGCTAAAGTTAGGAAAAAGGTTGATGTCTAAGACAAACTCCAAGTGAACATAAAGTGATTAAGAGCAAAGGCGGATAGGACTAATTCATTTTGTGACATAATTCAGATTCAAATTCAGTTCAGCATTCAGTTAAAAAACACATTTCCCCTGCAGTTAAAATTAATTAAAAATCCCCTGTACATGAGACAGTGAGAGCCAAGTTCGAGTGTTGTGTCAATTTGAGTCCGCTCATATTACAATCTAAATATGACTAGTAGGAAATTAGAAGGACTCAGGATAGGAGAACATGAACACAATTTTTTTTTTTAAGTACACCGCTGTAATATTGTGTAGGACTGGGAGATGAAAGAACACCAATGAAATGTAACCCCCTCACTCACCCCCTTCTGCACACCACAACTAGCACACAACTGCACAGGTATAAGCTCAAGTATAAGCACCGCATATGGTACATGACCCCTCAACACACACCTAGGGTAAAACAACTGCACAGGGTACATGACCCTTCAACACACACCCCAGGTTAAAGAACCGCACAGGGTACACAACGCCTCAAACGTCCACCTCAGGTAAAATAACTGCACAGGATACATGACCCTTCAAGGTACACCTCAGTTTAACAACAGCACAGGGTACATGACCCTTCAACGTACACCTCAGGTAAAACAACTGCACAGGGTACACAACCCTTCAACGGACACCTCATGTCAAAGAACCGCACAGGGTACTCAACTCCCTCAACGCGCACCTAAGGTGAAACAACTGCACAGGGTTCACGACCCTTCAACAAAATTCCGCAAAGGCAAAACCACACACCCTGCAAGAACAGGGTAGACCCACACCCAAGCATCGTACAAAACACATAGGCTTGAAATTTATGACAGCCTTACTACATCCGCACAGCATAGGCAACAACACACCTGGCAAGAACATGGTATACATGGCAGCAAACATAACCTGACACAGAATCAGCACATGCAGCAAAATGAGCATGGCATATAACAACATGACAACAAAAATGAACAAGGCATATAACAACGTGGCAGCAGATACGCAGCTTGCATGGCACACAACAGCACAATATAGACAGTAACACAGGAAAACAACCAGCAGCCTGGCACTGTATATTAAAAATACTTATATGCATACTATATACCAGCATCACTAAAGACAACAATGCATAAAACAGCTCCAATATCATAGTCCGGTATAATCACTGCTGCAGATCTGATGAGCGATATCTCACCCGAACCCATTGTAGAAATAGCACCAGAAAGACTTCACCTGTAAACTCCTTCCCTTCTGCAACGCCATGACCAAAGTGGCCAAATGGATAAGAGACCACTACCTCAAACTCTACTCCAACAAAACAGAAGTACTGATCTTTGGAAAGAACTCTTCCATATGGGACCACAGCTCGTGGACAGCAGAACTGACCATGAAACAACAAGTCAATGCAGTCGCCTCCTCCTGCTTTCACACTCTTCGCATGCTCCACAGTCTCTTCAAATGGATCCCATTGACACCAGAAAGACCAACATGCAAGGCCTTGTTACCAGCCGCCTCGACGATGGCAACGCTCTCTACACCGCTCCTCAAAAGGCTCCAGACTATACAGAACACCGCAGACCGACTCATTCTGGACCTCCCCAAACAATCTCACATCACCCCTCACCTCAGAAACCTCAAATGGCTCCCTATCCAGAAAAGATGCCAGTTCAAGATCCTCACACACTCATACAGAACTCTCCATGATCAAGGACCATTATATATCAACCATCGACTGAACGTCCTCCACCTGCCCGCAAGACACTTGAGCTCCGCCTCCGCCTCCCTCTCCCACACCCCCAGCTCCTTCTCTTTCATCGCTGCCAAGACCTGGAATGACTTGCCCCTCCCCCTCTGAACAGCACCCTCCCTGGCAGACTTCATAAAGAAACTCAAGACATGGCTTTTCGACAGAGACACGGCACCCTCTGCGCCTAGATACCCTTAGGAGTGACAGTGCTGCGCTATACAAATGCTGATTAAGTGATTAATTGATTGATGAGTGTAAGCTTTTCCAGCATGCTTGGCCTCCTAATGTGGCTTGTGCGTGTGGAAGGAGCGGGCTCTTGTGACGAGCTGGGCACAGGTTGAAGGATGTGCATAGCAGGGGCGTAGCCACCTAATGGGACTTGGATGTTGTGAGGGAGTAGGCTCTCTATGTACAATTGTCAACACAGAAAAGGATGTGCATTGTATAGACTTGACCAGCTAAAGCAGCTTGGGAATATGGAGGTAGTGTGCTCTACCTAAAGAGTTGTATACACAGCAAAGGCTATATGGAGTAGAGGCTTGACCTCCTAAGGTGGCTTGTTTATCTGGAAGGAGTGAGTTCTCTGTGAAGAGTTCTGCACAGACCAAAGGCTGTGTGTAGTAGAAGCTTGACCACCTATGGGTGCCTGGGTATCTGGAGGGAGTGTAGTCTATGTAAAGTGTTGGGTACAGAGCGAAGGCTTTGTGCAAAATTGCTTGTTCACATAAGGGGTCTTTGGTGTCTTGAAGGAGTGAACTTCAGTATAATAATTTTTTATATGAACATATGTGCATGCAATTCATGCTTTACATGATTCTTCTTTATTTACTACTTCTTAACATATGTAAACTGTTTTACTGGTGTATATTGTAAACTGAAGAGCAATAGTTTGGATGATATCATCAGTGATATCATCAATGATGTCATTTGAAATGTCATGAGTGAGGTCATCAATGATGTAGTTGAACATGTCATGAATAATGTAATTTGTGAGGTCATAAGCAGTGCATGGCAGTGCACAAGATATATTTAGCTCACAAAACAATAACCAACAAACTTCAGTGTTTTTTCTGGTTTAAAACATAACATTATGACTGACATTGTCCCCTAGAAGTGATGCCCCTTTAACCTTAGGGTTTTTGTAATGTAAGTTAATTACCCTTTTCCATACCTACCTATAATGTCACTTTAACCTTTCAGTGAATTTCTAGGGTCTTTTTTCTATAAAGTAAGATCTTATTAAAAGTAACAAAATCCACAATTGTGTTCTTACTGAGAACCAAGTACCCCATTTATCACACACACTCTACTAATACTACGCATAAATTACAAATATATATCAGGTAGATGGAAATACCTTTGATGACACTCTTATATCACATTTCACCTGTAGAGGGTCCTCAAACCCATAATCACAGTACCACCCACCTATACCAGATGGAACATCACAATATATACTGTTGAATACACATAAAACTGTTGTGCAGGCTTTACTAATTTCAAGGCTAAACTATGGCAATATTTTGTACTTAGGTGCCACGCAGTCCCAGCTAAAGCGGCAGCAGACTGTCCAGAATGCTGTGGCTCGCCTAATATGCCATACCCCTCACAATGTCTTAGTCTCCCAACATCTGCATCAGTGGCATTGGCTTCCTGTACTCCAAGGCACCAAGTACAAGACCCTTTGCTATGTATAAAAAGCCAAACACCAGGCTGGCCCTTATACATACACTCTTTGATTCGTCCCTTAACCTCTAAGTGGTAATTACACTCAAGAAAAACGAATCTGGCTACCATTCCAAAATTAGATTGGCAAGTCAGCGAGGCAGGTCCTTTGCTTTTTTTGGGAACAAACTTATGGAGTGCCTTGCTTCACAAGATGTGTCTGTGCAACTCATTTGCACTGTTTCAGAAGATGCTGTAGAAGTGGCATTTTGAAACCTAGCTCGGTTCTTTGGTCCTTGATCTGCTAGAGCTGGGAAACCCCACTGAGGTAGCCATGCGCATTAGAAATTATTTGATTGATTGATGGGTCATTTGAAATAAGGCTGGCCTACTGGCTTTTGGCAAGAGCTCCTCGCAACATCAATATAAATAAGGCTGGGCTATTAGCTTTATCAAGGGGTCACCACATCTATATCTATCTATTTATATTCACTAAAGAACCAAAGGTTAGAGGGACTTTGTAGTTAGGTTCAGATTTTACACTCACAAAACCATAGAAATTCAACAGTTATACTTATACTTATCTCAAGAAACTATAACTTGTGCCCTAAGGTAAGAATAACCACCACCTCCATGTTCCTGTTACTAATCGTATTGCAAATGTTGCAGTTATATTATGAATGATGTATTACAATATGGCATTACTGATGTAATATGTGGAGTAAGTAGCAGTGCATGGCGAGGGTGCAAGTTATAGTTATAGTTACCTTAGGGTACAAGTTATATTTTATTAAGATACGTCCCTGTAACCTTTGTTTTTTTAAGTGAATTTCTATGTTTTTTAAAATGTTAAGTAATATTTAATTACCTTACGTTGATCCTGACCTCGCTATGCACGGCATTCAGCTGTGTGCAGCGGGGGTTGGCCAAAGGGCCTGGCCAACAACCAGGCCCTGAAGCCAAACCCCAGTAGGCACCCAAACTCGCACCATGCACGGCCAAAGGCCATGCGTGGTGGGAATTGGCAGCAGGGCCTGGCCTGTGGCCAGGTCTTGGATCAACCACCCATAGGCAACCAATCCCTTGCCATGCACAGCCTTTGGCTGTGCTCGGTGGGGTTGGCCACGGGGCTTGGTCTGCGGCCAGGCCCTGCATCTAACACCCCCATAGGCAACTAACCATGTGTGGCTTTGAGCCTTTTGTGGTGAGGGTTGGTCGCAGGGCCTGCATCCAACCCCCCAGGTACATAGTCCCACTGTGGGTGTGTGAGTGCCTGTCTGGGTCTGTGAGAGCATCTGTGTGGCTTTGTGAGTGGGTGTGTTAGCAGCGCTATGTGTCTGTGAGTGGGTGTGTGAGTGGGTGTGTGAGTGTCTGTGTGGGTCTGTGAGTGGGTGTGTGAATGGCTGTATGGGTCTGTCAGTGGGTGTGTGACTAGCTGTATGGGTTTTTAGGTCTCGCCTATGCAGCACGCATGCGCTGCATAGGAGGAGACCTTTAGGAATCCATTTGCTTTTTCGCCCAAAAACGTGCACGCTTTGCATTGCTTTCAATGGCAACGCATGCACGTTTGGCGATTCCCTTGCGGGAGCGAGCTTTGGCGACACCTGTTTGTAATTAACTTTCAAACAGATGGTGCCCCTGCTCGCTCCCGCAAGGGAAACGCTGTGTGTGCTCTCGGCCGCACTCCTCCCACCCCTCCCACTTGTTAACCTGCGGGTGACGCCGAGAGAGTCTTTTTTTTCTATTTGTTCTGTTTGCTCACAACCCGCACTGATGTCTGCGCGCTGCCTCTGATCCATCAGAGAAAGCTGTCGTATTATTTCCACTTGCTCTTGAAATTTTGGTGCTCAAACTAAAACTTCTGCCCTGAATCTCTAGTGTCATAATTAAAAGATCAATAGAGAAGAGAAGGAACACCCGGTGAAATGAGGGGGAGGGCTAGGTCTCGCTTCTCTCCCTCAGAGCCCCGCGAGAAGGGATAAAACGCTCCTGGGGAGGGGCGGGGATACAGACGACTTTATTAAATTTCTTCTGTTTTTCTGCTAAATCAAACATTTTGCCACCACCCTTCCCGCTCGCTCAGAAGCTATCGCACTCCTGTTCGCTTCCTGGAGCTTCCTGGAGCTAACAGCGCCTTGAGACCCTCGCGGGTATGTAGTGCGCTTTATAAGTGACATGATTGATTGATTGATTGAATGGGGTTTTACTCTATGGCTTGCGCGTGGCCATGGAACCATCTCTAGATACCTTCAAAGGCGCTTTCGCTTCGCCTCACTCCTCCTGTGGACGCCTCTTTATTCCCTCTCCTTCTTCTTTTGAACTTCCAAGAACAAGGCGCCAGGGTAGAGAAAGTTTAAATTTGTGGGATTTTCGGTTTCTTTTTTATTTTTAACGCCTTGCTCGCCTGTACCTAAATTCTCTGAAGATTGACCAAGAGGTTCTACATAATACCACTCAAAAATACATAATTACATGCCACATAATTACATGCCATATAATTACATTAAATTAAATTCAACACACACCACACAAAATACCACTCAGTGCCACATAATTACATATCACATAATTACACTCTACTCAATACAATATAAATACACTCCACCCAACACTCAAAACCACATAATTACACAACATCATTACACTCTACTAAATGCAACGTACAACCCACATAACACCACTCAAAAATGCATAATTACATGCCACATAATTTTTTTTATTACAACTTTTCTACATAAAACACATCAGCCACAATACTCTACAACATAGCCAAAACTTCAAAATAAACACATAAGGTCCCAAAAGCGAGACCTATTGGCTATGCCAATGCTTGTTGAGTGGGTGTGTGAGTCGTTGTATGGGTCTGTGAGTGGGTGTGCGAGTGGAGCTATGGGTCTGCACATAGGAGTGTGAGTGCCTGTGTGGGTCTGTGAGTGGGTGTGTGAGTGCCTGTGTGGGTCTGTGAGTGGGTGTGTGAATAACTGTGTGGGTCTTTGATAGGGTACCTGAGTGGCTGTGTGGTTCTGTGAGTGGGTCTGTGAGTAGCTGTGTGGGTCTGTGACTGAGTTTGTGAGTACCTGTGTGGATCTATGAGTGAGTCTGTGAGTGCCTGTATGGTGGTGTGAGTGGGTCTGTGAGTGAGTGTCTGTGAGGGGTATGTGAGTGTCTGTGTGGGTCCGTGAGTGGGTGTGCAAGTACCTGTGTGGGTATGTAAGTAGGTCAGTGAGTGCCTGTGTGGATCTGTGAGTGGGTCTGTGAGTGCCTGTGTGGGGTTGTGAATGGCTCTGTGAGTGCCTGTGTGGGTCTGTGAGTACCTGTGTGGGTTTATGTGTGGGTCTGTGAGTGCATTTGTAGGGCTGTGAATGGGTGTGTGAATAACTGTGTGGGTCTAAGATAGGGTACATCAGTGGCTGTGTAGGTCTGTGAGTGGCTGTGTGGATCTGTGAGTGAGTTTGTGAGTACCTGTGTGGATCTATGAGTGGGTCTGTGAGTGCCTGTATGGGGGTGTGAGTGGGTCTGTGAGTGAGTGTCTGTGGGTCAGTGAGGGGTATGTGAGTGTCTGTGTGGGTCTGTGAGTGGGTGTGCAAGTGCCTGTGTCGGTATGCAAGTAGGTCTGTGAGTGCCTGTGTGGATCTGTGAGTGCCTTGTGGGGTTGTGAATGGCTCTGTGAGTGCCTGTGTGGGTCTGTGAGTACCTGTGTGGGTCTGAGGGTGGGTCTGTGAGTGCATGTGTAGGCCTGTGAGTGGGTGTGTGAGAGCCTGTGAGTGACTCTGTGGGTCTGTGAGTGCCTGTGTGGATCAGTGAGGGGGTCTGTGAGTGCCTATGTGGGTCTGTGGGTGGGTGTGTGAGTGGCTGGGTATGCAAGGGTATGTGTGAGTTCCTTGTGGGTCTGTGAGAGGGTCTGTGAGTGCCTCTGTGGGTCTGTCTGTAGGTGTGTGAATGGCACTATGGGTCTGCTAATAGGTGTGTGAGTGCCTGTGTGGATCTGTGAGTAGGTGTGTGAGTAGCTCTGTTGGTCTGTGAGTGGGTATGTGAGTGCCTGTGTGGGTCTGTGAGTGCCTGTGGTGGTCTGAGTGGCTGTGTGAGTAGCTGTGTTGGTCTGTGAGAGGGTGTATGAGTGCCTGTGTGGGTCTCTAAATGGGTATGTGAGTGGTGCTATGGGTCTGTGCATAGGTGTGGGAGTTCCTGTTTGGGTCTCTGAAAGGCTGTGTGGGTCTGTGAGTGAGTTTCTGAGGGTCTGTAAGTGGGTCTGTGAGTGTCTGTGTGGGTCTGTGAGTAGGTCTGCGAGTGTCTGTGGGTTTGTGAGTGGGTGTGTGAGTGGCACTATGGGTCTGCGAATAGGTGTGTGAGTGCCTCTGTGAGTCTGTGAGTGGGTGTGAGTGGCTGTGTTAGTATGTGAGTGGATGTGTGAGTGGGATGTGGGTCTGTGAGTGGTTCTCTGGATCTGTGAGTAGCTGTGTGAGTACCTGTCTGGGTCTGTGTGATTCTGTGAGTGGGTGTGTGATTGCCTATGTGGGTCTGTGGGTACTGGTGTGGATCTGTGAGTCTATCTGTGTGGGCCTGTGGGCCTGTGAGTAGCTGTCTGGGTCTCTGAGTAGGTGTGTGAGTGGCTGTCTGGGTCTGGAGCGGGTGTGTGAGTGCCTATGTGGGTCAGAGTGCCTGTGTGTGTCTGTGAGTGGGTATCTGAGTAGCACCATGGCTCTGAAAATAAATGCTTGAGTGCCTGTGTTGCTCTGTGAATGGGTGTGTGAGTGCCTGTGCAGGTCTGTGAGTGGCTCTATGAAGGGCTGTGTTGGTCTGTGAGTGGATGTGTGAGTGCCTGTAAGGGTCTGTGAATAGGTCTATGAGTGCATGGGTAGGTCTGTGAGTGGGTGTGCAAGTGGAGCTATGGTTCTGTGAATAGGTGTGAGCCTGCCTGTGTGGGTCTGTGAACGCCTATGTGGGTCTCTGAGTAGGTCTGTGAGTGGCTGTGTGGTTCTTTGAGTGGGTCTGTGAGTGCCTGTGTGGGGCGGTGAGTGGGTCTGTGAGTGGGTATGTGAGTGGCTGTGTGGGTCTGTGGGTGGGTCTGTGAGTGGCTCTGTGAGTGCCTGTGCGGGTCTGTGAGCACCTGTGTGGGTCTGTGAGTGGCTCTGTGAGTGCCTGTGAGGGTCTGTGAGTGCCTGTGTGGGTCTGTGAATATCTGTGTGGATCTACGAGTGGGCATGTGAGTGGCTGTGTGGGTCTGTGAGGATGTGTATGAGTGCCTGTGTGGGTCTGTGAATGGGTCTGTGAGTGCCTGTGTAGGTCTGTGAGTGGGTGTGTGAGTGGTGATATAGGTCTGTGAACAGTTGTGTGAGTGCCTCTGTGGGTCTGTGAGTGGCTATGTTGGTCTTTGAGTTGGTGTGTGAGTGCCTGTGTGGGTCTGTGAGTACCTGTGTGGGTCTATGAGTAGGTGTGTGAGTGGCACTACAGGTCAGAAAATAGATGTGTGATTGCCTGTGTGTGTCTGTGAGTGGGTGTGTGAGTCTGTGAGTGGATCTGTGAGCATCTGTGTGGGTCTGTGAGTGTCTGTGTGGGTCGCTGAGTGGGCCTGTGAGTGTGTGGGTCTGTGAGTACCTGTGTGGGTCTGTGAGTGGTTTTGGGAGTGCCTGTGTAGGTCTTTGAGTTGGTCTGTGAGTGCATGCGTGGGTCTATGAGTGGATATATGAGTGACTTATAGGTCTTTGAGTGGGGGTGTGAGTGCCTGTTTGGGACTGGGAGTGGGTCTGGGAATACCTGTGTGGGTCTGTGAGTGCTGGTAGGGATCTGAGTGGGTGTGTGACTGGGTGTGTAAGTCTGTGAGTGAGTATACAAGTGCTTGTGTGGGTCTGTGAGTGGGTGTTTAAGTGGCGCTATGGATCTGCAAATAGGTGTGCAAGTGCCTGTGTGGGTTTATGAGAGGGTTTCTGAGTGTCTATGCAGGTCTGTAAATAGGTGTATGGGGGCTGTGATGGTCTGTGCGTGGGTGTTTGAGTACCTGTGTTGGTCTGTGAGTGCCTTTGTGTGTCTGTGAGTGGGTGTGTGAGTAGCACTATGGGCCTGTGAATAGGTGTGGGAGTGCCTGTGTGAGTCTGTGAGTTTTGCTGTGGGTTTGTGAGTGGGCCTGTGAGTGCCTGAGGGGTCTGTGAGTGGCTGTGTGTGTCTGTGAATGGGTCTGTGAGTACCTGTGTATGTATGTGAGTGGGTGTGTGATTGCCTGTGTGGGTCTGTAAGTAGGTGTGTGTGTGTGTGTTTTTTTAATAGTGGCTGGATTCACATATCCATCTCGACCTCACACAGAGGGCCATGCTGAGAGCCGCAGCGGATCCGTGAATCCCTGCACATGGAAAAAAAACAGTTTTAAGGCAATTTCTTCACCTTCATGGGTCCCTCTGCAACCCCCAACACACCCTGACCGCTTCAATCACTATGCACTTAAGTTTTGAGGCCCCAGGACTGTGCCTCGAGACATAAAATGGCAGACGCAACTTTCCAGTCAGGTTGCAGCCAGCCAATCATGGCATTGCTGTTGGCACGTGGATTCACAGAGCTCTGTGAAAGATCAACATCCCTAGATATAAAATGTATTTTTTTTATACAATATCTTAAAAACTGCTGAACGGATTTAAACAAAATCCCAAAAAGGGCTGCTTCTGGACTAAGAGTTAGCTTTCTGCCAAATTCGGTGTAATTCCATTCAGTGGTTCAGTCTGTAGTCGTGTTCAAAATCCCTATGGGAAATTGCAGCTGAAGTGAGGTGCCCACACACACACACATACACATTTGCATATAGATAGATAGATAGATAGATAGATAGATAGATAGATAGATAGATAGATAGATAGATAGATAGATAGATAGATAGATAGATAGGCTATTTGCTCTTTCACAGGGTCACCACATCAACATATGTAAGGCAGGCTTATTGGCTTTGTCACGGAGTCAGAACATCACTAAAAACAATAATCACATATTAGGATTCACTCTTAAAGCCAATGGCCTCACTAATCATATTTAAATGCATTCAGTATTAACACAAACATTGTCAATAAAACATTTTTAATTTTAATTCATGTGTCTTAGCCTTTCATTAACCTCTTCAGGCCATGTAATGCAAAACTCCAGAGCCATGAAGCCTAAGACTCCAGATGAGAGTGCTTGAAATAAAATGAAAAACTCTCCTGGCATATTGGGCAAAAACACTCAAGAGCTTGCCCATAGAACTCGAGACCGAATACCTGAGGGCGCTTAAGACCACGCTTAATACATAAATCTGGCAAAACAAACGGGCTTGTCTCCCCTTCAGGTTACTCTGATGGCCCAGATCAGAGGGAGGGTTAGGCTTCCCAGACTTTAACCTCTATCACAAAGTGGCCCAACTTAGAGTCATCAGTGAGTGGTCGCAGAGGGAGTTAGATAACACTGACTCCACATGGACAGGGCAATAGCAGGAAGAGTCATCTGGGACCTACTGTGGAAACCAAAAAGTGACTGCCCCCGTAACGCATACCTTAGCACCCCAACCGGGACTACCCTAAGAGTGTGGGATGAAGTCCCCCGGAAAATGGCCTAGACGACGTTTCCTTCCCCCTTCACCCTGATTCACTATAACTCAGCATTTACCCCAGCAGCGCGCCCGGGACGATTTGATGCATTGAGGGAGGAGAGATGTTTAACACTACCACACCTCTTTCACAACACAGACATACTCACTTTTGAACACAGTCAGCGGGATTTCAATCTCACAGAAGGGGAACGCTTCCGCTACCGACAACTGCACCACTGGGTATTACAGTCAGACACACAGGAGGCAGCCACGAGGGAGCGTACTCCTCTGGAGAATTTTGTGAAGACGACCAAGGGTACTAAGGGCATCATAGCCGTTATATACGATCTTCTCCTCTGCTCAATGCACTCACAACCGTACTGCTATATTGCTTTTTGGGAATGCACCCTGGGTCACGAAATTTCAGAAGGAGCGTGGCGAGCACTTTGGAAGGACATTCACAGGCATAACCATTACTTGGGTCTCGGGGAAGCACATTACAAAATCTTATACGATTGGTATTTATACCCAACAAAACTGAACAAAAAAAAATCAAAATACATCCAACTTGTGCTGGAGGGGATGTGGCCTCCTTGGCAATCTCCACCACATCTGGTGGGACTGCCCGACAATCCGCCCCTTCTGGTCTGAATTCTTGGCATAGATAAAAGAAATCTTGGGGTACCCAATACCAGACACACCGACCTTTGCACTATTGGGGATTAGATCTGAATCCCTGAAATACCAAACAAATGCAGATAAAGGGATACTATGGCTATGTCTGGGGCGGCAAAGATAGTGGTGGCGGCTACTTGGAAGAAACCTGAAGCTCTAACTCTGACCCAATGGCATGCCCGACTTTGGCAAGTGGTCACAATGGAGCGGATGAGTGATATTTTTAGGGACGACTTTACAAATTTTGAGTATACATGGGGATCATTAATTAGTTACCTTTCAAAAGGTCTGCCACTAATAGCCTGCCCATCATGGACGCAAGCATTACACCTCTTCCAATTTTGAACACCCCCAAACAAAGTACCTGACTAAACCCGGGGGCTCATTAGCCCTAAAACACATGCTAAGGCCTGCACAAATCCTGGAAATCCTGATGCACATCCGACTCTCATTAGAGTATCTAGCTTTACTTTTGTTTCTTTCCTAGTTCACTTTCTGTTTAGATAAGGGAGGGAGGGGGAGGGAGGGATAGGGGCTTGTAAAGACCAATGTGATGGAACATGCGAAAAGGGACGATTAGAACAGTCTCTAGAAATAACGATGTAAGATGATATGATGGTCTTCATGTTTAAATGTATCTCAAGCCTTATTGACAAAATCAATTATAATAAAAAGATGTTTGACAAAATCATAATCAAAAACAGCTGCAGGGAAGGTGATGCATCGGTTCGTTACGCACAGGGATGGTGATGCGTCGCTTATTTGCTCCAGGGGAGGTGATGTGTCGGTTTCTTACTGTGAGGGGAGGTGATGCGATGGTTTCTTACGTGGCCCCAGCGTTGGTGTAGACTTGGCACCCTAGTGCGATGCGCGAGGATTTGGGAAGGTGTCGGCTCTCGATGCAGCAACGGCGCTGTGTCGATCTCTCCAGCCGGGGTCCCATGATGAATCGGTTCTTGTAGCCACACAGCTGGGCCTGCGTCGGAATCGGTGCAGTGCAGTGATCTCGGACTTCGGAGAGCAGTGCACAAGACTCGGCGTTCAGCAGTTTCTCAAGCCGCGGGCAGGCGCTGTATCGGATTCTTCATCGGCATGGCGGCAATGCGTGGGAATTCTTCCCGCACTGCAGTTTTGCGTCAGAAGCAGGTGCAGCTGCATCATGCTGCTTTAGTTGCTTCAAGTTTCCTCAGTTCCCAGCAGCAGGCACAACCTCCAGAGGCCCAACATGGGACCAGGCATCTCTTGGCAGGTCAGAATTCCCAGCAATGGAGTTCAGGGGAGCTGGTGGTGAAGTCTTTGTGTCCCTGAGCCCTTGGAGGTCTTCTTCAAGCAGGATACACAGCACACAGCAAAGTCTTTCCTTGGCAGAAACAGTCACTGCAGGCCCACCCAAGACAGCACACAGCAAAGGGGCAGTACTTCTCCTTCAGCTTTCCCAGCTCTTCTCCTGGGCAGAGGTTCCTCTTGAGTCCAGAAGTATTTTAAAGTTATGGGGTCTGGGCCCCAATATTTATACTGCATTTCTCTTTGTTCTTGTGTAGCAGAGGGGCTCTGTGCTCAGTCAAAACCAGTTCTGTCCTCTCTGGCCCAGCTTCCTGGTAGGAGGTGGAGACAACATTGTCCAAGGCAGACCAGGCCTATTCAGGTGCAGGGGGATCTCCTCCCACTACTCTAATTGCAGCCCAGGTCTATTCAGCCCAGCCCTGACTCCTCCAAGAAAGGCAGGACACACCTCAACCCCCCAGTGGCTGTCTGCAGAGAATGCACAACACCAGCCCCATCCCATGTCACTCCAAACCCAGACAGTCAATCCACAAACCAGCAGAGGCACACAGGATGGCTAAGCAAGAAAGTACCCACTTTCTAAAAGTGGTAATTTCAAACACACAATATAAATATCATCTTTACTAAAAGATGCATTTTTTATATTCTGGGTTCAGGCATACTAAACTCCATCTTTCTATCTTGTCCCAATGGGAAGTTATACTTATAGGATGATATAAATAAACTCCCATTCTATCCTATGGGACAGATAGCCTTTCCAATACACTGTATTTCACTATCAGAACATGTCACACACACCAGTACATGTCCTACCTTTCACATACACTGCACCCGGCCCACAGGGGTACCTTGGGCCTACCTTAGGGGTGACTCACATGTAATAAAAGGGAACGTTAGGGCCTGGCAAGTGGGTGCACTGGCCAGGTCGACATGGCTGTAGAGACTACGCGCAGACACTGCAGTGGCAGTGGCAGGTCTGAGACCCCTTTGAAAGGCTGCTTGTGTGGGTAGCACATTCAGTGCTGCAGGCATACTAGCAGCTTTTGACTTACAGGCCCTGGGCACACACAGTGCACTGTACTAGGGACTTCGTAGTAAGTCAAACAAGCCAATCTTGGAAACACCAATCCATATGCACAATTTACATAGGGAGCACTTGCACTTTGGCAATGACCAGCAGTGGCAAAGTGCCAAAAGCATCTAGAACAGCAAAAACTGAATCAAGTACACAGCTAATATACCGGAGGCAGAGGCAGAAAGACAGAGTAAACCACGCCAAGGATGCCAGGTCTAACACCCACATATTCATTATTGTGCATTGCTGGTGCCCCTTCCCTCTTTGGGACACCACAAGAAAGGCCATTCGGAAATACAACTCATGCAGGGAATTATGGGGCGGTCCAGACCCAAAAATGTAAATATTTTATGAGCTGCTTGTCCCGCGCTATTCCTCTCTGAGGGCTGGTGCCACACATATTTTTTAATCTCTGTCAGTGTCCCAGTCTCAACCAGGACACCCATGAGCCCTTAGTGTTTGTTGGAGGTTGCCAGGGAAGCCCTAAGGACCCAGCTGCCCAAACTGCTTCTCTGTGCAGTGCACCTCTCCTAGGCCTCACGCAGGAGCAAGTTATTCTGCAGGAATAAGTTATCCCGCTGCTCCGGGCCGCCACATCTGTGTAATTTTTCTGGCACACGGCACCCGTGGGACATCCTTGCGCCAGGCCCTGGGGATTAGGGGGGTCCCTGGGCCAATGCACAACTTGTTAGGCCGTAAGCAGGTCCTCTCCCCAAAAACAATTAATATGCACCCATCCCTGGCCCATGGGGAAAAAAAATCTGGTGGTCCACATTCTTTTCCTCCAGCCCATTGTACTTCTGCAGGACTATGAGGGTCACATAAGGTCCTACCGGAGTATGCGGGACCCATAGCATGTTTTTTTTCTTTTGTCCACAGGAGGGCCTATCCTCAAACACATAGAACAGAAACCGGAAAGGCTGGCTGGCTGATATAGCTCCCAAAGTAAGTAGTAAAAATGAACGAGTGGAGCGATACGTGTGAAGGGTTTTCTTTTTTTTCCCTTCTTTTCTGGGCAACTGTGTGTAACTGGAATTAGAGGAAGGCATGTGACAGGGATAATTAAGAGACACTTCACGTCGATCATAGAGGGAGTAGCTTATGAATAAAAGCTGAAGCCTTTTTTAAATAGTAAAATATAAATAGGAAGATTCAATGAACTTTTAAATGTAATAATGCACCTTTATAAATTTTATGAAGAACTAAATATGTACACGCCTGCTTTTAGAAATGAGCTTATTGGTAAAATCTGGAGCTCTTTAATTTAATGATTTATGGAAGTGAAAAACCACATTCTTTGAATCGTGAAAAGGCATTCACACAGGCTGTGTCAAGGGATATGATTCAAAATAAGGGACACCTGTACTAAAAGGACCTCAAATAACATAAAGAACCATTTAGTTCTACCTTTTGCTTTTTTGATCCTCTTTTAACCTTTTAAAAAATAATTTGAACTAAAAGAAATTTAATATAAAGGGAGATCAGGTAAACCAAATCTGATGTGGATATTATCTATTGTCTGTAGATTGATAAAGGGCGCCACTGCTGAAATTGAAAAAAACAGCCGGTTACCCACTAATGCTTGTGAGGAGTGATATTCCACTGATCTAAATAATTGAATTACGTGGAAAAGGATTTTCAAACTAAGGTGAGAATTAGGATTGTTCAAACAGAAGTGGTTGAATGGAGGGTATGTTTACTAAATTTGTGAGAGAGAATATCCTCCTCACTATATATTGTAAAAAAAAACTTTTTTAGGTTACACCCCATTCAGAGGGAGTCCTCTTACCAGTGAGACTTGATGATAAATACATGAACACTAATCAGGAGGTAAGAATTATCAGGCATAAGAAAATAATTAAAAGTAAGGTGCCTTGATAACACAAAGTATATTAAAAGTGTTGTTTTTGTTATAGAATCTATATTAATCAGGAAGCATGGAATTCTAATGAGTGCTAACCTGGAACAATCAGATGAGAGGTAATTAGCCATCCTACTCCAAATAGTGTAATGATTTTGTTTCTGAATGTCAGTTTGGAGATCTATTGGGAAGGTAGACAAATATAAAAGTGATGTTTCTCAATAGGTTAGACTTTAGTGAGAAAGGGAAGATATCCCACATGGATATCAGTGTGAAAGATTAAATTGAACTCTGCATATGTAAAACTGTGATGTATATATATCAGATCTGTAATTATATTTTATGTGTATATTTTTAGATGATTGTTGTCATAAACTAAAGTCCTGAAGAAGGTGGTCTATCGATTCTCTTCCACCAAAACGCTGCGTCGACAACTACATGCTGTTTAGGATTTTTCATTTTATGTGATATCTGTATAAGATTTTTGTCCAAAATCAATTCAGCTTACTTGCAAAGTGTGTACAACTAGTACCCAAAAAAGAAAGAAAAAATCTTGAAACTGTATTTTTTCAAATGAAATGTGTTTCTCCTATGACACCATAAGAACATGTTAAGTGTAAAGGGTTGCAAGAATTCACTTGTATAGTGAGAGCGATTAGAATGATTCTTTAATGATTTTAACTTTTTTTATCGCCTGACATTTGTACACTATTTTGATAAAATAAATACTTGACATTTTTGCATATACTTGGGTTCAGTGTTATAAGACAGGAGAGTGTGTAAGGTTGAATCTATGGTGTGAATGTATAAATGAGGTTTAGAAATTGGTCTGTAGGGGATAACCCATTGATTATACTATCCTCACACAGCCACTATGGGTTCACAGTAGCTCTACGCTACCCCCATGTTCTTTTTTTTAAATGTTTTTAGGACTGGGAACTAAGCCCTTGAGTCCAGTAATGTATGCTGCAACCTTTCTTTTCATGCTGCGACCAGTCCAACAGAGGACTCGCTCTAAAACAAATCCCCTAAGTCAATCAGAAGGCTTGATTTTTTAAATTTTAGCCCAACTGGCAACATACCTATAAATGTTTAACCTTAATTTCTCCATAACATTTGTGAAATTTCCAAATTTGTGCTATGGCATCAGATCGGGTAATTCTGCCGCCTAAATGTTCAGTTCAGTAAAATTTTATTTCGATCACTATAAATCAAAAAAGTACAACACAAAACAAAGCACTTACAAACACAAGTAGCAACATAAAACCTTATAAAATACTCAATTGTCCATCCATTTCAGTAGCAGCATAAAAAAGAAGAAAATTTAATTTGAAAAAAGACAGCAGAAATACACCATAAAAATGTTTTTCTTTTTAAAAACAGAAAATAAAATACAATAAATAGCTTCTATAGTTATTAAAAGACGTAGGTCTGCAGGAGCTCATCCAAGTGACACAATACAGTATAGAGGCACCCTTTAGTAAGTGGTAGCCTATAGACTACCAAGAGAACACTTGGCACGCCTAATCCACATTGCCATTAGGAACCTGGCTATACAGAACACCATAATACGAGATGAATTTGATTGCAGTATTCTGTACGCCTCCTGGTACTTTCTTACGCCCAGGTTTCTGCAAAGTGGAACTAGCCATTTAGCTCGAGACTGTCTATACAAGGGACAAAAAAGAAGAACATGCTCCGGTGACTCCAGTTCTCCTTGGCAACAAGTACAAATTTTATCCACCATGTCCACTTCTTTACACCATTTCCTTTTAAAACTTTTAATAGGTAGGCACCCATACCTGAACTGTAAGTTTAGCTTCCTTGCTAATGAAGGGACAATTTCATCTATTGTGCTCTCAAATAACAGGGTTGGTTTAAAATCGATAAAAGCAGCAGAAAGTGATCCTTTACAATTTTGTAAGTTGTCAGTCTCAACACTACCCCAGTAAACAGCTTTGAGACTAGTTTTGTGGATCAGACACAGGGTTTCCGGTTGGTCCCAATATATATCAAGGCTTAACCTCTGTAACAGTTTCTTAAGAGTGCGGAGCCACTGGATCTTTCTTACACATGTTGATGTCATTAAATCACAAAGGCCCACCCTATAAGACTCAAGTGCTGATGTGGACCATAGTCGATGCCAAAACATAAGCAAGCACTCTGAGCTCAATTTTGTGGGTAATTTTTTTCTGGCCAAATCTAAATAGAGTGGAGTCAGCGGGGTACTCACTGAAAGGTTTAACAAGGATCTGAAAAATTTGTGTTTGATTACTGACAAGTTAGTAAGTTTTGAGCAGCCCCATAACTCTGCACCGTATAATACTGCTCCTAGAGCCTTGACATTATAAATCTCTAACACGGGCGCCACCCTTCTGGATATAGTTTTCCTATGAATTTTTCCTATATTTACTGTCTCTTGTACCAGGGATAGCTGTGCCCTTTCTACCTGTGGAGCCCAACATAAATTCTTTGTAAGTTTCATGCCAAGATAGTCGAACTTGGCCACTGCTTCTAAAGGGACGTCACCCACATGCAACTGCTTCTCATACCTTTAGTTTTGGAGCTGATAAGCTCCAAACCTCTCTCCAGACAGAATGACTGAAAATCATCCAGCAATTGCTGGAGGTCCTGGGTGACTTAGAGATAAGCAGTGTGTCATCCGCAAAGAGGAGTGCTGGGGCCCTCTGCCCTCCTATTTTCGGAGCGTCACACCCATTTCTGCTCAAAGACTTTATAACATCATTTATATACAGAGTGAACAGCGTGGGAGCTAATACGCACCCCTGTCTTACTTTATCAATATGAATTGCTTCCGTTAACGCCCCGTCCACCCCCCACCTCACTTGGGCCAAGGTGTCAGCCGCCTTTATCTTGACCTTGACATGGATTGGAAATGACTATGCCGTAAATAGAATTTAATCCTTGAAGGCACAATATAGGCAGGTTGGTGCATGTTATTTGAAAAAGATAAGCGAATTAACTAAGAATACATTGAAGGACACTGACACTAAAGAACTTCTATTGCAAAGCATTATGGTGGATGTGGTCCAATATACTTCGAAAAGATAGACACAGTAAAAGAAAAAAGTGAAAACAGTCAAGTACATTGTTGGAAAGCTGTGCACTTTAAATGAATTAACATTTGTGTAAAAGACTCGGAATCAGCAACGCTTGCATGTTGAAATTCATGAGCAATACTTGGATTATTTACCCACTGCTACTTTAAAACACCAATGGTGAATGCTGTGAAATTGTTGTCCCCTCATTGCTGTTTACACTACGTTTAAAAGACCAAACGAGTGCACATACACATTTTCAGCTGCATATGATTAAGACTAGCAATATTCGAAACGCGTTATGCTAAGAGATTTGCCTGAATAAAGGACTATCACTAATGCACTTTGGTGGGCCTGATTGCACGGACCGAGAAGGACGTGTTTTTTCTTTTGGAATATTTATGGGTGGTGACGCGCCCTGCAGGCCCCGACCCGAGAGGCAGGGAATCCCTCACGTTGCTTGCTTATGGATATATATATATATATCAAACCACTCTCCCTTGTTATTAAAAGAAGATGAGCACACACGGATTCAACATTTTCACAGCCCCTTTATTCGGCTTTCTGGCATGACGCGTTTCACTGCAATAGCTTCCTCAGATGCCTGCCGAACACCAGGTAAGTACCACACCCACAATTTTAATAGTCAATTGCCCGCTTCGATTGGTTGAGGCAATGATGACAGGCAGTGAGGGCGGTGTCTCAGGCTCGGAGCGCCGAGCCTGTGCAGAGCGGACCTTCAGCGTTAGTACATATATATATATATATATATAATTTTAAGAAAACTAAGTTTACAGGAACATTATAGTTAGGCTCAGATTTCACACGCACAAAACCATAGAAATTCAGCAGTTATAGTTATGTCATTTGAGATGTCATCAGTGATGTCACTAGCCATGTCATCAGTGATATAATATATGAGGTCATAAGCAGTGCATTTCAGGGGTGTAAGTTCTAGTTAGCTCAGGTAACTGTAACTGCTGAATTTCGATGCTTTTGTGCGAGTGAAATCTGAGCCTAACTATAATGTCCCTGTAGCCTTTGGTTTTTTCAATGGAATTCTAAGGTTTTTTGCTAATTTTATTTACTAACTGTAATGTCCCTGTAACCTTTTTTTTCAATGCATTTCAAAGGTTTTTCAAATTGCATTTCTAAAATATTATGTCCTTCTAATGTTAACTTTTTTAGTTAATTTATAGTGTTTATTTTTAATACTAAGTGTATTACAATCATTTTTTTTTATTAATGAAGTTTTTTTTATACTCTAGATACCCTTTTTTTACAAATAAACTTTTTATACGTTTTAAATCACTATGGGGCACATGCATCAAAGGCTTTTGCGATCGCAAACGGTGCGATTCGCAAAAATCGGCCGTTTGCGATTGCAAATTGGCCTTTGGAGATGCATGAACGTGTTTCCTATGCGCAATTTAAGAATTCGCAATTATTTGCGAATTTCTAAATTGCGATGCATTTAAGGAATCGCAATTTGCGATTCCTTAAATGCAATGCTAGAAGCACTTTCAAATAGCGATTTCGCTATTTGGGACCGCAAATTACAGACAAATCAAACTTGTCTGTAATTTGCAAAAACTTTGAAAAATGCACTAAAATGCATTTTTAAAGTTTTAGGTTACACACACACATGCCCTTGGGGCATGTGTGTGCGCAAAATGGGTGCACATCACAATTTCAGGGTGCAACAGGGTGTCATTTTGACACCCTTGCACCTTGAAATTGCATGAGCAATTTGCGAGTACCTACTGGTACTCGCAAATTGCGCATGCAATCTCAATTCATTCCTATGGGCCTGTAGGCCCATAGGAATGAGTGGGACGGCATTCCTTAATTGCGACTCGCAATTTGCGAGTCGCAATTAAGGAATGTTTAGGAATCGCTATTTTTATAGCGATTCCTACATGCATAGGCTTTTGCGATTCCTTAATTGCGATTCCTTAATAATCGCAATTAAGGAATCGCAAAGCCTACCTTGATGCATGTGCCCCTATGTACTTAATGCTAAGTAAATGAAGTTTTTTAATGTGCATGAAACATGTTTTTAAAAAATATTTTTGCGGTACCGCTGTATCTTCACAGGTACGGAAATATATACTGGCTGCTACTCTATGGTTTTTATTCCCGATCATGTGATCAGAACGAATCCACGAGTCCGAATCTGCGGATTTGACGAACATTTTACAAATAACTGCACATATGTACATCATTCCATTGTCAGTAATACCATCAGAGTGAACATATTTACAAGTATATACAAACCACCTTATGTCTGTTTTTCAAAAAATGTCCCTACTTTATCAGTTTCGCAAATCTGCTAATTTACAGACCGGATTCGCAAATTCACTCGAAAACACACCTTAATCTTGCCTTCGGATACATTATGACCCGACCCTCCCACATGGAAAACCAAACCCAAAACCAGTTACTTTTCCTGTGAAGTCTTTAGAAGGAGGATTTAGAAGCAGCACTGCTGTGCTTTTAGACAAAGCTACATCGTTCGTCCAAGATGAGCATTCACAACCTGTTGAGGATGAAGAAGACACTCCACCTCACAGAAAAGAAAGTGATGTGTGGAAACACTTTACTGTACCTTCTGGGGAAAAGAAGGTAACAGCAAAATATGTCAAGTGCACAATTTGTGGCAAGCAGTTATCCAGAGCCACTGCAAAGAAGCATTCACATTGGACAAGTTCTATGTGAAAGCACCTAAAGCAATTCATGAGAGAGTCTACAACCAGATGATGTGAGAGAAAGCAGGTGTAACAGCACAGTTGACCTCTGTAGCAGCCTTGGGAGAACCATCTTCAGCTGCAGTCATTACAATACCAGCTGCCTGTGAGGAATTGACTGATACAGTTATTTACTGCGCGAAATGCTACATGCTTGTTGCTGTAAAAATGTCTTCTGTGGGTGCATTCTTGTAAATAGTGAAGATGCATCACTGTTAAGTTTTTTTTCCCTTCCAGTGACTGCATAATGTTTGTTGAAGAGTGAAGCCAGTTGCTTCTTTGCATTTCCCCATCCTTACTCTTTTAACTAGCCTGTTCACTTTTTATTTAAAAAAAATAAAAATAATTGTTAAAAAACCTTCTACAAAAAACAGTTCTTGTTAGAACCTCCATCTACTCAAAGAGCTAACTCTGTGTTTTTAATGTGTCAGTGACTGTATCGGCGTGAGAGTGGGTGTGTCAGTGAGTGCATGAGTGCATGCCTGGGTGTGTTAGTTTTGAACTAGTGAGTGCCTGGGTGTGTTAGCATATGCATCAGTGTGAGGTTATGTATGTCAGTGTATGTATTAGTGTGTGCCTGAGTGTGTTATTAGATACATTACTGTTTGGCTGGGTTTGTCAGTGTCTGCACTGCTGTATACCTGGGTGTGTCAGAGTCTGTGTTGGTAAGTCCTTGGGCATGCCAGTGACTGTATTGGTAAGTCTCCGGGTGTGTTATTAGATGCATTCGTTTTTGGCTGGCTGTGCCAGTGTCTGCATTATTGTATGCCTGAGTGTGTGAGTGTCTGCATTGGTAAGACTCTGGGTGTATCTTTGTGTGCAACAGTGTGTGCCTCGTTGTGTTATTCAATGCATTCATTTTTGGCTGGCTGTGTCAGGGTCTGCACTGCTGTATCGCTGGATGTGTCAGTGTCTGCATTGGTAAGTCTGTGGCAGTCTCAGAGTGAGCATCCGTGTGTGCCTGGTTATCTTATTGGATGCACTGGTGTTTGGCTGTCTGTCTCAGTGTCTGCATTGCTGGGTGGCAGGGTGTGTCAGTGTCTGCACCGGTAACTATCTGGGTGTGTCAGTGTGTGTGTCAGTGTGTGCAAGAGTGTCTTATTGGATGCATTGGTGTTTGGATGGCAGTGTCTGCATTGCTGCATGCCTGGGTGTGTGGGTGCACTGGCAAGTCTCTGGGTATCTCAGTGTGTGCATCAGTGCATGTGTTATGTCTCTGCACTGTGCACTTTTAAGGTTCATTGAACTGAAATAAAGTTAATATGAGGCGAGGAGGAGGGTTTCTTATAGGATGCATTGGTGTTTGGCTGGGTGTGTCAGTGTCTGCATTGCTGTATGCCTGGGTGTGTCAGTGTCCGCATTGGTAAGTCCCAGAGAGTATCAGTGTTTACATTGGTAGGTTTCTGGGTGTATCACTGTGCACATCACAGTGTGCCTCAGTGTGTTATTAGATGCATGAGTGTTGGGCTGGGTGTGTGAGTGTCTCCACTGCTGTCTGCCTGGGTGTGTCAGTCTCTGCACTGCTAAGTCTCTGACTCTCTCAGTGTGTACATCAGTGTGTTCCTGGGTGTGTTATTGGATGCATTAATCTATGGCTGGCTGTGTGAGTGTCTGTATTGCTGTATGCCTGCGTATGTCACTTTCTGCATAAGTAACTTCCTGGGTGTGTTATTTCATGCATTGGTGTTTCGCTGGATGTGTCAATGTGTGTCTAGGTGTGTCAGTGGCAGTACCAGTGTGAACCTGTGTGTGTGAGTACCTCTATCTGTGTGTAGCTGGGTGTTTCAGTTGCTTTGCTGATGTGTGCCTAGGTGTGTTAGTAACTGTAACAATGTGTCCCTGGGTGAGCATCCTCAAAATGTTAAGTTATGCAACAACACTGCAAGAGCTAATTAGTAAACTACTTTGCCTCAATAGATGATGCCATTGATCTGCATAAAAAGAAAAAACTGAATTATTTATTAATTTTACAATTAATACAATTACAAAAGTAAATTACAATTTAAACAATGTATAAACACATAATTCTAAGAAATAACTAGGCATTTTATACTGTAAAGGTATGTGTTCATATAAATAACCATTTCATTTTCCCTTTTTTACTGTTCCCAGCTTCATTACTCATACACCATAAACAATGTACTTTTTAACCCCTTGCTTGCGTCGGACGGGCAGGAACCATCCGACGCTACAGTGCTCGTATGCGTCGGACGGCTCCTGGCCACCCGCGCATATGGCACTGGAAATCCTCTGGTGCGGGCACCAGAGGGATTACCTTTCCTCCCATCAGCCTTGGGAGCTGGGGAAGAGCTTCGAAAGCTCACGAGGCTGTTCCCTTTGTTTCTCTGAAATTATGATCAGTGAGCACGTCGCGCTGACGTCATTTCAGAGAAACCGAAACTGAAATGAGCCGATCAGCTCATTTCAGTTTCACTTTCTATGTGCTTGTGGGGTTATCTCAGCCCCTCGAGCACGTAGAAAGACAGGAGAGGTATCATTGGAAAAGGGAGAATCTCCCCTTTCCAATGGTACCCCTCCCTACTGGATCCCTGCTTGGGAATTGCCCCAGCAGGGCGATCCCCAAGCAGGGATCCACCCACTAGGCACCAGGGAGGGGGGAGTGGCCCCTTGGGCAAGGGCCTTTGCTTCCCCCAAATGTTTTGGCCAAAGACAGTCTTTCTGCCCCCTGGGGGGCAGATGGGGACAAGAGCCCCCAACCTGCCCCCCGGGAGGGCAGAAAGCACACTAGACACCAGGGATTTTTTTTATATGCAAATGTAGGGGGGGCTGCCCAAAAATGGCATGCCTATGCCCCCCCTCCCCAAGAAACTGGACAGTCTTTTTTCCCCCCTGGGGGGCAGATGGGGGCAATAGCCCCCAATCTGCCCCTCGGGGTAGAAAGCACACTAAACACCATGTTTTTTTTATATGCAAATACAGGGATGGGGCTGCCCAAAATGGGCATGCCTATGCCTCCACCCTCCCCAAATAAACCGGACAGTCTTTCTGTCTTTCCCGGCCAGATGGGGTAATAGCCCCAAAGTTGCCCCCCCCCTGGGGGGGCAGAAAGCACACTAGACACCAGGAATTTTTTTTATGTACATGTAGGGGCTGCCCAAAATGGGCATGCCTATGCCCCCACTCCCCCCAAAAACAAATTCAACAATCTTTCTGCTCCAACAGGAGGCAGATGGGGGCGATAATGCCCAATCTGCCCCCCGAGGGGGCAGAAAGAACCCTAGACACCAGGATTTTTTTTAATTTTATGTGTAACTGGTGGAGGCTGCCCAAAATGGGCATGCCAATGCCTCCACTGCCCCAAAAAAATTCCACAGTCTTTCTGCCCCCCTAGGAGGCAGATGGGGCAATAGCCCCGATCTGCCCCCCTGGGGGACAGAAAACCTACTAGGCACCAGGGATTGTCTTTTTTTTATACATAGGCATGGGGGCTGCCCAAAATAGGCATGCCAATACCCCCATCCCCCCAGAAAATTGCCTCAGCCTTTCTGCCTCCCCCGGGAGGCAGATGGGGGCAATAGCCCCTAATCTACCCTCCCCGGGGGCGGGGGGCAGAAAGCTAACTAGGTACCAGGGATATGTTTATGGATATGTCAGTGATAAGCAAACAAAAGGAGATGATGGACGGAGCGCTGAAACTTTTCAAACACTCACCCCCAGTCACAGATCTTGGTTGAATCCATCATCGTTCTTTAGCTCACTTCGCCAACCCAGTTCAGACCCAGCCATATGCAAATCAGTCTTGACCCTGTCACTCATGGGAACTGTCCAGCCCGAACTGCCAAGCCAGGTCTTCCCTGGACCGGAAACAAGCATCCTGGGACCGGTTTCGGGGTAACACCCCTCACCAGCCAGGCTAGCTTGAATCCAGTGGCAAAGTGAGCAAGGGACCCACGTCTAGGCATACCCTTCCAACTTAGGGCGAACAAAGCAAACACAAGGGGATGATGGATGAAGCACTGAAACTATTCAAACACTCACCCCCATTCTGGGTTGAATCCATCATCGTTCTTTAGCTCACTTCGCCAAGCGTCATAGGCAAGGGTCGCACCCCCTTTTTTTAGGCACACATTTTGGCTGTTTCAGTGATATTCTTAATCTCATCTGCCCACAAGTGGGGGCAGAAAACCACTAGAAACCAGGGAAAGTTTAGGTGTGTGTGATTGGTAGTTTGGCTGACGGTCTGCGTGTACTGACCTTTGGCTGGCATTTTGATGGAGGTGTCTGTGGACTTGCACTTGGCTAATGGTGTGTGGACTCGCGCTTGATGGCGGTGTGTGTAGACTGGTGCTTGCCTGGTGGTGTGCATGGAGTGGCGCTTGGCTGGAGGTGTACATGGACTGGCGCTTGGCTGACAGTGTGCATGGATGGTGCTTGGCTGATGGTGTGCGGGGATGGCGCTTGGCTGACGGTGTGCGGGGATAGTGCTTGGCTGGCAGAGTGCGTGGGTGGTGCTTGGCTGCCAGTGTGCATGGATAGTGCTTGGCTGACTGTGTGCATGGATGGCCCTTGGCTGGCAGTGTACGTTGATGTCACTTGGCTGGCGGTGTGCATGGATGGGGCTTGGCTGGTGATGTGCATGGATGGCCCTTGGCTGGCGGTGTGCAAGGATGGTGCTTGGCTGGTGGTGTGCATGGCTGGTGGTGTGCGTGGACTGACTCTAGGCTGGTGGTGTGGCTTACATGGATCCCTCAGCGTTTTCTTACCCAGAATCCTCTGCAAACCTCAAATTTACTTACAAAGTCATATTTTCCTCACATTTCTGTGTGGGTAAGCTGTAGGATCACCGCGCAGGCACAAATTTCCTACCACCAAGCGTTCCCCTTGGTCTCTGAGAAAAATGATACCTCACTTGTGTGGGTGCCCATAGTAGCATCAGCCTAAAAACTTATAAACAAACTGCCTTTTTGGACCCGCATTGGTCCCCCCTCAATTTCTACATGTTTTTGGCCCTTCCATGTCACAGGCACTTGGCCCATCCACACAAGTAAGGAATCATTTGCGTTTTTGGTCCCGGGCTCAGCGGCCATCTAGGGAAACCTACCAAACCCAGACATTTCTGAAAACTAGACACTAAGGGGAGTCCAGGGAGGTGCAGCTTGCATGGATCTCCCAACATTTTCCTTCCTAGAATCCCCTGCAAACCTCAAATTTAGCTAAAAAAAATCACATTTTCCTCATTTTCTGTGTGGGAAAGTTGTGGGATCACTGGGGCACCACAAATGTCCTACCACCCAGCGTTTCCCCAGGTCTCCCGATAAAAATGGTACCTCACTTATGTGGGTAGGCCTAGTGCCCGCAACAGGAAATGACCCAAAACGTAGAGAATTCAAAATTATCGATCGCAAAACTACCTGGTTTTCCTAGAGAGTCACCTGCGTTTTTAGTCCCGGGCTCAGCGGCCATCTAGGGAAAGTTACCAAACCCAGACATTTCTGAAAACTAGACACCCAGGGGAGTCCATGGATGTGTAGCTTGCATGGATCCCTCAACGTTTTCCTACCCAGAATCCCCTGCAAACCTCAAATATAGCTAAATAAATCACATTTTCCTCACATTTCTGAGGGGTCACCGCGCCGGCACAATTTTCCTACAACCCAGCGTTCCCCTCAGTCTCCCCAGTAAAATGATACCTCACTTGTGTGGGTAGGCCAAGAGCCTGTGACTGAGAAGGGCCAAAAACGAATAGATTAAGGGGATAGCACAGCGAGCACTAAGCTAGGCACATTGCGAAAAAGGGTCAGTTTTCACTGGAAAAATGTGATATGCCCAAGTTACGTTTTGGGCTGGTTCCTGACGTGGGCAGTAGGCCTACCCACACAAGTGAGGTACCATTTTTATCGGGAGACTTAGGGTAATGCTGGGTGGGTGGAAGTTTGTGGCTCCCCGCAGATTCCAGAACTTTCCATCACAGAAAAGTTAGGAAAATGTGTTTATTTTACAAAGTTTGAGGTGTGCAAGGGATTCTGGTTAACAGAACCTGGCGAAAGCCACACATGTCACCCCATCCTGGATTTTCCTGGGTGTCTAGTTTTCAAATATGTACAGGTTTGCTATGTTTCCCTAGTTGCCAGCAGTGCAAGGGTCCAAAATCCACAGCTAGGCACATTGCGAAAAAACGGTCAATTTTCACTGGAAAAATGTGATGTGCCCAAGTTGTGTTTTGGGCTGTTTCCTGTCGCGGGCAGTAGGCCTACCACACACGCGAGGTACCATTTTTATCAGGGGACTTTAGGAATGCTGGGTGGATGGAAGTTTCTGCCTCCCCACAGATTCCAAAACATTCTATCACAGAAAAATTAGGAAACATTTTTTTTTTTTTACAAAGTTTGAGGATTGCAAGGGATTCTGTGTAACAGAACCTCCTGGTGAGAGCCACAAAAGTCACCCCATCCTGGATTCCCCTGGGTATCTAGTTTTCAAAAATGTACAGGTGTGCTAGGTTTCCCTAGGTGCCGACAGGGCGAGGGTCCAAAATCCACACCTAGGCACATTGCGAAATAAGGGTCCAATTTCACTGGAAAAATGTGATGTGCCCAAGTTGCGTTTTGGGCCTTTCCTGGCACTAGGCCTACCCACACAAGTGAGGTACCATTTTTATCAGGAGACTTGGGGGAGCACAGAACAGTAGAACAAGTGTTATTACCAATTGACTTTCCATGCATTTCTGCCTTCCAAATATAAGACTATGTGTAAAAAAGAAGTCATTTTTAAAAATGTCCTGTAATTCACATGCTAGTATGGGTACCCACAATTTGGGAGATGTGCAAATAGCTACTGCTTCTAAACTCTATATTTTGTTCCCATTTCAGAAATACATAGGTGTCCTAGATACCTATTTTTCACTCTTTATATTTTACCAAATGAATTGCTATATACCCGGTACAAAGTGAAAAACCATTGCAAGGCGCAGCTCAGTTATTGGCTCTCTGTGCCTCTTGGTGAACCTACAAGTCCTATATATCACCACAACCAGAAGGGTCCAGCAGACATAATGGTATATTGCTTTAAAAATCTACCATACTTAGAAGAAGTTACAGGTGAAAACGTTGGCACAAATGACTGTTTTATCAACATAATTTCAAAATGTTTTTATTTCAACTGTTAGTTTCTATAGGAAAACTTTGAAGGATCTACACCAATGACCCCTTCCTGAATTCAGAATATTGTCTTCGTTTCATTAATGTATAGTATCGGGGATCCATTATTGGTTTCACACCCATTTCTACCACTAACTGGTAGGAGGCTGAAAGCACAAAAATAGGAAATATAGGCTATGTCCCAGTAAAATGCCAAAACTGTGTAGAAAATTTTGCTTTTCTGACAGAAGTCAGCCTGTCCCTGAAAGCTGGGAAGATGTTAATTTCAGCACCACAAACCCTTTATTGATACCATTTGCAGGGAAAAAAACAGACGCTTTCTTCTACAGCACTTTTTCCTCATTAAAAAAAAAAAGAAAAATGTTGTTGTATTTTGGCTAATTTCTGGGTCCCCTCCAGGGGAGTCCACAAACACTGGGTACCTTTATAATCCGCAGGATGCTGGAAGAAAAGGACGCAAATTTGGCGTGCATACCTCATGTGGACAAAAGGTTACAGAGCCTAAGCGCAAACTACCCCAAATAGCCAAAAACAGGCTTAGAACGGGGGGGGGGGGGGAAGGCTTAGCAGCGAAAGGGTTAAGCAGTCATTACTGAACAGTAGGGAAAAACAAACATAAAGATTGTAGAAAAAAACTGCACCCTATTTCATTGCAATTAAAGAACACCGTGCATTGCACTCACTACAAATAAACAAATAAACATTACACAATGTATTTAACTATTTAGAAACAGTTTCTACACAATCACTTCAAACACATGCAGGTATATCTTTACAGCAGTACAAAATAAAGTAATTTCTGGAAACATTTTAGAATACATTCAGAGGAAAAGATCACAGCTAAATATGTGCACTGTAATATTTGCAGCATAAAGTTACCCAACAGCATTGCCAATAAGTTCACATGGGACAAGTTCCAATTGGAAGCACTTAAAAGCAATTCAAGAAACTCGGTGCAGCAGAATATTCCACCACTAGAGCACCCTTGAGAGAACATTTATCAGCTGCGGTCATCAAAATACCAACGGCCTGTGAATATTTGAGAGAGATCTGGTGGATCTACGGAGGGTGCGCGTCTCTAGATATTCAAAATTGGTTTTCGGTCAATATCTCTAAAACTACTGAACAGATTTACACCAAATCACAGAAAGCACACTTTCTGGACCAAGAGCTATCTGTCTGCCAAATTTGGTGACATTTTGTCCATCGGTAGGAGTTGTTTTCAAAATCCCTAAAGGAAGTAACGTGGGGAAAACTCGTTTTGGGGCACTTTCTATATTCTCATCCCCCACTTGACGGATCACCCCGAAACTTTCCAGACAGTAGATGAACTGAGCGTTTAATTTTTTTGAAAAATTTAGTGAAGTTTCGTCTAAGATATAGGCAAGTAAAAAAATGCTTTTCCTATGGAAACTAGATCCTAACTATAACTACCTACTGTGTATATATATATATAGCTCCGTTAGTGAACAAGGGCACTGCGTTGCTCGAAACGCGTCTGACGGAGGTGTGTGGAAAATAAAATCTTGCCAAAATCTGCCAAAGGAGTCAGTTTCCTCTCTATTTCGCCGGTTGGAGGTTGGAGAGGTGCTGTGCTTACTATATATATATATATATATATATATATATATATATATATATATATATATATATATATATATAACCTACTGGCGGTCGACAGTATTACCTACTGGCGGTCGCCAGTAGGTAGTTATAGTTAGAACCTAGTTTCCATAGGAAATGCGTTTTTTGTTTTGCCAATAACTTTGGCACCGTTTGGCGAATCTTCGCGAAATTCTCCAAAAAAATGTATCATCCAGGTCAGCTCCTATCCTGAATGTTTGGGGGTGATTTGTCAAGTGGGGGCTGAGAAAAAAGGGTGTCCCAAAAAGTGTTTTCTCCATGTTAATTTCCGTAGGAAGTTTTAGCCAGGGCTACAGCCCAAACTGCTGAACGGAATTACATGAAATTTGGCAAAAAGGTAGCTCTTGGACCAGAAAGCGACCTTTTTTTTAAATGGTGTAAATCCGTTCAGTAATTGCTGAAAAATTCAAAAAATAAGAGTCATAAAATCAATTTCCCATAGGAAACTTTAGCCAAGGCTACAGCCCGAACTGCTGAACGGAATTACATCAAAGTTGGCAAAAAGGTACTGCTTGGCTCAGAAAGCAACCTTTTTAAAAAAGGTGTAAATCCGTTCAGTACTTGGTGAGAAATTCAAAAAATAAAAATATCGATATCTAGAGGCGCGGTGGATCCGCGGACCCTCCCGACCACGAGCTTTATTCTAATTGGCTGTCAACACTCCAAACCAGGAAGCATTGGCAGCCATCTTGTGACTCGGTAGAACCGAGTCAGAAGAAAACAGTGAAACAAACGCGAAGAACAAGAAAAGGGGGCAGGGTAGAAACGCCCTGACCCCCTAGGCCTGCTCAGGAGTCCCACAAGGACCCCCAGGGCGGAATGCGCGCTGGGTGCACGAATCCGGATGAAAAATAATAAAAAATCGAAGCGCGGGCTTCCACGCTTCATTTAAATGAGACCCCCGGGTGGGCCAGGTTCCAGGGGCATTGCCCAAACCTGTGTGGGGGGGCTCAAACCCCTCCACATGCCCCGGGGACCGCCACCTCCCCGGGGCACTAAAATGCAAATGCGGGGGTCCGTTACGGACCCCCCAGCCCCGGGGACCACCACCTCCCCGGGGCTTTCTAATTGAAGGGAGGGGGGCCGCGCGGCCCCCCTCGTGGAGCCCATGATGGCCCTGGGGACCACCACCCCCCAGGGCTGGCTCCTGCAGTGTCCTCGGGTGCCCACCCCCGGGACACTGCTGTTTGCTATGACAGGGCGGGAGCCGTGCGGCTCCCATCCTGTCATAGCAACCACTGGTTTGGATTTTGGAAGCGAGAGCAGGGAAAGGTGCTCTTGCTTCCAAAATCGAAACCAAATTGCTTTTCCACACGGGGAGCTGCATGTCAGCAGCTCCCCATGTGGAAAAGCAATGCCGGCTCCTGCAGGAGGCGGGGAGCCGGCAGGGACCGTGGGGGCATTTGGGCTCCCCCCACGGTCCCCAAAGGATAACTAGAAGTGGACATGCCTCGGGGGATGGGGTCCCCGAGGCGAATGTAAATTAGTGAAAGTGCTCTCAGCGCAGCCCCCTGTGTGAACACGATGGGTGTGCGGCTCTCACCGCGGCCCCGTGTGGGAACACGTTGGGTACGCCACTCCAATATTTTTATTAAAAAATTATATATATATTTTAAAAGACAAAGGACATTACATAATTATATTAAAATAAAAATAAAAAATAAAAAATTATACAATATTACGGTTTCAAAAAATTTTATTAAAAAAAACTTGCAATTTTCAGAAAAGCATATAAGATTGTATAAATGTTAAATTTACAAATTATCAATTAAAAAACTCTAGAAATTCAGTTAAAAAAGCATAGGTTTCAGGGACATTATAGTTAGAAATTAGCATTTGAAAAACCATTGAAATTCACTGAAAAAACCATAGGTTTCAGGGACGTTATAGTTAGAAATTACCATTTAAAAAACCATTGAAATTCACTGAAAAAACCATAGGTTTCAGGGACATTATAGTTAGAAATTACCATTTAAAAAACCATTGAAATTCACTAAAAAAACCAAAGGTTTCAGGCCCGTTATAGTTAGAAATTACCATTTAAAAAACCATTGAAATTCACTGAAAAAACCATAGGTTTCAGGCCCGTTATAGTTAGAAATTAGCATTTAAAAAACCTTAGAAATTCACTGAAAAAAACCATAGGTTTCAGGGATGTTATAGTTAGTTGGAAATTTCACTCGTATAAAACCATAGAAATTCCCCCGTTATAGTTAGTTCAGCTAAGTATAACTCGCGCCCCCGCAATGCACTGCTGATGATGTCACATATTACATCATTCATGACATGGTCAGTGACATCACTGATGACATCTCAAATCTCAAATCTCTAATATCAATCTCTCACCAACACACCCATACACACACTCACCCACCCATACAGCTGTTTCCACATGCAATCTTGAACCCTTACATCCAGTGAATCAACCACTCACACATCAATGCACAGAGTCACACACCTCCCATCCACCCACACACACACACTCAGTCTCCCATACAAATACTCAGGCAACCAATCAATAACCCATATAAGACTCATGTAGCTACTGACCAACACATGCAGCAGTTTACACAACAACAGACATACTGATGCACACATTCAGACAGTTTAGTCACTAACGCATGTATTCAGTAAGACACGCTTAATCACTCACTTATACAGTCAGTCACGCACCTACTAAATCATCCATTCAGACACTTATATACCCACTCATTCTTCAATACATCTTGGCATATATATAAAACATATTTAAACTTTACAGAAACACACAGTCACTGGATGATGTCATCAGTGATGTCATTTGAGATGTCATCAGTGATGTCACTGACCATGTCATGAATGATGTAATATGTGACGTCATCAGCAGTGCATTGCGGGGGCACGAGTTATACTTAGCTGAACTAACTATAACGGGGGAATTTCTATGGTTTTATACGAGTGAAATGTCCAACTAACTATAACATCCCTGAAACCTAAGGTTTTTTCAATGAATTTCTAAGGTTTTTTAAATGCTAATTTCTAACTATAACGGGCCTGAAACCTATGGTTTTTTCAGTGAATATATATATATATTCACTGAAAAAACCATAGGTTTCAGGGGCGATTTAGTTAGTTGGACATTTCACTCGTACAAAACCATAGAAATTCCCCCGTTATAGTTAGTTCAGCTAACTATAACTCGCGCGCCCGCAATGCACTGCTTATGACGTCACATATTACATCACTCATGACATGGTCAGTGACATCACTCATGACATCACTGATGACATCTCAAATGACATCACTGATGACATCATCCTTGTGATAGAGTGGCAGACCTCCTCTCACCCAAATATAACCTTTGATACACACACTCAAAAATACAAACTAACATTTTCAAAACAATGGACATACCAATACCAGTTACAACACACCTATTCAGTAATTCCAAGATCTACACACACATCCACTCATTCACCAACAGTCCCTATACAGTCACTCATACATGTACTTACTCATCATATGTACTCATACACCTATACATCCTGTTACACACCGTCACTCATCCATAGAGTTACTCACACACATAGTCACACATGCAAACAAAGTATCAAACATCCATTTACTTGCATATACAGTTATACACACACTACCACACTTACTTCTACAGAAACTTACACATACTTACTCTCTTAAACAATCACTTATAGAAACACCTACTTATTTGTACAGGAACTCTTCCAATCTCTCACTCTCACATATACTCACTTATATACACCAATACTCACATATACTAGTTTAAAACATATGTAGTTACTCATAAAGACACTATTGAGACAGTCATTCACTCACTAACACACCTATTCACATACTCATCCACCTATACAGTCCTGCACACATGCTATCTTCAACACATACAAACAGTGAGTCACTCATTCATGCATCTATGCACTAAGTAATACCCCCACCGAACAATACAGACACTCAGACACTCATACTGATACTCAAAAAACCAACTAATAACCCATATAGTCACTCATGTAGCTACTCACCAACCCATGCAGCCACTTATACACAAAGTGAGAGACTGATACAGATATTTTCATATTTAAACATTACTCACTAACCCATGTATTCACTAAGATACACTTAGTCAGTTATACAATCAATTTTACAAAAAAAAATCATCCATTTAGACACTTATATACCCATTTATTCTTCCATCGACCTTGAGATATACATATATAAAACATTTAATTTTCAGAAAAACACACATTCACTGGATGATGTCATCAGTGATATCATCAGTGATGTCATTTGAGATGTCATTTGAGATGTCATCAGTGATGTCATGAGTGATGTCACTGACCATGTCATGAGTGATGTAATATGTGACGTCATCAGCAGTGCATTGAGGGCGCGCGAGTTATAGTTAGCTGAACTAACTATAACGGGGAAATTTCTATGGTTTTGTACGAGTGAAATGTCCAACTAACTATAACGCCCCTGAAACCTATGGTTTTTTCAGTGAATTTCTAAGGTTTTTTAAATGCTAATTTCTAACTATAACGTGCCTGAAACCTATGGTTTTTTCAGTGAATTTCTAAGGTTTTTTAAATGCTAATTTCTAACTATAACATGCCTGAAACCTATGGTTTTTTCAGTGAATATATATAGATTTATTATACTATGTATACATGTGAAAATATCTCGGTCCCCTGTTTGCCTCAGTGGCACGGACAAAATGGGTGGAACTGACGTCAGCACGCTGACGAGGTCCTCTTATGGCTCCGATGACGTCATACGGTGTCGCGAGCGGAGCCGTGCTCGTTGACGTGGGAGAGCTAGGAAAGAATTTCCCTGGAATGCTGGTGCAGGGGATATTCACCTAAGTGTTCAGGATAGTCCTTTGGGAGCAACTGTTTATGTTGCCACTCCAGAAACCGAAAACAGTGATCCGAGGGCAGAGGCCCTCCGATGGCACACAAGGTGGGGTGCCCAGTCGTGTGCACCGGCGGGGCAGCGAAGTGACAAGCACCACAACCCACAAAAAAGGTAACGAGGGCACTGAATAACACAGGATCTTCTCTTTGTATCTGGCAGGAACAACGAAGTTAAAATGCCCTAGTACCAAAATGTAGAATTAGTGCTACAACGGTCTTCAAGAGGACCTGCGATGCCGCTTCTGCCTCCCATACCCTGGAGGCTGCACATGGGTCACGCGGTACGGTCATACTGCGGTGGGACGCACACTCATTGACCTCTCATGGCACTGCTCCACACTTCAGGGAGGACGCTTTCCATTAGCTATGTTTTCTGATGACATGTCGCGCCGGCCCCGTCCAACAACAGAACTCCTTTAGATCCAAACAGACTCATCCACTCTCTCACCGGAAGTGAAACCAGGCCACGCGGACACTTTCACAATACAACAGACAGGAATGCACTTTTCGGTACAAAAACCACATTCCTTCCTCCTAATTAATCAAAAAAACGTCTCACTGAAGAACAGGGGCCAGCTTCGATCGGTAAACAGCCGTTACAACGACTTTTTTACTTTGCGATACCATTACAACGCATGCATTACCACACATGCGTTGTACATCACGAAGTCATTACTACGCATTTTTTTAGAACGCATGGTCATTTACCACGCATGCCTTTACAACGAATTTTGTTGTAAAGGTATGTATGGTAAATGACCATGTGTTCTAAAAAACATGTAGACGATCCATGTCGTTGTAAGGAAACAGAGGCTGTTCCGTTTCCTCACAACAACGTGCACCGCCCCTCAGAGATGACGTGAAGCAGGAACCACGAGGAGAGAGGAACCATGAGGAGTGAGAGGTAAGGGGGATTGGGCATGGGGTGGGGGTTTCTTTTCTAGGGTTTAGGGTAGTGCAGTGGTGTTTGGGTGGTGTAGGGGGTCATGCTGGGAGTAGTGTTTTAGGGTTTAGGGTAGTGCAGTGGTGTTTGGGTAGTGTAGGGGGTCGTGCTGGGGGTAGTGTTTTAGGGTTTAGGGTAGTGCAGTAGTGTAGGGGGCCGTGCTGGTGGTAGTGTTTTAGGGTTTAGGGTAGTGCAGTGGTGTATGGGTAGTGTAGGGGGTCGTGCTGGGGTAGTGTTTTAGGGTTTAGGGTAGTGCAGTGGTGTTTGAGTAGTGTAGGGGGTCATGCTGGTGGTAGTGTTTTAGGGTTTAGGGTAGTGCAGTGGTGTTTGGGTAGTGTAGGGGTCCTGCTGGGGGTAGATTTAGGGTTTAGGGTAGTGCAGTGGTGTTTGGGTAGTGTAGGGAGTTGTGCTGGGGGTAGTGTTTTAGGGTTTAGGGTAGTGCAGTAGTGTTTGTGTAGTGTAGGGGGTTGTGCTGGGGGTAGTGTTTTAGGGTTTATGTTAGCGCAGTGGTGTTTGGGTAGTGTACGGGGTAGTGCTGGGGTAGTGTTTTAGGGTTTAGGGCAGTGCAGTGGTTTTTGTGTAGTGAAGGGGGTCATGCTGTGGGTAGTGTTTTAGGGTTTAGGGTAGTGCAGTCGTGTTTGTGTAGTGTAGGGGGTCGTGTTTTAGGGTATAGGGTAGTGCAGTGGTGTTTGGGTAGTGTATGGGTTCATGCTGGGGTTAGTGTTTTAGGGTTTAGGGTAGTGCAGTGGTGTTTGGGGAGTGTAGGGGGTCGTGCTGGGGGTAGTGTTTTAGGGTTTAGGGTAGTGCAGTGGTGTTTACGTAGTGTGGGAGGTCATGCTGGGGGTATATTTAGGGTTTAGTGCAGTGCAGTGGTGTTTGGGTAGTGTAGGGAGTCGTGCTGGTGTAGTGTTTTAGGGTTTAGGGTAGTGCAGTGGTGTTTGGGTAGTGTAGGGAGTCGTGCTGGTGGTAGTGTTTTAGGGTTTAAGGTAGTGCAGTTAGGTTTGGGTAGTGTAGGGTGTCGTGCTGGCGGTAGTGTTTTAGCACTAATTTTTCTTTCTACAGCACTAACCATAATTTCTATGACAAATTGAAACCCCTCATTTTGTACCTTTTTTAAATTAAATGTTTTAAGAGTTACCAGTTTTATTCCAATCAAGATGGCTTCAGGTGTGCCATAATTTTGTCATAAGTAAGACTGTTAGCGCTCTAGTTGTTCTTTAGAACACTCTGGGAAGCTGCAGTAGAACTCAAAGGCATCAACTGACAGGCTGCTCCTGTTGAAATATAACAGGAAGATATTTGAGATCACACTTGAAACATGTCCTAATTTTTCTTTCTACAGCACTAACCATAATTTCTATGGCAAAATGAACCCCCTCATTTTGTTCCTTTTTAAATTAAATGTTTTAAGAGTTACCAGTTTATTCCAATCAAGATGGCTTCAGGTGTGCCATAATTTTGTCATAAGTAAGACTGTTAGCGCTCTAGTTGTTCTTTAGAACACTCTGGGAAGCTACAGTAGAACACAAAGGCATCAACTGACAGGCTGCTCCTGTTGAAATATAACAGGAAGATATTTGAGATCACACTTGAAACATGTCCTAATTTTTCTTTCTACAGCACTAACCATAATTTCTATGGCAAAATGAACCCCCTCATTTTGTTCCTTTTTAAATTAAATGTTTTAAGAGTTACCAGTTTATTCCAATCAAGATGGCTTCAGGTGTGCCATAATTTTGTCATAAGTAAGACTGTTAGCGCTCTAGTTGTTCTTTAGAACACTCTGGGAAGCTACAGTAGAACACAAAGGCATCAACTGACAGGCTGCTCCTGTTGAAATATAACAGGAAGATATTTGAGATCACACTTGAAACATGTCCTAATTTTTCTTTCTACAGCACTAACCATAATTTCTATGACAAAATAAACCCCATCATTTTGTTCCTTTTTAAATTAAATGTTTTAAGTGTTACCAGTTTATTCCAATCAAGATGGCTTCAGGTGTGCCATAATTTTGTCATAAGTAAGGCTGTTAGCACTCTAGTTGTTCTTTAGAACACTCTGGGAAGCTGCAGTAGAACACAAAGGCATCAACTGACAGGCTGCTCGTGTTGAAATATAACAGGAAGATATTTGAGATCTCACTTAAAACATGTCCTAATTTTTCTTTCTACAGCACTAACCATAATGTCTATGGCAAAATGAACCCCCTCATTTTGTTCCTTTTTAAATTAAATGTTTTAAGTGTTACCAGTTTATTCCAATCAAGATGGCTTCAGGTGTGCCATAATTTTGTCATAAGTAAGACTGTTAGCGCTCTAGTTGTTCTTTAGAACACTCTGGGAAGCTGCAGTAGAACACAAAGGCATCAACTGACAGGCTGCTCCTATTGAAATATAACAGGAAGATATATGAGATCACACTTGAAACATGTCCTAATTTTTCTTTCTACCGCACTAACCATAATTTCTATGACAAAATGAACCCCATCATTTTGTTCCTTTTTAAATTAAATGATTTAAGTGTTACTAGTTTATTCCAATCAAGATGGCTTCAGGTGTGCCATACTTTTGTCATAAGTAAGGCTGTTAGCACTCTAGTTGTTCTTTAGAACACTCTGGGAAGCTGCAGTAGAACACAAAGGAATCAACTGACAGTCTCTGCCCTTGTTGGATGTACATGTTTTACTGAGAATGTCAGACTTCATTCTCACATGACTGAGAAAGATAATGTGAATTTACAGAAAATATGCTCTCATTTTAGCTTCTGGAGCACCTTCCAAAACTGTATGGGACAAGCATGTGAAAATAGTTTTCTCTCAAACATGATTCATGATATCCCAGCAGAAGGTTTTTCACAGGGTAAAATCACCTTAGAACACACCACAATTCCTGAAATTAGTATGGTACCATCAACAAATGAATTCTAATGTAACTAAAGTCTGTTATCACCCTTTATAGTTCTCCTTTTGGTAACCCTCAAAATCTTTGATTCACTACAATGCATTTCAATGGGGTACTATCATTTATATTGGTCCCAAGATGGCTGCCAGCAATTCCAGGATGAAGTGCTGACAGCCAATCAGATCTCACGATGACATGTGTGGTTAGGCTCCGCCCAGATATATGTGTTTTCTTTTTCAAATTTCTCAGGAACTACTGAACGGATTTACACCATTTAACCAAAAGGCACAACTCTGAACCAAGGGCTACCTTTTTGCCAAATTTGGTGTAATTCCGTTCAGCAGTTCGGGCTGTAGCTGCGACTAAAGGTTCCTATGGAAAATTTCATGGGGAAAACACATTTTGGGACCCCCCCTTTTTCTCGGCCCCCACTTGATGAATCACCCCGAGACTTTCAGGATAGGAGCGGACCAGAGCGCCCCACGAGTTTTGAAAATTTCGCGAAGATTCATCAACCGGTGCCAAAGTTATTGGAAATAGAATGTTGTGAATTTCCTATGGTAAATAGGTCCTAACTATAACTACCTACTGGCGACCGCCAGTAGGTAATATATATATATATATAGAGAGAGAGAGATAGATAGATAGATAGATAGATAGATAGATAGATAGATAGATATGCAGATATATAGATATATACGCTAAAAACCAAAGGTTACGTGGATGTTATAGCTAGGATCTGATTTTACACACATATAACCACAGAAATTCAGCAGTTCCACTTATCCCAAGAAACTATAACTCGTGCCCTAAGGTAACTATCACTTGTGCCCCTGCCATGCACAGTTTGAAGCGGTGTTTCCCCAACTGGACTGCAGAATATTAACAATTTGCTTGCCGATGGGGTGGCTCCCCCTGTGGAAGACTGCACCACATGGGGTACAGTCTTTGGTGCAGTATATAGCAGAAAACACAGTACCCCTTCATTAGCTGTTTGCCAGAAGTGCTTAAACAGATCCAGAAAGAATATGGGGCAGCAACTCCCCTGGATTTGGGGATGAAACTGATGGGCAACTTTGCCGCAGTATCCACCAATATGTTAAGTAACATAAAGGGGAGACAGCGGTGTTGGCTATACACCAGCATCTACAGGATTTAACTACAGGGCAACAGGGGCGCGAATTACCTAAAATTATTAAAGAAACCTATGCTACGCTGGTCTAGAGATAATTTGGGAGTGAGACCTGGTAAACCACAACTAAAGAATAATTCTGAAAAGGATAACGCTAAGCAAGCACCCGAATAGTCCACAAAGAAGAAGTGGAATAATAAGAAAAACAAAGACAAAACTAAATCGCGGTGGGTGACCTCCACAGGAAGCCACTGAGAAACGCAATAACCTGTGTAACTGTGGCAATATTAGACCACCTGACAGGTATCAGGATACTGATACACGTTTCTTTTGTTCCTTTCAGCAGTCATCTGATAAACGTTCGGGGAGAGGAGGACTGTCAAAGTGCAGATCGGAGGAGCACATGAAACAGATGAAGGACTCACTGCGCTCATCTGACTACATCATTAAACATGAAGACAAACCTAAAACGCCAAAACCTCAATTGAAAAAAAAGAAGGTACCTGGACTTAAGGTCAGGCATGTAGCAGATATTTAGGACACTGCTTCTGAGTGGAGAATGGGCAGGGACCATGCTGGACATCCTAACAGAGGTCACGTTAGTTCACCAGAACCTGCTGGATTGTCTGCTGGGAGTAGTGCTGAGCGAATATATCTAGGTGGAGACACCAGATACTAGGGTAAGCGTCCCACATTGTTTATACGAAATACAACTCCAATTGGAGGGGGTCGTACCTAGGAATATTAATGTTCTCGTTTGGGAGGATTTAACATACTGTTACGATATTCTCTTGGCTGAAAAGGATTGGCCACCTGATTTTGTATTGCACCAACGGCGAAACTGTAATTTTGCCTGCTTTTTCCAACCTTGTTCCAGAATCAGTTAAACATTCATATGCCAAGGAGTGGCCTTTAGCACTTGCTCCTGCGTTATACCGCAACCATGTAGGGTGGGATGACGGTCCCTCTTATTATGAAAATCCAGTGAGGACTACCCCACAACCTCAAAGACAATACCCCATTAAAAACAAGGCCAAAAAGCAAGTTAGGGAGATTCTAGAACAACTTGAATACCAAGGTATAATAGAATGTTGCACTTCTCCTATGAATAATCCCTTTTTTCCTGTGTTGAAACCAGACCATTCATATCGTCTAGTTTTAGATTACAGACACTTAAACACAGTTACTCGTACATTTGCCTTACAAAACGCACATAGTGCAGCACTAATGAACAACATAGTGCGTAGAAAACACAAAACTACACTAGATATCTTGAATGGATTTTTCTGCCTAAATACAGCACCTAGAAGTAGGTATTTGACCACATTTTCGACGCTGGGTTCTCAAAAACAGTTCTGTCGATTGCTACAAGGTTATTAGAATTATCCCGGGCTATTTTCAGCCAGGGTAACAGAACTCCTAGAAAGTTTTGACAATCAGGCATTGTTCTATGTTGATGACATATTTGAAGGATGATGACCTTTCGGGACACTTGACAAGAGTAGATTGCATAATTCTTAAATCTGCTCACAGGGAGATACAAATTTAATCTAAAAAATTAAAAATTGAACACCTCAATGAAATTCAAGTTTTCTGAAATACAAGTTGTCAAGTGAAAGCAAAAGCCTAGAGACACGCTTCTTAGAGAAGTGTGTGCTTTTACAGCCTCCAACAATGTTGAAGAGATTACAATCCATATTAGGATTCCTCAATTTTGGCAGAACTTACATGACCTGATCCATCAAGCACACACTGGACCACTGAAAATACACACATACTACATTCAGTACATGCTGACATGTTAGCTTCAAAGCATTTACACACGTGTAAACACAACTAACCCGGTGATCCGCGTTTTTGCAGGGACATATGGGTACATCTATGTGACATTCAATGAAGGTGACACTGCACCGACTGCATATAAATCACATTTATATACTAATGCTGAATTGTGTTTTAAACCCACTGAAAAAATTTGACAGCGGTACAGAGGGAGGGAGAGAGTACTTACTCAGGGAAAACAAATAATTGTTGCAACCCTGTGCCGACCTTAGAGGCAGTCACAAGAGCAAGAGTTCCAAATGGAAAAGCACTGCACCCACGTTGCATACAATGGGCTAACTCACTCACCGAAACAGATGTATACTACAGATTTGACTCTACACTGCAAACACAAGCCTTTCTGCAATATAAACAAGAATATCTGTTGCCTAATGAAATTATGCTTCCAGAACAGTATGATTACATCATATATACTGATGGTTTAGTACAACCTGCCGTTGAGACAAAACAGCAATATTTAGCAGCATGACCTATGGTAAAAGGGTGCATGCAGGATGGAGAACTCTATCCTGAGAAAACATACACACAGTCACTTGGTGACTGCACTGCACAGTTGGCCGAACTCAGGGCTCTAATACTGCTACTGGAGAATACAGCTCCCAGATTCCCCACACTCTTAGTGTGTAATTTGTATTACTGTGTCCAGTCTTATAATGAATATTTACACTACTGGATCCAGAATGGATACAGAGATTCAAAACGGTGCACAATAAAGCACAAAATTATTTGGGAACAAGTGGCAAAGCCGAAAGATTGCTTGCTATCAACTCATGTAATTCACACATTGAGTCATCAGCGTGTTGGCGTACACTTTGCAGGGAATTCATCGACTGATAAAGTCACAAACGCAACTGTGCGAACTGCGGCAGTTGCTGCAATAACTCGTTCTAGCACAGGGATAGACACAGACATCAGGGTGGCTGTCAACACTGCATGCAACAATACCCACTTGCGTAAAGGCTTTCCACTCAAGTACTCCTACAAGTTAGATGCACAAAATATACCATTTGCTCACATTCCTGGAGTGGGGGATAGAGTAATAACAAATTCAGATCGCAGGTTATGATTAATTCTAGGTGCACATGAGGGTCTTGCTTCCGCAAACACAGGAGTGGCTGCTACAGGTTCACTATTGCAGCAACGCTACTGGTGGCCAGGTCTGTACTAACAGACCAAGGACTTTGTCTTCAAATGTGAAAGCTGTCAGCAGATGAAGGGCTCCACTGTGGCGCGTCCACTACAGATACCTCTACTGATTTCAAACAAGTCTCTGACTTGCGTTTACCTGGACCTTTGCGGCCCCTTGTCATCAGATGGGGCTTACAAGTATATTTTGGGTGCAGTGGATTCTTGCTCTCGATTCCTGTGGGTAATGCCACAGCGATCAGCTGACACCCAAGCTGTGATAAAGGATCTGTGAGTCTTTATCGGGACATATGCAATTGGCACACTGCATTCTGACCAGGAACCGGCATTTGCATATAAGCCTTACAAAGAGGCCATGGGAAGTTTGAGGGTGACTCTGAGGTATTCTTCCCCATACCATCCCGACAGAAATGAGCTTGTGGATAGAACAAAATGGGACATATATCAGTCTTTAACAGCTAGGGTATTAGGCTCACGTTGCAGTTGGGTCCATCATCTAAATGGGGTCCATAGGACACTTACCAATCGGCCTAGAAAATTTCTGGGTGTGAGGACCCCCTATGAAATCCTGTTTGGGGTAAAGATGTGGGTCCTATGCCTCATCAGTCCCAGCACAGTGGCGGTGAAAACACCATTTTATTTATGAGAGCATCTGGCTGTTTTACAGGGACTGAACAGCTTCCAGAACAAACAAAGCAATGTTCAAGTAAAATGTACCTCCACTGGAGAAGTGAAGGTAGTCCCAGAGATGCCTGGCTGGATCCCGAAGGTTGGGGATCTGGTCAGGGAGAAAACTTTGGACAAGAAAGAATTCGGGCCATCCTACAGAGAGTCTGCACCTGTCCTGGCTGTTGAAGGTACCAGAACCGTATTTCTTCCGCCCCTTGCCGCAGCAAAAACAAGAGATGTGACTCCTTTGATCTGATCAAACCACACTATGTGACCGATACTCAACAATGGGCCATGCGCGCTCTTGGGTATTTGCCTGCCTCCTCTCGCTACCATACAGGAAGTTCAGATGGAAGCTTTGATAACTAATGAATCATCCTCTCCCAAATGGGAAGTTACAGTAACCACAAATGAAGTACCTCTTCTACCAGTTACCACAAAAACTGTACACTCAACTAATACTGAAACACAGATTTCAATTCAGGATCCTGACACAAATCCAGTTTACATCAACGTACCACAGATCGAGTCACCTCCCAGTTCTACAAAACCTGCAGAGCTGCCAGAAATAGATCGTACTGCCTCTAGCTACTTCATCGACTTTAATTACTTTTCCTCTGATTCATCTGTTCCACCTGCACCACCACCTCTACCGTTTCAGCTAAAACTGCGTGTTTTCTATCTTTGGTTGAAAAAGACTTACTTTGTTCCTCCATGGTTACAACCTTGGATTACAATTGCGTTACTTTCCTGGTCCTTTGGATTGATTTAGTGACAATCTTTTTCTTGCTTCTCAATGGACACTATCTCCATGAACGCTCTGCTGTACAACTGGTGAACTTGGTTCTCAAACCACACAAAGAACGAAGAGACCTTTCCCTGGTGAACATTTCGGCTCTTCCAGTTCCTGATGGAATTGATTGGGATATGGTATTGTATGATGTGTATGGCCCCACTGAACTTTTACAAATTCCATATTTGGTTAAAGTATCCTTAAAAGGCGATGTCACCCCTAGTACTATCTCTGATGATTGGGATGTAAACGCAGTACATGAAATGCTAGAAGATCTAGGGCATTCTACTGTTTTTTCGTCTAACGAATTGTACGAAGGTACATCTAATTATGATGAAATGTTCTGTTTTCAACATTACGGCCAACATTTCCTGCATAAGGCAAGTACTCCATGCGCTGTTTTTAACTAGACACAATGGGAACATTGCCCTACACCACCACGGGGTAGTTCAAAGATATTTGCACAGAAGTTGCTTATTTTTCTGGTTATGATACATTAGACCCAGTGTCTTATTATTCTAAGCTTGCACCCTCACCTGCAAAGAAAAATATGCTATCCAACACCAAGCTGATATATTCTGCTTCTTTTCTTTCCCAGTTGTCCACACAAGGATTTTACTTTTGGAGGGACATTATTGATGTAAAATCGATTTGGGGGACAACAGATAGGCAGGTTCATGGGAACAAGGCTTTATTTAAAGCAAGCCTAATACCACAACAAATTATTTTCCTGAAAGAAATGTTGCAACAAACGTCTTGTCTTGGCTTAGCTAAGACAAAAGATTTGAACACACCAAGCATTCCCACATTTGCACGTTTTGAAAACTGGCAGCAGTTTACAAAATACAAGGAGGAAACACTTGACATCATGCTAAGCAGTGGAATGTACAATACATCAGACACCAATTGGAAGAGATGGTTAGTGTGGCTGTTACATACTAACGGATGTCAAGCATGATTTCTGGATAACACCAAGGGTTTTAAGATCAGCAGGCCTGAACTGCGTTACATGCAGACAGAACACTCGGGCTGGTGACAACATACAATGTTGGGAAGTTGTGCCTTGATTGGCTTAAAACCTCAACGCTGTCTCAGGTGAAAAAAACACTTTCAGAGGACCTGAAACTATGGGACTTCTTGTTAGGTCTCCAAAAACCACATAAAAAATGCTTCTTGTATGTATTATGCAATCAAATATGGAAAGTTTCTCAGAAGAAACTGCGGACAGACTGCGTGAGATTGACAGGGCTAATTTAGAGAAGACTCTAGCAGTAGTTGACAATGGCAATGGCTGTCCTCTAGAATGTACTCCCTGGGTAACATAGTATTGTCAGCAATAGGCATCATACTACACGACAGGTCCGCATAACAACATGGGCAATCACAACTTAGAATGATATTGCTATTGAATTGGCTGCTTCAGACACTATGTTCTGGACGCATACCCTAGCAATATATTAATGCAACAAGCCTGTTTTCACCTTACCAACTGACAAAACAGCAAATACTCATGGCATGCAAAGATGAGAAATACACTATGTTACACATAGAGAAATTAGAGAGGCTGCTGTTCACTCTTGTCAAAGCACCTTCCACGGATTGGATAATCCACAGGTTCATTGCTCTGCCGAATTAGACATTCTGTTTCCAATACTTCTTAGAACTCCATCAAGTGGACATATATGAATTAGGGAAGGGTATGTACACGAGTATTGGGAATTGCCTTTCAAATTTCTGTGTTGAAATAAGGAAACTGAAGTTTTTAAAGCAGTTCAGGCTGTGAAAGTGCTTTAAGTGGTACCTTAGTGTGCAAGGAGGTTTCGCTCCATAGGCCTGTAATGCTTCTGTTACAAACTTATATTGCGACTTGAAAGTTTACCCGGTGGCCATGATTTGTCCGGCTTTCATATTACTCTCGAATGGGAGTTATTTCACGTTGAACGATCAAGGTTGCTGCGGGATGAGACCGAGATCATTTCAGGGTTTCTTCTGTGGTCACTTGCTGTGCACAAGTATTGTTTCCGCCTGCCCATACATTTAGGGAGGTGACACTGTGGCCTTCGATTAAGCTTTCAAACTTGCATTCTGATACCCTGACCAAACTGAAAGCCTTGCTGTTTCATAAAGGTATTGCCTTTACATCTGCAATGGAGACGTTTTTATCTTCATATTGCAATGTCTTCTTCTGAGATACAGTCGCTACTCTGTACTAATTTCCCACATCTTTTTGGAGAAGTGGTGCATCACATTTTTAACATGTCTCATACTGCGGGGGTAGCACACTTTTTAAGAATTTAGGCTCTGGATTGGTTAGCACCTTCCAGACAGTTTTCGGATTCATTCCATCATTTATTCACTCCGTGCTTGGAAGCATTTTTGGAGGTCTTCCGTTGGTCCTGTTCCTAATTGTCAGGACTGTGATTTTAATTTTCCTGCTCCACAATGGATGTCCCATTTCAAGATCTAAGGGAACTGGCACTACCTCATTTGCTCCTCACCATGCACGCATGGTACATTGTTTCGGCGCACCCTTTCTTCAGGAATTAAACAGGCATTGGTTCTTGTCATTTCGGCCTGTGTGGCTTCACTGCGTGAAGCCGTATTCCACTGTGTACTGTGCAATGTGCACTTTTAAGTGTGCCTTGTACTTGTGCCTAGGTATGCAATAGGTTCATCCTCTGGACATACACATACTGGTGGGCCAATTAAAGGCCCATTTGTATTGATGTACTTTGCGTATCCTATTGCTTCTGAACGCTTTCTACAAGCCTTCCTGGTATGCTTCTGCTCCTGGTGATTTGGATCTTGGCTCTGGTCCTGCGGACTTTCATTGGCTGTGGTCACTCCTTCAGTGGCTGCTATGGGGGTTGGATGGGAACATGTCAGCTCCATAAACCTGCTCCTAGGTGCACCTCAGGGATCATCGTCTGTGGCTGCTGGGAGCAGAAATGTTTTGTCTACCACTCAGAACACATAACAATTGGCTATTTCGTTTGTTGGGTACATTTTTGATTCAGCCTATTTTTTAAACATCCTAAATTCCTTTTAAAATTTGGCTTTTATTCACTTTTATATTATTAAACGATGGCTCACTGTATGCTTTGGTTTTCGAACTGTATGTTTGCCTTTTTTAATATGTTAGATTTTAGCTCATTTTACATAAACGCATGCTATGGCATTGAAACTGATAGCTTTCTTGTTATTTAGATAGCTTTTTGATCGATTTATGTCAGAGGAGTGGGTGTCACATGGCTAGGTTAGGCCCTGGAAGAAATACTGCCATTTTACCTATACGTGTTTCTAAAGATGCCTTCTTTTTCCACACGGCGACTTTTGACACACATTTGCTCACGTGACAGTGTAGGATAAGTTTCTCTGAAACCATATTGCTTACAATACTACTTCGTAAGTACACTATCACGACACCTTGAACATTCAGTACAAGGCCTGAACTCACATTGTGCAAATTTTGTTCCTTATTATTTGTCCATAAGGCGACGGAGCTTTCACTGAGACAATAAACAATGTCAGCTTGACTGAAGCCTCGACGCAGAAGCATGGATACTGTTGTTATAAATACACATGTTCTTCTCAGCACTCTGCTGTCACTGTGAGGTCATCGCTATCGTCGGAGTCTCAGCCCAACTGATTCCTGTTCACCCTCTGCGAGGGATATCCAACTTGTGACTAAGACAGGGACCTACATACCTTGCCTTCAGGTAATGGGGATTTAGATCATCCAGTAAGAGATTCTTGGCAGAATGCCCACCCTAGGCAACCAGGTTAGGGTACGCAAAGTAGGAGTACACTATATACAGTATTCATGTGCATGCATATATACCCTGCTTTAGCATGATGGTGGAATCGTTCATTCTTTTCAATCTCCTTATACTGCTAATCACTTTTGTCTGCTTCTGTCTATTAATTATTGCAGCTCATATATTTTATATGAGAATCACAATGGTTCAATAAATATTGAAAACGCCCCTTTGTGTATTTCTTGTATATCTCTCTGAGCATGAGCGATTGAGCGAAAAGGTTCTAGATCTGTTACCTCGATTCTTCGGGGTTAAGGGTTGTCATGTTCTGAAGTTGTCCAAACCATTTGCTAGCAACCTAGGGTTTGGGGTACTTAGGGTGGCACTGTGAGCTAGCAGGTCCATAGGCCAACATATCCTGAGGGGGTGCATGGAATCAGTCTGGCGCTATCCCAACATTTATGTTGTCCAACAAACAAACAGTTCCTTCTGAAAGGTGGAAACCGTACGACACAACCTGGTCATGACCCTTGCAGACGTGTGCCTATAATATTTGTTCTTTCTTTCTCTCTTGTTTCTGCCTTCTCCATATTCCTTCTTGTTTCCTGTCTTTTTCCTTACTCTTTTTCCTTCCTCTCTCTCTTTCCCTTCACTCCCACTCCTTTCCCTCCTCCCCTCCCTTCCCCCACACGAGTGGATGCAAGTATGGACTTCCTACTTGTTTTTTCTTTTCCCTTTGTCCTTGTTTGTCATATTTTAATTTTCTTTTCTGTCCCCCCGATACCATTGACTCTTTTGTATACAGTTGTGGATCTACGAGTCCTCTTTGATATTGCCCTTTCTCGCCCTTCAAGGGTCCTTATTTCGTGGGATCTCAGCTTGCCATGTAGCCAATGTTGTGCTTCATTTTGTACTGTATTCTTTCGTGCTGTATTATTATCTCACGTATGGCATCTCATGTTTCCCGTCCCCTCCCCTTTTACATTGTTTTGTTATGATTTTTCAAAAAAGAAATGCGAAATAAAGTGAATGAAAGGCAATCATTGTTATTGTTATAAAAATTGACGTTATTATTTTTTTTTCTATTGCCCAATTATCATGTCCGCCAAATAGTACTTTTTGTAGCTCACTGCTGGGGGAATTTTTCATTTTGTTGCACAGGGGTGCATAAGAAAGATGTTTTTTGTTTGGCTTGTTAGGAAAAGTTTTATTTTGTGAGCCAGAGAGCATGCAAAGAAAACATCTGTAGATTAAGATGTATTCTATTTGGTATGTATTTGTTTATAGGTTTCCATTAGCATGTGACCATAAATGAGTCTTTCAGTTGTTCATGTAGTAAAACTGCAACCTTTACATATGCAGTCTAGTTTATTTTTGGGCTTCCTTGCTACTTTTAGTAGTATTGTAGTACAAGATATCACTAAATTGTTGCCCCTCATAACTCCATAACACTTTCAATAGCAAAAGGAATCATCTACATAGTCTAGTGTACATTGCTGTGAGAGTTCATTATGATCGGTTCAGCCGTGTTGCCCCTAAGTGAAATACACAATTCTATGTAAAATACTTTGGATTTGAAGTGTGTTTTTGGGCCTCCCTTTTTTCTTTGCATCCCCTGGATCAAGCAAGAAAGTAATTTATTCTGCTTGATTAACTAAAACCATATATATATATATATATATATATATATATATATATATATATATATATATATATATATATATATATATATACACATTTACATACATATATATGTACATATATATACATACATATATATATACATATATATACACCTATATAAACATATACATACACATATATAAACATATACATAAACATATATACATATATATATACACACATATATACATATATATACACACATATACATATATATATACATATATACAGATACATACATATATACATACATATACACACATATATACATATGCATACATATATACACATATTATCTACTGGCGGTCGCCAGTAGATAGTTATAGTTAGGACCTAGTTTCCATAGGAAAAGCGTTTTTTTTTTTCCCAATAACTTTGGCGCCGGTTGACGAATCTTCGCAAAATTTTCAAAACTTGTGGCCCGCTCCGGTCAGCTCCTGTATTGAAAGTTTCGGGGTGATTCGCAAGCGGGGGCCGAGAAAAAAGGGGATCCCAAAACGTGTTTTCTCCATGTTATTTTCCATAGGAAACTTTAGACACGGCTACAGCTCGAACTGCTGAATGGAATTACACCACATTTGGCAAAAGGTAGCCCTTGGTTCAGAAAGAGACCTGTTTGTTAAATGGTGTAAATCCGTTCAGTAGTTCCTCAGAAATTTAAAAATAAAAAGTTTCAATATCTGGGCGGAGCCTAAACCCCCGAGCACGAGCTTGGCTCTAATTGGCTGCCAACACTTCAAACCAGGAAGTGTTGGCAGCCATCTTGTGCCTCCCATCGCATCGAGTGAAAATCTTCTCATGGATATCTTGGGGGCTGAATAGCGCTGCTATATTGAATAATTGGGGGCTGAATAGCGATGTTATATTGAATAATTGCCGCGGAGGCTGGGAGGGGCGTTTCGCACACATGCTGCTGCTGTGGACGGGGACTCTGGCTGCTTCTTTCCCTGATGAATCCTCGGGTGCAGGCTGAATTCGTGGACGGTCCGGGTAACATGTCTCCAGTTGGTTGCTGGAGTCGGTCGCTGCCAGCTGGCCCCCTCCCACACCACCTCCAGTCCGGGCTATGCCAGCGCTGACAGGGTCTGAAACCCAACCGAGAACTTCCTGTTTCTTTAAATACGACCCCCGCCATGCCACATGGTGAGAGGCGAGCTCTCCTTTCGGAGCGGGGACGGCGTCACTCATGTGCCCTTCTGAAGACGGGCAGTGTCTGTCAGTCCGCAGGCTGGAAGGAGCCCATACATAGACAGGGCCGGACCCTCCACTGGAAGACCAAGCTTCACATTCGCACCCCCGGGTCTAAAGCACAAGAAAAATGACGTGTACATGCAGCTAGAGAAAACCTGACGTCTGTGGTGGATCTCGGTTTACCGGTGTGCCTCCAGCCCTCGATATTTGTTTCATGTTTATTAGATGAACGTCGCCCTCAGGGCCGGACTAGGAACCGAAACCGGCCCTGGCAAACTGCTCGGCTGGCACCCCCTGGGGTGAGGGGGGGTGCACCCGAGCAGTTTGCCAGGGCCGGTTTCGGCCGATTTTGTTACAGGGGGCTGATATTTCCGACCCCCGGTAACAAAATCGGGCCCCAGGGGCCCAAAACCGGCCCCCACTGTAGCGGCCCACCGGGGAAACGCCCGGTGCCCGCTACGGCCAGTCCGGCCCTGGTCGCCCTTGCGCTTCCGTGGGAAGGACAACATTGTGATGAACTGCAATTTAACTATCTGACAAAATCGAATTAATACCGCCGTGCTCGACTGCAAGCTGCCTGTAGCCAAATCTTCTGAGGCTGTAAATCACTTTTTGCAAACTTGTTGGGTCGTCTGAGAGAATCGGAATGTGGCTACAGAGGCAGCCGGGACCCCTCCTCCTCGAGCGCTCGCAGCCTTGCTGTAACTTGCTTTATCTGATTTCTGATTTCTCCTTCTAAGAGCAGTGCCCCTGGCTTCTCGCCGGGCGTGCCCTTCGCTAGTGACACTGATCACCTTCACATGACTATTTGTAATTGCCTACAACTTATTTGATATCTTATTTTGCCTCCGCGTCATAAATATTATTTTTTTAAGAGCTTGTTTTTCTTTTCTTTACTCTTTGTAGCAACCACCTGATCCCAGACGGTACTCTGCCCACACATGTCCAGTTTCACTTCTTTCCTGCTGTCACAGCCTCTAGCTACCGCTGACTTTTAATGTTCCCCCTTGTTGGTTATTGCATTTCACGACACTAGCAATTCTTACCGCGTAGCGTGGGTGTTCGGGAGCTGGGTATGCTTTATTTATGATTTATCGACGTGGGACTTTAAAATCTTTAGAGTGAACGGAGGTCGAGGGAAGTAGAGAAAGATCACCCCCTCCTCCCCAGAAGGTTTACAAACTGGGGGGTATATTAGCAAGACCCACGTTAAAATTATCGCCGTTTTAGCGGCAGGAAACTGCCGCTAAAACGGCGATAATGGGCTTGCTAATATGCGTTATAGAATTCCAATAGAAGCCCAGGTTAGATGTCCTGCACATCTAACCTGGGCTTCTATTGGAATTCCATAACGCATATTAGCAAGCCCATTATCGCCGCTTTAGCGGCAGTTTCCTGTCGCTAAAACGGCGATAATTGTACCGTGGGTCTTGCTAATATACCCCTGGGTTCTCCTGTGTGCATCATCGACTCCTTTGTTCACACTTTTCCAACATCCCTACTGTTTCCTCCTTATGGGTGACAGGCTCTTGGTATTGGTGAGAGACACCCCCTCCCCCCCAACATCCTCAGCTAAATGCGTTAACGGACAGTGCCTCAAAACAATGCAGGCAAGGCAGCAGCCATATTCTTTAACACGGAAAGCATGAGATAACATGTTAGCTTGTCTCATTTCCTCCCTCTGCTTTGTGTTATCTGGGTTGTGGAATTTTAGGGTGCAGTGTTTTCATTCTCTATAGCAGCACGGGCCCCAAAACCCCCATCTCGCCTCCTGCTGACCCGCTGTGTGTTTACGGCTGCGCAGGGAAGCCAGGCCATCGGAAATGGCCATTTTTGTTTTCCAAACAAGGCACCCTTCCTCTTGCAGGGATCAGGGGCTACTAAGCTGGCTAGAGGAGGCGACAGCATTCACATGAAGAGAAATGCTAAAAGTAAACATGCGCCAAAGGCAGCCGGTAAACAGGGGGTCAGTGGACTGACTGGGTGGCGGCCGGAACCATACACACTGGATGGTGCTGTACTCGGAGTGCGAAAGAGGAACCATTTTGTCAGTCACTGGCCACTGACGAGCAAGTTAGGTTGTCTTAATTCCACGGGACAGGCGGCGAGACCTGCAACCCCTATAAGAAATGGTTCTAAGCATGAGCCTAGACTCTACATAATTCATTGTCGGTGTTTAATTGCTTCACTTAAAATGCATTTTTGCCCAGTTGTGACCGGTGTCCCATAATAATGACACATGTCACATTCTGGAAAACTTGTCGGTGGAGGGAGAGTTCAGCCGCCCCTACTAGGCCTCAGCTGCTGCCTGCCCCTCTCTGCCTCCTGTTTCTCTTGCCGCTGGGCGGGGCTCTGGGGAGACACACAACTTTATGGAATGTGGAAAAAAATGCTGCTCCTGGGAGCGTCTGCTACACTTTCTCGGAGCTTGAGCTGGACACGAAGGGGCGCCCGACAGCCCTGCGTGAGCTCCCAGCTGTCTTTACACCTCAGCCCACGAAGCCTGCAAAGAAGCCCAGACTTCTGCAACTTATTTTCATGTATGTCCTCGCCCTCCCAGTGCTTTGCCATCTGGGAAAAGAGCTTGGTCTTTAGTTGTGTACGAGTGCTGCCACGCTTCCAAGTCGTCATCTTGTGGGCCAAATGTACCTCCCAATCAAGTAAACAACTTCATTCGTAGCCTCTTATAGCTCTACAGACCCTTATTCGACCGTCGGTTTTGTCATGTAAAGCCATCTGTTAGATTTATCGTTTACTCTTGTCTCCACTGCCATTGTTGATAAACAGCATGGAGCATGTTTCTGATAACTGCAAGAGGCTACTTGCCTGTAATATTCAGTTGTAGTCTTGTCCAAATGATCGGAAGTGAACTTGACACGCAATTCTTCCTTGCGCCAGCAAGGAATGCAAGCCGCATATTAACAAGGCGGCGCATAAACACATGATTGCCGCTGCGTGTCGCATCCTGTGGCGCAGGCGGCGCATAGCTAGAGTCGTGTATCAGCAAGACGCGCTATCGCTGTTTTGCTGATTCTGCTCCCAATGCACAGCGCGCCTGACTTCGCATGCAATAATGAGATGCAAAGCTTAGGCGTGTCTGTGAAGCAGGCATAGGTAAATATCGCGAAGGCAGCTTCGCGATATTGCAATGCGAGAAGCGATCATTGTAATCTGCGTCAGGTTTCTTAACGCAGGACTTTAACGCCTGTTAACGCATCTCCTGACTAGGAACGCATACTGTAACATGGCGGTGGATTCTGTGGCTAAGACCACAGGCCGCTATCATCTAAGATATCGTCACGTTTACCACAGTGCGAAACGGCGTTATATCGACGCTGATCTCAGAAATTGTTTATCGCCTCGGCGATGACGCGCTTGTTAATAACGCGCATGACCTGTGTCTGATAAATTACAGAGATAGCTCTTGCATCTAATATGCAATCGCTAAGTGACGTTTGCGATATTTATACGTTTGTCCTTCCAGCATAGGCACCAATTTCGACAACGCCCGTAGATTTCTGCACGGGTAGTTTAGCTGCTTCTAGACTTGCTGTGCTCATCGAGGCACTAGGTGGTGAAATAATGCCCTTACTGCATGTGTATATTGATGGTCGACTAAACAGAACGCGCCTTTATGCCATCAGACCTCTAGATTAAAAATTCGGCCCCTTACAGCCTTCATTTACATTTAGGAAAGGGATACCTTATGTTTACAGAGATGCAACGCACTCGGTCAGTTTAAATCTGAATTGTATTTTTGTTTTTATCCAGAGCATTCTTGAGCTGTTCATGACGATTTACAGTTGTTTCATTACCGTATAAATTCCCTGTGCTGCAGGCATCATACCAGTGCTGAAATCCCAGATTATAATTTTCATTGAAAACCCCAGACATTGTAACCAGGCCGACAATTTGCCCCTCCTAGTTTGTGGGTATTAAATCCCCTTAAATATAATATTGTCTTATTCCCCTGTAGCTCTGTTAGAAATGTACAATGTAATGACCTGGATGTCAGATTGGCTTTTAGCAAACCGCTGCAAACGGACAGGAAGGGGGTCTTTCCGGAGCGTGGGATACACTGCCTTTCCTGCCATTGTTTGTTCTGTGAAATGTTTGGAGTTTGGGATTGTCTCCGAGTCGTGCACTCTTTTGCTCTTGGTGTGCTTCCGCTGGTTTTTTTGGTAGAGGATTTTTTGCCCTCACTAAGGTGAAGCTTTTGGATTTTACTCCCATTTTGGGCTTCATGTTTCGCATGTGATGCTTACCATGGAATTTAGCTGTAGTGTGCTTAGGCGAAACAAGAGTGTGTTTATGGACATGATTTGCATTGAGCAGATGTAAAAGCCCTAATGTGTCATTTCAAAACGGAACTGAGAGGATGTGGGGATGGCCCTCACCTACTGAGAAACGCAGTTTTATTCCCATGCAGTTTGTGTGCGTGAATCTGTCATCAACATATGTCAAACCCCTAGAATTTGATCAAATCTGTGGCAAATGGGTTCGTGGCAGAGGTCGACTTGCTTTTCCGGTACATAACTGGTGAGACGTGTTGTTATTGCATTCCCTTTATGCCCGTGCTATTCACGGGAATGGAGTTGAACAGTTTATGCATATCGTGTACTTTTCATTAGCTGAGCTCGGGTTTCCTCATGGACGTTTTGCCCATGTTCCACCTTCTAGAATAATAAATAGCCCCCTTAAGGGTACTTGATAACAGTATGCAGTGCCTACCCCACGCAGAACCAACAGGTATTTGCAGTGCTTTTGTGTACTGAATTGGAATTTATTCGAACCCCTTTCTGGCTGGTGCCTTGTGCTAGTAGAAGTTGTCGTGAGCAGCAGCTATGGTTGAGAATGCAGACCTGTATACGTGCTAAAAACAGTTTCTCACCTTCTTTTCTTTGCTGTGCCATGGCCTTACACATGAAACACCTACCTTTTATAAATATGTGAACACTCTGCATGAGTAATCGTGAATCAGTGCAGATTCTGGGCGCTTTCATTTGGAAAAGTAATTTTCTATTGAAGCATCAATTGTGTACTCTGAGCATGTTTTAAACGGTGTCTGATCCCCACTAAGGAAAGGGAACATGGGTTTTGAAGGGAGCGTATGAATGAATTATGATTTGGGGGAGGGGGGGGGAGGGGGAGGGGTTGGATTAAATCAAGCCAGTCAGCTTAAAGTGGATTTGAAGTAACTGGGGGGCATATTATCAACGGCCAGTGATAATTATCGCTGGCCGTGCTCAGCGATAGATTCCTTATCGCTGGCTATCTCCGGAAATTATCGCCCTGGTAGCGCGTTATTAACAACACGCTTCTCCAGGGCGATAAAAATCCAGAGATAGCGAGGTTATCGCCGTTTTGCAGGGAACATCGCTGGTTTTCCAGCGATGTTCCCTGCAAAACGGCGATAACTTCTGCTGATACGACCCTGTGGTCGTATGAGCACAATCCACCCCTATGTTAGGGATGGCTAAGTCGGGATAATAGCAGACGTTAGATTTTGGCGAAAACTGCAGTTTTCGCCAAAATCTAACGTCTGCTATCATCCTGTGGGCTGCCTTGTAAATATCGCGATGTGCACATCGGCGATATTTACAACGTAGCCCATCTGGGGTACGCCCAGTAGCGCCACCTTGCATCTCATTAGAGATGCAGGATGGGCGTTGGGGGAAAGAGCGATAGTGCAGGGATTCACGCGATAGCGTGACCTTGCTGATTAGGCGATAGAATTATCGCCGCTTTCCGTCCGAAAACGGACGCTAAAGCGGCGATAATTGACTATCGCCTGGTTGTTAATATGCCCCTTGGTTTGGCTATATGGCAAGTGAAATGCTCTTGGTAGGGACTTTAATTATTGACCCCCAGCTTTCACGTCGAAGTATCCACTTGGGTGGGCAAAATAGAAAATGAACATGCATTAGGCCTATTTGGGTCAGAAAGTGAATTAGAGGTTTGTGCAGTTATAAGTGGAAAGTGCATGGCACGGCCAAAGTATAGAACTCTGATGTATTTTATGGCATTTCAGGACATATTGCACACAATAAATTAGTGCCCAACAGGTTCCAGTTCGGTTTTTTTCTTATTTGCTATATTGCCTATACAATACAAATGATGGTAGGATTATGGACTTTTTGACAAACTTCTGCCTGCTGTTGGCACTAATAGTTAATGAATGTGGTTCGCAGTTGAATGCCATTTTGATAGAAGTGTTACAGCAAGTTTCCATTTGCACCACCACCAAACTCACTTTTGAGTATGCCTTCAGTCTCCTTAATCTACGCTGTAGTTGTGAGAGCAAGCAAGTGTGCCCTTGTGGAAATGGCTAGTGTTTTCGGAGTTTTATTCAGACGTTCTGCATAGATTTGTCCCACAGCACTAGTTTTGGGAAGTGGTGGCTATGTAGCTCCTGCTGCTGATATAATAGAGCCTGGTGACCTTAGTAGAATTTATTGCTAGCCTCTTCATAGCAACCTGTGCTCTTTCCTCGTGTTCAAATGGAATTCCCATTACGGTATTGCAAAATCTCCCTAAGGTTCTGTGGTTTCTGTTTAAAGCTAGAGAAGTGTAAATGGAGTCTGACATCTTTTGTTTGTATAGTACCTCGGTATGTGGTAATCCAGACTAGCCCTCAATCCATTCCTTCTTTCTGTTCATAGTTTGAACTGGTTTAGCTTTACATCATATTATATCTGGCATTTTGAAGTCTTCTAGAAGGCACTTGGGTATGTCAGTGTCTGTGCACACCATGAAACACATTTTAAAGACTGCTGTCACTATTTCTGTAGAAATGTAATTCTTGAAAAACGGTCTGTATAATAACCAGAGACATCTTATCAAAGGGGTTGAACATTGTCCAAATCGTCCTTTCGGACAGTGACAGGCGTGTCCTGGCTTGTTGACTGTCTAGCTAAATCTTTAGTGTCTTGTGTTTCTACTCTGCTGCTGTTTGAGGGACAGTTCTTTGCGGATGTTTTGATCCCAGTAGCTAGTGATTACAAGACCATGTATTTATTCCATTGTGTATTGTTTTTCAGAGGTAGCTGCTCAGAAGCATTGTGAAGTGATGCTATGCCTGTCTGTAAAGGTGCTTTAGGTGAAAAACAATACATTATTGTAGCTTAACGTTCTAACCACAAAAAAAACATTACTCCAGTTGGAAATATATTTTCATCCAGTACTTAGGAACTGTATTGTCTTTTTTTCTAGTTGTGGCCCAATTATAAATTAGACTTTATGTTCTGGAGTTTTTGTGATGCAGCACTTTATCAGTACTATGGCCTTCCAAATGTGTGAGGTATAAGCAAATTGGGACTTAAAGTTCAAAGAGGTTTCCTGGCTGCTCTCCTTGTCTACGAAAGATTCTAGGTGGGCTTCGAAGGGGACAGTTTGCAATGTGCAAGCATAAATATGGACACTTGGGTATTTTTGTAAGCTTGAGCAAAAACTTAATTTTGCAGTGTTCTCGCTGCATCAACTGCTGATTGGGTACATTGAAAATCTTCTTGAGTGCAGATTAGAAACTTGTACAGTACCGTCTGATCAGATTCACATAAAGTTTGGGTCAGGGAGATTGCCGTGGAGTACAACTACCTGGAAAAGGTAAGCGTGATCCTTTCACATTGTGGAGTGAAGAGTGGGAGAGCAAGTGGAGTGCTGTAGAGCCCAGCTGCACAGTAAATCGCTTCTGGGCACTTCCATGGCTCATTTTGGGTTAGAGGCCAGACTGAATACCACCATCGATACCTTCAGCTTCTTTCAGTGCCGCGTCCCATGGCCTGGTGTGCTTCTATTCCTCAGGTTTTTGTCATGGGTTTGTACTCTGTAGCTTGCTTTCCTCCCTTTTTTATATGTTGCATTTTGTAAAGGTTTTGATTAACCACACAAATAAAGTATTCATTCATTCATTCACACTCTGTTTTTCTTTGTGTTTTGGTTTGCTTTTCCTGTACCTGTTTTTCTTTGTTCTTTTCACTACAATCAGGTTTTCTATTATTCCACATGTTCTGATTTGATTTTTTTCTCCCAGTGAATTGATCTTTGATTGTTCTCCATGATCTGGTTTGATAGTTTTCCTCAAGATCTGGGGTTTGGTTACTTCACATTGTCTTGTTTTCTACTTCCTTCCTCGTGATATGATCTTTGTTTGCTGCCCTTGAACTGGTTGGCTTTATTACTCAGGATTAGCTTGGTAACAAAGTTTTTGTTCTCTCTTTGATTCCTCCTAATCATCAGCTACCTTTTTGAAACAGATCTGATGTTGTTTCCCAAAGTCTCATCAATGAGTTTCCCTGTGATGACTTCTACAGTGTGATACAGTTTCTATCAATGATTGTATTGATCACCTAGTTCAGATGACCCTATATGGGCCCCAACCTTGCACCTCTGGTTGTTCCTCAAGTATAAATCTCTGATTTCTTCCGTATCTCTGCTGCTGGCACCCCACAATGATCTTGATCGTACTAATTACTACACTACACTAATCCTTTAATGGGTTCCGGAGTAGCGTTCTACTCGCCAAAAATGCTCTTCAACACCCCATCGGGGGTAACAAGCGCTATATAAATGCAAACCTTTTTCCCTCTTCTATCCCTCCACTATCCTTCTCAATCCAAATAAGCTGCAATACCCCATTAGGGGTAACAAGCGTTATATAAATGCAAACCTTTTTTCCCTCTTCTATCCCTCCGCTATCCTTCTCAATCCAAATAACTGACTAATATCCACCACTCAAATTACTTTCATATTTCACGATACTAATTCACCACTAATCATTTATGGGTTCCGGAGTAGCGTGCTACTCGCCGAAAACAGTGCTTCAACGCCTTGTCAGGGGTAGTAAGTGCTATATAAATGCAATTACAATACAATAAAGGCTGAGCTCGCTCTGGGGGGATCTCCCTTGCCTCCCCCGAGACAATAGGCCTGAGGATCGGGTAAGGGACAGAGGGGCCTGCCCTTGGGAGCAGTGGTGCTCTGGAGCGCGTTACACTCTTACAGGGGTGAGATAAGCGGAGCACGGAGGGGCAGCCGTCTAACTTGCGGCGGCCCCATGGCGTATGTGCTGGGCGCTCCTGGACTGGGCCGGAGCCCTGCGCTGCTGCTAACAATGCCGTTTCGAGAGAGGCAAGGCAAATAAAATTACTGCTAACGCACGGAGATCGACAGGAGCCCTACTTGCCTAATCTCATTGGTGGGAGCAAGCGTCTGTTGTAATCCAATTATAGCAGCATAAGCAATTTGTTAGACACTCCTCATAATGCAACAATTTCCCAATAAACTCTGACTTGTAATAACGTCGGCAAGAGCCCGCATAAATCTGCCCGAATGGTGGGGGCTGGAGCGTGCGGCTGGGGGCTTGTAATTGGCACCATCAGCACATTCTGTGAAGTGCAGCATAGTTTGGTTATATGTGTTACGGTTTCAGTGCAGAACCCATTGCCCACGCCTTGCAGGGTCGCTCTCTTACCGTTCACCTCCGGCGTGCAGCACAAAACACTATCCCTGCAGAGAGCGGCGGGGTTACCAGGCTGAGTATGGAGAGGGGCAGTGCGAGTGCTAAAATCGGAGCAGGGCAGGAGGGGCTGAGACTGGGGAGGGACAGTGAGGGATTGAGTGTGGAGTGAAGCCGTGAGGGTGTTGAAATATAGAGCAGGGCAGTGTGGGGGTGAGTTTGGAGCGGGGCATTGATGGAGCTGAGTATGGTGCATGGATGTGAGGAGGCTGAGTATGGAGAGGGGGCAGTGCGAGTGCTGAGATCGGAGCAGGGCAGGAGGGGCTGAGACTGGACCAGGGGGTGAGGAAGGCTCATATTGAGGAGGGACAGTGAAGAGTTAAGTGTGGAGCTCAGCTGAGCTGTGACGGGCTGAGTATGGAGCCGGACAGTGAGAAGGCAGTGAGGGCTCTGAGGCTGGACCAGGAGCGAGGAATGCTCAGACTGAACAGAAGGAAAGTGGGGGGGCTGAAAATGGCACAGGGCAGTGACTGGGCTGAGTATGGGGCAGGTCAGTGAGAGGCAGAGCCTGGACCAGGGGAGCAAGGAGGGCTTAGACTCAAGAGGGGCAGTAGTGAGGTTGTGAGTGTGGAGTTGAGTTGTAAGGGGTGAGTGTGCAGCAGGGCAGTGAGGGGCACAGTCTCGAACATGGCAGTGAGTGGTCAGAGTATGAAACAAGGCTGTGATGGGTGAGCGTGGAGCAGGGCAGTAGTTTTGAGGCGGCTTGGAAGTGAGGGGACAAAGCTCCAGTTGGTCACTAGTTGGTCATTGATGGGGCACTCAGGTTGTATCGGTACAGTGAGGGTGAACACAGAGCAGGACAGTGAATAGGCGCTTGCATAGTCAACAGGGGCAGTGAGGACGGTGGCTGGGCCCGATGTAGATGTGCTTAAACCAGTTAAATCATTCGGCACAGTGTGTACGGAGGGCTTGGAGCGCAAGAACGGGGGGTGGGCCTGAAGCAGGGCAGTGAGAGGCGGAGTGTAGAACAGGGCAGTGAGGGGAGCTGGGTCAGTAGCGGGACAGTGCGGGGAGCTGGGTCAGTAGCGGGACAGTGCAGGGAGCTGGGTCAGTAGCTGGACAGTAGGGGAGCTGGGTCAGTAGCGGGCTGTGAGGAGCTGGGTCAGTAAGCGGGACAGTGAGAGGAGCTGGGTCAGTAGCGGGACAGTGAGGAGAGCTGGGTCAGTAGCGGGACAGTGAGAGGAGATGGGTCAATAGCCGGGCAGTGAGGGGAGCTGAGTCAGTAGCGGGGCAGTGCGGGGAGCTGAGTCAGTAGCGGGACAGTGAGGGGAGCTGAGTCAGTAGCGGGGCAGTGCGGGGAGCTGAGTCAGTAGCGGGACAGTGAGGGAGCTGAGTCAGTAGCGGGCAGGAGGGAGCTGGGTCAGTAGCGGGCAGTGAGGGGAGCTAGGTCTGTAGCGGGACAGTGAGAGGAGCTGGGTCGGGTAGCAGAACAGTGCGGGGAGCTGGGTGGTAAGCGACGGGACAGTGAGGCTGGGTCAGTAGCGGGACAGTGGAAGGAGCTGGGTCAGTAGCGGGACAGTGCAGGGAGCTGAGTCAATAACGGGATAGTGAGGGGAGCTGAGGTCAGTAGCGGGGCAGTGCGGGGAGCTGGAGTCAGTGGCGGGACAGTGAGGGGCCGAGGTCAGTAGCGGGGGCAGTGCGGGAGCTGAGTCAGTAGTGGGACAGTGAGTGGAGCTGGAGTCAGTAGCAGGGCAGTGTGGGGAGCTGGAGTCAGTAGCCCGGGCAGTGCGGGGCTGGGTCTCTGCCGGGTCGTTAAGTGAGGGCTGACTCAGGACAGAGCAAGGCTGAGAGGGGACTGAGTCTAGAGTAGGGCAGTGAGGGGGTACAGATAGAACTGCTAGATACTGAGCCCGAAGGACGCTGGGAGTGAGAGGTCTGCTGTAGCAGGCAGGGCAGTGGTACCTGGAGTGGGCAGAGGCAGGAAAGGCCATAGCACCTGTCGGGAGCTCTGTGAAACTCTGTCCTTCCTCTGCCGGCCATGGCCATGCCCCCCCACACACTCCACATCCTCATATAATACCAAACCAAGTGTGTCTGCTGCGCTCCCCTCCAAGCACTGCACCCCACATGTCCCCCCCCACACCTGCTTTGCTAAAGCCAACTTTCCCTGGCACAGCTTACTTTTTCTTTGGGGGGTTATTAGTATAAATGCCTCTTTCTCCTCCCTCCGCTCTCAGGCCCTCTCCACTCCCACTGTTGTTTCTTCTCAGAGGTCATTAGCAGCTGACGTCAAAAAGATGAATACACCCCCCAGCCTGTCTAACAAACCCCTCTTAATTAGGCACCGACCCCAGTCTTTTTTCTGACAGCTGGGGGATGGTTAATAATTTAAGCAAAAACAAAACTTCTAAAAAACACACTTGTTTCTCAACCCCTCTCTGTGGCTTGACTGCAAAGTGGGGGAGGTGTGTCTCCCGGCCATTGGGTGCATGGCACGGAGCAGGTAGGCCCCAAAATGTACATTTACGTGGGGGTGGTGCGTGGAGTAAGTCTCCCTCCCATCACACTTTTATTTTCCCTCCAACCACTGTTTATGAGGTGCATTGTGCCCTGTGATTGTTTTGCAGATGCGTGTTTGTGTTCCTACCTCCCTGTCCTTCCGATACCTCAGGGCCCCTCAGACAGACCCACAACTCCCCCACAAGTTTGCAACAAAAGAAAAGGACGACGGACTACTTCTGCACCTCACGCAAGTTTCCAATTGTATAAAGTTCCTGTGCAATAAGCCCTGGCATCAGCCGTCCAGTGACGCCTCTGTAATCCAGATCCTTTATGAAGCAAGCGATGGGCGTGCGCAGGGTAACAAAGTCCAGAAAATAATAGTATATTTCCAAAAAGCCTTTATTTTCAATTCTTTTAAGGTATAGACACTTTAGAACTCAGCAAACGCGTTTCGTTCTCTCATAGAGAACTTCATCAGGGCTTGTAGGGGCAATAGCCCTCACGAAACAGATATAGGGCTGTAAGTAAAAAGTTCGGCAGTGGGATGATTAGTACGTAACCAATCAGGGCCCTCGGAACGTCGGACCGGCTTTTGAAAGGCCTTACTTGGCCGTGGGGAACTGCCTTTCTTACTCCAGAGTTACTGCCTGGAGAAACAACCTATTTCCACGCCTACTGTCTAATTATACAAAATTTGGGAACATCTGTTGGCTTTATTTTTTGGCCTATACAGCTCTATTCGCACACTGATTGGTTACGTGACATTACAACTCTACTACCTAGGACGCATTCTTCATTTAGGCATTTTGGCCTCATTAGGTCTCTTTACAGACCACACTATGGTACCAATCACCTCCCCAGGGCTACCTGATTTAAATGCGGGGGGCTACGCAGCCCCCCCATGCAGCCCTGGGGACCACCACCTCCCCGGGGCTATATTCAAAATTAAAGTGTGGGGGGGCTCTGCAAACACACCCCTGGCGCACTGCTGCTCGGGGGATGAAGTCCACTTGTGTCCTGAGGTCCTGTAGTCAGCCTGGAGGTGCGTTTGCAAAGTAGTGGGCACAGGGGGCGTGGCCTGTTATGAGAACTTAACAATCCTGCTGTGTGGTACTTACTGGAGGTAATAGGAGGGGTAGTTGGCCCCCAAGGATGTCCTTGGGGCCAACTACCCCTGTTGTTACCTCCAGTAACTCCCACACAGTAGGATTGCTAAGACATCCTCAGAGGAAACGCCCCCTTTCTTCACCACTCTGCAAACGCACCTCCAGGCAGACTACGGGATGGGGGATGAAGTCCACTTTACTCCTAAGGGACTTTGGGGGCCAAGAAGCCCTCCTGGTACCTCCTGTAAGTTCTACGTAGCGGAATTCCTGAGCGCTGGTCGGAGGCCCAGCCCCCTTTCTCCACCACTCTGCAAACGTGACTACTAGTGAAAGAAGCATTTGCAATGTAATAGGTTTTGCATTTGCGAGAGTTAGAGCTATTGGCGTTGTAAATGTAAAAGTTTGTTACTAATGTGTTCTGGTGTAAAGTGGATGTATGTTGTGTGTAGTGGAATTATGTGGTATGTTGTGCAGTGAAATTATGTGGATAGAAAGTATGTGGTATTTAGTGTATAGGAATTATGTAGAGTGGGAATATGTGTTATGGAGAGTCATTATGTGGTATTGTAGTCTGTGTTGTGGAGTGGTAACCTCAGGTTTAGTTTTCCTCGTTTCCATAGAAGCTAAAGTATAAACTCAATAAGACACAAAAAAGGAACCACTGAGGAGCACTTCTAGACCTAGTCGGAGGTATGAGCCGGGCACTGGAATCATGTGACTGTTCGGCTGCACCAATTGTCACATTATTAAACATGTTCTGCATTTGCCAAATATTCCATCATCTGCTGCATAATCTGTAGATTTGAACAAAAAGCCTTGTTTCTAGCTCAAACGGCTCAAATGTTCCCAAAAATGCAGCTTCACGTGTTACAGCGTGGTGGAAGGCCCTTTACAAAGCTGGAATGGTCACGTGTTACTTATTGCTAAATGTGGGTGTTAAATTGGTACTAATGGTGCACAAACCTCTCTTCTTTCTGTGCCTGTCTCGCCTCTTTCTGCATTTCTCTTCCATCTTTCTGCACCTTTCTTCCTCTTCCTGCACCTCACTGTCTTCTTTCTGCACTTCACTTGCCTCTTTCTGCATTTCTCTTGCCCCTTTCTGCACCCCTCTTGCCTCTTTTTGCACCTCTGTTGGTTCTTTATGCACCCCTTTTGCCTGTTTCTGCAACTCTCTTGCCTCTTTCTGTAGTTCTCTTGCCTCCTTCTGCACCTCACTTGCCTCTTTCTGCACTTCTATTGCCTGTTTCTGCACCTCTCTTGCCTCTTTCTGAACCTCACTCTCTTCTTTCTGTACCCCTCTTCCCTCTTTCTGCATCTCTCTTGTCCCTCTCTGCACACCTGTTCCCTCTTTCTGTACCCCTTTTGCCTGTTCTCTTGCCTCTTTCTGCAATTCTCTTGCCTCCTTCTGCACCTCACTAGCCTCTTTTTGCACCTGTGTTCCCTTTCTGCACCTTTCATACCTGTTTCTGCACCTCTCTTGCCTCTTTCTGTAACTCTGTTGCTTCTTTCTGTACTTCTCTTGCTCTTTCTGCACCCTTCACGCCTCTTTCAGCACCTCTGTTGCTTCTTTCTGCCCTTCTCTTCCTTCTTTTTGCACCCCTCCTGCCTCTTTGTACTTGTCTTGCCTCTTTGTGCACCTCTCCTACTTATTTCTGCACGTCTCTTGCCTCTTTTTGCACCTCTGTTGGTTCTTTCTGCACTGCTCTTGCTTCTTTATGCTCCTCTTTTGCAAATTTCTGCATCCCTCTTCCCTCTTTCTGCACCCCTTTTGCCTGCTTCTGCAACTCTCTTGCCTCTTTCTGCAGTTCTCTTGCCTCCTTCTGCACCTCACTTGCCTCTTTCTGCACTTCTATTGCCTATTTCTGCACCTCTCTTGCTTCTTTCTGCACACCTGTTGTCTCTTTCTGCACCCCTGTTGTCTCTTTCTGCACTCGTCTTCTCTCTTTCTGCACCTCTCTTGCTTCTTTCTGCACTTCTCTTGCTTCTTTCTGCACCTCTCTTGCTTCTATCTGCACCCTTCTTCCCTTTTTTGCATCCCTCTTGCCTCTTTCTGCTGTTTTCTTGCCATTTTCTGCACCTCTCTTGCCTCTTTCTGCACTCCACTTGCCTCTTTCTGCACTTTTATTGCTTCTTTCCACACCTCTGTTGCTTCTTTCAGCAATTCTCTTGCCTCTTTTTGCACTTCTCTTGCTTGTTTCTGCACCTCTCTTGCGTCTTTCTGCACCTCTGTTGCCTCTTTCTGCATCTCACTTGCTTCTTTCTGCACCTCACTTGCTTCTTTCTGCACCCCCCTTCCCTCTTTCTGCACCCCTTTTTGTCTCTTTCTGCACCTCTCTTGTGTCTTTCTGCACCCCTGTTCCCTCTTTCTGTACCTTTCCTGCCTGTTTCTGCACCTCTCTTGCTTCTTTCTGTACCTCTGGTGCTTCTTTCTGTACTTCTCTTACTCTTTCTGCACGCTTCACGCCTCTTCCAGCACCTCTGTTGCTTCTTTCTGCACTTCTCTTCCTTCTTTCTGCACCCCTCCTGCCTCTTTCTGTACTTGTCTTGCCTATTTGTGCACCTCTCCTACTTATTTCTGCACCTCTCTTGCCTCTTTTTGCACATCTGTTGGTTCTTTCTGCACTGCTCTTGCTTCTTTATGCACCTCTTTCGCACATTTCTGCATCCTTCTTGCCTCTTTCTGTATCCCTCTTCCCTCTTTCTGCACCTCTCTTGCCTCTGTCTGCACACCTGTTCCCTCTTTCTGCACCCCTTTTGCCTGTTTCTGCAACTCTCTTGCCTCTTTATGCAGTTCTCTTGCCTCCTTCTGCACCTCACCTGCCTCTTTTTGCACTTCTATTGCCTATTTCTGCACCTCTCTTGCTTCTTTCTGCACCCCTGTTGTCTCTTTCTGCACCCCTGTTGTCTCTTTCTGTACTCATCTTCCCTCTTTCTGCACCTCTCTTGCTTCTTTCTGCACTTCTCTTGCTTCTTTATGCACCTCTCTTGCTTCTTTCTGTACCCTTCTTCCCGTTTTTGCATCCCTCTTGCCTCTTTCTGCTGTTCTCTTGCCATTTTCTGCACCTCTCTTGCCTCTTTCTGCACCTCACTTGCCTCTTTCTGCACTTCTCTTGCTTCTTTCCACACCTCTGTTACTTCTTTCAGCAGTTCTCTTGCCTCTTTCTGCAGTTCTCTTGCTTGTTTCTACACCTCTCTTGCGTCTTTCTGCTCCTCTGTTGCCTCTTTCTTTACCTCACTTGCTTCTTTCTGCACCGCTCTTGCCTAGTTTTTGCACCCTTTTTTCTCTTTTTGCACCTCTTTTGCGTCTTTATGCACCCCTGTTCCCTCTTTCTGCACCTTTCCTGCCTGTTTCTGCTCCTCTCTTGCCTCTTTCTGCACCTTTCCTGCCTGTTTCTGTACTTCTCTTGCTTCTTTCTGCACCCTGTTCCCTCTTTTTGCACATCACTTGCTTCTTTCTGCACCTCTCTTGCCTCTTTCTGCACCCCACTTGCCTCTTTCTGCACTTCTCTTGCTTCTTTCCACACCTCTGTTGCTTCTTTCAGCAATTCTCTTGCCTCTTTCTGCACTTCTCTTGCGTCTTTCTGCACCTCTGTTGCCTCTTTCTGCACCTCACTTGCTTCTTTCTGCTCCCCTCTTGCCTATTTTTGCACCCCTTTTGTCTCTTTCTGCACCCCTGTTCCCTCTTTCTGCACCTTTCCTGCCTGTTTCTGCACCTCTCTTGCCTCTTTCTGTACCTCTGTTGCTTCTTTCTGCACTTCTCTTCCTTCTTTCTGCACCCCTCCTGCCTCTTTCTGTACTTGTCTTGCCTCTTTGTGCACCTCTCCTACTTATTTCTGCACCTCTCTTGCCTCTTTTTGCACCTCCGTTGGTTCTTTCAGCAATTCTCTTGCCTCTTTCTGCACTTCTCTTCCATGTTTCTGCAGTTCTCTTGCGTCTTTCTGCACCTCTGTTGCCTCTTTCTGCACCTCACTTGCTTCTTTCTGCTCCCCTATTGCCTATTTTTGCACCCCTTTTTTCTCTTTCTGCACCTCTCTTGCTTCTTTCTGCAACCCTGTTGTCTCTTTCTGCACCCCTGTTGTCTCTTTCTGCACTCGTCTTCCCTCTTTCTGCACCTCTCTTGCTTCTTTCTGCACTTCTCTTGCTTCTTTCTACACCTCTCTTGCTTCTTTACACCCTTCTTCCTTTTTTGCACCCCTCTTGCCTCTTTCTGCTGTTTTAATGCCATTTTCTACACCTCTCTTGCCTCTTTCTGCAACTCACTTGCCTCTTTCTGCACTTCTCTTGCTTCTTTCCACAGCTCTGTTGCTTCTTTCAGTAATTCTCTTGCCTCTTTCTGCACTTCTCTTGCTAATTTCTACACCTCTCTTGTCGTCTTTCTGCACCTCTGTTGCCTCTTTCTGCACTTCACTTGCTTCTTTCTGCACCCCTCTTGCCTCTTTTTGCACCCCTTTTTTCTCTTTCTGCACCTCTCTTGCGTCTTTCTGTACACCTGTTCCCTCTTTCTGCACCTTTCCTGCCTGTTTCTGCACCTTTCTTGCCTCTTTCTGTACCTCTGTTGCTTCTTTCTGCACTTCTCTTGCTCTTTCTGCACCCTTTGCGCCTCTTTCAGCACCTCTGTTGCTTCTTTTTGCACTTCTATTCCTTCTTTCTGCACCCCTCCTGCCTCTTTCTGTACTTGTCTTGCCTCTTTGTGCACCTCTCCTACTTTTTTATGCACCCTTCTTGCCTCTTTTTGCACCACTGTTGGTTCTTTCTGCACTGCTCTTGCTTGTTCTGCACCTCTTTTGAAAATTTCTGCATCCCTCTTGCCTCTTTCTGTACCCCTCTTCCGTCTTTCTGCACCTCTCTTGCCTCTGTCTGCACATCTGTTCCCTCTTTCTGTACCCCTTTTGCCTGTTCCTGCAACTCTCTTGCCTCTTTCTGCAGTTCTCGTGCCTCTTTCTGCAGCTCACTTGCTTCTTTCAGCACCCCTCTTGCCTCTTTCTGCACCCCTCTTCCTTCTTTCTATACCTCTCTTGCCTCTTTTTGCACCCTTGTTCCATTTCTGCACCTTTCCTACCTGTTTCTGCACCTCTCTTGCCTCTCTCTGTACCTCTGTTGCTTCTTTCTGTATTCTCTTGCTCTTTATGCACCATTCACACCTTTCAGCACCTCTGTTGCTTCTTTCTGCACTTCTCTTCCTTCTTTCTGTACCCCTCCTGCCTCTTTCTGTACCTCTCTTGCCTCTTTGTGCACCTCTCCTACCTCTTTCTGCACCCCTCTTGCCTCTTTTTGCACCTCTGTTGGTTCTTTCTGCTCTGCTCTTGCTTCTTTCGGCACCTCACTTGCTTCTTTCTGCACTTCTCTTGCTTCTTTCTACACGTCTGTTGCTTCTTTCAGCAACAATTCTCTTGCCTCTTTCTGCACTTCTCTTGCTTGTTTCTGCACCTCTCTTGCATCTTTCTGCACCTCTGTTGCCTCTTTCTGCACTTCACTTGCTTCTTTCTGCACCTCTTTTGCCTCTTTTGGCATCTCTGTTGCTTCTTTCTGCACTTCTCTTTCCTCTTTCTGCACCTCTGACTTAGAGGTAGTTTTAATCCCCCTGCCCTATTATGTATTAGGGCCTTACAGGGGAGGTCATGCCAATCACAGGGGTACCCCAACCCATAGTGTACCCTAGTGTATGTAGGTATTTTCACTGTATTCTAAGTGTCTTTCAGCATAGCACTGGCTCCGGGCCTGGTTAGTCAGAGTCAGTTACCACCAGTACCAGTCAGCAAAAAGTTGGGGGCACAGGATGACTTTGCAGCAAGGCCTCTTTCTGCACCTCTGTTGGTTCTTTCTGCATATCTCTTGCTTCTTTCTGCACCTTTCTTCATCTTTCTGGACTTCTGTTGCATCTTTCTGCATTTCTCTTGCTTCTTTCTGCGATTTTCTTCCTCTTTCTGCACATGTCCTACCTCTGTAGGAATAGTTAGCATTTAAAAAACTTTCACAAAATTCACTGAAAAAAACATAGTTTTCAGGGGCATTATAGTTAGGAATTAACATTTAAAAACCTTAGAAATTCACTGAAAAAACCATTGGTTTCAGGGACGTTATAGTTAGAAATTAGCATTTAAAAACCTTAGAAATTCACTGAAAAACCACAGGTTTCAGGGACGTTATAGTTAGAAATGAGCATTTAAAAAACCTTTGAAATTCACTGAAAAAACCATAGGTTTCTGGGACGATATAGTTAGAAATTAGCATGAAAAAAACCTTTGAAATTCACTGAAAAAACCACAGGTTTCAGGGACGCTTTAGTTAGTTGGACATTTCACTCGTACAAAACCAGAGCAATTCGGCTGTTATAGTTTGTTAAGCTAACTATAACTCGCGCCCCTGCAATGCACTGCTGATGACGTCACATATTACATCATTCATGACATGGTCAGTCACATCACTGATGACATCACTGATGACATCTCAAATGACATCACTGATGACATCATCCACGTGATAATCTGATGCACCTCCTCATACCCTAATATAACCTTTGATACACCCACTCTAAAATACAGACTACCATCTTCGAAACCATAGACACACCAATACCAGTTAGTACATACCCACTCACTAATTCCTAGGTCTACACACACATCCACTCATTCATCCATACAGTCACTCATACATGCAGTCAGCCATCAATACGGCACTATCATATGCACTCACATATCTATACAGACACTCACACACCGCCACTCATCCATAGAGTTACTCACACACCTAGTCAGTCATGCAAAGAATCAATCACACTCCCATTTACTCACCTATACAGTTATACACACTCCACCTCACTTATTCAAACATATACTAACACATACTTACACTCTTATACAATTACTAATACAAGCACACACTCATCCATACAGCCACTCTCACACTCACTCTCACATAGTCATTTATATACTCCAACACTCACATATACTGCGTTTCACATATCAAGTTACTCACACATGTACCACTGAGGCATCCATTCACTCACCAACACACCCATACACACACTCCCCCCCCCATACAGCCCTTCACAGATGCACTCTTAAACCCATACACCCAGTGAATCACCCACTCACACATCTATGCACAGAGTCACACACCCCCACCCACCCACACAGACACTCAGGCACCCATACAGATACTCAGACAACCAATCAATAACCAATATAGACCCTCATTTAGCTACTCACCAACCCATGCAACCGCTTACATACCAACTGACAAACTAATACTGATGTGAATGTCTGTATCAGTCACTAACCCATGCATTCAGTAAGACACATTTAATCACTCACTTATACAGTCAGTTACGCACCTACTAAATCATCCATTCAGATACTTATACACCCACTTATACACCCACCCACTTATACACCCACCATTCTTCAATACACCTTGGCCTATATATATTTAAAACATATTTAAACTTTACAGAAACACACAGTCACTGGATGGTGTCATCAGTGATGTCACCAGTGATGTCATTTGAGATGTCATCAGTGATGTCATCAGTGATGTCACTGACCATGTCATGAATGATGTAATATGTGACGTCATCAGCAGTGCATTGCAGGGCGCGAGTTATAGTTAGCTGAACTAACTATAGTGGCCGAATTTCTCTGGTTTTGTACGAGTGAAATGTCCAACTAACTATAACGTCCCTGAAACCTGTGGTTTTTTCAGTGAGTATACATATGCATACATATATACATACATATATACACATATATATATATATACATATATATATATATAAACACACATATATATATATATACACATATATACATATATATAAATATATATACATATTCACGGGAAAAAACAGAGGTTACAGGAACATTATAGTTAGGCTGACATTTCACTCGTACAAAACCAGAGAAATTCAGCCGTGAGCTAACTATAACTCACGCCCCCGCAATGCACTGCTGATGACGTCACATATTACATCACTCATGATATAGTCATTGACATCACTGATGACATCTCAAATGACATCACTGATGACATCATCCAGTGACTGAGTGTTTCTAAAAAGTTTAAAAATGTTTTACATATATATACATATATATATATATATATATATATATATTCACTGAAAAAACCATAGGTTTCAGGGGCGTTATAGTTAGTTGGACATTTCACTCGTACAAAACCATAGAAATTCCCCTGTTATAGTTAGTTCAGCTAACTATAACTGCGTACTCCCGTAATGCACTGCTGATGACGTCACATATTACATCACTCATGACATGGTCAGTGACATCACTCATGACATCACTGATGACATCTCAAATGACATCACTGATGACATCATCCTTGTGATAGAGTGGCAGACCTCCTCTCACCCTAATATAACCTTTGATACACACACTCAAAAATACAAACTAACATTTTCAAAACAATGGACATACCAATACCAGTTACAACACACCTATTCAGTAATTCCAAGATCTACACACACATCCACTCATTCACCAACAGTCCCTATACAGTCACTCATACATGTACTGACTCATCATATGTACTCATACACCTATACATCCTGTTACACACCACCACTCATCCATAGAGTTACTCACACACATAGTCACACATGCAAACAAAGTATCAAACATCCATTTACTTGCATATACAGTTATACACACACTACCACACTTACTTCTACAGAAACTTACACATACTTACTCTCTTAAACAATCACTTATAGAAACACCTACTTATTTGTACAGGAACTCTTCCAATCTCTCACTCTCACATATACTCACTTATATACACCAATACTCACATATACTAGTTTAAAACATATGTAGTTACTCATAAAGACACTATTGAGACAGTCATTCACTCACTAACACACCCATACACATACTCATCCACCTATACAGTCCTGCACACATGCTGTCTTCAACACATACAAACAGTGAGTCACTCATTCATGCATCTATGCACTAAGTAATACCCCCACCGAACCATACAGACACTCAGACACTCATACTGATACTCAAAAACCAACTAATAACCCATATAGACACTCATGTAGCTACTCACCAACCCATGCAGCCACTTATACACAAAGTGAGAGACTGATACAGATATTTTCATATTTAAACATTACTCACTAACCCATGTATTCACTAAGATACACTTAGTCAGTTATACAATCAATTTTACAAAACAAAATCATCCATTTAGACACTTATATACCCATTTATTCTTCCATCGACCTTGAGATATACATATATAAAACATATTTAATTTTCAGAAAAACACACATTCACTGGATGATGTCATCAGTGATGTCATCAGTGATGTCATTTGAGATGTCATCAGTGATGTCATGAGTGATGTCACTGACCATGTCATGAGTGATGTAATATGTGACGTCATCAGCAGTGCATTGCGGGCACGCGAGTTATAGTTAGCTGAACTGACTATAACGGGGGAATTTCTATGGTTTTGTACGAGTGAAATGTCCAACTAACTATAACGCCCCTGAAACCTATGGTTTTTCAGTGAATTTCTAAGGTTTTTAAATGCTAATTTATAACTATAACGTGCCTGAAACCTATGGTTTTTCAGTGAATTTCTAAGGTTTTTTAAATGCTAATTTCTAACTATAACGTGCCTGAAACCTATGGCTTTTTCAGTGAATATATATATATATTTATTATACTATGTATACATGTGAAAATGTCTCGGTCCCCTGTTTGCCTCGGTGGCACGGAAAAAATGGGTGGAACTGACGTCAGCACGCCGACGAGGTTCTTTTATGGCTCCGATGACGTCATACGGTGTCACGAGCGGAGCCGTGCTATTATGACATCCTCGTTGACGTGGGAGAGCTAGGAAAGAATTTCCGTGGAATGCTGGTGCAGGGGATATTCACCTAAGTGTTCAGGCTAGTCCTTTGGGAGCAACTGTTTATGTTGCCACTCCAGAAACCGAAACCAGTGATCCGAGGGCAGAGGCCCTGCAGATGGCACACGAGGTGGGGTGCCCAGTCGTGTGCACCGGCGGGGCAGCGAAGTGACAAGCACCACAACCCACAAAAAAGGTAACGAGGGCACTGAATAACACAGGATCTTCTCTTTGTATCTGGCAGGAACAACGAAGTTAAAATGCCCTAGTACCAAAATGTAGAATTAGTGCTACAACGGTCTTCAAGAGGACCTGCGATGCCGCTTCTGCCTCCCGTACCCTGGAGGTGGCACATGGGTCACGCGGTACGGTCATACTGCGGTGGGACGCACACTCGTTGACCTCTCATGGCACTGCTCCACACTTCAGGGAGGACGCTTTCCATTAGCTATGTTTTCTGATGACATGTCGCGCCGGCCCCGTCCAACAACAGAACTCCTTTAGATCCAAACAGACTCTTCCACTCTCTCACCGGAAGTGAAACCAGGCCACGCGGACACTTTCACAATACAACAGCCGGGAATGCACTTTTCGGTAAAAAAACACATTCCTTCCTCCTAATTAATCAAATAAACGTCTCACTGAAGAACAGGGGCCAGCTTCGATCGGTAAACAGCCGTTACAATGACTTTTTTACTTTGCGATACCCAGCCGTTACAATGACTTTTTTACTTTGCGATACCATTACAACGCATGCATTACCACACATGCGTTCTACATCCACGAAAGTCATTACTACGCATTTTTTAGAACGCATGGTCATTTACCACGCATGCCTTTACAACGAATTTTGTTGTAAAGGTATGTATGGTAAATGACCATGCGTTCTAAAAACATGTAGACGATCCATGTCGTTGTAAGGAAACAGAGGCTGTTCCGTTTCCTCACAACGACGTGCACCGCCCTCAGAGACGACATGAAGCAGGAACCACGAGGAGAGAGGAACCACGAGGAGTGAGAGGTAAGGGGATTGGGCATGGGGTGGGGGTTTCTTTTCTAGGGTTTAGGGTAGTGCAGTGGTGTTTGGGTGGTGTAGGGGTCATGCTGGGGGTAGTGTTTTAGGGTTTAGGGTAGTGCAGTGGTGTTTGGGTAGTGTAGGGGTCGTGCTGGGGGTAGTGTTTTAGGGTTTAGGGTAGTGCAGTAGTGTAGGGAGGTCGTGCTGGGGGTAGTGTTTTAGGCTTTAGGGTAGTGCAGTGGTGTATGGGTAGTGTAGGGGTCGTGCTGGGTTAGTGTTTTAGGGTTTAGGGTAGTGCAGTGGTGTTTGAGTAGTGTAGGGGGTCATGCTGGTGGTAGTGTTTTAGGGTTTAGGGTAGTGCAGTGGTGTTTGTGTAGTATAGGGGTCATGCTGGGGGTAGTGTTTTATGGTTTAGGGTAGTGCAGTGGTGTTTGGGTAGTGTAGGGGGTCGTGCTGGGGGTAGATTTGGGGTTTAGGGTAGTGCAGTGGTGTTTGGGTAGTGTAGGGAGTCGTGCTGGGTGTAGTGTTTTAGGGTTTAGGGTAGTGCAGTGGTGTTTGTGTAGTGTAGGGGTTGTGCTGGGGGTAGTGTTTTAGGGTTTATGTTAGTGCAGTGGTGTTTGGGTAGTGTAGGGGGTAGTGCTGGGGTAGTGTTTTAGGGTTTAGGGTAGTGCAGTGGTGTTTGTGTAGTATAGGGGTAGTGCTGGGGTGGTGTTTCAGGGTTTAGGGTAGTGCAGTGGTGTTTGGGTAGTGTAGGGGTTCATGCTGGGGGTAGTGTTTTAGGGTTTAGGGTATGGCAGTGGTGTTTGGGTAGTGTAGGGGTCGTGCTGGGGGTCGATTTAGGGTTTAGGGTAGTGCAGTGGTGTTTGTGTTGTGAGGGGGTCGTGCTGGGGGTAGTGTTTTAGGGTTTAGAGTAATGCAGTGGTGTTTGTATAGTGTAGGGGTTTAGGGTAGTGCAGTGGTGTTTGTGCAGTGTAGGGGGTCATGCTAGGGGTTGTGTTTTAGGGTTTAGGGTAGGGCAGTGGTGTTTGTGTAGTGTAGGGGGTCAGGTGTGTTTCAGGGTTTAGGGTAGTGCAGTGGTGTTTGTGTAGTGTAGGGGTCATGCTGTGGGTAGTGTTTTAGGGTTTAGGGTAGTGCAGTTGTGTTTGTGTAGTGTACGGGGTCGTGTTTTAGGGTATAGGGTAGTGCAGTGGTGTTTGGGTAGTGTAGGGGTCATGCTGGGGTTAGTGTTTTAGGGTTTAGGGTAGTGCAGTGGTGTTTGGGTAGTGTAGGGGGTCGTGCTGGGGTAGTGTTTTAGGCGTTTAGGGTAGTGCAGTGGTGTATGGGTAGTGTAGGGGGTCGTGCTGGGTTGGTGTTTTAGGGTTTAGGGTAGTGCAGTGGTGTTTGAGTAGTGTAGGGGTCATGCTGGTGGTAGTGGTTTAGGGTTTAGGGTAGTGCAGTGGTGTTTGTGTAGTGTAGGGGGTCATGCTGGGGGTAATGTTTTATGGTTTAGGGTAGTGCAGTGGTGTTTGGGTAGTGTAGGGGTCGTGCTGGGGGTAGATTTAGGGTTTAGGGTAGTGCAGTGGTGTTTGGGTAGTGTAGGGAGTCGTGCTGGGGGTAGTGTTTTAGGGTTTAGGGTAGTGCAGTGGTGTTTGTGTAGTGTAGGGGGTTGTGCTGGGGGTAGTGTTTTAGGGTTTATGTTAGTGCAGTGGTGTTTGGGTAGTGTAGGGGGTAGTGCTGGGGTAGTGTTTTAGGGTTTAGGGTAGTGCAGTGGTGTTTGTGTAGTATAGGGGGTAGTGCTGGGGGTAGTGTTTTAGGGTTTAGGGTAGTGCAGTGGTGTTTGGGTAGTGTAGGGGTTCATGCTGGGGGTAGTGTTTTAGGGTTTAGGGTAGTGCAGTGGTGTTTGGGTAGTGTAGGGAGTCGTGCTGGGGGTCGTATTTAGGGTTTAGGGTAGTGCAGTGGTGTTTGTGTTGTGAGGGGGTCGTGGTGGGGTAGTGTTTTAGGGTTTAGAGTAATGCAGTGGTGTTTGTATAGTGTAGGGGGTTTAGGGTAGTGCAGTGGTGTTTGTGTAGTGTAGGGGGTCATGCTAGGGGTTGTGTTTTAGGGTTTAGGGTAGTGCAGTGGTGTTTGTGTAGTGTAGGGGTGTAGTGTTTTAGGGTTTAGGGTAGTGCAGTGGTGTTTGTGTAGTGTAGGGGTCATGCTGTGGGTAGTGTTTTAGGGTTTAGGGTAGTGCAGTTGTGTTTGTGTAGTGTACGGGGTCGTGTTTTAGGGTATAGGGTAGTGCAGTGGTGTTTGGGTAGTGTAGGGGTCATGCTGGGGTTAGTGTTTTAGGGTTTAGGGTAGTGCAGTGGTGTTTGGGTAGTGTAGGGGTCGTGCTGGGGGTAGTGTTTTAGGGTTTAGGGTAGTGCAGTGGTGTTTGTGTAGTGTAGGAGGTCATGCTGGGGGTAGATTTATGGTTTAGTGTAGTGCAGTGGTGTTTAGGTAGTGTAGGGAGTTGTGCTGGGGGTAGTGTTTTAGGGTAGTCCAGTGGTGTTTGTGTAGTGTAGGGAGTCATGCTGGGGGTAGTGTATTAGGGTTTAGGGTAGTGCAGTGGTGTTTGGGTAGTGTAGGGGGTCGTGCTGGGGTAGTGTTTTAGATTTTAGGGTAGTGCAGTGGTGTTTGTGTAGTGTAGGGGTCAACCAACATGAATTTGTCCTTGTGTGATGTAACCAATGCTCATGTAAAGCACTCCAATACCTGACCAGTCTGCACTATATAAAACTGCAAAAAAATAAAAATAAAAAGTGTTTTGCACACTTCTGTCATTGGGCTATACGTGGGCTACCTCTGGGTGATATTTGTGCTACATTTGGGCTCTTTTTTTCTCTGGTGGCCATCTTGGGAGACTTATTTGTTATGAAGTTTCCTAATTTCCTCATTTACTACAGTCTCCTCAGTAGGAAATGCTTTCAGTTTTACTTTGATTCCATCAAGAAGGCATTCAGATGTGTCACACATTTGCCATAAATTCAGAATGTTAGCACTCTAGTTGTTCATTAGATCACTGTAGTAAAGCTACTGCTCACCAAGGAGTTAACTGGAAGTCTACTGCTGGTATTGAAAGTGATTGTTTCAGTCTGCATGTCAGAATTTTCTAATGAAATAGAAGAGGATTTGAGATCTCACTTAAAACATGCCCTAAATTTTCTTTTTGCAGCACTAACCATAATTTCTATGGCAAAATGAACCCCCTCATTTTGTTCCTTTTTAAATTAAATGTTTTAAGTGTTACCAGTTTATTCCAATCAAGATGGCTTCAGGTGTGCCATACTTTTGTCATAAGTAAGGCTGTTAGCACTCTAGTTGTTCTTTAGAACACTCTGGGAAGCTGCAGTAGAACACAAAGGCATCAACTGACAGGCTGCTCCTGTTGAAATATAACAGGAAGATATTTGAGATCTCACTTAAAACATGTCCTAATTTTTCTTTCTACAGCACTAACCATAATTTCTATGGCAAAATGAACCCCCTCATTTTGTTCCTTTTTAAATTAAATGTTTTAAGTGTTACCAGTTTATTCCAATCAAGATGGCTTCAGGTGTGCCATACTTTTGTCATAAGTAAGACTGTTAGCGCTCTAGTTGTTCTTTAGAACACTCTGGGAAGCTGCAGTAGAACACAAAGGCATCAACTGACAGGCTGCTCCTGTTGAAATATAACAGGAAGATATTTGAGATCACACTTGAAACATGTCCTAATTTTTCTTTCTACAGCACTAACCATAATTTCTATGACAAAATGAACCCCATCATTTTGTTCCTTTTTAAATTAAATGTTTTAAGTGTTACCAGTTTATTCCAATCAAGATGGCTTCAGGTGTGCCATACTTTTGTCATAAGTAAGGCTGTTAGCACTCTAGTTGTTCTTTAGAACACTCTGGGAAGCTGCAGTAGAACACAAAGGAATCAGCTGACAGTCTCTGCCATTGTTGGATGTACATGTTTTACTGAGAATGTCAGACTTCATTCTCACATGACTGAGAAAGATAATGTGAATTTACAGAAAATATGCTCTCATATTAGCTTCTGGAGCACCTTCCAAAACTGTATGGGACAAGCATGTGAAAATAGTTTTCTCTCAAACATGATTCATGATATCCCAGCAGAAGGTTTTCACAGGGTAAAATCACCTTAGAACACACCACAATTCCTGAAATTAGTATGGTACCATCAACAAATGAATTCTAATGTAACTAAAGTCTGTTATCACCCTTTATAGTTCTCCTTTTGGTAACCCTCAAAATCTTCGATTCACTACAATGCATTTCAATGGGGTACTATCATTTATATTGGTCCCAAGATGGCTGCCAGCAATTCCAGGATGAAGTGCTGACAGCCAATCAGATCTCACGATGACATGTGTGGTTAGGCTCCGCCCAGATATATATGTGTTTTTACTTTTGATTTTCTCAGCAACTACTGAGCGGATTTACACCATTTAACAAAAGGGTTCTTTCTGAACCAAGAACTACCTCTTTGCCAAATTTGGTGTAATTCCGTTCAGCAGTTTGGGCTGTAGCCTTGCATAAAGTTTCCTATGGGAAATTGATTTTTTGACTCTTATTTTTTAATTTCTCCGTAACTACTGAGCAGTTTACACCATTTAACAAAAGGGTTCTTTCTGAACCAAGAACTACCTCTTTGCCAAATTTTGTGTAATTCCGTTCAGCAGTTCGGGCTGTAGCCGTGGCTAAAGTTTCCTATGGGAAAATGAATGGGGAAAACACGTTTTGGGACCCCCTTTTTCTCGGCCCCCGCTTGACGAATCTCCCGAAACTTTCAGGGTAGGAGCGGACCGGAGCGGGCCATAAAGTTTGAAAATTTCGCGAAGATTCGTCAACCGACGCAAGAGTTATTTCAAATAGAATGTTGCGGATTTCCTATGGAAAATAGGTCCTAACTATAACTATCTACTGGCGACCGCCAGTAGATAATATATATATATATATACATGGTTAACAATGGAGAAAAAAAATACATATATATATATATATTCACTGAAAAAACCTTAGGTTTCAGGGGCGTAATAGTTAGTTGGACATTTCCATCGTACAAAACCATAGAAATTCCCCCATTATAGTTAGTTCAGCTAACTATAACTCGCGTGCCCGCAATGCACTGCTGATGACGTCACATATTACATCACTCATGACATGGTCAGAGACATCACTCATGACATCACTGATGACATCTCAAATGACATCACTGATGGATGACATCATCCTTGTGATAGAGTGGCAGACCACCTCTCACCCTAATATAACCTTTGATACACACACTCAAAAATACAAACTAACATTTTCAAAACAATGGACATACCAATACCAGTTACAACACACCTATTCAGTAATTCCAAGATCTATACACACATCCACTCATTCACCAACAGTCCCTATACAGTCACTCATACATGTACTCACTCATCATATGTACTCAAACACCTATACATCCTGTTACACACCGCAACTCATCCATAGAGTTACTCACACACATAGTCACACATGCAAACAAAGTATCAAACATCCAGTTACTTGCATATACAGTTATACACACACACTACCACACTTACTTCTACAGAAACATACACATACTTACTCTCTTAAACAATCACTTATAGAAACACCTACTTATTTGTACAGGAACTCTTCCAATCTCTCACATATACTCACTTATATACACCAATACTCACATATACTAGTTTAAAACATATGTAGTTACTCATAAAGACACTATTGAGACAGTCATTCACTCACTAACACACCCATACACATACTCATCCACCTATACAGTCCTGCACACATGCTGTCTTCAACACATACAAACAGTGAGTCACTCATTCATGCATCTATGCACTAAGTAATACCCCCCCAAACCATACAGACACTCAGACACTCATACTGATACTCAAAAACCAACTAATAACCCATATAGACACTCATGTAGCTACTCACCAACCCATGCAGCCACTTATACACAAAGTGAGAGACTGATACAGATATTTTCATATTTAAACATTACTCACTAACCCATGTATTCACTAAGATACACTTAGTCAGTTATACAATCAATTTTACAAAAACAAATCATCCATTTAGACACTTATATACCCATTTATTCTTCCATCGACCTTGAGATATACATATATAAAACAAATTTAATTTTCAGAAAAACACACATTCACTGGATGATGTCATTTGAGATGTCATCAGTGATGTCATGAGTGATGTCACTGACCATGTCATGAGTGATGTAATATGTGACGTCATCAGCAGTGCATTGCGGGCGTGCGAGTTATAGTTAGCTGAACTAACTATAACGGGGAATTTCTATGATTTTGTACGATGGAAATGTCCAACTAACTATTACGCCCCTGAAACCTATGGTTTTTCAGTGAATTTCTAAGGTTTTTAAATGCTAATTTCTAACTATAACGTGCCTGAAACCTATGGTTTTTCAGTGAATTTCTAAGGTTTTTAAATGCTAATTTCTAACTATAACGTGCCTGAAACCTATGGTTTTTTCAGTGAATATATATATATTTATTATACTATGTATACATGTGAAAATGTCTCGGTCCCCTGTTTGCCTCGGTGGCACGGAAAAAATGGGTGGAACTGACGTCAGCACGCCGACGAGGTCCTCTTATGGCTCCGATGATGTCATACGGTGTTGCGAGCGGAGCCGTGCTCGTTGACGTGGGAGAGCTAGGAAAGAATTTCCGTGGAATGCTGGTGCAGGGGATATTCACCTAAGTGTTCAGGCTAGTCCTTTGGGAGCAACTGTTTATGTTGCCACTCCAGAAACCGAAACCAGTGATCCGAGGGCAGAGGCCCTGCAGATGGCACCCGAGGTGGGGTGCCCAGCCGTGTGCACCGGTAGGGCAGCGAAGTGACAAGCACCACAACCCACAAAAAAGGCAACGAGGGCACTGAATAACACAGGATCTTCTCTTTGTATCTGGCAGGAACAACGAAGTTAAAATGCCCTAGTACCAAAATGTAGAATTAGATGCCACTTCTGCCTCCCGTACCCTGGAGGCGGCACATGGGTCACGCGGTACGGTCATACTGCGGTGGGGACGCACACTCGTTGACCTCTCATGGCACTGCTCCACACTTCAGGGAGGACGCTTTCCATTATCTATGTTTTCTGATGACATGTCGCGCCAGCCCCGTCCAACAACAGAACTCCTTTAGATCCAAACAGACTCTTCCACTCTCTCACCGGAAGTGAAACCAGGCCACGCGGACACTTTCACAATACAACAGCCGGGAATGCACTTTTCGGTAAAAAAACCACATTCCTTCCTCCTAATTAATCAAATAAACATCTCACTGAAGAACAGGGGCCAGCTTCGATCGGTAAACAGCCATTACAACGACTTTTTACTTTGCGATACCATTACAACGCATGCATTACCACACATGCGTTGTACATCACGAAGTCATTACTACGCATTTTTTAGAACGCATGGTCATTTACCACGCATGCCTTTACAACAAATTTTGTTGTAAAGGTATGTATGGTAAATGACCATGTGTTCTAAAAACATGTAGACGATCCATGTCGTTGTAAGGAAACAGAGGCTGTTCCGTTTCCTCACAACGAGTGCACCGCCCGCAGAGATGACGTGAAGCAGGAACCATGAGGAGAGAGGAACCATGAGGAGTGAGAGGTAAGGGGGATTGGGCATGGGGTGGGGGTTTCTTTTCTAGGGTTTAGGGTAGTGCAGTGGTGTTTGGGTGGTGTAGGGGGTCGTGCTGGGGGTAATGTTTTAGGGTTTAGGGTAGTGCAGTGGTGTTTGGGTAGTGTAGGGGGTCGTGCTGGGGGTAGTGTTTTAGGGTTTAGGAGTAGTGTAGGGGGTCGTGCTGGGGTAGTGTTTTAGGGTTTAGGGTAGTGCAGTGGTGTATGGGTAGTGTAGGGAGTCGTGCTGGGGTAGTGTTTTAGGGTTTAGGGTAGTGCAGTGGTGTTTGAATAGTGTAGGGGGTAGTGTTAGGGTTTAGGGTAGTGCAGTGGTGTTTGGGTAGTGTAGGGGTCGTGCTGGGGGTAGATTTAGGGTTTAGGGTAGTGCAGTGGTGTTTGGGTAGTGTAGGGAGTCGTGCTGGGGGTAGTGTTTTAGGGTTTAGTGTAGTGCAGTGGTGTTTGTGTAGTGTAGGGGGTTGTGCTGGGGGTAGTGTTTTAGGGTTTAGGGTAGTGCAGTGGTATATGGGTAGTGTAGGGGGTCGTGCTGGGGTAGTGTTTTAGGGTTTAGGGTAGTGCAGTGGTGTTTGAGTAGTGTAGGGGTCATGCTGGGGGTAGTGTTTTATGGTTTAGGGTAGTGCAGTGGTGTTTGGGTAGTGTAGGGGTCGTGCTGGGGGTAGATTTAGGGTTTAGGGTAGTGCAGTGGTGTTTGGGTAGTGTAGGGAGTCGTGCTGGGGGTAGTGTTTTAGGGTTTAGGGTAGTGCAGTGGTGTTTGTGTAGTGTAGGGGTTGTGCTGGGGTAGTGTTTTAGGGTTTATGTTAGTGCAGTGGTGTTTGGGTAGTGTAGGGGGTAGTGCTAGGGTAGTGTTTTAGGGTTTAGGGCAGTGCAGTGGTGTTTTTGTAGTGAAGGGGGTCATGCTGTGGGTAATGTTTTAGGGTTTAGGGTAGTGGAGTCATGTTTGGGTAGTGTAGGGGGTCGTGTTTTAGGGTATAGGGTAGTGCAGTGGTGTTTCAGTAGTGTAGGGGGTCGTGCAGGGGGTAGTGTTTTAGGGTTTAGGGTAGTGCAGTAGTGTAGGGGGTCATGCTGGGGGTAGTGTTTTTGGGTTTAGGGTAGTGCAGTGGTGTATGGGTAGTGTAGGGGTCGTGCTGGGGTAGTGTTTTAGGGTTTAGGGTAGTGCAGTGGTGTTTGAGTAGTATAGGGGTCATGCTGGTGGTAGTGTTTTAGGGTTTAGGGTAGTGCAGTGGTGTTTGTGTAGTGTAGGGGTCATGCTGGGGGTAGTGTTTTATGGTTTAGGGTAGTGCAGTGGTGTTTGGGTAGTGTAGGGGTCATGCTGGGGGTAGATTTAGGGTTTAGGGTAGTGCAGTGGTGTTTGGGTAGTGCAGGGAGTCGTGCTGGGGGTAGTGTTTTAGGGTTTAGTGTAGTGCAGTGGTGTTTGGGTAGTGTAGGGGGTCGTGCTGGGGGCAGTGTTTTAGGGTTTAGGGTAGTGCAGTAGGGTAGGGGGTCGTGCTGGGGGTAGTGTTTTAGGGTTTAAGGTAGTGCAGTGGTGTATGGGTAGTGTAGGGGTCGTGCTGGGGTAGTGTTTTAGGGTTTAGGGTAGTGCAGTGGTGTTTGTGTAGTGTAGGGGGTCATGCTGGGGGTAGTGTTTTATGGTTTAGGGTAGTGCAGTGGTGTTTGGGTAGTGTAGGGGTCATGCTGGGGGTAGATTTAGGGTTTAGGGTAGTGCAGTGGTGTTGGGTAGTGCAGGGAGTCATGCTGGGGGTAGTGTTTTAGGGTTTAGGGTAGTGCAGTGGTGTTTGTGTAGTGTAGGGGGTCATGCTGGGAGTAGTGTTTTATGGTTTAGGGTAGTGCAGTGGTGTTTGGGTAGTGTAGGGGTCGTGCTGGGGGTAGATTTAGGGTTTAGGGTAGTGCCGTGGTGTTGGGTAGTGTAGGGAGTCGTGCTGGTGGTAGTGTTTTAGGGTTTATGTTAGTGCAGTGGTGTTTGTGTAGTGAAGGGGGTCATGCTGTGGGTAGTGTTTTAGGGTTTAGGGTAGTGCAGTCATGTTTCTGTAGTGTAGGGGGTCGTGTTTTAGGGTATAGGGTAGTGCAGTCGTGTTTGGGTAGTGTAGGGGGTCATGCTGGGGTTAGTGTTTTAGGGTTTAGGGTAGTGCAGTGGTGTTTGGGTAGTGCAGGGGGTCGTGCTGGGGGTAGTGTTTTAGGGTTTAGGGTAGTGCAGTGGTGTTTGTGTAGTGTGGGAGGTCATGCTGGGGGTATATTTAGGGTTTAGTGCAGTGGTGTTTGGGTAGTGTAGGGAGTTGTGCTGGTGGTAGTGTTTTAGGGTTTAGGGTAGTGCAGTTATGTTTGGGTAGTGTAGGGTGTTGTGCTTAGGGTAGTGTTTTAGCACTAATTTTTCTTTCTACAGCACTAACCATAATTTCTATGACAAAATGAACCCCATCATTTTGTTCCTTTTTAAATTAAATGTTTTAAGTGTTACCAGTTTATTCCAATCAAGATGGCTTCAGGTGTGCCATAATTTTGTCATAAGTAAGGCTGTTAGCACTCTAGTTGTTCTTTAGAACACTCTGGGAAGCTGCAGTAGAACACAAAGGCATCAACTGACAGGCTGCTCCTGTTGAAATATAACAGGAAGATATTTGAGATCTCACTTAAAACATGTCCTAATTTTTCTTTCTACAGCACTAACCATAATTTCTATGACAAAATGAACCCCATCATTTTGTTCCTTTTTAAATTAAATGTTTTAAGTGTTACCAGTTTATTCCAATCAAGATGGCTTCAGGTGTGCCATACTTTTGTCATAAGTAAGGCTGTTAGCACTCTAGTTGTTCTTTAGAACACTCTGGGAAGCTGCAGTAGAACACAAAGGCATCAACTGACAGGCTGCTCCTGTTGAAATATAACAGGAAGATATTTGAGATCTCACTTAAAACATGTCCTAATTTTTCTTTCTACAGCACTAACCATAATTTCTATGACAAAATGAACCCCATCATTTTGTTCCTTTTTAAATTAAATGTTTTAAGTGTTACCAGTTTATTCCAATCAAGATGGCTTCAGGTGTGCCATAATTTTGTCATAAGTAGGGCTGTTAGCACTCTAGTTGTTCTTTAGAACACTCTGGGAAGCTGCAGTAGAACACAAAGGAATCAACTGACAGTCTCTGCCCTTGTTGGATGTACATGTTTTACTGAGAATGTCAGACTTCATTCTCACATGACTGAGAAAGATAATGTGAATTTACAGAAAATATGCTCTCATTTTAGCTTCTGGAGCACCTTCCAAAACTGTATGGGACAAGCATGTGAAAATAGTTTTCTCTCAAACATGATTCATGATATCCCAGCAGAAGGTTTTTCACAGGGTAAAATCACCTTAGAACACACCACAATTCCTGAAATTAGTATGGTACCATCAACAAATGAATTCTAATGTAACTAAAGTCTGTTATCACCCTTTATAGTTCTCCTTTTGGTAACCCTCAAAATCTTCGATTCACTACAAAGCATTTCAATGGGGTACTATCATTTATATTGGTCCCAAGATGGCTGCCAGCAATTCCAGGATGAAGTGCTGACAGCCAATCAGATCTCACGATGACATGTGTGGTTAGGCTCCGCCCAGATATATATGTGTTTTCTTTTTCAAATTTCTCAGAAACTACTGAATGGATTTACACCATTTAAGCAAAAGGCACGACACTGAACCAAGGGCTACCTCTTTGCCAAATTTGGTGTAATTCCGTTCAGCTGTTTGGGCTGTAGCTGCGATGAAAGGTCCCTATGGAAAAATGAATGGGGAAAACACGTTTTGGGACCCCCCTTTTTTCTCAGCCCCCGCTTGACGAATCACCCCGAGACTTTCAGGATAGGAGCGGACCTTAGCGCCCCAACAAGTTGGAAACTTTCGTGAAGATTCGTCAACCGGCGCCAACGTTATTGCAAATAGAATGTTGTGGATTTCCTACATATTACACACATATTACCTACTGGCGGTCGCCAGTATGTAGTTATAGTTAGGACCTAGTTTCCATAGGAAAAGCGTTTTTTCTTTTCCCAATAACTTTGGCGCTGGTTGACGAATCTTCGCGAAATTTTCAAAACTAGTGGGGCGCTCCGGTCAGCTCCTGTCTTGAAAGTTTCGGGGTGATTCGACAAGAGTGGGCCGAGAAAAAAGGGGGGTCCCAAAACACGTTTTCCCCATGTTAATTTCCATAGGAAACTTTAGACAAAGCTACAGCCCGAACTGCTTAACGGAATTACACCAAATTTGGCAAAAAGGTAGCCCTTGGTTCAGAAAGAGTGCTTTTTTGTTAAATGGTGTAAATCCGTTCAGTAGTTCCTGAGAAATTAAAAAAACAAAAAGTTTCGATATCTGGGCAGAGCCTAACTACACATCTCATCGTGAGATCTGATTGGCTGTCAGCACTTCATCCTGGAATTGCTGGCAGCCATCTTGGCGACCAATATACACGATAGCACCTCATTAAAAAGCATTGCAGTGAATGGAAGGTTTTTAGGGTGCTGCCTTCCCTCTCACTCTCTTCTCAGGGCTAGTTTTGAGGGTGCTGCCTTCTCTCTCACTCGCTTCTCAGGGCTGAGGCCGCAGCTGCTCCTCCGTGCAGTCTCCTCCTCCTCCTTAGCTTGTAGACCTCACTCAGACCCGCAGAGGAGCAGCAGCCGTCTCTGGGAGCTCCGGCCAGCCCCACCCGCCTGCAGGAGACCGAGGGCGCTCCGGGAACCTATTCACCCCTGCCCGTGGAGGGCCGGGTGGCTCTGACCTCGCGGATCATCCCGGGCATGTGACGGATGCTGCGGGCTCTCAGCCATAGGAAGGACGGTGGGTGTCTAATGGTCTGGGAGCGGCTGCGGGAGCCCATTCATTCTGCAGGCACGGCGCTCTCCGTGGGGCGGGGAGGCCTCCGGCTGGAGCGGGTGTCTAACGGTCTGGGAGCGGCTGTGGGAGCCCATTCATTCTGCAGGCATGGCGCTCTCCGTGGAGCGGGGAGGCCTCCGGCTGGAGCAGGGTCGGTGCCAGCTCGGTGGGTTCCATGGGAAAGCGGCTGAGGGGACACCGCATCTGTGTTCATGTATTTGTTATCCGGGTTAATGGGCACATGGATGGGTGCACGCACTATACAAAAATGTTCATCTGGCAAATAATTATTTATTGTCCCATCTAGATTTTAAAAGTTTATATGGAGTTCCTCAAATGATACCAGGCAAATCAAAATGCACAGCGTCCAACACTTATTGATGGAACATAAAGGTTCAGAGAGTAAACCTAATTGTAGTTATATATTGAGTTCCACATGGAAACTGCACTCGCCCCCTTCGTCCTTCTGCTTCACCCTCCGCGCCCCAGTTCCTTCGCCACACCAAGTGCAAACTTCTCAGGCTTCAGATCTTGATGAAAGCGCGTGAATGTTTCAGTTCCCTGGTGCTTTCGGGTCTCTGAACACACATTTTACCAGCTGCATTTCTGACTGCTGAGGCATACGAATGAAAAAATTTATATTGTGCCAAATATATTCCTGCTAATGTTGATTTTATGTTGCCACATTTGCATTTGTTTGCACAGACTGTCAAATAGAATGTTAAAACATTGATAAACATGTTAAAACATGTAATTGTTCCCGTAATCTATCTCTGCAGCAGCTTGATTACTTGGTTTTCGTTCTGTTGCAGTGTTTAATATTTCGAGATGCTCATTTGCAGTAATCTTCCTTTGGGGTTTGTCTTGCTCGCAGTTTAGTACCTCACGCTGCAACATGTCATTCTCTTTTCAACAAACTCCTCTTTGACTCATTATGACTAATAGCTGTTCTTTTGATGCTTTTCACTGTTAAAAACAACTATAAAGCATATGATTGGAACTCGATTTTTGGTGAGCTGGCTCTAATTTAGGTATTAAACTTAGACTTTTGCATCTGTTATTACCATATGATTTTTAAGTATTTCTTCAACAGTTTTATTTTTGCCTCAGTGATCTATTCAAAAGCAGAAATTGTTGCATTCAATGACATATGCAGGTTGGCAAGAGCTATCGTTGGTATGCGTAGGTTAATCAACATTTATGTTTGTCGTCTTTGTGTTGGTATTTCAGATTTGTGCAGATGGAAGACCTAAAAATACATCCGATGAAAATGCAATGCCATATGCTGATGTAAATATGAGTCAGATACTAAAATGTATATCAAACACAAAGTTCTCCTGGGAAGTTTGATTGCAAAATATGAAATATTTATTTACTTATTTGTTAGTCTGCCCACGAGATTTTTAGAACACAGGAAAGCTCTGGGAGAGACCAGCGGAGTAGTCCCTTGAAGCTTCTAGCTATTGTTCAAAAAGTCTCATGCACAGTTGAACTGAAAGAATGCTTCCTGATGGTTAGTATTATGGTCAGAACAGTGTGAAGTCTGTGCATTTATAGAGTCTTAAAAAATAACCACACCCTCAATGTGAGCTAGTCAGTCAACCCATTGCAGCAATACCACACTTAGCATTACCGTTCTTTTGGGTGTTGTAATTACCAGGTGTAATATTACTTTACTATCATGGGGTTTTACCAACGGAATAGGGAATTACTACAGAAATTGGTCTGATTTCTATAGGTCTTTCCCACATTCAGGGCATCTTTCTCCTGATGTATCCCACCACGTTTTAATGGGTAAAATATATCCATGGAAAAAGATCAAAGGGGTGGTTTTACCGCATATTAATTAACCCGCTTCAGAAGGAAACTCATGTTTTTGCACCTAATCGGGATTACCCAGAAACATGCAATTTGAGTCTAAGTGTGGATAGTTTGAAACTTTGTGCCAGTTAGTCCATCAGCGTCGATCTGCCAAAAGCCTGAAATACAGGTGAAAAATACTCAATAGAAGCACGAGACCGCATGCTCGAAGGATTTTCTTCTCTGCATGGCCTCTTCACTAAACATGCTGCAATACCAAAGTGATGCATATGATTATCTCTGGACTTCCCCGGCACCTTACACCTAGACAACAGTCCTAGTGTCAGGATTTTTAGAGGAGCAGGGAACATCACATTTTGGTTTAAGGTTGCTCCCATTTCCCTGTATAAAATGTTTTCCGGTAATTTTTTGCAATTTGGTGCCCTTTAGTGGAGCAGTGACGCAGTTGCCTGCAATACACATGATGGAGCACCTTCCCTGCCTGGAAACCCAGAGACAGATATCGGCTACCTGGATTTGATTCCAGCAAATAATGCTTTGGTTTATTGTAGTAACCTTTCCCACCAGGAACCCTTTGTTTATCTTGCAACCGTCTATCATTAGATCTTGGAGCTTGAGTAGATGTGAGGGTCAGGAGCTCATTTCAGCTATTCCCTATGTTAGAAATGGGGGTCTCTAGTTGGCAGGTTGTTACCCTGTATAAGTAGGAACCCTTCTTCCTAGTCAGGATAAGGGGGATACACTACTGAAATAACTCCTGCCCACCCCTTTGGTAGCTTGGCATGAGCAGTCAGGCCTATCTGACAGTGGCAGTGAGTAAAGCATTTGCACATAACCAACAGTAATACAGTGAAAACACTACAAACGGACACCACACCAGTTTTAGAAAAATATCCAATATTTATCTGTGTAAAACAAGTCCAAAACGATAAAAATCCAACATACAATAATCGGAATATGCACTTTTCAAGAATAACCTTGGGAATGCAGTTCCTTGAACTCGGTAGCTCCGTCCAGTGCTACCACAGTGCTGAAAACAACAAAATCTAACAGATCCGGTCGACCGCAGCAGTGCGGACCGATTTCGGTGTCAGAAGACTTGTAGACAGTACCTTTTGTTCCGGCCGACCTCGGCGGTGTGTTCCGGTGGCGGCGGTCATCGAGGCTATGGTGTGAAGCGGAGCAGTGCAGCGTGCGGTGCCCTCAAGTCATTGTGCAGGCAGAGGCTCGGTTGCAGTCATCCAGAGGCGTCAGTGAGACCAGGGCTGCAGTGCGAAATGAGGCAGTGCTCATCACTGTGCTGACGGTCACTGTGCAAGTGGCAGCAGCCGCCGAAGATCGGCGGTCGATGGGGCTGGTGTTGGTGGGCCACGGCTAAGGTGTGGGACATGGCGGTGCTTCTTGTAGCTTATGAACAGTGCCCCCAGAACATGGTGCCGACCACGGCGTCTATGTCAGCTGGCACTGGCGTCGTTGGTGAGACCAGGGAGGTGGAGTGAATCTAGGCGGTGCGGAGTGCGGTGACCACAGGTCGCGGTGCAAGCAGCGGCTCGGTGGTGGTGTCGGTCATCATTGTCAGTGAGACCAGGGTTGCGGTGCGAAGTGCAGCAGGGCCCTCTGCGGTGCCTTCAGGTCAGAGTACTGCCGGTGGTCTCAGTGGCAGCGTCGGGTTGCGGTTTCCCTCTGTGGCAACTGAGACATGTTGTACACAGAGGAAGGTGAAGTCTTTGCTGTTCCTGAGACTTCTTGAACAGCGGCAAGCTCTACCTCAAGCCCTTGGAGAAACTCAAACAAAAAAGTAGCAGAAAGTTCAGTCCAGTCCTTTCTCTGACTAAGACAGAAGCAGCTACTGCAGGCCAACACAGCACAGCACACAGCAAAGTGGTAGTTCCTCCTCTCAGCTTCTCCAGCTCTTCTTCTTGGCAGATTTCTGTGTCCAAACGAGTTTTAAAGTTCTGAGGTCTGGGCCCCATTATTTATACTGCATTTCGCCTTGTTCTCTTGTGGCAGAGTCTCTGTGCTTAGTCCAAACCAGTTCTGTCCTCTACGGCCCAGCTTCCCGGCAGGAGGTGGAGACAGCATTGAGTAAGGCAGACCAGGCCTATTCTGGTGCAGCCCAGCCCTGTCTCATCCAGGAAAGGCAAGACACACCTAGACCCCCCCAAGTGGCTGTCTACAGTGAATGCACATCCCCAGCCCCTGTCACTGTAAAGCCAGACAGTCAATCCACAACCCAGCAGAGGCACACAGAATGGTTAGGCAAGAAAATATCCACTTTCTAAAAGTAGTATTTTGAAACATACAACAGAAAAATCACCTTTACTAAAAGATGAATTTTTACATTCTGAGTTGAGGCATACTAAACTCCATTTCTCTATCTTTTCCCAATGGAATATACCTGTAAGATGTTACAAAATATCCCCCATTCTATCCTATGAGACAGATAGACTTTCAATAGTTGAAAACAAATTACACTGTAGTTCACTATCAGGACATGTCACACACACCAGCACATGTCCTAACTTTCACATACACTGCACTGCCAAAGGATGTCAGGTCTAACACCCTATAACTTCTGCCTGGGGTAAACCGAACTTCATGGACACTATGAAACCCAAAGTAACTTTATCCACTGGACTAATCATCTACCTGGTCCTCTCCTGACCCTGCCTGATCACAGTTTTTTTCAAAATGTTCTACAGCGCAAACTCGACCTAAGGTATTGGAGCACTTCACATGAGCACCAGTTACATTACACAAGGACACATTAATTTTTTGTAAGCAAAGGGAGATTAAGGGGCCGATTACGAGTTTGGCAGTCCTCCTGCAGCACTGCCACCACTGTGCCAGCAGGAGGAATGCCAAGCCCATGGTGCGCCTGCCCGCCGGATTCTGAGTTGAATCAAGGGCTGGCGGGGTGGCGGTCCCACAGCGGCTGCTGTGTTAGGCTCATAGGAGAGCCTTAACAGCAGATCACTGCTGTGACAGCCCCTGCAGCACAATCCTGTACCGTGTGGCATGAATCATGTCGTGCATGCCACACCATGCAGGAACGGGGGTGCACAACAGGTTTCCCCAGCATGTACCCCCAGTCCTAGAACCAGCAGGGGGCCCTGATAGGGCCCCCTTATTTGCACCTCGACAGCCTTTACATGGAGGCCTCACTGCTATGAAATGGGTGGTGGAAGTGTAACTCAGAATATTCTCTGCGGTTTCACAGCGACACTGCCAGCATATTCATGCCCTTTTCCACTGTGCCGCTGCTGTGGGATCCTGGATCCCGGCGGTGGCAGCGGTTCTGTGGAGGTCTAACCACCACACTCAAAATTCGACCAGTGTACCAAGTGGTGGCAGTGGTCAGACCGCCAATGCGAGTATGCCGTCCTCAGAATAAGGCCCTAAGTGATTTGCCCCAAATCACAGGATGTTGAGCCGATGCCCGAGACTCAAATCGGCTGACCCAGCTCCAACGTCGGCCGCTCTGGCTGTTACACTACATCCTCTACCCTAAATAACCCATTATTTATATTAAAACAACTACAAACCTTTAAACGCATTTATTAATTTGTACATTATTTCATAGCTTTAATTCCAAAGCATTCACTTTCCCTAATCTAAAATCCATGTGATCCAAGCTGATGTGGGGCAGTCTACTTTCTCCCCTGGGGACATAGGTGCATATGTATAAGAAAGTAGCAGAGCATGGGTTAGCTCTTAAATTGCTAATGCCACACTCACTTTAGAAATGCAGGGATGAGCCACATTTACAATAATACGGTGCACCCCTGCATTTCTCCCTGCCCTGGTTCTATATTCAGCTGCCTAGCGCCAACGCAGGCACCCTTGCACCGTAGTGCAAGGGTGCCTGCATTGAGGGAATGATTGTTTATGTGCAGGAAGGTGTCCCTTCCTACACATAAAACAATAGAGAATGGCGATTTGTAACTTCTATGTGTGCTGCTCTGTGCAGCACACATAAAAGCTACAAATCGTCATTTTTTAAATGATTGTTTATGTGCAGGAAGGGACACCTTCCTGCACATAACCAATCATTCATGGCGATTGGCGCTGCCTCCTATTTACGCCATGCTTGTAAATAAGGGGCAGCTTCAAAATCAGTGGGTGTTGCAGTGGAACACCCATGACAACATCCATAGCACGCCCCTTTCACGCTAAGTGTAGCATGAAAGGGGGCCTTATTACCACCTAGTACATAAGGCAAAGGGTTTATCGCCACAGTGACGTTCCTGTGGTGATAGGGGCTTTTAAATATGCCCCATAGTATTTTGATGCATTTCGCTTGGAAACCTTTTTAATTGAGAGCAATTTAACTGGATATGACCCCAACAAACCTGAAAGTTTTATCATCTGGCATCTTGATAAACTTGAGTGTGTCAGGGGTTTGCTTTGCATGTGGTGCAGACCACAGGGGCAATGCTGAGGCAAAACCTCTTTGGGCCTAGTACATACCTGTGCAGGTGGCAGCACCTGATGACACTGGAGCAAAATCTCCAGGACCACAAACCATCATACTTAACACAGCGAGCCTCCTATGTGATTACTAGGTGAAAGGTTTGTAAATGGACAGACAAGGTGGACCGCTCTTATATGGTCCAAGCAGGAGATGGGGTCAGTACATTTGCTATTGGAAAGAGTACTTTAAATTGTGTTCACAGAAAAGTAAATTTTTTTTTCACATAGTCAGAGCCGCACCAGACTTGAAGGTTCTATTGATTGACGGTTTTCTCTGAAATATTGAACCAAGCAGCCGCGGCTGCTACCTGGAAGCAGCACCGAAGGGGTGGGGTGGATTTAAATTTTTAAAAAACACTTACCTCCCGGCAGGCCAGCTACCACCGCCTCTCCTGCGTCCTCTTCCTGGCTTCTTGGGAGAAACAGGAAGTAAGAAGCACCAGGGCTCCCACGCTCCCCGCAGCCAATCACAACACTGAAATGCAGCGTTGTGATTGGTCTGAGCCCCGTGACACAGCGCTCAGTCAGAGGTTGGAGGGGTGGGCATGGTCTCCACACAGGCTGTATGCAGCCTGCATGGAGAACAGGGAAAGTGCGCATGACTGTTTTGGGCGGCCGGCCGGCCAAACAGTCATTGCACACTTAAGAGTGTTCTACCACTCCTCCCCTGCTCTGCAGTCCGGCCCGCCCCCTCACGCAAGCTGCCGCAGCAGGAGGACAAAATAAAATAATAATAACATTACGTTATTATCATTTTATTTTTTCCTTTCTTTTGCTGCTTCATGGCAGTGGGGTGATGCTCCTCCACCTTAGCGGGGGAGCCGCCCCTGGAACCAAGCGCTAGCCTTGTAGATTAATGTGTTTTTCCGGAAACATAGATTCATAAAACACATATAAAATCATCACAAAATATTACTGTACAAATATTCTAAAAATATGAAATTGAAAATATAAAAGTGCAAGACCCACAGCACAATCAAATTGAATTGTATGAGTTGTGATCTACGGGAACAGTGTTGAGACAAAACCCTGTTGTGTACTGCAAAGACTGGTTCGGTGATAACAGCTTACACTATAGGAACTACACTTGGCTCTGAGCTCTGACAAATCCATAGAGGGGCAATGTAAGCATGCAGCACTTCTGCCCTTATCAGTTTGTACTGTTAAAGGCAAGGCTAGGCCAAGTAGAAGGATTCGCTCTTGATACCCAGGTATCTGCCAGTTATCGATCAGGCTTCACTATGGTTATAGGGAGCTCTTTATGTGGGTTTCTAGTTAAATTCTATGAAGAAGGAGAGGAGACGCTAATGACATTCTTGCACAAAGGGGTGTGCATGATTATGTGACAAATAATTGTAAGGATTAGATATCACAAAGAAGGTAGCCTTACGGAGAAGATATCTGAAACCCTCAGTGGACCATAATTAAAATTCAAACAACTGACACTTCAGTTGAAGGTCTGCATGTTGCTGGCAGGGAGATTGGGGATGGAGAATTGAACAGTGGGGGTTGCAATGGGCCAGTTGGTGTTGCAGGAAAGTGTCCTAACACGGATATGCCAGTGTGGCCGGAGCACAAGACCAAGATCACATACTGGAAGAGGCACAAGCCGCAAGAACTCATTAATGTTAAATGTCAGCAGCAAGTCTCTTGAAACGCACCAGAAGCAAAGTGGGTGAACATCCAGTACCAAGAGAATGTATACAGACCCTCAATAATTGGTCTAAAGGGCAGGGAAAGATTGACAGCCGGAGGGTGGTGAAATCCCCTGTGGAACCTTTTCATTGCTTTTGAGAGCTACTAAGGACCTGAATACTAGACTAGGGTAATGCAATTCATGGTGTCAAATGTTTTGAGAATGAAAATAAGGGGTTCAGCTGAGCTCACGGGTCCTCCTGAAGTCAGGTTGCCCGCAACTCTTAGTCAGAATGCTCAATGCTGGGTACCTGTTCAGCAGAGAAGAGCATCCACCTTAAATTAGACTTTTTGTAGACACACCCGCTGCTGTCTCTGGTCATAACAAAGACTTCGCTCAAGCAAGGTAACCAGTGAATCTTTGACAGACTCTTCCCAGTCTCATTTAGTCCCTTTAGTTTAACATGGGAGGAAACGGTGGTGAAGAGCTGTTGTTGATGTTTTATAAAGAGGCCAGCTCTGTAAAGGTCTCTCTAAAGCATGGCATTACCTTTGAAAATCTGTCATTATTGTACCACAATATCTATGTGACAGTTGGATTGATAGACTGCATGGGTACTTTGTATTTTTTCCATGGAAATTATATTTATGGAGACAATTTATCTTGAATCAAACATTGATGGAATGATGGCAATTGAGATTTCAATCTGGGAAGACAGTCCTGAACCCTTAAGGCTGGTGAAATCGACTGAGATGTAAAATGTGTTAAAAAATGATTGTGTCTACTTAATGTGTAGTAATTCTTCAGGATTGGCTACTGCATTCTGGCTAAAACAACACAGGACCACCACCTATCCTCTGTCCTTGTGGCAGAACTGTTTTATTATTTAGTCACAATATTTTGGTAGTCTAAAAGCTTTTTGAGGTCAGAGCAAAATTTATGATCAGAAAGTACAATGGAGCCCACAACTAAATCTCCAAACAAGAATTGAAGCAACTGATATTAGTAAATCAGCTATTTTTAAGCTCTTCAAAGAGGTTATATCCCCTGTCTGCATGTATGTGACTTGGAATCCTGTAAAGAGGCAGCAAAGCTGGAAATCGTTTTTCAGGATTACATGAAAGTGTTCAGAAGAGAAATCCAAGTTAATGATACCACGACTGGAGAAAATCGTGGGTCCTCAATGGCATTCCCAGCATCAAAGCTAACCAAATATGAATAAATCACTGGTGATCAGGTGGGTTGTACAATGATACAATTAATGCTTTTACCACACATGCCTCCACCATGCAGTTTTTGCAATGCGTGCATTTACCATGCATCTGCCTTTACCACGCAGGTAAGTATAACTAAGGTAAGTGATTGATATATGTATAGGAAAAGCGTTTTTTCTTTTCCCAATAACTTTGGCGCCGGTTGAAGAATCTTCACGAAATTTTCAAAACTAGTGGCCCGCTCCGGTGAGCTCCTGTCTTGAAAGTTTCGGGGTGATTCGACAAGCGGGGGCTGAGAAAAAAGGAGGGTCCCAAAACGCGTTTTCCCCATGTTAATTTCCATAGGAAACTTTAGACAAAGCTACAGCCCGAACTGCTGAACGGAATTACACCAAATTTAGCAAAAATGTAGCCCTTGGTTCAGAAAGAGTCCTTTTTCTTAAATGGTGTAAATCCGTTCAGTATTTCCTGAGAAATTAAAAAAAGAAAAAGTTTCGATATCTGGGCGGAGCCTAACCACACAAGCACGAGCTTGCCTCTGATTGGCTGCCAACACTTCAAACCAGGAAGTGTTGGCAGCCATCTTGTGCCTCGGACAGGAGAGAGAAATAAAAAGGTAAGACAAAGATAAAAAAACAAGAAAAGGGGGCAGGGTAAAAACACCCTGACCCCCAGGCCTGCTCAGGGGCCCCAGAGGGACCCCCAGGCCCAAAAAGCATTTATTTTTTTAATTTTTGGGCGGGGTTGCGCCGGGTGTGCAAATCTGTCCGAAAATTTTAAAAAATGAAGCGCGTTCTCCCGTGCTTCGTTTGTAAAGCCCCCGGGTGGGCCAAGTCACGGGGGCAATTTATTTATGTAGCGGGGGCCCGCGGGGGCCCCGCAGCCCCGGGAACGCCACCTCCCCGGGGCTTGTTTTTTAATTTGTGGGGGCCTCCAAGGCCCCCCAAGCCCCGGGGACCCCCACCACCCGGGGCTTTTCTTAAATATGTGTTGGGGCACACAGCCCCCCAGGGGACCGCCACCTCCCCGGTACCCACCCCCGGGACACTGCTGTTTGCTATGGCAGGCCGGGAGCAATGTGGCGCCCGCCCTGTCATAGCAAACACTGCTTTGGATTTTGGAAGCGAGAGCAGGAAATCCAAAGCAGATTGCATCATCAAATAGCTTTATTCGACGTTTTCAGTCATAAAAGCACACAGTTATACACAAAACATTAGAAACAATAAAACACCATTAGATAATGCATAAAATACCATAAAAACGTTAATTACAATTTTAGTTCTTGACATTTCGTCAATATATGTCGAAAAGAACCTCACGCTAAACATACTATAAGTTTCGAGACCCAAAACATTTCCCTGACTTTAAAAACTACCATTATTAAAATATTTACCAAAATACAAGCTTTAGTAACAACCGGCTTTAAATTCATAGTAATCTTGTTTACCCCCCACAGTAAAACTATACGATACACCCGTCCTGCCTATCAATTCAGTATCTTTTACTAAGCCTTCTAAAATCACACATCAAATTTTCGTTGCGAACAAGCCCTGATTATCCAAGCCCACCCCAGGAATTTAGCCATTGCTATGGTTATTGCTTCCTTTGTATCACTTCTTAATATTCTGACTGCTTGGTTCGCACCTCTTATTCCCAATAACTTGCATATAGGGCGCAGCCAGGCCCGGCGTGGGGCATGGTAACCTGCACATTCAAACAAAAAATGGCCCATTGTTTCCTTTTTAATCATACAAACTGGGCACAACTCACTATGTGCATTAGACCACTTGTTTGTGAAAACTCTTATAGGTAAAGTACCTATCCTGAACTGAAAATACAGTTTCCGCTCTAGGGGTTTAAGAATGCAGTCCCAATAATATTCAAACTTCGGCATTGGTTTATGCTCTAGAAAAAATCCCGTTAGGGATGAGGAATCAAACCTGGCTTCCGTACAGTTAAGGACCTTTTCCCAGTATTTAGCCTTTAAAATCTTTTTGGGTGGGAAAACATTATTTTTCGGGTCCTCCCATAAATGGCTCATGCCAAGTTCCACCAGAGATCGTTTTAACTCCCTGAGCCATTTTATCTGGTGCTGCGTGTCTGCCTTAATTACGTCTAAAAATCCAGCTGCATAATCTGCTAGTTCTGGGGTGGACCACAGCCTGCGCCAATACAAAAGAGGGCGAATTTTTGCTAGATGTGCTATAGGCTTCCTCCCCAGATCATACAACAGTGGATATGTAGGTGTACTTTGCGGCAGTCGAGTAATGTGCCTAAAAAACTTGTTTTCGGAGATTGAGAGTTTAGATAAGTCCTCATATCCCCAGAGCTCAGCACCATACAATGCAGAGCCCATTACCTTCATATTATATATTTCTAGCACTGGACTTATTGGCTTGTGAAAGGAGGAATTGAATTCTCTTTGGAGTGCTCCTGTTAATTGCCGATGTTTTAGGGTTGAGATATCAAGTTGGTGCGCCCATTTTAACCCTTCCTGAATGATCACTCCCAAATAGGTAAATTCCTTGACTTGCTCTAGTAGGAGATTACTCATATTTATACCACCCCTAAAAACCCTATGCGGATTAAAAACCATCATCTTTGTCTTTGACACATTGACCTCCAAGCCACGCCTTGAGCAGAACTCCTCAAAGATGGTAAGTGCTCTTTTGAGTCCGCTTGGTGTCTTGGAAATGATCAATGTGTCATCCGCAAACATTAATATCGGCACTTTTACTCCTGCTAGAGTGGGGGCATCAGTTGGAGTCGCCAGCATGAAATCCACTATCCCGTCAATATATAGACTAAATAGTGTTGGGGCCATCACACAACCCTGCCGCACCCCCTTTCAACTGGGAAGGGTTCTGTGAGCTCTCCCTGCTTACCCCACCTAATCTTGGCAGAATTAGTCTCATGTAACCGGGCCACTAAGGTCAATAGGTCTAGGGGTAGGCCCATCTCCTGCAGCACCTGCCAAAGTTTTCCACGCGGTACAAGGTCAAATGCCGATCGGAGGTCGACAAAGACCGCATACAGACTTCCTTTACCCAGCACAACTGTCTTCCAAAAAGTAAGGTGAATCTAAATACCTGATCAATTGTGCTGGTGGAGGATCTAAATCCAGCTTGAAAAGAGGATAAAATACTAAATTCATCAATCCAGCACTGTATTTTGTTTAGGACCAACCTACCCATAATTTTTTGAGCAGCATCTATCAAACTTATTGGTCTGTAATTACCTGGACGCGCTCTATCCCCTTTCTTAAAAACGGGAATAATTTCAGCCTCGGCCCAGGAAGTTGGAACAGCAGCACCCCGGGCTATAGAGTTTGTTAGCAGGTAAAAATACATACCCCAGCTCTCAATATCATAATGGAATACATCCCCCGGGATGCAGTCTGGGCCCGATGCCTTACCAATTTGGATAGCTTTGAGCACTTGCTTTACATCTTGCATAGTAAAATATATCTCCTTAAAAAAACATTTAGTAAAACTACAATCTGAGTCTCTCACTTCAACAGCATACTGGGGCTTAAAATAGTTAACCCACTCTTGCTGGGCAACATAATTCGAGGGTGCTGCAGCACGTCCCCCACTGCCCCATTTGTAGACATCCCAGAACTGTTTAGTATTTCTCCCTGCACAAGCGACCCGGAGTTCCTCCCAACGACTGTTATCCCAGGTCTTTTTTGCCTTAGCTATTGCTATACGATAACTAGCTCTTGCTTCTTGAACTGACAACAAAGCACCCGCTTTTATGGCCCTACCTACTGCTACACGTGCCTCTTTACAGTTTTTATTATACCATTTATGAATTTTTTGGGTAGGTGCCTTACTAGCATTACCTCCCTTAATAAAATAAGATCGTAGATGGTTAAAAAAAATGGCATGTATATTGGTAGAATCATCGGGCGCCCCTGGTTCTCAGCACACACCCTCAACTTCTGGAGGGCACAAGCCAGCTCTTTACCAATGCTATCTAGTACATCAGGTAGCTTTGATATACTCGCCCACTTAAGGCGCCTCATATCGTTCGACTGAACAACCTCTGCGGTAGCATACATCACATTTGTTTTGTGCCCAGTCTTGGACTCTAATAGGTCCCAGTCCAAGCATAACGGATTGTGATCACTTTCCATTCTAACCTGAACCCGCATATCCTTTATCCTACCCCATAGCGTCAAACTTACCAACACATAATCTATCCTGCTACTGCTATATCCATTATCGTAGGTATTAGTTCCTGTTTTATCTGATGGCGTACGGCCATTTACAGCCCGTAGGCCCTTCTCTATACAAATGGTGTTAATTTGTATCACTACTTCAGTCCATCTTTTTATTGGTTCAAGCTCAAGTCTCGGTATATCCCACTTAATATCTTCCTCTTCCACGAAATTACCTTCCTCCCACAAAAGGGGCTCAAACGTCACATTCAGGTCTCCCCTATCACAATATTCGAAGTCATTCTACTATCCTCTAAAATGGTATCTAGGGCGGTAAGAACACCTGACCTTTTCCCCCTGGTACCACGTATATAAATGTTAAATAAATTCAATATTACCTTTTTCCCTCTAGACAGTTGCACCCACTGGATATCCTTATTAACTGTCGGTATATCTTTTACATCCAGTCCTAGGTTCTGCTTTACCCATATTATCAGACCCCCAGACGGTCTCCCCTTTGGTCCTTTTGATGCTGGGATAAAGGAATTTAAATAACCTAAACAAAAAAGAGGGCTTTCTGCCCAAGTCTCCTGAAAGAGGCAGATATCGAAAGCTTCAATAAAACTATGCCAATCTGGGCAACCCAGTTTGGATCCTAGTCCTGCAATATTCCAGGATAGTAATGTTCCCTTCAAATCCACAACCTGGGGTTTACCGCACAATGTTTGATCCTTACCCATCATATTCGTGTCCTGTTCATTGGATGCCCTATCCAGGAGATCTAAGTCATCCTTTGATAAATAAACTGGTTGTGGCATACTCTCTATTATCTCCCCTAGATTTATGGGTTCTGGGTGCAGCCATTCTACTCTTGAGGGATTTATTAAAGGGTAGACCTTGTCAATAAGAGTTTGAACGGGCTGTGGTTGTCAGTCGCACGCGTCCAAGCCGGAAAGGGGGCAAATCTATTCACACATCCAGGGTTATAGACCCTGGGTAAACAACTAGAATCCCCCAAGCCTGTGCCCTTGGACTCAAACGTAACTGTAATGGTCCCAACACTTTAGGGAATAATGGCCTATAAAAAAAGGCCAAGGGTAGAACTATGATCTTAGTTACAAAGTTGTTAGAAAAACTACCCAACGACTCCAGTAGGTGTTTGACAATAAATTCATTATTAAAATTTAATACCACACAATCCCCATCAAGTTCTTTCCCCATTGTCCCTATCCAGGTAACTCTCCTTGCCATAATAAGATGGTTTTTGTCTATCCTATCCCAAGCGCCAGCCCCCTCAGACTCTGATCCAGCCAAAACATAGCTTTATGCATCAATTGGACAGTTGATTCAACTTGGCCCTCCCTTAGTGATGGCACATTTCCCAGCACCACTACCAGAGGGGCAGCTGCCGGAGGCAATTGTAATGGCCTACTCCATTTCTCCATACCTTTCCCATCTCTAAATACCGCAGCCGTCTTCCTGATTACGCCCGTAGAGCCTATCCTAGATGGTAATATACCTAACCCTGTCAGGTCATTTCCAACATTAGCAACCAATGAAACATGATTATTTGCCTCTACCCTATTATTGTTTTTATTGGGCCCAGTTGGGCTCATAAGGTCTTGTGCAAATTCTCCTGAGGTACCCCCCAGGGAGGTAGGTTCCATGCTCTTAGCTCGATTGGTATCATGTGCTGGTACCCAACTTATAACAACAGGTCCAGGGCCCTCCCCTGGGACCTCTTTTCAGACAATATAGGATTAACAACAGGTATCACTTCGACACCGTTGCTCATCTTTTCAGACAATATAGGATTAGGATTAGGTTTAGAAACAAGTATCCTTTCAATACTCTCTAGATTACTAATTAGGGGGTAGGGAGGCTTACTGTTAGTTATATGAGCTTCTAGAATCCGAAAATTAGTTTTTGATTGCAACTCAAGACCCTTAAGCCTATCTTCAATATAAACCAATCTCATAGTAAGCGGATTTAATATAGTTAGTATCAAAGCTTCTAGCCTCTGCCATGTGGCTTCATCCTGAGATAGGCTTACAGTAGGAGGGGTATCGACATTTCGAATTTTTGCCTGTTCTACTACACCTTTACCTTTACTTAAACCTTCCCTTCCCTTTTTGGACTGTTTCGCAATTTTAGCAGGGTTTGGTCTTTGTGGGCCCTCCCCCTCTTCCTTTTCACCACAGAGATGGGAATTGGGTCAGACACGGGAGCTATATCAGGACCAACTGTTATAGGTGGCTTCAATACCTTATTAAGAGAGCATTCTAGATTACATATCGGATTTACCTCCAGTACAGCACTACTTGGGTTACATAAGCTATTAGTTAGCGACCCAGTTACCGGGAGAGGGCCACAATCGAGGGATCCTACACCATCTATATCAAAATCTAAAAACCCCGTAGTGGGCCCTTTACTTATAGGTTCCAGGGATAGACGCCGCTCCGCCATGACAATCTCGTGTTCAAGGACAGAAGTAGCTCTTAATAAAAATGTATCCAATGTTCCTGCAATAGACCCACTTCCAGTAACCCCGGCAACCTGAGCCCCTTTCCCCCTCCCATCACGTCTATTCATTATACAATATGAATACTTTATCAGTAACCCCCAATAGAAAACCCTATCCTCTAACACCTAAACACAGAATGAACCACAAACCCTTTTGCAACCAAATTTCAGGGACGTGGCCCAGTCCAGTCTCTTCCGGTCTTTGACGGGCGTAGACGGGCCCGTCTTGGCCCGGTCTTCGCCCGGGCACGCCCGCGCGCGTCCCGCGTTGCGGGACCGCTGTGTGCAGTTTAAAGCCCCTCCAGGGACCAGCGAAAAAGTGCAAAGTGCGTGGTAGGGCCAAGGGGCCGGTAGCAGCAACCAGAACAGGGAACTCAGTTCAGCGGTCTCCGCGCTGCGGGACCGCTGTGTGCAGTTTAAAGCCCCTCCAGGGACCAGCGAAAAAGTGCAAAGTGCGTGGTAGGGCCAAGGGGCCGGTAGCAGCAACCAGAACAGGGAACTCAGTTCAGCGGTCTCCGCGCTGCGGGACCGCTGTGTGCAGTTTAAAGCCCCTCCAGGGACCAGCGAAAAAGTGCAAAGTGCGTGGTAGGGCCAAGGGGCCGGTAGCAGCAACCAGAACAGGGAACTCAGTTCAGCGGTCTCCGCGCTGCGGGACCGCTGTGTGCAGTTTAAAGCCCCTCCAGGGACCAGCGAAAAAGTGCAAAGTGCGTGGTAGGGCCAAGGGGCCGGTAGCAGCAACCAGAACAGGGAACTCAGTTCAGCGGTAATATACTTTCTAGGTGGCAATAGCCTTCATTTCCGCTTTGGATTCTTCAAGCACGGGGCAATGCCATCCCTTCCATCCTTTATCAATAGCTTGCTCTGCTGCTTGAGTGCCTTCCTCGGCGGACTCCATGGCTTTGGTGTTGTAACCCAACTCTGTGTGCTGGCTTGCAGAGCCCAGATTGCTTTTCCACAAGGGGAGCTGCATGTCAGCCGCTCCCCATGTGAAAAAGCAATGCCGGCTCCCGCAGGAGGCGGGGAGCCGTCGTGACCGTGGGGGAATTGGGGCTCCCCTCACGGTACCCAACGGAGAGGCCAGGCCCCGGGGGATGGGGTCCCCGGGGCCATAAGTGGCCTGGGATGGGGGCCCACAGCCCCCCTCCCCTTTAAAAATAAAAATAAGTAAAAGGCAGGCCAGCCGGCCCCGGGGGATGGGGTCCGCGGGGCCATAATTGGCCTGAGGAGGGGGGCCACGTGGCCCCCCTCCCAAAAAAAAAGGATGGCCAGGCCCCGGGTGATGGGGTCCCCGGGGCCAGAAGTGGCCTGGGAGGGGGCCACGCGGCCCCCCTCCCCAATAATATATATATTTTTTTAATGAGGCACAGCCCCGGGGGATGGGGTCCCTGGGGCTAATAGAGGCCTCAGGAGGGGGGCCACACAGCCCCCCTCCTTAAAAAATAGTAAAAAAATATATATATATGTGGCCATGCCCCGGGATGGGGTCCCCGGGGCAGAAATTGGTCTCGGGAGGGGGAGCCACGCGGCCCCCTTCCCGTTTATTTTTTTAAACAATAGAGGTCAGGCCCTGGGGGATGGGGTCCCCAGGGCCCTAAAAGCGGGAAAAGAAGGGGGGCCACACAGCCCCCCTTCTGAAAAAAAAAAACGGCATCGCACCGGAGACCCCATCTCCTCCATGCAGCACTCTGCAAACGCGCCCACTGGCGCGTTGTAAGTTGGGGAATTAATTCCCCTTGAATACTGAGGGTCCCTGGGGTCCAACTAGCCCACCAGGTACCTCTAGTAAGCGCAGGGAGCTGCGTTGCAGAGAGGTGGTCGAAGGCCACGCCCCCTTTTTACACCACTCTGCAACGCAGCTCTGTGGCGCTTACTGGAGGTAGCTGGTGGGCTAGTTGGCCCCCAGGGACCCTCAGGACTCAAGGGGATTTAATCCCCCAATTTACAATGCACCAGGGGGTGCGTTTGCACAGTGGTGCAAGGAGGGGGCGTGGCCTGATGTGACAAGTGTGCAAACGCACCCTGTGGCGTTTTTAAGTTGGGGGATTAAGTCCCCTTGAATCCTGAGGGTCCCTGGGGGCCAACTAGCCCACCAGGTGCCTCCAGTAAGCGCCATAGAGTTGCGTTGCAGAGAGGTGTAAAAAGGGGCGTGGCCTCAGAACACCTCTCTGCAACGCAGCTCTGTGGTACTTACTGGAGGTACCTGGTGGCTAGTTGGCCCCAGGGACCCTCAGGATTCAAGGGGAATTAATCCCCAACTTAAAACCCGCCAGGTGGTGCGTTTGCACAGTGGTGAAGGGAGGGGTGGGGCCTGATGTGACATATGTGTACTTATCCAATCACTCCGCCAAAACCCAAGCACTTATAAATTCACCATGCACTCTCCTTGCAGCACTCTAATCATCCAGTCACTACCCATGCACTCATGTAATGACCCATGCACTAACTCATGCACTGCTACAATACCCTGAGCACTACCCATGCAGTCCAGCCATCGCCCTGTCACTACCCATGCACTCCTCCAATCACCCAGCGAGCACCATGTACTTATCCAATCACTCCGCCAAAACCCAAGCACTTATAAATTCACCATGCACTCTCCTTGCAGTACTTAATCATCCAATCAGTACCCATGTACTCATGCAATGACCGAGGCACTAACACATGCACTTCCACAATCCCCTGAGCACTACCCATGCAGTCCAGCCTCGCCCTGTCAGTACCCATGCACTTTTTCAATCACCCAGCCAGCACCATGTACTTATCCAATCACTCCACCAAAACCCAAGCACTTATAAATTCACCATGCACTCTCCTTGCAGTACTCTAAACTTCCAGTCAGTACCCATGTACTCATGGAATGACCCAGGCACTAAGACATGCATTGCTACAATCCCCTGAGCACTACCCATGCAGTCCAGCCATTTCCCTGTCACTGCCTATGCACTCCTCCAATCACCCATTCACCACCATGTACTTATCCAATTACTCTGCCAAAATCCAAGCACTTATAAATTCACCATGCTCTCTCCTTGCAGTACTCTAATCATCCAGTCAGTACCCATGTACTCATGCAATGACCCAGGCACTAACACATGCACTGCTACAATCCCCTGTGCACTACCCATGCAGACCTCTAACCACCTACACACTACTGATTCACTCCTCCAATTACCCAGGTAGTACCCATGCACTCCAGCAATCCTTCTGTCACTACCCATGCACTCCCCCAATCACCCATCCAGCATCATGTACTTATCCAATCACTCCGCCAAAACCCAAGCAGTTATAAAATCACCGTGCACTGTCCTTGCAGCACTCTAATCATCCAGTCACTACCCATGTACTCATGCAATGACCCAGGCACTAACACATGCACTGCTACAATCCCATGAGCACTACTCATGCAGTCCAGCCATCTCCTTGTCACTACCCATGCACTCCTCCAATCACCCAGTCACCACCATGTACTTATCCAATCACTTCGCCAAAACCCAAGCACTTATAAATTCATCATGCACTCTCCTTGCAGTACTCTAATCATCCAGTCAGTACCCATGTACTTATGCAATGACCCAGGCACTAACACATGCACTGCTATAATCCTCTGAGCACTACCCATGCAGTCCAGCTATCACCCTGTCACTACCCATGCACTCCTCCAATCACCCAGCCAGCACCATGTACTTATGCAATGGCCCAGGCACTAACACATGCACTGCTACAATCCCCTGAGCACTACTCAAGCAGTCCAGCCATCTCCCTATCACTGCCTATGCACTCCTCCAATCACCCAGTCAGCACCATATACTTATCCAATCACTCTGCCAAAATCCAAGCACTTATAAATTCACCATGCTCTCTCCTTGCAGTACTCTCATCATCCAGTCAGTACCCATGTACTTATCCAATCACTCCGCCAAAACCCAAGCACTTATAAATTCACCATGCACTCTCCTTGCAGCACTCTAATCATCCAATCACTACCCATGCACTCATGCAATGACCCATGCACTAACTCATGCACTGCTACAATACCCTGAGCACTACCCATGCAGTCCAGCCATCGCCCTGTCACTACCCATGCACTCCTCCAATCACCCAGCGAACACCATGTACTTATCCAATCACTCTGCCAAAACCCAAGCACTTATAAATTTACCATGCACTCTCCTTGCAGTACTCTAATCATCCACTCAGTACCCATGTACTCATGCAATGACCCAGGCACTAACACATGCACTGCTACAATCCCTTGAGAACTACCCATGCAGTCCAGCCATCGCCCTGTCAGTACCCATGCACTCCTTCAATCACCCAGCCAGCACCATGTACTTATCCAACCACTCCACCAAAATCCAAAGCACTTATAAATTCACCATGCTCTCTCCTTGCAGTACTCTTTTCATCCAGTCAGTACCCATGTACTCATGCAATGTCCCAGGAACTAACACATGCACTGCTACAATAACCTGTGCACTACCCATGCAGACCTCTAACCACCTACACACTACTGATTCTCTCCTCCAATTACCCAGGTAGTACCCATGCACTCCAGCAATCCTTCTGTCACTACCCATGCACTCCTCCAATCACCCATCCAGCATCATGTACTTATCCAATCACTTCGCAAAGCCCAAGCAGTTATAAAATCACTGTGCACTGTCCTTGCAGCACTCTAATCATCCAGTCAGTACCCATGTACTTATCCAATCACTCCGCCAAAACCCAAGCACTTATAAATTCACCATGCACTCTCCTTGCAGCACTCTAATCATCCAATCACTACCCATGCACTCATGCAATGACCCATGCACTAACTCATGCACTGCTACAATACCCTGAGCACTACCCATGCAGTCCAGCCATCGCCCTGTCACTACCCATGTACTCCTCCAATCACCCAGCGAGCACCATGTACTTATCCAATCAGTCTGCCAAAACCCAAGCACTTATAAATTCACCATGCACTCTCCTTGCAGTACTCTAATCATCCACTCAGTACCCATGTACTCATGCAATGACCCAGGCACTAACACATGCACTGCTACAATCCCCTGAGAACTACCCATGCAGTCCAGCCATCTCCTTGTCACTACCCATGCACTCCTCCAATCACCCAGCCAGCACCATGTACTTATGCAATGGCCCACACACTAACACAAGCACTGCTACAATCCCCTGAGCACTACCCATGCAGTCCAGCCATCTCCCTGTCACTGCCTATGCACTCCTCCAATCACCCAGTCAGCACCATGTACTTATCCAATCACTCTGCCAAAATCCAAGCACTTATAAATTCACCTTGCTCTCTCCTTGCAGTACTCTCATCATCCAGTCAGTACCCATGTACTTATCCAATCACTCCGCCAAAACCCAAGCACCTATAAATTCACCATACACTCTCTTTGCAGCACTCCAATCATCCTGTCACTACCCATGCACTCATGCAATGACCCAGGTGTAGGAAGGTGGAATCTGACTACATGGTTGCCCCCACTTTTTTTTCTGGTGTTTTGACTTAGTTTGGCTGGGAACCTGCTATTCAGGTCCCCAGCCTATCTACTTTCTCTTATAAATTGATTCCCTGTACTTTAGGTACATCACAGATTGGATTATGGAGTGCCCTTATAAGTCCCTAGTATATGGTATACTATGTACCCAGGGCATAGGTACCCCAGAGGCCTACCAGGGCTGAAGCATGTATTGTGCCACCCCTGGAAGGCCATCCAAAATGACACCACAGGACTGCTACTGCAGCCTGGGTAAGGTGGTGCATGCACCTCTTACAGAGATATAGGTTCACTATATCTCACCTAACACTGCACATAGAAACCTATCAGTCACACCTATGGCAGGCCTTATCAATCCTGAAGGCAGGGTGCTTGGTTATATGTGAGGGGGTGCCCATGCATGAGCAGAGCCCCTCTGCAGCCTTCGGAACCTCCTCTATGGGGTTGTCTGTGGTGCAGCCTGACCATATACTCTTAAGTGCATTATATCTAAACGGTAAATGCTAACTTTGGGATGGCTGCACGGAAACATGTCGTGTTTGGTGTCAAACACCTTGGAATCATATCCCCACACCAGTAACTGGTGTGGGAGTATGATCCCACCCTTCTAGAGGAGAGACATGACAGCACCGGTATACCCGGTACCAACTAAACAGAGCCTGGCATCACAAAATGGATGCTGCAGCCACAGACACGAGTCTGGCCTCCTGCTGCTGACCGAAACTCCGGCAGGGGAGGCCTGGACAATAGGTTTCCTGTCACAGGGAGGTGTTACCACCTCCCAGACAGGCCTTAGTGGATTGGGGCTGGGTGGGTGCACTCTCTGAGTGCTTTGAAGTCCTGCACTGGGGGCACATTTGGTGTCCTCGTGCATACCCCAGTTCAAACCGGTTGCAGGGGCAACCAGCCCCTGCTCTGGCGCAAAACTGGACAAAGTAAATGGGTGTTGCCACCCCTCTTTCCAAACCCTCCCATAGGTGGGTCCCCAGAGTTAGTCCAACCCCCTTCTTTAGTATAAGTAAGGGAACCCTGGCAACAGGACTTGAGATATCCCTGGACGAAACTCTGCCACTGAATCCTGGAACTCCGACGTTCTACTAAATACTATAGGACTGAAGAAATCTCCCTTGGGGTCAAGGAGTGACTCCCCGCTTGGCAGGCACCAACAAAGCATTTACTGGTCTGCATCTCTAAAGCTCCCGCCGGACTCCAAAGTACTTGCAGCCCAGAAAGAGGATTTCCAGACATCTCAGAGGCCGACCCGAGTCCCCAGCAAAGCTGAGACCCGCAGCCCTCGTGAGTAGTGTGGAACCGGAACTCCTGGTCACTGTGCACATTTGCTAGTGCATTGACTTCTCAATGACTCTTGAAGTCCTGCTTTGGGTTACTCGTAGCCCAGGCCCCGAGCACTATTTGCACTGAAGATTGTGAGCCTACACTCCACGAGTGTTCCGTGGACCTACTTCCTGCATTTCCGCTTGGGGCTCATTCGCGATCCCTGGTCTGTCGACTGGTGGGTCCCTGTGAAGGCAACTCTGATTTTCTTTGGGCGTTTCTGATTGCTCCTAACGTGCCCTAACTCCCCACAAAGTGGTGAGTCCCTCAGACCTGGCTGGTCTGCTACGAAGCATCTTTCTCCTTTCTGCGTGGGTTGCTGTTGCCAAGGCTTGTTGTGTTCTATCCGGACACCAATGCTGCAGCACTCGACATCCTTTGTGGGACAGCTCGAATCCAGCTCCTGGTTGTCGTCGACGTCTCCTGGTCCTCGTGGCTGAAGAGTCAAGCTTCACCTCTTTCACCTGAAGCACCCGACATCGGTGGGCATGCGACTATCATGCCCCTGGTCACTGGCAAGTGACCCACACTCTGTCCCCTCTGCTTTCAGGTTCTTCTCACCTTCAATCCAGGCTTGGATCTCTTCGGACACTTCGCATCTTCCCGGCAGCAGCACTTCGTGGCAGGCTGCCATTGAAAACGACGACGTGACCCGACACCATTTGACACCTATGCACCCGGCTTCCCTGGGTGAGGTAACTCAAATACTACGGTGCTCCTGTGGCGGTTGACCCTGGAACTGTCTAAGTCCAAGAGGGTTTGGTCCTAGTCCAATTCTAAGTGTCCCTAATCTCTAAAACGATAACCGCGACTTTCCCATAGACTTCAACGGAGCTCGCGGCTGTGTTCACACACTGCACACAGCCCCCGTGGGTCCCCTGTGTCACTACCATGGGTGGTTCCTTGGGGTCCCAGCGATTCTACAGGCTCTAGGCCTTGTGTCTATTTAAGTCGTGGTTCTTATACCACTTTCTTAATATATGGTTTGGTACGCTCCTAGGGCTAATCGTTTATTGTGCTGATTTACTGTGCTATTTGACTTGTAACTTGTGTACTTTGACCTCTAGCCTCATAAAGAGACTATTGGGTAGTGGTTAGTAATAAATACCTATATCTTATATATATACCTGGTGTGGTTCTCCTTTCATTTGATCATTCTTGAGCTTATAACTGGTAAAACAAACAGCTTAACACTCCTTCAAGACTTAGCCTGAAGGCTGCTCTCCATAGCTACCACTAGGATAGCTTTAAATAAAGGTTGTCTTTAAACCTATCATCAATAAAGGTCGTTTGGACTGGTGCAAGGTGCCCACTATAACTAGTGGACAGCATATGCCAGGCCAACTTCTCACACCAGGCACTAACTAATGCACTGATACAATTCCCTGAGCACTACCCATGCAGTCCAGCTATCGCCCTGTCACTACCCATGCACTCCTCCAATCACCAAGCCAACACCATGTACTTATGCAATGGCCCAGGCACTAACACATGCACTGCTAAAATCCCCTGAGCACTTCCCATGCAGACCTCTAACCACCTACACACTACTGATTTACTCCTCCAATTACCCAGGTAGCACCCATGCACTCCAGCAATCCTTCTGTCACTACCCATGCACTCTTCCAATCACCCATCCAGCATCATGTACTTATCCAATCACTCCACCAAAACCCAAGCAGTTATAAAATCACCGTGCACTGTCCTTGCAGCACTTAAATCATCCAGTCACTACCCATGTACTCATGCAATGACCCAGGCACTAACATATGCACTGCTACAATCCCGTGAGCACTACTCATGCAGTCCAGCTATCTCCTTGTCACTTCCCATGCACTCCTCCAATCACCCAGTCACCACCATGTACTTATCCAATCACTCCACCAAAACCCAAGCACTTATAAATTCATCATGTACTCTCCTTGCAGTACTCTAATCATCCAGTCAGTACCCATGTACTTATGCAATGACCCAGGCACTAACAAATGCACTGCTACAATCCCCTGAGCACTTCCCATGCAGTCCAGCTATCGCCCTGTCACTACCCATGCACTCCTCCAATCACCCAGCCAGCACCATGTACTTATGCAATGGCCAAGGCACTAACACATGCACTGCTACAGTCCCCTGAGCACTACCCATGCAGTCCAGCCATCTCCCTGTCTATGCACTCCTCCAATCACCCAGTCAGCACCATGTACTTATCCAATCACTCTGCCAAAATCCAAGCACTTATAAATTCACCATGCTCTCTCCATGCAGTACTCTCATCATCCAGTCAGTACCCATGTACTTATTCAATCACTCCGCCAAAACCCAAGCACCTATAAATTCACCATACACTCTCTTTGCAGCACTCCAATCATCCTGTCACTCATGCACTCATGCAATGACCCAGGCACTAACTCATGCACTGCTACAATCCCCTGAGCACTACCCATGCAGTCAAGCTATCGCCCTGTCACTGCCCATGCACTCCTCCAATCACCCAGCCAACACCATGTACTTATGCAATGGCCCAGGCACTAACACATGCACTGCTAAAATCCCCTGAGCACTTCCCATGCAGACCTCTAACCACCTACACACTACTGATTCACTCCTCCAGTTACCCAGGTAGTACCCATGCACTCCAGCAATCCCTCTGTCACTACCCATTCACTCCTCCAATCACCCGTCCAGCATCATGTACTTATCCAATCACTCCGCCAAAACCCAAGCAGTTATAAAATCACCATGTACTCTCCTTGCAGTACTCTAATCATGCAGTCACTATCCATGTACTCATGCAATGACCCAGGCACTAACACATGCACTGCTACAATTTCCTGAGCACTACCTATGCAGTCCAGCCATCTCCCTGTCACTGCTTATGCACTCCTCCAATCACTCAATCACCACCATGTACTTATCCAATCACTCTGCCAAAATCCAAGCACTTATAAATTCACCATGCTCTCTCCTTGCAGTACTCTAATCATCCAGTCACTATCCATGTACTCATGCAATGACCCAGGCACTAACTCATGCACTGCTACAATCCCCTGAGCACTACCCATGCAGTCCAGCCATCGCCCTGTCACTACCCATGCACTCTTCCAATCACCCAGCCAGCACCATGTACTTATCCAATCACTCTGCCAAAAGCCAAGCACTTATAAATTCACCATGCACTCTCCTTGCAGTACTCTAATCATCCAGTCACTACCCATGTACTCATGCAATGATCCAGGCACTAACACATGCAGTGGTACAATCACCTGTGCACTGCCCATGCAGTCTTCCAATCACCAAGCCAGCACCATGTACTTATCCAATCACTCCGCCAAAACCCAAGCACTTATAAATTCACCATGCACTCTCCTTGCAGTACTCTCTTCATCCAGTCAGTACCCATGTACTTATGCAATGACCCAGGTACTAACACATGCACTGCTACAATCCCCTGAGCACTACCCATGCATTCTAGCCATCTCCCTGTCACTGCCTATGCACTCCTCCAATCACCCAGTCAGCACCATGTACTTATCCAATCACTCTGCCAAAATCCAAGCACTTATAAATTCACCATGCTCTCTCCTTGCAGTACTCTCATCATCCAGTCAGTACCCGTGTACTTATCCAATCACTGCGCCAAAACCCAAGCAACTCACAATTCACCATACACTCTCTTTGCAGCACTCTAATCTTCCTGTTACTACCCATGCACTCATGCAATGACCCAGGCACTAACTCATGCACTGCTACAAGCCCCTGAGCACTACCCATGCAGTCCAGCTATTGCCCTGTCACTACCCATGCACTCCTCCAATCACCCAGCCAGCACCATGTACTTATGCAATGGCCCAGGCACTAACACATGCACTGCTACAATCCCCTGAGCACTTCCCATGTAGACCTCTAACCACCTACACACTACTGATTCACTCCTCCAATTACCCAGGTAGTACCCATGCACTCCAGAAATCCCTCTGTCACTACCCATGCACTCCTCCAAACACCCATCCAGCATCATGTACTTATCCAATCACTCTGCCAAATTCCAAGCACTTATAAAATCACCATGCACTCTCCTTGTAGCACTCTAATCATCCAGTCACTACTCATGTACTCATGCAATGACCCGGGCACAAACTCATGGCAAATACAGAGGAGGTCATGCTAATCACAGGGGTACCCCAACGCATAGTGTTCCCTAGTGTATGTAGATGTTTTGTTATAAAAAATGTATACAGGGCGCGTACACCAAAAGGTTTCATGGCGCTAGCTCTAGAGTATGCCGGGACCATTGGGAGGAGTTATTCATGAGCATGCACAAACAGCCATGTCTTAAGCATTTTCCTGAAACTCAGAAGATCAGTACATGACCGAATCTCCAGTGGAAAAGAATTCCACAGTCTTGGGGCCAGGGATGCGAACCTACATCCTCCCTGACGTTTTAACTTGAAGGCAGGGGTGGTCAGTAGCTGGAGATGAACTGAGCGCAGGTTGCGGGAGGGAGTGTACCTTGATAAGAGGCAGTTAATAAATTTGGGGCTCCGACTATGAAGAGACTTAAAGATTAGGCATCCCGTCTTAAAGGCCGTGCGTTGGGAGATAGGGAGCCAGTGTAGTTTTTTTAGAAGAGGTCTGGCTGATTGCCATCTGGGTTGCTGGTGGATCAGTCTCGCTGCTTGGTTCTGAACCATCTGAAGCCGCTTGATTAGGAAAAGTGGCATGCCTAGATAGATTGAGTTGGCGTTGTTAAGTGTGATAGTACCATGGCTATCACGACCTGTATCAGCGCTGCATGAGTGAGCAGGTGGCTGATCTTTCTAATTTTACGTAACTGAAAGAAACAGGTCGAGACCACTGCACCAACTTGAGATCTTAACGATAGGTCATTGTTTATGGTGACCCCTAGGCTCTTGACAGAGGTAGAGGGTTTGGGGGGGGATCCGAGTTCCGCCGGCCAGTATTGTGGGCCCCAGAAGGTCTGACTGCCCCCTGTCAGAACTAGTTCGGTCTTGCCTGGATTGAGTTTTAAATGGTTTTGGTCCATCCAATGGCGAATATGGAGCATGGTGGCCTGGAATTCCAGGACTGAGTTAGGGGAGTTATCTATGGTGAAAGTTAACTGTAGGTCATCAGCATAATTGAAGGTGGTCACCTTCCGTTCCTTCAGGGACTGAATCAGAGGTAAGAGGTACAGATTAAACAGATGGGGGGATAGTGATGATCCCTGTGGGACCCCACACGCAGTTGATAGCTTGGGTGCCGTGAATGAGGCTAAGCGTACCGCTTGAGTACGGCCTTCGAGAAAAGAGCTAATCCAGCTGAAGGCTGAGCCATGGATGCCGGCCTGCCTGACTTGGTCCATCAAAATTTCATGATCGACCTTGTCAAATGCGGCCGAAAGATCTAAAAGCACCAGGGCCTGAGGAGTGCCTCTGTCAGCTTTATCTCAGAAGGCGTCCAGTACTGCTAAAATCACTGTCTCCGTAGAGTGAGCGGGACAAAATCCCGCTTGGTGAGGGTCTAGATATTCAGAATGTTCCATGAAATTGGACAACCACTTTGCCACGTGGGCTTCCAGAACTTTGGCCAAGTAGGGGAGCAAGGAGATGGGGCGATAGTTTGATAGGTTCTGGGGGTCTGCTCCCGGTTTCTTTAGGAGGGGGACCACAATTGCGTCCTTGAATGCTTTAGGGACACGACCCTGCAAGAGGGACTCATTCAGGAAGGTCATGATGGCACACAGCAGGGCGGAGAGGGTATCTTTTAAGATATGAGGTGGGCAGCAGTCCATGGGGGAGCCAGATTTGACTCTGGACAAGTCCAGGAAGGACTGGGTACTAATGGCTGGAAAGTGATCCAAGGTAAAAGGATTCCTTATCGTAGCGAGGGGAGTCTCAATGGGGATGGATATTGGGATACTAGCTTTAATGTTAGAAATATTTTCCACAAAGTAGTTATTCAGAGAGTCACAGAGTTCTTGGGTAGGTGTGGGTTTAGGTAGGACTCTCTCTGCATTGGATAGTTCGTTAACGATAGAGAAAATTTCCTTTGACCTGTTGTTAGAGTTTAAAATTCTAGCGGAGAAGTGCACAGCCTTGGCTGCAGTAATAGCTTTTTATATTCTTTCCGTGCTTCCGAGTAGTGGTGTTTCCCTTCAAGGGAGTAGTTCAGTCTCCATTTCCTTTCTTTTTGGTGAAGGGCCAATTTTTGGTCTCTTAGCTCATTTGAAAACCATTTCTGTGCGTCAGAGCGGCGAGCTCGTTTTAGTTTTCTGAGCGGAGCATGCATATCACTGGCCGCTAGTAGCCAGGCTGAGATATTTGCTTCCAAGAGATCTACATCAGAGTCAAAGGCAGGGGTTGAGCTAGCCAGTGTGTCCTGAAATTCCTGTTTGTTGAGGGCACTCCATTTCCTGATCATGCCCCCTTTGGCTGTGGGGGTCTTACTACTGATAGGAATCATTGCCGTGAATTTTATTAGGTGATGATCAGACCATATACATGGTAGGATCGTGGGCACGGACACTGTAAGGTTTGTGGTCCAGACTTGGTCCAGTATGTGTCCTTTGGTGTGTGTGGCTAAAGATAGGTGCTGAGTAAAGTTTAGGTTGGTTAGTAGATCAGTCAGTTCGGCAGAATGAGGCCCACTGTGTACGTCGTTAGACCAGTAATTTAGGTCACCTGTTAATAGTATTTTAGCATAATTCATTGCAAGGTTGGCTATTTGTTCACTCAATGAAAGAGGGAACAGGGGCATGTGCTGCGGGGGCCTGTAAACCAGGACGCAGATGAGCGGGGCAGAGCTAGACTCTAATTTGATGACCATGTTGTCCACTGCGGGGAGACTTAAAGGAGTAATGGCAGTGAATTTGTGGCCTCGATGGATGATCGCAGCTACTCCACCACCCATTTTTCCTGGTGGTCGATTCACATGGAGGATGTAGTAGCCGTGAGGTAATGCGGCCAGTATATCAGGGGTGGAATCGGGATTCAACCATGTTTCCGTTACAAGGATGATGTCTGGTTTTTCAGACATTAGGAGCAGGAAAATATCCAGCTGATGCTTGACTAGGGAACGGGTGTTTAGATAATATATGCGTAGTGCTGTGTGTTTAAGTTGGGCAGTACTCAGTGCCCGGGGTGTGTGGAGGATGGGTTCTGAGATTTCTGGGAAGGATCTCCGTACCTGAAGGATTTCAGTGAGGCTTAAACACGTACAAATAGCAGGGTTGAGTGGGAGCGACAACTGATGGAGTTTTCTAAGTTCCTCTGAGGAATACGTAAGGATTTGGGCATGGATTTTGGCCCCTGGGCCCGTCAGGGCGCGGACGGGCGCAGACGCGCTTGCCTTTGGCGCGCCACTGGAGCGCCCGCTGCGCGCGTCCGCTGCGCGCGTCCGCTGCGCTCCCGCGCTGCAGCAGACATAAGTACTGGTTCCCCGCCTCTGACTCCTCCGCCGCCCAGCATGATTGGCTGAAGCCGAGGGGTGTGCTCAGGAGACCGCAAGGGAGCCAGCGCCGCTAGTACTATGCAAACATTGGTATTTTGAGTTAAAAATTACTTAAAATACATCAAATTCAAGCAGTTTTTAAAAAATAATTCAGCACAAACAAACAGCAGTCCGCAGGGTAGCGGCACAATTTCTAGAGTGCCCGCTCCAGCGCTGCAGCGGACATAAGTACCGGTTCCCCGCCTCTGACTCCTCCCCCGCCCGGAGTGATTGGCTGAAGCCAAGGGGTGTGCTCAGGAGACCGCAAGGGAGCCAGCCGCCTCTAGTACTATGCAAACGTTGGTATTTTGAGTTAAAAATTACTTAAAATACATCAAATTCAAGCAGTTTTTAAAAAATAATTCAGCACAAACAAACAGCAGTCCGCAGGGTAGCGGCACAATTTCTAGAGTGCCCACTCCCGCGCTGCAGCGGACATAAGTACTGGTTCCCCGACTCTGACTCCTCCCCCACCCGGCGTGATTGGCTGAAGCCGAGGGGTGTGCTCAGGAGACCGCAAGGGAGCCAGCACCGCTAGTACTATGCAAACGTTGGTATTTTGAAATAAAAATTACTTAAAATACATCAAATTCAAGCAGTTTTTAAAAAATAATTCAGCACAAACAAACAGCAGTCGGCAGGGTAGCGGCACAATTTCTAGAGTGCCCGCTCCCGCGCTGCAGCGGACATAAGTACAGGTTCACTGTATTCTAAGTGTCTTTTAGCATAGCACTGGCTCTAGGCCTGGTTAGTCAGAGTCAGTTACCACCAGTACCCGTCAGCAAAAAGTTGGGGGCACAGGAGGACTTTCTGCTCCTCTGTTGGTTCTTTCTGCACATCTCTTGCTTCTTCCTGCACTTTTCTTCGTCTATCTGGACTTCTGTTGCCTCTTTCTGCATTCGTCTTGCTTCTTTCTGCGCTTTTCTTCCCATGTCCTACCTTTGCAGGCATAGTTAGAAATTAGCATTTAAAAAACCTTTGAAATTCACTGAAAAAACCATAGGTTTCAGGGACGTTATAGTTAGAAATTAGCATTTAAAAAACCTTTGAAATTCACTGAAAAAACTATAGGTTTCAGGGACGTTATAGTTAGAAATTAGCATTTAAAAAACCTTAGAAATTCACTGAAAAACCACAGGTTTCAGGGACGTTATAGTTAGTTGAACATTTCATTCGTACAAAACCAGAGAAATTCGGCTGTTATAGTTAGTGCAGCTAACTATAACTCACGCCCCGCAATGCACTGCTGATGACGTCACATATTACATCATTCATGACATGGTCAGTGACATCACTGATGACATCACTGATGACATCTCAAATGACATCACTGATGACATCATCCACGTGATAATTTGATGCACCTCCTCATACCCTAATATAACCTTTGATACACCCACTCTAAAATACAGACTACCATTTTCGAAACCATAGACACACCAATACCAGTTAGTACATACCCACTCACTAATTCCTAGGTCTACACACACATCCACTCATTCACCCATACAGTCACTCATACATGCAGTCAACCATCAATACGGCATTATCATATGTACTCACATATCTATACAGACACTCACACACCGCCACTCATCCATAGAGTTACTCACACACCTAGTCAGTCATGCAAAGAATCAATCACACTCCCATTTACTCACCTATACAGTTATACACTCACCACCTCACTTATTCAAACATTTACTAACACATACTTACACTCTTATACAATAACTAATACAAACAAACACTGATCCATACAGCCACTCTCATAATCACTCACTCTCACATATAGTCATTTATACACTCCAACACTCACACATACTGCCTTTGACATATGCAGTAACTCACACAGGTACCACTGAGGCATCCATTCACTCACCAACACACCCATACACACACTCACCCACCCATACAGCCCTTCACAGATGTACTCTTGAACCCATACACCCAGTGAATCTTCCACTCACACATCTATGCACAGAGTCACACCCCCCACCCACCCACACAAATCAAATCAAGGGACATTTGTATCGCGCTCACATCACTAGAAGTCTCATGGCGCTCGCAAACGGCTCTGATAGATGAAATAGCTCAGATTTCAAATAGCCATGTTTTCAATCCCTTATGAAAGGCGTTGTGGTCCGGCAAGGTGCGCAAGTGAAAAGGGATTTTATTCCAAGATGCTGGAGCGAGGAAAGAAAAAGACCTGCCTCCTTTTCTGGCCATATGAACTTTAAGAGGGGTAAGCAAAAATGTATTACTGGATCTGAGCGTCCTATGTGGTTGGTACCAACATAGTTTCTGAGACCAGTATTTAGGGCCTTTACCGTGCATCTGTTTGTGGGTCAGGCAGAGAACCTTAAAAGGATTCGCTTTCTCACAGGGAGCCAGTGTAAAGATCTCAAACAGGGTGCGGAGGGGATCTGGATGGAAGATCCAGAACTAGCCTTGCCGCGGTATTCTGCAAGATCTGCAGTCTGTCTAGGAGACCTTCATTAATTGAGAGCAGTAAAGCATTTCCATAGTCCATTCTGTTTATTATTAATCCTTGGACCAAAGGTTTTCTAGTCTCAGTTGGAATCCATTTAAAAACCTTCCGTAGGCTGCGAATTACTCCAAAACAGGAACCAATAATGTGGTTGATCTGGTTTTTCATGGACAATTGATTGTCCATGTAGAAACCTAGGTTTCGTACTGTCTGTTTGGGTATTGGACAAAGTCCCAGCTGGGATGGCCACCAGTCATTAGACCAGTGCTCAGATGCATTGCCAAAAGCATGATCTCCGACTTACCCCCATTCAATTGTAAGTGGTTGGAACTCATCCACCTATCAATGTGAGACATACATTTTTTGAAACGCTGTTTAGTTTCAGCGGGGTCTGGACCAATAGTGATCAGAATTTGAGTGTCATCTGCGTAGGATATGACATCAAAACCGTAGAGTCTGATCACTTTGGCCAGAGGAGTCATGTACAGGTTAAAGAGTGTTGGGCTCAAAATAGAGCCCTGTGGCACTCCCATCCTAACTGGTCTCTCACGTGAGATGTTGTTTCCCATCTGGACTGTAGTAGTTCGGTCGGTAAGGTAGCTCTTAAGCCACTCGAGGGCGTTGCCTCTGACACCTATCTCCCAAAGGCGCTGTTCTAAAATGCTATGGGAGATGGTGTCAAAGGCAGCGGATAGATCAAGTAGAACGAGGACGGCTGACTGATGTTTATCCAGGATTAGCCTGATGTTCTCTGCTACCTCGACTAGAGCCGTCTCGGTGCTATGCGCTGCCCTGAAACCCGACTGGGAAGGATCCAACAGTCCCTGGCTTTCAAGGTGGTTGACAAGTTGTTGGTTGATCAGAGTTTCTAAAATTTTCCCAAAGTGTGGGAGCAGGGAGATAGGACGATAATTTAGGAGTAATTTTGGGTCGGCAGTAGGTTTTTTCAAAATAGGTCTTACCCGGGCTGCCTTCCACCTTATCGGAAATACCGCTTCCGAAAGTGACTTATTAAATAGGCCTGTCAGTCTTTCCAGTATTGCTGGGGCAATTAAGGGCAATATTTTGGGGGGAATAGCATCGGTGGGCGAGCCAGATTTTATCTTCAGCATAGTAGCAGAGACTGTCTTAATATCAAGTTTGGCAAAATTGTCCAAGGTGTGAGGAGGATCAGGGGACAGGCCGAACACCTGTTCAGGGTTGGTAACTTTACCTAGTGGTGGAAAGGAGCGGTAAATGGCCATGATTTTCTCATCAAAGAATTCAGAAAGGGAATCTATCCAAGTTTGGGAATTAGGACTTGATAACTTGTTGACAGAAATTGTGAATTCTTTTAAGATTTGATAGAGTTCTTTACTAGAGTTTTCAGCCTGATTTATCCTATTTAAAAGAAACAGTTTTTTGGCTGATTTAATATCAGTCATATAGCTATAATGTTTTTTTTTATATGCCTCACGGTCCGCCGGTTTTTTACTTTTACGCCATTTTCGCTCCGCAATTCTACAGCGGAGCTTAGTGGCTTTTAGTTGGTCTGTAAACCAGGGAGCAGTCATAGACTTGATTTTAATCTGGGTGAAAGGGGCAATCTTATCTAGCGTCGTCAAGATATCATTATCCAGATCGTGTGCCGCTTGATCTACATTAGTTTCTGATCCTGGCCGGTCTAGGATAAAAAAATTTAAGAAAAGGGGCAGGGTGACTCTACGCCATAATCTTCGTGATATTAATGTGTTTTGATGATCATTTTTGGTAATTTTGACAGGAATAGCAAATTTTAATAGGTAGTGATCGGACCACAATAATGGCGCCGGGGTGTCAACTATGGTTTCTGAAAAATTTGTGAAAAGAAGATCAAGTGTATGGCCAGCGATGTGGGTAGGACCTGTGATCAACTGAACAAGTCCAAGAGTGCTCATGTTTATGATCAACTGGTCAGTATCCGGATTGGATAACATCTCCGCATGAATATTAAAATCTTCAATTAGGAAAAAGTTATCGGAGGCCAATACATGTGGTGCAAGGGACTCCAGCAATTTGTTGGAAAAGTCACCTTTGGGACCAGGAGGGCGATAAATAAGAGCTCCTCTCCAGGAACCCCTAGATAGGCCTTCAATTTTAAAAATACAGAGTTCAGAACAATCTGAAATGCTAGTTTCTAAAACTGTGATGTTAAGGTTGCTAGTGGAGGCTATTAATAGACCACCGCCTCTTTTCTCTTTCCTATCTAATCTTGTTATTTTATACTGAGGGGAAAGGCAATGTGTACGTCTGGGGAGGCGTGTTCGTGCAGCCACGTCTCCGTGATCAGACACAAATCCGGGCGGTTATGTCCAAAAGGCTCCATATTTCTAGCGAGTGTTTTGGAACCGACGCGCATTAAAATAGGTAACACTGAGTTGGTCTGGGAGACTTGGTCTGCTGAGGCCATTCGAAGTGGAAGTTTTAGTTACATTAATGGCTTCCGAAAGACAGGAGATGTCAGGATGCCTAAATAGTTCATTTACTAATGTGGCGGTAGGTCCTAGGTAGGGATTGTTTAGATCTATTAGCTCAGCACTTGAATATTTTAGAATTGCCATATTACCAATACGAAGAATTTCATATATAGTCGTTGCCGATAGTCCAGAGAAGAAGGAAACAGGGGTCCTGGCCTCTGGCGCCGGTCAGGCGCGGACGGGCGCAGACGGGCTTGCCTTCGGCGCGCCACTGCGCGCGTCCGCTCCTTGCCCTACCTTAAATAGTAGTGGGTATGGAAAAGCTGAAATGCTGAATGCACTTCCGGCGAGCAGACCGGAAATTGCCTAAATGCCGTAGCGACCCTCCGTGCAATCGGCACAAGCCGTGACGGACCAGGGTCTAGGCAGCTATCAGCGTCACCGGAGCAGGAATAATTAGAAGGTAAGAGGCAAAAGCCCTAGAAAGACGAATCGGCGCATATTAAAAACAGTGCAAAAGTGATGTGTAAAACAATTTAAAAGCGAGGGAGATAGATTTCAAATTGACATGAAGCAGAGCGCCGACACAGACACTCAGGCACCCATACAGATACTCAGACAACCAATCAATAACCCATATAGATCCTCATTTAGCTACTCACCAACCCATGCAAGCGCTTACACACCAACTGACAAACTAAACTGTGTGAATGTCTGAATCAGTCACTAACCCATGCATTCAGTAAGACACATTTAATCACTCCCTTGTACAGTCAGTCACGCACCTACTAAATCATCCATCCAGACACTTATACACCCACTCATTCTTCAATACACCTTGGCATATATATAAAACATATTTAAACTTTATAGAAACGCATAGTCACTGGATGATGTCATCAGTGATGTCATCAGTGATGTCATTTGAGATGTCATCAGTGATGTCACTGACCATGACATGAATGATGTAATATGTGACGTCATCGCAGTGCATTGCGGGGGCGCGAGTTATAGTTAGCTGAACTAACTATAACGGCCGAATTTCTCTGATTTTGTACGAGTGAAATGTTCAACTAACTCAAACGTCCCTGAAACCTGTGGTTTTTTCAGTGAATATATATATATATATATATGCCATGGTGTATTGAAGAATGAATGGGTATATGAGTGCCTGTATGGATGATTCAGTGGATGTGTGACTGACAGTATAAGTAAGTGAGTATTTGTGTCTCAGTGAATGTATGGGTGAGTAACTAATCTGTGTGAATGTCTGTATCAGTCTGTCAGTTGGCTGCATGGGTTGGTGAGTAGCTACATGAGTGTCTATGTGAGTTATTGATTGGTTGTCTGAGTACCTGTATTGGTGCCTGAGTGTCTGTGTGGGTGGGTGGGTGTGTGACTCCCTGCATTGATGTGTGAGTGGGTGATTCACTGGGTGTATAGGTTCATGAGTGCATCTGCAAGGGGCTGTATGGGTGAGTGAGTGTGCGTATGGCTGTGTCGGTGAGTGAATGGATTTCTCAGTGGTATATGGGTGAGTAACTGCATATGTGAAAGGCAGTATATATGAGTGTTGGAGTATATAAGTGACTGTATGTGAGAGTGAGTGATTGTGAGAGCAGCTGTATGGATGAGTATGTGCTTGTGTCAGTGATTGTATAAGAGAGTAAGTATGTGTTAGTATCTGTACGAATAAGTGAGGTGGTGTGTGTATAACTGTATAGGTGAGTAAATGGCAGTGTGATTGACTCTTTGGGTGACTGAGTAGGTGTGTGAGTAACTCTATGGGTGAGTGGTGGTGGGTGAGTGTCTATATGAGTGTATGAGTGGATATATCAGTGGCTGTATTGGTGAGTGACTGGGTGTATGAGTGGCTGTATGGGTGGGTGAGCGGATGTGTGTGCTGTAGACCTATGAATCAGTGAGTGGTTATGTACATATTGGTATTGGTGTGTCTATGGTTTCGAGAATGGTAGTCTGAAATTTGGAGTGGATGTATGAAAGATTATATTGGGGTGTGAGCAGGTGCATCAGATATTATGTGGATGATGTCATCAGTGATGTCATTTGAGATGTCATCAGTGGTGTCACTGACCATGTCATCAGTCATGAAAGATGTAATATGTGACGTCATCAGCAGTGCATTGCGGGGGCACAAATTTCTTCGGTTTTGTACGAGTGAAATGTCAGCCTAACTATAACGTCCCTGAAACTTGTGGTTTTTTCAGTGAATTTCTAAGATTTTTTAAATGCTAATTCCTAACTATAACATCCCTGTAACCTTTGTTTTTTTTCTGTGAATTTCATAGTTTTTTTTAAGTAGTAGTTGCATTTGAAGAGTGGTGGAGAAAGGGGGCTGGGTCTCTGACCAGCTCTCAGGAATTCCGTTGCGTAGGACTTGCAGGAGGTACCAGGAGAGCTTCTTGGCCTCCAAGGTCTCTCCGAGGTAAAGTGGACTTTATCCCCCAACCAGTAGTGCGCCAGGAGGCGCGTTTGCAGAGTGGTGGAGAAAGGGGGGCACGGCCTCCGAAGAACTCTTAGCAATCCCACTGTGTGGGACCTAGTGGAGTTAACAGGAGGGGTAGTTGGCCCCCAAGGATGTTGTTGGGGAACAACTAACCCTCCTATTACCTCCAGTAAGTCCCATACAGCAGGATTACTGAGTTCTGATAGCAGGCCACACCCCCTTTCACCACCACTCTGCAAACGCACCTCCTGGCGTGCTCTTGGTTGAGGGATGAAGTCCCCATCGCTGGTGATGGTCCTAAAGGGCCAACTAGCCAACCTGTTACCTCCAGAACACCCCACACAGTGGGATTGCTGGGAGGTCGTCAGAGGCCAAGCCCCCTTTCTCCACCACTCTGCAAATGCATGTCCTGGTGCACTACTATTTGGGGGATGAAGTCCCCTTGCCTCCTGAGGGTCCCTGTGGGCCAACTAGCCCTCCTGTTACCTCCAGTAAGCCCCACACAGCTGGATTGCTGAGATGGGGTCAGAGGCCACGCCCCCTTTCTCCACCACTCTGCAAATGCACCTCCTGGTGCTCTGCTGCTTGGGGGATGAAGTCCACTTTAGTCCTGAGGCCCTCAGGACGCAAGGGGGACTTATCGCCCCACCAGCAGAGCGCTGAGAGGCGCTTGGGCAGAGTGGTAGAAAAAGGGGTGTGGCCTCCGACCACCTATCAGCAATCCCACTGTGTGGGGATTACTGGAGGTAACAGCTTGGCTAGTTGGCCCCTAAGGACCCTCAGGAGTGAAGGGGACTTCATCCAACAACCAAGATCGCAACAGGAGGGGCGTTTGCAGAGTAGTCGAAAAAGGGTGCGGGCTTCCGGCAAATTGCTGGCTTTGTTTTTTTTGGGGGGTTATTTTAGGAAGGGGGGCTGTGTGGCCCCCCTTCCCGTGACCCTTTTGGGCCTCCATCCCCCGGGGGCTCACCCATTTTTAATTTTTAATAAAAATAAAACAGGAGGGGAGCTGCATCACCTGCCCCCTCCCTAGGCCAATGTATGCCCCGGGGCCCCCATCCCTGGGGCTGGGCCTGTGTATTTTTTAAAGGGGAGTGCAGCCCCCCTCCCCAGGCCAATTTCAGTCCCGGGGACCCCATCCCCCAGGGCCTGGCCATTTTTTTATTTATTTATTTTTTTTCTTTGAAAGGGCGGTGGGCCAAGTAGCCCCCCTCCTGGGCCATTTTTGGGCCCGGGGGCCCTATCCCCACGGGCCAGGCCATTACTTTTTTTTTATATTGTTTCAAGGGCGGCCCCCCTACCCAGGCATTTTTCGGTCCCGAGACCCCATTCCCTGGGGCATGGCCATCTCCTTTGAGACCGCGGGGGAGCCTGAAACCCCTGAGGTCCCGGCCAACTCCTGCCAGCTTTTCTTGTTTTTTCACATTTTTTTACCTTTTTTCTTGTGACTCGGTTCAACCGAGTCGCAAGATGGCTGCCAACACTTCCAGGTTTGAAATGTTGGCAGTCAATCAGATTGAAGGCACGTGATCAGGAGGGTTCGCTGATCCTCCTCGTCCCCAGTTGCATATCTGAGAAATGAATTTCTCAGAAACTACTTAATGGATTTACAACATTTAACGAAAAGAGTGCTTTCTGAACCAAGAGCTACCTTTTTGCCAAATTTGGTATAATTCCATTCAGCAGTTCGGGCTGTAGCCAAGTCTAAAGTTTCCTATGGAAATTAACATGAAGAAAACTCATTTTGGACCCCCTTTTTATGAGCCCCCGCTTGACGAATCACCCCGAAACTTTCAACACAGCAGCTGACCTGATCGCCCCTTCGTTTTGAAAATTTTATGAAGATTCGTCATACGACGCCAAAGATATTGGTAAAAGAAAAATGCTTTTTCAATAGAAACAAGGTCCTAACTATAACTACCTACTGGCGACCTCCAGTAGGTAATATATATATATATATATATTCACTGAAAAAAACCATAGGTTTCAGGGGCGTTATAGTTAGTTGGACATTTCCATCGTACAAAACCATAGAAATTCCCCGTTATAGTTAGTTCAGCTAACTATAACTCATGCGCTCCGCAATGCACTGCTGATGACGTCACATATTACATCACTCATGACATGGTCAGTGACATCACTCATGACATCACTTATGACATCTCAAATGACATCACTGATGACATCACTGATGACATCATCCTTGTGATAGAGTGGCAGACCTCCTCTCACCCTAATATAACCGTTGATACACTCACTCAAAAATACAAACTAACATTTTCAAAACAATGGACATACCAATACCAGTTACAACACACCTATTCAGTAATTCCAAGATCTACACACATATCCACTCATTCACCAACAGTCCCTATACAGTCACTCATACATGTACTCACTCATCATATGTACTCATACACCTATACATCCTGTTACACACCGCTACTCATCCATAGAGTTACTCACACACATAGTCACACATGCAAACAAAGTATCAAACATCCATTTACTTGCATATACAGTTATACACACACTACCACACTTACTTCTACAGAAACTTACACATACTTACTCTCTTAAACAATCACTTATAGAAACACCTACTTATTTGTACAGGAACTCTTCCAATCTCTCACTCTCACATATACTCACTTATATACACCAATACTCACATATACTAGTTTAAAACATATGTAGTTACTCATAAAGACACTATTGAGACAGTCATTCACTCACTAACACACCCATACACATACTTATCCACCTATACAGTCCTGTACACATGCTGTCTTCAACACATACAAACAGTGAGTCACTCATTCATGCATCTATGCACTAAGTAATACCCCCACCGAACCATACAGACACTCAGACACTCATACTGATATTCAAAACACCAACTAATAACCCATATAGACACTCATGTAGCTACTCACCAACCCATGCAGCCACTTATACACAAAGTGAGAGACTGATACAGATATTTTCATATTTAAACATTACTCACTAACCCATGTATTCACTAAGATACACTTAGTCAGTTATACAATCAATTTTACAAAAAAAATCATCCATTTAGACACTTATATACCCATTTATTCTTCCATCGACCTTGAGATATACATATATAAAACATATTTAATTTTCAGAAAAACACACATTCACTGGATGATGTCATTTGAGATGTCATCAGTGATGTCATGAGTGATGTCACTGACCATGTCATGAGTGATGTAATATGTGAGGTCATCAGCAGTGCATTGCGGGCGCGCGAGTTATAGTTAGCTGAACTAACTATAACGGGGGAATTTCTATGGTTTTGTACGATGGAAATGTCCAACTAACTATAACGCCCCTGAAACCTATGGTTTTTTCCAGTGAATTTCTAAGGTTTTTTAAATGCTAATTTCTAACTATAACGTGCCTGAAACCTATGGTTTTTTCAGTGAATATATATATATTTATTATACTATGTATACATGTGAAAATGTCTCGGTCCCCTGTTTGCCTCGGTGGCACGGAAAAAATGGGTGGAACTGACGTCAGCACGCCGACGAGGTCCTCTTATGGCTCCGATGACGTCATTTTGTGTCGCAAGCGGAGCCGTGCTCGTTGACGTGGGAGAGCTAGGAAAGAATTTCCGTGGAATGCTGGTGCAGGGGATATTCACCTAAGTGTTCAGGCTAGTCCTTTGGGAGCAACTGTTTATGTTGCCACTCCAGAAACCGAAACCAGTGATCCGAGGGCAGAGGCCCTGCAGATGGCACACGAGGTGGGGTGCCCAGCCGTGTGCACCGGCGGGGCAGTGAAGTGACAAGCACCACAACCCACAAAAAAGGCAACGAGGGCACTGAATAACACAGGATCTTCTCTTTGTATCTAGCAGGAACAACGAAGTTAAAATGCCCTAGTACCAAAATGTAGAATTAGATGCCGCTTCTGCCTCCCGTACCCTGGAGGCGGCACATGGGTCACGCGGTACGGTCATACTGCGGTGGGACGGACACTCGTTGACCTCTCATGGCACTGCTCCACACATCAGGGAGGACGCTTTCCATTATCTATGTTTTCTGATGACATGTCGCGCCGGCCCCGTCCAACAACAGAACTCCTTTAGATCCAAACAGACTCTTCCACTCTCTCACCGGAAGTGAAACCAGGCCACGCGGACACTTTCACAATACAACAGCCGGGAATGCACTTTTCGGTAAAAACCACATTCCTTCCTCCTAATTAATCAAATAAACGTCTCACTGAAGAACAGGGGCCAGCTTCGATTGGTAAACAGCCGTTACAACGACTTTTTACTTTGCGATACCATTACAACGCATGCATTACCACGCATGCGTTGTACATCACGAAGTCATTACTACGCATTTTTTAGAACGCATGGTCATTTACCATGCATGCCTTTACAACGAATTTTGTTGTAAAGGTATGTATGGTAAATGACCATGTGTTCTAAAAAACATGTAGACGATCCATGTCGTTGTAAGGAAACAGAGGCTGTTCCGTTTCCTCACGACGACGTGCACCGCCCCTCAGAGATGACGTGAAGCAGGAACCATGAGGAGTGAGAGGTAAGGTGGATTGGGCATGGGGTGGGGGTTTCTTTTCTAGGGTATTAGGGTAGTGCAGTGGTGTTTGGGTGGTGTAGGGGGTCGTGCTGGGGGTAGTGTTTTAGGGTTTAGGGTAGTGCAGTGGTGTTTGGGTAGTGTAGGGGGTCGTGCTGGGGGTAGTTTTTAGGGTTTAGGGTAGTGCAGTAGTGTAGGGGGTCGTGCTGGGGGTAGTGTTTTAGGGTTTAGGGTAGTGCAGTGGTGTATGGGTAGTGTAGGGGGTCGTGCTGGGGTAGTGTTTTAGGGTAGTGCAGTGGTGTTTGATTAGTGTATGGGGTCTAGCTGGTGGTAGTGTTAGGGTTTAGGGTAGTGCAGTGGTGTTTGTGTAGTGTAGGGGGTCATGCTGGGGGTAGTGTTTTATGGTTTAGGGTAGTGCAGTAGTGTTTGGGTAGTGTAGGGGTCGTGCTGGGGGTAGATTTAGGGTTTAGGGTAGTGCAGTGGTGTTTGGGTAGTGTAGGGAGTCGTGCTGGGGGTAGTGTTTTAGGGTTTAGGGTAGTACAGTGGTGTTTGTGTAGTGTAGGGGTTGTGCTGTGGGTAGTGTTTTAGGGTTTATGTTAGTGCAGTGGTGTTTGGGTGGTGTAGGGGGTAGTGCTCGGGTAGTGTTTTAGGGTTTAGGGCAGTGCAGTGGTGTTTTTGTAGTGAAGGGGGTCATGCTGTGGGTAGTGTTTTAGGGTTTAGGGTAGTGCAGTCGTGTTTGTGTAGTGTAGGGGGGTCGTGTTTTAGGGTATAGGTTAGTGCAGTGGTGTTTGGGTAGTGTAGGGAGTTGTGCAAGGGGTAGTGTTTTAGGGTTTAGGGTAGTGCAGTAGTGTAGGGGGTTGTGCTGGGGGTAGTGTTTTAGGGTTTAGGGTAGTGTAGTGGTGTATGGGTAGTGTAGGGGTCGTGCTGGGGTAGTGTTTTAGGGTTTAGGGTAGTGCAGTGGTGTTTGAGTAGTGTAGGGGGTCATGCTGGTGGTAGTGTTTTAGGGTTTAGGGTAGTGCAGTGGTGTTTGTGTAGTGTAGGGGGTCATGCTGGGGGTAGTGTTTTATGGTTTAGGTTAGTGCAGTGCTGTTTGGGTAGTGTAGGGGTCGTGCTGGGGGTAGATTTAGGGTTTAGGGTAGTGCAGTGGTGTTTGGGTAGTGTAGGGAGTCGGGCTGGGGGTAGTGTTTTAGGGTTTAGTGTAGTGCAGTGGTGTTTGGGTAGTATAGATGGTCGTGCTGGGGGTAGTGTTTTAGGGTTTAGGGTAGTGCAGTAGTGTAGTGGGTCGTTCTGGGGGTAGTGTTTTTGGGTTTAGGGTAGTGCAGTGGTGTATGGGTAGTGTAGGGGGTCGTGCTGGGCTAGTGTTTTAGGGTTTAGGGTAGTGCAGTGGTGTTTGAGTAGTGTAGGGGGTCATGCTGGTGGTAGTGTTTTAGGGTTTAGGGTAGTGCAGTGGTGTTTGTGTAGTGTAGGGGGTCATGCTGGGGGTAGTGTTTTATGGTTTAGGGTAGTGCAGTGGTGTTTGGGTAGTGTAGGGGTCATGCTGGGGGTAGATTTAGGGTTTAGGGTAGTGCAGTGGTGTTGGGTAGTGTAGGGAGTCATGCTGGGGGTAGTGTTTTAGGGTTTAGGGTAGTGCAGTGGTGTTTGTGTAGTGTAGGGGTCATGCTGGGAGTAGTGTTTTATGGTTTAGGGTAGTGCAGTGGTGTTTGGGTAGTGTAGGGGTCATGCTGGGGGTAGATTTAGGGTTTAGGGTAGTGCAGTGGTGTTGGGTAGTGTAGGGATTCGTGCTGGGGGTAGTGTTTTAGGGTTTATGTTAGTGCAGTGGTGTTTGTGTAGTGAAGGGGTCATGTTGTGGGTAGTGTTTTAGGGTTTAGGGTAGTGCAGTCGTGTTTGTGTAGTGTAGGGCGTCGTGTTTTAGGGTATAGGGTAGTGCAGTGGTGTTTGGGTAGTGTAGGGGGTCATGCTGGGGTTAGTGTTTTAGGGTTTAGGGTAGTGCAGTGGTGTTTGGGTAGTGTAGGGGGTCGTGCTGGGGGTAGTGTTTTAGGGTTTAGGGTAGTGCAGTGGTGTTTGTGTAGTGTGGGAGGTCATGCTGGGGGTATATTTAGGGTTTAGTGTAGTGCAGTGGTGTTTGGGTAGTGTAGGAGTCGTGCTGGTGGTAGTGTTTTAGGGTTTAGGGTAGTGCAGTTATGTTTGGGTAGTGTAGGGTGTCATGCTGGGGGTAGTGTTTTAGCACTAATTTTTCTTTCTAAAGCACTAACCATAATTTGTATGACAAAATGAACCCCATCATTTTGTTCCTTTTTAAATTAAATGTTTTAAGTGTTACCAGTTTATTCCAATCAAGATGGCTTCAGGTGTGCCATAATGTTGTCATAAGTAAGGCTGTTAGCACTCTAGTTGTTCTTTAGAACACTCTGGGAAGCTGCAGTAGAACACAAAGGCATCAACTGACAGGCTGCTCCTGTTGAAATATAACAGGAAGATATTTGAGATCTCACTTAAAACATGTCCTAATTTTTCTTTCTACAGCACTAACCATAATTTCTATGACAAAATGAACTCCATCATTTTGTTCCTTTTTAAATTAAATGTTTTAAGTGTTACCAGTTTATTCCAATCAAGATGGCTTCAGGTGTGCCATACTTTTGTCATAAGTAAGGCTGTTAGCACTCTAGTTGTTCTTTAGAACACTCTGGGAAGCTGCAGTAGAACACAAAGGCATCAACTGACAGGCTGCTCCTGTTGAAATATAACAGGAAGATATTTGAGATCTCACTTAAAACATGTCCTAATTTTTCTTTCTACAGCACTAACCATAATTTCTATGACAAAATGAACCCCATCATTTTGTTCCTTTTTAAATTAAATGTTTTAAGTGTTACCAGTTTATTCCAATCAAGATGGCTTCAGGTGTGCCATACTTTTGTCATAAGTAAGGCTGTTAGCACTCTAGTTGTTCTTTAGAACACTCTGGGAAGCTGCAGTAGAACACAAAGGAATCAACTGACAGTCCTTGTTGGATGTACATGTTTTACTGAGAATGTCAGACTTCATTCTCACATGACTGAGAAAGATAATGTGAATTTACAGAAAATATGCTCTCATTTTAGCTTCTGGAGCACCTTCCAAAACTGTATGGGACAAGCATGTGAAAATAGTTTTCTCACCTTAGAACACACCACAATTCCTGAAATTAGTATGGTACCATCAACAAATGAATTCTAATGTAACTAAAGTCTGTTATCACCCTTTATAGTTCTCCTTTTGGTAACCCTCAAAATCTTCGATTCACTACAATGCATTTCAATGGGGTACTATCATTTATATTGGTCCCAAGATGGCTGCCAGCAATTCCAGGATGAAGTGCTGACAGCCAATCAGATCTCACGATGACATGTGTGGTTAGGCTCCGTCCAGATATATATGTGTTTTCTTTTTCAAATTTCTCAGAAACTACTGAACGGATTTACACCATTAAAGCAAAAGGCACGACACTGAACCAAGGGCTTCCTCTTTGCCAAATTTGGTGTAATTCCGTTCAGCAGTTCGGGCTGTAGCCACGATGAACGGCTCCTATGGAAAAATGAATGTGGAAAACGCGTTTTGGGACTCCCCTTTTTTCTCGGCCCCCGCTTGACGAATTACCCCGAGACTTTCAGGATAGGAGCGGACCGGAGCGCCCCAACAAGTTGGAAACTTTCGCGAAGATTCGTCAACCGGCGCCAACGTTATTTCAAATAGAATGTTGCAGATTTCCTATGGAAAATAGGTCCTAACTATAACTATCTACTGGCGACCGCCAGTAGATAATATATATATATATATATATATATGCATATATAAATATATATGCATATATATATATATATACACATATATATATATCACAGCTACCTCCAAACACCAACTTGGTGCACTATTGGACGGGTGCTTGCTTTACGGGGGTGCTCCCGCATATATCCCAGCTCCTCAAGGGTATCAGTAACCAAAACAAGGCAAAGCACTCACGGGGATGAGCTCCGTTGTTTTATTCAAACGGTCTCTCAGCCAAACAGACGCGTTTCGGCTGACGCCTTTTTCGATGTTTGTCGTATATATATATCTACACATATTACCTACTGACGGTCGCCAGTAGGTAGTTATAGTTAGGACCTCGTTTCTATTCAAAAAGCGTTTTTTCTTTTACCAATATCTTTGGAGCCGTTTGACGAATCTTCGCGAAATTTTCAAAACTAATGTTTCGCTCTGGTCAGCTCCTGTCTTGAAAGTTTCGGGGTGATTCGTCGAGCGGGGACCGATAACAAAGGGGGGTCCCAAAACGCATTTTCTCCACGTTAATTTCCATAGGAAACTTTAGACAAAGCTACAGTCCGAACTGCTGAACGGAATTACACCAAATTTGGCAAAAAGGTAGGTCTTGGTTCAGAAAGCGTTCTTTTTTTTAAATGGTGTAAATTTTCAGTAGTTCCTGAGAAAATAAAAAATAAAAAAATATCGATATCTTGTGACCGCGGTGGATCCGCGAACCCTCCCGAGCACGAGCTTCATTTTGATTGGCTGTCAACACTCCAAACCAAGAAGTGTTGGCAGCCATCTTGTGACTCTGTAAAACCGAGCCACAAGATAAAAGGGAAGAAAATTGTTTAAAAAAAGAAAACGGCACCCTGACCTCCTAGGCCTGCTCAGGGAGTCCCACAGGGACCCCCAGGTCCAAAAAAAGATATATATATTTTTTTTTGCGGGATTCGCGCTGGGTGCGCGAATTCGGGCGAGAAAATAAAATGAGGGGGGGTGAGGTCCACATGTATCCTGCAGACCTCAGGACTAAAGTGAACTTCATCCCCCAGCAGCAGTGCGCCAGGAGGCACGTTTGCAGAGTGGTGAAAAAGGGGGCTTAGCCTCGGACCACTCTCAGCAATCCAGCTGTGTGGGGCTTACTGGAGATACCTGGTAGGCTAGTTGGCCCCCAGGGACCCTCAGGAGGCAAGGGGATTTCATCCCCCAACCAAGAGTGCGCCAAGAGGCGCGTTTGCAGAGTGGTGCAGAAAGGGGGCGTGGCCTGTGTACAGCTCTCAGCAATCCCACTATCTGGGGCTTACTGGAGGTGTCAGGTAGGCTAGTTGGCCCCTAAGGACCCCCAGCATCTAAGGGGACTTTAATCCTCATCCAAGAGCGTGCCAGGAACCGCGTTTGCAGAATGGTGGGCAAAGGGGGCATGGCCTGCTATGAGAACTTAGTAATGCTGCTGTGTGGGACTTACTGAAAGTAATAGGAGGGGTAGTTGGCCCCCAAGGACATCCTTGGAGGCCAACTACCCATCCTGTTACGTCCAGTAAATCCCACACAGTGGTATTGCTAAGAGGTCTTCGGAGGCCACCCCCCCTTTCTCCACCACTCTGCAAACGCACCTCCTGGTACACTATGGGTTGGAGGATGAAGTCCACTTTACTCTTGAGGGACTTTGGGGGCCAAGAAGCCCTCCTGATACCTCCTGTAAGTCCTACGCAGCGGAATTCTTGAGCGATGGTCGGAGGCCCAGCCCCCTATCTACACTACTCTGCAAACGCAACTACTACGTTATAGTTATAAATTAGCATTTAAAAACATTAGAAATTCACTGAAAAAACCATAGGGTTCAGGGACATTACAATTAGTAATTAGAATTTAAAAAACCTTAGAAATTCACTGAAAAAACCATAGATTTCAGGGACGTTATAGTTAGTAATTAGCATTTAAAAAACAGTTGAAATTGACTGAAAAAACCATAGGTTTCAGGGACTTTATAGTTAGAAATTAGCATTTAAAAAACAGTTGAAATTCACTGAAAAAACCACAGGTTTCAGGGACGTTATAGTTAGTTGGATATTTCACTCGTACAAAACCAGAGAAATTCGTCCGTTATAGTTAGTTGAGCTAACTATAACTCGTGCCCCCACAATGCACTGCTGATGACGTCACATATTGCATCACTCATGACATCACTGATGACATCACTGATGACATCACTGATGACATCATCCACTTAATTTCTGATGCACCTCCTCACATCATAATATAACCTTTCATACACCCACTCTAAAATACAGACTACCATTCTTGAAACCATAGACACACCAATACCAGTTAGTACATACTCACTCACCGTTTCATAGGTCTACACACATCCACTGACTCACCAATACAGCCACTCATACACGCAGTCACTCATCAATACAGCCTCTGATATATGCACTCATACACCCATACAGACACTCACATACTGCCACTCATTCACATAAATACAGACACACCTAGTCAGTCACCCAAAGAGCCAATCACACTGCCATTTCCTCTCATATACAGTTATACACACATCACCTCACTTATTCATACAGATTCTAACACATACTTACTCTCTTATACAGTCACTGACAAAAGCGAGAGCATTGAAACACTCTTGCTTGCTGAAAGCGAGCACAATTGCTTAGACAGAGAGGGAGCTGCATGTTGACAGCTCCTTCTCTATCAAAGCAATGCTGACTCCTGGAGGAGGGGGGAGCTGGCAGGGACCATGAGGGCCTTGAGGCTCCCCCGCAGTCCCCAACTCTACAATGTGGGTACCCTGGGTGGGACCTGGGCACCCACACTAGAGGCCGGGCCCCAGGGTATGGGGCCCACAGGGCTGAAATTGGCCCAGGAGGGGGGCCGTAGAGACCCCTCACCTTGTATGGTTTTTTATTTAAAAAAAGGAAAAGGTCAGGCCCCTGGGGATGGGGTACCCAGCCTGAAATCATCCCTGGAGGGTGGGCCAAAAAAATAAACATTTTAGACAAAGGCCAGGACCCAGGGAATGGGGTCCCTGGGACCGAAATAGGCCCAGAGAAGTGGGCCACGCGGCCTCCCTCCCCTAAAAAAAAAAGAGACCGGCAAGTCACCGGAGGCCCCACCCCCTTTTACCATCACTCTTCAAACACACCTCCTGGCGCACTTCTTTTTGGGGGATAAAGTCCCCTTGGCTCCAGAGGGTCCTTGGAGGCCAACAAGCCCTCCTGTTACCTTCAGTAAGTCCCACAGAACGTGATTTCTGAGAGGACTTTGGAGGCCAGAACCCCTTTCTCAACCACCTGCAAAGGTGCATCCTGGTGCACTTCTGGTTGGGGGATGAAGTCCCCTAGGCTCTGGAGTGTCCTTAGGGGCCAACAAGCCCTCCTGTTACCTGCAGTAAGTCCCACACAGCAAAATTGCTAAGAGGTGTTTGGGGGCCATGCCCCCTTTCTCCACCACTCTGACAACGCACCTCCTGGCACACTGCTGGTTGGAGGATGAAGTCCTTTTGGATGCTGAGGGTTCTTGGGGGCCCATAAGCCCTCCTTGTGTTTACCTCCAGTAAGTCCAACATAGCAGGATTCCTGAGAGCTGGTCAGAAGCCCAGCCCACTTTCTCCACCACTCTTCAAACGCAACTACTAGTTAAAAAAACATAAAAATTCACTTAAAAAACCAAAGGTTACAGCAGTGGTTCCCAAAATGTGCATTGTGGCTCCCAAGAGGAGCCGCCAAAGCTAGCCAGGGGAGCCGCGCACCAATCACTTTGATGCATTTAATGTTGAAGGGTCTGTTGGCTTCAGTTAAACAAATTAGACTTAAACGTATGATGTCAATGACTTGTAAGTGGCATGCCTAAAGCTGTAAATGTAGTACTTAATTGATGGCATGTTGAGGGAGATGACCTCCATATTTCACTGGATCCCCATGTTCCAACACTCCCGAAGTAAGCAGAAGACGCCTGATTTATTTTGTTAGACTCGTTAATAGTTTCGTTTTTTTCTAACTGCATTTTACACCAATGCAAGTTATCAGGAAAGTACAGTTGTCCTGTATATTAAACACATCAAGTATTATTAAGTATGGACACTTGGACTTGAACCATAGGTACTTCCAGTACATATTTCTTTCAGTACACACACATTTACAGACAGGCCTGCTCTCTCCTTGAGCACAGGGAAGTAAAACACCATAAACAGCATAATGCCAACATTTGGAAGCAAGAAAGAGGGACGTTTAAAAAAAAAAAAAGAAATCTGAGGAATTTTTTGGGTTTGCATTGATTTTGAGGCAATTTTAGGGAGGAGACAGCAAAAATAAAGGTGTATGTGGTTTAAAAAATCACGAGTCACCCTGCTGAGACAGGTGTGTTGGCACATATGACATGGGTAGAAATGGAAGTGCATGCAAATATTCTTCAAGCACAGAAACACTTTTGCAATGGGAACTACATGCATTGGGGTGCTATATAGCACTGTAAGTGAGATAAAAAAGTTTGAGAGGGTACTCTAAAAAATCCATAGGCAAAGAAGTGTAACTAGGAATATTTTATTAGAGGCGCCGCCTTAGTAATACGAAACATGCATATATGATTATAATACCTTCATCCCAATTATTTTCGGGGAGAAAAATGCAAGTACTCCCGAGGCCGGGCTTATAACCCCCCCCACCCTCCAAAAAAAGTAAAAGTGGGGAGCCACGGGCAATGGCCAATGGGTCAAGTGAGCCGCAGGTCGAAAAAGTTTGGGAACCACTGGGTTACAGGGATGTTATAGTTAGGAAAAATAATTTGAAAAACCTTAGAAATTCACTTAAGAAACCAAAGGTTACAGGGACGTTAAAGTTAGGAAATAGAATTAAAAAAACCTTAGAAATTCACTGAAAACCCCAAAGGTTACGGGGATATTATAGTGGGTGGGTGATTGCCTCTATGGAGGAGTGGGTGAGTGTGTGAGTAGTGTTATGGGTCTCTGAATGGTTATGTGACTGGTTGTGCACTTGTGTGAGTGGGTGTACGAGAGTTTGTATGGGGTGTGAGTTGGTGTGTGAGTGGTACTGTGAATGATGTCATCAATTATGTCATCAGTGATATCATTCGAGATGTCGTCAGTGATGTCACTGACCATGTCATGAGTGATGTAATATGTGAGGTCATAAGAAGTACATTGTGGGGGCCTAAGTTATAGTTAGCTCAGGTAACTATAACTGCCGAATTTCTATGGTTTTGTACGAGTGAAAACTGAGCCTAACTATAATGTTCCTGTAACCTTTGGTTTTCTCAGTGAATTTCTAAGGTTTTTTTAATTCTGTTTCCTAACTTTATCGTCCTTATAACCTTTGTTCTTTTAAGTGAATTTCTAAGGTTTTTCAAATTCCTTTTCCTAACTATAATGATCCTGTAACCTTTGGTTTTTTAAGTGACTATATATTACCTACCGTCCCTACCTCGCCTTCCTTCTTAACACGTGAGGCCCTCTGCCTCCCCCAGACCCACCCCCAGCCTGTAGAAAACACCCCCCGCCCCCATCACCTCCTGTTCTTTTTTGTCTCCTGAGGGAGATTTACCTTCTGGTTTCCTCTCCATGGCGGGCCAGGAGATCTTCAAGACGCAGATCTCGGCAGAGGTCCTCCAGCGATGTAGTTGCCTCCTGGGTCTCGTCATTCTTTAGGGGCAGAGCTCTGGCGTATGGACGCCGTGACAGAGTCCAGCGGTCCATGAGAGGCTGGGGCTGTGCTTCTTCAGGGCTGTCAGGCTCTCCTGTTCATATATCAATGCCCTCTCCGCCAGTTGTAATTTCAACCCAGCTGGTCTGGTGTGCTTTTAAAACTCCTGGTAAGTGCAACAGAATTCCATATAGTGACTCCGCGCCATGTTCCTTTCATCAAAGGAACACGGCGCGGAGTCTACTTTTCTCTCAGCGTACTCGCTGACAAGGATTCAGACCGTTCACAGGGTCTTTTACCCAGACCATTTGGCGGGAGACACGCCGGTCTACATTACAAGGTCACTATATGGAATTCTGTTGCACTTACCAGGAGTTTTAAAAGCACACCAGACCAGCCGGGTCAGAATTACAACCGGCGGAGAGGGCATTGATATATAAACAGGAGAGCCTGACATCCCTGAAGAAGTCGTGGGGTCTTCTCCTATCGATGAAACACGTGTTGGCTGGGCGATTCGGATTAAAGACCAAAAGAAACAAGCATTGGCATAGCCAATAGGTCTCGCCTTTGGGACCTTATAAGTTTTTAGCCATGCAACAGTTGATGTTGTTGCACCAAGGATATTGTGCTGGATAACTAAACACTTATAAGGTCCCAAAAGCGAGACCTATTGGCTATGCCAATGCTTGGTTTTTTTTTGGTAGGCACGGGGAGATTAAGTGATTTACCCAGAATCACAGGATTCTGAGCAGACGCCGAGACTCGAACCTCCTTCCACAGCTCCAACGTCGGCAGCTCTGGCCGTATGGCCACATCCTCTCTTCATCATCCGCTCTAAATCAACGGGGGGAACTCGGTGCAGTGAAAGGAGTCCCAGAGCAGCCGCCATCGAACAAAAGGTTCTGCTGGAGAACGTGAGGATCCAGAGAGATGATGGATTTTACTGTAAGGAGAAATGACGGCCCAGGAGAGAGGCTTGTCTTAGCAAGGACCAGGAGGCAGGGTACACCGATTAATCTAAAGCAGTAAACGAGGGGCAAGAGGAGCAGATGTCTTTCTATGGCGAGGACGGACGTGCAGGAGAAGCCAGGAGTATTTCACTAATGATGAATGAGGTGAAAGAAAGAAAAGGAGAGGGGATTTACGAGCAGGAGAAAGAGATGTGTTTCTATAGTGCGGAGCTAGCGCCTGGTTCGATTCCCGGCGATGGCTCAACATCTTGTGATTATAGGCAAATCGCAATCTTCTGTGTGTTAGTAAAATGAATCTGCTCGTGTAAACAGTTCTGTTGCCCATGGGCCGAGTACGCGCTGTATAAAACTGCACAAAACAGAAAGGACTGAGGAACTAGAGAGATCGGATTCATTTCGCTGGTGAGGAACGAGCAGCAGGTGTAACACCTGTTATGAGAATGTGGGGCAAAAATGATTTTCGCCGCAGGGCGGAATGAAGAGCAGGAGAAGAGCGAGCAGGTCGTCTTGTGCCGCGCAGTGAAGATTGTGGTACAATGATGCAGGTAAGTAAAAAGTGAGTCTGCAAATATCTTTGTGGCTTGATCCTGTTGTGAGGTTTGCACCCCAGTGAACAGAGAAAGTGTGGGCTTGAGTCACTTTGGATTACACAAATAACTTTATTTACAAGTTAAGAGTCACATCTTTGATTTAATAAATGTGAATATGTACGGGCTAGTTGATTCTCACACAATTAAAGCTATATCAGTTTAGCAAAATATTCCGCTTAAGTAAATATGCATATGTTGGTTGCTTGTGGCCCGTCCAAGACAGAATTACTAACCAAAAGTAGGTGAACACATACAAACTGGCCAGGTAGTGGTTACTCACAACCCTTTGGCTGACATGTTCTATCCCTCAATAGTGTCAATGAGTCATCCTTGTCAAGGTCAGGGGTAAGTCCTTGCAGGCATTGGTTGTGGAGCAAATGCTCTCCAAAATATGTGGGGGGGTGTAGGGGAAGTTGTGAAAGAAAAAGAAAGTTACAAGTAGAATTGTATTTTTATGTATCATATTTTATAGGTGAAAATGTAGACTTGCTATATTTCTAGATGATCATATGTTTATGCTTGGCAGTATTATATCTAGTTTGGTAATAGAATCCCATGAGTACTCAAAATACATTGTGAAATCCAGGAAGTTCAAACATGTAGGAAAATCGTACGTGAAAAAATACCACTGTAAATTTGTGATTTTCTAGCCGGGAGTTTTATGCTGCATACCCACTTAAATGCCAGCACCAGTCACTCACCAGAGCAAATTTGAGGCACACTCACAGACCTGTAGTGACTCGGATATCTCAGCAGGCTTACATCATTAAAGGATACAGCAGAAACTCACCTACCTTAGAAGACCAAGCAGAGAGGCCACCAACTGCTGAACTACCTGTGCAGGCAAGGCACATTGACAGACCTGTATCTTTTTATCTACCCCACCAAGCTTAAGGCACATTGACAGATCTTCCCTTTATGATGTCCCAGAACAGAGTGAAGGCGCATTGACAAGTGTTCACTCATTCACCTGAGCAGACCTGAGGCAAATCGACAGTCTAGGACATGCTCACCCTCCTGCAGTACGCTTCTAGGCTCCTATTAGGTGAGCAGCATTTCATCCCTCTGAGCAGGGACGGTAACAATGATAGGGCACAAGAGATAAGTTAGCTTCATATCAGGCCTCAGAGTCCTAAACCTAGCTCCTGTAGCCAGCATTAAATTGACTAAACTCGCACATGCGCCTAGAGGCAGTTCATAGCATATACTGTAAAAAAAAAATACATGCCTACATTACTTCATGATGTTAATGAACAGTGCACGTGTGAAGCATGCAGAATACCCACAGTTATTTATAGATCTCCAGAACTGACCGAATGTGCTAGCAAGCATGATATAACATGCGTGTCAAGTGCCTGGCCTTGTGTTTATGTACAGTGTGGCCATGTTCCATTTTGTGTATCCAACTGCTTCCCTGACCTGAATTTTGCACTCTGTATTCAGAATAGCACATTCCACATGTACCTTTTAAATAGTAACATTCTAATAAATGTCTTGCTTTTACAGTTCGAGTGGTACTTCCACAGTCGGGGGTAAAACAAAACAATATTCATTTGGCTCAAAAGTACCCAAATCTACCGAGGCCAATAAATTATTCCAGCCCGCGTCGCTTCACATTTAGAAGCCCATTCTCAGAGAAGAGCATTTTTGGAGCCAGTTACTTTGCAGTTTTCCTCCTGTTTGGTACACCAAAGAGGGACAAAGCAGAAATAGAGAGGTGTCCGGGGTAGCCTGTTGCCAAGCACTACCCTCCGTTTTATGGGCGTTCGGTTACGGTTGCTAATGTGCTGTTTACACTGTTCAATTTCTTTTTAAAGAGCTTAAGATGGGGACGTCTGTCTCATTTTCACGCAGGAGAAGAAAGTGAGCTCTTCTGTGGCAGTTCTTTACCAATTACAGCCCCGGCAGCCGCGTCTAGTTCTCCTAAACTGTCAAAAACTGCACAATCTCAGATAAAGAAATCAAACGGCGAGCATGCCTTCCCATTGTATTCCGTTTTCTGAAGACCCGATGCGTGTTCCCTCAAGGCTTCTACCAACCTGTTGTCAGAACAAGGAGGCGCGCGGATTAACCATTTGTGTTTGATGGAGAAAGCTTTTAATAAACTGAGACTTAGCCGTCTACAGAATCAATAGATAATTGAATTGATGGTAGAGTGCGGTCAGTGGGTATATTAGACGCTCTATATTCACGTGCTCAGTATAGGGCCAAAACACAAAGCTCACACAGCTTAAAAATATAAACACAGGGAAAAAACAACTCCAATTCCTTGTTTATTGGGGAGACAGTGCAGCGTGTCTCTTTAGTAGGACAAAGAGCGCCTGTGAGTCTGCAAGTTGCAAGCGCCTCAAGAAGTTAAAAACAAGCGCGCGCGCCAGTTTGACAAGAGGCAGCAGGGGGAGGGGAGACAGGAGGGGTCCTGCACCTGTTTCCCTTGCGAGAGCGAGCAGGAACCATCTGTCAAAGCTTGCTCCCGCAAGGGAATCACCAAACGTGCACGCGTTGCCATTGAAGACAATGCAATGCGTGCACGTTTTTGACTGCAAAACGGAATCGATTACTAAAGGTCTTTTTCCTATACAGCGCATGCGCGCTGCGTAGGCGAGACCTAAAAACTAGAAACAAACTACTCTGTTTCTTTGATTGTATTTAATTACTTGTTACATTATGTATATGATTTATGCGTGTGCAGAGGATAAGCGTTACTTGTAATAGACCTTAGAGTTGATGTATTAGAGGGTCTAGGGTGTTTTCCCTCGCCTTTAGCACTGCTGAAATTACAAACCTGCTCCTTTTTTCTACATTACACAAATTTCTTGGGTGCCAAGTGCATCCTAGTATCAATGACACCCCAATATTACTTTAACCAAGTGCAGAAGGTCTCTGGAGGTTTTTGGCCCGTTCTGGATCTAAAGTTGGTCAACTCCTGGGTTTGGGCTGTTCACTTCCGAATGTTGACCATTCAAGCAATTATTCCTCTGGTCCCGCCAGGAGATTTTTTGGCCTCTTTGGATCTCAAGGACGCTTATCTTCACTTCCCCGTCGCAGCCTCCTCTCTGCGATTCCTTCGGTTCGTGGTGGGCGGCACCAATTTTCAATTTTGTGTTCTACCCTTCAGCCTCAAGTCCTCTCCGAGGGTCTTTAAAAAGGTCCCGGCCCCGCTCATGGCTATCCTTCATGCGGAGGGGGTGTTAGTTCATCCTTATTTGGACAATATTTTGCTTCATGCAGCGGAAGAGTCTCTGTTGCTCACTCAGGTCGAAAGGGTCTTGGAGGTGCTACAGAAACACGTTTTTTTGGTGAACTTGGAAAAATCTTCTTTGGCCCCCTCTCAGGACATGGTCTTCACCGGGGCTCGTTTTCAGACTCTGGAGGGACCTGTTACTCTGTTTGAAAGGCGCCTGGTCTCATTACAGGCGCAGGTTCTGGCCTTGATGTCCCAGGAGGCTCTTCGGTGGTGGAGTGGTTGAGGGTGCAGTGACATTTGGCTTCTGTGGTGTTTCTTGTGCCCTTGGCCCGGTTTCATCTTCTTCGCCTGGCCAACTGGATTTGGGCTGGGTGGTCTCCGGGGGCCCAGAATCTGTTTATTCTGCTGCAGATAACGGACCTGGTCCGGGAGGACCTCTCCTGGTGGCTCTGCCAGCGTCATCTTCTGTCCAGGATCTCGCTGTCACCCTCGGCTCCACTGGTGGTGACTTCGGATGCCAGCCTGTCTGGTTGGGGGGCATGGCTGGGGTTGGAGCAGGTTCAGGGGTGCTGGTTTCTATGGGGATCCCAGATGTCTTCGAACTGGAGGGAGTTGCAGACGATTTGGCTAGCTCTGCTCCATTTTCAGGATTCTCTGCGGGGGAAGATGGTGGTGGTTCAGACGGACAATCTGGTGGCAAAGTCCAATGTCAACCAGCAGGGGGGGACCAGGTCCAGATCCCTGAACTTAGTGGCCAGAGACATCTTGCTGTGGGCTCAGGACTGGGTTCTCGGGCTGTCTGCTCTATACATTCAGGGGTGGCGAATGTTCGTGCCAATTTATTGAGCAGGGACATTCCCTCATCAAGGATTTCTCCCTACCTCCCGGTTTGTTCAGCCAGTTGGTGGTTCATTGGGGCCTCCCAATGGTGGACCAGTTTGTGGTCCTGGGGAATGCCAAGGTGGGGCGGTTTTGTTCCCTGGGTCGGTGTCCCCTTGCGTGGGGAGTCGACGGCTTGACCTGTCCTTGGCCTCAGGGCCTGCTCTATGCTTTCCCTCCGTTCCAGATGGTCCGTGCTTTTCTGGTTCGGGTCCGGAGGGAGCGGGCACAGGTGGTGTTGATTGTGCCCAAGTGGTCTCGTGCGAATTGGTTTCCTCTCCTTAGCTTGTTGAGTTGCGATCTGGAGTGGGTTCTTCCTGTTGTCCTGTCTCCGTTGATTTTGCAGGCTCTTCCCCTGGGCACCTTAAGGCAGTTGCACTTGACAGCATGGCAGTTGAGCGAAGGGGCTTAGCCGGTTTGGGGGTCCCTGATCAGTTGGCTGTGACGTTGCAGGCTTCTCATAGGTCCTCTATGCTTCTCTCTTATACCAGGCATTGGAGAGCTTTTTCGGCCTGGTGTGCTCGTAAGGCGGTTGATCCTACTGTAGTTTACCTCTTTTTGGTTATGCAGTTCCTGTAGGATGGGGCTCAGTTGGGTATGTCAGTTGCTTCGCTGTGGGTGCAATAGGCAGCCATTCAAGCATTGAGGGGTTCCTGGCGCAATTTGCAGGATGACGGGGGCCTGATGCCTCGGTTTTTTCATGGTCTTTTGAGCCTTTTTCCTCAGCCTGTTCGTCCCTTTCCCTGTTGGAATTTGCAGTTGGTCTTGGATGTGTTGTCAGGTCCTCCTTTTGAGCCCCTTGAGGGTCTGGAGTTGAAACTCTTGACTTTCAAGGCTTGTTTCTTGGTCACCATCACTTCGGCTAGGAGGATGGGTGAGTTGGGGGCTTTGTTCTGTAAGTGTCCACTCCGCAAGATCTTTTCGGACCGGCTGGTGCCGGTTCCGTCTTTTGCCCCTAAGGTTAATTCGGCTTTTCATCTCAGCAGGGAGGTGATTTTGCCTGAGTTTTGTCCTGATCCTTCCTCGGCTGAGGACTGTCGCTTGCACTGTTTGGATGTGAGGCGGACTTTGTTGTGGTATTTGCGTGTGGTGAAGTCCTTCCAGAAGGGGGGCGTTTTGTTTGTTAATTTTGGTCCGGCTAAGAAAGGGGAGAAAGCATCCTCAGCTACTTTGAGTCGTTGGATTCAGTCTATGGTCCTTTTGGCTTACGAGGTGAAGGGGGTGGATCCTCCTCTGGGGGTATAGGGGCGCTCTTCGCGCAGTATGGTGGCTACTGTGGCTGAATTGCAGGGTACCTCTGTGGTGGAAATCTGTAGAGCGGTGACTTGGTCTTCCCCTTCCACTTTTGTCTGCCACTATCGGATTGCCGGTCTGGAACATTTGGATAATGTCCAGGGCCACAGGGTCTTGTCCTCTATGAAGGAATAAGGGGTTTGTATTGTGATTTGGGCACGTTAATAAAATTGTGTTCTTGTTCACTCATTTGTCTGTCTCTGTTTTTGCTTGCTTTTTCCTCACATGTTAAGAAGGAAGGCGAGGGAGGGGCGGGAGGTAATGCATCCATTACTTACTGATAATGACATTACTCCTAATCCTAATCCCTCGCCTTCCTTCTAGGTCCCTCCCGCCCTCCCGGTGCGATCCAACTGAGTTCTCTACTCGGCTTGTTTACGTACAGAAGGTGGTGGGGCGGGGCATTTTTTATAGGCTGGGGGTGGGTCTGGGGGAGTCAGAGGGCCTCACGTGTTAAGAAGGAAGGCAAGGGAGTAGGACTAGGAGTAATGCCATTATCAGTAAGTAATGGGCATATATATATATATTCTGCTCCAATGGTTGTCCACCTGGTGAGTAGCACTCGATCAGCAGCTTTGTATATGATAGGCAGGGACGAGGATCCGCTTGTAGAAGTTGCTCCGTAATGGAAATGCCTGACGCGTTTAATATATATATATATATATATATATATATATATATATATATATATATATATATATATATATATATATATATATATATATATATATATATATATATATATATATAAAAACACCCACCTATACACACACAATTCATGGAAAGGAGTAAAAAGTAAGTTATTGATATCTCTGGGCCTGAGTCATAAAGGTAAACTTACAAGTTTGTGTAGATTTACTATTTTTCTGGTATTCACAAACTACAACTTCAATTTTACTAACAGTATGTTTACAACTGTGGACACTAAAAAGTCAGGGCGGAGAACTCCGCACAAAAAAAATAGAACTGTCAGAATGTACTTTTACATTTTTATTTTTTAACTCACAAAGACTCCAGAAGAACATTTGGAAAGCTGCAGCAGGTGCAGGTTGCCAGACTTACTGCTGGCAGTGTAATGTGACGTCTGCTTTGAACTACTATTCCACTGTACACAGTGTAGATTTAAAAATAGGGGGAAGTATGCCTGTTGCACAAGTCTTTCTCTACACGAAAATATTCTTCCCCATGAAGAAAACCCTATACTAAACTCCCACCAAATTTGGGGATGATGTGTTCCCATTCCATCTTGGAAGGGCAGCTACTCCTGCCCTTGGTTGGCTTAAATTCCAAACCATTTTCAGAGTGGGAAGAGTGTGAATGAATGTGCACAAAAGTACAGAACAGAACTTTACTGAAAAAAAACACAGTGAAGAGTCAGAAATGTTTCTGCAAACACAAAACCATACCCCAACCTAAATTCACTAGTTGCGCCATGAAATGCATGGACAGTCCCTCCGCGCCCTGGAAAATGGTAACAGCATATCCCGCGAAGAGCATATGAGCATGGTGAATGCCATGCTGTTTTCTCACATGTAGTAGTTATTAAAAAAGATATTTAACCTTAGCCAGAACACAAGAAGTTAACTCTGTTTCATGAGATCAAATCAAAATAACTAAGACTTGTGAGTATGGACCCAGTTGTTATTTTTAGTGAAGTCATTTTATACCTGAACGTGTGACACATCAATCAGTGTTTCTTTAAGTCATTTAGGTCTACCCATATTTCACAGGGTCCCATGAAATATGTTTCACGTTTCACGGAAATTGCATCATAATGACAGCCTCTGCAGAACTTCACCATTGCTCCTGTTATTGGAAAACAACTGTACTAATACACCTGCTTTACAGCATTCACACCTTTATCACTACATTGCAAATGTCAAATTTAACCTATTAGCACTCCGCAGGGCATTTTTACTGAAGAAAACACTTTATCTCGCAGAAGAGGTCTATTCACTTGGATTTAATCTCATTGCATTCCTCTGGTCCCTTGTGTCTCTTTCTGGTTAGCTCCCTTTGCTTATAATTGTTATAGATGACAAACTGGAATACTGAAGAGTGCATGGAGATCCGCAGAAAATAAATTGCAATATATTTACTTTGTTGAGGGAGGGGAGAAGTATCATGTCTCGCACAAGGACTGCGAGTCATGACCCTACCTTAAGTCAACATGGAAAATAAATGGCAACACCTGGGTAAATGCTATGTAGAAAATATTTACCTTTATACAAAAAAAAATTAAGATTGGCCATAGACTACTTGACTCCCACTACACTGATGTCTCTGATAGGTACTAGAAACATTGCACAGTGTTCAAATATCGTATGTTCCCGCACTAGGCATGTTTGCTTTATTGAGTTGAAGACGGTATTGAGAGAAAACGCTCAAACTATTTTATTATGTGCTGCTCTGTTTGGAAAGCGCAATCACAAATCACCTCTCAAATCATTTTACCAATAGATTAAAAGCGTTGAATTACTTGTACTTACCAGTGCAATAGGATAGAGTACATCGACCTTCTGGTGTACCTTGTAGCTTGTAAACATAAAATCCTGCAGGACACTGCCTGACCTGTATAGTGGATGACCACAGACAGCAGCTGTACGACTCCGAATACCACCAATACCACCAGTTATACAACGAGACACAAGCTGTCCTACTAACAATGCCATCTTCAGTTGTCGGGTGTATCCCATTCAGCCACACCGGAGCTTCAGTATTGCATCTATAGGGTTGTACGCAGGTCTCTGGCATCCGAACCCCGCCGCTGCCTGTGAACCGGTACCATCCATACAAATAATAGTCACAATTATAAAAGATCACACCAAAGGACGAGCTTCTCCAGTAATCATTCAGTGTGGCGTAGTTCTCACATGGATCAAGGCAGGTGTAGGAGTCAGGGGACTCTATGCACTCAGTGTCATTGGGACAGGGGTTCGGATTGCATGCATCCTGGCGGCAGAGGTAGCCGTCTCCCAGATACCCTCCATTGCACCAACAAGAATAACCGCCATAGTAATTGGAACATGTTGCGTTCCCATCACATTGGTTCAGGTCAGGGCTAGAACATTCATCAATATCGATACAGCCTCCTTCGGTTGCTTGGTAGCCACTGTAGCAATGACAAACATAGGAGCCAAAGGTGTTTTCACAGTAGCCTGAGGAGCAGTTATTGGTCCACCAGTAGGCGCACTCATCGACGTCACTGCAACTGAAGCCGTCACCAACGAAGCCGTCGCTGCACGTACATTCTCGAACGCCAACGAATTCTTCGCAGGAGGCATTGGCAGCACAGGAAGTGCAGTCGTCTGTGGCTGGGAAAGAAAGAAGACGGAAAACTTTAATCCATGGCTTTCCGAACGTTCAAAGAAATGAGTGTGTTAGTCATACCAAGAATATTCGGGAATGAATTTATGTCGGGGAACATGTTGATAAACTGCCCAAATCCCACACGAATGTTGCTCTAAGTTTGCAGCTTATTCTGACTGCTCCAGTAAAAGACTCAATACTACATAGGAAATTACCAATACAGGAGGTTTTTGTTTGTTTCTCACATTTGGTACTACTATTTCATTACTAGTGCCGCAGTTTGGAAAATGGGACAACATGGTAATGGCCTCATGTTTGCCCCCACTGCGAGCCGCAAAACACAGAATGTTGCATTTTCTCCACACATCAGGGTTATTTGACAAAATATCGGGGGGAGGGGGACCACTGAGACTGCATGCACAGAACTCGGAGCACTGATTTGAGAGCTAATATCTCTTTGCAGGGCAATCTAATTGAGGGTTTTAAGGCCATATAGAAGCATTTTTGTCGTCGCAAACGACTCGAATTGCAAAATCGGATCATTTGCGACGGTAAAAATACTATTCCTGATGTACAAACACCCACACTGCAAGTCTCCAGAATCACAGTTTAGGTGTAGTAATCGCTATTTTGAATAGGGGTTTGGGGGGCAGCCGAGCGTAGGGAGGTCAGCCCCCCGAGCAGATTGGGATTGGCGGGGCGGGCCAGGTGGCTGGCCATTTTGTATAACTTTGGGCTGCATAGGTTGTAGCCCATTAATAGCCCAACTATAAGGGATAGCCGGTGTCTCCTCCAGCCACCATTTTAGGTTTGGTCACCTGGTGGCTGGGAGCGTTTTGTAGTGTAGAAAAAACTTTTCTCCCCCCTCCCGTCCCAAAGGTCAATTGGATTGCATGGGGATGTCTCTGAGTGCAATTTTTTGTGCGGCTAGCTTTGATTGGGACAGGTGTGCAAGGGTTTGTTAAGTGTATTGTCGCTTGGAACAGGTGCGTGGCGGGGTTTGAAAAGTTGGCCATGGTTGGCAGAAGTTTTTGGTTAGCATTGGAAGTTGGGAACATGGGCAGAAAAAGGGTAGGCAGGTAGTTTAAGGTTCAGTTGTAGACGTTTTATTAGTTACAGTTTCACAAAGGCAGGCATAAGATGTTGGTTTAATAGAAGGGCATAATTTTAACTGCAATACATTGTAATGTTAATATCTTAATGGCAGGGTGGGGACATGTTTGAGGGGATCGTAGGGGCAGGGCGTGGTCAGAGGTCAGTTATCGGATGTATAGCGAGGTTTTAGTTTTGTAAGGCAGTTGCCAGGTATGTTATTGTAATGTGCACCTGTTTCAATAAAGCGGCCTTTTTCACACACAAATTGGTCTCAGGCTGGTCTGCCCCCCTCTCTCCCAAATCGCTATTCCTACTCTTTGTACATCTCGATCTTTTCTTGCTGGTGCAATTCAACCTGATGGCTTTATTGCCTCTGCTCATATTATTGGGAAATAAACCATCACAGGGAAAATGAACACCATTTTAATTACTTTTACCCACTCCTGGGATCTGTTTCATTCTTCTTTATACTTTAATAATGTCACCTATAAAAATAACTCCATCTATGAAAGGCTAAAAGAAAAGTGGAAAAGCCCATACACAAGCAACTGTGTAGTATAATAAAAGGCCTTCTGTGTAACTAAACCCTCCCCTATTACAGCTCTTTATCAAAAGGCTTCACCTGTATGTCAAGGCTTAAGGCATTTGGAGTTCGGAGGGAGATGGGGGCGCTGCATCGCATTTGGCAATGCAGCGCGCGCAATGAAATTTGTTTAATTTATTTATTTGTTTACTTACCTCTGTTCGGCCGTATGCCGTAGTTTACTACCCCCCACCCTGCTCCTCCCCTGCCCCGCCCACCGCCCGCAGCTCTCCCACCACGAGCCGCTACTGCCAGTCTCCCCCCAGGTATTTCAGGCAGGTGACTTGGTCCCGGTGACACAATGCCACAATTGGTTGGTGACAGTGGGGGGGGGGGGTGCAACGTGTAGTTAGATGGGAGTGTTTGGTTTGTGGTGGCCTCTTTGACCATCGTCACACCTAGGGACAGGTAGTGTTAGGCTTTTTTTCTTATAGTTAGACCAAAGTAGTTGGTTGTTGCCATTGGTTAACATTTAGATATTTTGTGATCATGGCGGAAGTCAGTAAAGTAGTTGCCACCTTGAAAGTTTTACAAGAGGAAGGCCTGGATGATTTGCTGAAGGAAGGGCTGCTTGAGCAAGCCTAAAGAGGGTGTTGGCTGAGGGGGCTAGAGGGTGGGGATCGCATGTTTACATCTGTGTACCAAACATGTAAAATGCAAAAGGAAAAAAGAAATTTGTAGTGAGGACGTGGAGTGATAAGCAGGAAACATGCACACCTACTCCCCAATGTTGACAAAAAGCGGAGAGCCTACCTCAGGCATGTTCGGCTGTGGATGTGTCTCATCGCGGTGCAGCACATTTATCACGTAGGAGTTGTGGGTCTTTGAGAGAGCAAGTGTGCAGGAGAGGGCTGGGAGCAGCCTCCTTTCAAGTGGTGAGAGTGCAGTAGTGCACTTTACACAGGATGGGGGAGCTGTCCTTCAATGGCCCTGACAATGAGTCATACACTAGAGGAAAGCCATTGGCATTGATGAAGAGGGCGGCGTCAAGCAGCAGGGAGTTTCACATAATAATTATTCCTGATGCAGAGGATGACATACTTTATGTGATATTAGATAGGGGGTGTCTGAAGAAAGTTAATAACTTATTGGGGGAATTGTACAAGTATTAGGAGGAGACCGCTGAATTAAAACCCATACAGGTTAATAAAAGGCAGTGTAGTCCCATGATAAACAAAGTGCAGAGGCGAAATGTAGATAATAGGACAGTTATGCCATATGTTTTTTGATATGTCACAGTTTCATGACGACAAGGAGAATACAGTAGGGATGTGGGTATGGATGGTATATAGACCCCAGACAGTAGATCAGGGAGAGCTTGGGGCAGCTGGTGGGGCCACTAGGAGGGACGTGTTGCTCATTTCCAGTGGAATGGGTGGTAAGGCTGCAGCAATGCTGACATATGAGGTCAATGGAAAATTCCTGACCCTGGTCACATCAGGAGCGATGTGTGGGCACAAGGTCGAAGAGAGGGAGAGGTCCTGAATGGCTTTCCTGACTAAGAAGACAAGAAGGATTTTACATTTGAATGATGGTGATGTTGGAGTTGAGGAAATGCTGAGCACGAGTACAGCTACAAGTGGCAGTTTGGGTGTGTGGGGGAAAGTATGTGAAGAAAAGTTAGATTTTGGAGATGACAAGTCATTGGAAGATAGTGAGATTGTGAATGATGAAGCAGAGGAAATTGTTACATAAGCACCACAAAATGTGTATGGTCAAGGAGGGATGTGGTGCAGCTAACAAAAGACAGAGAGTTGTTGTTTTGCAGCTGCAAGAGAAGGTGGTGGACACACAAGACAATTTGTTGGAGATGACAAACTTGGGGGTCCAGCGGCAATCTGTTACAAGGACATTACAGCAAGGGAGTGAGCTATCAAATGTGCATGAAAAGAGGGAAGAGTTTATAAATCAACAAAAAGTATTGCGTGGAAGGGTCTGTGGGGTTTGGTAACTGTTGGAAATGGCCCTTCTTGCAGGGTTATCCCCAAACATTTTGCTTCTTCCTCCTACTTTTTCCTGACCTGTTTGTGTTGGTTGTAGGACTCTGGGCACTTTACCACTGCTAATCAGTGCTAAAGTGCATATGCTCTCTGTGTAAATTGTGTTATGGATTGGTGTTTCCATGATTGGATATTTGATTTACTTGTTAGTCCCTAGTAAAGTGCACTGAGGGTGCCAGGGCCTGTAAATCAAATGCTACTAGTAGGCCTGCAGTACTGGTTGTGACACCCATGTGAGTAGCCCTGAAAAGGTAACCCAGACCAGCCATTGCAGAGTCTGCGCGCAGTTTGTAACTGCCATGTCGACTTGGCCAGTGCACACACTTGCCAGTCCCTAACCTTCCCTTTTTTTTTTACATGTCAGCCACCCCTAAGGTTGGCCCAAGGTACCCCTGTGGGCAGGGTGCAGTGTATGTGAAAGGTAGGACATGCCCTGGTGTGTGTGGCATGTCCAGATAGTGAATCACTGCCAATTTCGTTTTTCACTATTGCAAGGCTACCTGATTCCCATAGGACAGAATGGGAAGTTTGTTTATAACATCTTATAAACATAACTGACCCTGGGAACTAGGTAGGAAAATAAAGTTTAGTATGCCTGAACTCAGAATCTAAAGATGCATCTTTTAGTGAAGGGGACTTTTACATTCTGTGTTTGAAAATACCACTTTTAGAAAGTAGGTATTTTCTTGCTCAGTCATCCCGTGTGCCTCTGCTGGAATGTGGATTGCCTGTCTGGGTTTTGGATGACAGAAGGCTGGGGAGCAGGAGTGGCTCCAGATAGTCTAGGTGGGTCAGGAACGGGCTGAATAGACCTGGGCTGCAATTGGGGAAGGGGGAGGAGATTTCCTTGCACCTCAAAGGGCCTGGTCTGCCTCTGACAATGCCGTCTCCACCTCCTGCCAGGAAGTCACACCAGAGGAGGCAGAACTGGTTCTGGCTGGCACAGACACTCTCTGCCTAAGATATCAAAGGATTTTGGGATAGAAATATTGGGGCCCAGACCCCTGAACTTTAGAACTCTTTTCGACCAAGAAGACTGCCAAGAAGAAGAGCTGGAGAAGCTGTGAGGAGGAACTACCACTTTGCTGTGTGCTTTGCTGTGTTGGCCTGCAGTGGCTGCTTCTGTCTTGGGCAGTGAAACGTCTGGACTGAACTTTCTGCAATCTACTTTTGTGAGTTTCTCGGGGTAGAGCTTGCCCCCTGTTCAAGAAGTCTCAAGACACAGCAAAGACTTTAAGCTCTTCTGCCCTCAGCACTGGGAACTGTGTGTTTTGTGCTGCAACAGAAGAAAAAGCAACCCGACGCTGTCTACGATGCCGCTGCCGACTCCGTGTCCTGAAGGCACTGCAGAGGGCACCGCCGCAATGCTGCACTGCGACCCTGGTCTCACCGATGACGCCTACTGACGCCGCCACCGAGCCGCTGCTCACACCACAACCTGTGGGCACACACTCCGCACCGCCTCGCTTCACGACGATGCCTTGGTATCCCCGACGACGCCCCTCCAAGCCGAAATTGACGCCGCTGCTTGCACCGTGGTTCGAGGGCACCGCTCGTAAAGTCACACGACGCTCCACCCTCATCCCGCACCGCAGCCTTGGCCTACCGACGCTGGCGCCATCAACTCCAGTTCGTCAGCCGACAACAGCGCTTCTGCAACGACGACGACGCTGCTTGCACCGCGACCTGCCAGCACCGCGATGAGCATCGCATTCACTTTGCACCACGACCCTGGTCTCACCGATGCCGCCATCTGACACCGCCACCAAGCCGCTGCTTGCACCGCGACCTGAGAGCACCGCACGCTGCACCACTGCACTTCGCACCGCAGCACCCGACGCCTGCCGACGCCAGCGCTCCTGACTTCAACAGAGAGGAGTTCGATCCACACGCGTGTGACTTCAAGGGCCCGACGACTCCTGCACCGACCTCCGGAACCGACGCCTGCGGACGCCGTGCTCTCAGAAGCTCAATGAGAGGTCGCCGACACCCTGCATTTCTAAAAGGTACTGTTTGCGGGTCTTCCCGACACCGTAGCTGGCCCGCGACGCCGCGGTCAGCCAGAACTGTTTGGATTTGTTTGCTCACGACGCCGTGATAGCCCCGGACGGAGCTATCGACGTCAAGGAACTGTTTTTCAAACATATTTTGATAACAAGATTTTTAAGTACTGTACTGTGGATTTTTATCGTTTTTGGTTTTGTCTTAAGTATATAAAAATATTGGATATTTTTCTAAACTGGTGTGGTGTCCTTTTGTGGTGCTTACACTGTATTACTGTTGGTTATGTGTAAATGCTTTACACATTGCCTCTAAGATAAGCCTGACTGCTCATGCCAAGCTACCAAGGGGGTGAGCAGGGGTTATTTTAGGAGTGTAACTCCCTTATCCTGACTAGACTGGTGGTTTCTGCTTGGCTTTGACACAAGCCCTAGCCTACCAAAAATCCCATTTCTAACAGTAACAGTCCTGAAAAAGGAACAGTTACAGGTAGTGCTACAGGTAAGGACAGCATAGCTAAGCTTCCAGGTACACAGTCTGGATGTGACACGGTGTATGGTGAATAAGGATACAACTCTCAGTAGAAAAGAGAAAATGGACGCTCAGACAGAGGACACAGTTGGTAAGGTTAAGGCAAGTGAGAGTGTAAAAAGCAAGAAGTTGTCATATATGGGGATTTCAATGCGTCTAGGGGCACATATGATACAAGCTTCCAAGGAAAAAATTTGGAAGAGAGAATTTATTGATGTATTTAAGCTGTTACATAGGGAAATTCAAGCTAAAAAAAGGTTCAAAAGAAGAAGAATGGGAGCTAGAATGGAGGCCTAGAGTGCCCACCACAATAGAAAATTGTACTTCTGCAATTTTAATATATGGAAGTGTCTGTTCTGAACGCCCTCCAGAGTGATGTGTCACATTTTCCAAATACATGGTTGTGGTGCGTAGGGCGCAAATGGACTATGGTGGTTTCACATGCTTCAGGTATGATGAGGAGTTTCTGGCAAGGTTGGCAGTAAATATGGAAAAGGCATGGAGCAATGTAGATAAGTTATGGATGCAGTGGAAGCGGCTGGCTAGGTCGTTCCTTTAGCTCATATGGCCAGTGGTCTTCCCATTCCCTATGGGCTCTTTCAAGGGTGTGCCACCCAGTTTGTGGTGAGTTTCCCAGGAAAGGGAAAAATACAGCAGAATGGAGTATGCTTGTAATTCAATAGAGGAAGTTACATCAGAGCGCAATATTAATTTAGACATGATTGCTTCAATTGTGGAGGGAAACATGCAGTCACACAGTATATGGGGCAGTTGCAATTCAATTGTCAAGGGGGACAGTATAGGGGTAGGAAGCAACAAAATATCAGATGAAAAGGGGCCTATGCCAGTTAAGCTGGAAACACTGTGTTATTGGCACAGTTTTTAGACTAACAAGATGAAGCTAGGTCTCTGTACTGGGGCTTTAAGGAAGGTTTCAAGTTATGCTATCAGGGGCCTAAACGGTGTAGACGGGCCAATAATTTTAAATCAGCAAATTCTCAGGCAGCAGTAGTAAGGGAAATATTACAGAAAAAAGTGCAGGAAGGTAGAATTGTTGATCCTTTTATGGACTGGCTGATGGCTAATCTTACTATTTCACCACTAGGAGTAGTTCCAAATAAACAACAAGGAGAGGTCAGGCCAATACATCATTTATCTTGGCCTTGAGTAGAGTCCATTCATGACTTTATTGAAGGTGAAGACGCCGCTGTAAAGTATGCTTCTGTAGATGATGCTATGGCTTTGGTATGTGCATGTGGAAGAGTAGTGGAATTGGCCAAGTAAGACCTAAAGGCTGCTTCCCGGCTGTTGCCAGTTGACCTAGAGGACTTTTCATTGTTAGGTTTACAGTTTACAGTTTGATGGAAGTATTTATGTTGACAGAGTGTTGCCAATGTGTTATTCAGGTTCTTGTTCATTATTTGGAATGTTCAGCTCTTTTTGTGCAGTGTTTTTATCAATTCAGGACTGGTTTCAGTAATGTGACACACCATTTGGATGATTTTCTTTTAATTGCAAAGGCGAATTCTGATGACTTCAGTACAGCACTAGCTGCTTTTGAAGGTCTTATGATGGAGCTTGGTGTCCCATTGGCTCCAGAGAAGACTGAGGTACCTTTGACTATAATTTAGGTATAAAGTTTGATTCTACAAAAATGGAAGTAATTTTTCCACAGGACAAGATGCAGGTGTTGTTACAACTATTAGAAGAAGCAGTTATATCAAAAAGTTGGAATTAAGGAAAGTTCAATGTCTTTTGGGTCATTTGAACTTTGATTGTCTGTTGGTCAGTGCCGGACTGGCTTCTGCAGGAGACTTGGGTTTTCTTTGCCTGGTGCAGCTTTGCCTCATCATAGAGTATGGTTGAGAGCCAGCGTGCATGCAGATTTACGGGTTTGGATTACTTGTTTATTATATGGTCTTTGCAGGATGAATGGCTGTGCCAGGTACTGTCCTATTCTTATGCAGCAGGTGCACATGGTTTTAGATTGTTTTGGGATGGTCGATGGGTGGCAGAACCATGGCCGGTTTTTCTATGTGGGTTGCTGCTTGTAGGCAGATCTGGATCTTTCATTTATAGGCAGGCTCAGCAGGATTAATTGTTGGTATGGGGGATCACGTGGTAAATGAGCACAGACCAGTGAGGTTGGGACTATTGGCAGGAGAGCAAGGTCTATGTATTGGGAGAAGGTGACAGTGGAGCGAGTGATGATGATATTGGGGCATAAATAGTAGGCCAGGTGTGGGTGTGTGAAGGGGAGGAAGTTATAAGGAGGGGGAGGTCTTGGAATTTTAGTAGGGGGTGGGTTTGTTGAGGTGATATGTTGTCTAGTGAGGTTTAGTTTTGTAAGGCATTTTGCCTAGGGTTTATATGGATGTTTTACTTATTCCAGATCACAGATCAGTGCTAATAAAGTGGCCTTTTACCCTTATATTATGGTAGAGTGCATTTATTAGAGCGCCATCTTGCCCGATTGGAATTCTATGCAATCGAAGAGCCTCATTCTGAGTCCTGTGGTGATCCTGATTCGGGTGCAAACTGGAGTTTGTGCCCGAATTGGGATTAGAACTTTTGCAGTTATACCACAGTCCTTACCTGCACAAATTTCACCATGTGCAATTTGTGTAGGAAAATTACCACACATTCTGTGCTTTGGTTTGGAATATGAAAATATGCATATTACCGTATTAACCCCAATTCCAAGATGCTGAATTCAGATTGGGTAGGAAATAACACATATGATAAATACCACAGCCATAGGCGTCGGTACTTATTGAGTGCAGTATTGTAACACCCGATAAAGGACAACTGCTTCTACCAGAATTTGAAAGTGTTTATTATTTGCCTACATGTTATTTGATGTTTTACCCATATCCGCTTCATATATTGTCATTAGGGGATGGGGTGCTTGATATTACCTAATGTGATGCTATGTGGGTCAAAAGCCATGCAAGTGTCATCAGGGAACAAAGGGCAGGTGATGTCACATCTGCTACTGTTTGATTTTGAAGAAATTACGTCAATAGTACTTGTGTTTATGGCTATGGTATGAAAATGAACATAAAGCAGATAGATGGTTTTATACATCAATTAATTTGTGTCTATAAACCACCTACACATTTATTTAGAAAAATATTCGTTTTAAATAATGTTTAATTATACGGCATAACTATGAATACGTACCCGAAATATTTGTCGCTGAAAAAGAAAAAAACAACAATTAGCCATATGGTCTCCAAGATGAATTTAGAAATATGCTTTATTTTTCTCTGGACTGTACCTGTAAAACCCTCAATTCGAACCGCAAATGCACTCCCAGCGCCAACAGAGAGTGACCAATTTCCGGAGGGAGGATTTGAGACCTTGAAGATAGAGCCCCATTGCTCTGATAAAATAGTGATGATTTCTGCTTCTGTGTCTAAGAAGAAAATAAATGCATATTAAATGTTATATCAGGAAAGAGAATGTGTTAAAATATAAAGAAATCTTGTTACTATCATTTTAGAGCTTTTTCTAAAGGTTGAAAAATATCAAAAATAGATTGCATTCTCAAACTGACATGATATCTTTTTAATGTTTCTTTTAGTTTTTAATGGAAACATTTGAGAAGTCAAGAATAGATGAAAGATGTTGTTTAGTAGTACATTGTCACTAAAACTTAGTATCAAATTTTAATCACATGAATCGCGTGGTTGACAAATGATATCTTTTAAATGTTTTTTTCCAATGTTTTTATTGCTTTTAAAGAAGCAAACGTCACCAAAAGCAAAAAGAAGATAGAAGAAAGGTAGCAGCAGGGTACATACATATATGACTGTTCTTCAAACTTGTTGCACATAGCCAAAGGCAAGCACAGTACTCGCACCAGAACAAAGTTTCAGCTATCTAAGGTGAACGAATAACGGGTGGCGCGCAGCAGGAGTACCTGTGAAACCCCTGTGTGCCTTGAGCATATCCCAGGTTAACCCTCTCCCGCCACCCTATTTTGTCCGGGCAGTGTGGCTTCCTCGTGATCATGCAATACCAAGTATGTGCTATGGGGGGCCCATTTATCGCGGGCCTAGCTTTGGCCGGGATCAATGCCCAGTATTCATCGAATCTCTCCTGGTAGTAAGCCAGGTCCCTCAGCCAATCTCCCTCTCGAGGAGCCAGGCATTCCCCTCTCAGTGCTTCTCTTCCATTCTCTTGGCCATTAGCAACATCTTGGCAATGAGTTTGCGGCAGCGACAGGGGCGTCTTTAACGTATCCTAGCAACGCCATCACAGGTTCTTTGCGGGTGCCCAAGCGCTTCACGTACTCAATGCGGTCAAAGACTATGGTCCAGAATTGAGCCACTCAATCGCAGTCCCAGGCTAGATGTAAAAACTCAGCACAATCCCTCCCGCATCGGACACAGCGATTATCTGCACGAAGTCCCATTTTGTAAAGCCCTGCCGGGGTGTAATATATCCTGTGCAGGCACATGGCGTGTATTAATCGCAATTGGTAATTGGGGTAGAGCAGAGCTGTCGGAGAGCAGCAGTGCGTCCAGCAGTTGTCAGTATGTGTGGGTCCCAGGTCCCTCCTCCATTGCTTGCTGGCCCTAGGTACGACCACAGGGGCCCTATCCTGCATGAATCTATACAATATTGTGATGAGTTTTTTGGGGGAGGGAGAAGCAAGCATATTCTCTATAGCGGTCAATCCTGCAGGATCCTGGGGGAATGAGGAATGATTTACAGGTGGATTGCAGGTGATAATACAACAGGGTGTCCAGAGGTGCACTAGGCCGAATGCTGCGCATGTCAATGAATGTGCCGTCATGATACAGAGCCCCCATTTCAGTTGGCCTGCTTGGGTCAATTGTCTGCGTGTCCTACTGTCCAGGGTGAGGGGAAGCATCAGGTTCCACTCCAGCCACAGTTTGGCAGCGTAGAGGCAGTCCAGCCTCGCCCGCCAGCGGAGCCAGTTCCACAACCAGGTAGTGCACCGCACCGCGTCTACTGTGCTTTTAGGGCATCCCGGTGGAGTGCATTTCACCATGTCCAGGGAGCACGGGGACACTCTGTCTTCCTCAACCGCAGTATGTGGCAGGAACGGCCTGGGATGAAACAAGTAGTGTGCAAGGTCTCTTTGCATGCAATAATAGGATAGCTCGAAATTGGGGCACTCATAGGCTTTGCTCAAATGGGAGAGCACGTCCCACACCAGCCTAGGCTGTCTGCCCGCCCACGTCAGTCGGGTTATTAGTGACCGGAGACAGGTGAAGAAGGCTCTGGTTAAGGGGATTGGAATATTAACAAATCAGTAAAGAAGTTTAGACCAGACAACCATCTTAGCGATGGCTATCTTTCACCCCATCGAGAGCAGAAGCCCAGTCCATATGGAGAATTGCTTCTGCAGCCACTTGACCGCAGTGCCATAGTTCTTCCGCCACAACCGGCCCCAATCAGTGCTGATCCATATGCCCAGGTACCGCATAGGTGCCCCAGCCCACTCAAGTGGAAACTCTGGGCCTGATTTAGATTACGGCAGATGGGTTACTCTGTTGCAACAGTGATGGATATCCCGTCCACTGAAATATAGATCCCATAGGATATTATGGGATTTATACAGTGGCGGCTCCTCCGCTAAGGCGGGGGAGCGTCGCCCCACTGCTGCAAAGCAGTGAAAAGAAGAACAAATACAATGATAATAACTCAAGATTATTATCATTGTATTTGTTCCTGCTGTGCAGCTTTGCAGGGCAGGCGGGGCTGCTCTGAGAGCAGGAGAGGAGTGGTTTCCCCACTCCAAGTGCGCAATGACTGTTTTGCCGGCCCTCTGCGTCCTTCACATGTTGCTGCATTACAGCCTGCATGAGAACATGCCCAGGCCCCCATTACCTGGCTGAGCGCTGATCGTCGGCGCTCAGACCAATCACAGCGCTGCATTGCAGCATTGTGATTGGCTTAGGGGAGGGAGCCTGACTGATTCCTGTTCCAGCACAGAGAGACTGAGAGGATGTGCAGTGAGGGAGAGTGGCGACTAGAAGGTACGTTTTTTACTTTTTATTTTTACATCTCACTCTCCCCACCCCCGCCACCTCCCGCCCGCTCCGCCACTCCCGATCCGTGCCAGCCGCTACTGGATTTATATTTTTGCAGACGGGATATCTGTCATTGTTTTGACGGAGTAACCCGTCCGCCAAAATCTAAATCAGGCCCTCTATCTTAAAGCAGTCTGTAGCCTCCTTCAGGGGGAAGATAAAAAACTTGGGTCAATTTTTGTGTATTCCAATGAGTCTGCCAAACCATAGGAATTCATTGCGCATGGGCTGGAGATTGACAGCCGGCTCACGGAGGCAGATAGTTACGTCATCTGCATATATGGACACTATTCAGCCTGCGAGCAGTAAAGGCAAGGCCCCTCTTGGCAAAGTGCTGTCACAGACAAACGACTCCATCATGATGGCGAAGAGGATTGGGGAAAGCGGGCACCCCTGCCTCATGCCTCTGTTGATGGCCACCTGGGGAGAAATTGTGCCATTGACACGGAGTCTAGCCATAGGCAGTGTGCACAGAAACCTGATCCACGGAAGGAAAGATTGGCTAATATCCCATCTCTGGAGCAGCGTGGAACAAAAGGGCCACTCCAAGGAGTCAAACACCTTTGTGGTGTCCAGGAACACAGCAGCCACCAAGAGCCGTGGGTTCAGTTCATGCAGTAGAGCAAAAAATGTGTGTATTTTATGTGCCATGAAGCATCCTGGAATAAAACCAGTAGGGGCAGGAGTTTGGAGGCAAGCAATTTAGTGGGTATTTTATTGTCAACATCAAACATGGAGAGGGGTCTATACAAATCACAGCCATTTGGTTCCTTGGTAGGCTTTAGAATAGTGACTACTAGTGTTTCTCTCAGGAATGGGGGCAGGCAGCTCTTACTCCATGCTTCTTCGTACATTGCTAATAGGTGTGGGGCCAGTAATTCCACGTACTCCTTGTAGAACTGGGCAGTCAACCCATCTAAGCCGGGGGCCTTGATGCCAGGCAGGCTACGGATGGTCTGTACTGTGTCTTCAACTGTGATAGGTATTTCTAAGTATAGTCAGTGTGCATTATCCAGCCACAGTAACCGGAGGGTGTCTAACTATGAGGTGAGCCTGTCCACCATGACATTCCCATGTAGGAATAGAGGGTAGTGTAGTACTCCATGAGCGTCTGCATAATGTCATGCGTGGTCTGTGAGGTCATCTCCGTCTCAGTCGCCAGCTCCATGTTGTAGGAGCTGCACTATTTTTTATGTAGCAGGACTGCCATTGTCTTGCCAGCCCTGTCACCCTCGCCATACCGTCTGGCAGTGGATTCCCTTGCAGGAATCTGGTCTCCAGCTCAGCCTCCTCCTAATAGTCTGATAGCTTCTTGCGAAAATGCCCCAGTAGGCGCTGATCATTCATCTCGAAGAATTGGACGACTAGAGCATGGAGCTTGCGCTCCAGAGTGGCCAAATGCGCTCTAAGGTCCCTCAGTATACGGGATTGTTTGGCTATGCAAATTCCTCCATTGTGAGCCATGAAGGCCTCCCAGAGCAGCCAAGGGGACTCCACTGTGCCGTATTGCTCTCAAAGTATTCTAGCAACCTATCCGCTCCAATGTCCACATGAAACACAGGATCACAGAGAGCGGATGGTGGCAGCCTCCATGCAGAGGTCCAGGCCCAGCTTCGCCCATGACAGACGCATCGCCACATGGAAGCGATGGGACAGTGTGCGCAGCAAGTGCTCAGAAGCGGTTCCGCGTGAGCCCACTTCCCTCGTGACTAGCCAGTAGTCTCTGCACAAACCAGTTCTGTGGGCCTCAGTGATGCACATGCTCTCACCTAGCTGGGGATGCCCGGCACTAGAAGTGGACGAGTTCTTGATCATCGAACATATAATTCAAGTCTACTGCTGCGCAAAGGTGAGGCTTGTGTTCATATGCTGATTTGTCCATGTGAGGGTCCAGTACCACAGTAAAATCGCCGCCTCAGAGAACCGAGTTGTGGCCATGGGCATCAATTTTGTGGCAAATCTCTAAGAAGCACTCAGGAGCGTCTACATTTTGGCTGTACATGCAGGCAATATTGACTCTCATACCGGGTGAGTATCCCATGAAGGATTAAGTTTGCCCCTCTGTATTGCATAAGGAGTCCAGGGTCCTCCACTGCAGCCCCTTTCAAATGAGCACTACGAACCCCGTGCATAAACAGAGTACGTCACCACATGTGCCTTAACCGATCCAGCCTGAACGCAATCTGTTCCTCAAGGTCTCAGTAAAGTGCAGCTCCTGTAAGAGTGCTATATCCACTTTATATCGGCAGAGGTGTGCAAAGACTAGTCTCACCTTTCGAGGGTCATTGAGACCTCGCACATTTCATGTCAGTTATGTCTGTCATAATGGTGAGAGGATGTAGTGAGCCCGAAGAATGTGCCCTGCAGGTGTGGGCTTGTGTCTCCATGTCAGATGTAGTGTTAGGAACCTCTGAGCAGTGATGTGATGAATGCGGTGTACCCCACACTAGTTGTAGAGAAAAAGGTAAATTTGAACATGTAGAATTTCCCACCCACTTCCCACTTCAACCCTCCTAACTCGTTGAAGAACATTTCCTCTCCCAATAATTGCAAAACAACATATCAACCACATAGGTAAAAACCCGCTGGGCAGTGTAGCAAGTCAGGTGGTCACCCCATCCCAGTGTGTGGAGATGGGTGTCCCAGGAAGCATTGGTGGGAGTGGAGGGAGGTAAGAGCAGTAGTAGGGTGGGCAGGCTCTTAGACAGGTTGGAGAGGACTGGCTCCACACCAGGTCATCCAGGAACTTCCTTGCGTCCATGGCGGCCCGACATCTCAATCATTATCGCTGAGATGGTTGTCAGGGTCCTCCTCAGTATTGGGGTGCCTCTCAGGCTGTTAGCGGGCACCCTTGCGGCAGAATTTAATCACCAGCTTAGGGTCTGTAAAGAACTGGGCTTTACCATCTGTCATAACTCACAGTTTCGCTAGATAGAGCAAGAAAAATGGCAGTCCCATATTTAGTAGCATTTGTTTCACTGGGAGAATTCTCTTCGGGCACCTTGGACAGCAAGAGTAAAGTCCCGGTATATGAAGATCTTGTTCGCTTGATGCTGTATCTTTCCTCTTTCCCGGGAGAGTCGCAAAATTATATCTTGGTCGTTATAGTGGAGCAGACAACCCATTATGGGGCAAGCCGGGGCACATAGAGGGGGCCTGGGCCCCATAGATCAATGCTCATGCTCCACAGAGAAGATGGCTTTGAGCCAATCCCCGAACAGGGCCCTCAGCATAGATTCAATGAACTCCTCCACTGTCGTCATGGACATGGATTCGAGAAGGCCAAGGATTCAGATAATATTTTGCCCGTAAGTGAGCCTCCAAGTCCTCATTTTCGGCCTTGATGACTGCCAGCACCGTTTTCCATGTCGAGTAATTGTTCATTATGCACAGTGACACTGTCCTCCACGTTGAGCATACTCTGTTCCAGGTGTCCCAGTCTGTCATCATGTTTGTCCAGGCGGTCGCCCATACGGTCCAGCCAATTGGTGATGGAGTCCATCTTGGAGTTTATTGCTCTGAGGTTATTACGGACCTCAGCCAGCAAGATTTTAAAATTTGAATCTACAGCAGCGTCTTCATCTCCCCCAGTCGTCGGAGCCCCAGCCCTCTGATCAAATCCCCCCAGCCGGACAATTCGCTTTATCTCAAAGGTCAGTTTGTGTTTGTCCGATTTTCCATCTTGGCACTTTCTACCTCTCAAAGAGCACTATGGTCCTCAATTGGCGGCTCAGTAGACAGTTGTCTCTGCGGCCTTGCCTCACCCCGCAGTGAGGCCGGAGGGCATGAGCAGGCCCAGGTGTCGCCCTAGTAACATTGAAGGGTGGGAGGGGTGCCGACTGAGAATTCTGGTCACCAGAATCCTCCCGCAAGGGCCCAGCAATTGTCAGGGGGCCAGGCCTAACCACTCTCAGAGGCGCTCGCTGTGTTGTAGGCACCGTGTCTCCACTCTATACCAGCGGTCCCTGTGGTCCCGCCTCACCTCTGTTGTCTGGAAGAGTGCCCGCCGCCTCAGTCACTGAAGCCTTGTCCAGTGCCTAGCCTGCTCTCCTTAACAACGCTCCTCTGCACTGCTCCTGGCCGGCTCGCCATGCGACCGGCTCAGTCAGTGCACCCAGGTTCCTCCTTCAAGCGCTGCTGCCTCACAATCGCAGCCCAGTCCAGTGCTCAGTAGGTGGGGAGGTCACTCTCCCCAGCAGCGTTCCACTCTCAATTGGCCCGTCACGCAGCCGGCCCAAGCAGCGCATCTGGGATCCTCCTCCCTGCGGCCACCACTTCACAATCATAGCCGGCCAAGTCCGTCTCCTTTATTTTTGGGAATTGCACAACACCTGGGGCTCCGGCAACACAGGGTGCACAACTAGAGGGTGGGTAGTGAGCACATATGAGGTTATCCCATTTTTGCCATGTCAATTTCTGGGCAAGGCAGTTGCAGGCATCTTTGAGCTACACCACTATTCAATGATTCCCATGTGCCACTTGGGAAAGGTGACAGGCACCTCGTCACATTAGGAGTCTGTCCCACCTACCTAGGTCATCTATAGGACAACCTTCCAGAGGTACAGTTCCTAAAGGCTGCATACTAGTCAAATTTTAGATTCGCATATCCACACCTAAGCTAGGGGTTGGAATATAGAACTGCACTACTCAGCTAATGTATTTTTCGATCAAGGACTGTGGGGCAATGTTAGCATGAGCTAATCTTGTTACTTGTCTTCTTAATGTTTTACACTGTTGCCTTCCTCTAGGCTACACCTGCTGAATGCAAATGACAGGCGCACCATGTGATATTCCCAGAATCCTATGCATCTCATCAAAAATAAAGGCACACAGAAATGCAAGCTACTTTTATTCAAATAACCAAATAAAAAATAGTGAAAATTTAAAAAGACAGATTGAACTAGAGTCCTGGTCTCTTATCTTTAATATACCCTTAACTGAGATACACCACATGTAAAGCTTGTTTACATTGCCCAAAGAGTGGCATGTGAACCACCAATCTCAGGCCTTAGCCATCTTAGAGAAACTGAGGAATGTTACAAGAATTGCAATGCAATGGATGTAGTCCCTTGGAAGAACAAAAGGATTCAGTGGCGCTGGCACAATTTTCAGAGTGAGGGTACACCACCGAAGTCATAAAGATTATGAAAAATCAAAGCCTCTTAAAAAGAACAAGTGCAGCAAATGAGCCCATTGAGCAGGAGAGTGGGAAGGATGTGGGATGTTGCCACTGGTATATTTTGGAGCACACTGTCGCAAATATATTACTAAAGTGTGGTAGCACACTGTCATTTACATTCAGCATATTTTCCATTGGCATGGCCTCTAAATTTGCACAGGCATGTTATTTTATTGATACAACTATATACTCAAACGATCAGTGGAATTTGGGTTTCTGCGATCATCTGAGCCGGTTCTCCTTGAGCCCCTATGGAGTGTTAGGATAATGCGTTGCTGGCTAAAAAGTGTTGTTGGCTGTGTCAGGTGATGTCATTCTATCTGAGGGTCCCCATCCATTGGAGAATCTCGTGGCCCCTGCGAGCGTGCAGGGTCATCATCCTCATGGTGCCCATCTGCGTTCTGGGCCTCCCACGGGGCAGGTCCATCTGGATTGTGGTTTGGGTCTGGCCCTTTAGTTTCTGACTGCTGTGACCCACGTGACTCACTTCTGAGTCGCCTCATTCTCAAGGAGTTCCTGCGCCTATGCCATCTCCCTCGTTGACTGCTTGGTGACCTCCGAGGCACCTGTTTTTGGGCCCCCTACAGGTGACAGAGAGTGGCATAGCAGGGGCCTTTGTTCCATGGCCCACTTCCAGGCCAAGGTCAGGTTATCAAAAAAGAGAGACTTGGAGGCATGCACCATCCTGAGTTTCAAAAGGAACAGAAGCAAATAAGGTACTTTCATTACTCTCATTTCTGCTTCAACACTTCAAAAGATTTTCGTTGTTGTTTCACTTGGTGCATGTAGTCCAGGAAAAAAAGGATTTTGGAGAATCGATGGGTTAGGTCACCACCCTCCTCAGCACCCTTTGGATCATGTCTCTGTCTCTATAATTGAGGATTTTCATGATCATAGGAAGAGGAGGAGTCCCCAGTGAGGGTTTCGCCACAAGGGACTGGTGGGCTTGTTAGATCACAAAGCAGGACAATAGCTGCTCCGTTGGGACCAAGGATGAGAGCCACCGCTCCAGAAACACCTCCGGCTCAGACCAATCGGAGCCCTCAGGGAACCCGAGAAGCGTAGGTTGCTTTTTTATGCACAGTTCTCTGTGTCTTCCACAAAGCTGTCCAAAGTCTGCAAAGCCGAAGTCATGCATACCACTTCAGTGTAGGGATGGAGTCCTCCAAATCCGAAATGCGGTCTTCAGCCCCTGTCACCCTTTCTGTCTGTTTACGGAGGTCTTGGCGGAGGAGGGCTGCATCCACCTCAACCTCACCAATCCTAGTTTCTAGCCCTGATCGCAACACTTGTATGTTTCCAGCAGCATTAGGTTACCCGGTGAGTCCAGCATTTGTTGGGACATTCCTCTCCATTGGCAGTCTGTGGGCCTGTGAATGGGGTGTAGGATAATGGTCAATGGTTGACTTTGCCGGGGTTGGAGTGGCCATCATGCTCCATGTTTGGTGTCCTGGCCCCGTAGCCCCACACAAGCTTTGTGGTAGTCATGTGCCTCAGGATGTAGGTTGGCTCGACCTCGGGGCCCCAGCAGATTTGATGATGATGATTTTACCCAAATTTCTTATATACTCTCCCAAATTTCCCGTACTAAATCCCACAAAAATTGTTTGCAGATGTTTAAGTTACTATAGTATTCTTTCTCGGGGTGGGCAAACCTCCACGTATAGCCTTTGGCAAATGTGCCCAGTCCCTATACAATGGGAGCATGGCCGCAGCCGACATACAGCTGTACCACTGGGCATTACAATTAGTGGTCCTTAATGACTGGATACATGTAGGATGGGTGGACCCAGTGGTCAGGGGGGAAGTACAGGCTATGAGATGGGAAGCCATCACAGATATGTTATACAGGGCCCCAATTCCCAGATCTCTACCAGACCTTACGAGGGTCGTACTTATGGTATGGAGAGCAGCCTCACGCTGGACGGGAAGGGATAGGATGGCAAACTAACTCTAGAAACCCCCTTCTGGAGAGGTTGATGGCTGCAACAGGTAGCCAACCTGCAGGAATTCCACAATGAGATTTTATCGGAATCTCAAATGTGGGGGATGTATGGAGAGTTCCCCAAAAGAAATCCTCTCAGGAAATGCATTTGGACTTTGGGCTCCACCGCTCACAGTTTTCTAGATTTCTTTAACTCTGCCATGCTCTTGAGTCTCATAAGAATTTACTGGAAGTAATCTACGAAGAAAGTACCATGGAAGCGTAAGTACTGATGGGGCCTCTAGGGGAAGAGGGAATAGCCTGCATTTTTAGGTCATTGGTAATTAACTCACCAAACTTCTTCCTACTGTTGAAAGACAGGTTTGAATTTGAGGAATTTGAGTGTAGGGAAGCCCTAATTGCTCCAAGGGACTGATTCAAATGAAATACCTCCACATTACATACCTGACGCAGGTGAGGTTGTGGAAAGCACACCTGTGTCCATCGTCAGCTTTTTCTAGATGCGGGGAGGGGGAGGCAATTTTTTACATATGGCATGGTCCTGTCAGGTGACACTTTGTTACGGGGGGATGTGTTTCACACTCTGTCAGGAGTGCTGGAGCACCCCATAGATGTCTCCCCAAGGGTGGCGCTCCTGGTACTACTTGAAGAAGTGGGGGGCTCCAGGGCGATAGTGGGACTAAGTACTCTTATTGCTAAAGGGGATATAGCCTGGAACTGGGGCATACCTGAACCTTCATCGATAAGAGCATGGTGTAATGAAATGGACTGGTGTGCAAAGCTGAAAGAACCTGTGTATATAGCCAGCAGATGGCCCCATAAACATAAGAAAATATTGGGTTATGGTGGTCGCACTATGGATTATAATAACTGATTTATTCTCTTACCTGTTATGATGCCTTGAACGACTAAGTGCACTGTTTGGTTTTATTTACTTTGCAGCATTGATAAAAAAATCTTGTTATTAAAAAATAAGAAATACTGCATATTCTAAACCTATCGGAGGAAAAGGTTTTATTCACGACTATCAGACCCAATAACGGCACAGATAGGAATTTTCACGCATATTGTCTGATTCTGTGTCCATTTGTGGAAGAGAAGTGTGAAGTGTGTGGGAAGAAATAGCATGATGTCTCTGAGGAGGGTTCCAACATGAGAAATGGGGATATTCAGCATTATGTAAAAATGAGTGTCACTAAAGAGGTCCCTCTTTCAGGACAGTCCCGCGAGAAGAACAAACGCAAAGATGAATGTGTGCTAGAGAAGCATTTGCATTATGATATGACAGATTAAAGCCATTTTGTATATTCTGACAAGTAACAAAACAATTTTCTTCTATTGACCCTGGTATTTTTTTTATGTTCCATGCTTCAATATTGCAGTATTGTTTTTGACTGGAGGAAAGTGTGTGGTTTCTTCCAATCAGTATGGTTACCCATAATTCTGTTCACCGCTAACTTATTTTTGGTGTATGACCATTATCATATTTGAAACCTTCTGTAAGTGGTAAAACATGCACAGAGTAACAAGCCCAGTATGAGAAGGTACGAAATAAAGAATGCAATTTTGAACAAACAGTATTCCAATAACCTGAGATTTTAATAAATGGACACTATTAAAATATCAGAAATGAAAACAGAAGCAATCAGGATAAGAATGTGTTCCAATAAAACCAGGGAGTGGCCACTATAATAATTCTTTGTTATTATGTCCAAAGCATGTTATACCTGTAGAAAAACATTCATGAAAAATACTCAGAGTTCGGTTTGATGGGACCGAGATTAATGCTTTGCCAGGTGATGGGGTGGTCTGATTAGACTGACAAGTGTTTGCACCTGCTGACAAATTCTTACTGTCACTTACAACCTTCTATTAAGCTCAGTCCATTCAAGAGGAACAGATCAGAAGTAAATGTAAAAGTTCACAGATATGAGCAGGTGAGTAAAACATCTCAAGTAGGATGTGAGTTTCTTGGACTGGTAAACAGTCAGACCATGTCAGCATTTTAGATAATGTTCAAGTAGAGCACAGTTGGATTGATTACAGTTACAAGTCCAATGAAGTCTCAACATCCTCAGATTAGGTTGATGAAGGCTTGCGAGAAAGAACTCTTATGATGATGCAAATGCTCCAGCAGGAAATTTTGCTGCAAGAGGCAGTGGAAGGCTTCACGATCCTAGACCTTATACAGCAGATGCACATGGTTAGTTCTTTTGTAAGCGAATGAGAGTCATGGAGTAATTGAGGCTGCACAGGTATCTGCTGAAGTTGATCTGTTCCCTGGCTGGGCTGTATGAGTTTCACGTGGTGAAATGCACCATTTTGCCAAATTCATGTACAGAATTTGTTCTAGGGCCATCAGTGCTTTATTTCATCTTCATGCACTGTCTTGGTACCAGACGCAGTCCCTTGAGAACTTCTAAGGGCACTATGGGAAGACATTTACAAGGATCACATGAACTGGGCTGGAAAATCCTCACATACTCTCTACAAAGAGGACTGGTGCAGAACACTGGAACCAGGCAATGTCCCTCAAAGCTCCTTGGCCTTCGGCTTCAGTATAAAACAGCTAGGGCTCCAGTGTCATTAATAAAGGTGTTCTATTGTTCCGGGTGACCATGTCAGGAAATACAAGCTTTTCCTGGTGGTTATTCCTAGCTGCAAAAAGCTTTTCTTGGCAATAGAAGCTTTTGTAGTGCAACAGGGGTGAGGGTAGGCTGCACTGCAAATAAGGTCTGAATGTGTGGACCAGAACCTGCAAATCTGGACTGCTAATTGGTTTTGGTTTAAAACCCCCACCTCAACTATCCAGGAAAGAGACATTCTCAAATTTGGGCTAGGGCAAAAATTTCACTAGATCAGTCAAGAGTATAGACTGCTCAATGTCTATTCAGTTCTCTACTTCCCACCACCATGCACAGCTACCTGATATGGTCATTGGTTGATATAAGTGCTGTACAAAATATAAATGTAAAAAAGTCAGGTACTCTAGCCAAACATTTTATCCTTGTAATTCATTTTCACCATAACCTTATCTTCCACAAAAGAAAATAATCATGCTCATTCAAATACTTGTGGTAAAGGCAAGTTTAACTGATAAGATCATAGTGATTTTGCTCTAAATACTTTCCAAACTTTCACACTGCTATGCAATACATCTTGAAAGTCCCCAAGAAATGATGTAGGGATTAGTTAAGAAATTCATAACAAGGGGGCTTCTCATTGGCAGGGACCCATGATCATAAATGCCAACATTTTAGAATGGGACAGTGGGAGATTTTAAAATAATAATTGGGAGAATGTATTTCCCATTTTGACTTCTATGAAAGGAGAGGAAATTTCAGGCCATAGACAGCCAAAATGAAGCCATTTTTTGGCTTAAAACATCGGGCCTTGCTTTCCCTTGCCATTTTAAACAAAGAAGGTATATGACGCCAATTTTTGAATCAGTGAAGATTAATAGATTAGCAACTGGGGCCTCCCTTTTATGGAAGATGTGTGCTTTCTGGAGTGGAAATATTGCCATCTGCATTGAGGCCTTCCCTCCCCACCTATCTGCTTGACACTTCAAGATGGCTGCCATAGTGTGAGGGCCAAGAGACATTGATTGCCAGCTAGTTGCAAGGAGGTGCAGCTGCGGAGCAGTGACTAATGGCTCGACACAACTGACACCAGCATAGATGTCCTCACTTGTCTAGCCATTTCTTTGTAGGCACGGCTGAGATTCCTGGTCAGGTCAAGAGAAAGCCATTGGGAGCTGGCTGCCACCCACCCTTATATCTAGGTGCGGCTGCGCTTCAATTTTGATATCGAGGTACCTGTTTGAAAAGACAGCAAGCTGAATGTAATGCAGTATCCGCTTCACCCAATTTGTAAATGCCTTGCTCTTTGCAATAATAGAGAGGAGGTCCTATAATTTATTTTCATGTTCTGTCTGTTTGTATTATTTCTAAATGCAATTCATTACTATAGATCCCACTTGGAACTAAGGATTTTTTTAATGTGACACTTGATGTTGATCATATCATTTTAAAGCCACTTCATCATTCTAGTGATAAAGTATCAGGCCCAAAGGAAAGGTGCTAAAATCTCCCTCATGAAATACATTCTTTAACCTGCACAGCAGTTTGCTGGGGGTATTCATGATTTAATCTTTCCCGTTCAGATGCAAGATATGCCTTGTAGGGAGTAAGCAGACCTGTCAGTCTCTTCCAAAAAGGGTGCTATCCAACCGTTATTTGCTTCACTTTACAAGGATAAAAACACACTAAAACAAGACTTTCCTAATCTTTAGGAGACAAGCCTTTGCTAATCTTTAGGAGAACTGGATCTTCCCTTGCAGAAGAAAGACCCATGATCGTTATGATCTGACCGTTAGGGTATTACGTTTTCAGAAGCAACAGCTGGCTATCATGACCAAATTGGATGATATTGAAAATCTTTCTTGGTGAAACAACCTGCACTTTGGAGGCATAAATAAAGACAGATCCAATTCTGATCTTGACAGTTATGTGCGTGCATTGTTCTGCCACCATCTTAAGTCTCCAGATGACTAAGAAATTGGTATGGGCAGGATACATCACTTATATTCATCCTATCAGATCAAAAAGAATTTGCCCTCAAATGTTTTAACTCATTGTTTTTGGATCAAAGATAATGTCTTTGGCAGTGGCCTGTGTACTAGATAGCATCATGTTCAGGGATGACGCACTAATTTCCAGGATGTCTCCCCCATGACTCCAGCCAGGAAGAGAGAAATTAATGTGGCTACTAGTCATATGCAATCATAGAACATTTCTTGTCAATGAGGCCCCCAATTCACCCTGTTTTTTACTTTCAAAGTTGTTATTGGAACCTGCAAAGGTTTTGGCCTTCGACCCCCGGGGCAGAGGATGAGGCTTCACCTTAGCAGCTTACTGAACAACATGAATGGCTGCACAGAGATAGTCGAGGAGTCATTGTCCAGCTCACCATGCTCAGAAAAAAATGGGGAGACTTCAATTGGAAGGGTCATAATTGGAGTGATGATGGTATTCCTCTTCAATTCCAGTGCTAGCCAAATGTTATACCTTTTCAACACTTGCAGTGGGAATCCTGTCTTTGCAGGGTGTTCTTGTGTGGTTGAGTGTAGCTTGAATTATGTGTTAAAGTGATCTGAAATGCAGATTTTGGTTCTACAAAGCTGAACGTTTCTCTTGAATTTTGATGATCTGTATAAGTTTGTTTTTTGGAAATACTTTGCTGCATGGCTCTTGGTTGACAAGGGTATGGGGCAGCTGGGACAGCTTGAGTCTCAGCAGCTTTCACCTCTTCAATTTTCTAATTTATATATGTTGCAGATGTATTTGCCGATTATGTTATATTCTATGGTATCCTTGCAGTCTTTCTTTTATTTTTTCTTTGTTCCCTTTTCACCATCTGTCAACTCTTGTAGGGGTAATGGAATGTTGCCATGGTAGGATCGTGCCTTTCTTCTTTGCAGCAAGGGCAGCAGGGATGTATTTATTTCCCCAAAGAGTGGATGATTTCTATTCTTCTGGGTGGGGTTCAATTGATGAAGTTGTTCTATGTTAGATCTTTTCCCATGTTTGCTACTTTACCAGTTGGAGCTATTATTGAAGATGTAGATGGGGGGCGGTGTTTTTTTGCACATATCAACGAGTGTACATATCCTACAGATGAGGGTCACTTGAATAGGTATCATTGAATATACAAGGGCTTAATTCACCCTTGAAACATAGATCAGTGGTAAACAGGATGGACAAGAAGGACAATGATGTTATGTAATTTTGTTGCAGGAGACTCACTTATTGGTGAAAAGTAATTAAATATATACTGAAATCCTATTGGTTCCCACAATAATATCAATTCCAATCCCCCACAAGGAATAGAGACACAGCTACTCTGCTATGCAGAAATCTCACGTTTACTTTAAAAGCAAACATGCTGATCATAAGGCTCGAAATTTGGTATACATACTAAATTACAGGCAAGAAGCAAAGGAGAAAAAGAGGTAGGTAAAGAATTTTCAGAAGAGGCAGGCTGCGACACCCTGCACTGTCACCTTTCAAACCCTGACAGAAACATGTTCAGTGTTTTAAACCGCTCCCTTATTGAGTGGGCAGCTGCATATTCTCAAGCCTGCTGATAGGCATTTACCATCTGTGAGCTACTCTGTGGAGGCCTGTGAGCTACTGGTAGCTCATGATTGACCTGTTGGAGACCCCTGAGAAAGAGCTACTCCAACTTCAAAGTATTGAAATGAAGATCTGGGAAAGATGGTTGGGTCTCCCAAAAGGTACAGTTAACAGTGCACTAAGGCTAGCTGGGGTTGTAAAATGATATATTTAAAGGCCTGCACAGAGGCCCTGAATTTTTGGTTTCACGTAGCGAAAACTGAGGAAGAATCATTTAGGTACCTGATTAAACATCAACTTCAGTCCGATATGCTTGATTTTTGACCAACGCTTCTTCATAATGTAACGAAAGGACTGGAGTCAGTACAACTAGCTAACAGTGACAATAGTTCAGCATGTTGTAGGAAAAAATGATAAAACAATTGTTGAAAGAAAAATCAATTGAAATGAATTTAAAGAACTGCTATAGATGAGTTCAGTTAACACACCTGATGACCACAGTTTATAGAGGGCCCTTACAACCATATCTAAAAGATATAAAAAGCTCGGCAAATAAGAAAGTGGATGTTGAACTTAAGACTTGCTAAAGTACCCTGTTAGACTTGGCATCTTTTGGCGTGTTTCCCCTGACTTTTTGCTTTCTGACCTCCCGGTTTTGACTCTGTTTTTGCTGGTGTAATGATTCTGCGCACTTTCCTCACGGCTGTCCAGTGGGAAAGTGCAAGTGCTCCTGTATAACATGCGTTATGGATTGGTGTTTCCATGATTGGCCTATTTGGTTTATGTGTCAGTCCCTTGTAAAGTGCACTGCGAGTGCCAGGGCCTATAGACCAAATGCTGTTGGTGGGCTGCAGCACTGGATTGTGCCACCCACGCAAACAGCCCGTAAAGTGTAACTCGGGCCTGCCATCGCAGAGCCCATGCGCAGCCTGGGGCTGCCATGTCGACTTGGCAAGTGCACACACTTGCAAGTCCCTAAACCTTCCCTTTGCTACATGTTAGTCACCCCTAAGGTAGGCCCAGGGTACCCCTGTGGGCAGGGTGCGTTGTATGCGAAAGGTAGGACATGCCCGGGTGTGTGCGGCATGTCCTGATAGTGAATTACAGCCTAGTTCGTTTTTCACTATCGCAAGGCTACCTGTTCCCCCTAGGCCAGAACGGGCAGTTTTGATTATTACAGCTTATAATCCTAACTGACCCCGGGAACATGGTAGAAATTCGAGTTTAGTATGCCTGGACTCAGAATGATAAAATGCAGCTTTTAGTGAAGTTGGTTTTAACATTCTGTGTTTGAAAATACCACTTTTAGAAAGTGGGTATTTTCTTGTCTAACCATCCAAGCCTGCCTCTGCGAGGTTGTGTATTCCTTGTCTGGAATGTGAGTGACAGGGGCTGGGGGATGCCAGGAGACAGGGTGAGTCAGCACAGGGCTGAATAGCAAGATCTACATGTAGATGGGTGGGAGGGGTCGCACCTGGGCCCTGGAATAGGACAGTGCCTTCCCTCCACAATGCTGGCTCCACCTCCTGTGGTGCGTCTGATGTCCCTGGCCTACTCACTGAAAGAAGGGACGGAGACTTGTCAACAAAGTGCTCCAGAACTGGTTTGGACTAGGCAAAGGCCTCTCTGCCTTCAGAGAACAAAGGAATTTGGGATATAAATATTGGGGCCCTGACCCCATGAATTTAGATCTCGCTGGAATCAAGGAACCTGCCAAGACGAAGAGCTGGAAGAGCTGCCAGGAGGAGTACTGCCCCGTTGCTGTGTTGTTGCTTTGTTGGGTTGGCCTGCAGCTGCTGCTTCTGCCTTGGGCAGTGAAAGGACTGAACTTTCTACAAACTTGTGCTGAGTATCTCCAAGGGCCAGGAACCGAGCTGGCCTCCTGTTAAGAAGTCTCAGGGATTACAAAGACTTCACAAGCCTCTGGGTACCGCTTCTGGAACGCTGTTTCAGTTGCCACAGAGGAAGGGAACTGCAACCGACTCCGTCAACAGAATCCCTCCCTGGCCGGTGACCTGTTTGCACCGCAGACCGCATCGCCCCGCTTCGCATCGCAACCCTGGTCTCACCGTGGGCGACGTCCGATGCCGCCAACATCGAGCCGCTGCTTGCACCGTGACCTGTGGGCACCGCAGTTCGCATCGCATCGCTTCGCTGTGCCAGCCGGACCAGACCGACGCTGTCGCTGCAACTGGCTCAAGAGTCGTGACCGCACCGCATTTGGGGCACCGCTCGCACGTCTGCGACGCACCGCTCCGACTCCGCACCGCTGTCCGACGCCAGCTCCCGCACTCCGGCTTGGTCGCCTGCATCGCAACCTGTCAGCACCGCATCGAGCATCGTCTCACCCTGCATCGCACGCCTTGGACTCACCGACTCCGTCTGCACGACGCTCATCGAGCCGCTGCCTGCACCGCATCGAGGGACACCGCACCTTGCATCGCTCCGTCTTGCACCGCAACCGCGACGAACGCCGACCGGCTCGTACACTCCGTACCAGCCACAACGAGAAGGTACTGTAACCGAGTCTGTTCACGACTCTGCTGGCCCGTATCGACGCGGTCGGCTGGAACTGTTAGACTCTGTGGTTTTCAGCATCGCGGTAGGCTCGGACGGAGCTACCGACTCGCATCGAACTTTGCTTTTATGCTATTCCTGCAAAGAAGAAGTTACCGTATCAAGCATTCATTTTTAAAGTACAGTATTGTGGATTTTTGTCGTAATTGGTCTTGTCTTGAGTATATAAAATATTGGTTATTTTTCTAAACTGGTGTGGTGTCCGTTTGTAGTGCTTACACTGTATTACTGTTGGTTATGTGCAAATGCTTTACACACTGCCTCTGAATTAAGCCTGACTGCTCGTGCCAAGCTACCACGAGGGTGAGCAGGGGTTACTTCACGAGTGTAACACCCTTACCCTGACTAGGAAGAAGGGTCCCTACTTGGACAAAGGTGCAAGCCCTTGCCAACTAGAGATCCCATTTCTAACATACCCGCTTTTTTAAAATGGAGAATCCAAGATTCCTTACTGAAAAGAGTTGATAACAATTATTATGAAATGTGATAATGTACGCTTATGCTATGCAGTAGGTGAATATCTAGAAACTTTTATAAATAATATGGAATAAGACAGAGGACACTAGGCAAAAGTTCACAGTAGACGATCATGTGAAGCTAAGCCCATTACACATATCCCTTGATTATTATCTATCCTATTGAACTTGAGAAAGAGGATGTATAGACAATCTTTAAACCATAGGGTTTTATGGTAGAGGGGTATATGGAGCTCTAATATAATTTTATTAACTTCTATAGATAAAATGGCACATGGCAATTTATAATATTCTATTAGAATAGTATTTTTAAACTATTAAGCTTATTTGATTAACAAGAGATAGGAAAGCGATGAATGCTTAGCCAGGGTAGTAAACTTTTGTTGGAAGTGCTCCACTTTATTTCTACAACTTTAGCACACAGACTAATAAACCTGTATGGCTGAGGAATAAGAATCATGGAAATTTCTAAAATATAGCCAGTAGATATCTGGGCACATTGCACTTTCCCCTTTTATGTTGATTCTGATCCTAACTCTGCTTTATAGACCCTCTAATATTTAGAAGTTTGAACATCTAAAATTTGATAAATGTTTGTTTGAGAACTGTATATTTTTATGAACCTAATATAGTTCAACCAATAAACCAATCACTCAATTAAGTGTCTTGTAAAGTGCGACTACAATGCCGTATGGGTCTCAAGGCGCGTGGGGAGACGACTGCTGATCCGTCGAAGGCACTGCGTTATGTTGGTGACCAGAGGTGGAGACAATAACTGGCGTATTCTGACTCAAAGTGCATGGGATATATGTACTAGCATTCAAGATAATAACTTTTTTTTGCACTTTATTCTTTAATAAATTGATAAAGTATAAATGTTTTAGCAAAACAACAAGGGCCAGGTTACATGCATTAAGCTTTGGATGTTTTGTATTTAAACAGTGTGATGCTCTTGAATATATATTGACTTACAACAAAAATGTTTGCCCATTTGGGCTAAATTGGTAGCAGAGTATAACAATGATGAATTAAGGTTTTAGGTAACGTAATAGTTTTAAATGGTTTTTTATGTCATTTATGTGTTGTATGTTTGTGTTGCCTTGATGGCAAAGTATCAAACAATAAATTATTTAGATTTATTTGGATAATAAATGGACTACAACAATCAATACATATTTATTGGAAGATCGGATATTTGAATTCATTCACAAAATACAACATTGCTGAAAAAACCGTGCAAGTCTGGAAAGCAATAGGATCACGAAATATCTCAAATAGCAATAAAATCAATATATACAAAAATTACAAAATTTACTCATATGTCGTAATGCCCACTTTCAACATTTTAAGTCTTATAAGCCAAGCAGCATATAAAAACTTTGATACAGCAAAAACTACAACCATTGTAGAATCAGTTTTGCATAATCTTAGTACATTTACACTGTTTGTAATCCCCAACAAACCATTGTTGGACTTGGCCCTTTTTCCCTGAATTTTTCGCTTTTCCCCCAGCCTTTTTACTGACATGGTGGGTCTGAACTGAATATAATAAATGCTGTGCAATGGTGTACGCACCTTTATTTCCACCAGTGTAGAAATGCACCTTTGTAAAATGTTACTTTTAAAATGGACGCCATGGCTGTGTGCTTGTGCCTGCCTGCCAGAGGTGGGTTACCAGTCTAGTTGTTTGTTTCCCAGCACACCCAGCTTTTGGAGGGAAGCCTGGCACCCAGGGTGCTCTACACCTCCCCCTAAACCAGTTGGGACCGGTTTCCCAGGGAACCTTCCAGAAGCTTCCAGCCCTTTCTGGTAGGTGGGGTGAGGGGGCTGTGCCTCCATGTGCTCAGACTGAGCGTGGACCTGAATGAGAGGGGACACTCTGCCAGGAGGTACCGCCACATTGGGCCTGTGTGCTGGCCCCTGTGCCCATCTGCACCCCTCCGCTGTCCACAGGGCCAGTGAGAGCCCTTTACTGGAGTGAAGACTGCTGTGTCAGGAGGAGTGCCACTTTATGGGAGATGACTGCTTCTAGGAGCTGCGGTCCTGTTCTGATGAGTACCCACTGCCTGCTGATCTTGCCCAGTATTGCCTGCCTGCTCTCCTGCCGTCCTAAGCCCAGCACGTGGTGAGCACTATATCTTACTGCCAGCTGCCTGCTGCCTAGCACCCTGTGAGCATGTGGTCTGCCCAGGAGAAGAGAGGAGCTGATGCCTGCAGCGCTGTGCTGCTAAAGCGCTATAAGTGTGCCACAGGGGAAGAGGAGCGCTGCAACTTTATTTTGTGGGACTTAGCGCTACAACCTTATTCCTGCACCAGGAGAGCGCTGCCTCCAGCCCTGCCCAGGAGAAGAAGGTGCGTGGGTTGGGCAGCGCTGGGCTGCCGGAGTGCCATATTTGCATTGACTGTGCTCTGCTTGCTGCGAGAGCGCTATAACTGTGCCCAGAAGAAGAGGAGCGCTACATTTGAAGTGACTGACCATCCCTGCCTGCTGGCTAGCGCCTGGAGAAGAAGAGCGCATTATCTTATTGCCCAGGAGGTGAGGAGCTGACATCTGCAGCGCTGTGCTGCGAGAGCGCTATATTTCCAGTGACTGTGCCTTCCTGCCTGCTCCCTAGCGCCTCGGGAGGGCTATATTTCATTGCCAGTGAAGGGGAGAGCTACCACTTAATGGTGTGGGACCTAGCGCTTTATGGGCGCTACAACTTAATTTCAGCCCAAGAACTTTCCTGCCGCCTAGCGCCTCGTGAGCGCTATATGTAAATTGCCAAGGAGGAGTCCTGTGGCGGAGGGGCCCGAGGCACATTGTGGGTGCCTGTCCCTCCACGCTGCTGACGAGGAGAAGGCTCCGCTGAGGGTGAAGCCAGGAGAGGTCCCAGAAGCGGGACCTGTCGGGGCACATTGCCGGTGCCCGGAGACTGCAGAGACATCCAGAGGGGCCTCAGACTGCCGGTGAGTGGGGCTCAGTCATCCTGTGGTTGAGGGGTATGTCGGGGCACATTGTCGGTGCCCGCCCCGGTGCCAGTATTCTTTGGAGGGCATTGGTTGTGTTTAGAGTCCCATAGGAGGGGGGCTCCAACGTGCCCAGTACTTGTTTCCTCCCTCAGCTGCACGACAGAGGCATTTTGGGAAATTCTAGAGTCCCAGAAGGGGGCTCCACCGTGCCAGTGTTCTTGTGGGCAGATTCCTGTTAGAGCCCGGAGTGGGACTCCCATCGCTGCATTGTTGGCGCCAGTGCTTGTTGGGTTTACCCAGCTACCCCGCAGGACAGGGGGCAGCTGCCACGCATTGGGGGCATTGGATTACCCAGAAGGGAAAGAGAGAGGAGTGAGGGACCCTCCTGCCCTAGAGCTTTGTGCACCTTTGTTTTCGCTGCCCTTGCAGCCAGCCCTGACTTTGCGGGATATAGGGCTTCTGAGCCCCTGAGAGAGGCCAGTTGGCCTGGGCCCAGTTTCAGAGTGTTGTGACCCCGATTGGGACGACTGGGGCTTATGCTTGTGAGGCCTAGCGCCTCTTATGATTTATGTACAGGTGATTTATGCTAAGGCTATGCTTGCGCTAAGGGGTCTACGCTAATGCATTTATACTGATAATGTTTTTCCCCTAAGGCTGACTGCTGATGGTTTTGCATTCAATGTTAATGCTTTTACCCCAATGCCGGACGACGTCTTTATGCCTCAGGTGACGCCTCATGGCCTGCAAGCATGTTTTCCTTTCAGGTCTGATGCCAATGTGTCCTAATGCTGATGGACTTTACATTTATTCTTTCTTTGTCCTGGTGATGGTTCTGGCAGCGGCCCGATTGGCCCTGCCTTGTAAATAGTCCCCCCTGTGAACTGCTACCCGGTGCCGGTTGGCACAGTTATCTGCACCTGTGATAATATCCTAACATGTTCTGCATAATACATATGCTGGTTTTTTTCACCTAACCTGGTGCGGTCTCCTTTTGTAGTGTGCCTGGTGTGTCGCCTGTGTGTGCTGCGCAGATGCTTTACACATTTCCTCCGGAGTTTGGCCCGCCCTCTCTGCACCACGCTACCCGTTTCTAACAACAATAAAGGCACAAACCACCTTGCCCTGTCTTTTTTATAAGCATTACATAAAAACAGCATATACTCCTCCAGGTCTTCTGGATGGCCACAAATAGGGCACGATTTAGATTTACTATCAGAGGCCGCTCATGAGGATTTATAGGTAGTCTTAGGGAGGATGCTATATGCCAGAAACTTCTCTCATCGTTCTTTTTAGCCACTTCTAGCAACTTTTCCCAGGTTCTCAATTCCCAATCTGATTTCGCAGTCTGTGTGATTTTTTTTAAATTGGGCACTAGCTTCAGCATTTTGGCCCTAACACCAAGCTTAATTGCACTTAAGAGCTCTGTCATGACTGCTCTACATGCTGGAGTATAGCATTCCTGTTACTTGGGCGCCCTAATGACCAGTTTGTAATACTTTTGGTAGAACTCTTTGAGTTCAGAGAACAGAATGTTATAAATCTCATTGGTCTTTTCTGGTTGACGCATGTTCTTAATCATCGAGCCCAAATGTTGTAGATCCATCCCAGGTCGTAGATCCTAGTAGTAACTACAGGGAAACAGGAGATAACATTCCATTTGATGTTTCTATGTTCGTTACTGGCTGACAAAGGTGCCACACCAGACTAAGGTGTTGATGCAGAAGCATTAACCGAATTCTCGATGAACTGGGCTACATGATTTAGAATTGACAGATATACAAAGAGACCAAAATGGTAGTGAATGTTTTACCCAAATGCGCATGGATCTCACACCAGAAATTACTACTTTTCAGTACAGCATGTTTCTACTAGAGTTATAATTACGCGAATCGATACCCAAGAATTGCATAATCATGTCCCTGCAATGTGAAAGTTAGACTATACCTCTCTACCTCACTCTTACCAATGACTGTGGATCATGAATGACATGCATTGGAAGATTTAGTTTTGAGGGACTCCATAGTGGAAGCCATTGCTATTTATTTTTTAGTAAATACAGAATGTGAGAAGTCAAGGGAAGCAGTTTGGGACACTGTGAAGGCAGTAAATGGGGGCGAGCTTATCTGTCACACTACTCATATGCAATTTCAGAAAAAGCAAGATATGGAGAGACAAATTAGCAGCTTGATTGAAAGGCAATTGAGTTTGCTCTCAAAAGACATACAGAGCTCTTAGGTAAGCTGAAGCTGAATTGAAAGTAGTATTGATAAAAGAGTCTGCCCATCATTTTCTTAAAACCAAACAAAATTATTACAAAACAGGTGATAAAGAATTCTAGCTTATAAAATATGCAAACAGCGGAGCCGGCATTACATTTGTCAGGTTAAAGAATAATGAGGGTGTTCACTGTGCTACCGATGAAGATATAATGACAGTCTTTTTGGAACATCAGTCCTGTCTATTTGTCTTAAAAATGGATGACACAGTTGAACAAGATATGTATTTGGAAGATGTTTATTTTTCCATTTGGAGCTAGAGGAAAAATAAGCTTTCAAGGAGATTTATAAATCCGGAAGAAGTCAAGAAATCAATCACGGCCCTTGCCAACAATAAAGCGCCCGGTCCAAGTGGCTTTTCTGTGTCTTTCTATAAGGCCTTCTGCAATAGCCTAGCAGAACTCATTTTTAACAATGTTGTTAATCACTCCTAAGATGATGGATTCAACAATGACACATTAAAACCTGATAATGATACAAATGCACAGGCATGGCCTGACTTACTTCACCTTATTAATCTCGTTTATAACATTTTTTAACTATGTTTGATAATATTAGATTGGCAATAATATTGGTTGAACAAGCCAAAAACTTTCAGCCCTTATGGTCGTCGTCACCCTTGACGCCAAGAACATGTCTAATAAGAGAGAAAGGAGCTACCGTTTGTTTTAGACAGCACATGCTTGGCATCGAACTTAAAAATGATATACAATTCAATTTTGTATGACTCCAAGCTAGAATAAAAGAGAATGGAATGCTGTCTCTATCTATAACTCTGACTCATGGCACGGGGCTGGGTTGTCCATCTTCTCCTATTTTTTGCCCTCGACCTAGCACTGGTACTCCTAAAGATTATTGCAGCAGGGTGAATTAGTGGAGTAAGGACTGTATCTGGCCATTGCTGGCCAGTGTTCAACAATTATATTTTGTGCTTCCTAGCCAACTCTGACAAATCTTTACTGACTTTACTACACCTGCTAAATGGTCTTTCTTTGGTCTCTGGAGTTAAAGTCAATTATGCAAAATTTGTTGGACTGGGAATCAGTGTAAATGAAGTCGATTGTACTACACTGTTCTTCCATCATGGGTTTTTCATGAGTTAAGATTGAATCTAGGTGTTAACTTCCTGAAAACTATTGCCAATGTTTACAACTCAAACTTTCCCACTTTATTGGATACTCTCTTTAAAGACCTTTCCAACTGGGGTCGATTAGAAATTCAGTGCTTTGGCAGGATTGTCTTTGTGAAAATTAATGTCCTCCCTAGAGTCCTTCCCATTAAGTATTCCCCGAGCCACTATCAAACATATTCGCCAGAAATGTTAATCCTTTTTAATGGCAAGTAAAGCGAACAAGCATTAACAGATCAACTATTTCCTAGGCAGTGGGTAATTGTGTTAGGGTTTCCTTATATTCAGTAGGCTACACAGATTCATCATCCATTCTACTTTAAAATGGTGAATCCAAGGAATGATGAACCTGTAGGTCACTGTGGAACAGGAATATTGTAAATTGCCCTTGAGATATACATTTTGGCATTCACATAAATAGATGAAATCTTATTCTTGATCCTTTTACAATGAATTCAACTCTCTTGGAGCACTGGTATTCAGGTACTCAAATAGGAGCTTAGCTATCTACCCATCAATCAATCAATCAAACAATCAGAACTTGTGAAGTGCTCGAATCACCCGAGGGGTATCTGCGTGCTTGTGTGAGGTGGAGCTTCTCGAACAGCCAGGTCTTGAGTCTATTCCTGAAGGCAGCAAGGGAGCTAGATGCTCAGAGGTGGATGGGGAGGTCTTTCCGGCTTTTGCTGCGTGGTGGGAGAAGGAGTGTTCTCCGGCTCGGGTGCGATGGATGCAGGGCATGGTGGCGAGGGCCAGGGCAGCAGGTGACTGGTGGGCTGGTGAAAGGTCAGGCGGTTGTTCAGGTATTCTGGTCCCATGTTGTGGAGGGCTTTGAAAGCGTGGTTGAACAGCTTGAAGTGGCATCTCTTCTTGACGGGGAGCCAGTTCAGGCTATGGAGTTGGGGATGATGTGGGATCATCTGGGCAGGTACAGGATTATTCTTGCTGCTGCGTTCTAATTGTTTGGAGGCGCTTGAGGAGGAGGGTGGAGGCTCCGGCGTAGAGGGCATTCCTGTAGTCAAGTCAACTGGTGATGAGGGCTTGAGTGACGGTTCTTCTCGTGTCGGTTGGAATCCATCTGAAGACTTTCTAAAGCAATCTGAGGGTGTTGAAGCAGGTGGAGGAGACCGAGTTGATCCGACGTCCCATGGAGAGTTCGCTGTTGAGGATGATTCTGAGGTTGCAGGCATGGGTAGCGGGGGTGGGTGCTGGTCCAAGAGCCACCAGGAGTCGTACTACGGTGAGGGGGGTCTTCCGAAGAAGAGAGCTTAGTTTTTTTTGGTGTTGAGTTTGAGGCAGTTGGCTATCATCCAGTCGGTGACATCGATTATGGCGTTCTGGAAGTTCACTCTGGTGGTGTCCGTGTCTTAAGTGAGAGAGAGTATGAGCTGGCTGTTGTCGGCTTAGGAGATGATGTTGAGACTGTGGCTAAGAGCCATGGGTGCCAGCAATGTCATGTAGAAGTTGAACAGTGTGGGGCTGAATGAGGAGCCCTGGGGTATGCCACAGATGATGCTCTTGGGGTTAGAGGTGTATGGCGGTCACCACTGAGATCCCTTGCAACATTTATGCTATTGGCTGCAAGTCCCCAGACACCTTTCCAGTGTTCTTGTAGTGCGTCAAGTTGTGACCTTTAAATACAATGGAGAAGCTTTCGGCAACGCTTAGTGAGGAACTATCAAAACAGGGGCGGCTCCTCCGCTATGGCGGAGGAGCGTCACCCCACTACTGAAATGCAACAGACAGAAGAAAAAGAAAAGGACAATAAAACTATTTTATTGTCACTTTATTTTTATTCACAGTCTGCCGAGTCTAGGGCAGGGTAATGCCACAGTGACACACAGCAGGGGGAGGAGGTGTGGTAGGCACTGAAATCATGCATGTTGGTTTGGCCGGCAGTCTTAGGATGGTCAAACCAACATGTGCACTTGGATATCTCCAGAGTCAGGCTGTTCCTTCGTGATATCCTAGTGCTCAAGGGCACAGGCTTCCAGTCCATGCTGGAACGTAAAACTGGCCCACTCCACCCAATCCCAGTGCTACACTCATGCTGGGAGTAATAGCATGAGAGATGCGCTGGGATTGCGTGGGGTCTGGGAGCCTGTGCTCATGGGAATTGTACTGCCGGGACGGGAGCACAGGAGCAGAAGATCGCGGTGGCCGTCAGGAAAGGTACTTTTATATTTTTATTATTATAATTTTTTTTATGCCCTCCCACATCAGATTGGCAGCAGCCGCCGCTGTATCAAAATACCAAAAGATATGGGCTCCATTTAAAGCTTATGTTGCTAGTGACCTTCATGAGCAGTGACAGTAATAATGTCGACCTGATGTGATACGAAGATAAGAAAGGGAAGAGTGCATGGTTCAGACTCCTCTGCTGTAGAACCATAATGCTATTACATGAGTACTTTTATTTTCTTAAACTAATGAGCCTCTCAATGATGTGAAGACGTTACTCCACGGAAATTGTAGGGGAACCCCACACCCTAGAATATCTAACTTTATTACTACATTGACACCTTCCTTCTTTACGACAAATAACTGATAAAGTTGACCCCCTTCCTTCCATACATTTTCCTTTTTTTAATCTCTTTCTTTATATTCGCTTCTTTTAATGCAGTCCAAAAAATTGCAAAACTTTGAGAAATAACTACATAACAAGTTATTCTATGGTGTCTGCCCACAATTGCTTAACAATCAATGTTGTTGGTGTTTTGTGTGTGTGTGTGTACACGCACGTGTGTGTAAGTGTACTCTTAAATATTGATAGCAGAACACTTACCATTCGGTCCAAAGATTCTACAATAATAAATGAGACCATCAAAAGTCAGGAGGAATACAGCAAAGTTGTCTTCAACTTCAAAGTAGGAATAATAATCTCCTGGTGCACTGTAATCTCCAGAAAACAAAGGAGTTGAACTGTCAACTGGCCTTGCAAGTGTGAAGTCCAAGAACCTAAACACCTGAGAAGAAAAAAATGAAATAATGGTACACAAATATTTCTTTGTACATCTCTCTTATCCTGATGAAAGCACAGTACCAGAATCTAACTTCTATAATTTTCAGGACTGAAATGACATTTTTATAAACATGCTTTTGCACCGGGCGGCCCCCTGCTCAGAGCCTGGATAGCCTCACGGGTGATAAGCAGCCCTCTTCAAATCCACCTTACAGTACATTACATTACAGTGAGAGTGAGAAGGTCCAGACACATCAAAATAACCATCAAGTTTGTAAAATGTTCCCATTAGTAATATTTGTGTTCAATATCAGGATATTTTAAAAAGCATGATATTCCAAATGTGAACACAAAGATTATTAATGGGAACATTTTGCCTCTCTGTTATCAATGTTGACCATCCTCGGAGAGGCATTATATATCCTTAATTGGACATGGGCAGACACAATATCAGTTTTTGACTGGACAAGTAATAATATCAAGTACTCCATCGGTATGCAATTTTCAACATACAAACCATTTCATTATCTTACATATCTGAAATATAAATTAATGCACAACCCTCATCAAGTGCCTTTGTGTACAAAAGATGAATGAATGAAATATGTATATTTTTTTCTATTTCTGGTAGTTATTATAGAACATGTTTGGTTAAGATGGGCTCAGATTTAGCGCCTGTTTGATGTGCCTGTAGTGCATAAAGTGAATTCATTTAACACGACATTGCTCTGAGTTAGTGCTTTGTTTTCAGACAGCGAAGCTCTGAAACAGTAAGCAAAGTTTGCCTCTTTCTGTCCCTGAGCTGTGCTGTCTTAAAATAAGGCACTAACGCAGAGAAATATGGGCTAGATTTACAAGCCCCTTGCGACACTTTTGCGCTGCCGTTGCGTCACTTTTGTGATGCAGCAGCAGTGTAAAAAATGCGGCCAATTTACAACTTGACGCATCTAGGGAGATGCGTCACGTTGTAAAGCCCTGCGTCACATTATACCTGCTTCAGGTATAATGTATGCAGGGTGGGCATTCCCAAGCAGGCAAGCCTTGTAGAAGTGACGCCGTGAAATCTACAAGATTTCACTGCGTCACTTCTAAGATGCCACTGCATCAAAACTGTTATATTCCATGTAGGTACCCTATATAGGCGCAGGTAACACTGCAACCTGTCACCTATATCCTTCCCTACATTACATACATAACGGTTCATAGGGACTGACCTTTTACCTAGATACGACACTGCATTCAGAACGCAGGTTTTTCCCTGGTCCGAAACTCATACATTAAGCATGAGGCTTCTTGGAAGCACAGCAGGATTCACAGCAGGACGAACATCTCCTGTATAATATCTATGTTAAAGTTCAAGCCCGACGTCATCCTTTAGGCCGACACACTAACACAGCAAGGTAGGACCCCTGGGGAGACCTGTGGGTATAAATACATCATGTCTTGCTTAGACACTCAGAGGAGACCGTGACTTCCCGGCTGACACACTGACCAGAGATGCTGAGTTTCCTGCATGCAGACGCTCCAGCTAGCAGTGGTCTAACATCCCTCGCGGGGTGTCCAACTCGAGACCAGTACGGGGTCCCACATTCTCTAATTCTCAGGTAATGGGCTAGACTAGATCCTAGAGGGATTCTTGGCATAACACCTACACAGATGCTAGGTACATTTAGGTACATCTAGTTAGGGAGAAATCGTAGGAGTACGCACTTTTAGGTTGCACTTATTATCATGTATTTTATGTACTTGTGTATATTCATGATTACTGCAAAATGGTAGAACTGTACCATCCCTTTACTTTCATAGTACTGCTAACCATATATCTCTGCTACTGTCTTATTGTTGTTACAGCACATCTATTTTACTCAAGAATAACACCTGTTCAATAAATCCTTATTGAAACGCCCAGACTGTTTATTCTGTGTATCTCTGAGACAAACTAAGTGAACACGAGTGACTGAGCGAAAAGTAGTATATTGTTTCCACGATCCTGAGGGATCAGGGTTGTCATGTTCTGAGGTTGCCAGAAACTATTCTCTCCCCGATAAGAGGAGATTCTAGTGGCACTGTGAGCTAGCTAATGCAAACAGGCAAACGTATCCGGTGGGGGGTGTTCGGAACCAGTCTGCCACCAAACCCAAAGTTTATGTTATACGAACGCGCAGATCCTGTATAGGATATATAGGAACTACACAACAAAACCTTACGCCTGCTTGAAGCAGGCATAAGGAGTGACACAGTGTAGTGGGAATAGGCCTCAAAATGCCTTGCTGGAGTTGCGTCGTGCTTGTGACACGACTCCAGCAATGCGTGACTTTTGCCCCAACAGATGCTTCAGAATTTCTGATGCATCTGTCAATCTTTGTACCATGGTGCACCGCTTGCAAATTCGGCGCATCCATGGTGGTGCAAGGGTTTCTCATGGTGGCGCAGGGAAAGTGACGTATCTCTACAGATGCGTCACTTTCTTGTAAATCTGCCCCTATCTGTTTAAATGAATTCCCTTTAGCAATGCAGCGGTATATGACAGGCGCGTGGTTCTGCACGGAGCCAGCAAAGCCCATCATGATACAGCCCCAGAATTTATGGTTACACAAAAAAAGTCACTGAGATTCCCAAAGGTGGTATTTACTTGGCCTGCCTGAAGGGAGTTCAAGCAAGCCCCCACAATTCTGAAACTGCTATGTTCAGCAAACATTCCTTAGTCTGGCTCTGAGCAGTGACAACTCCACTTTACGAATAACAAATAGGTCCACAGAATCGTAATAGTGAATGGTCGTGTGAAGCTCATGTTTTGTCCTTACAAAATCTATTGGGACGGGCACATTATTTTGAACAGAGGAAACTTCTAGCGACAGTTACATTCCCAAAACACATTAACAAATGTAATCTGGAATGATTGCTTTGCCCCGGAAAGATACCCAGTGGTGCATGTGAATGCGCGCGGCAGCGGTACAGGGGAAAATAGAGAGGCCCACTCACTTCCACAATAACAATACACACACTGGATACTGTACAGGTACAAAGACCACGTGCGTTACAAGACCCCTTAATTTATAACCACTGGATGTGCCTGGTCAGAGGGTGTGTGGAGCACGACATCTGGGTCATAGGTAAGCCACTACAGTGGCCAGGTGGCTCACTACATCTCTTTCCCACTTTGCTCTGAATCTTTTACCTGAACATGGTGTACAACAAAGTCCTTGAGTCTCTGATTTGGCTTGGGATGTGGCCTTAGGTCATACTGCTGACCATGGGGTCTATCCGAGCAAGCTTCCCTACTCCTTTCTCCAAGTGGCTCCACCAGATACCCCTCTCTGGTTACCTGGCCCCTCGATGGCTTACCATACTGTTGTCAGTCTAGGGGGCTCTCTGTCCCCGCATGTTTCCTTGTTTCCAAGCCTTCCTCTTCCTCCATTCTCTCCTGACCAGAGACCTCCACCCTCTTGAACCATGAGATGTTCCAACTTACTGTCTCCTCGCCCTTCCGGGCAGTCACCATTGTGCCTTCTACCTTCACCACTACCCGTATGCCTGACTTGAGCGGGGTCCAGAACTTTCACCCAGGTCTGCGGTCCTCGATAAGTACCTAATCACCCGGTCCAAGCCGGCATTGGCCGGCTCTACTCTGGATACTGGCTTTCAGATTGTTCTGCACCCTCCTATGTTGGGTACTTTCTGGGTCATGCTCTGGTTGTTTCCATTCCGGGTGTACCGGAATTGTGTCATGCCTGTGGCCCTTCAGCATGAGTGTCCCTGGGGGGCATTGAGTGGTGCAGTGTGGTGTGTTGTGGTATTCCAAGCAGAAAACAACGAAGGCTGTTCTCCGGTTCCTCCCCTACGTGGGTGGCATTGCACAATGATTGTTTTAGTGTCCACATGAATCACTTGACCTCCCCATTCGCTTGAGGCCACTGCGTTGTGATTCGACAATGCCGTATCCCCAGGCAACTAAGCAGATCCTTGAACTCATGTCCTTGAAAAAGTGGCCCATTGATTGTTTTGATATCTTCTGGGAGGCCGAATAGAACTAGGGCCAGATGTATGCCCCGTTTTTGCATGCGCAAACGGGTTTGCGAACTCGTTTGCGCATGCAAAAACCTATTGGGCCGTGTACATAGCCTATTAAGCGAGTCACAATTTTTTGTGACTCGCTAAATAGGTTTTGCGACTCGCTATTTGGAAGGGCGTTCCCTTCCAAATAGCAAGTCTCAAAACCATGTGCAAATGTTTTGCGACCGCAATTGCGGTTGCAAAGCATTCGCAATTACCACCTACTTCAAGTAGGTGGTAATGCATTCGCAAATGGGAATGGGTCCCCAGGGGACCCCTTCCCCTTTGCAAATGCATGCAAAATTATTTTTTAAGGGCAGGCAGTGGTCCCAGGGACCACTGCCTGCCCTTAAAAAATGAAAAGAAAACGTTTCATTTTTTTTCTTTAAATGCATCCCGTTTTCCTTTAAGGAAAACGGGCTGCATTTTTTTAAAACTGCTTTATTTAAAAGCAGTCCCAGACATGGTGGTCTGCTGAGGCCAGCAGGCCACCATCCCTGCGAGGGCTGGCATTCCCAATGGGCTCACAAATTGCGAGAGGCTCATTAATATTAATGAGCCTCGCAATTTGCAACCCCATTGGGAATCGCAAACAGTGTTAAACACACTGTTGTACATTTCATTTAGTGCCTCGCAATTTGCTCCTCGCAATGTGTCGCAAATTGCGAGGCGCTAAATGAAATGGTCGTACATCTGGCCCTTAGTACCTTTTCCAGTGCTGGTGCCACATTCACGAATGTAGTAGATTCAATGAGCTCCATAATGGGATATTTAGAATGGCTGTCCATAAGGACCATGGTGGTCCTTACATCAGGAAAACTACCAAAATCCATGCTGACTTTATTCCATGGGTTGTCGCAAGGATCCTCAGTTATGATTGGTGCTGGCACTTCCGGACTACTGGTGACTTGACATGCGGCACACTGCCGTATGAGTTCATCCACTAACGCCTACAGTCCAGGAAACCGCACCTTCCCTCATAGATGAAACTTTGTCTTTGCTGTCCCATGATGCTCACAATGGGCAAGCACAGCCACTTGCTGTGTCAGGCTCCCTGGAATGACTAATCTGTGGTCCTGCAAGACGAGACCCACCTGAATAGCACTGAGCTCATGCTGAACCCTCCAAAACTGTGTGAGCCACTCTTTGTCTGGGCCGACCAGTAGGTTAGCATCCTGCAGAAATGAGTGACAGTTCCCTTGTTGTAGAGTCGCCAGTACTTTCATGAGCACTGTGTACCCTGCGGTTGCCTCACTTATCTCCAATAGACTCAGTGCCAGAGGGCAGGCATCTTGGCTCACCAGGCAAATGTATTCTTCAGTGTGTCCTGCCTCCTGTTCCATTTCACCTTAAACTTGGAGTAGATGCCTCAACAAAAAGTCAGCAGGACATTTGGCCCCCGGCCTGTACACCACTTCATATTGGTAGTGCTGGAGTTGGAGGGCCCACCGTTGATCCAGGGTGGGGAATGGGATGCTGTTTCCTTGAACAATGGGACTAGTGGTTGATGATCAGTGATCACACTGAATAATCATCCACACAGGTAAAAGTGAAAATGTCCACATGCCCATTTTATGGTGAGTGCTTCCCTCTCAATCTGTGCATGCCTCGCTTCCGTCATAGTCAATGATCTGCTTGCAAATGCAGGACTGCCCATTTTTCCGGCTCAACTTCTTGTGTGAGCACTGCCCCCTGTACCACTGGCCTTGCATCCTCCACCAAATCTGTCCTCTTCTTCGGATCGAAATGTACCATTGTTGCTTTGCTTAGAAACGCCACCTTTACTTTCCGGAATGCCTCTTCCTCTCCTGGGCCCCACTACCAGCGTGCGTCCACTTTTGTCAATGCCCTCATGGGTACCGCAATGGTCACCAGACCGGGTATGAACTGGCCACAATAAGTGGCTATCCCTAAGAAGCTGTGCATCTCCAAGGCATTGCATGGCGCTGGAGCCTGTCTGATGGCGCTCGATTTCCTTGGGTCTGCTTGTACGCCCTAAGGAGTACAGACATAACCAAAGAACTCTATTGTGGTTTGAAAGAAAGAACATTTCTCCCGATGGAGCATTATACCAAGATCACAGAGGCGCTTCAGAATGACCCTCAAACACTGGTGATGTTCTCCAGCAGTGACCGAGTATATCATTATGTTGTCACTCACATTCATGATGCCATGCAGTCCTGACAGTACTTCCCTTATTGCATTGTGAAATGTCTCCACCACCGACAATATTCCAAAACTTAGCTGTTTGAATTGTCACAGGCCCAGGCTCATGAAAAATTTTGTTACATACCTGATTCCTTCGGCCAGCTGGAGTTGGTAATAAACACCATTGAGGTCCAGTTTTTGGAACCATCAGGCCCCGTTTAGGTCAGCTATTATATTGGTCATTGTGGGTGTGATATGCCTTTCCCTCTTAATGGCCTTGCTCAGGAGGCACATTTCGATGCATAGGCCTTCCTTGCCAGGTTGTTATGGCTTCTCAGTGGTCACCATTGGTGATACCTAGGGAGTAGGGCCAGACACCTTATCAATCATACCTAACTTCTTCAATTTCTCCAGCTCCAGCTCCACCAGTTAAATGAAATGCGGCGATGACGTAGTGGCACAGGCTTGTCGGACTTGTCAATATGTAGGTTGATTGGTGGGGTTCGCAGGCATCCTGACCCTTTGAACAGGCTAGGGAATTGGTTCAACAGTTCATCAACTTGGAATGCCTGTATATTCCTTGCAAATGATACCAAGCTCAGATCTTCTGCAGTGTGGCACCCGAGTAGTGTGTCTGCTTCCTTGTCAATGACGTGGAATGCTGCAGTGATTTCCTGGTTGTTCAACCGTACACACACCTTCATAAGTCCTTTCTGTGGGAGCAGCGTGTTTCCACTGCATGTATATATTTTGGTGTTTCACCCGACCAGAGCTGGCCTCGGGCAGAGGCATTAATATTGCTGGATGCCCATCACATTAACCAAAGCTCCTGTGTCAATGAGGGCTTTCACAGCCGTTGCAGCAAATTCCCCCACATACATTAGTTATGGCCTCCTCTGCCGTTTGAGGTGTTCCGTGAATGAGATGAGGAATACTTCCTCCTCTTCCTCCAAGGGTGACTCTTCCTGCTGGTGTCTGACCCATGGGTGGTGTTTGGAAGCTCCGGGTCATCCAGTAAAAGCTGACGTATGGCCTTACTAGGGGCTCGCCTCCCCATGGCTCCCCTGCCTCTTGGTCCTCCCCTGCACACTTTATCAAAATGGTTTGGCTTACAGCAGTTCAAGCAGGTTTTTCCTTGAGCTGGGCAATTCTCCAGGGGATGTTCATTAGGGCCACAGTTCCTGCAGCGGGCCTTCAATGGTGCTGCTGTTGGAGCCCAGGGTTGGGGGGTTTTCATCCTAGTTTGCGGCTTGCTGGACATTTGTGTTATCGGTATGTGCTTTTCTTTGGCCCTTGCGACCGATAGGTCGTGCGACCTCACCCCGATGAGGATGTCATCCAGACTGATGCTAAGTTGTCTGAGTATCAGACCCCTTTGTGTCTTGTCCCGGCACCCTTGGATGATTTGTGCCCGTATTTCCTTGGGCTGATCATCTGCGGTACACGTGCTAGCTAGCTTGTGGAGTCTGGCATACAAATTATCAACGGATTCACCCTACCGCTGGCAGGCCTGCTGGAGTTTGAAGTGCTAAAAATCTGGATTTAGCTGCGGGTCAAAATGAGCATTGAGGGCCCTCACTGCTGTGTTGTAATCAATCGCTACTCCCGCATTGGGGTGAGGCTCATATAGTTTTATAGATTTCTTCCCACATAGTGAAGTAGCAAAGAGCGCTTGACATTCCCATCATTCTCACGGGTGGCACTGAAGTTGTTATCCAGCCTCCCCTCCCACATTTTCCACCTGGAAACAGCTGTGGCAAGATCAACAAACTCGCAGAATGGTTGAAGAACTCCTACCAGTGTGTGCTGTTGAATGACAGAGAGTGGGTGTGGTTCCTCTGCTTGCACTGCATTTGCGTTATCTGCCATGACCCTGGTGGGATAAATATGACCAGATCATCACCCTGGATCACAGATACTGTCCTTTACAGCCTGCCCACCTGCAAATGCAAAATAAGTCTGCATATGCATGTGAGCTGCTGGGGATGAACTGAAGGAAATATCTTCTGAGTGAGAACTTCTCTGCATGCAGATTAGCAGAGAGTAAGCAGGCAAAATACTATTACTCAGAATACTTGACATCCTAAAGGCTTGCGGTTGTTTACTATGCAGAACAATACTTTGTCAAGAAAGCCAATGGCTGAAAAGGGCTGATCCACTGCCCAATTATATGCATGCTGTTTTTGAGGGCTGTCCTAATATGGGAACTCTGTCTGATGGAAAACTAAACTGGGCTTACCTAAAGCCCATTTTCCTTAAGCAGGATTATGTATTATTTAAAAAAAAATATGAGGCTTGTGAGACAGCTAAAAGTCTTTTGGTCAAATCTAAAACACAAAGAAATGGATAGATCACAGGGAGCAGGAGCATAGGGGGCCCTTGGCTCAAACACATAAGACATACAGGACTGGTCAAGAGCTTCACAATCGTCCTATAAAGACACTGAACAAGTGTGACACAGCAGGAGCAGTGCAAGTGCCCTTTAAAGACATAGAACAGGTGTGCTACTGCAGGGCCAGTCAGTGCAGGCTTCCATTAAAGATGTGGAACAAATATGGTACTGCAAGGCCAGACATAGAACAAGTGTTGAAATCAGGGACAGCACAAGCTTGCTTCAAATACATGGAACAAGTGTGACACTAGGTAGCACTATTTAATGCCTCCCTTACATACAACAGACAAGCCGCATTTCAGATTTAGTACTTTTAGTACAGAGCTAAAAAGAAAAATATCCAAATATGCCAACTAAGGGGCCGATTCCGATCTCGGCCGGTAGTGCTCCGAATCGGATTCGGCTTTACCGGATCCGATTCGGAGCCCTGTTTCCCGACCGAACCGTACGCGGGTCCGGCCGAGCGAGTACGATGCAAAATCGCCGACCGACTCGTCCGGGCGTCCCGACCGCTCCGACCGACTCGCTCCCGGCTCGAACCGCTCCGACCGACTCGCTCGGACTCGACTCGCACCGCGCAATGGAGACGTTTCCCGGCCGGGTAAGTACGATGCGCGCCGCGAGCAGTCCGACCGAGCCGCGCACTCCGGCTCGTAAGAGCTGTCGGAGCCGTACTTTGGGGGTCCGTGTCGGACCCCCTGTATGCGAAGCCGCGCGAGTCGCACACAGGGGGGACCCATGGGTCCCCCCTAACTATGCGTGTACGGCGCGAATCGCTTCGCCGCGTACCCGCTGTAGGGGGCGCCCTTGTCCGACTCGCACCCATTGAGTCAATGGGAGCCCGCGTACGCGTTGTACGACCGGCTCCCATTGACTTCAATGGGAGTCCGACCGACTCGAGTCCGATAACATACGGACGCATCGTACTCGTTCGGTCGGACTGCACAGGTCCGATTCGGTCGGAAATCTCTCCGGGTCCGGCTCGGTCGGAGAAATTTCCGGCCCGAATCGGAATCGACCCCTAAATGTGGCCCAGTTGCTTCTTTTTCTGCTGATGTGTTTTGTTATTGCACATCACCAACAAGTGGCCGACTAGTAATCTTTTTATTGAAGATTGGATAGACTTTTCAATTGTCTTCCTTTCCTGACAGGACAGCGGATCTAAACTCCTGTTTCTGTTTTTTGCACAGCTTTTTTCGCTCTCTCCTCAATTTTCCCCCAGAGCTGGGCTTATTACTTCCACTTGGGTGGTTCTCCAAGTCTGTTAGTTCCCTTGTCTCCGATGCTTGGGCCACTGTTGAACGTTCTTTGAGGAGTGCGTCATCATTTGCATTCGGAAAGCAGCTTGTTGATGCCTCTAGGGGTGGATTTACGGAGGCATTCTCTTGTAGTTGCTTCTGGGCTATGTTCAGGGTGGATTGCACATCACCATGTATAAGTGCACCCTCCTCCGTTGTCCTAAATGCAGAGTCGTTGTTTCATAAGTTGGCATTTGCCTTGTTCACACAGTTAGCACTGCTACCCTGATGTTACTTCAGCATAAGTGAGAGATCCACGACTGAGAATCCTTGTTGCCTGTTTGCCTGTTACCTAGTTTTGTTGTAAGATCACAGTATCAACCTCTGTACTTTTATCATCTTTTGTGGTGTTGAATCTTTGATTGCTATGTCTGGAATAGTGCTTGACTTCTTCTACCAGGCTGTTCAATAACTGAGGAAGCATATGTATCCACTACGAGGCTGGGATGGCATGTTAAATATCCCGCCTCAGTCTTGCTCTGTGCTCAAGTAATGAAATTGTTCAGATTTTCAAGCTTAATGTTTAATGTCTAGTCCAGATCTGAACATTGCCATTGTGTTTAATAGATCAACCTGCAAATCTCATTTTGAATGATAGTGTTGTGCTTCTACTGTTGCCTGTAAAGTGTCCAATAAGACTGTCCAACACCTCTGAGGACTATCGGAGCTATCCTCTTCCCCATTTGATCTCTCTGGGTCATTTGCTGGGCCCATTCTGAGCTTATCTATCTTTGGGCTTTCCGCAGGCTGATCTTTAAATGTTTTTATGACAACGTAATTTCCAGTTTGTTCTTCAATATCTATTGACTGCATTAATGCAGTTCTCTGATTTTCCTAGAGTGCTTGGTCACCCCTTGGTGAGCAGCTATCCTGATTGGGGCCATTGTGTCCTGCTCTGTATTTGGGGGCCTTTGTTGAATGTTGCGATAAATCTGGCATCACACAGATTCCTTTGAGTGATAGTCAGTATCAAAGTTGTCACAAGTTTGGGATAAGCAGTCGTAAGTGAATTCACCAATCTCACAGCTCGATTGTAGTTACCAGGTTCTGTGCTTCTCTCCTATGTGCTGATAGGGTCCGTACCTGCACAGGCTGTCTTATCATTAAACCTTCCATGTTCTAGTGAATCTGTTGTTGTCCGGGGTGTTGATGGTGGGGTTTAGTTTTTCTGGCCACCTATGATTGAGGTTTCTATCATTGTTGTTGATGGTGAAGTATGGGCCACTGGCTCACAAATGCCATAGCTGTTTCCATTGCTTAACTCATTTCTGATCAGTTGTTGCGTCAATCAGTTGTCGCACCATTTAGCGTGCTTCTACACTCTCAACAACAGTTTTAGATGTGTTTGTTATGGTTTTATCAATATTGATGTTATTCACTCTTTTGTCATCAGGTCTACCATTGCGGTCCACTATATCCTGCACTGAGTTGTCTGTTGATATTTTGAAAAAGTCTAGCATTGTTGAAGGAAGTGAGCAGTTGCTAAGCCTGTCCATTGCTGTCTGGTCACTCTTGTTGTCGTTTGGTTAGACTTAAGATGCATTCTAATTCCCAGGTTTTCCAGCTTCCTTGCTGTCGTGGGGACTGCTGGCATTGATCTCCTTGATCTCATCATGATGTTTTGAGGGTTATCCGACTTACAGAGTAGGAGTGGAGCCAAGGCACATAGGGGCCGATTCCGATCTCGGCCGGTAGTGCTCCGAATCGGATTCAGATTTACCGGATCCGATTCGGAGCCCTGTTTCCCGACCGAATCGTACGCGGGTCCGGCCGAGCGAGTACGATGCAGGCACCCGCGAAATCTCCGACCGACTCGAACGCAGCTTCAACACGCTCCGACCGACTCGCATGGACACGACTCGCACCGCGCTATGGAGACGTATCCCGGCCGGGTAAGTACGATGCGCGCCGCGAGCAGTCCGACCGACTCGCGCCGTCCGGCTCGAAAAAGCTGTCGGAGCCGGACTTTGGGGGTCCGCGTCGGACCCCCCTGTACGCGTAGGCGCGTGAGTCGCACACAGGGGGACCCATGGGTCCCCCTACCTGTGCGTGTACGCCGCGATGCGCATGGAGGCGTACACGCTGTAGGGGCGCCCTTGTCCGCCTCGCACCCATTGAGTCAATGGGAGCCCGCGTACGCGTTGTACGACAGGCTCCCATTGACTTCAATGGGAGTCCGACCGACTCGAGTCCGATGGCATGCGTGCGCATCGTACTCGTTCGGTCGGACTGCCAGAGTCCGATTCGGTCGGAAATCTCTCCGGGTCCGGCTCGGTCGGAGAGATTTCCGGCCGGAATCGGAATCGGCCCCTTTGTGTGGCCCTGTGTTACTTTAAGTTAGCTTCAGGCTTTTTGTCTGGCCTTTTACCTGGACTTCAGTGAACAGTGGCGTTTCAAATGTATATTAGTGATATGCATTACGAGTGCTTTGTTACAGATAGAGAGTGATACCTAATCTACGACTGAATTTACGCTACTTACTTTAATCTTGCTTCTCTGTCAATACTGCTGTAAGCTCATTTTGACTGCATGCAACCATCATTTTCAGGCAAGTGATTATTATTTGGAAAAAAACATAAATATATTTTTTTAAATCAAAATACAAACCTGTCTACCATGGGAGAATAGGGCCAGATAAATTGATTTTAAGCAGACATATGGGTACATTTACTATTATTTCACACAACATGGTACAGCAAGGGAACTTGCTGTGCTGACTTGCGTGAATGGAAGAGAGCAGAAATGTTCCATATTTACAAAGATATGGGGACTTTTTGCATTTTCCTTGCATAGGCACACTATGTACCCATGCACCATAGTGCAAGAATGCCTGTGTTACTGGCAGGATTGTTTTTGTGCAGCAAAGAGTACCTTCCAGCACAATAACAATCACAGAGGAATTTACAAGGGGGAATAAAGACACTTCTCCTGGTTACGCCTCTGTCAGATAGGTGAACTATTATGGCGCAAACCTTGGTTTACTAGTCTTTGGAAGGTTTATGTCAAAATACATGACTGGATGCATGGGAACACCCATACCCAACCCATGGAACTCCAACCCAACGCAAAGTGACATAAGGCAGTGCTCATGCTGTGTTGTGTTACTTTGTATTTACCAAACCACAAAAAGTCACGTTAAGCTTAGCTTAGTAAATAAATGTAAAAAATGATTTTGCGTAGGGGCTACGCCACAAAAGTGGTACAACCCTGATACAAGTCACAGTAAATCTAGGCAATAGTCATCCTCATAAATGAGAATTATACTGATTGATAGATCTGGTTCCTCACCTATACAATAATCAAGGTATGATGCTCAGAGGGCCAGTGAAAAGCTCCACATGTCAAGATGATGCTTGATAGGCCTGAATGCAGCCCAGTATGCCAGAGTATTGCTCAATATGCCAGTGGTCACTGTGTAAGACTGAAACATGGTATACTGGAGTGTTGCCAACTATACGCTACTCTGTAGTAGTCAGAATATCATTGACAAAAATATTATGTGACTTAAATATTGTGTCCTAAATGTCATTTCCAAAAAGATCATCCCATTGGATGTAGCTTTTATATTAATAAGTTGAATGAAGTAATATTCTTGTAAACCACATTTAAGACACAATATTTTTTTCAGATGATATTTAGTCCACAAAATTTCACACCATACCCACCAAGTGCTGCTCCTTGTGTCAGTACGGTAACACAGTAGCACCAGTTGTATTTGGGTGTAGGTGCTTCTCTTCACATCCTCCACCACAAGCCTGTCCATCGACCTACCTTAATAGATGTTTGTACTTCCTAATAGGGAGAGGGTCCAGGACCATGGACTCTATGATGCCCCATTAGCAAATGGGTTGGAATGTGAACAACATCTATTCTAACCCTCAAGCTTTGCTGCTTTAGCTGCCCACTTCTGCTTAGTTTCCTAGCGGGTGTGGTGACAGGAGCAGGTCTCTACCCCTCACCCATCAGCTACCAAGGCATCTGTGTGAGTTATGACAGGCATGTAGAGTGATCCAAAGGGTAAATTAGGATGACTGTTGCAACCCCAAGTTGCCCTGAAATAACGTCTCTGGCATTTTGGCTATTGATATATCACCAAAAACATAAAGAAATGGTAAAAAAATAAATTTCACCATATCCTGAATTCCTTGCCTATCGTCTCAACATCCCTATATGCCTGTTAGTAATTCACCTGACCTTCAGCTATCCATACCTCTTTGCAAACGGGACATTCTACACTGTGAGAAGTTGGCCTGGTATATGCTGTTCACTAGTTAAAGTGGACACCTTGCACCAGTACAATTCGACTCTTATGGTTTTAGGTTTAAGACAACCTTTATAGAAAGCTATCCTAGTGGTAGCTGTGGAGAGCAGCCTTCAGGCTAAGTCTTGAAGGAATGTAAAGCAGCTTGTTTTACCACACAATCTCTTGAATCACCAAATGAAAAGACACCACACAGGTATATATATCAAATATATATGTATTTATTACTAAACAACTCTCTACTAATCTCTTTATGAGATTAGAAGTCAGGAACATATGTACAAGTCAATTGTTATCAAAATAAGTTAGCACAGTAAATATCACAATCTTATCTTGTCTAGACCTGGGTCTAGAGCACATAGAATCGAGGGACCCCCAGAGAACCACCCAGGTAGTTGTAGGAGACCCACAGGGGACGGACGCGGTGTTCAGACACTGGTGCGAGTCCTGTACGAGTCTATGCAAGCGGACGCGATTGAGTTATCAATGTTACAGGCCCCTGGCATGTTCGAGGCGAACACACCGATCGGTCAGTACGAGTCGAAGGACGCGGTTACTGGTAGATTTACAAGGGAGTTGGACGCGGTGTGTCTAACACAGACGCGAACCCTGTACGAGTCAGTGCGAGAATCGCACGGGGAGAATAGGAGTTTTAGGATACTTCGGGAGAACACACAAGCAAGTCACTTACAGGGTAAGTAGTTCTAGGGCCCACACCCACAGGAGCACTGTAGTGCTGGAGTTACCTCACCCAGGGAAGCCGGGTGCATAGGTGTCCTTTGGTGTCGGGTCGCGGCGTCGTTTTCAATGGCGAACAAAGAAGACGTGCTGCTTGTGATGTTCGAGGAAGTGTCCGGGGGAATCCAAGCCTGGATTCAAAGGAAGGAAGACCTGAAAGCAGAGGGGACAGTGTTCAAAGTCACTTGGCAGTGACTCGGGGCAAGGAAGCTGGATGACCACCATCATTGCAGGATTCAGGTCGGTCACATGTGCCTTGACTCTTCAGCCACGAGGTCCAGGAGGTGTCGACGACAACCAGGAGCTGGATTCGGCGTGTGCCACGATGTCTGCAGCTTACTGTGGTGTCGGCAACTCGATTGGAGTCAACAGGCCTCGGTAACAGCAAGTCTCGTGGTAAGTGTGAAAAGGCAATGGCGCAGACCAGCAAGGTCTGAGGGACTCACCCAGTGAGGGTAAGTCAGGGCAGGCCTGGAGCAACCAGGGGAGCCCTTTGGTTTCTTAGGAAAGTCCTCAGGGGACCCACGAACCGGCTGGCAAGGGATCGAGAAGATGCCTCAGGAGGATTCCTTCAACAGGGGCCCACGGCCACTCGGGACGGTGTAGGCCTCTGATCTTCGGAGGGATTCCTGCTGGAGGTTGGGACCACACGTGGTCCAAAGCACAGGCTCTTAGAACGTTGTGAAGTGGTTGCACTCGACAATAGTGCACGGTACCCCGGGATCGCGGTTCCTCGTCACTCTTGGGGTCCACTGGCCTCAGCTTCACTGGGGACTCACGATGGCCTTTGAGAAGTCAGGAAACCCACTTCTGGGGCTGCAGGGACTTCGGACTCCGGCGGGAGCGGCGTAGTTTGCGACCGTTGTTGTAGTTTTTGGTGCCTGCCAAGCAGGGGAGTCACTCCTTGACTCCAAGGGAGATTCTTCAGTCTTCCAAAGGTAGTGGAACGTCGAAGGTCCAGGATTCTTCTTCAGAGCGTCGTCCAGGGATATCTAATCTTCAGGTTCAAGGGCTCCCTACCTTATACTAACAAGGAAGGGAGGGACTAGCTCTTAGACCCCACCTATGGGAGGGTCAGGGGAGTGGGTGGTTACACCCACTTCCCTTTGTCCAGTTTCGCGCCAGAGCAGGGGCAGGTAGCCCTTGAGCCAGTTTGAACTGGCATATGCACAGAGGAGCCTTCTGCTCCCCCAGTGCAGGACTTCAAAGCACTCTAAGAGTGCAGCCACCAAGCCCCAATACACTAAACCCTGTCTGGGAGGTGGTTACACCTCCCTGTGACAGGATACCTTTTGTTGGGCTTCCTCCACTGCGAGTTTCAGTCATCAGCAGGAGGGCAGCCGAGTGTCTGTGACTGGTGGCATCCATTTTGTGATGCCAGGGCTCTTTAGGATTCTACAGCGTTTCCACAGTAGGTACATGTCTATCCCTCTAGAAGGGTGGAATGCTACCCCCGCCGCCAGGACTGGCGGGGGGGTAGTATTCCAAGATGTTTGACACCAAACACGACATGTTTTGATGCAGCCATACCAAAGTTAGCATTTTACCGCGAGGATATAATGCACTTAAGAGTATATGGTTTAACCGCATCCACAAACAGCACCAGAGAATGGACTCTGAGAGCTGCAGAGGGGCCCTGCTCAGGCAGAGGCACCCCCTCACATAGAAGCCAAGCAGTATGCCCTCAGGATTGATAGGGCCTGCCTTAGGGGTGACTGATAGGTTTATATGTGTGTGCTGGAGAGGTATAAGGAACCTATACCTCAGTGAGGAGTGCTAGCACCACCTCACCCAGGCTGCAGTAGCAGGCCTGTGGTGTCAGATTTAGTCTGCTTCCCAGGGGTGGCATAATACATGCTGCAGCCCCTGGTAGGCCTGTGAAGTACCTATGCCCTTGGTACCTAAGGTACCATATACTAGGGACTCATAAGGTACCACAGTATCCAATCACTAGTGCACCTAGAGTGCACTCCAAGTCGTTTAGAGAGAACAGAGAGGCTGGGGCCCTGATTGGCAGGGACCCAGCCAGACTATAGCCAGAAACCAGTGTAAACATCAGAAAAAAAAGTGGGGGCAACATAAGAGGCAGATCCTACTCTTCTACACAACCCCCCCCCAAACGCAGGGACACTAAACTAACCTTGACCAGTTGAGTCTTCGTGTTCAAAATGGAAATACCTTGAGAGTCCATCTGCATTGGCATGTTGGGTCCCAGGTCTATGTTCCACTGTATAGTCCATCCCCTGTAGGGAAATGGACCACCTCAAAAGTTTTGGGTTTTCACCTTTCATCTGCTTAAGCCATAGGAGGGGCTTGTGGTCAGTCTGAACTATGAAGTGAGTGCCAAACAAGTATGGCCTCAGCTTCTTCAGGGCCCACACCACAGCAAAGGCCTCCCTCTCTATAGCTGACCAACGTTTCTCTCTAGGGGTCAGCCTTCTGCTAATGAAAGCTACTGGCTGGTCTTGACCTTCATCATTCAGTTGAGACAGTACAGCTCCCACACCCAGCTTAGAAGCATCTGTTTGGACAATGAACTTTTTGGTGTAGTCTGGACTCTGTAAGATGGGGTCAGTGCACATGGCCTGCTTTAGGTCTTCAAATGCCTTTTGACAGCTAGCTGTCCACTGAACCTTTTTTGGCATTTTCTTTGAGGTCAGATCATTCAAAGGGGTCACTATAGATCCATATCCCTTGACAAACCTCCTATAGTACACAGTCAGGCCTAAGAAGGCTCTCACCTGCGTTTGGGTGGTTGGAGCAACCCATTCCATTATGGTTTGGATTTTGCTCTGTAAAGGTTGAACCTGGCCTCCACCCACAAGGTGGCCCAGGTACACAACCTGACTCTGCCCTATCTGGCACTTGGTGGCTTTGATAGTGAGGCCTGCTTTCTGCAGAGCCTCCAACACATTTCTGAGGTGGACCAGGTGATCCTGCCAGGAGGAACTAAAGACAGCAATATCATCTAGATAAGCTGAGCAATAAGTTTCCATCCCTGCCAGAACTTTATTCACCAACCTCTGAAAAGTGGCAGGGGCATTTTTCAATCCAAAGGGCATCACCACAAAGTGGTAGTGCCCACCAGGGGTCGAAAATGCTGTTTTGGCTTTTGCATCATCAGCTAATCTGATTTGCCAGTAGCCAGCTGTTAGGTCAAATGTGCTTAGATACTTGGCTGAGGCCAAAGTATCAATCAGCTCACCTGCCCTTGGTATGGGATAGGCATCAGTCCTAGTGACTGCATTGAGGCCTCTGTAGTCTACACAAAACCTCATTTCTTTCTTACCACCCTGGGTATGAGGCTTGGGTACCAGGACTACTGGGCTAGCCCAAGGGCTATCTGAAGGCTCAATTACACTTAGCTCCAACATTTTCTGGACTTCAGTCCTGATACAGTCCCTGACATGGTTAGGTTGCCTGCAGATTTTACTCTTGACAGGCAGACTGTCTCCAGTGTCGACCTCATGGGTGCACCAGGTAGTCTGACTAGGGGTCAGGCTAAACATATGTCTAAACTGTTGCAGAACCTGTCTGCACTCAGTTTGCTGATGGTCAGTGAGGCTGCTTGCCAAAGCAACACCATCTACTGACCCATCATCAGGGTTCTGAGAGAGCAGGTCAGGGAGAGGGTCACTCTCCTCCTCCTGGTCCTCATCAGTTGCCATGAGCAAGCCCATGTCAGCCCTGTCAACATATGGCTTTAATCTGTTGACATGGAGCACCCTCAGGGGGCTCCTGGGAGTTCCAAGATTCACCAGATAAGTGATTTCTCCCTTCTGTTCAACTATTGTATGGGGGCCACTCCATTTGTCCTGGAGGGATGCTGGGGCCACAGGCTCCAACACCCACACCTTCTGTCCTGGCTGGTATACAGTCAGCACAGCCTTTTGGTCATGCCAAGCTTTTTGCAATTCTTGGCTGGCCTCCAGGTTTTTGGTTGCCTTTTTCATGTATTTGGCCATCCGGGAGCGGAGACCAAGTACATAGTCCATCACATCTTGTTTGGGGGGCTTGAGAGGTAACTCCCAGCCCTCTTTTACCAAACATAGTGGACTTCTTACAGGATGCCCAAACAGAAGCTCAAATGGGCTGTAACCAACCCCCTTCTGTGGAACTTCTCTGTATGCAAATAACAGGCAAGGAAGAAGAAGGTCCCATTTCCGCCTAAGCTTCTCTGGGAGTCCCTTAATCATTCCCTTCAGGGTTTTGTTGAAACGTTCAACTAACCCATTGCATTGTGGGTGATAGGGGGTGGTGAACTTATAGGTTACACCACACTCCTTCCACATTGCTTTCAGATATCCTGACATGAAGTTGGTACCTCTGTCAGATATGACCTCCTTTGGGAAACCCACTCTGGAGAAAACTCCAATGAGGGCTCTTGCCACCACAGGGGCTGTGGTGGTCCTCAGGGGCATTGCCTCTGGGTACCTGGTGGCATGATCCTCTACCACCAGGATAAATCTGTGCCCAGATGCAGTTTGAGGGTCAAGGGGAACAACAATGTCAATCCCTACCCTTTCAAAGGGTACCCCCACCACAGGTAGTGGTATCAGGGGGGCCTTTGTTGTGCCACCTGCCTTACCACTGGCTTGGCAAGTGACACAGGAGCGACAAAACTCCTTTGTGTCCTCTGACATATGTGGCCAATGAAAATGTGGAACAAGCCTGTCCCAGGTCTTGTTTTGGCCCAAGTGACCTGCTAAAGGGATATCATGTGCTAAGGTCAAGAGGAACCCCCTAAACTTCTGAGGTATTACCAACCTCCTGGTGGCTCCAGGGGCTGGGTCTCTACCCTCAGAATATAGGAGTCCCTCATCCCAATAAACTTTATGGGACCCACTAGCACTCCCAGCAGCCTCAGCAGCAGCATGCTGCCTGAGGGGTTCAAGAGAGGGGCAGCACCGTTGCTCCTTACTCAGATCTTCCCTAGAAGGGCCCCCTGCCCCCAAGAACTCAACCTGATCAGGCACAAGTCCCTCTGGGGCAGTTCCTTCTTCAGGATCTGCTTCACCTCCCTCTGGAGGTGAATATGTGATCTGAGACAGAGGGGAAGGCACTGCCTTTACCCTACTGCTCCTCCTCTTGGGAAGCATCTGGTCCATTGTTCCAGGATCCAGAGCTGGTTCAGTGTTATGCATTCTTGCTTGTGACCTGGTCACAGCAAATACCTCTGCAGGGATGCCCAACATCTCAGCATGAGTCCATAACTCTACTTCAGACCAGGCTGAAGTCTCTAGATCATTGCCCAATAGACATTCTACAGGGAGGTCTGCACTGACTACAACCTTCTTGAGGCCAGTTACCCCTCCCCAGGAGAAATTCACAACTGCCAGACTATGGTTGGTCCTGAAATTGCTTGCATTGGTCACCTGGTACATTTTGCCCAGGATGATCTGTCCAGGGTCCACAAGATCCTCTGCCACCATGGTGACACTAGCACCTGTGTCCCTAAATGCCAAAGCCTGTTTGCCATTTATTACAGGCTGCTGTTTGTATTTGCCCAGGTTACTGGGGCTTACTAGGAAGGACATATCAAGGTCTCCATCACAAATCAGCATTGCCTGAGTGGGTACTCTGACTAGGTCAGAGCCCACTTCAGAACCCAGGGTCAACCCTACTACACCCTTATTCTGAGTACCACCTCCACCAGTAGCTGAGCTAGGGGGAACAGTTGCCTTAGGGGCAGGAGTGGTGGTGGTTTGGTCTTTGGACTTGTTACAATCAGAAGTCGAGTGCCCTTTCTGTTTACAGAATTTGCACCAGGGCTTCTTTTGGCCTTTTCCCTTGTTGGATTGTGACTCCCCACCAGATGCAGATTTTTGGGGCCCTTGTGAAGACTTCTGGTCTTTTGACTTATCCCCACCTTTCTCAGAGCCCTTAGGATCTTGCTTCTTGGTGTCACCCCCTTGGTTCTGGGGTTTCTGCCTCACCCTGGTTCTGACCCATTTGTCTGCCTTCTTTCCCAATTCTTGGGGAGAGGTCAGATCAGAGTCCACCAGGTACTGATGCAACAGCTGGTTCTGGCAATTATTAAGGATCTGTTCTCTCATTATCAGATTATACAATCCCTTGAAATCAGTAACCCTACTGCCAACTAGCCAACCCTCCAGAGCCTTGGTTGCACAATCAACAAAGTCAGTCCAGTCCTGAGTCTGTGCCTTCTGGGTGTCTCTGAACTTCAACCTGTACTGCTCAGTGGTTAAGCCAAACCCATCTATTAGTGCACTCTTCAGGACTTCATAATCATCAGCATCCTCTTCTCTAACAGTGAGGAGCTTGTCTCTACCTTTATCTGAAAAGGAGAGCCACAAGATTGCTGCCCACTGCTTTTGGGGGACCTGCTGTACTCTACAGGCCCTCTCCATAGCAGTTATCCACTTGTGGATATCGTCCCCACTCTGGTAGGGAGGAACAACCTTGCTCAGGTTCCTATGGTCTGGAATATATTCTCTGCCTCTAGGGACACTGTTGCTGCCACCAAGGGGTTCTAACCCCTCTCTTCTAGAAGCTCTCTGGATCTCCAGGGCTTCTCTATCCAGTGCCAACTGCTTGGTTCTGAGGGCAACTCGTGCTTCCTCATACTGTAGCAGTTTGCACATTCTTTCAGAGGAGGTCTCTCTTATGGGAAAGTATGAGTTCCTCTGATGGACAAATTCTCTGCCAGAGTGATAGGAGTGGTCAGATTCCCTGGAAGGGGACCTGTGCCTCTCATCCACTCTGTCAGTTCTCTTAGGGAGCATTCCTCTGTCCTTTTCAGGCCCCTTGGAGCCTGGCCCTTCAATCACAGAGTCCTGGTCAGTCTGATTTTCATCATCTGACCCAGACACTGTAATTGACCCACCCACTGATTCAGATCCATTAGCTCCTAGAGCCAATCTAAGATCATCTGCTGTCAGCAGATCTATCAGGTGTAGTGTGGAGGGACTCTGTCCTAGCTTCAGGTGTCTTTCAACACACATGGCTCTCAAGTCAGAGAAAGCCATGTCCTTATACTGAGGCTGGGTGGACCCACTGGCTCCACCTTTTAAGGACATTCTAGTGTTGTGCAGTGATGTACTACCTACACTAGTTTGTGGCCTACTGATCCTAGCTTGAGCTGTAGAAAGGGTGTGCTATCCCTTGGCACACAGCTCTAAGTTCAGTAGAACTTATTGATACTAAGCTTGACTTTATATGTACCTTAAGTACCTATAGTGGTTTTCAGTTAGTAATTCAAATAGAGATTTTCTGGTAAAACAATAGCAAGTTGGAATCCCACACGCTGCCCACCAATGTGAGAAGTTGGCCTGGTATATGCTGTTCACTAGTTAAAGTGGACACCTTGCACCAGTACAATTCGACTCTTATCGTATTTAGGTTTAAGACAACCTTCATAGAAAGCTATCCTAGTGGTAGCTGTGGAGAGCAGCCTTCAGGCTAAGTCTTGAAGGAATGTAAAGCAGCTTGTTTTACCACACAATCTCTTGAATCACCAAATGAAAAGACACCACACAGGTATATATATCAAATATATATGTATTTATTAATAAACAACTCTCTACTAATCTCTTTATGAGATTAGAAGTCAGGAACATGTGTACAAGTCAATTGTTATCAAAATAAGTTAGCACAGTAAATATCACAATCTTCTCTTGGCTAGACCGGGGTCTAGAGCACATAGAATCGAGGGACCCCCAGAGAACCACCCAGGTAGTTGTAGGAGACCCACAGGGGACGGACGCGGTGTTCAGACACTGGTGCGAGTCCTGTACGAGTCTATGCAAGCGGACGCGATTGAGTTATCAATGTTACAGGCCCCTGGCGTGTTCGAGGCGAACACACCGATCGGTCAGTACGAGTCGAAGGACGCGGTTACTGGTAGATTTACAAGGGAGTTGGATGCGGTGTGTCTAACACAGACGCGAACCCTGTACGAGTCAGTGCGAGAATCGCACGGGGAGAATAGGAGTTTTAGGATACTTCGGGAGAAAACACAAGCAAGTCACTTACAGGGTAAGTAGTTCTAGGGCCCACACCCACAGGAGCACCGTAGTGCTGGAGTTACCTCACCCAGGGAAGCCGGGTGCATAGGTGTCCTTTGGTGTCGGGTCGCGGCGTCGTTTTCAATGGCGAACAAAGAAGACGTGCTGCTTTTGATGTTCGAGGAAGTGTCCGGGGGAATCCAAGCCTGGATTCAAAGGAAGGAAGACCTGAAAGCAGAGGGGACAGTGTTCAAAGTCACTTGGCAGTGACTCGGGGCAAGGAAGCTGGATGCCCACCGTCGTCGCAGGATTCAGGTCAGTCACGTGTGCCTTGACTCTTCAGCCACGAGGTCCAGGAGGTATCGACGACAACCAGGAGCTGGATTCGGCATGTCCGACGATGTCTGCAGCTTACTGTGGTGTCGGCAACTCGATTGGAGCCAACAGGCCTCGGTAACAGCAAGTCTTGTGGAAAGTGTGAAAAGGCAATGGCGCAGACCAGCAAGGTCTGAGGGACTCACCCAGCAAGGGTACATCAGGGCAGGCCTGGAGCAACCAGGGGAGCCCTTTGGTTTCTTAGGAAAGTCCTCAGGGGACCCACGAGCCGGCTGGCAAGGGATCGAGAAGACGCCTCGGGAGGATTCCTTCAACAGGGGCCCACAGTCAGTCGGGACGGTGTAGGCCTCTGATCTTCGGAGGGATTCCTGCTGAAGGTTGGGACCACACGTGGTCCAAAGCACAGGTTCTTAGAACATTGTGAAGTGGTTGCACTCGACAATAGTGCACGGTACCCCGGGATCGCGGTTCCTCGTCACTCTTGGGGTCCACTGGCCTCAGCTTCGCTGGGGACTCACGATGGCCTTTGAGAAGTCAGGAAATCCACTTCTGGGGCTGCAGGGACTTCGGACTCCAGCGGGAGCTGCGTAGTTTGCGACCGTTGTTGTAGTTTTTGGTGCCTGCCAAGCAGGGGAGTCACTCCTTGACTCCAAGGGAGATTCTTCAGTCTTCCAAAGGTAGTGGAACGTCGAAGGTCCAGGATTCTTCTTCAGAGTGTCACCCAGGGATATCTAATCTTCAGGTTCAAGGGCTCCCTACCTTATACTAACAAGGAAGGGAGGGACTAGCTCTTAGACCCCACCTATGGGAGGGTCAGGGGAGTGGGTGGTTACACCCACTTCCCTTTGTCCAGTTTCGTGCCAGAGCAGGGGCAGGTAGCCCCTGAGCCGGTTTGAACTGGCATATGCACAGAGGAGCCTTCTGCTCCCCCAGTGCAGGACTTCAAAGCACTCTAAGAGTGCACCCACCCAGCCCCAATACACTAAACCCTGTCTGGGAGGTGGTTACACCTCCCTGTGATAGGGTACCTTTTGTTGGGCTTCCTCCACTGCGAGTTTCGGTCATCAGCAGGAGGGCATCCCTGTGTCTGTGACTGGTGGCATCCATTTTGTGATGCCAGGGCTCTTTAGGATTCTACCGCGTTTCCACAGTAGGTACATGTCTATCCCTCTAGAAGGGTGGAATGCTACCCCCGCCGCCAGTACTGGCGGGGGGGTAGTATTCCAAGATGTTTGACACCAAACACGACATGTTTTCATGCAGCCATACCAAAGTTAGCATTTTACCGCGAGGATATAATGCACTTAAGAGTATATGGTTTAACCGCATCCACAAACAGCACCAGAGAATGGACTCTGAGAGCTGCAGAGGGGCCCTGCTCAGACAGAGGCACCCCCTCACATAGAAGCCAAGCACCCTGCCCTCAGGATTGATAGGGCCTGCCTTAGGGGTGACTGATAGGTTTATATGTGTGTGCTGGAGAGGTATAAGGAACCTATACCTCAGTGAGGAGTGCTAGCACCACCTCACCCAGGCTGCAGTAGCAGGCCTGTGGTGTCAGATTTAGTCTGCTTCCCAGGGGTGGCATAATACATGCTGCAGCCCCTGGTAGGCCTGTGAAGTACCTATGCCCTTGGTACCTAAGGTACCATATACTAGGGACTCATAAGGTACCACAGTATCCAATCACTAGTGCACCTAGAGTGCACTCCAAGTCGTTTAGAGAGAACAGAGAGGCTGGGGCCCTGATTGGCAGGGACCCAGCCAGACTATAGCCAGAAACCAGTGTAAACATCAGAAAAAAAAGTGGGGGCAACATAAGAGGCAGATCCTACTCTCCTACATACACTTCCCATTTTACTAAGTCCATATTTTGCTCATTAGTCATTGAGTCTCTCCAGGATTTTGAACCCCAATTGCCAAGCTCACCTGTAGCACTTACTCTCCATGCATCATGCAGCACCACTTCGCCCCTTCCTCTGTCATTGATTTAGCTTATTTTTTCTGTACGTTACCTCCCTTTCCTCTCAGAAGACACTACATTTCTTAATGTCCCTCGTTTTTTGTTGTTGAATTGTGTCTTCTGTGACTGCTTTGCCCCATCTGTCCTCTTTCTAACCTCTTTATGGTCCTGTCCTGCTTGATAATACCCTTCTGACCTTTCACTATCTCATCAATTACTGGTCTCTATACATTTTCCTTCTCCGTTCATCTCTCTTGCCACCTGCACTTTTCCTGTCTGTCATCCTGTCCTGCTCCTTGGTTGCTCCTCTTCTGCCATCAGTTCTATTTCTCTTCAGCAGTACACATAGCCCCTCTCTGTTTCTTCCCACATCTTATCAGTTCTTAGCGTTGCTGTGGCTGACGGCTGTTTTCGCCATTGTTTGGCTGTTTGTCTGTTTGCTGCCTGCCTGTGGGGGAGAGGGATTCCCAGTCCCAGAAGGCCGTGACAGGAGGAGAAGGGGCCTGCACTTGCTCTTCAGCCCACGAGGACTCCAAGGGCGGGCCCATCCACGCCCGTCAGAGCCCGGAGGAGGCTGGGCTAGGCCACATCTCTTGGCCTGCAGAGCTGAGTTCTGAGGAAGGACCAAGCGTGCTAGGAGTGTGCTGTACTCTCGCTGGCTGGGTTCTGGGTGCTGTCATCCATTGCTCTCCATCCAACGGCCTCGCGGACCATATCACCGCCACTTGAACAGGTAGGAGGAGGATCATTGTCGGCCTGGGTGTAGGACAGGAGAGGGCTGGTCCTGTTCGGACCTTGGTGACTTTGTGGTGCTGAGTTATTGAGCCAGTTCGCACGACCTTTTGTGACTGCATTCTCGCTGTGAGCTCCCCCCCTTGGTGCCAATGGGAGAACACATTGGGCCGGCGGTAGGCGCATCGGTGCCGCAAGGTTCTACGATGGACTCATTCTTTTTAAGAGCGGTGGGGATTATTGATAAGGAGATCGAGCTTGTGGCCCGCCGGATGTCCCATTCGCCAGTCCCTTGCCCTCAACCCAGCCCACACAATAGGCTAAGGGACAGTGCAGACCAGCCTGAAGGACTTGTGGGGCTCGCCCACCCAGATACCGTTCTGAGTCCCTCTACCCCTTGTTCAAGTACCACTGGCATAGGGGTGGTTGCAGGACCCAGCCTAGGTGGAGAGCTGGCCCCTACCTTAGGGCAGGATTCAGCATCTCGCCCAGTCACTCGGGGTGCATGTGGCAAAGTCATGGAGCCCACCTTTCAGTCAATGAGCTCCCGTGGGGGAGTGTCTGGCATCCGATCAGATGGTGCCAGTGTACATACTCACGGGACCAATGGGACAAACGGAACCAATGGTCAGACACTTCTATCCCCCCTATCAATGTGCATGACAGCCAATTCCTTCACTCCCGGCCTCAGGTGGATTCCAACCTCCCGAAGGCAGACTCTGTGGCTGTAATAGCGAAATCGGAAAACCACTGTCTCAAAGCCCGGACCTGTCCCAGGCCAGTTAACACATCACGGGGGGAATTGTAGAGTGCGGGAGGGGGTCGTCTGGAGACCCGGACAGCAGTGCATATTGGACCAAGTCAGACGCTGAGGTTGCCGGTCTTAGACCTCCCACCGGAGTCAACCCCGTATGTAGTGGTCCTTGGAAACGTTCCGGTACTACCCCAGGGTGGTATTGAAGCCTTTGACCAACTTAAAAACAAAGTTCTACACTGGCTGTCTTGTAACACGACTCTGGGCCTAAGGATGGAGAGATTCATCAACATGGTGCGAAGAGTCACGTGGATTGGAAGGTCCAGTAAAAATATGGAAGGAGACTGCGTTGTAATCAACTGCAACAGGCGTCACCTGGCAGACAGGGTCTTGCACGCAGTCGCGCAGAACAATTCCTGTGGCCTTGCTTCATCCATAGTAGCCCTCCCTCTGGGGCACTTTTATAGTCCTCTGAGTAGTGCGAGTTTACATGGGGAGGGGAATGATTGGAATTACCCGGCTCTCCCACTGTGTCACCAGCCATTTAGACCGCCGACGACTCAAGACACCACCCTCTTCAACAGATTTGCTCTCCTGGATAGCTTGGACTCTTGTGATTGACTCATTGACAAAGATCCTGTACAGTTAACACCCCAGCCAACACCCCTTTTTCACGATTTGACTTTGCCAGGCCCTAGCGATCCCGGAGAAGGAAAGGCTTGTAAACGTGTGTCATGGAAGAATATGACTCATTACATCGCATAGCAATACCACGCATGCCATTACAACACGGGTATTACTACAGGTTGTCATTTACAACGACATACCATTACAACGCAAAATTTTACCACGACTATGCCTTTACCACGCATGCCATTACAACGCAAAGGCATGCGTGGTAAAGGTATACTCATGGTAAACTTTTGCAAGGTAAGTGACTCCACCCTACCCTACCCTAAACCCTAATGTAGTACAACTACACAACCCTCCCCCGACCCCCAGTCCTCGCCCTACAATAACACTACACTACCCTGCATGACCCCCGACACTACCCTAAATCCAAAAACACTACCCTACACTACACAAACACCACAACACTACCCTAAACCCTAAAACACTACCCCAGCACGACCCTCCCCCTACCCCCGTCCGGTCCCTACACTCAAACACTACCCTGTAAGACCCCCTGACACTACCCTAAACCCTAAAACACTACCCTACACTACACAAACACCACAACACTACCCTAAACCCTAAAACACTACCACCAGCACGACCCCCCCGCCCCTCAGCCAGGTCCCTACACTGAAACACTACCCTGCACGGCCCCCGACACTACCCAAAACCCTAAAACACTACCCTACACTACACGAACACCACAACACTACCCTAAACCCTAAAACACTACCCCCAGCACGACCCTCCCCTTACCCCCAGTCCAGTCCCTACACTCAAACACTACCCTGCATGACCCCCCGACACTACCCTAAATCCTAAAACACAACCCTACACTACACAAACATTACAACACTACTTCGACACTACCCTAAACCCTAAAGAAGTAACCCCCACCCCAAGCTCAATCACCCTTACCTCTCTCTCCTCGTGTTTCCTCTCTCCTGGTTCCAGCGTCGTCTGAGGGGCGGTTCACGTCGTTGTGAGGAAACGGAACAGCCTCAGTTTCCTCGCAACGATGTGGATAGCCATTACATCGCATGCGTTGTAAAAGCGCATGCGATGTAATGGTATGCGTAGTAATGGCTATGCGTTGTTACATCGCATGCGTTGTAACGCATGCGATGTAATGACTTGCGGGGTAACAGCCTGTGAGAAGTTGGCCTGGTATATGCTGTTCACTAATTAAAGTGGACACCTTGCACCAGTACAATTCGACTCTTATGGTAGATAGGTTTAAGACAACCTTTATATAAAGCTATCCTAGTGGTAGCTGTGGAGAGCAGCCTTCAGGCTAAGTCTTGAAGGAATGTAAAGCAGCTTGTTTTACCACACAATCTCTTGAATCACAAAATGAAAAGACACCACACAGGTATATATATCAAATATATATGTATTTATTAATAAACAACTCTCTACTAATCTCTTTATGAGATTAGAAGTCAGGAACATATGTACAAGTCAATTGTTATCAAAATAAGTTAGCACAGTAAATATCACAATCTTATCTAGACCGGGGTCTAGAGCACATAAAATCGAGGGACCCCCAGAGAACCACCCAGGTAGTTGTAGGAGACCCACAGGGGACGGACGCGGTGTTCAGACACTGGTGCGAGTCCTGTACGAGTCTATGTAAGCGGACGCGATTGAGTTATCAATGTTACAGGCCCCTGGCGTGTTCGAGGCGAACACACCGATCGGTCAGTACGAGTCAAAGGACGCGGTTACTGGTAGATTTACAAGGGAGTTGGACGCGGTGTGTCTAACACAGACGCGAACCCTGTACGAGTCAGTGCGAGGATCGCACGGGGAGAATAGGAGTTTTAGGATACTTCGGGAGAACCTACAAGCAAGTCACTTACAGGGTAAGTAGTTCTAGGGCCCACACCCACAGGAGCACCGTAGTGCTGGAGTTACCTCACCCAGGGAAGCCGGGTGCATAGGTGTCCTTTGGTGTCGGGTTGCGGCGTCGTTTTCAATGGCGAACAAAGAAGACGTGCTGCTTGTGATGTTCGAGGAAGTGTCCGGGGGAATCCAAGCCTGGATTCAAAGGAAGGAAGACCTGAAAGCAGAGGGGACAGTGTTCAAAGTCACTTGGCAGTGACTCGGGGCAAGGAAGCTTGATGCCCACCGTCGTCGCAGGATTCAGGTCGGTCATGTGTGCCTTGACTCTTCAGCCACGAGGTCCAGGAGGTGTCGACGACAACCAGGAGCTGCATTCGGCATGTCCCACGATGTCTGCAGCTTACTTTGGTGTCGGCAACTCGATTGGGGCCAACAGGCCTCGGTAACAGAAAGTCTCATGGAAAAGTGTGAAAAGGCAATGGCGCAGACCAGCAAGGTCTGAGGGACTCACCCAGCGAGGGTAAGTCAGGGCAGGCCTGGAGCAACCAGGGGAGCCCTTTGGTTTCTTAGAAAAGTCCTCAGGGGACCCACGAGCCAGCTGGCAAGGGATCGAGAAGACGCCTTGGGAGGATTACTTCACAGGGGCCCACGGTCACTCGGGAGGGTGTAGGCCTCTGATCTTCAGAGGGATTCCTGCTGGAGATTGGGACCACACGTGGTCCAAAGCACAGGTTTTTGGAACGTTGTGAAGTGGTTGCACTCGACAATAGTGCACGGTACCCCGGGATCGCGGTTCCTCGTCACTCTTGGGGTTCACTGGCCTCAGCTTCGCTGGGGACTCATGATGGCCTTTGAGAAGTCAGGAAATCTACTTCTGGGGCTGCAGGGACTTCGGACTCCGGTGGGAGCGGCGTAGTTTGCGACCGTCATTGTAGTTTTTGGTGCCTGCTAAGCAGGGAGTCACTCCTTGACTCCAAGGGAGATTCTTCAGTCTTCCAAAGGTAGTGGAACGTCAAAGGTCCAGGATTCTTCTTCAGAGCGTCATCCAGGGATATCTAATCTTCAGGTTCAAGGGTTCCCTACCTTATACTAACAAGGAGGGGAGGGTCTAGCTCTTAGACCCCACCTATGGGAGGGTCAGGGGAGTGGGTGGTTACACCCACTTCCCTTTGTCCAGTTTCGCACCAGAGCAGGGGCAGGTAGCCCCTGAGCCAGTTTGAACTGGCATATGCACAGAGGAGCCTTCTGCTCCCCAGTGCAGGACTTCAAAGCACTCTAAGAGTGCACCCACCCAGCCCCAATACACTAAACCCTGTCTGGGAGGTGGTTACACCTCCCTGTGACAGGATACCTTTTGTTGGGCTTCCTCCACTGCGAGTTTCGGTCATCAGCAGGAGGGCAGCCCAGTGTCTGTGACTGGTGGCATCCATTTTGTGATGCCAGGGCTCTTCAGGATTCTACCGCGTTTCCACAGTAGGTACATGTCTATCCCTCTAGAAGGGTGGAATGCTACCCCCGCCGCCAGGACTGGCGGGGGGTAGTATTCCAAGATGTTTGACACCAAACACGACATGTTTTGATGCAGCCATACCAAAGTTAGCATTTTACCGCGAGGATATAATGCACTTAAGAGTATATGGTTTAACCGCATCCACAAACAGCACCAGAGAATGGACTCTGAGAGCTGCAGAGGGGCCCTGCTCAGGCAGAGGCACCCCCTCACATAGAAGCCAAGCACCCTGCCCTCAGAATTGATAGGGCCTGCCTTAGGGGTGACTGATAGGTTTATATGTGTGTGCTAGAGAGGTATAGGGAACCTATACCTCAGTGAGGAGTGCTAGCACCACCTCACCCAGGCTGCAGTAGCAGGCCTGTGGTGTCAGATTTAGTCTGCTTCCCAGGGGTGGCATAATACATGCTGCAGCCCCTGGTAGGCCTGTGAAGTACCTATGCCCTTGGTACCTAAGGTACCATATACTAGGGACTCATAAGGTACCACAGTATCCAATCACTAGTGCACCTAGAGTGCACTCCAAGTCATTTAGAGAGAACAGAGAGGCTGGGGCCCTGATTGGCAGGGACCCAGCCAGACTATAGCCAGAAACCAGTGTAAACATCAGAAAAAAGTGGGGGCAACATAAGAGGCAGATCCTACTCTCCTACACAGCCTCATTGTAATGGCTGTTTAACGTCGTGGAATATTGCTGGGTTAACAACCAAGTTCAGTGACCCTATCTGGAATGTGTTCATTAAAGGTTTTGATGTAATATGTCTCCAGGAGACATGGGCCAGTACTAACAGCTTTTTCCTTGAGGGTCACAAGATCTTTTTTGTGCCCGCCACTCCATCAAGGGCGGGAAGACGCAAGGGTGGGGTGATGATTTTTGTTTCCCTGGCAGTTCGCTTCCATTTGAGGGTGTTGCCAACGGACAACCCCTGTTTGTAGTCCTTGTAATTCTCCCAGGGGTCTGATAATCTGTTGTTACTGAACTTCTACAACGACATTGCTGCCGCCCCAGACGTCTGTAACATCTCCAGGCTAGGTTTATTCCTAAACAGCATGACCTCGAAGTTTAATTATAATGGATTCCTTGTGATTGCTGGAGACTTCAATCTTCACTTATGCGGGGACCCTTTTGTGTTAAACTCTCCCAACACTGGAAATCCACGTTGGGTGGGTATGCATGTTGAGCACACCAAGCAGGGGGAGTCACTTAACATTTTAGCGGAAGAGTTTGACCTGACCATGGCAATGTGTCAGGAGGACCGTAGGGGAGTACTCTTGTTCCCATCTTCTCAGGGAGGGAGTGTGCATCCTATATTGATTTTATCTATGTGTCAAATCCCTTTCTTTCCTTTTTGTCGAATGTTTTAATTGAGGAGAGTATTTATAGCGACCATAACCCCCTATGTGCTACAGTCAGTTGGTTCCAGTTAGGGAAACTCAGGTCGAAGAGAGCAAGGGGGTCCCTCAATGTCACAGATCAGGGTAGAAGGCTAAGGTGGGCTCAGATCACACCGGACTCCTTCTACGAGTCCCTCTCAGCTAGGTGCAAAGATGAACTAGATATCTGCGCCAAATGGCAGGAAGCTCCAGGGATAATCCATGACGCTTTTTCAGTTATCTCATGTGTCATCGGGGACCTTCTTAGGGCTCCACCCAGGAACACAACTGAGCCCGCCCCGAGATGGTTCGACCGCAACTGTTCCAGTGCAGCAAGGGAACTGAGGGGAGTGTTAGGCACCAAACCCATGGATCTAGTCCTAGTAAAAGCCTGTCGAGGTCAATACAAGGCGTAAGGCCGAATTGAGGGATGAGGCATGGTACAGGCTTTCCGAGGATAGTACTCTAAAAATTGCGAAATGTTCTGGAACATTGTTAACAGTCCATTCTTGGTAGGAGATGCGAGACTCGCTCTTGATGCACATATCACAGAGGAGAAATGGGTCGGGCATTTTCAGGAAATGTTTTCCAGTTCAACAGAAACTAGGTTAGCGGAATGTAGGAAAGTCGGCTTTCGTCATTCCTGCGGATGAGGTTAAAAAGGTATTGAGGGATTGACCAAACATAAAGCTGCCGGACCTGACGGCATTCCCCAACCTTTTTAGGTCCAGCATTCGAGACCTCTTGTAGATACTTTAGTATATACTTATTATATACTCATATGTGTATGTACTTTGTGGGCTCTGGAGATCAGCCCTAGGACTTGTCTGCTTCCGCGTAGGGACTTTTTTCTGTTCAACTGCCTCTATTTAACTGCCTTGATAGAAAACGACCAGCAGAGGTCAGTAAAATATCAGAATTGCTTTCTGCTGAGGGACTTTCTTTCTTTTATTTTTCTGGCAACTGCCTCTATTTAACTTTCTTGATAGAAAACGACCAGCAGAGGTCTGTAAAATACCAGAATCACTTTAGCATTCTCTAGATTCCAGTCCATAGAAATTGTCTTCCACGATCACCCGTAGACAATAATATTTTTTTCAAATCTTATATTTTCATTGATATGACCACCAAAGGCCCTGATTTTATATTAAAAACAGAGCTTTGGACTATACCATTTCCCGCTGAAAGGCAATATTTCTCTCCATGTGTTCCCATACCTGGTGTGTCACCCAGTTTGGTGCTTACTTTCCCTCCATGTTAAAGAACAGTAGATGTTTCAGCACCCAGGCTAATGTGCTGCAAGAGCAGTGCAGAAAGAGGCAAGTGAGGTGCGGAAAGAGGCAAGAGGGTTGCAGAAAGAAGCAAGAGAGGTGCAGAAAGAAGCAAGGGAAGTGCAGAAAGAAGCAAGGGAAGTGCAGATAAAGGCAAGAGAAGTGCAGAAAGATGCAAGAGAGGTGCAGAAAAAGACAAAAGTGGTGCAGAATGAGGGAAGAGTGTGAAGAAAGAGAAGTGTAGAAAGAAGCATCAGAGGTGCATAAAGAGGCAAGAGGGGTGCAGAATGAAGTAAGAGAGGTACAGAAAGAAGCAAGACAAGTGGAGAAAGAAGCAACATAGGTGCAGAAAGAGGCAAGAGAACTGCAGAAAGAGGCAATAGAGGTACAGAAAGAGGCGGGACAGGTGCAGAAAGAGGGAAGTGGGGTGCAGAAAGAGGCAAGAGGGGTGCATAGAGAAGCAATAGAGGTGCAGAAAGAAGCAAGAGAAGTGCAGAGAGAACCAACAGAGGTGCAGAAAGAGGCAAAAGGGGTGCAGAAAGAGGCAAGAGAAGTGCAGAAAGAAGCAATAGAGGTGCAGAGAGAGGCAAGAGAATTACAGAATGAGGCAAGATAGGTGCAGAAGGAAGCAAGACAGATGCAGAAAGAGGGAAGCGGGGTGCAGAAAGAGGCAAGAGAAGTGCAGAAAAAATCAGCAGAGGTGCAGAAAGAAGCAAGAGGGGACCAGAAAGAAGCAAAAGAGCTGCAGAAAGAGGGAAGAGGGGTGCAGAAAGAGGCAAGACGAGTGCAGAAAGAAGCAACAGAGGTGCAGAAAGAGGCAAGAGGGGTACAGAAAGAGGCAAGAGAGCTGAAGAAAGAGGGAAGAGGGGTGCAGAAAGAGGCAAGACGAGTGCAGAAAGAAGCAACAGAGGTGCAGAAAGAAGCAACAGAGGTGCACAAAGAGACAAGAGGGGTCCAGAAATAGGAAAGAGAAGCTCAGAAAGAAGCAACAGAGGTGCAGAAAGAGTCAATAGAAGTGCAGAATGAGGCAAGAGGGGTGCAGAAAAAGGCAAGAGGGGTGCAGAATGAGGAAAGAGTGTGCAGAAAGAGGCAAGAGAATTACAGAAATAAGCATCAGAGGTGCAGAAAGAGGCAAGAGAGGTGCAGAATGAAGTAAGGGAGGTACAGAAAGAAGCAACGGAAGTGGAGAAAGAAGCAACAGAGGTGCAGAAAGAGGCAAGAGAACTGCGGAAAGAGGCAATAGAGGTACAGAAAGATGCAGGACAGGTGCAGAAAGAGGGAAGAGGGGTGCAGAAAGAGGCAAGAGGGGTGCAGAGAGAAGCAATAGTGGTGCAGAAAAAAGTAAGAGAAGTGCAGAGAGAACTAACAGAGGTGCAGAAAGAGGCAAGAGGGTTGCAGAAAAAGGCAAGAGAAGTGCAAAAAGTAGCAATAGAGGTGCAGAAAGAGGCAAGAGTACTGCAGAATCAGGCAAGAGGGGTGCAGAAAGAGGCAAGACAGGTGCAGCAAGAGGGAAGAGGGGTACAGAAAGAGGCAAGAGAAGTGCAGAAAGAAGCAAGAGAGGTGCAGAAAGAGGCAAGAGGGGTGCGGAAAGAAGCAAGAGAGCTGCAGAAAGAGGGAAGAGGGGTGCAGAAAGAGGCAAGACGAGTGCAGAAAGAAGCAACAGAGGTGCAGAAAGAAGCAACAGAGGTGCACAAAGTGGCAAGAGGGGTGCAGAAAGAGGGAAGAGAAGCTCAGAAAGAAGCAACAGAGGTGCAGAAAGAGTCAATAGAAGTGCAGAAAGAGGCAAGAGAGGTGCAGAAAAAGGCAAGATGGGTGCAGAATGAGGGAAGCGTGTGCAGAAAGAGGCAAGAGAAGTAGAGAAAGAAGCATCAGAGGTGCAGAAAGAGGCAAGAGAACTGCAGAAAGAGGCAATAGAGGTACAGAAAGATGCAGGACAGGTGCAGAAAAAGGGAAGAGGGGTGCAGAAAGAGGCAAGAGGGGTGCAGAGAGAAGCAATAGAGGTGCAGAAAGAAGTAAGAGAAGTGCAGAGAGAACTAACAGAGGTGCAGAAAGAGGCAAGAGGGGTGCAGAAAAAGGCAAGAGAAGTGTAAAAAGAAGCAATAGAGGTGCAGAAAGAGGCAAGAGAATTGCAGAATGAGGCAAGATAGGTGCAGGAAGAGGCAAGACAGGTGCATAAAGAGGGAAGCGGGATCCAGAAAGAGGCAAGAGATGTGCAGAAAGAAGCAAGAGAGGTGCAGAAAGAGGCAACAGGCGTGCGGAAAGAAGCAAGAGAGCTGCAGAAAGAGGGAAGATGGGTGCAGAAAGAGGCAAGACAAATGCAGAAAGAAGCAAGAGAGGTGCAGAAAGAAGCAACAGAAGTGCAGAAACTAGCCAGAGCGGTACAGAAAGAGGCAAGAGAGGTGCAGGAAAAGGCAAGAGGGTTGCAAAATGGAACAAGAGAGGTGCAGAAAGAAGCAAGGGAAGTACAGAAAGAAGCAAGTGTGGTGCAGAAAGAGGCAAGAGAAGTGCAGAAAGAGGCAACAGAGTTGCAGAAAAAGGCAAGAGGGGTGAAGAATGAGGGAAGAGTGTGCAGAAAGAGGCAAGAGAAGTGCAGAAAGAAGCAACAGAGGGACAGAAACAGGCACAAGAACTGCAGAAAGAGGCAAGAGAGGTGAATAAAGAGGCATAACAGGTGCAGAAAGAGGTAAGAGAGGTGCAGAAAGAGACAGGACAGGTGCAGAAAGAGGCAAGAAGAGAGGTGCAGAAAGTAGCAGGAGAAGTGCAGAGAGAACAAACAGGTGCAGAAAGAGGCAAGAGGGTTGCAGAAAGAGGCAAGTAAAGTGCTGAAACAAGCATTAGAGGTGCAGTAAGAGGCTAAAGAACTGCAGAATGAGGCATTAGAGCTGCAGAAAGAAGGTAGAGGGGTGCAGAAAGAGGCAAGACGTGTGCAGGAAGAAGTAAGAGGTGTAGAAAGAAGTAACAGAGCTGCACAAAGAGGCAAGAGGGGTGCAGAAAGAGGCAAGAGAAGGGCAGCAAGAAGCAAGAGAGGTACAGAAAGAGGCAAGAGGGGTGCAGAAAGAAGCAAGAAAGCTGCAGAAAGAATGTAGAGGCGTGCAGAAAGAGGCAAGACGAGTGCAGTAAGAAGCAAGAGAGGTGCAGAAAGAAGCAACAGAGGTGAACAAAGAGGCAAGAGGGGTGCAGAAAGAGGCTAGTGAAGCACAGGAAGAAGCAACAGAGGTGCAGAAAGAGGAAAGACAAGTGCAGAAAGAAGCTAGCGCAGTGCAGAAAGAGGCAAGTGAGGTACAGAAAGAGGCAAGAGGGTTGTAGAAAGAAGCAAAAGAGGTGCAGAAAGAAGCAAGGGGGTGCAGAAAGAAGCAAGTGAGGTGCAGAAATAGGATAGAGAAGTGCAGAAAGAAGCAAGGGAAGTGCAGAAAAAGGCAAGTGAGGTGCGGAATGATAGAAGAGTGTGCAGAAAGAGGCAAGAGAGGTGCAGAAAAAGGCAAGAGGGTGCAGAAAGAGGCAGGACAGGTACAGAAAGAGGGAGAAGGGGTACAGAAAGAGACAAGAAGGGTAGAAATAGAAGCAAGAGAGGTGCAGAAAGAAGCAGGAGAAGTGCAGAGAGAACTAACAGAGGGGCAGAAAGAGGCAAGAAGGGTGCAGAAAGAGGCAAGAGTAGTGCAGAAAGAAGTATTAGAGGTGCAGTAAGAAGCAAAAAACTACAGAATGAGGCAAGATAGGTGCAGAAAGAGACAAGGCAGGTGCAGAAAGAAGCAACAGAGGTGCAGAAAGAGGCATAAGGGGTGCAGAAAGAAGAAAGAGAGCTGCAGAAAGAGGGTGGAGGGGTGCAGAAAAAGGCAAGACGTGTGCAGGAAGAAGAGAGGTGCAGAAAGAAGCAACAGAGTTGCACAAAGAGGCAAGAGGGGTGCACAGAGAGGCAAGAGAAGTACAGAAAGAAGCAAGAGAGGTGCAGAAAGAGGCAAGAGGGGTGCAGAAAGAAGCAAGATACCTGCAGAAAGAAGGTGGGGGGTGCAGAAAGAGGCAAGACGAGTGCAGTAAGAAGCAAGAGAGGTGCAGAAAGAAGCAACAGAGGTGCAGAAAGAGGCAAGAGGGGTACAGAAAGAGGCAAGAGAAGCACAGAAAGAAACAACAGAGGTGTAGAAAGAGGCAAGAGAAGTGCAGAATGAAGCAAGAGCAGTGCAGAAAGAGGCAAGTGAGGTGCAGAAAGAGGCAAGTGAGATGCATAAAGAGGCAAGAGAAGTGCAGAAAGAGGCAAGAGAGGTGCGGAAAAAGACAAAAGGGGTGCAGAATGAAGTACGAGAGGTACAGAAAGAAGCAAGACAAGTGTAGAAAGAAGCAACAGAGGTGCAGAAAGAAGCAAGAGAACTGCAGAAAGAGGCAAGAGAGGTGCAGAAAATACAAAAGGGTGCAGAATGAAGTAAGAGAGGTACAGAAAGAAGCAAGACAAGAGGAGAAAAAAACAACATAGGTGCAGAAAGAGGCAAGAGAAGTGCAGAAAGAGGCAAGAGGGGCACAGAAAGAGACAAGAGAAGTGCAGAAAGAAGCAATAGAGGTGCAGAGAGAGGCAATAGAATTGCAGAATGAGGCAAGACGGTGCAGAAGGAGGCAAGACAGGAGCAGAAAGAGGGAAGAGGTGTGCAGAAAGAGGCAAGAGAAGTGCAGAAAGAAGCAACAGAGGTGCAGAAAGAGTCAGGAGGGGACCATAAAGAAGCAAGAGAGCTGCAGAAAGAGGGAAGGGGGGTACAGTAATAGGCAAGACAAGTGCAGAAAGAAGCAACAGAGGTGCACAATGAGGCAAAAGGGTTACAGAAAGAGATAAGAGAAGAGCAGAAAGAAGCAACAAGGGTGCAGAAAGAAGCAAGAGAGGTGCAGAAAGAAGCAAGGGAAGTGCAGAAAGAAGCAAGTGAGGTGCAGAAAGAGGCAAGAGAAGTGCAGAAAGAAGCAAGGGAAGTACAGAAGAAGGCAAGTGAGGTGCAGAATGATGGAAGAGTGACAGAAAGAGGTAAGAGAGGTGCAGAAAGAGGCAAGAGGGGTGCAGAATGAGGGAAGAGTGTGCAGAAAGAGGCAAGAGAAGTAGAGAAAGAAGCAACAGAGGTGCAGAAAGAGGCAAGAGAACTGCAGAAAGATGCAAGAGAGGTGCAGAAAGAGGCAGGACAGGTGCAGAAAGAGGGAAGAGGGGTACAGAAAGAAGCAAGAGAAGTGCAGAGAGAAGCAATAGAGGTGCAGAAAGAGACAAGAGAACTGCAGAATGAGGCAAGATAGGTGCAGAAAGAGGCAAGAGAAGTGCAGAAAGAGGCAAGAGAGGTGGAGAAAGAGGAAAGAGGGGTGCAGAAAGAGGAAAGAGAAGGGCGGAAAGAAGCAACAGAGGTGCAGAAAGAGGCAAGAGAACTGCAGAAAAAGGCAAGTGAGGTGCAGAAAGAAGCAAAATGGGTGTAGAAAGAAGCAAGAGAGGTGCAGAAAGAAGCAAGAGAAGTGCAGAAAGAAGCAAAAGAGGGGCAGAAAAAGGGAAGAGGGGGTACAGAAAGAGGCATGAGAAGTGCAGAAAGAAGCAACAGAGGTGCATAAAGAGGTAAGAGAACTGCAGAATGAGGCAACAGAAGTGCAGAAAGAAGCAACAGAGGTGCAGAAAGAGGCATGAGAACTGCAGAAAGAGGCAAGAGAGGTGCAGAAAGAGGCAGAACAGGTTGCAAAAAGAGGGAAGAGGGATGCAGAAAGAGGCACTAGGGGTGCAGAATGAAGCAAGAGAGGTGCAGAAAGAAGCAACAGAATTGCAAAAAGAAGCAACAGAGGTGCAGAAAGAGGGAAGAGGGTGCAGAAAGAGGCAAATAGAAGTGCAGAAAGAAGCTACAGAGGTACAGAAAGAGGCAAGAGCACTGCAGAAAGAGGCACGATAGGTGCAGAAAGAGGGAAGAGGGGTGCAGAAAGAGGCAAGAGGGGCGCAGAGAGAAGCAAGACAGGTGCAGAAAGAAGCAAGAGACGTGCAGTGAGAACCAACAGAGGTGCAGAAAGAGGCAAGAGGGGTGCAGAAAGAGGCAAAAGAAGTACAGAAAGAAGCAACAGAGGTACAGAAAGAGGCAAGACAACTGCAGAAAGAGGCTAGAGAGTTACAGAAAAAGGCAAGAGAGGTGCAGAAAGAGGCAAGAGGGGCACAGAGAGAAGCAAGAGAGGTGCAGAAAGAAGCAAGAGAAGTGCAACTATCCTTGTCACCCGTAGCGGGCGAAAACGACAATCATAACCCTATAGTCGCCAATATTATTCTAGACACATCAGGAAATGATTCACAAAAGTCGGACCTGGCTCGTCCAGGGGGGGAAGCCACTGCGCTGCTAGACAAAATCGTTGAGCCACTTCAGGAGCAAATTAAGGATTGGAGTACACCACAGGATATTGGCTCAGCTAAATACCCTAGTAGGAAACAGAGGGCTCAGAAATCCAAAGGAGTTACGACAGCAGTGGTTTCCACCAGAGCCGCAAAAACAGCAAAAAAAGAACAGCTAAAGAGGGGTTAAAATTTAAAAGTTACTCCCTCATTGCGCTCCTTCTTTAAAATCCAAGAGAAGCCAGCGCAGAGAGACGGTTTAACTAACGCAACGTCTGCGTCATCGCTGAAGACAATGGAGTCACAAAACTAATATCAAGCCCTCATGTTAGAAGATCTGGGGGAGGATGAAGAACACACCACTGATGGCACTTTAGAAGAAGCCCCACAAATAGAGGACCACCTACAACAAAGCAAGCCTGCTGAGGATCAAGGTAGCGAGCAAGTTATGGATACCCCTTTAAGGGGCGATATGGGGGTTCTTGCGGCCTCATTGTTAAAGGAGATGAAAAATGGGTTTGCTAAATCTGAGAAAAACCAGGAAAAAATTCAGGCCACTTGCGATGCTCTGGAGACTAAAGTTAATGCACTGGTAGACAGAGTGGTGGTGGTCGAATCGGCCCTGGAACAAATCAGGGATGAAGTGAGGCTCTGTCAGAGTGACATTGAGAAAATATCTTCAACAGAGAGAGAACTCAGGGATAAAATCGAGACCTTAGAAAACAACTCTAGGAGGAATAATTTACGTTTATTAAATATTCCTGAAGGTCAAGAAGGACAAAATATAAGGTCCTTCGTAGTAAGTCTTCTAAAAGGCTTTATACCTGATTTGGACAAAAAAAATTTGGATGAAGACATACAAAGAGTCCACAGAGACCCATTTAGGCTCAATAGAGACAGGAAAAATCCACGCAGGGTTCTAGTCAATTTTAAAACCTATTCAATAAAAGAACACATATTGAATAAGGCCCTAAATTCTGGCATCTTGACAAGAGACGGATATAACTATAAAATCCGCTCAGATATATCCAAGGCAACAGCCGATAGGCAATGGGCCCTAGGAAAGTATATATGCAGGACCTTAGGGCTGAAGGAGCCACTGTTCAGATGAAATTTCCAGCCCTCTTACGCATAATGTGGTGTAACAAAACCTATAACATCAGAGTCCCAAAAGAAGTGGAACAATTACTAGAACTCATGAAGACAAACAGGAATAAGTAGTATTATAAGCCTAAATTGCTTAAAAAAATGTAGCTGTTCGACTGCGGTCCTCAAACCGGGCAACTAGGATTGCTCAATGGTAATGGGGAGGGTTCTCCAGGGTGGGGGTAGAAACAACTTCTTTTATTTTTTTTTCTTTGTGCATGTTGGTAATTTCTTTGGGTGGGGAGCATTTGGGGAAAAAAATATATATATATTTGTCCGATATGTAAATTGTATAGCAAACAGGGTGGGAGCCATAATCAGCAAGAAGGAATTCAAACCCAATGGGTGATTTGAAGATAGTAACTTGGAATGTGAACGGGCTAAGAACAAGGGGGAGGCATCTAAAAAATTTTGAGTACCTTAAACTACAAAATTGCGATATCATTATATTACAAGAAACGCATCTGCCTAGAGACGGGTGGCTCGAAGCCATAAAATATGAGAATTGGATTGGGGAGACTGTTTGTACAAACCAAACATGTAACATTAAGGGTGTTTCCATTATTATTAGAAAATCACAGATTTTTACATTAGTAGGACAAACAGCAGATTCAAGAGGAAGGTGGGCCATAGCAAACATAAAAGTTAGAGATACCGCTTTTTCCGTGGTGGGATACTACGGCCCTAATATAGATGATCCAGCGCCTCTTCAATCATTATACACGCAGCTGCTATTACAGTCTACACCAATCATATTAGGAGGTGATTATAACATTTTATTAGACCCTAAAAGAGATAGACACCCCCCAAGCAGAGTTTTAAACCTACCTAGGATGCGAGAGTGCTTGAATAGGCTTAAAGAAGATCTGGGTTTAATTGATATCTGGAACCTCAAAGGGGATCAAACAAATAAATTTACTTTTAGAAACTATAAGTATGGCCATGCCTCAAGATTAGATTTTTTCTTAGTTGATAAGCTCCTAAGTAATAAAGTTAAGAAAGTCCAGCACCTGCCCGCACATCTGTCTGATCACTCGCTGGTCCAATTAAATATTAAGTTTGAGCTAGGGCAGGGCGAGAAAAGGTGGACTTTGGACCGAACACTCCTATTAGACCAACAAGTTATTGACAAACTAGGATCTACAACGGAAAATTACTTTAAGGAAAATGGTGAAGGGGAGGTGTCTAAAATGATAGTTTGGGACGCGCATAAAGCTGTGCTTAGAGGCACACTAGCTGGCATAGCGATAGGAAAAAATAAATTGAAGAAGCTTAAAATATCACGAATAGAGGCTGATTTACTAGAGAGAATAGCTAGCTTAGAAATCATGACCTCTGAAGAAGATCGAAATAGTTTAAAAGATGAAATAATGAAATTGAAACAGGAGCTTACCTTAGACCTAGAGGAAAAGATAAGGAGGAGATGGCAAGCTAGTACCCTGTCAAATTATGAATTTGGGGAGAATAGCGGTAAATTGTTAGCTTGGAAGCTTAAGACCGAGTCAAATAGAAACAAGATAACAGCTATCCATAAGGGAAATGGAGGACAAATAATTGAAGACAAGGCAGGCATTGAAGAGGCCTTTGAGCAGTTCTTCCAGTCATTATATGAGGAAGACCTAGCACCTTCATCCATAGCAGTAGATACGTATTTAAATAAATCACGTGTCTTGAAGTTAGATGTAGATTCTTGTAAAACCTTAAACGCAGATATCACCTTAAAGGAGGTGCTGGATGTAATTAATAACCTCAAAAGAAGCAAGGCAGCAGGGCCTGACGCCATACCCAATGAGATTTATGTAGCTTTGAAAGACTCTCTCGTACCTAGATTAACTGATCTCTTTAATGCTATCTTTTTGGAGGGCCTTCCAATTCCTAAATCTTGGAACGAGGCGACGATTAGCTTGATACTAAAACCTGGCAAAGACCCTTTTTACTGCGAGTCGTACAGGCCAATCTCGCTTCTTAATGCAGATTATAACATTTTTACCCAGGTTTTAGCAAAAAGGCTTGGCTCGTTATCTGATAAGCTTATTCACGAGGATCAGAAGGAATTTATTAAAGGGAGACAGCTGCATGATCTTACACACCAACTGATCGGAGCCATTGATATCGCAACTCAAGAGAAAGCTTCGGCAGTCAAGCGTACTCGCTTGCCTCACGTCTGACCATCAGACAAGTGCTCCGGTTGTTGGTACTGACCATATTACCACTTGATGTTCTGCATTGCTACTGTTCACCCGTACAGCCGGGACGGAAGTACAACCGGCGGAGAGAATTGTCTCATTTCTGTCCATCTGTCCAATAGCCCTGAAGAAGTCGTGGGTTCTCACCCTGACGAAACACGTGTTGGCTGGGCATCTGTTCTCCAATTAAACCACAAGAAAGAAAACGCCAATCTGACTACTGTGATTGTTATGTATTCATGTTATTTGCAGTAATCATACTGTTGACACAGATTACGTGTGCACAGGCTACCTATATTATTGTATCTCAGACTTCGGTCTACCTTGGGGGTTTAGGGTTATCCCCCTACCTGTGGCACTGTGTAATAATTTTTATTGCTCCCTACATACGTATACACCGGGAGGCGCCATCGCATACCGCATCACTCTAAACCCCCTTGTTTTTCTTGTTCAAGAGAAAGTACCCCTAGCAATATTTACATTCGACGCGGCCAAGGCATTTGACCGTGTTAACTGGTCATACTTACAAAAAGTTATCCTACATAATAACTTAGGTCAAAAAAATTTCACGGGTAATAGCTAATATCTACTCGGCTCCAATGGGGAAAATACTCATTAATGGAAGTATCTCAAATAGTTTTCAAATCAATAGAGGCACTAGACAGGGGTGCCCACTTTCCCCCCACCTTTTTAATTTATATATAGAGCCGCTGGCCAACGTGATTAGGATATCTAAAGAAATTACCCCTTTTAGTTTTAATAACTGGGAGTTAAAGGTGGCATTATATGCTGACGACTTGATGATTTACTCGAGTAATTTAAATGAATCATTTAATAGTATAATCAGCATATTAACAGGTTTTGGGGAAATCTCTGGTTATCAAATAAATCATCATAAAACCGAGGTAATGCATTGGAACCTATTTACTCCACAAATTGAGTCCAAGAGAAAAATCAAATATCTTGGGATCCAAGTCCTAAATAGTACTGATGACATCGCCCAGGTAAACTTGGATTTAAAAGTTAAAGAGATGAGGAAATTATTGAAGTCTTGGAGCTGTTTATCTCTTACCTTCATGGGGAGAGCCAATGTAATAAAAATGGCTATCATACCGAAATGTACTTTTGTTTTTAACACGATTCCTTTGGAGTTTGATTCACGGAGCTTAAAAAAATACAGGGCGAAATAAACTCTTTCATTTGGGCATCTAAAAGTGTTAGGATAGCATGGAAGAAACTGACCCAGAAGAAGAACCAAGGTGGGATAGCTAGCCCGGATCTCATGTCATACTATAAAGCTTTCCACTTTAAGAATATAAGGCATCTCTTTCGAGACTATGAGTCATACCCTCCCTACTGGAAAGCAGTGACAAAACATGACCACTGCCTCTATAAGTTCGGCCACCAAAAGTTCTTCAAGAAAATCAGACTAAAGGTGCCAAGATCAGCATTTAAATTATGGTCAGACATAAGGAAATTGTGGCAATATCCATACTATAGTTCCCAAGCACCGATATGGAATTCTCCAGGAACCCCCGAATGTCTGAAAGACTCATTAGCACTTTCACTGAAAAGGGCCGGAATCATCAAGTGGGGAGAGCCGCTGGTATATGGTAATCTAAAATCTTGAGACGAGTTAGTGGAAAGGACGAAGGACGAAATATCTAGGTTCAAATTTTACCAGCTGGTTAGCTGGTCTAAAGATCAAGCGACCTGGCCATACTATGTTGGAAACCTAGAGGCCGAACTGCATAAAGATCCTGGGAAGAAAGAAGTATCGAAGTGGTACTGGCACTTGGTGGAGAAGAAGGAAGGCGATAATGACACTCCAGATCTTAAGTGGAAGAAGATCTTTCCGGCTCAAGACTTGCAGCAAGCCTGGCAAGTATCCTGCACTTTTTTATGGCATATTATAATTTCTACACCTCTTAAGAAAAATCATTTGTTTACTTTGCACAGATCGTATTGGACCCCGAAAAGTTGTCAAAAATGAACACCCAGGTGATTAAGAAATGTCCAAAATGTGGCGAGAGGAAGCAAATGATACCCACATGTTTCACTCATGTCATCACCTTGACACATTTTGGAGTGAAATTGGTAAGATTATTGATGAAAGCTTAAACACGACTATTAAGGTAAGAACCTTTAATGTTATTTTTGGCATATTGGATATCGATGAATCCAACACTACGTTAACAAAGAAACAGAAATACCTTTTGTTTACACTTATGCTAATTGCTAGACGTGAGATTTGCATAAATTGGATTCTTCCCTCCCCTCCTAAGGTTGAGGATTGGGTTCGATCTGTAGACACATTTAGGAACTTGGATAGAGTCAGAGGGGAATGCAAGCGCACAATGCACTGGGATTTATGGGATACATATAGATGGTAGGTTAGGAAGGGATGTCCAATGATTTAAACTAACGTGATTATGATCCTCATGAGTTTTATTGGGGTTGGTACAGTGACACATTAACTCATGTAAAATGGCAATGGTTGGTATCAAGGCATGGCTCCCACCTCATCCTCGAGGGCGTCTAGCGAGAGGTGACCCTGTTGCTTTTACAACAAGATCGCATAAATGAGGACAAAAAGAAGAAAAAAAAAGAGAAGTGCAGAAAGAGCCAATAGAGGTGCAGAAACAGGCAAGAGAACTGCAGAAAGAAGAAACAGAGGTGCAAAGAGGCAAGAGAAGTGTAGAAAGAAGCAACAGAGGTGCAGAAAGAGGCAAGAGAACTGCAGAATGAGGCAAGAGAGGTGCATAAAGAGGCAACAGAGGAGCAGAAAGTGGCAGGACAGGTGCAGAAAGAGGGAAGAGGCATGCAGAAGGAGGCAAGAGGGGTACATAATGAGGGAAGAGAGTTATAGAAAGAAGCTAGAGAAGTGGAGAAAGAAGCAACAGAGGTGCAGAAAGAGGCAAGAGAACTGCAGAATGAGGCAAGATAGGTGCAGAAAGAGGCAAGACAGGTGGAGAGAGAGGGGTGCAGAAAGAGGCAAGAGATGTTAAGAAAGAAGCAACAGAGGTGCAGAAAGAGGCAGGCCAGGTGCAGAAAGAGGGAAGAGGGGTGCAGAAAGAGGCAAGAGGGGTGCAGAGAGAAGAAAGAGAGGTGCAGAAAGAAGCAATAAAGTGCAGAGAGAACCAACAGAGGTGCAGAAAGAGGCAAGAGGGGTGCAGAAAGAGGCAAGAGAAGTGCAGAAAGAAGCTATAGAGTTGCAGAAAGAGGCAAGAGAACTGCAGAATGAGGCAAGATAGGTGCAGAAAGAGGCAAGACAGGTACAGAAAGAGGGCAGAGGGGTGCACATAGAGGCAAGAAAAGTGCAGAAAGAAGCAAGAGAGGTGCAGAAAGAACCAACAGAGGTGCAGAAAGAGGCAAGAGGGGTGCAGAAAGAGGCACGCGAAGTGCAGGAAGAAGCAACAGAGGTGCAGAAAGACGAAAGAGAATTATAGAAAGAAGCAAGCGCAGTGCAGAAAGAGGCAAGTGAGGAGCAGAAAGAGGCAAGAGGATTGCAGAAAGAAGCAAGGGAAGTGCAGAAAGAAGCAAGTGAGGTGCAGAAAGTGGCAAGAGAAGTGCAGAAAGAAGCAAGGGAAGTGAAGAAAAAGGCAAGTGAGGTGCAGAATGATGGAAGAGTGTGCATAAAGAGGCAAGAGAGGTGCAGAAAAAGGCAAGAAGGGTGCGGAAAGAGGCAGGCCTGGTGCAGAAAGCAGGAGAAGGGGTACAGAAAGAGGCAAGAAGGGTAGAGAGAGAAGCAAGAGAGGTGCAGAAAGATGCAGGAGAAGTGCAGAGAGAACTAACAGAGGTGCAGAAAGAGGCAAGAGGGGTGCATAAAGAGGCAATAGAAGTGCAGAAAGAAGCATTAGAGGTGCAGTAAGAGGCAAAAGAACTTCAGAATGAGGCAAGATAGGTGCAGAAAGAGGCAAGGCAGGTGCAGAAAGAAGCAACAGAGGTGCAGAAAGAGGCAAGAGGGGTGCAGAAAGAAGCAAGAGAGCTGCAGAAAGAGGGTAGAGGGGTACAGAAAGAGGCAAGACGTCTGCAGGAAGAAGTAAGAGAGGTGCAGAAAGAATCAACAGAGGTGCACAAAGAGGCAAGAGGGGTGCACAGAGAGGCAACAGAAGTGCAGAAAGAAGCAAGAGAGGTGCAGAAAGAGGCAAGAGGGGTGCAGAAAGAAGCAAGATAGCCACAGAAAGAGGGTGGAGGGGTGCAGAAAGAGGCAAGGCGAGTGCAGTAAGAAGCAACAGAGGTGCATAAAGAAGCAACAGAGGTGCACAAAGAGGCAAGAGGGGTGCAGAAAGAGGCAAGAGAAGCAGAGAAACAAGCAACAGAGGTGCAGAAAGAGGCAAGAGAAGTGCAGAAAGAAGCAAGAGCAGTTCAGAAAGAGGCAAGTGAGGTACAGAAAGAGGCAAGTGAGGTGCAGAAAGAGGCAAGAGAAGTGCAGAAAGAGGCAAGAGTGGTGCAGAAAAAGACAAAAGGGGTGCAGAATAAAGTAAGAGGGGTGCAGAAAGAAGCAAGACAAGTGGAGAAAGAAGCAACAGAGATGCAGAAAGAGGCAAGAGAACTGCAGAAAGAGGCAAAAGAGGTGCAGAAAAAGACAAAAATGGTGCAGAATGAAGTAAGAGAGGTACAGAAAGAAGCAAGACAAGTGGCGAAAGAGGCAACATAGGTGCAGAAAGAGGCAAGAGAACTGCAGAAAGAAGCAATAGAGGTACAGAAGGAGGCAGGACAGGTGTAGAGTTAAGTGGGGTGCAGAAAGAGACAAGAGGGGTTCAGAGAGAAGCAATAGAGGTGCAGAAAGAAGCAAGAGAAGTGCAGAGAGAACCAACAGAGGTGCAGAAAGAGGCAAGAGGGGTGCAGAAAGAGGCAAGAGAAGTGCAGAAAGAAGCAATAGAGGTGCAGAGAGAGGCAAGAGAATTGCAGAATGAGGCAAGATCAGTGCAGAAAGAGGCAAGACAGGTGCAGAAAGAGGGAAGAGGGGTGCAGAAAGAGGCAAGAGAAGTGCAGAAAGAAGCAACAGACGTGCAGAAAGAAGTAACAGAGGTGCACAAAGAGGCAAGAGGGGTACAGAAAGAGGAAAGAGAAGAGCAGAAAGAATCAAAAAGGGTGCAGAAAGAGAGAACCAACAGAGGTGCAGAAAGAGGCAAGAGGGGTGCAGAAAGAGGCAAGAGAAGTGCAGAAACAAGCAAGAGCGGTGCAGAAAGAGGCAAGAGGGGTGCAGAAAGAAGCAAGAGAGGTGCAGAAAGAAGTGAGAGGTGCAGAAAGAAGCAAGGGATGTACAGAAAGAAGTAAGTGAGGTGCATAAAGAGGCAAGAGAAGTGCCGAAAGCAGCAAGGGAAGAAGGGAAAACGGCAAGTGAGGTACAGAATGATGGAAGAGTGTGCAGAAAGAGGCAAGAGAGGTGCAGCAAGAGGGGTGCAGAATGAGGGAAGAGTGTGCAGAAAGAGGCAAGAGAAGTAGAGAAAGAAGCAACAGAGGTACAGAAAGAGGCAAGAGAACTGCAGAAAGAGGCAAGAGAGGTGCAGAAAGGTGCAGGACAGGTGCAGAAAGAGGCAAGAGAGGTGCATAAAGAGGCAGGACAGGTGCAGAAAGAGGGAAGAGGGGTACAGTAAGAAGCAAGAGAAGTGCAGAGAGAAGCAATAGAGGTGCAGAAAGAGGCAAGAGAACTGCTGAAAAAGGCAAGATAGGTGCAGAAAGAGGCAAGAGAAGTGCAGAAAGAGGCAGGACAGGTACAAAAAGAGGGGTGCAGAGAGAGGCAAGAGGAGTGCAGAAAGAAGCAAGAGAGGTGCAGAAAGAAGCAGGAGAAGTGCAGAAAGAAGCAACAGATGTGCATGACATTTTCAGAACACCCTGTTATAGGTGTAGGGATGTCCCATGGGAAGGGAGGGGTAGAGGGACCCCTGTAGTCAAACTTACTCCAAGGTGCATCCCTCACGATGCTCCTAAGGTTCTTCCTCTCTGCTTCCCCGCCTGTCTGACCAAGTGGATTCATCTTTGTCGCTTACAGAGCACGCTCTGCACTATTAAAGTCTTCACGCAGGACCGTGCATCGGTTTTTAACATCACTCACTCACTTTTTCAGCACAGGCCCCCACTTAGTTGTAGAAGTGCCTCCCTGTCTTCAGGTGAAGGCCCGCCCTTTATCAAACGTGGTTTTTAAAGGGCGAGGACAGCCGATGATGAAGCACGACACCTGGTGGTGTGTGAGGCCAGTCCATACATTTTCTTGAGATGTCCAGCACCACCTAATTCATCGGCATAATGTGCCTCATCTTTTACTAGGAATCAGACACTGAGTCAGGGTAGCTTCTTGTTGTGTGATATATGCAGTCTTAAGCAGACATGACACCAAAAGGTGGTCAGACCAGCACAAAGGGAGAGCAGCAGGGCAGACCAAATCCAACAGAGTAGAAAAAATAGGATCAAGCAAGTGACCAGCAACATGGGTTGGACCTGAATTGCAAAGATGGATATTAAGTGCTTCAAGAACGGCAATGAACGCTGGGCTGTTGGTGCATGCAAGATCATCTAGGTGAAGATTCAGGTCACCCAAAATGGTAAAATTAGCAGAGTTCAAAACATGAGATGCTATCAGATCCAGGAAGGATACTGCCCAAGGTCCAGCTGGGCCCGGAGGGTGATAAACTAATGAACCAGACAGTGTGAACTTTGGTGTGAGTGTGAGTTTAAATAACAAAGCTTCACAGTCAGTAGCAGGTAAGTCAGAGCAATTGCACTCAATAGAATTTTTGTGAATGATAGCAATGCCACCCCCCACTCTTAATTTCCTATCCTTCCTGAAGATGGAATAATTAGTAGGGAGTGCCGCAGCCACATCAGGCCCTGAACTGTCATGGAGCCAGGTTTCCGTTAAGAAAACCGCATCCGGTTGGTTATTAAATAAAAGATCAAAAATGTCCGCCTTATGTCTAGGAAGCGAGCGACAATTGATACTATAAAAAGTAAAATCTTGTTGTGATGGAAGTGTACCAAAAGGAGTAGTTTTCCGTGCCAAAACAGCATAATTAAAACATCTCGGTTCGTCCACTACGGGCAATACTCCACCTTGACAACCAAAATTAGCAGTGGCCATAGAGGGGAGCCAACAATGCTGACATTCAAAAGGGGCAGTGTCTAGTGCAATCTTGGCACAGTTAGAATGGGAGGGTCTATTTAAATCATGCAATTGACTAGAGGAATGCCAAAATTGGCCAGGGGTTGTGGCCCCTGGTCCGAGACGGGCGCAGACGGGCTTGCCTATGGCGTGCCGCCGGCACGTCGCCGGGGGGCCCTGCGCGTCCACTCCCGGGCCATTTAGATAGTGGTCAGGGAAGCGGCCAGGTGAGAGCTAGACTGCCAAATAGAGCGGAAATGACGGTGAAGTAAATGACCTTAAGGGAGGAGTCCCGAGGTCTAAAGTGCAAGTGCAGAGCAGAGTAGTCCCAGTAACACGTAATGCCCCCCAAAAACTGAGTATAACACACTCAGCACACGTATTACAGTAATTAATTAAAAAACAATTTTAAAAAGTCACCATTCAAATTCAAATAAAAACAATACAGTTTATCCAAGAGTAAGTCGCAGAGGATAGAAAAGCCTACCAGACGCTGCTCGTCCGCCCCGGGCCATTTAAATAGTGGTCATGGAAGCCGCCAGGCGAGAGCTAGACTGCCAAATAGAGCGGAAATGACGGTGAAGTAAATGGCCTTAAGGGAGGAGTCCCGAGGTCTAAAGTGCAAGTGCAGAGCAGAGTAGTCCCAGTAACACGCAATCCCCCCAAAAACTGAGTCTAATGCACTCAGCACACGTATTACAGTAATTAGGTAAAAAACGATTTTAAAAAGTCACCATTCAAATTCCAATAAAAACAATACAGTTTATCCAAGAGTAAGGCGCAGAGGATAGAAAAGCCTACCAGCCGCTGCGCGTCCGCTCCCGGGCCATTTAAATAGTGGTCAGGGAAGCCGCCAGGCGAGAGCTAGACCGCCAAATAGAGCGGAAATGATGGTGAAGTAAATGACCTTAAGGGAGGAGTCCCGAGGTCTAAAGTGCAAGTGCAAAGCAGAGTAGTCCCAGTAACACGTAATGCCCCCCAAAAACTGAGTATAACACACTCAGCACACGTATTTCAGTAATTAATTAAAAAACGATTTTAAAAAGTCACCATTCAAATTCAAATAAAAACAATACAGTTTATCCAAGAGGGGTGCAGAAAGAGGCAAGAGGGGTGCAGAGAGAAGCAAGAGAGGTCCAGAAAAAAGCAATAAGTGCAGAGGTAACCTACAGAGATGCAGAAAGAGGCAAGAGGGGTGCAGAAAGAGGCAAGAGAAGTGCAGAAAGAAGCAACAGAGGTGCAGAAAGAGGCAAGAAAACTGTAGAAAGAGGCAAGAGAGGTGCAGAAAGAGACAGGACAGGTACAGAAAGAGGCAAGAGAGGTGCAGAAAGAGGTAGGACAGGTGCAGAAAGAGGAAAGAGAGGTGCAGAAAGAGGCATGGTGGGTGCAGAGAGAAGCAAGAGAGGTACAGAAAGAAGCAAGAAAAGTGCAGGGAGAATCAACAGAGGTGCAGAAAGAGGCAGAGGGGTGCAGATAGAGGCAAGAGAAGTGCAGAAAGAAGCAATAGAGGTGCAGAAAGAGGCAAGAGAACTGCAGAATGAGGCAAGATAGGTGCAGAAAGAGGCAAGACAGGTGCAGAAAGAGGGACGAGGGGTGTAGAAAGAGGCAAGAGATGTGCAGAAAGAAGCAACAGAGGTGCAGAAAGAGTCAAGAGGGGTGCGGAAAAAAAGCAAGAGAGCTGCAAAAATAGGGTAGAGTGGTGCAGAAGGAGGCAAGCCGAGTGCAGGAAGAAGCAAGAGAGGTACAGAAAGAAGCAACAGAGGTGCACAAAGAGGCACTAGAAGTGCAGAAAGAAGCAAGAGCGGTGCAGAAAGAGGCAAGTGAGTTGCAGAAAGAGGCAAGAGAGGTGCAGAGAGAAGCAAGGGAAGTGCAGAAAAGAGCAAGTGAGGTGCATAAAGAGGCAAGAGAGGTGCAGAAAGAAGCAAGAGAGGTGCAGAGAGAAGCAAGGGAAGTGCAGAAAAGAGCAAGTGAGTTGCAGAAAAAGGCAAGAGGGGTGCAGAATGAGGGAAGAGTGTGCAGAAAGAGGCAAGAGAAGCGCAGAAAGAAGCAACAGCAGTGCAGAAAGATGCAAGAGAAGTGTAGAAAAAAGCAAGAGCAGTGCAAAAAAGAGGCACGTGAGGTGCAGAAAGAGGCAAGAGGGTTGCAGAAAGTATCAAGAGAGGTGCAGAAAGAAGCAAAGGAAATGCAGAAAGAAACAAGTGAGGTGCAGAAAGAGGCAAGAGAAGTGCAGAAAGAGGCAAGAGAGGTGCAGAAAAAGACAAAAGGTGTACAGAAAGAAGCAAGACAAGTGGAGAAAGAAGCCACAGAGGTGGAGAAAGAGGCAAGAGAACTGCAGAAAGAGGCAATAGAGGTACAGAAAGAGCAGGACAGCTGCAGAAAGAGAGAAGTGGGGTGCAGAAAGTGGCAAGCGAAATGCAGAAAGAAGCAAATGAGGTGCAGAAAGAGGCAAGAGAAGTGCAGAAAGAGGCAAGAGAGGTGCAGAAAAAGACAAAAGGTGTTCCGAATGAAGTAAGAGAGGTGCCTAAAGAAGCAAGATAAGTGGAGAAAGAAGCCACAGAGGTGGAGAAAGAGGCAAGAGAACTGCAGAAAGAGGCAGGACAGATGCAGAAAGAGGGAAGAGGGGTGCAGAAAGAGGCAATATGGGTGCAGAGAGAAGGAAGAGAGGTGCAGGGAGAACCAACAGAGGTGCAGAAAGAGGCAAGAGGGGTGCCGAAAGAGGCAAGAGAAGTGCAGAAAGAAGCAATAGAGGTGCAGAAAGAGGCAAGAGAACTGCAGAATGAGGCAAGATAGGTGCAGAAAGAGGCAAGACAGGTGGAGAAAGAGGGGTGCAGAAAGAGGCAAGAGATGTTAAGAAAGAAGCAACAGAGGTGCAGAAAGAGGCAAGAGGGGTGCAGAAAGAAGCAAGAAAGCTGCAGAAATAGGGTAGAGGGGTGCAGAATGAAGCAAGACGAGTGCAGGGAGAAGCAAGAGAGGTGCAGAAAGAAGCAACAGATGTGCACAAAGAGGCAATAGGGGTGCAGAAAGAGGCAAGCGAAGCTCAGAAAGAAGCAACAGAGATGCAGAAAGAGTAAAGAGAAGTGCAGAAAGAAGCAAGAGAAGTGCAGAAAGAGGCAAGTGAGGTGCAGAAAGAGGAAAGAGGGTTGCAGAAAGAAACAAGAGAGGTGCAGAAAGAAGCAAGGGAAGTGCTTAAAGAAGCAAGAGAGGTGCAGAAAGAAGCAAGGGAAGTACAGAAAGAAGCAAGAGAGGTGCAGAAAAAGGCAAGAGGGGTGCTGAATGGGGGAAGAGTAGGCAGAAAGAGGCAAGAGAGGTGCAGAAAGAGGCAGGACAGATGCAGAAAGAGGCAAGAGAGGTGTAGAAAGAGGCAGGACATATGTAGAAAGAGGGAAGAGGGGTGCAGAAAGAGGCAAGAGGGGTGCAGAGAGAAGCAAGAGAGGTGCAGGGAGAACCAACAGAGGTGCAGAAAGAGGCAAGAGAAGTGCAGAAAGAAGCAAGAGATGTGCAGAAAGAAGCAACAGAGGTGTAGAAAGAGGCAAGAGGGGTAAAGAAAGAAGCAAGAAAGCTGCAGAAATAGGGTAGAGGGGTGCAGAAAGAGGCAAGACGGGTGCAGGAAGATGCAAGAGAGGTGCAGAAAGAAGCAACAGATGTGCACAAAGAGGCAAGAGGGGTACAGAAAGAGGCAAGAGAAGCTCAGAAAGAAGCAAGAGATGTGCAGAAAGAGTCAAGAGAAGTGCAGAAAGAAGCAAGAGCGGTGCAGAAAGAGACAAATGAGGTGCAGAAAGAGGCAAGAGGGTTGCAGAAAGAAGCAATAGAGTTGCAGAAAGAAGCAAGGGAAGTGCATAAAGAAGCATGAGAGGTGCAGAAAGAGGCAAGGGAAGTACAGAAAGAGGCAATAGAGGTGCAGACAGAAGCATCAGAGGTACAGAAAGAGGCAAGAGTGGTGCAGAATGAAGTAAGAGAGGTACAGAATGAAGCAAGAGAAGTGGAGAAAGAAGCAAGAGAGGTGCACAAAGAGGCAGGAGGTGTGCAGAAAGAGGCAAGAGAAACACAGAAAGAAGCAACAAAGGTGCAGAAAGAGGCAAGAGAAGTGCAGAAAGATGCAAGAGCGGTGCAGAAAGAGGCAAGTGAGTTGCAGAAAGAGGCAAGAGGGTTGCAGAAAGAAGCAAGAGAGGTGCAGAAAGAAGCAAGAGAAGTGCAGAAAGAGGCAAGAGAGGTGCAGAAAAAGACAAAAGGTGTGCAGAATGAAGTAAGAGAGGTACAGAAAGAAGCAAGACAAGCGGAGAAAGAAGCCACAGAGGTGGAGAAAGAGGCAAGAGAACTGCAGAAAGAGGCAATAGCGGTACAGAAAGAGGCAGGACAGGTGCAGAAAGAGAGAAGTGGAGTGCAGAAAGAGGCAAGAGCGGTGCAGAGAGAAGCAATAGAGGTGCAGAAAGAAGCAAGAGACGTGCAGAGAGAACCAACAGAAGTGCAGAAATAGGAAAGAAGGGTGCAGAAAGAGGCAAGAGAAGTGCAGAAAGAAGCAATAGAGGTGCAGAGAGATGGAAGAGAATTGCAGAATGAGGCATGATAGGTGCAGAAAGAGGCAAGACAGGTGCAGAAAGAGGGAAGAGGGGTGCAGAAAGAGGCAAGAAAAGTGCAGAAGGAAGCAACAGAGGTGCAGAAAGAAGCAATAGAGGACCAGATAGAAGCAAGAGAGCTGCAGAAAGAGGGAAGAGGGGTGCAGAAAGAGGCTAGACGAGTGCAGAAAGAAGCAACAGAGGTGCAGAAAGAAGCAACAGAGGTGCACAAAGAGGCAAGAGGGGTACAGAGAGAGGCAAGAGAAGAGCAGAAAGAAGCAACAAAGGTACAGAAATAGGGTAGAGGGGTGCAGAATGAAGCAAGACGAGTGCAGGGAGAAGCAAGAGAGGTGCAGAAAGAAGCAACAGATGTGCACAAAGAGGCAAGAGGGGTGCAGAAAGAGGCAAGCGAAGCTCAGAAAGAAGCAACAGAGATGCAGAAAGAGTAAAGAGAAGTGCACAAAGAAGCAAGAGCAGTGCAGAAAGAGGCAAGTGAGGTGCAGAAAGAGGAAAGAGGGTTGCAGAAAGAAACAAGAGAGGTGCAGAAAGAAGCAAGGGAAGTGCTTAAAGAAGCAAGAGAGGTGCAGAAAGAAGCAAGGGGAGTACAGAAAGAAGCAAGAGAGGTGCTTAAAAAGGCAAGAGGGGTGCTGAATGGGGGAAGAGTAGGCAGAAAGAGGCAAGAGAGGTGCAGAAAGAGGCAGGACAGATGCAGAAAGAGGCAAGAGAGGTGTAGAAAGAGGCAGGACATATGTAGAAAGAGGGAAGAGGGGTGCAGAAAGAGGCAAGAGGGGTGCAGAGAGAAGCAAGAGAGATGCAGGGAGAACCAACAGAGGTGCAGAAAGAGGCAAGAGAAGTGCAGAAAGAAGCAATAGATGTGCAGAAAGAGGCAAGAGAACTGCAAAATGAGGCAAGATAGGTGCAGAAAGAGGCAAGACAGGTACAGAAAGAGGGAAGAGGGGTGCAGAAAGAAGCAAGAGATGTGCAGAAAGAAGCAACAGAGGTGTAGAAAGAGGCAAGAGAGGTAAAGAAAGAAGCAAGAAAGCTGCAGAAATAGGGTAGAGGGGTGCAGAAAGAGGCAAGACGGGTGCAGGAAGATGCAAGAGAGGTGCAGAAAGAAGCAACAGATGTGCACAAAGAGGCAAGAGGGGTACAGAAAGAGGCAAGAGAAGCTCAGAAAGAAGCAAGAGATGTGCAGAAAGAGTCAAGAGAAGTGCAGAAAGAAGCAAGAGCGGTGCAGAAAGAGACAAATGAGGTGCAGAAAGAGGTAAGAGGGTTGCAGAAAGAAGCAAGAGAGTTGCAGAAAGAAGCAAGGGAAGTGCATAAAGAAGCACGAGAGGTGTAGAAAGAGGCAAGGGAAGTACAGAAAGAGGCAAGAGAGGTGCAGACAGAAGCATCAGAGGTACAGAAAGAGGCAAGAGGGGTGCAGAATGAAGTAAGAGAGGTACAGAATGAAGCAAGAGAAGTGGAGAAAGAAGCAAGAGAGGTGCACAAAGAGGCAGGAGGTGTGCAGAAAGAGGCAAGAGAAATGGAGAAAGAAGCAACAAAGGTGCAGAAAGAGGCAAGAGAAGTGCAGAAAGATGCAAGAGCGGTGCAGAAAGAGGCAAGTGAGTTGCAGAAAGAGGCAAGAGGGTTGCAGAAAGAAGCAAGAGAGGTGCAGAAAGAAGCAAGAGAAGTGCAAAAGAGGCAAGAGAGGTGCAGAAAAAGACAAAAGGTGTGCAAAATGAAGTAAGAGAGGTACAGAAAGAAGCAAGACAAGCGGAGAAAGAAGCCACAGAGGTGGAGAAAGAGGCAAGAGAACTGCAGAAAGAGGCAATAGCGGTACAGAAAGAGGCAGGACAGGTGCAGAAAGAGAGAAGTGGAGTGCAGAAAGAGGCAAGAGAGGTGCAGAAAAAGACAAAAGGTGTGCAGAATGAAGTAAGAGAGGTACAGAAAGAAGCAAGACAAGCGGAGAAAGAAGCCACAGAGGTGGAGAAAGAGGCAAGAGAACTGCAGAAAGAGGCAATAGCGGTACAGAAAGAGGCAGGACAGGTGCAGAAAGAGAGAAGTGGAGTGCAGAAAGAGGCAAGAGCGGTGCAGAGAGAAGCAATAGAGGTGCAGAAAGAAGCAAGAGACTTGCAGAGAGAACCAACAGAAGTGCAGAAATAGGCAAGAAGGGTGCAGAAAGAGGCAAGAGAAGTGCAGAAAGAAGCAATAGAGGTGCAGAGAGATGGAAGAGAATTGCAGAATGAGGCATGATAGGTGCAGAAAGAGGCAAGACAGGTGCAGAAAGAGGGAAGAGGGGTGCAGAAAGAGGCAAGATAAGTGCAGAAAAAATCAGCAGAGGTGCAGAAAGAAGCAATAGAGGACCAGATAGAAGCAAGAGAGCTGCAGAAAGAGGGAAGAGGGGTGCAGAAAGAGGCTAGACGAGTGCAGAAAGAAGCAACAGAGGTGCAGAAAGAAGCAACAGAGGTGCACAAAGAGGCAAGAGGGGTACAGAGAGAGGCAAGAGAAGAGCAGAAAGAAGCAACAAAGGTACAGAAAGAGGCAAGAGAAATGCAGAAAGAAGTAAGAGCAGTGCAGAAAGAGGCAAGAGGGGTGCAGAAAGAAGCAAGAGAGGTGCAGAAAGAAGCAAGAGAGGTGCAGAAAGAAGCAAGGGAAGTGCAGAAAGAAGCAAGTGAGGTGCAGTAAGAGGCAAGAGAAGTGCAGAAAGAGGCAAGAGAGGTGCAGAAAAAGGCAAGAGGGGTGCAGAATGAGGGAAGAGTGTGCATAAAGAGACAAGAAAAGTGCAGGAAGAAGCAATAGATGTGCAGAAAGAGGCAAGAGAACTGCAGAAAGAGGCAAGAGAGGTGCAGAAAGAGCAGGAAATGTGCAGAAAGAGGCAGGAGAGGTGCATAAAGAGGGAAGAGGGTTGCAGAAAGAGGCAAGAGGGGTGCAAAGAGAAGCAGGAGAGGTGCAGAAAGAAGCAAGAGAAGTGTAGAGAGAACCAACAGAGGTGCAGAAAAAGGCAAGAGGGGTGCAGAAAGAGGCAAGAGAAGTGCAGAAAGAAGCAACAGAGGTGCAGAAAGAGGCAAGAAGGGTGCAGAAAGAAGCAAGAGAGCTGCAGAAAGAGGGCAGAGGGGTGCAGAAAAAGGGAATACAAGTGCAGGAAGAAGCAAGATAGGTGCAGAAAGAAGCAACAGAGGTGCACAAAGAGGCAAGAGGGATGCAGAAAGAGGCAAGAGAAGCGCAGAAAGAAGCAACAGAGGTGCAGAAAGAGGCAGGAGAAGTGCAAGAAAAAGCAAGAGCAGTGCAGAAAGAAGCAAGTGAGGTGCAGAAAGAGGCAAAGAGGTGCATACAGAGGCAAGGGGGGTGCAGAAAGAGGGAAGAAAAGTACAGAAAGAAGCAACAGAGGTGCAGAAAGAGGCAAGAGAAGTACAGAAATAAGCAAGAGTGGTACAGAAAGAGGCAAGGGAGGTGCAGAAAGAGGCAAGAGGGGTGCAGAAAGAAGCAAGTGAGGTGCAGAAAGAGGCAAGAGAAGTGCAGAAAGAGGCAAGAGAGGTGCAGAAAAAGGCAAGAGGGGTGCAGAATGAGGGAAGAGTGTACATAAAGAGGCAAGAGAAGTGCAGAAAGAAGTATAAGAGGTGCAGAAAGAGGCAAGAGAGGTGCAGAAGAAAGAAGCAAGAGAGGTGCAGAAAGAATAAAGAGAGTTGCAGAAAGAAGGGAGGTGCAGAAAGCAGAAGAGATGTGCAGAAAGAGGGAAGAGAAGTGCAGAGAGAGGAAGAAAGGTGCAGAAAGAAGCAAGAGAAATGCAGAAAGAGGCAAGAGAGGCGCAGATAGAAGCAAGAGTGGTTTTTGCACCATTAGTATCAATTTAACAACCACATTTAGCAATAAGTAACAGGTGACCATTCCAGCTTTGCAAAGGACCTTCCACCACGCTGTCACACTTGTTGCTGCATTTTTGGTAACGTTTGAGCCATTCGAGGTAGAAACAAGGTTTTTTTTGTTCAAATCTACAGATTATGCTGCAAATGATGGGTTATGTAGCAAATGCAGAAAATATATAATTATGCGCTAATCGCTGCGGCCGAGCAGTCACATAATTCCAGTGGCCCTGCTCATATCTCTGACAAGGTCCAGAAGTGCTCGTCAGTGGTTCCTTCTTTTTTTGTGTCTCATTGAGTTTACAGTTTAGCTTCTATGGAAACGAGGAAGACTAAACCTGAGGTTACCACTCCACAATACAGACTATCATACCATATAATTACTCTCCATAACACATAATTCCACAGTACATAATTCCTATAAACTAAATACCACATACTTTCTGTCTACATAATTCCCACCACACATAATGTACATCCACTCTACTCCCAAAAACTTAAGTAAAAATTTTTTACATTTACAATGCCAATATCTATAACTCTTGCAAATGCGAGACCTATTGCATTGCAAATGCTTCTTTAACTAGTAGTCGCGTTTGCAGAGTGTTGGAGAAAAGGGGCTGGGCCTCTGACCAGTGCTCAGGAATTCTACTGTGTAGGACTGACAGGAGGCACCAGGACGGCTTCTTGGCCCCCAAAGTCCCTCAGGAGTAAAGTGGACTTCATCCCCCAACCAGTAGTGTGCCATGTGGCCCCCCAAACTGCCCTGGGACCCCCACACTGCCCCGGGGACCACCACCTCCCCAGGGCACTAATTATTTAAATGTGAGGGTCTGTTGCAGACCCTCGTACCCAGGGACCACTATCTTCCCCGGGCTTTAAACCTGATGGGAAGGGGGCTGCACTGCCCCCTCCAGGAGCCCTCCTTGGCCCTGGGGACCACCACCCCCCAGGGCCGGCTCCAGCAATGTCCCGGGGTGCCCAACCCCGGGACATTGCAGTTTGCTGTGGCATGGCGGGAGCACTGCTCCCGCCATGCCATTGCAAACTTCTGCTTCACTTCATGGAAGCGAGAGGAGAAAACCTTCTCTTGCTTCCATGAAGCGAAGCAGAATTGCTTTTGGGCAAAGAGAGCTGCATGTCAGCATCTTCCTTTGCTGACATGCTTTTTGAATAGAAACAAGGTCCTAACTATAACTACCTACTAGCGACCGGCAGTAGGCAATATATATATATATATGCCTTACATTTAAAATGTAACACATACCCACCCTAAAAATGCCCACCCTAAACCCTTTAAAAAAATAATCCCAACAACACTGACACTCCTGCTGAGATAGTCAGCCCAGGCACAGTGAATACCCGCCTTATCATCATGTATAACACAGAGGAGCTAACTATCAGATCCATTATTAACAAACACTGGAGGATTATCAAATCTGACCCAACCCTGGAGCCACTTGTAGCCCAACGCCCTGACATCACTTACAGGCATGCATTCTCCATGTACAATGCTTTGGTCAGGAGCAGCAATGAAGTTATCACCAAATCACACTGGCTGTCTGACATTAAGGGTTTTTTCAAATGCAGTAGCTGCAGAGCATGCAAATTTGGGATTAACACCACCCAGATCAATGCCACTTTTCCTAAAAGAAATTGAACACCTACAGATCGGAGGGCAGTCTTAGTAAAGACAAATTTCTATTTCTGAATAATGACTCTCCTGTGCTCCCGGTATTGTATTTCCTCCCGAAGGTACACAAAGGTCTGTCACCAGTCCCAGGTCATCCCATTATCTCAGCCCGCAAAAGCATGTGTGAAAATATATCCAAATATGTGGACTTTTTTCTACAGGAACTGGTGACTGACTTGCCAACATACTTTAAGGACACAAGTGATTTCTTGCTTAAAGTCAAAGACATTCCACGATCTGATGAGTATATCCTGATGTCCCTAGATATCACCTCATTGTATACCAGTATTCGTCACTGTGATGGTCTATCTGCTTGTCAACATTTCCTCAAGAAAAGACCTATCCACTGTTATAAGCACAACAATCTGATTCTGTTCTTGATTGAATGGTGTCTGCGCAACAATTTCTTTATGTTCAACAAATCAGTTTATCAACAGCTCAGGGGTGTTGCCATGGGAGCCTGTTTCTCCCCCAGCTTCGCATGTCTTCATGTGGGTTGGTGGGAGGAGCAGGTTCTCATGGTAAGACACTCTGATGCATGGAATGATCAGATTGTGACATGGCTGAAATACATCGATGATGTTTTTGTAATCTGGAGAGGCAACATTGAAAGCGCCAGATCTTTCATATCTGAGATTAATGCTAATGAACTTAACCTTGAATTCAATGCAAACATGAGTACTATCTCTGTAGAGTTCCTCGATGTCATGCTTTATGTTTCCAATGGCACACTACACTCCAAACTACATAGAAAACCCACTGCAGGCAACTCCGCTCTGCATGCATCAAGCTTTCACCATAGACATTTGATTGCCAGCATTCCTTATGGCGAAATGGTCCGTTTACGCAGGATTTGCAGCTTCACCAGCGACCTCGCAATATGTCAGAGTGAGGCACACCAGAGATTCAGGACACGCGGTTATTCTGAAAAATATATAATCGTGGCTACTAACAGGGCCAACTCCATACCTAGAGAGGAACTCCTGATTGGGAGACCTGACACCAGTCCCCACAACACCGACACTCCTGCTGAGATAGTCAGCCCAGGCACAGTGAATACCCGTCTTATCATCACGTATAACACAGAGGAGCAAGCTATCAGATCCATTATTAACAAACAGTGGAGGATTATCAAATCTGACCCAACCCTGGGGCCACTTGTAGCCCAACACCCTGACATCACTTACAGGCATGCATTCTCCATGTACAATGCTTTGGTCAGGAGCAGCAATGAAGTTATCACCAAATCACACTGGCTGTCTGACATTAAGGGTTTTTTCAAATGCAGTAGCTGCAGAGCATGCAAATTTGGGATTAACACCACCCAGATAAATGCCACTTTTCCTAAAGAACCACTGACTATAAAAAGCAGACTCACCTGAGTACGCAGTATACGTACTTGAGCGCAAATGTGGCTTAATGTACGTTGGTAGTACCAAACTGCTGGTCCATCTTCGCATCATCCAAAACCTAAGGGCGATTGTCAATAGCGATCCCGCGTAACCTCTAGCTAGGCATTTCAAGGATGTGCACAACAACAATTTAGACCATTTCAACAATTTTGTTGTGGACTGTGTACCCCCACTCAGACGTGGTGGAAACCGGGAGAAACAACTCAGACAGCTAGAAACACGGTACATCCTTGAGCTCAACACCAAAGCACCAGCGGGCCTTAACATTACTGAGGACCTACACAATTTTCTATAGAACTCCCAGATGGGTGTTTTGTCAAATACCAAGCCTCAGCAATACACACAATCTAGTTTATGGTTGTCCTTGTTTCCCTAGTGGCAACATATAGTTTGCTCGTTTCAAATGTGCTCATACCACTATGTTTGCCTCTCGTTTTCTTTGTGCTTCGTGTACTGTGATCTACTCTTGTGGTCCCTGCCACATTGCCTAGGTGCTCTGCACACCCCCAACACTTGTTGGGCCAGTATACACTAGGACACACATGATTTCTGACTTTGTCCGTTTACCTTGCCCATTTTTGTTTTGAGCGATGTTATCCACTAATGTGATTTATACTTGTGTCCCATACGTTCCGGGTGGAACGTGGATACAGGTGTCCCCTTGTTATATTATTTTGCTTGGGTTATCCCGCCTAGGCCGTTTGGTAGCTCTAGTTGTTTTTAAACCACTATGACATACTCGCACACCTGAGCACTGAATAGGAGTTTTGCTCCACGTTTTTCACTCTGAATCGCACCAATTCGTCGCTCCAGCACTTTCCTGTTCCCATTGTCTCTGACCTTTATCTCTTTCATGTTGGCACTGTTGTGTTTTACATATCTATTACTATTCCTTCCTTGCGGTTCCCACTTAGGCTATATTCTTGCGCTCGTGCTGACACGCAGTTCGCACATTTGTGCATCCAGATATTCACACTCACTTTGCAACGTATTTCCACTCCATATGCTTCACAGTCCCATGTGTACCACAACGAGTCCATTCCTTTGACCCTGGTGATGGGCCCTCAACCCGGTGGCCGCACCGACATTAGAAACGTGAGACATACGTCTCCGTGCAACATTAGTAATGACTTTAGTCTTTCTACTCTTGTGGTCATTGAGCTTCCCACACATTTTTTTAGTAACTTTTACATATAGATGTATTTTTCATATAATTACAGTGATTTCAACACATATATCGCGAAGCTCTTTTGACTATTGCATGGAGGTATTATTTTGTATTTATTGTATGTGAAGCTTTTGAGTCTGTTATTTATGTCATTTTGTTATCTGCAACGGGTCAGCAGCACAGTCACTTGCATATGACTCACCGCAAGTTATTTTCAACTTACGACGGTTATGTCGGAAAGGCGTAAAACATGTACCCAATGTGCATTATGTGTAAACATAGTAAAAACACTACTAGGCCTACATATAACTGTTACTCACCTGCAGCGTGCCATGTGATCAAGGCCGCAGTCCGGCGGCCGAAACGCGTCATTTGGATTCGATGTTGCAATAAAGAATGTTTTGTTTCATCTTCACTGGAGTCTGTGCCCGTGGTGTTGTCCCGGCGTGGCCAAACCTTGGGATGTTGCTTTGATGTTACAGCAGAGAACTGCTGTCTCTGCATCACAGACCCCCTCTTTGCTTCCAATGGGCTACGGTGATTTTCTACAGTTGTATCTGTGAGGTGTCTCCGGGAGGAGAATGGACTAATCACTGCCCCCAGTGAGCCTGGAAGCTTCCGCATTACTGCCACCGCGTTCGAGGTGTATTTCGAGTCGGAGGACACATCTGTCATCTCTACACTTGGTGGTGAGTACCCGTGATTCAGGTATCTGGCAGGTTTGAAGAGGTATTTAACTGACTGCTCCGATATCCAGTACTTACCTCCAAGATATCGGTAGTCTACTAGCATTGCACTTATTCATCATGTCCAATGAAGCGCTGCGTGAACGGGAAGCAGCTGCTGAAGCGCTTTTTGAAAATCTACTGAACGTTCAAAATCAATCAAAAGAGCCACCAATTCCAGCATGGGCTCTTGCAACGAGGACTATAAAACCAAACTCAAACAACTGGAAAAACGAATGCGCACAGAACTTACTAAATGGTGGGAGGGCAGGTCTTTACAAAAATACCCCGACGTAGGCCGTGTCCCACGTGGATTAAGAATAATGCTGGCTCCCAGCTTTGAAAACCCCAACCCACAAATGCTTAAAGAACGGGCAGAAAGCAATCTCGATGCATCCATGCGACTAATTACAATCCTAATCAAATATGCGGAAATTGACCGCGTAGCTACACTGAAGGATATCGATTGCATCAACAATGAGCTCGACACAATGGACCAAAAAGAACTGATATCTAAGGGTCGAGAGGAAGTCACCACAAGGCTTAAAAAACATGAGGAAACAATCAAAACACGCAAAGCGTTCAAGTTTGCCCGAGACAAAGTTGACTACGAATGTGGTCAGATTTTCACCTTTGACAGGAGGTATGATTCGGTAAAGAAGCAGAGAATGAACAAACCCTCAATTCCAACACACGGAGCTGCAGCAGTCCTCGATGGAGTAGACTCGGATTCAATGTCTGATCTGAGCTCAGCAATCGAAAATGGGACAGACTCAGAGGATGGTAGAGGAGTAAGAGAGAGAAGTGACACCACAACTGGTAATTTCAGCCTAGCAGAGGAACTGGATTTTCTAAGATTGGACCAGAGACAAACCCTGCGTCCTCGGCTGCCAAAGAAACCAGGCACAGACGGTACCGCAGGAGACGTGAGAGAAGGAAATGGAGCAAATCCAAAAGCAAACAACAGAAAGAGAGGCAATTGGAGACGCAAATGAACGCGGATACAAAAACCATAATCAACCTCACTGATCTCAACCTCACGCAAGCTGAAAATCAACTCCTCTCTCTCGGTCTGACCTTTTGCCCAGAAAGCAGTTTCAATTACAGCAGTACACGGATTGACATGTATAAATTTATCAGGAAACTGAAACTCATTCAATTTTTCAAGCTAAAACATATGAATAATGCCAATCAACCAACCTCGACTAATATGGTGCCAGCTAGTAGCAACTTGTCGGTCTCAGATATCCCCACCATCCGCTCAATGGTTGAGTTAGAATCTATGACAGAGACTGTCTCTACACAGCAAATGCTACGTAATGAGGGTATTGATGACATGACTGCCGTTGCCAGCCCATTCAAGCCGCAATCCACATTCACTCCCATAATGCCGAGGGACGCCATTGACACCTTCAATGTCGTCATCATTGATGAACTTAAAGCTTTACACCTGCGCAAGACACGCAAACACCACAGTCGCAATTACCAGCACAAACAATATTTTGACCTGATGAACAAACTGCAAAAAAATAACGAAGTTATAATCAACAAATCAGACAAAGGCGGCAACATCGTACTTTGGCCTAGGAGTATGTACCTTGAGGAAGCTCTTAGGCATCTCAATGACACCACTTGCTATAAAACATCTAGTCATAAGGAGGTGGCCTCAAGTGGCAAAGAGCTCAAAAAGAGATTGAACACCTACAGATCGGAGGGCAGTCTTAGTAAAGACAAATTTCTATTTCTGAATAATGACTCTCCTGTGCTCCCGGTATTGTATTTCCTCCCGAAGGTACACAAAGGTCTGTCACCAGTCCCAGGTCGTCCCATTATCTCAGCCCGCAAAAGCATGTGTGAAAATATATCCAAATATGTGGACTTTTTTCTACAGGAACTGGTGACTGACTTGCCAACATACTTTAAGGACACAAGTGATTTCTTGCTTAAAGTCAAAGACATTCCACGGTCTGATGAGTATATCCTGATGTCCCTAGATATCACCTCATTGTATACCAGTATTCGTCACTGTGATGGTCTATCTGCTTGTCAACATTTCCTCAAGAAAAGACCTATCCACTGTTATAAGCACAACAATCTGATTCTGTTCTTGATTGAATGGTGTCTGCACAACAATTTCTTTATGTTCAACAAATCAGTTTATCAACAGCTCAGGGGTGTTGCCATGGGAGCCTGTTTCTCCCCCAGCTTCGCATGTTTTCATGTGGGTTGGTGGGAGGAGCAGGTTCTCATGGTAAGACACTCTGATGCATGGAATAATCAGATTGTGACATGGCTGAAATACATCGATGATGTTTTGTAATCTGGAGCGGCAACATTGAAAGCGCCAGATCTTTCATATCTGAGATTAATGCTAATGAACTTAACCTTGAATTCAATGCAAACATGAGTACTATCTCTGTAGAGTTCCTCGATGTCATGCTTTATGTTTCCAATGGCACACTACACTCCAAACTACATAGAAAACCCACTGCAGGCAACTCCACTCTGCATGCATCAAGCTTTCACCCTAGACATTTGATTGCCAGCATTCCTTATGGCGAAATGCACCGTTTACGCAGGATTTGCAGCTTCACCAGCGACCTCGCAATATGTCAGAGTGAGGCACACCAGAGATTCAGGGCACGTGGTTATTCTGAAAAAAACATAATCGTGGCTACTAACAGGGCCAACTCAATACCTAGAGAGGAACTCCTGATTGGGAGACCTGACACCAGTCCCAACAACACCGACACTCCTGCTGAGATAGTCAGCCCAGGCACAGTGAATACCCGTCTTATCATCACGTATAACACAGAGGAGCAAGCTATCAGATCCATTATTAACAAACACTGGAGGATTATCAAATCTGACCCAACCCTGGGGCCACTTGTAGCCCAACTCCCTGACATCACTTACAGGTGTGCATTCTCCATGCACAATGCTTTGGTCAGGAGCAGCCCTGAAGTCATCACCAAATCAAACTGGCTGTCTGACATTAAGGGTTTTTTCAAATGGAGTAGCTGCAGAGCATGCAAATTTGGGATTAACACCACCCAGATAAATGCCACTTTCGTAAAGAACCACTGACTATAAAAAGCAGACTCACTTGTAGAACTGAATACGCAGTATACATGCTTGAGTGCAAATGTGCCTTAATGTACGTTGGTAGTACCAAACTGCAGGTCCATCTTGTCAATAGCGATCCCGCGTAACCTCTAGCTAGGCATTTCAAGGATGTGCACAACAACAATTTAGACCATTTCAACAATTTTGTTGTGGACTGTGTACCCCCACTCAGACGTGGTGGAAACCGGGAGAAACAACTCAGACAGCTAGAAACACAGTACATCCTTGAGCTCAACACCAAAGCACCAGCGGGCCTTAACATTAGTGAGGACCTACACAATTTTCTATAGAACTCCCAGATGGGTGTTTTGTCACATACCCAGCCATAGCAATACACACAATCTAGTTTATGGTTGTCCCTGTTTCCCTAGTGGCAACATATAGTTTGCTTGTTTCAAATGTGCTCATACCACTATGTTTGCCTCTTGTTTTTTTTGTGCTTGGTGTACTGTGATCTACTCTTGTGGTCCCTGCCACATTGTCTCGGTGCTCTGCACATCCCCGACACTTGTTGGGCCAGTATACACCAGGACACACATGATTTCTGACTTTGTCCGTTTACCTCGCCCATTTTTGTTTTGAGCGATGTTATCCACTAATGTAATTTATACTTATGTCCCATACGTTCCGGCTGGAACTTGGATACAGGTGTCCCCTTGTTATAATATTATTTTGCTTGGGTCATCCCGCCTAGGCCGTTTGGTAGATCTAGTTGTTTTTAAACCACTATGACATGCTCGCACACCTGAGCACTGAATAGGAGTTTTGCTCCACTTTTTTCACTCTGAAACGCACCAATTTGTCACTCCAGCACTTTCCTGTTCCCATTGTCTCTGTCCTTTATCGCTTGCATATTGGCACTGTTGTGTTTTACGTATCTATTACTATTCCTTCCTTGTGGTTCCCACTTAGGCTATATTCTTGCTCTTGTGCTGACACGTAGTTCGTGCATTTGTGCATCCAGATATTCACACTCACTTTGTTATGTATTTCCACTCCATATGCTTCACAGTCCCATGTGTACCACAATGAGTCCATTCCTTTGACCCTAGTGATGGGCCCTCATGCCGGTGGCCGCACCGACATTAGAAACGTGAGACACACGCCTCCGTGCAACATTAGTAATGACTTTAGTCTTTCTACTCTTGTGGTCATTGAGCTTCCCACACATTTTTTTAGTAACTGTTACATATAGATGTGTTTTTCATATAATTACAGTGATTTCAACACATATATCGCGAAGCTCTTTTGACTATTGCACGGAGGTATTATTTTGTATTTATTGTATGTGAAGCTTTTGAGTCTGTTATTTATGTCATTTTGTTATCTGCAACGTGTCAGCAGCACAATCACTTGCATATGACTCACTGTGAGATATTTTCAACTTACGACGTTTACGTCGGAAAGAAGGCGTAAAACATGTACCCAAGGTGCATTATGTGTAAACATAGTAATTACACTACTAGGCCTATATATAACTGTTACTCACGTGCAGCGCGCCATGTGATCAAGGCCGAAACGCGTCATTTGGATTTGATTTTGCAATAAAGAATCTTTTGATCATCTTCACAGGAGTCTGTGCCCGTGTGTTGCCCCGGCGTGGCCAAACCTTGGGATGTTGCATTGAGATATATATATATATATATATATTCACTGAAAAAACCATAGGTTTTAGGGACAGTTATAGTTAGTTGGACATTGCACTCGTACAAAACCCGTGAAATTCCCCCGTTATAGTTAGTTCAGCTAACTATAACTCGCGCCCCCGCAATGCACTGCTGATGACGTCACATATTACATCACTCATGACATGGTCAGTGACATCACTGATGACATCACTGATGACATCTCAAATGACATCACTGATGACATCATCCAGTGACTGTGTGTTTCTGTAAAGTTTAAATATGTTTAATATATATAGGGAAAGGCGTATTGAAGAATGAGTGGGTGTATAAGTGTCTGAATGGATGATTTAGTACGTGCGTGACTGACTCTACAAGTGAGTGATTAAACGTATCTTACTGAATGCATGGGTTAGTGACTAAACTGTGTGAATGTCTGTATCCGTCTGTTGGTGTGTAAGTGGATGCATGGATTTGCGAATAGCTACATGAGTGTCTATATGGGTTATTGATTGGTTCTATGAGTATCTGTATGGGTGCCTGAGTGTTTGTGTGGATGGGGTGTGTGCGACTGTGCATAGATGTGTGAGTGGGTGATTCACTGGGTGGATGGTTTCAAGAGTGCATCTGTGATAGACTGTATGGGTGGGTAAGTGTGTGTAAGAGTGTGTTAGTGAGTGAATGTATGTCCCAGTGGTACATGTGTGAGTAACTACATATGTGAAAGGCAGTATATATGTGTATTGGAGTATATAAATAGCTATAAGCGAGAGTGAGTGATTGTGATAGTGGCTGTATGGATGAGTGTGTGCTTGTATCAGTGATTGTATAAGAGCGTAACAATGTGCTAGTATTTGTATGATTAAGTGAGCTGGTGTGTGTATAACTGTATAGGTGAGTAAATGGCAGTGTGTTTAATTATTTGCATGACTGACTAGGTGTGTGAGTACCTCTATGGATGAGTGGCGGTGTTTGAGTGTCTATATAGGAGTAAGAGTGCATATGATAGTCCTGTACTGAGTGACCATAAGTATAAGTGACTGTACGGGTGAGTGAGTGGATGTGTGTGTAGACCTAAGAATCAGTGAGTGGGTATGTAGTTATTGGTGTTGGAGTGTCTATGGTTTTGCGAATGGCACTCTGTAATTTAGATTGGGTGTATCAAAGGTTATATTAGGGTGTGAGGAGCTGCATCAGATTATCACGTGGATGATGTCATCAGTGATGTCATTTGAGATGTCATCAGTGATGTCATCAGTGATGTCACTGACCATCTCATGAGTGATGTAATATGTGACGTCATCAGCAGTGCATTGCGGGGCGCGAGTTATAGTTAGCTGAACTAACTATAACGGGGAATTTCACGGGTTTTGTACGAGTGCAATGTCCAACTAACTATAACTGTCCCTAAAACCTATGGTTTTTTCAGTGAATTTCAAAGGTTTTTTAAATGCTAATTTCTAACTATAACGTGTCTGAAACCTATGGTTTTTTCAGTGAATTGCAAAGGTTTTTAAAATGCTAATTTGTAACTATAACGTGCCTGAAACCTACGGTTTTTCAGTGAATTTCAAAGGTTTTTTAAATGACAATTTTTAAATGTATTAATTTTTATATTAATTTTTTCATACTGATTTACTACATTTTTAGAAACAATTTCTTTTACATATTTTATTTTTTAAATTACATTGTAATTACATTATACATTACATTACAAAAATACTTTCTCAGAATGAATTACTTTAGTTTAAATACTTTGCACATAGGCAATAGACTTTTAAGTACAGTAGTTACAGTTGTTGCAATGGGCAACACATTTTCAAACACAATGCAACATTCAGCTCAATGTGAATTTCTAGTTAAATGCAATTAGTTACTTTATGGATTACTTTTCTAACCACAGGACTGGATCCTAGATTCAGTCCTGGTACATCTCCTGTAAACAGTTGAGTAAAAGCGTTTTGGTTACAGTCGTGATTTTTAAGGAATATTATTGTATTTTAAAAGTTGACACTTAGAAACTTTTTCTCATAGAATCACCAATGTTATCCTATGGAAGGAAATTCACTTAGCAGGTAAAAACTGTTATCGTTACTTTTTCTTACTCAGTGTTGGATCCTGGATCCAGCACTGGTGCATCTCCTGTAAACAGTTGAAAGAATGCGTTTAAGTCATACAGGCGATTTTTAAGGAATATTTGTAGTTTGTGAAAATCGACACTTTGAAACTTTTCTGCTGAAAACCAGACAATGGATTCCTATGGAAGAAAATATAAGTTACTGGTAAGTACGGTTAAAATTACTTTTCAGGACCAGTACTGGGCTGAAAGATACAGCACTGAGGTCTCTCCTGATAACAGGTGAGTAAATCGGAATTCGTATTTCGGCTGATTTTAGATGAATATTTTAAAGTTCCAAAACTCCACACTTAGAAGAATTTCCAAGTGAAACCAGTCAATGTTAGCCTATGGAAGGAAATTCAAGTTACTGGTAAGTACGGTTAAAATTACTTTTCAGGACCAGTACTGGGCTGAAAGATGCAGCACTGAGGTCTCTCCTGATAACAGGTGAGTAAATCAGAATTCGGATTTCGGCTGATTTTAGAGGAATATTTGTATGTTTCAAAAATCAACACTTAGAAACTTTTTCAGCAAAAAGCAGGCAATGATATCCTATGGAAGGAAATTCAAGTTACTGGTAAGTACGGTTAAAATTACTTTTGAGGATCAGTACTGGGCTGAAAGATGCAGCACTGAGGTCTCTCCTGATAACAGGTGAGTAAATCGGAATTCGTATTTCGGCTGATTTTAGAGGAATATTTTAAAGTTCCAAAACTCCACACTTAGAAGAATTTCCAAGTGAAACCAGTCAATGTTAGCCTATGAAGGAAATTCAAGTTACCGGTAAGTACGGTTAAAATTACTTTTGAGGATCAGTACTGGGCTGAAAGATGCAGCACTGAGGTCTCTCCTGATAACAGGTGAGTAAATCGGAATTCGTATTTCGGCTGATTTTAGAGGAATATTTTAAAGTTCCAAAACTCCACACTTAGAAGAATTTCCAAGTGAAACCAGTCAATGTTAGCCTATGAAGGAAATTCAAGTTACCGGTGAAGTACGGTTAAAATTACTTTTGAGGATCAGTACTGGGCTGAAAGATGCAGCACTGAGGTCTCTCCTGATAACAGGTGAGTAAATCGGAATTCGTATTTCGGCTGATTTTAGAGGAATATTTTAAAGTTCCAAAACTCCACACTTAGAAGAATTTCCAAGTGAAACCAGTCAATGTTAGCCTATGGAAGGAAATTCAAGTTACTGGTAAGTACGGTTAAAATTACTTTTCAGGACCAGTACTGGGCTGAAAGATGCAGCACTGAGGTCTCTCCTGATAACAGGTGAATAAATCAGAATTCGTATTTCGGCTGATTTTAGAGGAATATTTTCACAATGGTGAAGGGAGGGGGCGGGGCCTGAGGTGACAACTGTGCAAACGCGCCCGTGGCGCGTTTTAAGTTGGGGGATTAAGTCCCCTTGAATCATGAGGGTCCCTACGGGCCAACTAGCCCACCAGGAACCTCCAGTATGCGCCAGGGGCTGCGTTGCAGAGACATGTACAGAGACCACACCCCTTTTACACCTCTCTGCAACGCAGCTCTGTGGCGCTTTCTGGACGTACCTGTTGGGCTAGTTGGCCCCAGGGACCCTCAGGATTGAAGAGGATTTAATTCCCCATCTTAAACGCACCACGGGGCCTGTTTGCACACATGTCACCTGAAGCCCCGCCCCCTCCCTTCACCACTGTGCAAACGCGCCCGTGGCGCGTTTTAAGTCGGGGATTAACTCCCTTGAATCCTGAGGGTCCCTGGGGTGCAACTAGCCCACCATATACCTCCAAAAGCGCCATAGAGCTGCGTTGCAGAGAGGTGTAAAAGGGGCGTGGCCTCTGTACACCTCTCTGCAAGGCAGCCCCTGGCGCATACTGGAGGTTCCTGGTGGGCTAGTTGGCCCCAGGGACCCCCAGTATTCAAGGGGAATTCGTTCCCCTCTGCAAACGCGCCAGGGGCGCGTTTGCAGAGTGGTGAAGGAAGGGGCGGGGCCTACGGGCCCGATCGTTTTTTTTTTTTTTTTCCCTGAAGGGGGCTGTGTGGCCTCCTTCCTTTTCCTATTTTTAGGCCCTGGGGACCCCATCCCCCAGGGCCTTACCCCTTTATTTTTAATTAAAATAAAATAAAAACGGGAAGGGAGCCACGTGGCCCCCTTCCCCTGGGCCTGTATTGGCCCGGGGACCCCATCCCCGGGGCATGGCCTCTTTTTTTATTTGGAGGGGGGCTGCCTGGCCCCCTCCTCAGGCCATTTAAGGCCCCGGGGACCCCATCCCCGGGCCGGCCTTGCACTTTTTAAAAAAAAATTCAGTTTTTACTTTGGGGAGGGGGCTGCGTGGCCCCCTCCATGGCCACTTATGGCCCGGGGACCCCATCCCCGGGCCTGGCCTTTTGTTGGGGACTGTGGGGGGTCCCCAAGCCCCCACAGTCCCGCCGGCTCCCCGTGTCCTACGGGAGCCGGCATTGCTTTACACATGGGGAGCTGCTAAGATGCAGCTCCCCATGTGGAAAGCAATCGGCTTGGATATTGGAAGAGAGAGCAGGTTTCCCTGCTCTCTCTTCCAATATCCAAAGCAAGTTTGCAATGACAGGACGGGAGCCGGTAGGCACCCCGGGACACTGCAGGAGCCGGCCCTGGGGGGTGGCGGTCCCCAGGGCCACCACAGGCTCCAGGAGGGGGGCCGCGCGGCCCCCTCCCTACATTTGAAAGCCCCGGGAGGTGGTGGTCCCGGGGCTTGGGGGTCCAAAATGGACCCCCATTTTAATTTTCTTAGTGCCCCGGGAGGTGGTGGTCCCGGGCGTGTGGTGGGGCTGGAGCCCCCACACAGGTTTTTAATTTAAAAAAGAAGCCCCGGGAGGTGGTGGTCCCCGGGGCTGCGGGAGGGCTCAGAGCCCTCCCGCACCATTACTACATAAAGCCCCGGGGGTGGTGGTCCCCGGGGCTTGGGGAGCCCTTAGAGGCCCCCACACATAAAATTAACCCCCCAGCATGCCCCCAGGACTTGGCCCACCCGGGGCCAATTAACATCAAAGCGCGGAGACCGCGCTCGATTTTTTTTCGGCAGAATTCGCGCTCCCTGAGCGCATCCTGCCAATTTTTTTAAAAAAATTTTTTTTTGCCCAGGGGTTCCTTGTGGGACCCCTGAGCAGACCTAGGGGTCAGGGTGTTTCTACCCTGCCCCCTTTGTGCGCTTGCGCACTTGTTTCTGTCCCTCGGTTCTACCGAGGGACAAAATGGCTGCCAACACTTCCTGATTTGGAGTGTTGACAGCCAATTAACATAAAGCTCGTGCTCGGGAGGATCCATGGCCCTAGATATATCTATCTTTTTACTTTTGATTTTCTCAGCAACTACTGAACGGATTTACACCATTTAACAAAAGGGTTCTTTCTGAACCAAGAACTACCTCTTTGCCAAATTTGGTGTAATTCCGTTCAGCAGTTCGGGCTGTAGCCGTGTCTAAAGTTTCCTATGGAAAATTGCATGGGGAAAACGCGTTTTGGGACCCCCCTTTTCTCGGCCCCCGCTGACGAATCCCCCGAGACTTTCAGGGTAGGAGCGGACCGGAGCGCCCACAAAGTTTGAAAATTTTGTGAAGATACGTCAACCGGCAAGAGAGTTATTTCAAATAGAATGTCGCGGATTTCCTATGGATAATAGGTTGTAACTATAACTATCTACTGGCGACCGCCAGTAGATATATATATATATATATATATATATATATATATATATATATATATATATATATATATTACCTACTGGCGATCGCCAGTAGGTAGTTATAGTTAATACCTAGTTTCCCTAGGAAAAGCATTTTTCTTTTCCCAATAACTTTGGCGCCGGTTGACGAATCTTTGCGAAATTTTCAAAACTGGTGGGGCGCTCCGGTCAGCTCCGGTATTGAAAGTTTCGGGGTGATTCGTTAAGCGGGGGCCGAGAAAAAAGGGGGGTCCCAAAACACGTTTTCCCCATGTTAATTTCCATAGGAAATTTTAGACAAAGCTACAGCCTGAACTGCTGAACGGAATTACACCAAATTTGGCAAAAAGGTAGCGCTTGGTTCAGTAAGGGACCTTTTTTAAAATGGTGTAAATCCGTTCAGTAGTTCCTGAGCAATTTAAAAAAAGAAAACTTTCGATATCTGGGTGGAGCCTAACCACACAAGCACGAGCTTGCCTCTGATTGGCTGCCAACAATTCAAACCAGGAAGTGTTGGCAGCTATCTTGTGCCTTGGAGGATGGAAAAAGAAAAAGGTAAAAGAAAAAGAAAAAAACAATTTTCGGGCGGGGTCGCGCCGGGTGTGTGAATCCGTCCGAAAATTTTAAAAAACGAAGTGCGGTCTGCCGCGCTTCACTTTAATGACGCCCCCGTGTGGGCCAAGTCCCAGGGGCAATGTGTGATTAATTTGCCTCAGGATTCAAGGGGACTTAATCCCCCAACTTACAACGTGCCGGGGGCGCGTTTGCACAGTGGTGCTGGGAGGGGGAGGGGCCTGATATAACAAGTGTACCTTTTTCTGTACCTTTCCTGCCCGTTTTTACATCTCACTTGTCTCTTTCTGCACTTGTCTTCCCTCTTTCTGTATCTTTCCTGCCTGTTTTTGCATCTCACTTACCTCTTTCTGCACTTTTCTTGCTTCTTTCTACACCTCTGTTGCTTCTTTCAGCAATTCTCTTGCCTCTTTGTGCACTTCTCTTGCCTGTTTCTGCACCTCTCTTGCCTCTTTTTGCACCTCTGTTGGCTCTTTCTGCACCTCACTTGCTCCTTTCTACACTTCTCTTGCCTCTTTCTGCACCCCTGTTGCTTCATTCTGCACTTTCCATGCTTCTTTCTGCACCTGTCTTGCTTCTTTCTGCACCCCTGGTGTCTCTTTATGTACCTCTTTTGCCTCTTTCTGCACTTTTCTTGCCTTTTTCTGCACCTCTCTTCCCTCTTTCTGCACCTCATTTGCTTCTTTCTGCACCCCTGTTGTCTCTCTCTGCACTCGTCTTCCCTCTTTCTATACCTTTCCTGCCTGTTTTTGCATCTCACTTGCCTCTTTCTGCACTTTTCTTGCTTCTTTCTACACCTCTGTTGCTTCTTTCAGCAATTCTCTTGCCTCTTTGTGCACTTGTCTTGCCTGTTTCTGCACCTCTCTTGCCTCTTTCGGCACCTCTGTTGGCTCTCTCTGCACCTCACTTGCTCCTTTCTACACTTCTCTTGCCTCTTTCTGCACCCCTGTTGCTTCATTCTGCACTTTCCATGCTTCTTTCTGCACCTGTCTTGCTTCTTTCTGCACCCCTGGTGTCGCTTTATGTACCTCTTTTGCCTCTTTCTGCACTTTTCTTGCCTTTTTCTGCAGTTCTCTTCCATCTTTCTGCACGTCTGTTGCCTCTTTCTGCACCTAATTTGCTTCTTTCTGCACCCCTGTTGTCTCTTTCTGCACTTGTCTTCCCTCTTTCTGTACTTTTCCTGCCTGTTTTTGCATTTCACTTGCCTCTTTCTGCACTTTTATTGCTTCTTTCTACACCTCTGTTGCTTCTTTCAGCAATTCTCTTGCCTCTTTGTGCACTTCTCTTGCCTGTTTCTGCACCTCTCTTGCCTCTTTCGGCACCTCTGTTGGCTCTCTCTGCACCTCACTTGCTCCTTTCTACACTTCTCTTGCCTCTTTCTGCACCCCTGTTGCTTCATTCTGCACTTTCCATGCTTCTTTCTGCACCTGTCTTGCTTCTTTCTGCACCCCTGGTGTCGCTTTATGTACCTCTTTTGCCTCTTTCTGCACTTTTCTTGCCTTTTTCTGCAGTTCTCTTCCATCTTTCTGCACATCTGTTGCCTCTTTCTGCACCTAATTTGCTTCTTTCTGCACCCCTGTTGTCTCTTTCTGCACTTGTCTTCCCTCTTTCTGTACTTTTCCTGCCTGTTTTTGCATTTCACTTGCCTCTTTCTGCACTTTTATTGCTTCTTTCTACACCTCTGTTGCTTCTTTCAGCAATTCTCTTGCCTCTTTGTGCACTTCTCTTGCCTGTTTCTGCACCTCCCTTGCCTCTTTTTGCACCTCTGTTGGCTCTTTCTGCACCTCACTTGCTCCTTTCTACACTTCTCTTGCCTCTTTCTGCAACCCTGTTGCTTCATTCTGATCTTTCCATGCTTCTTTCTGCACCTGTCTTGCTTCTTTCTGCACCCCTGGTGTCTCTTTATGTACCTCTTTTGCCTCTTTCTGCACCTTTCTTGCCTTTTTCTGCACCTCTCTTCCCTCTTTCTGCACATCTGTTGCCTCTTTCTGCACCTCATTTGCTTCTTTCTGCACCCCTGTTGTCTCTTTCTGCACTCGTCTTCCCTCTTTCTGTACCTTTCCTGCCTGTTTTTGCATCTCACTTGCCTCTTTCTGCACCTCTAATGCCTCTTTCTGCAGTTCTCTTGCCTCCTTCTGCATGTCACTTGTTTCTTTCTGTACCTCTCTCGCCTCTTTGTGCACCTCTCTTATTATTATTATTATATAGCTTATACAGCGTGCGGCTACCCCCAACGGGAGTGTCCCGGCGCTAGTGACAGATAAAGAGAGGGAGGATAGGAGATGGATTGCCACGGGTGCTAAGGAAGACTGAAAAGTCATGTCTTCAAGAATTTCCGGAAGCTTAGCTCCGTGTTGGCCTTTCTGATGTGTACAGGCAGGGAGTTCCACAGAGTGGTTTGGACTGTAAAGGATCTTCTTCCTATTCTAGCCCTAACGAAACGAGGGGTGTTAAGGAGTTCAAGATGATTGGATCTTAGGTTTCTTGCCTCTTTCTGCACCCCTGTAGCTTCATTCTGCACTTTCCGTGATTCTTTCTGCACCTGCCTTGCTTCTTTCTGCACCCCTGTTGTCTCTTTATGTACCTCTTTGCCTCTTTCTGCACTTTTCTTGCCTTTTTCTGCAGTTCTCTTCCAACTTTCTGCACATCTGTTGCCTCTTTCTGCACTTCATTTGCTTCTTTCTTCACCCCTGTTGTCTCTTTCTGCACTTGTCTTCCCTCTTTCTGTACCTGTCCTGCCTGTTTTTGCATCTCACTTGCCTCTTTCTGCACTGTTCTTGCTTCTTTCTACACCTCTGTTGCTTCTTTCAGCATATCTCTTGCCTCTTTGTGCACTTCTCTTGCCTGTTTCTGCACCTCCCTTGCCTCTTTTTGCACCTCTGTTGGCTCTTTCTGCACCTCACATGCTCCTTTCTACACTTCTCTTGCCTCTTTCTGCACCCCTGTTGCTTCATTCTGCACTTTCCATGCTTCTTTCTGCACATGTCTTGCTTCTTTCTGCACCCCTGGTGTCTCTTTATGTACCTCTTTTGCCTCTTTCTGTACTTTTCTTGCCTTTTTCTGCAGTTCTCTTACATCTTTCTGCACGTCTGTTGCCTCTTTCTGCACCTAATTTGCTTCTTTCTACACCCCTGTTGTCTCTTTCTGCACTCGTCTTCCCTCTTTCTGTACCTTTCCTGCCTGTTTTTGCATCCCACTTGCCTCTTTCTGCACTTTTCTTGCTTCTTTCTACACCTTTGGTGCTTCTTTCAGCAATTCTCTTGCCTCTTTGTGCACTTCTCTTGCCTGTTTCTGCACCTCCCTTGCCTCGTTTTGCACCTCTGTTGGCTCTTTCTGCACCTCACTTGCTCCTTTCTTCACTTGTCTTGCCTCTTTCTGCACCCTTGTTGCTTCATTCTGCACTTTCCATGCTTCTTTCTGCACCTGTCTTCCTTTTTTCTGCACCCCTGTTGTCTCTTAATGTACCTCTTTTGCCTGTTTCTGCACTTTTCTTGCCTTTTTCTGCTCCTCTCTTCCCTCTTTTTGCACGTCTGTTGCCTCTTTCTGCACCTCATTTGCTTCTTTTCTGCACCCCTGTTGTCTCTTTCTGCACTCGTCTTCCCTCTCTCTGTACCTTTCCTGCCTGTTTTTGCATCTCACTTGCCTCTTTCTGCACCTCTATTGTCTCTTTCTGCAGTTCTCTTGCCTCCTTCTACACTTCAATTGCCTCTTTCTGTAACTCTCTCGCCTCTTTGTGCACCTCTCTTGCCTCTTTCTGCATCCCTGTTGCTTCATTCTGCACTTTCCATGCTTCTTTTTGCACCTGTCTTGCCTCTTTCTGCACCCCTGTTGCTTCATTCTGCACTTTCCATGCTTCTTTCTGCACCTGTCTTGGTTCTTTCTGCACCCCTGTTGTCTCTTTATGTACCTCTTTTGCCTCTTTCTGCACTTTTCTTGCCTTTTTCTGCAGTTCTCTTCCATCTTTCTGCACGTCTGATGCCTCTTTCTGCACCTCATTTGCATCTTTCTGCACCACTGTTGTCTCTTTCTGCACTCGTCTTCCCTCTTTCTGTACCTTTCCTGCCTGATTTTGCATCTCATTTGCCTCTTTCTGCACTTTTCTTGCTTCTTTCTACACCTCTGTTGCTTCTTTCAGCAATTCTCTTGCCTCTTTGTTCACTTCTCTTGCCTGTTTCTGCACCTCTCTTGCCTCTTTTTACACCTCTGTTGGCTCTTTCTGCACCTCACGTGCTCCCTTCTACACTTCTCTTGCCTCTTTCTGCACCCTTGTTGCTTCATTCTGCACTTTCCATGCTTCTTTCTGCACCTGCCTTGCTTCTTTCTACACCTCTGTTGCTTCTTTCAGCAATTCTCTTGCCTTTTTGTGCACTTCTCTTGCCTGTTTCTGCACCTCTCTTCCCTCTTTTTGCACGTCTGTTGCCTCTTTCTGCACCTCATTTGCTTCTATCTGCACCCCTCTTGTCTCTTTCTGCACTCGTCTTCCTCTCTCTGTACCTTTCCTGCCTGTTTCTTTGCATCAAACTTGCCTCTTTCTGCACCTCTATTGCCTCTTTCTGCAGTTCTCTTGCCTCCTTCTGCACTTCACTTGCCTCTTTCTGTAACTCTCTCGCCTCTTTGCGCACCTCTCTTGCCTCTTTCTGCATCCCTGTTGCTTCATTCTGCACTTTCCATGCTTCTTTCTGCACCTGTCTTGCTTCTTTCTGCACCCCTGGTGTCTCTTAATGTACCTCTTTTGCCTGTTTCTGCACTTTTCTTGCCTTTTTCTGCACCTCTCTTCCCTCTTTTTGCACGTCTGTTGCCTCTTTCTGCACCTCATTTGCTTCTTTCTGCACCCCTGTTGTATCTTTCTGCACTCATCTTCCCTCTCTCTGTACCTTTCCTGCCTGTTTTTGCATCTCACTTGCCTCTTTCTGCACCTCTATTGCCTCTTTCTGCAGTTCTCTTGCCTCCTTCTGCATGTCACTTGCCTCTTTCTGTAACTCTCTCGCCTCTTTGTGCACCTCTCTTGCCTCTTTCTGCACCACTGTTGCTTCATTCTGCACTTCCCATGCTTCTTTCTGCATCTGTCTTGCTTCTTTCTGCACCCCTGTTGCCTCTTTATGTACCTCTTTTTCCTCTTTCTGCACTTTTCTTGCCTTTTTCTGCAGTTCTCTTCGATCTTTCTGCACATCTGTTGCCTCTTTCTGCACTTCATTTGCTTCTTTATGTAGCCCTGTTGTCTCTTTCTGCACTCGCCTTCCCTCTTTCTGTACCTTTCCTGCCTATTTTGCATCTCACTTGCCTCTTTCTGCACTTTTCTTGCTTCTTTCTACACCTCTGTTGCTTCTTTCAGCAATTCTCTTGCCTCTTTGTGCACTTCTCTTGCCTGTTTCTGCACCTCCCTTGCCTCTTTTTGCACCTCTGTTGGCTCTTTTTGCGCCTCACTTGCTCCTTTCTACACTTCTCTTGCCTCTTTCTGCACCCCTGTTGCTTCATTCTGCACTTTCCATGCTTCTTTCTGCACCTGTCTTGCTTCTTTCTGCACCGCTGGTGTCTCTTTATGTACCTCTTTTGCCTCTTTCTGCACTTTTCTTGCCTTTTTCTGCACCTCTCTTCCCTCTTTCTGCACGTCTGTTGCCTCTTTCTGCACCTCATTTGCTTCTTTCTGCACTCCTGTTGTCTCTTTCTGCACTCGTCGTCCTTCTTTCTGTACCTTTCCTGCCTGTTTTTCCATCTCACTTGCCTCTTTCTGCACCTCTATTGCCTCTTTCTGCAGTTCTCTTGCCTCCTGCATGTCACTTGCCTCTTTCTGTAACTCTCTCGCCTCTTTGTGCACCTCTCTTGCCTCTTTCTGCACCCCTGTTGCTTCATTCTGCACTTTCCATGCTTCTTTCTGCACCTGTCTTGCTTCTTTATGCACCCCTGGTGTCTCTTTATGTACCTCTTTTGCCTATTTCTGCACTTTTCTTGCCTTTTTCTGCACCTCTCTTCCCTCTTTCTGCACGTCTGTTGCCTCTTTCTCCACCTCATTTGATTCTTTCTGCACCCCTGTTGTCTCTTTCTGCACTCGTCTTCCCTCTTTCTGTACCTTTCCTGCCTGTTTTTGCATCTCATTTGACTCTTTCTGCACTTTTATTGCCTCTTTCTGCAGTTCTCTTGCCTCCTTCTGCACTTCACTTGCCTCTTTCTGTAACTCTCTCACCTCTTTGTGCACCTCTCTTGCCTCTTTCTGCACCCGTTGCTCTATTCTGCACTTTCCATGCTTCTTTCTGCACCTGTCTTGCTTCTTTCTGCATCACTGTTGTCTCTTTATGTACCTCTTTTGCCTCTTTCTGCACTTTTCTTGCCTATTTGTGCAGTTCTCTTCCATCTTTGTGCACGTCTGTTGCCTCTTTCTGCACCTCATTTGCTTCTTTCTGCACCCCTGTTGTCTCTTTCTGCACTCGTCTTCCTTCTTTCTGTATCTTTCCTGCCTGTTTTTGCATCTCACTTGCCTCTTCCTGCACTTTTCTTGCTTCTTTCTACACCTCTGTTGCTTCTTTCAGCAATTCTCTTGCCTCTTTGTGCACTTCTCGTGTGTATTTCTGCACCTCTCTTGCCTCTTTTTGCACCTCTGTCGGCTCTTTCTACACCTCACTTGCTCCTTTCTACACTTCTCTTGCCTCTTTCTGCACCCCTGTTGCTTCATTCTGCACTTTCCATGCTTCTTTCTGCACCTGTCTTGCTTCTTTCTGCACCCCTGTTGTCTCTTTATGTACCTCTTTTCCCTCTTTCTGCACTTCACTTGCTTTTTTTTTGCACCTCTCTTGCCTCTTTCGGCACCTATGTTGCTTCTTTCTGCACTTCTCTTGCCTCCTTCTGCACCTCTTAGTTAGAGGTAGTTTTAATCCCCCAGCCCTATTATGTACTAGGGCCTTACAGGGAGGTCATGCCAATCACAGGGGTAGCCCAACCCATAGTGTACCCTAGTGTATGTAGGTGTTTTCACTGTATTCTAAGTGTCTTTCATCATAGCACTGGTTCTGGGCCTGGCTAGTCAGAATTAGTTACCACCAGTACCCGTCAGCAAAAAGTTGGGGGCACAGGATGACTTTGCATTAAGGCCTCTTTCTGCTCCTCTGTTGGTTCTTTGTGCACATCTCTTGCTTCTTTCTGCACCTTTCTTCGTCTTTCTGGACTTCTGTTGCCTCTTTCTGCATTTCTCTTGCTTCTTTCTTCGCCTTTCTTCCTCTTTCTGCACATGTCCTACCTCTGTAGGCATAGTTAGAAATTAGCATTTAAAAAACCTTTGAAATTCACTGAAAAAACCACAGGTTTCAGGGACGTTATAGTTAGAAATTAGCATTTAAAAAACCTTAGAAATTCACTGAAAAAACCACAGGTTTCAGGGACGTTATAGTTAGTTGGACATTTCACTCATACAAAGCCAGAGAAATTCGGCTGTTTTAGTTAGTTCAGCTAACTATGACTCGCGCCCCCGCAATGCACTGCTGATCACGTCACATATTACATCATTCATGACATGGTCAGTGACATCACTGATGACATCTCGAATGACATCACTGATGACATCAGAGAGGTGGTCGAGGCCATGCCCCTTTTTACACCTCTCTGTAACGCAGCTCTGTGGCACTTACTGGAGGTAGCTGGTGGGTTAGTTGGCCCCCAGGGACCCTCAGTACTCAAGGGGATTTAATCCCCCAATTTACAATGCATCAGGGGGCGTGTTTGCACAGTGGTGCAGGGAGGGGGCGTGGCCTGATGTGACAAGTGTGCAAATGCGCCCTGTGGCGCGTTTTAAGTTGGGGGATTAAGTCCCCTTGAATCCTGAGGGTCCCTGGGGGCCAACCAGCCCACCAGGTACTTCCAGTAAGCACCAGAGAGCTGCGTTGCAGAGAGGTGGTCCGAGGCCATGCCCCTTTTTACACCTCTCTGCAACGCAGCTCTGTGGCGCTTACTGGAGGTACCTGGTGGGCTAGTTGGACCCCAGGGACCCACAGGACTCAAGGGGATTTAATCCCCCAATTTACAACACACCAGGGGGCACGTTTGCAAAGTGGTGCAGGGAGGGGGCGTGGCCTGATGTGACAAGTGTGCAAACGCGCTCTGTGGCGCGTTTTAAGTTGGGGGATTAAGTCCCCTTGAATCCTGAGGGTCCCTGGGGGCCAACTACCCACCAGGTACCTCCAGTATGCGCCAGGGAGCTGTGTTGCAGAGAGGTGTAAAAAGGGGCGTGGCCTCAAACCACCTCGCTGCAAGGCAGCCCTGTGGCGCTTACTGGAGGTACCTAGTGGGCTAGTTGGCCCCCAGGGAACCTCAGGACTCAAGGGGAATTCATCCCCCAAGTTACAACGCGCCAGGGGGTGTGTTTGCACAGTGGTGCAGGGAGGGGGCAGGGCCTGATATGGCAAATGTGCAAACGCGCCCCCTGGCGCGTTGTAACTTGGAGGATTAAGTCCCCTTCAATCCTGAGGGTCTCTGGGGGCCAACTAGTCCGCCAGGTAACTCCAGTAAGTGCCACAGAGCTGCGTTGCAGAGAGGTGTAAAAAGGGGCGTGGCCTCGCTTTCAAAACCCAAACCACAGTTTGCTATGGCAGGGCTCCCGCCCTGCCATAGCAAACAGCAGTGTCCCGGGGTGGGCACCCCGGGACACTGCAGGAGCCGGCCCTGGGGGGTGGCGGTCCCCAGGGCCATCAAGGGCTCCAGGAGGGGTGCCATGCAGCCCCCTCCCCTAGATTGTAAAGCCCCGGGGAGGTGGTGGTCCCCGGGGTTACGGACCCCCGCATTTGCATACCTAGTGCCTCGGGGAGGTGGTGGTCCCCGGGGAATGTGGGGGGGCTCAAGCCCCCCACACAGGTTGTTTTTAAAAAAAGTGCAAAGCCCCGGGGAGGTGGTGGTCCCCGGGGCATGTGGGGGGGCTCAAGTCCCCCCACATATGTTTTTATTAAAAAAAATAGAAGCCCCGGGGAGGTGGCGGTCCCCGGGGCTGCGGGGGGCCGAGTGCCCCCGCAAAACCATTAAAAAAGCCCCGGGGAGGTGGTGGTCCATGGGGCTGCGGGGGCCCCGTGGGCCCCCACACAATATTTACTCATGCCCCCAGGACTTGGCCTACCCGGGGGCTTAAATACAACGAAACGCAGGAGCCCGCACTTCATTTTTTAAAATTTCATCAGCGGGATTCGCAGATTCTTCTCGAATTTTGCCGTTTTAAAAAAAAAAATGCTTTTTTTGGCCCTGGGGGCCTTGTGGGACCCCTTGAGCAGGCCTGGGGGGGTCAGGGTGTTTCTACCCTCCCCCTTTTCTTGTTTTTCAGGCTTGTTTCACTGTTTTCTTGTGACTCGGTTCTACAGAGTCACAAGATGGCTGCCAACACTTCCTGGTTTGGAGTGTTGGCAGCCAATCACAGTGAAGCTCGTGGTCGGGAGGGTTCGCGAATCCACCATGTCCCTAGATATCAAAACTTTTATTTTTGAATTTCTCAGCAACTACTGAACGGATTTACACCATTAAAAAAAAAGGTCGCTTTCTGAACCAAGCACTATATTTTTGCCAAATTTGGTGTAATTCCGTTCAGCAGTTCGGGCTGTAGCCTTGGTTAAAGTTTCCTATGGGAAATTGATTTTCCGACCTCTATTGTTTTAATTTCTCAGGAACTACTGAACGGATTTACACCATTTAACAAAAAGGACTCTTTCTGAACCAAGGGCTACCTTTTTGCCAAATTTGGTGTAATTCCGTTCAGCAGTTCGGGCTGTACCAGTGTCTAAAGTTTCCTATGGAAATTAACATGGAGAAAACATGTTTTGGGACCCCCCTTTTCTCTCAGCCCCCGCTTGGCGAATCACCCTGAAACTTTCAAGACAGGAGCTGACCGGAGCACCCCACTAGTTTTGAAAATTTCGCGAAGATTCGTCCAACGACGCTAAAGTTATTGGGAAAACAAAAAATGCTTTTCCTATGGAAAATAGGTCCTAACTATAACTACATACTGGCGACCGCCAGTAGGTAATATATATATATATATAGCCAGTAGATAGTTATAGTTACAACCTATTATCCATAGGAAATCCGCGACATTCTATTTGAAATAACTTTGTACTATGGAGCAGTGATATATATATATATATATATATATATATATATATATATATATATATATATATATATATACCTTACATTTAAAATGCAACACATACCCACCCTAAAAATGCCCACCCTAAACCCTTTTAAAAAAAAAAAACTTACAGCTTTACCAGTCATGCCTTTACAATGAAATTTGTTATAAAGGCATGCGTGGTAAGGCATATGCATTGTAAAATCCTGCGTGGTAACGGTACCTACATTGTAACAGGCGTGTTGTAATAGTTATGCATGGGAACGGCCACATTGTAATGGCTGTTTCCCAAATATATGGTCATTGTTCACGGCCCCAAATCATTGCATGAGGGTCTCTGCCGAGGACATGCCAGACAATTTACATGCAAAAAAAAGCAGGAACTAAATTAAGACCCAGCTTTGTGTGGCATCTTTGTCCACAACCATGAAAAATGCCTTTTGGAAAGTACTCTTTTGAAGTTTTACCTTCTTGGACATACATTATTTGGACCACGATCATGAGAATAGAAATGCAGTAGCACCTGCTACCGGACCAGGGTGGTGCGGCGGGTGACGAAAAAGGGGAAAAAACACCTACCTGAAAACGGCCGGCCGCTGCCTCTCCTCCATCCTCTTCTTTCTGTCTCCGGTCCAGCAGCAGGAAGCAGCAGGAAACACCAGGGCTCTTCGGTCCACTGAACAAATGCAGCGTTGTGATTGGGTTGTGATTGGGCTGAGCGCCGTAGTTGGGCGTTCAGACGGGGAATGGGAGACTGGGCATGTTCCTCACCAGACTGTGCATTACAGCCTGGTGGGGAAGATGCAAAGTGCGCGTGACTGTTTGGCTGGCCCAGAAGGGCCCAAGCAGTCAGGCGCACTTAGGGAGTGCAAACCACTCCTCCCCCTGCTCTGGTCAGCCCGGCCCCACCCTGAGAGCCACTGACTGCAATAGGGAAACTAAAATGATAATAACAATACGGTATTATCATTTTAGTTTTGCTTTTGAGCAGTGAGGTGAGGCTCCTCCGCCTTAGCGGAGGAGCCGCAACTGTAGACATGGATGTACGATCGGTCCAGCAATCAAACAACTCTCTGTTCTTCCATTTCACACAGAGGTGCATGCGGGGAAAGATTTTCATTCTCAACTCTTTGAATCCACAAAACAGCACTGACTATGTTGAATTCCACCTCTAAGCAACGCAATGGGTTGACCTTCTTGACTCGTTGTTTAATTCAAAAGTTTACAGATATCTGTGGCTTTCTCATTACAGATGCATTGCTTTACTCAGCATGTAGTCCTTAAAGGCTATTCTCTAGAGTGCTCATACTTCAACAAGAACTCTGGAAAGGACATAACCCCTCAGTGTTCCAGACTTTAATAAAGAAACAGTCAGAGACTCACAAATTTGCGTCTGAAGGAAGAATCGATTTTGGAAACAAAGTTATCACAATGGACTGCAGAGCTCTACAGTTTGTTCTTGGTACCGAAACTCTCAGAAGCCTTTTAGGCTATCAAAGATTTAACTCAGATTGTATTTGATCTGAAGAGCCATATTTTGTTTGTGTTTCTTGGACTATGTCTATATTTATTAAAGATTGTGCAAAAATGTTGAAGTGATCAGAGAAGAGCACAGTTTTTCATTTAATGCCTCCCAGTAGTCAGAGTGATAAATATCCTAAAATTTGAATTCATGTTTAACCAAAATGTCATGTGTCATTCAACAACAATTATCACTGAAAGCATAAATATTATCATATGCAGTCACGCCTGTGATTCAAAGACTGATATCTGTTGATCCACAACATTGCCTTCTATGAGATAATGTGTTCTCTATTGTCTTCATTTTGAAGCTCCACTATCATTTAAATATCATTCTGAAACTATGATGACATTGAAAATGCTGTGCTTATGTTCTCCCCAATTAACATATGCTTTACGAGTTGTTTGTTCAATTTAGTATTATCCTAATGGGGATCTTTTGCAAAATATTTGACAATGATATGCCACACGTAATGAAGTGACATAATTTAAATACTTGCTTGAGCTATTGTGAAATACTTTTCAGTTCTGAAAGTACTTTCTGTGGTAAATTCCTTGTGTGATTTACCACCATAACTAACAAGTCTTTCAAACTGCTGCTCATTGCAATGTGAAAATTAGAAACAGATAAATATTTCTGACAGTTTTTAAGCATGTTTGATGTATTATGATTTCAGAACATTGAATTATCTGTAGTATTATGGGATATTGCATAATGAAGGCAATTTTCCCCCTTCATATTTATCTTTAAAAAACTGTTCTCTTGTAGCTTTAGAAGCTTTATATTTAGCACTGTATTACATTTTCACTGGGTAAAATTTGTTTCTAAATTATATTAATACCAATTCAACAGAGCTTAAATTTTGTCCATGTCTCTGACAAATCTTTTGACCCATAACAGTTAACTCTATTGTAAAACCATAATGGTATTAGTAGGATACAAACGGGTTGGTACAAAAAGGTTATTGCAGTTGTTAGGTGTGGAATACAATTGTGATGGAATTTAAACTCTTTTGTTTATATTGAAATCTGGAAGAATTGATGTATGAATCTCCAGTAGGAAGGATAACTAAATTCTGGTATACCCTACGACATGAGGGCCACCAAATTGTGGGGCACTGCACCACCATCATTACTCTATCAGACATTACATCATTAAATGCAAGTTATTGAAATAAGTCAATTAATTAAGTAATAGGCTAAAGCTAATTTAAAGGAAATAAAAAAAACCAATAGGTCTCCCCTGGTATGATGTAATGCCCCACAATGTACTGGTGATTATATAGTGCCCCACAGCATAGATGCATTGAATGTAGTGACATTTACCCTTCAATTGTGTGAATGAAGTGATAAAAGTAATGTGTCAATCTCAGATTTTTGGCCAGATTAAAGAAAATCAATAAGCCTATTCTGAAACAAAAGATGATCGTTCAATAATGTGTATTGAGAACATGTTGACAATTAGGGTAATACATGAAGATCATACATCAGACGCCTTCTCTGCCTAGGCAGAACAACAGCCCTCATCCTCTTACACCTATCAGCACCCTTTGACACCACCTCCCACCACACCCTGATCACCAGACTCCACCAAATCAGTATCCAGGGCAATGCACTCAACTGGATCTCCTCCTTCCTCTCTGGCCGAACCCAAAGGATCTGCTTACCACCCTTCTCGTCCACACCCAGAGACATCTTATGTGGTATCCCCAGGGATCCTCCCTCAGCCCCACCCTCTTCAACATCTACATGACACCTCTGGCAGACATCACCCGCAGCCACAAATTCAACATCATCTCCTATGCCAACGACACTCAGATCTTCCTAACCCATCCCAGAAGAAGCTTACTCCGCAAGAGCCAACTTCTAACACACCATGACCGACATTGCCACATGGATGAAGACAACCTGCCTCAAACTCAACTTGGTTAAGACAGAGGTCATCATCTTCGGAAAGAAGCCCTCCCTATGGGACGACACATGGTGGTCTGCTGCATTCAGCCCCTCATCCACATGCAACCTCGGAATCGTCCTGGACACCCACCTGACTATGAAGCAGCAGATCAACACATTCTCCTCTGCCCTCTTCCTCACCCTCCGCATGCTCCGCAAGATCTTCCGAAGGATCCCCGTCTCACCCAGGAAAATAATTGCCCAGGTCCTCATCGCCAGTAGACTCGACTACGGTAACACACTCTATGCTGGAACCACCAAACAACTGCTGGGCTACCTCCAGAAAATCATGAACTCAGTAGCACGACTCATCCTCAACCTCTCCAGAAGAACTAGCGTAACCCCTCACCTCCGAGATCTCCACTGGCTGCCCATCCAGGAAAGATACCTCTTCAAGTGCCTCACACATGTCTACAAAGCGATCCACAAAACCGGACCCGCCTACATCAACGACTGCCTAACATTCCACCGACCGACTAGGAATCTCCGATCCTCCACTCTCACCATATATCACTTTCCCCACATCCACCTCATCCGCTATGGAGGCCCCTCCATCTCCTACTTTGCCGCCAAGTCCTGGAAGGACCTACCCCTACACTTTCGCACCTCCCCATCTCTGAAGGACTTCAGGAAGCAGCTCAACGCCTGGCTTTTCGACCGAGGCTCGCACAGCCCAATAGCGCTTGGAGACCCCACTGGGGGACTAGCTGCACTATACAAGACCTCCTGATTGAAGAAAATTGCATATGCTGTGGCTATGTGTGCACCACTGTCTACCTTGAAGGTCGGTATTCAATGTTATTCTTTCAAAATGAAAAAATGGTAGTGCAAAACCTTATGCAATTGTTTGAACTAAACAGCAACTCTATGCTTTGTGATATAAATATGTGTGTTATTGATATTTATGTACCATTTCTACATCCAAGGTAAACACTGAAATATTGTATATTTGAATTTAAAGCTTTCTTAGTAGTTCGAGGAAACCCCTTACATCGTGGATGTCTTTTATCAATGGCCAAAACAGTGATCAATAAAAAGTGAGAGCGGTTTCTAAGGTGATTGCATACTTGCAAATAATATTAACATGGTGTGTTTGTTAGACATTTGTGAATTGCCGGTTGAGGTCTAATACTTGTGTTATCGGATGAGTTTTCGATAGATATTTGTGAGAGTGTACTGACTTCAAACCCTCACTCAGGGCATTCACGAGAAGGATCTAAATTGCTATTCCTTGGTAGGTTATAGTAAATATTTCATGTAGTTATCTCGGTTCCTAAGTTAAAACTATGCTTTATTGATTTCATTTTGTTTATTCATATTGAGTGTTGCACCATCCTCATCAGCGAGTTTTATTATAATAGTCTCGGGGGCGTGGCCAAGAAGGCCAAGATGGCAGACACAAGCTAAATGAGCTCTGCACTCCCGTCATCCTGAAATCTACACAGCGATGAGTAGCCATCAGGCCCCCTAACTCACCACTCGTGATGGAAATGCCACTGGGAGCCTGCCCTGCCCAAAAATAGTGACTGCCAGACTCCACAGGATGCTGTGCCACTGCCCGCACTGACCGCTTGGCATCGCGGCCTTCTGATGAGGCAGCCGTGACCCTTGTGCGCAGCCCATGAAAGATCGCAAGCGCCACGCCAATTGGAGGTAGTAAGTCACTGGTGACGTCTGATTGCCCATCCCCATACATTGTTACACCCTCGAGGCGCCCAGAGGACACAAACTTGCTAAACCAGCGGAGCTCTTGGGAGACTCTGACTGCAGGATACCGCTAGCAGTGCCTCCGCGGATGACCAACTGAGGCCTGTAGCCCCCTTGGGATCTCTAGTGTGCTGCCAGGGAGTGGACTAGCCTGACATCAAGGACCCCTGAACTATGAAGACCGTGCCTGCTCCAGGGCTCATGCTGGGCGTGTGATAGCCCCCTTATCTACATGCTGGATCCCCCACTTCCCTCCTGCGGCACTGTTGGCCTCTTCCGCGATTCTGCCTAGCATGGGCCTGCTTCATTACCTGCTCCCTGTGGGCCCTAGGGGGTTGCTGATCTGTGCCCTGCTTGTGCTATGAGGTGTTGTAGTCCACTCTGACACTCATAAGCAGGCCCACGGTTGCTCCACCACCCTATCCTTGCCTCGCCTCTACTCTGAAGGTTCCTCAAAGTGGTACGCCCCAGGACCTCTGCCACAGTCATGTGCTCCCACCCCCACCCGATGCAACCATCCAGTGCCCAGAAAACTACAGAACTCACGGCTCACCTGTCAGGCACAGAAGCAGTCCTTGATAAGTTCGATGTCGTACTCAAAGCGATTGAATGATCCTGCGCTTCCATGGAATCAAAGATTGACGCCGTAGCCACAGACCTTACCCTGCTACATGATGACCATCTGAAGTTTACAAGCAGGGTACGAGCTGTGGGGAAAACAATAGTAACTCTCCAACTCCGGACCTCAGAATTACAATCCCATATCAACGCCTTGCAGGAGTCAGTGCACATCCTAGAGGGACGCACTGAAGATGCCGAGGGAAGTTCCCGACAAAATGGCATTAGAGGGGTGGGCCTTCCTGAAGGCGCAGAAGGCCAAGATGTGGAGGCCTACATTGACACTTGGATATGCAGTTTCACCCCCATGGAACTGTTGTCACCATTCTTCTCCATGAATGTGCCTACATGGTTCCTAGCGCAGACTACCTCCTGGTGCTCCACCCAAGCCATTGGAGGCAGCCCGCATGCACTACCTGGACAGAGATGTTGTCTTGAACGAGGCCCACAAGCAGGGTTACTTGACAATGGGCAATGCCCGGATAATGGTGTTTTCAGAATGTACCCTTGCGGTGCAGCGGAAGTGACACATTTCTTGAGGTTAAGTGTTAACTGCAGGAACTTCTCTTCCCAGCATGCCTGCGCATCCAAAAAAATGGCAACACCTCATTCTTCACTGACCCAGCAGATGCGTGGTCCTGGAGGGAGCAAAACAAAATAACTGGCACTTCCTCAACTGCACATAGGCAGCCCCCGCCGGCAAGACACAATTTCAGGAAATGTGCACAACTCCTGGACTTGACAGCCTCACAGGCAGAAGGTTACCCAAATCTGGAGGAGGTCATCCAGTAACGCGGCATGGCACTACAAATGGCAGCAGACTTCTGTGACCCTGCACCACACTGCATTGCGAAAGAGGGAGTCTCTGGCTCATCTGGCGACAATTACTTTCTCACGTCTGACATCATCCCCCTAATCACTGATGGAATGCCCTCAGTGACTCCCCAAACCTCCAACGATAGCCTGTGAAAACAGTGTGCTTGTACATCTGTACCTATTTTCCCATTGCTTTTCCTTCTCCCCAGGCTGTATGTGCTTTTCAAAATGTTTTGCTCCAACTGTATGGGGGAGGTGGGCTTACATGATGGTTATTTGATTTCCTATCGTGAATTTCCCTGCCACTCCAAACACCTATATACCTGACCGCTGTTATATTGTGGGGCTTCGGAAGGTTGTCAGGACCGGGTTTCATTCCTGTCTACTCAACATGCAAGGTGGCAATTGTTCAACACCTAGTCTCCCAGCTCACCCCCTAGACCGGCTCCTTCTTACCAGTACCTATATTTTCACTGGTTTGGAAGGGTACCTGTTTTACACCTGCTCTCTATGGTATTAACTGTTCATTGTTATGTTGTTGCATTTTGTTTTCTTGTTATCACACATTGTGCTCGTTATTGTCTGACATGTTTAATCAAGCCCAGGAATCCATGGCTGGGGCACCTAATGCGTCTGCACCCGCAAACATCTCAAAATGGCCACCCAAAAATCATCACCTGGAATGTGAGAGGTATCCACATCCCTTCAGTAGATACTCGGTGTACTCTTACATGCACCGCAGGCACACACACATCGCATACTTGCAGGAGTAACATTTAACAAGTGGAGGTGTCACAGCTACAGATAAGATGGGTAGGCCAAGTGCTCTCTACAAACTATTCCACTTATGCCCAAAGGGTCTTGATTTGGATTCTGGCAGGAGACCACGTCGCTGCCACACAAACGATTGTAGATCTGGAGGGGCGGTATATGAAATACAAGCATTTGTAAAGCACACAGCTACCTCTGGAGAGGTGTCCCGGCGCTGGGGCCGTCGGGAAGATTAAGCGAGCTATTGCCCAGAGTCACAACTTGCTGGGCTAACCTGCTGCCGGCGCCGGATATCAAACCGCGAGCCCCCGTGTTCCAGAGTCAGCCGCCCTGGCCGCTGCACCACACCTCTTCCCTATGTGTTCATGTAGGGCTGCTCAGATGGTAGGCGACTGCTCCTCGGAGCGATATATGCACCTAATGTAGACCAGGCTCCATGCCTCCACTCCCTGTCTGCCACTTTGGCCAGCTGGAACGCTATCCCCTGGGTCTTGGGAGGGAGTTTAATAGTATCCTGGACATTGGTTTGGGACGCTCCTTCCCACCGCTCCCTCGCACTGTTGCTACAACCAATGCACACACACTTAGCACATGGTTAAATCATTGGAGGTTGATAGACGTGTGGCGCCACTGTAACCCCAATATCAGAGGGTATTCCCACTACTCGCATGCACACAACCTTCACGTCCGTATCGATCGGTTTCTTTGCACCTGTGACATCACTCTGCATATTGCGCACACTGACTACTTTGGCCACACACACACACTCTGACTACAACTCACTCCAAACACAATTCTGCTGAGAACATGTCCCTCCCCCTATACCCCTCTCCTGACTACAAACATCCACACTGGAAGGCCTCCCCATTTCACGCCTCCATTGCCAACAATATCATGGAGTATTTTGACGTAAATGCAGCTCTGCCTCCTCTCCCTTAGTAGAGTGTGATGTCTTTAAGGCAACTATTTGAGGACACTGTATGGGCAACGCACTCAACATGCACTATCACTTTACAGCTGACATCTCTTACTAGAATGGTAGACTTTAAGGCTTTGAGGAACTGGCTCCGACTACCAGCGCCGGTCGGCAAACACCTACACTAGTCCCAACAGGAACGTCTTGCACTTTTGGAAAGACTGCCCTGCCTTAATTATGTAGAGCACACTTAACATACACACGCTGAAGCAGACTGCCCAGGCACACTACTGGCGTGGTTGATACGTTAGGAGGTGGACAGTTGCCCCATTCTGTCTATCTGCTCTGCTGTAGGTCAATTACTCCACACACAGAGGGGCATACACTCTGCCTTTACGCACCACTACACACTGCTCTATGCCTCATTCTCTACAACATCTTTAGATGCCGTGGGACATTTTCTGACCAGAGTGACCATACCCCGGATCTCACCTGAAGACAAGGAAAAACCTAAAGGAGAGATCTCTAACTTTGAGGTATTGGATGCGATCTGTGCCCTTTCCACTCGCAAAACCCCAGGACCAGATGGCCTACCGACTGAATTCTATAAAGTATATGCACCCTTACTGTGAGAAGTTGGCCTGGTATATGCTGTTCACTAATTAAAGTGGACACCTTGCACCAGGGCAAATCGACTCTTATGGTAGATAGGTTTAAGACAACCTTTTAAAGAAAGCTATCCTAGTGGTAGCTGTGGAGAGCAGCCTTCAGGCTAAGTCTCGGAGGAATGTAAAGCAGCTTGTTTTACCATATAATCTCTTGAATCACCAAATGAAAAGACACCACACAGGTATATATATCAAATATATATGTATTTATTTCTAAATAACTCTCTACTAATCTCTTTATGAGATTAGAAGACAAACATATGCACAAATCAACGTTTCACAATAAGTTAAGCACAAAATATGGCTGGGGCCCTAGGGGCGTACCAGACCATATACTAAGTAAGAGACTTAGAAACAACGACTTGCAAGGAGACAAGGCCTAGGGCCTTCAGAAGTGCTGGGGCCTCACGAAACCACCCAAGGCAGGTAAGTAAAGGACCCACGGGGGACGCGTGCAGTGTGGATACACAGGCGCGAATCGCCGTTAACTTCAATGGGGCAAGTCGCGGTTGGAAATAAAGAGTTTTAGGATACTTCGGGAGAACCTACAAGCAAGTCACTTACAGGGTAAGTAGTTCTAGGGCCCACACCCACAGGAGCACCGTAGTGCTGGAGTTACCTCACCCAGGGAAGCCGGGTGCACAGGTGTCCTTTGGTGTCGGGTCGCGGCGTCGTTTTCAATGGCGAACAAAGAAGACTTGCTGCTTGCGGGAGCTGAAGAAGTGTCCGGTGGAATCCAAGCCTGGATTCTGAAGAAGGATGACCTGAAAGCAGAGGGGACAGTGTTCAAAGTCACTTGGCAGTGACCCGGGGCAAGGAAGATGGATGCCCACCGTCGTCGGTCGCTTCAGGTCGGTTGTGGGTGCCTTGACTCTTCAGCCACGTGGTCCAGGAGGCGTCGACGACAACCAGGAGCTGGATTCGGTGTGTCCTCGACGTCTGCAGCTGACTGCGGTGTCGGCAACTCGATAGGAGCCAACAAGCCTTGGCAGCAGCAAGTCTCGGGGAGATGAAGAAAAGTCGATGGCGCAGACCAGCAAGGTCTGAGGGACTCACCCAGCAAGGGTAAGTCAGGGCAGGCCTGGAGCAACCAGGGGAGCCCTTTGGTTTCTTTAAGAAGTCTTCTGGGGACCCACAAGCCGGCGGGCAAGGGATCGCGAAGACACCTCGGGCGGAATCACTCAACAGGGGCCCACGGTCACTCGGGACGGTGTAGGCCTCTGATCTTCGGAGGATTCCTGCTGGAGGTCGGGACCACACGTGGTCCAAAGCACAAGTTCGTAGAATGTTGTGAAGGGGTTGCACTCGACAATAGTGCACGGTACCCAGGGGTCGCGGTTCCTCGTTACTCGTAGGGTCCACTTGCCTCAGCTTCACTGGGGACTCACGATGGCCTGGGAGAGGTCAGGAAATCCACTTTCTGGGCTGCAGGGACTTCGGACTCCGGCGGGAGCGGCGTAGTTTGCGACCGTCGTTGTCGTTTTTGGTGCCTGCCAAGCAGGGGAGTCACTCCTTGACTCCAAGGGAGATTCTTCTGTCTTCCAAAGGTAGTGGAACGTCGAAGGGCCAGGATTCTTCTGTAGAGCATCGTCCAGGGGTTATCTGCTTTGCAATGGCAAGGTTCCCCCTCTTATACTAAAAAGAGGGGATGGACTAGCTCTATGACCCCACCTATGGGAGGGTCAAGGGAGGGGGTGGCTACACCCACTTCCCTTTGTCCAGTTTCGCGCCAGAGCAGGGGCAGGTAGCCCCTGAGCTGGTTTGAACTGGCATATGCACAGAGGAGCCTTCTGCTCCCCCAGTGCAGGACTTCAAAGCACTCTAAGAGTGCACCCACCCAGCCCCAATACACTAAACCCTGTCTGGGAGGTGGTCACACCTCCCTGTGACAGGATGCCTATTGTTGGGCTTCCTCCACTGTGAGTTTCGGTCATCAGCAGGAGGGCAGCCCAGTGTCTGTGACTGGTGGCATCCATTTTGTGATGCCAGGGCTCTTTAGGATTCTACCGCGTTTCCACAGCAGGTACATGTCTTATCCCTCTAGAAGGGTGGAATGCTACCCCCGCCGCCAAGATTGGCGGGGGGTAGTATTCCAAGATGTTTGACACCAAACACGACATGTTTTGATGCAGCCATTCCAAAGTTAGCATTTACCGCGAGGATATAATGCACTTAAGAGTATATGGTTTAACCGCATCCACAAACAGCACCAGAGAATGGACTCTGAGAACTGCAGAGGGGCCCTGCTCATGCAGAGGCACCCCCTCACATAGAAGCCAAGCACCCTGCCCTCAGGATTGATAGGGCCTGCCTTAGGGGTGACTGATAGGTTTATATGTGTGTGCAGGAGAGATATAGGAAACCTATATCTCAGTGAGGGGTGCTAGCACCACCTCACCCAGGCTGCAGTAGCAGGCCTGTGGTGTCAGATTTAGACTGCTTCCCAGGGGTGGCATAACATATGCTGCAGCCCCTGGGAGGCCTGTGAAGTACCTATGCCCTTGGTACCTAAGGTACCATATACTAGGGACTCATAAGGCACCACAGTATCCAATCACTAGTGCACCTAGAGTGCACTCCATGTCGTTTAGAGAGAGCAGATAGACTGGGGCCCTGAATAGCAGGGTCCCAGTCCAACTAAGTCATAAACCAGCAAAACACCAGGAAAAAAGTGGGGGCAACCATATAGTCAGATTCCACCTTCCTACATAACCCCCCCAAACGAAAGGAGATAAGGCTAACCTTGACCAGTTGAGCCTTTATTGATTAAGTGGCCATATAAGGAAGCACCTGCACTAGCATGATTGCCCCCTGTCTTATGGTCCCCTAAGCAATCCCCCACCCTAAGGGTATGAGAGGGTCTCCACCATGGGGAATCACTACCTCTGGTGTGCTTTGGTAAAGTACAAGGCTGGTGGGGTGTCTGAGTAGGGAAGTGAGGCCCTAGGAAGGTTGGCCTCAGCTTCCTCAGATCACTGGTCACCATGTATGCCTGTCTTTCCATGACTGAGTTGCACTTTGCTCTAAGGGTCAACCTTTGACTGCCTACAGCTGGGGGTTGGGTCCCTTTGGGTGGAACACTGGAGGGACATGGCATGTTTGGAACCTTTTGGTTCCAGGTTTGCCCTTGCCTAACAGAGTCCTTCTGGGGGTGGTCCCTACATAAAGGTATGGGGGATCCCTCAGTGGGTTGAGGAATTTTCACCTGGCTAGGGCTACTAGACTGGGTGCCCCTAATCTGCTGATGGGGGGTTCCTCTGGACAGGGGGCCCTGGGGGTCCACTGACCTCCCTGACCTCTGCAGCCCTGGGCTGACTGAGGCAGGGTAGAGAGGGGCAGTTTACCTGCTCCAGACTGGGTACCACCTTGGAAGGGTCCTCTGCCATCAGGGGTGGGGCCAGGCCAGGCCTGACTACCTCTGTGGCAGTTCCTTCACTAGGGGAGGGTCAGTTCCCTGAGGAGGCTGACCCTTACCTACTGTCTGGAGGGAAGAAGACTTTTCTTCAACCCTTGTGCTCTCTTCTGGGGGAGAGTGGGCCATTCTTCCAGGCTCCATCTCTCCAAAATCTTGGGCTGGGGCTGTGGCCATCACAGCCCCACTAACCTTTACAGGGACACCCAACATCCTCAGATGGGTTTGGTGTTCAATTTCAGCCCAGGCTGAAATTTCCAGATCATTGCCCATCAGGCAATCTACAGGTAAGGTTGGGGACACTGCCACTCTTTTTGGGCCTGTGACCCCCTCCCAGCTGAGATTGACTATGGCCATGGGGTGCTCTGTTCTGACACCATCAATGTTGGTCACCTGGTATTTAAACTCAGGTAAAAGCTGGTGAGGGGGACTAGTTTCCCTGTCACCATGGTGACACTAGCCCCTGTGTCCCTAAATGCCACAGCTTTCTGACCATTAATTATTGTCTCCAGTCTGTACCTGCCCAATGCTGTGGGACCCACGGTAAAGGTGGCAAATCCTATACCACCATCAGAATCTGAGGAGTCTGTTGAGGGGGTCCTGTCTGAACTAGGGCCCACCTCTGTTCCTCTTGCAAAAGCACCTAACTTTTTGGGTGCACTACTCCCAACTGGAGGATTACTACTGGTAGTACCAGGAGGGGTGGTAGTAGTTGTTGGAGGAAAATTTTCTTTATTGCCAATCCTGGGACAACTGGGATCAGATTTCCAGTGCCCAGGCTTTTTACAGACATGGCAATAGGGTTTCTTTTCAGGAGAGGAAGGAGTTTGGGACCCACCCCCAGAAGAGGACTTTTGGGGCCCTGTAGTGGACTTATCCTTAGATTTATCCCCACCTTTCTCTTGGGACTTGGTAGAATCTTTCTTGTGGTCACCACCCTGATTCTTAGGCCTTACTCTGGTTCTGACCCATTTGTCTGCCTTCTTTCCCAATTCTTGGGGAGAGGTCAGATCAGAGTCCACCAGGTACTGGTGTAAAAGCTGGTTTTGACAATTATTAAGGATCTGTTCTCTCATCATTAGATTATAAAATCCTTTGAAATCAGTAACCCTACTGCCAACCAGCCAACCCTCCAGAGCCTTGGATGCACAATCTACAAAGTCAGTCCAGTCCTGAGTCTGTGCCTTCTGGGTATCTCTGAACTTCAACCTGTACTGCTCAGTGGTTAAGCCAAACCCATCTATCAGTGCACTCTTCAGGACCTCATAATCATCAGCATCCTCCTCTCTAACAGTGAGAAGCTTGTCTCTTCCTTTATCTGAAAAGGAGAGCCACAAGATTGCTGCCCACTGCTTTTGGGGGACCTGCTGTACTCTACAGGCCCTCTCCATAGCAGTTATCCACTTGTGGATATCATCCCCACTCTGGTAGGGAGGAACAACCTTGCTCAGGTTCCTATGGTCAGGAATATATTCTCTGCCTCTAGGGACACTGTTGCTGCCACCAGGGGGTTCTAACCCCTCTTTTCTAGAAGCTCTCTGGATCTCCAGGGTTTCCCTATCCAGTGCCAACTGCTTGGTTCTGAGGGCCACTCTGGCTTCCTCATACTGGAGCAGTTTGCACCTTCTCTCAGAGGAGGTCTCTCTTAAGGAAAAGTATGAGCTCCTCTGCTGGACAAATTCTCTGCCAGAGTGATAAGAGTGGTCAGATTCCCTGGAAGGGGATCTGTGCCTCTCCTCCTCTCTGTCAGTTCTCTTAGGGAGAATTCCTCTGTCCTTTTCAGGCCCCTTGGAGCCTGGCCCTTCAATCACAGAGTCTTGGTCATTCTGATTTTCATCATCTGACCCAGATACTATGACTGACCCACCCACTGATTCAAACCCTTTAGCTCCTAGAGCCAATCTCAGGTCATCTGCTGTCAGCAGATCTATCAGGTGCAGGGTTGAGGGACTCTGTCCTATCCTCAGGTGTCTGTCAACACACATGGCTCTCAAGTCAGAGAAAGCCATGTCCTTATACTGAGGCTGAGTGGATCCACTGGGTCCACCCTTTAAGGACATTCTAGTGTTGTGCAGTGTTGTACTACCTACACTAGTTTGTGGCCTACTGATCCTAGCTTGAGCTGTGGAAAGGGTGTGCTATCCCTTGGCACACAGCTCTAAGTTCAGTAGAACTTATTGATACTAAGCTTGACTTTATATGTACCTTGAGTACCTATAATGGTTTTCAGTTAGTAATTCAAATAGAGATTTTCTGGTAAAACAATGGCAAGCTGGAATCCCACACGCTGCCCACCAATGTGAGAAGTTGGCCTGGTATATGCTGTTCACTAATTAAAGTGGACACCTTGCACCAGGGCAAATCGACTCTTATGGTAGATAGGTTTAAGACAACCTTTTAAAGAAAGCTATCCTAGTGGTAGCTGTGGAGAGCAGCCTTCAGGCTAAGTCTCGGAGGAATGTAAAGCAGCTTGTTTTACCATATAATCTCTTGAATCACCAAATGAAAAGACACCACACAGGTATATATATCAAATATATATGTATTTATTTCTAAATAACTCTCTACTAATCTCTTTATGAGATTAGAAGACAAACATATGCACAAATCAACGTTTCACAATAAGTTAAGCACAAAATATGGCTGGGGCCCTAGGGGCGTACCAGACCATATACTAAGTAAGAGACTTAGAAACAACGACTTGCAAGGAGACAAGGCCTAGGGCCTTCAGAAGTGCTGGGGCCTCACGAAACCACCCAAGGCAGGTAAGTAAAGGACCCACGGGGGACGCGTGCAGTGTGGATACACAGGCGCGAATCGCCGTTAACTTCAATGGGGCAAGTCGCGGTTGGAAATAAAGAGTTTTAGGATACTTCGGGAGAACCTACAAGCAAGTCACTTACAGGGTAAGTAGTTCTAGGGCCCACACCCACAGGAGCACCGTAGTGCTGGAGTTACCTCACCCAGGGAAGCCGGGTGCACAGGTGTCCTTTGGTGTCGGGTCGCGGCGTCGTTTTCAATGGCGAGCAAAGAAGACTTGCTGCTTGCGGGAGCTGAAGAAGTGTCCGGTGGAATCCAAGCCTGGATTCTGAAGAAGGATGACCTGAAAGCAGAGGGGACAGTGTTCAAAGTCACTTGGCAGTGACCCGGGGCAAGGAAGATGGATGCCCACCGTCGTCGGTCGCTTCAGGTCGGTTGTGGGTGCCTTGACTCTTCAGCCACGTGGTCCAGGAGGCGTCGACGACGACCAGGAGCTGGATTCGGTGTGTCCCTCGACGTCTGCAGCTGACTGCGGTGTCGGCAACTCGATAGGAGCCAACAAGCCTTGGCAGCAGCAAGTCTCGGGGAGATAAAGAAAAGTCGATGGCGCAGACCAGCAAGGTCTGAGGGACTCACCCAGCGAAGGTAAGTCAGGGCAGGCCTGGAGCAACCAGGGGAGCCCTTTGGTTTCTTTAAGAAGTCTTCTGGGGATCCACAAGCCGGCGGGCAAGGGATCGCGAAGACACCTCGGGCGGAATCACTCAACAGGGGCCCACGGTCACTCGGGACGGTGTAGGCCTCTGATCTTCGGAGGGATTCCTGCTGGAGGTCGGGACCACACGTGGTCCAAAGCACAAGTTCGTAGAATGTTGTGAAGGGGTTGCACTTGACAATAGTGCACGGTACCCAGGGGTCGCGGTTCCTCGTTACTCGTGGGGTCCACTTGCCTCAGCTTCGCTGAGGACTCACGATGGCCTGGGAGAGGTCAGGAAATCCACTTTCTGGGCTGCAGGGACTTCGGACTCCGGCGGGAGCGGCGTAGTTTGCGACCGTCGTTGTCGTTTTTGGTGCCTGCCAAGCAGGGGAGTCACTCCTTGACACCAAGGGAGATTCTTCTGTCTTCCAAAGGTAGTGGAACGTCGAAGGGCCAGGATTCTTCTGTAGAGCATCGTCCAGGGGTTATCTGCTTTGCAATGGCAAGGTTCCCCCTCTTATACTAAAAAGAGGGGATGGACTAGCTCTATGACCCCACCTATGGGAGGGTCAAGGGAGGGGTGGCTACACCCACTTCCCTTTGTCCAGTTTCGCGCCAGAGCAGGGGCAGGTAGCCCCTGAGCTGGTTTGAACTGGCATATGCACAGAGGAGCCTTCTGCTCCCCCAGTGCAGGACTTCAAAGCACTCTAAGAGTGCACCCACCCAGCCCCAATACACTAAACCCTGTCTGGGAGGTGGTCACACCTCCCTGTGACAGGATGCCTATTGTTGGGCTTCCTCCACTGTGAGTTTCGGTCATCAGCAGGAGGGCAGCCCAGTGTCTGTGACTGGTGGCATCCATTTTGTGATGCCAGGGCTCTTTAGGATTCTACCGCGTTTCCACAGCAGGTACATGTCTTATCCCTCTAGAAGGGTGGAATGCTACCCCCGCCGCCAAGATTGGCGGGGGGTAGTATTCCAAGATGTTTGACACCAAACACAACATGTTTTGATGCAGCCATTCCAAAGTTAGCATTTACCGCGAGGATATAATGCACTTAAGAGTATATGGTTTAACCGCATCCACAAACAGCACCAGAGAATGGACTCTGAGAACTGCAGAGGGGCCCTGCTCATGCAGAGGCACCCCCTCACATAGAAGCCAAGCACCCTGCCCTCAGGATTGATAGGGCCTGCCTTAGGGGTGACTGATAGGTTTATATGTGTGTGCAGGAGAGATATAGGAAACCTATATCTCAGTGAGGGGTGCTAGCACCACCTCACCCAGGCTGCAGTAGCAGGCCTGTGGTGTCAGATTTAGACTGCTTCCCAGGGGTGGCATAACATATGCTGCAGCCCCTGGGAGGCCTGTGAAGTACCTATGCCCTTGGTACCTAAGGTACCATATACTAGGGACTCATAAGGCACCACAGTATCCAATCACTAGTGCACCTAGAGTGCACTCCATGTCGTTTAGAGAGAGCAGATAGACTGGGGCCCTGAATAGCAGGGTCCCAGTCCAACTAAGTCATAAACCAGCAAAACACCAGGAAAAAAGTGGGGGCAACCATATAGTCAGATTCCACCTTCCTACACTTACTGGTACCCCACCTGATAACATTATGACATCTCACTCATCGCAGAGTCGTTACCGTCTACTTTGAGGGATGCCCACCTTATTTCATTGCCCAAACCAGGTAGGGACGTGCTTGATGCCGAATTCTACAGACCTCTACACGGACTATCAGATCTTAGCTAAAATCCTGGTGGAACGACTAGCCCCCCCTGGGATCGTAACTCATCCACTCAGACCAAAACGGTTTTGTTCCAGCCATGAACACCACCTTGAACCTTCTGTGTTTTTTTCATATATTAGCACATACCCTATACGCTATCCTCACTCGGGATGCTTAGTCTTAGACCTGCATGAAGTTTTTGACTCCTTTGAGTGGTCCTACTTGTTTGAAGTACTTCAACAGTATGGCCAGGACCCAGCTTCCTTCGATTGGTCGAATTAATATACACTGATCACACAGCTAGGGTCAAAATTGGTTCTCATATTTCAGACCCCATTGCAATACAGTGGGGTACCTGCCAGGACTGCCCACTGTCTCCCCTGTTGTTTTTTCTGGCACTGGAGCCACAGGTGCATCACCTGCATATTCAAGGCCAACATTGGGGGGTCCCTTTGGGGGATGGTACACACTTGGTCTCCCTTTATGCAGATAGCATGCTGCTCTACCTTAAAGATGTCCGCTCTGTACCTCCAACTATTGCAGACCTCCTGTTCTAATTTACCACTGTATCCGGTCTTCGAGTAAGTTGGACCATGTTATGTCTTTTCTCTTTGAATATCAATACTCCAGACCCCGTATATATGGTGAATGACGTCACCCTTACATGGCAACCATCTGCTTTTTGTTATTTGGGGATAAAAATTTACCACATGCTCGACGATCTTCTAGAGGGCAATTTGGGCCATGCTGTTACTGCACTACAAGCGCAAGTATCATTTTTGCAGAATTTACCATTGTCGGTGGCTGGGAGAGTGGCCCTGACAAAAATAGTGGTTCTACTTAGACTATTGAACTGTTTCGCTACTCTCCCTCAATTTATTTGCCATCCCTTCTTCCGCACCCTAGAGCACATGGTGGGAGATCTTATTTGGGACTACACGTGGCGCAGAGCAGCACTGCTCAACACTTTGCCTCCCTTCGGACAATGGAGGGCTCAATGTTCCCAACTTCGAACAATATTACTTGGCCTCCAAATTTCTGTGGGTGTCGCATTGGTTCACAGGTGACAACCACAACACACTTGCATCCATGGAATCTAGAGGGAATACTTGCTTTGTTCTACCCTCTTGCCAGGGCAGCACTACCAGACATCCCCCTCCTCCAAACTGCTTACAGCTGTTATTGCAGGGCACTCTTTATCACTCGATCAATCAGAACTTTACCCCAGCCCTACCACTGCTTGGAATGCCACATGGATGCATATCCACTTCCCAATGGGAATTAACACAATTGCACGCAGCAGGCTTACACACCTTAGGCGACCTATATCAAGATGGGACACTCCTCTCCATAAAGGACTTACTGGCCAGCTCTGAACTCCTGCCTGGCCAATTCCTCCTACACGTTTCCTTTCTTGGGATACTGAACCAATCCTGGGGAGAGATACAGCAGGAACCCCCACAACATGTTGTTGTCCAATATTTTCATGTCTTGGGCAATGGGATACCAGACCCAGTGGTTAGCTGGTGCCATGCGCACACACACAGCAGTGCCACTTGACACACTGAGGCGACATTGGGACATGGATCTTGGTCGCGCATGCACCAACAGTGAATGGCGTCTTATTCTAGACTATGCCCTGTTAGTATCCCGAAAAGACCATTTCACATTAACTCTGTTTAATATTTTGCACCACGCCCCCCACAAAATAAATCGTTATTTTAACCGTAATGACGCTCTATGCCCGGAAATTTGATGCATGACATGGAACTGGTATATATGCTCTGGTCCTGCCTGTCAGTCACGAGCTTCTGGAATGACGTGATTTCACACTTGGCGCGATGCACTGGATTTGTTATGGCCTACACTTGGGAGGTGTGCATCCTGGGGCTTTACTGCTGTGCTACAAAATATGGGGCAGCAGCACGGTTTGCGGACCTTGCCTTCCTACTAGCAAAGATATAGAAAAATTCATATTTGCGCATTGTTCTATGTATGTTAGCATTCGCGGCGCCATTTTCTATGTCGGCGCCATTTGGAGTTATAATCGAAACGTATTCTTTGCTATTTCTGAGAAAAGGCCTCTGTTGAGTTGTGTTTCTCCAAGGCTAAGTTTTGCTTCACTAATGAATACACTGTTCTTATTAGCGCATACCTTTCCCTCTAGATAGAGGCCTTCTCCCACTTGTCTAGTGGCGGGCACGAGCAGAGCGACCTTGAGTAGTAGATAGTGTGTGTCCGGCCTCAGAATCGAAACTGTTTTGCTGCATCTGGTTGGAAAATTCCACAGTGGGCATGCCTTCATTGGTTCCGGGATGTACATAATGTATCTTTATGCTTGCTGATGCCAGTCCCTGTGCAGCACTCCTAAGCGACTGGGCAGACTGGGCTCCACTCTGAGTGCACCTGAATAAACAGATATTGGTTTGTATTTTCTACTGTCTGACGGCTCTTCATCTGGTATGGAAGACTGAGAGGTGGTCGTGAGTGACCCGGGTGACCCTAATCGGCCCACTTCCTTCATCTGGGTATTACCCACCACTTGATGCTACAAGGTGCGGCCCCATTGGCCCCCTTCGGAATTCACAACCTCTGTGCTATTTTTACACGTTCACCACGAGCGAGTGTAGTTCTTATTTGTTTTTATTAATATGTATATTGTTTACTTATTTATCCTAATTTTTCTTTGAACTGGTTTCATTTAATATCCTGCCTAAGAAAAATTTGAATTACCGTTTGATAACTTAATTGTTGCCATGTTTTTCAGCCCCAACCAGAGGCCTACTTGTGGACGTCTGACCTGTGTCATTAGTGTTGCCGCATATTCTTGTTGTACCTGTCCCAACTTCTTGTGGACACCTCACTATCCTACACTCCTTGATGTACTGTGATATATGTCCGGTGTTAGAATTGTACTTCTATGCAAATGAGAAAACTGCCAATAAAAACCATTACAAAAAATTAATGGCTTTTGTAGTCTTTTAGATGCTATAAGATTTTCAACTCCAACAGGCATAGGTTACCTGTGGTTTTCTTATCACCGTAGGGAAATACTCATTGTAGGAAAGTAGGATCTGCTTCTTATGGTTACCCCCACTTTTTGCTAAATGTCATACTGTTTTTTACTAGTCTGACTAGGATCCTGCTAATCAGGACTCCAGTCTATCTGCTTTCTCCCTAAACTGTGATGTAATGTACTTGGGTACACTCCAGATTGGATACTGGGGTACCCTTGTCAGTCCCTAGTATATGGTACCCATGGCATAGGTACCCCAGAGGCCTTCCATGGGCTGAAGCATGTATTATGCTACCCATGAGAGGCCATGCAAAATGGAACTACAGGCCTGCCATTGCAGCCTGTGTAAGTTGGTGCATGCATCACTTACATTAGATATAGGTTTACTATATCTAAGGGTCACTACACTTAAAACCTATAAGTCACCCCTATAGCAGGCCTTAACAATCCAGAAGGCAGGGTGCTTGGTTCTAAGTGAGAGGGTGCCACTGCATGAGCAGGACACCCCTGCAGCCTACAGAGTCCATTCTCCCGGGTTGTTAGTGCAGCAGCCATTTACGACATATAGAGTGGCATTTTGCGACTGCGTGATGACCAACTCTAAAACGGCTGAAAGCAAACCTATTGTGTTTGGTGTCAAACATTGTTAAATCATACCCCCACACCGGTAACCGGTGTGGGAGGTATGATTCCGCCCCTCAGAAGCGAGCTTTGTTGGGTCCCTGGTGCTCCCGGTTCCAGCCTTCTAGTCCCGGGCAGCACAAAATGGTTGCTGCCGACCAGAGACATATTTCTGCCCTCCTGCTGCTGAGCCAAGCTCGAGCAGGGGAAGGCAGAACAATAGGCATCCTGTCACAGGGAGGTGTGACCACCTCCCAGACAGGATTTAGTGTATTAGGGCTGGGTGGGTGCGCTTGCCAGCGACCGGAAGTCTGCATGAGGGGCACATTTGGTGTCCCTGTGCATAGTCCAGTTCAAACCAGTCCTGAGAGCCGTTGGCTCCTACTCTGGCATGAAACTGGACAAAGGACAGTGGAGTAACCTCCCCATTGTCCAGACCCTCCCCTGGGAGGGTCCCCTGAATCTGTCCAACCCTCTCCCGTGGGTACTTAAGGGTTTGCCTGGCTGTAGGCCCTAGATTCGATGTGGACAAGATTCTGAACCAGAAACCACTGAGCTTTGACCTTCTGGACACTCTGAACTTCGCTGGACTTCGTTTAGGCCCGATTTCGTCTCCCTCTCAGTCTGAAGCATCGTCTGTGCCCGTGCACCATACAGGCTCCGTGCAGGACCTATGGAGCATCAAGTACAACCGAAGATATCTCCCTTGGAGTGAAGGAGTCACTCCCCTGCATCTGCAGGCACCCATCACGACTGACCGGTCTGCTGCTCCTGAGCTCCTACAGACTCCGAAGGCTCCAGCAACACAGGAGGTATGTTTCTACATCCCTTGAGGTCCAAGCTGCCCTCTTAACAAGTTTGAGGACAGAATCTCTTGTGGGGGCTGCAATACATGTACCCCCGTGCACCGCGTTCATTTGCAAGTGCATATGCTTGTTGGCGTTTCCCGAGCAAGTGCATTGGGCTCCAAATAGCCCCAACCTCTGGCACCATTTCCTCGCACCGAGTGCTCTGTTGGCTGCTGTTTGGTGAAATCGCTCGACGTTCTCTCGCGACTCCTGTGCCTCTGGCTGTGAGTCCCCTTGAGGGTCAACTTTGCTTTTCTTGGGCTCCCCTTGTTGCTCCAGGCCTGCCCTGACTCCCCTGGCTTTGGTGAGTCTCCTTGACCTTGCGGGTTCGAAGGTAACCTTCTTTAACCTTCTGCGTGGGTTGCCATTGCCAAGGCTTGTTGGTGCTCCAGCCGGACACCGACCCCTCAGCACTCAACATCCTGCGTGGGACAGCTCGTATCCAGCTCCTGGTTGTCCTCGACGACTCCTGGTCCCCGTGGATGCAGAGTCAAGAACTCCATCAACGCACCAGAAGCACCCAACATCGGTGGGCATTCGTCTACCGAGCCCCTGGCCACTCCTGAGTGACCCAGACTCTGTCCCCTCTGTTTTTTTAGGTACTCTTCGACAAGAATCCACCTTTGGATTCCAATGGACACTTTTCTTCCTTCCAGCAGCAGCTATTCTTCGAAGTCTTCCATTGGGTTCAACGGCAGTTTCCGATGCTACTTCAGACCTATGCACCCAGCTTCCCTGGGCTAGGTAACTCTGGTACTAGTGTAGCCATGGGTGGGGTGGCTCTCCAACCTCCTAACTTCCACGGGATTTCTTCGAAGTCCACTGGGAAGGGTCCTCAAACTCTAAAACTTCAACTGCGACTTCCCCATAGAATTGTATGGAGCATGCTGTCCTGTTCCCACACTGCACCCTTCCTCCGTGGGGTCCCTACTTACTCACCTTGGGTGGTTCCTTGTGGTCCCAGTGATTCTACGTCCTGTAGACACTGTCTTGTCTCCAGTCGTGGTTCTTATACCACTATTTTAGTACATGGTTTGGTCTCCCCCTGGAGCCCACTGTGTATTAGTGCTATTTACTATTGTTTCGGTGCTATAGTATTGTGTGCTTTGTGATTATCTCCGTGTAGGAGATACTGTGTCATACTAGAGAGTGTTATATTAATAAATACATATTTTTATAACTACTGTGTGGTTCTCCTTTCATTTAACCAATACTATAAGGTTGCATTCTGGTGAAACAAGCTGCTTAACATTCCTTCAAGACTAAGCCTGAAGGCTGCTCTCCACAGCTACCACTTGGATGGCTTTCTAAGGTTATCTTTGACCTCTTAAATCACCATAAGGGTTGTTTGGACTGGTACAAGGTGCCCAATTTAATTAGTGGACAGCATATACCAGGCCAACTTCTCAAACTCATAATCTTTCAAACTAATAATTCAAATATACAGCATCTAATTTAGTGTTTTGTTCTTGGATAGCGCAGACTCTTACCCCTACTTCTTGATACTGTGATCCCTTTATTCAGTTCAGTAAACTGGAAATCTTGCTATTCTTAGTATCAACATGAGTTGTCCTTGCAGTAGGAATGAAAGATAAGCTGTTCCAAAATAGTTTATTTTCTGAATTTGATTTCTGATAGCCCTAAATATTAACTGTAGAGTTTTCTTCAAAGTCTTTGATCTCCTATTAACCTTCTTTCCCTTCTAACCAATTTGCCCCACGTGCTGTGCATTTCTCTAAAAAACGGAGTGGTTGATGTAGACGTACTTAATCATCAGCTAATGATACTTGCAAATTTGTAAAAAATATTTGTCTGTGTTTGCTGCTTTATCCTCAACAACTATGTAGATTTATCTGCTTCCCTGCTTCAATGTATAGAGATGTGGTCGAGTCTCTGGCTCCTTATTCTGCTTTATACATATTTCTAAAATAAGGTATATTTTTTGTGTGAAATTATTTTTATTGGTTTGGATAAATATAGAAACAACACCGTCCATTGACAGGTACAAACAACATATTTTTAAAACTCGAGCATGATATATGCAAAGCAGGGTGTATCAGTGCTGGATGCATCTAGGAATGGTGGACAATTCTCGATACTTCATTTCCATTTGTCCTGTACCCTCTTACTGCTAAAAACAACCGCAATGGTTGTGGGGACCCTCCTCACCAGTGCAGCCATCCCACAGATAAATCAGTTCTCTGCAGCCACGCAAGTCTTTCATCTGCCTAAAATCTATTCTAACCCTCGACATGTGTACCTCCATGTGACCAACATTCTCTCAAGTCTCATCTCCAAATTTTAATTTAAAGTAATGGGTCAGCCCTCTACAGCCATTGTATGACTATATACCTTTTTGCCAGGAAAAAGGATAGTGTTGCAAATTTAGAATGCAGACTACCTGTTTTTAGACTTGTATGTGCACCAACTATATATTGCTTTAAATAAAGCAATTTGTCTACACTCACACATAGGCCTGGGTTGCTTGTGTTGTGGTTCAGGGAGGACTTGGCCTGGCATTTCAGTCTGGTCTGTTCCCACTGGAGCTGCAAACATAACAAGATGGTGGACGAAGTGCTGAAACTTTTCAGCCACTCACCCCCAGTCAAGAGATCTGGGCTGACTCCATCATTCTTTTGCTCACCATGACGCCCCAGTTTAGACCCAGCCATGTGCAAATCAGTCTTGACCCTGCTCCTCATGGTAACAGGCCATCATGAACTGCCAGGTCCTCCCTGGACAAGAAACAAGCATCCTGGGTCCGATTTTGGGGTATCACTCCATATCAGCCAGGCTAGCTTGAAACCAATGGCACAGCGAGCAATGGAACCACATCTGGGCATACCCATGGCCACATTTTGTGATGTCTCAATGGAGCAGGGTCAAAACTGATTTTGTATACTGGGACTGGGATTAGTGTGTCATCCTAAGTGGGATGGGTATGCCCAGATCTGGGTCCAGTGCACACTGTGTCACTGGAACTAAGCTATATCTGGATGATGAGCAGTAACAAGGACGAAACTGGCCCTTGGTTGCTTGTTCAGGCAAGACCTGGGCTGGGAGTTCCGTTGGGACTGTTCCCATTGGAGAAGGGTCAAGAATGAATGGCATATGTCTGGGTCCAAACTGGGGTTGCATGGTGTGCAAGATAAAGATGGACTGGGATGCGGTCCTGAGGAATTACCATTGGCTGAGATTAATTCAAGCATTCTGTCCATCACCTTTTTTTGCACTTTAGCATGTTATTCAGGCAGCGCGCACTAGTCTAGTGTCATTTAATGTCGCAAGATTTGTTTAAGACAGAAAAACTGGAGAATATACATTCTATTATGTTTAGAATTATTCAAGGACAAGTCAATGAAAGACAGTTGAGGTCAGATTCTCTGAATCCGTATTAAAATATTTGACATTTCTATACTCAGGTTATTTCTGCTGATAAATATGAGGCACTGCTGTTTTAGTTGTGGTATAAGGAATCGTAAAATATTTATTTTTTCCATATGTTCCTGTTTTCATAGACTCTATGCATGTCACCCTATGGGTGGTATGAAGTCCACTTTCCTTAAAGTAATGCTCCTTTCTTTAGCTTTAAACAGACCTCAAACTATTTGACAACCTATATATGTCTGGCATCTTCATTAATCCAAGGAACTAGCCCACAGACTAGAAATGTACTGAATATATTTGCTCACTGTTCGTTCTGATGTTTTCCTAAATGAGAGAGTAAACAAAAGAACTATCAGTAGTTCGAATATGTCACAAAAAATAATGAACCTAATTTTAAGTGAGTACCTATGGCGAGCACACAGGAAGGGTCCGAAGAACATGAAATTCACTTTTTTAAGCAGTGTAAGAACATGCACAATGCTGCTGATATGTATAGATAAGAGTCTGGAGCTTATGTCAGTCCCCAGGTGAAGAATGCAGCATGTTGGTTACTGTTTGAGAATTTTCTCACATGCACTACTTGTCCTTTGTACCCTGTAGAGGAAACAACCCATTTACAACCTGCACATCTATGGTATTTTCTGTTTCAAGAGAGGCTGGTAAATGCAGTTCCTGCAATCTTGTGTATGTGGTACCATTTTTCTGGGTTTACATTTTTTCTGACAAATAATATTAATTAATAATATGTTTTAGGTTGGCTGCAAAACGGAAGTGATGAGCTAACATGATTGCAGTTGAAATGAGTGTAATATGGTATAGAGAAGTGCGTCTATTAGTCAGTCGCGGCTCCTAGAGGGACTTCCGCTGGGCAGTGACATGGGGCGGGGGAGGGGCAGGGTGGGGGGTAGTAAAAACCGGAATCCGGCTGAACCGAGGTAAGTTAGCAAATAATTAAATAAAACGAATTTCGTAGCGCGCGCTGCATCGCCAAATGCGATGCAGTGCACGCTACCGCCCGGCGGAACTCCCTCCAGGAACCGCAACTGCTATTAGTGTCATTTATTAGGGCCACATTTGTATGTAAAAACCATCTTAGATAATATGGATGCGGTTCTGAAGCTGTTCTCTCGTTCACTCCTGTATTCACCCCCTCCCATCTGGTTCCCCTGCGCACCTTCTCTCCTCACAAGTTGTGCACAGCAAAAACAAGCTAATGTAATAGATTTTTTCTAGTGGTCCTGACAGATGCATTTCTCATGGCCCTTCCTCTGTAGTTCTATTGCTGGGCCTGGTCCTATTTATTAGTGTGAACCATTGTAAAAAATTTGGGTTGTTGGCTGACTTGGGTGTAAGCCCTGGTCAAGCAACAGACACAATCCCTTACAGGGTGAATTACAAAAAGTCACTAAATCAGCCTGTGTTTGACACTGGGTAGCTTGGCTATGTGTGAAGTATTTCTGCAGCCCACACACAGTAATAAAGTGAAAACACAACACAAGAAAAATCCCAACCAATAAAAAAAAAATAGAGTATATTTCAATGAATTATCTGACACCAAAACGACAAAAAACCAATCAGTAGAACCAGAGTTATACATTTTAGCTTCTAAAAGATCAAATTGCCAACTGCCGATCTAGTCATTCGTGACTGGGTCAAAGTCAAATAATATGTGTGACCGAGATGTAGCGCAGTTTGGATACAAGAAGTGGATTGGGCCCGGTCAGCACTTACCTTCAGATTTAAAAGAATGTCTGAGAAAAATGTTCTGAGAAGGTAAAGCTCAGCGGGGCAAGGATGCATGAGGTGTCCGAGGAGGGAGCATCGTTGTCGGATAGTCCTAGGTCCAAGCCACGGGAAAGATTTCTACGTTTGGACTTGGTTTCTGAAATGGATGTCAAAAATTTCTAGCGGAACATGGCAGATGGTTGTAGCTGAACACAGTTCCATGAGGCTGGATACCCCTTCGGCGAAGGACAACTGAAAAGGATTTGCTGCTGCAAAGAAGAACTTAGTGGAGGAAGCCGCAAAGTCAATCTGATCGGCGATGCACCTCAGGCAGATAGGCGAGCAAGTTGGTCCCGGTCTCCTCCTGGTTCTCAGCGCAGTTTTTGCCAAAACGTTTCTACATCCTCAGGTTTGTAATGTGGCCACCTGAGCACCTTTAGCAGCACAATCAAGGGTGCAGGAGAGGTGAGGCACCTCTTTGGGGTTCAGGATTCATTCAGGCTTTGTTCAGGTGAGAGTTTGATGGGGGCCGTTTGTGACATTGGTGCACTGAACAGGAAGCCAGCAAACTAGCCCCTGGAATCACTCTGGTAGTCCTGAAGGCAGGACTCAAGATCATGGCTGGCCTCTGAGGGTTCAAGCAGGCTCAAGGCAGCAAAGCAGCCCTCCCAGTTACAGCAAAGAAGTTTTGCAAAGTGCACAGCAGATCACAGCAGCAGGCAGTCCTCTGAGAGCCCTTCCGCAGGTCCAGGAGTAAACTGCAGAGTGGTCTGTTGGTTAGAATTCTTATACTCTGAAGCCCATGGTCTGGAAGGTGGGAGAAGCTTCTAGAATGGATCTTTGAAGTACATGGAATTCCCTGCCACCCCTGCCCTAGCTCCTATCTGTCTTCAGTGACAATGGGTAGGAGGTAGGTCCTTTGAGTGAAGGCAGAGCACACCCTATTCAGTTGCAAGTGGAGCTGTGCCCAGCTCTGCCCCCATCCTGCCAGTAGATGGCCCATTCAGGCACACCGAATCCCTCTATTGTGTGACTGTGTGGGAGGAATTCACAATGTCCAACTGTCAGCTACTCCCACTCATGTGACTCAAGGCAGGCTGCAGGCACAAAGTGCTAAGGGCAAGAAAATACCAACTAAAAGTGTAATTTTCAAGAATACAATCAAAGATCTGGTGTTACCATTAAAGAGGATTTATCACTACAAGTCCATAGATACCAAACATGACACAGCTACGTGCTCCCAATTGTAAATTACAGCTTATTGAATGTAATAAGGAAAATCCAATGCTATCTTATGGGAGGGGTAGGCTTCACAGTAGGTAAAAAAACAAATGTAGGAGTTTTTCCCTACCAGGACATGTAAAACGTAAAAGTACATGCCCAGCCTTTTATTTACACAGCATCCTGCACTATGGAATACATAGGGCATACCTTAGGGGTGACGTACCTGTAATAAAAGGGGAGATGAAGGAGTGGCAAGGGTGTTTAAATGGCAAGTCGACATGGCAGTTCAAAACTGCATTCAGGCTGCAATAGCAGTCGTGGGACATGTTTTAAGGTGCTACTTAAGTGGGTGGCACAATAAGTGCTGCAGGCCCACTGGTAGCATTTAATTTACTGGCCCTGGGTATATGATATACCACCCTACAATCGATGTATAAGGAAATTAAATATGCCAATTGGGTGCAAGCCAATCAATCCATGTTTAGGGGAGTGAGCACAAGCACTTTGGCATTGGGTAGCAATGATAAAGTGCACAGAGCCATTAGGCCAACAATAGCAAATTCAGCACCAGAAATGGAGAATAGTAGGCAAAAGGTTTGGGGAAAGACCACCCTAAAGCTGACAGGACTAATAATCATCATTGTTGAAATGTTCCATATTACTTTGAAAATCTCCGTATGGTAATAACATGGAAGACTCTGGATGCTTTCTTAAAATGGGATAGTACTTATGTACTTAATGATGACATGTCTTTTTCTGATTTGCCAAGAGAGTTGTTACTTGTGATCATGCCATGATGATTATGTCCTTTCTCTATTTTATTATGCAAGAATTGTGCATGAGAAATCCATGATTCTGGGGATGAGCCATATTTTTGGAAGATTTCCCTTTTCTATAAGGGATGCTCTTTGATTTCTTTATGATTTTGCTGCTCAATTGGTACTTAGATTAATTTCTGATTTTGATTACTCTGTATAGCTTTGCATTTGAACCTTTATGGCATTTATTCGGTATTGCTTGACTTTGGGGATATATGTAATAAAACTGTTCACTGTTCTTGGACTCATTTATTGAGAGGCACTTATAATTGTTACTCCGCTTCTGGAGAGGGTGCCTTTTGCGCAAGGTCAATTCAAGGAAGCACTGCTTGAGGTAACATTTTGGGTGAAGTGAATCTTGGGGTGCCCTGAATAGAGGGTAAGGTTCTGCTCCCATATGTATGAGTAAGAAAATGCCTCATGCTATATAAGTGGTTACCTGAAAATATAGCCTAGATTTTGATTGTGGAACATGGTGTTTCATCCATCTTGAAAGGGGCAAATTTTGTTGTGAGGAAGTATTGGAACAAAAGTGCAGCTAATGAGGAAAAATAGTGGATTTAAAATATTCTTACAACATGGCTTTAATGCTGATTTCTGTTTTTTTAATCAGATCATTCACCTACATAGGTCGATTATGATAACATTTAAATAGCAGAGAAGCAAAACAACATCTATATTGAAGGTGGCATTTTATTGACTTACTTTCTGCAAATCTGAGAGGTCCACTTGAAAAACGTGCCCAAAACTGCTGGCTGCAATGTCTCTATAAACCAAGAACTGAGGATCATATACACCAGAGCACAGCCCGGTAATTAAAAAGAATATCTAGGAGAGACAAAAGGAATCATAATCAAAATGTTCCCATTTATATTGCTAGCACTAACCAATATTTGCCTGGTTAGAATACTTAATAAAATAAATATCTATTTGCATATTTACTGTGTATCGAAAACAAGAAATTCATGCCATACCTGGGAATGTGTAGTGTTTATTAATGAATACACATGATCCAGTCTCTCATGGTCATTATAGTCCAATGCAGAAGCATCCGTGAGAACGAGTATGAAAGAATGTGGCGGAGAAGTCATCAGCGCAAGTTCAAGTCCTTGAATGGCCAGTTCCGGACAGTCACCACCACCATCAGCATAAAGATTATTGAAGAAGGTGGAGAACTCACTTATTGAAGTTGTGTTGTAGCTGGGACCAACACCTGAATAAAACAAAAACAATCAATTGATGATGTATATTGGCTTTGCCACTGCAGCTTCTCTGGCCTAAAGTTAAGACATATCTATGAAAATTAACTGTTCAAGACATATGTTAAGTGAACATCCTGCTTCATCATATCTGTCCTTACAAATAATGTGGATCCCACCTCAAAGACAGCCCCATTCTACTAATTGTGAAAATGTTAACCCCAACATCCAACACAGATACTATCAATGAGGCTCACATTCTCAGACTCCTCCAGTGGTTGCTTTTCGTGATGAACTTTGCTTGGCTGAGGGTCTAGACTCACCTGTTGTAATTGTAATTATATAGCACTTACTACCCCTGACGAGGCATCAAAGCACTTTTCAGCGAGTAGCACTCTACTCTGGAACCCAAAAGGATAAGTGGTGGATTAATATAGGGAAATATGTGTTCATTTGAGCGGTGGACATGCAAGTCTGTTTGTTGGATTGAATAGGATAATGGAGGGATAGAAGAGGGAAGAATCTAGTGAAAATGTTTTGGGGAGATCATAGTAGTAAATGAGGTTTGGGATGAGTAAAAGGGGAGATGGAGGTGGGAAGAGTCTCTAGAGAGGGATTAGGGAGATCATAGTAGGAAAATGAGTCAGAAAGTGGAGGTAAAGGAAGGATATATTGAGAGAGGTATAGGTTAAGACAGTGTAATGCATTGGAGAGAGTCAAAGGTGTTTTTCTTTTTTTTTCTACAGTAGGAGTAAATTAATAAATATATAGATACATAACTACATAGGAAAAGTATACTGTTGGTGTCTTGGCCTTAGTGACCGAAGTTAATTTGAGATAAGGAAGGCTCCTGGGTGCCGATCTCAAGTAGGAGAAGTTCTCCATTGCTTTGATCTGGATAGTACTTAATGTGTTTAGCATGAGTGTATGCGGTGGGGAATAGTGTATTATTATAGTTCAAGCACAGTGATGCAGGTAACATTTGGATGTGCATGGCTAATACGTATGGTCAGAGGAGATATGGGGCAAAGGCCTCCTGTGCATATATAAGTGGGAGTCAGGAATCCAAAGTGATCCATACTGGAATTTTCCCCACAAAAAAGGTAAGATGGTTGTTATGGACTGTAGTGCAGATGTGGAACTCTCTTTTCAGCTCTATGAGCAGTACTCATCAATCAATCAATCAGGGTTTGTAAAGCGTGGCTATTCACCCGTGAGGGTCTCAAGGCACTGGGAGGGGGGGGGAGGATGCTGGTCCGTCTGCGGTATGGTGATCAGTCAAAGAGCCAAGTCTTGAGGTCCTTCCTGAATTGGGTCAGCGACGGGGATTGTCTGCGGAGGGTAGGCAGGGTGTTCCAGGTCTTGGCAGCGAGGTAGGAGAAGGATCTTCCTCTGGTTCTTGTCTTGTGGATCTGAGGGACGGTGGCCAGGGCCAGCAGATCAGAGCGGAGATGTCTGGTGGGGATGTGGATTGAGAGGCAGTGGTTCAGGTATGCTGGTTCTGCGTCGTGGAGGGCTTCATAGGCATATGTGAGGAGCTTGAAGGTGATCCTTTAGTTGACTGGGAGCCTGATGAGTTCTTGGAAGTGTTAAAAGATGGGGGTGCGGTGAGGGATGTCGAGGACCAGTCTGGCTGTGGCGTTTTGAACGTTCTGAAGTTTCCTGGGAAGTTTCTCGTGACACTGGTGTAGAGTGCATTGCTGTAGTCTAGTCTGCTACGGATGAGTGCATGGGTAACTGTTTTCCTGGATTCGTTGGGGATCCATGTGAATGTCTTTCGAAGCAGGCGGAGCGTGTGGAAGCACAATGAGGCGACGGCGTTGATCTGATGGTTCATCGTCAGCGAGGAGTCCAGTATGATGCCGCAGGTTAGTGCGTGGTCTGTGGGGGTGGACTCATAAGGAGGCAGGTATTCTTTGACATGAAAAAGTAGCTCTTCTGATTCAACTTTCTCACCTCCTTTCTAGAGGCATTGAAGGAAGAACACAAAGTACACTAAGAAAGAAGGTCCTTTACTATCAAAATGATTCTAGAGGCCAAAGCCAAGGCACTGACTGGCAAGAAGGAAAAGAAAACACCCGTAACTACTTTAGTAAAGTTGATGAGACGTTTGAGTCATGAGCTACTACTTCCATAGTTTGAAGAGTCTCCCCTTTCCAGTAAATGTCTCTCATAAAAGGCCATAGCTATCCCTGATCAATAAACCTCACTAAGTTCCAGGGAATTGTTTTTGTGGGGGGTCGGTCTCTCATGTAGGGGTTGAACCCCGCAGAGTAGCTAATTCGTTTTTGAGGTTTTCCTTTCTCTGGTGATGCCGAATGGGGCGATCAGCTCTCCCAGCGAAAGGAAAACATGCCAGCCATTTTGTTTTTGGCTCGGCTTGCCAAGGATTTTTTCCTCACATTTCTGTGAATGAAACTTCTAGAATATGTGGAAACCCACATCATTCCTACTACACAGCATTCCCACATTTCTCCTGACAGAAACAGAGCCTCACTTGCGTGGCTGGACGTAGAGCCCATGTCAGGCATGGATGAAAACTGTGGCCAAATGAAGGCAATGTGATCCTCACATGGTTCAAGATTTTGGAACACTGGGTGTTAATTTGCATGCAGACCATAAGATGTTTAAAAAGAAGAAACACCTCTCTATGCTTTTGAAAGTGGCAGCATCAGTTATCTGCATCTTCTCTATGAGAGTCCTTCTGGTCCCATTTCTAAGGTAAGAAATTCTAGCTGTCATCAATGAAAGCACTTCATCCCTCATGTGTATTAGAGTCTGTGGTGCTCTGGATGACACATAATGTCTTGATTGAGGTTACCTGTGGCTTTTACTTGAGGTCTAGATAAAATATATCCCATATGTTTGAGCCATGAAGCTTATTTCTAACCGGTATAGCACCAAATGTCCATTCCCGGGGGCGTGGCCAGGGAGGAGACCAGAAAATTCATCAAAAGAAAACAGACTTCTCCATTTCTTTTCAAAAGGTATAACTAAATAAATAATTAGTATCATGAAACAGACCTATTCAAAACATTTTTTATTATTTAGTACATATTCATTTTTTTAGTACAGTATTTTAGTTTATATCTCAGACTCCCTGCCATCATGATCTATATTGAACATCAAACTCATACATCCAACCAGTCATACACAATCATTCAAGGAAAAAATCATCCAATCCACACATTTAAAACATTGTTCAGTATACACAATAACATTATGTCTCGTACATAAATCAATGTCATCAACATCAAACTATAATCATATAAGGACAACAGAATAGCGCAGACGTGTGTTTCGGTGAAAGAAACCTCAGACAAATTTGACCATGTTCATCAGGGCACTGGGTATACTATTTATATGGTGGCAAAGGCCATCCAACAAGGAGGAAAAATATATTCAGGGAGACCAAAATCGAACCTTGGTAGGGTTGTATCCACCATGCAGGGAAAGTTTTTTGGAAGGTGCTCCTACAAAAAGTTGTCAGAAGAAGAGAGCGCAAGATACTCCAGCTGGAGTATAGTGAGAGTATAGGTCCATAAACCCAGAGATAGACCCAGAGATGGAAATAAGGCTTTTCCTCGATGGACTTCCAAATTAATAGGAAATATTAATGGATCAAGGACCAGGGAAGGCAAATTCTTGGTTTTGGAAGAGGAGTGGGGACCCCGTTATCGGCGGCCTCCCTCTGGAAGCAGGAGCGAGACCAGGGTAGCCTTCACAGACCTGGGTTGGCTGCGACAAGTGAGTGTGCCATGCAGACGAGGGCCCTAAAGACTCAGCAGCTGATTCAGGTGGATCCCAGCGAGGAAGCAGGCCTGTCTTGTAAGCTCTCAAGACCCCCAAGAGCAGATGTCGCCCAGATTGGGGGAGGATCAGCAAGGCAGGGCCAGTCAGGTGGCCATCTTTGGGCCGTGCAGACTGAGGCCTCCGCTCTAGAGTTGCTGTCCCTCTGGGTGGAGATGCATTAGAGACTGCAGGACCCGTGGCGCGTAGGAGGTGTGGGGACCCCGTTATCGGCAGCCTCCCTCGGGAAGCAGGAGTGAGACCAGGAGAGCCTTCACAGATCTGGGTTTGCTGTGACAACTGAGTGTGCCATGCAGACGAGGGCCCTAAATATTCAGCAGCTGATTCAGGCGGATCCCAGCGAGGAAGCAGGCCTGTCCTGTAAGCTCTCAGGACCCGGAAAGCGCACTTGATGAAACAGGGGCTAGCCCCAGTGCGACATCAGGCCCCCTGTGGGTGTTAACTTTGGGCTGGAGGCGGCCTGGGAGCAGCGGCACTGTGGATAGGCCCCGGCTTGACCGCAGATCCGCCTGAGATAACTGAGGCGTCGCCACTCATTCTTCTGGTCCTAGAGATATCAGCGGGCCTGGACTGGTGTCACTCCAGCTTGAGCCCCACAACAGCCTAGGACATACAGGTCCCGACCACAATGATGACTACATGGCCTCGAGCCATATCCTGGCAGAGCTCCCTCCTTCTGCTTCCATCAGGTGAGCCAGGGGCTGGATTTGCCGGAGGGGGCCCCATCGAGGACTGGCTGCCTTGCGGTGAGCCTAATGAGGGCCTACTAGCCACAGGGGAGTGACTGTCCACCGCCCCACAACTCGGGACCTGGGGGGAGGTGGCGGGCCCTAAGGGCGCTGGAGGGGGCACACCAAGGCCTCTACCTTTGGTGTTAATCCTGGGGTCGGATTCTGTGGCACCCAAAGCCTGGACGCTCTCCTCACTGAGATGGCGCCGCATGGAGTTAAGACCTCCCATTCCTCCTCCATCAAAGATATGCTTCAGAAGCCTGATCCCCCTCGCTCATGGGGGGGGACTCTCATATGCAACCTCCCAGCTTGGAGTGAGCCCTGACCCCCAGGCCCTAGCAAACAAGGAAGATATCCAGCTCTTACTCATCGAATCCGCAAAGATATCACACCGTTCCCGCTGGACTTTACCAGGACCATCACCGACCTCGATCATTCCCTGCGGCAGACAGATTCTCATCTAGCAGAAATAGAATCAACAGTGGCAGACCATACCCTTGATAATGAGGATCGCACAGCATGCAAGGATAAACTGGAACAGAATCAGGAGGGTCTTCCAAGACAAGATCAATGATCTCAAAAAACGATCCAGGCCAAACAACAAATGGATTAGGGGCATTGTGTCTATGGTCTCCCAAGCGGACCTCGAGGCTCACGGTCAAGCCCTCTTTGCACACCTATTACAATTACCTGAGAATCAGCCGGTACTTCTAGACCACACCCATATAATGTACAGGGCTTTCCAACAACAAATGAACCTTTACCTGGACACTCTTACTAGGTTTCATTATTTCCATCTGAAAGAGAAACTCTTACAAGCAGCTAGGCAACAAGAACCAATTTAGTTCAGGGGAATAACATTTCCCTCTATCAAGATATCTCTGCCCACACATTAGCCCACTGGAGGGAATTTAGAGACGTCACTCAGCATTTGCAAAACAGCAAGATTCTGTACCATTGGGGCTTTCCACACCTCTTACACTTTAGCTTTAAGGATAAGAGGGTTGTGGTCCGCAAATGACTAGTAGGCTGATGAGGTTCTGGGCGTGCCACCCCTTCTGGACATGGAGGTCCCTCACAGATTGGGAGACCTAGCACTGGTGGAAGAAGGGGGAGGCTGGAACTTCCAGTTTATTACTATCCCTTTTAACGCACATGTGCAGCGAGTCCCGAAGTGGCGGAGGGAAAACACATTTCATCCGCTATATCCTCCATGTAGGCAGGTATCCCCACACAGCCTGCCATGAGGACTCTACACATCATTTCACTTAATGCCCAGGGCTTAAATACTCCACTCAAGCGCAGAACCCTTACGAATTGCTGCACAGATTCGGCTGGCCTTTATTCCATTGAGGACGTACTCTCCTGAAGAAAGGCTAGTCCCGAAATATATTGGGATGATTGATTCATGGGATATGTGATTTACATAGTGTGATAACCTAACACTATATGTGATAAGAAGAATTCTTGCCAATAAAAGAAGCTATAATACTCCTAGTGTCAAAGCTATCTGATTAATTGGCTAGAAGATATGGAAAAATTACCAGAATTCCCAGGAGGATTACGTTCAAATAATTTAGTGGAGTGCACAGTGGGGATGTTTCTCCCTCCCAGGAATACACATCTACCTTTACTACTCCAAGATGTGTTTAGTTTAGTTTATTAGTTAATTGCATGGTTAAATAAAACCATTGCAATAAAATGGCAGGTAAATACATGGTGCATTTTCCTCATAAAAACCAATATAAAATAGATGTTATATAACGGGTAAAAAAAAAACACATTTACAGATTTAAAAGTAATTGGTTTCCTCTTTCTCCTCCGGTTCTGTTTGAGCCCTTAGGAGTGGTTTATGTTCACGGTCAATAGTGCAAGTTTTGAGCGATATTGTTATGTGATATAGTGCAAATGCAAAAGTGCAGCGTATGTCTTTCACTTGTAGTCAGGAGTAGAAAGGTTTTCTTCCACTGATGGAGTGCTTGTGCCTCTCCACCCGTTCTGGCTGGGCCTTCACTTATGAGTGACGATAAATAAAATGCAGGTGCAAAAAGGTGCGGCTGGTATTATCCTCTTACTGTCCAAATAGGGGAAGATTGATTCCGCTGATGGTGCGCTTATACCACCACAAGCCTGTGGGGTGTGATGTGGAGCAACCTTTTCTCCAACGTCAGCAGGAATTTGATGAGATGGCAGTTCAACTGAGGATTCCCCGGATCAAAGAAGGCCAGCACTGCCTGCCTTCTTGTGCATATTCCTCTTTGATTAAAAGGTATTTTCAAAAACTGGATACTTTCACCCTGTGTGGCTTTACTAGAGCAAACTAGGTAGAGTAAGTCTTAGGTGTTCTCATAGCCAGGGAGGTAGGTGGACTTTGGTGGGTAACAGGCCCAGTCGATATTTTAAGAACTCCAAGAGACTCACCTCCTCAAAATTGACACTAATTTTGCTCCTATTGGTACCCCACATAGTTCCACTTGTCATATAACCGCAAATCTTGGAGGGTGGCAATCCTTCTCCGAAGGGACCTTTCTTTCAAGTTGGATAGAATATACCGATATACATATAGAAACCGGGCGGGCCAACAGTAGGGATACATGTCATGCTAGACAGCACCCCGATGACCATCATTTTCATTTACGGGCCCAATGGGGAAAGAGAGGATTTGTACCCTGACCTCTTCCCGAGGATCTCTCTCCTCACTAGAGTGGACATTGCGATAAGCAGCAATCTTAACATTCCCCTTGACACAGGGCTTGATCGCTCTCACCCCCGACAAAGCGAGCCCCATACACCCACTGATTTGACTCAATGAATGTTGGATCTATCTTTGGTGGATGGCTAACATCACCACCACCCTCGCCAATGAAACTACACACTCTACTCCAATGTCCACAAGACATATTTTCGCCTCAATCTTCTTCCTTGTCTCTCTGTCCTTGCTCCCTAGGCTCATGGATACCAAGATAAATGCTCAGGTCTTATCGGACCATGCCCCAGTGTGGCTAACAGTGGGACCCGCCGATCCACAGCGACCATTCCCGAGGCTGTGGGAAGTGAATGAGGTGGCAGTCCATGACCCAACCCTCAGAGACTGCATCAAAAATACAATCAAACACTACTTTGCCAAAAATGACAACAGTGAGATGTCCCCTTCAACCCTATGGGACACGGTAAAAGCAGTCTTGAGGGGAGAGCTCATCTCCCACACAGCGGTGTTTGAGCACACAGCTAAAATCCACAAACAGGAACTAGAAGCTCAGATATTGCAGGCTGAGACAAGGGATGGAATAGGGGGTTCATATAGGACCATACAGGATCACTGATGGCTTAGGGGCAAACTCAAGCACTTACTAGTGAATGAAGCAGCCAAGAAACTGCTCTACATTAACCAAACTTACAATGAATGGGGGGATAAGGGGAACAGGCTCTTGGCCTATAAAATGCGCATATGGTCGACGCATAACCATATCAAGGAAGTCGAGGACAGGGAGGGCCGGCTACATCTGGAGATGGGGGAAATTCTCACAGTCTTATAACAATACTACTTTACCCTATATCAAGCCCAAAACCTGGATGGGCAATACCAGGACAATTATCTCTGCGACTACAAGCCCCCAGACAGGGAGGCTGAGTTGCACCTACTAGAAGAGGACATTACTCCAGATGAGGCTCGAGCGGCAATTAGTAACTTCCACATTCTACAAAACATATACCTCCCTACTGGTAGAATCCCTGACGACGGTGTTCAATTTCGTCTTAACATCGAGAGTAGTCATGGACACAATGCTAGAGTCTAACCTTACCCTCCTCTTGAAACCTCACAAACCCCAATGCACTGTTCTGCATACAGATCTATTGCACTGTTAAATTGCAATGTGAAACTTTGTGCATCAATAATTGTGGCTCAGCTCCAGCACATCTGACCTACTGTCACTGCTCCTGAGCAATTGGGCTTCCTTCGTAATAGACAAGCTAACAACAATACGTGACTGCAAGTCTTTCCTATGGAGGTGGCGGTACATCAACGACAGCCTATGGCCCTCTTCTTCCTCAACACCGAGAAGCATTCGACAGAGTAGACTGGGCGTCCCTGGGAAAAGTAATGGATAAAGCTCACCCAGGCCCTAAAATGAAAACTTCCATCCAGGCCAACTTTAAAAAAAACGTCTGCTAAACTCAAAATTAATACCACCTTTTCTCCCACCATTCCACTCACCAGGGGTATGAGACAGGGGTGTCCTTTGTCCCCCCTTGTCTTCGCCCTGACCATGGAACACTTAGTGGCTAAGATCCAGAACAATCCCGCAATCCACGGTATGATGGTTGATGGCAAAGAACACAAACTGGCCTTCTTCGCCAAGAACGTATTATGTTTTGTCACTGATCCAGATGCAACCATCCCAGCATTGATGGGGGAGTTAGACCATTTTGCACAAGCTTTGGGTTTCAAAATCAATTTCTCCAGATCGCGGGGTCTTTGGTTGGTGGACCTACAGGGCAGTCTCAGGGAACCCATTTAGAGAGGTGGTTTCCAATGGGCCACGTCCACGATAACATACCTGGGGTCCAACTCCTGACCTGCACGAGCACCAACTACAATAGTAATATCCCTCCTTTGCTCAAAACCCTCTTCAAAGAACTTTATAGGTAGGGCAAGCTGGAGATTTCCTGGTTGGGCTGGCTTAACTGCCTTAAAATGAACTTCATGCTCCAACTATTCTATATCCTCCAAAGCCTCCCCCTTACTATACCCAAAACGACCCAGACACTGATTCACAACAAAATGCTTAGCCGTGGGTGGAATGTCAAATCCCCGAGAAGGATGAGGGTGTCGCTCTTCTGGCCCATGGCTGAGGGGGGCTTGGGCTTTACCGATGTATCAACATACAATTTAGTGGCACAACACCATCCCTTACTTGATTGGAATCATGACCCCGATGGCAAGCCTTGAGTACAATTGGAACAAGCTTTTGCCCCAGTCCCCCTAGATGGGCTTTAGTGGCTGCCAGTGGCGGCCTGATTGGGCGCCCCCTCCCATGCCATTAACGACTTCACTTTTGGCTCACTGGCGGGTCGTGCTGGGGGGACAGACGTTCCCGATATACCCCTTTCCACTCACTCCCCTGGCTAACAATTCAGATTCCCGCCAGGCACTTTAAATCTGGATTCCTTTAGCTGGGGCGGGGGCAGCTCCCCTACTTTGAGGGACTTATACAGAGAAGGGGACCTTGGGACCTGAAGGGTTCTTATTGAGAAATATACCCAAACCAGACAAAACACCTACAGGCTCAGCCAGGCATTGCATTGGTCCAGAAGGCCTCCAGCTTGCATAGCTATGCAAAGGGAGGAAACACCAATCGAAGTGTTGTACCTTGTACATTTGTCATAAGGGCATCTCATGGTTATACCGCTACATTCCAAACCATTCCCCCCTAAAAAAACATGCCTAGATGAGACAATGGAAGAGGGAATTGGGCATACACATCTTGAAGAAAATATGGGGAGCTATCAGGCAGAGGACTTCAAAGTCCTCTATCTGCCTCTGATATAAAGAGAATGCCTATAAAATTCTAACACGCTGGTACCTCACACCCGTATGCCTTTACAAGATGTTCCAGGGCTCAGAGTTGTGCTGGAAGGTGTGCGGGAAACTTGGTAGCTTTCAACACACATGGTGGACGTGCCGGCTGATTCAAGCATAAATCTGACTGATGACCACCCAAAATGTGACGTGGGCATTCCCATTACCTTCTCAATGATTGAGGTGGAAAATGGCCTTATCCAATGCAGTAGCGCAAAGGCTCTGGGCCCCGACGGTGCCCCTATTGATTTCTTCTTTGATTAGCCGGAACTATGGATTCGATTTCTGACCAATATCTTTAATGCAATTGCTAAAGGGGGCCCCCCTGCTTCATGGAAAATGACAGTGATCGTGCCAATATTAAAAAAAGGGGATAAAGCATTGCCCATGAACTATAGGCCAATTTCACATTTAGATGGAACATGTAAACGAATGGGCCGCTTGCTGTTAAATAGACTTGAGGAATGGGCCGCTGACAAAAACATTTTAATTCCAGTCCAATATGGCTTTAAAAAAGGGATGGGGACACTGGAAAAGTGCCTAAACTTAAATCTAATTGCAGCAAAGTATACCTATGCTAAAGGAGGAAATGTTTTTATGGCGTTCATGGATCTTTCCGGCGCGTTTGATTCTGTTTCGCATAACAAATTATGGATTATTCTGAAAGACATGGGAGTGGATGATAACATTATACTTTTCATCAGACAATTATACTCCCAGTCTGCTGCATGTGTTAGGTACGGCAGCCAGGGCGAATGCACAAGATCTTTCCCAATCCTCCGGGGGGTTAGTCAAGGTTGTGTCTTAGCCCCATTTTTATTCTCAAACTATACCAACGGTGTGGAAACAGCAGTGAGTCTTGAGGTGTCTGACGTACCCAAGGTAAACAAGAAACAGCTTCCTATACTGTTATACGCTGACGACGCCGTATTGGTTGCCAGGACAGGTGTAGCCCTGCAAAAATTAATAAATAATTATGTGTCATATATGGCGGCACTAGATCTTCAAGTTAACGACTCAAAAACCTTCGTTCTTATAGCAGGGAAACAGGCAAAAAAATTGCCATCATTTTTTATTGCTACACGGAAAATTGAAATAACTAAGACCTTTTTATATTTGGGGGTACATTTTAATAGTGAAGGGACTTGGACAAATATGATTGAGAACAGATGTAACGCACTAGAAAAGAACACCATGGCCATATGTTCATTCATAAAAAAACTGGGCACAAAGCCACTGGAACCAATTAAAAAAAATTATAGCACCAAAGCTATCGCTTCAGCTACATATGGAGCAGGGATTTGGGGCATGTCCAAAACTGAGCTATTACAACAGAAAGAAGACAGATTCTTTAAAAGCTATTTTCTCTCCCGAAAGGTTGCTCAAACTACATCATGCACCAAGAACTGAATGTCCCATTTTTATCTGATTTAATATTTATAGCCCCGGTCTTACTCTGGCATTCAATCTGGACCAGAGATACAGTGGAACTCACCTAAAACATTATTAGAGATTGTTTATCCCTTGACAAGGCGCTTCAGGTTCCCTGGCTGCGATATATAAAGGTTACACTGTTAAAGCTGGGATTAGAGACCCTATTTACAGATCCCCTTACCTCTATGGTTACCTCAAAAACAGAAATTAAATCTTGCTCAAAAGAATTTAGGGAGAATGAAAGATATGCTTTAAATTGTAACAAAACCATGGTGGCATTATGTCTGGGCCTTCCGCCTGTTCTTGGGGAAGCAAATTCATACCTGACATCCGTGACAAATGCCCAACATCGATTTGTACTCCTGAGATTTAGATTAAGCCTTATTCCGTGCATGCTGGCCTTTCCTTCAGGGACATACTCAATTAACGAACTTTCAGTTTGCCCCTGTGATGGCACATCTATTCAATCTAACCTCCATTTTATATTTTTCTGCAAATTGTATTCCTGTGCACGGAGAAAGTATATTCGCCCATTGTTCTTAAAATATAAGTTTGCACAATGTCGCCCAGCTTTGTTTTTTCTCCAAATGCTCCCTGACCCTTATGTAAACTTTTCTGTTGCATCATACCTATGTATTGTTTTATCAAAAAGAAGATTACTTAATCGATAGCTTGTATTTAACGGTCTGTGGCACTGCTTAGCACTTTACACTCTTTTATGAGATGCGGCCCGCCTAAGGGATGCCCCCCCTTTTTTAGTTGATACAATCTTCTCTTACCTGGAGGCAGTAGATGGCAGACAAAACGGCCCGCTGTTGCAAACTAACTTGTCTCTGTATCGCACAAAGCACTTTACGATTTATTGAATGAACTTACCATGTTTTAATCAATTGTTTTGGCAAATGTTTTAACATGATTCCTATCTGTTTTTTAGTTTGTTTTTTATTTTGTGTTTTTATTGAAATCCAATGGTGATGTATCATAATTTTAATATGTGAACAATGTATTTCTGCACTTTTGTGATCTTAATGTTTAAGATCGAATAAAGTTATATTGATTCAAGCATTCTGGGATAGAGGCCCTCCGCACGATACACTCCATCACTAGTATCTCCCTGCCACACAATCTACTCTTGATCTCCTGGGAGACCCGGGGCAGATAGACTCTTCCCCAGGCAACCCCTCAGGAGAGGCTCTTCTCTCATCTCCTGTTGTCTGCACGATTGAGCGTGGCCAAGATGTGGAAGCAGACACAGGAACCCTCATTTAACATGTGGTAGGGGAAGGTGTGCTCGATCTATGCCATGGAAAAACTCACTGCAATTGTTCAAGACAGAGTTGCGAAATTTGACACTTCGTGGTGACCCTTCACCACCTGCATGTAGAGACAGCAGTGAGCAGGGAAGTTGCACTTGACAGTGTCCGAGACTCTGCAGGTGTCAGGGATATGTGTAAGGACCTCTTGGGACACAAAGGGCGGCTCACCACAAGCTGCAAATTCGGACTGAATGTCACTGCTTGTCATGGGTCTTGTGGGATGGGAGGTGAGGGCACTAACTGAGACTGTGCTGTTCAGGCATATTGTGATGGCTGTTATTACTAACTTTGAAGTGTGCATTGTTTTCTGTCACCCAATCAGTAGTATCAAGCAATGTTTAAGGTGAAGCTGTAATGTGTGTCATGTTTCTCCTTCAAAATTCAAAATTAATTTGTTTTAAAAAAATGGCCATTTCCAGCTCAAGAGTTAGGGGTTATGGACAATACCTGTACTTGTTATGCATGGAAGGGAGCAGCTCTGCTGTATAGTATGCACAATGTTCAGGCAAGCCATGGTATTGGCATGTCAGATCAGGAAGGAAATGGCTAGGGGTGAACCTGATCATTTGATTGTTTCTATAGATGGGGAGGGGGTCCTCCTTGGTCCTTGACTGCAAAAAGTGAATTTGTATGTCAGGACCATACAGTTTAGGATGTACACCTCTAGACAATGATTCTACTAGGTTCCCCTGGAAGCTACAAGGTATCCCTGGACATGATGTAGGTAAACCTCCATCTGCCCATCCATTGTCAACATCAATTTTTCTAAGATTGGTTATGAAGGGCAAACATTTCCAGATCTAAGTTTTCCATTTATCTAGAATATATATCAATATGTATTTCAAAATGTATTGGTACAATTACAGCATTTTACTTACCCATATCTGAACAATTGGTGCCCCTGCATGATCGGACACCAGAAACACCAGAGAAGAGGACTTGACTTATATCTGTTGTTGTCATTAGGAACACAACTTTTTTTTATCAAATGTAACATTTCCCTCTTGTACCACTCTCAGATCTTGATCTAAATGATCTGAGGGTCTGAACCCAACTGGGGTCTTCTTTCCTTCTGGAGAATTTGGCACTACAACTCAGAATGCAGTTTTCTTAGTTGGTCTAACCTCAGGGAGTCTTAGGGAGTCAATGCATCACAAAGCCATATGGTAGTGTGCTCATCACAGTTCCATAACCGCCTCTGTATCCCCACTTTTAACCTTTCTTGGGTGCAAAATGGAGAACAAACTCCCAGGAGTTCAAAGCCCTGATTTCAGTCTCAAAGGCAGTCAGTCAGTATTTTCATTAGTGTTTATCTACAGTTAATCAGTTTAGGTAGTGCTACTAAAATCTTCAGCTATGTTCATCATCACTTTGGATGTTTGTGCCATTGGCTGGGAAGATTGGTTAAGAAGTATCTTTGAAAGGCATGCTCTATTTTTTGCCTGCAGTGACTCCTCAGTCAGACTTTGTAAGGATGCTTAATTCCAGCTTATATCAACAGGTCAGGAGACTCGCTTCAGAACTCTGGGCCTGATTTAGATCCTGGCGGACGGGATACTCCACCACAACGCCCAAAATATAAATCCCATTATATCCTACACATGTAAGTTTACTCTTACTCTACTGTTGGCTATTCACCATTTATGAGTGTAAATTTACTCAAAAGTGTAGATTTACATGTCTCTACTTCCTGAAACAGAGTATTGGGCCAAATGTACGAGTGTACAAAAAGGAAAAATGGAGCAGTAGTAGGGCCAGCACTATACATGGACAACCACTGATACTCCAACGCCCTCCAACAGAAAATAATGGAGACAGGGGCTTACAAAGGTAGCCCATAGGAAATTGTGTTAAATTAAATTAACTTATTTCTGCTTTTTTTAAATATATATCAAATTAATTTAATGGTAACAAAATAAATATAACTAAAAAGGAAATATTATATTATGATGAAATATTTTAATAATATTTCGCATGTAAAAAATAAATGTCAATATTTTTTAAACACTCAATTTAGGTGGGATTTTTTAAATAAATCTTTAGAAAACATTTAAATAAAGCTTTAAAAACATAATGCTAATTTAATATGTTTAAATGATTCACATATTCAATTCAAACATAAGTTTATAGTGCTATAACACTTTTTGTTTTCTTCTCCATTAGAATACATGTATAAAATAAATATACAGTAATATTTAAAATGAAAATAGTTTTATTATTTTTTTAAAGTTTAATAAACATCTTAACTTTTCCCTATACTTAACCATTGAGAGATTTCCACCTGGTGGCAGATACCTCCTTAGGGTAAAATATAGGGAGAACTAAAACATATTATTAACCTTTAAAAAAAAATGTAAACATATTTCATATCGACTAATAATGTAAATTAAATTTTCAGATTTATTTTAAATGGAGAACAACATGAAAGAATGTTGCAGCATTATTAACTTAATTTAAATTTAAAATACATCTATTTTGAAAAAATAAATTACATTTAAATTCTTTTTTTGATGGTTAAAATCCCACCTAAAGTAAAAAAATATATAGTTGTATTATGTATCAATAATTAATAAAGGTGATTATAGAAATAATTAATAGTAATTTAATTATTATACGTAGACTTTCTCCTTTTCCAACAGTTATTTTGATTGTCTGCACATATGCAATGCTATCACCTTCTAGAGGTCCTCTTCAGTGGCCAAGTGCAGAAGATTCCCTTCTTTTTTTTAAATTCATTCAAAAGGGACATCAGCCTGGTATCTCAGCAACTCCTCCTTCTGGGCACCAGCTTAAGTTCAGAGTATTGCTGCATCCGTGACATTAGTTTATGTTGGTACTTTCTTCTTTCCATCTGGTCACTGCACGGACCTTTTACTCTATGACTGCATCTGGATTGCTTTGATACCTTTCAAAAAGTCCATGTTCAAAGTTGATCATAATAACCGAAGGGCCTTAGGTTATCATTATGATCAACTCTGAACTGTTAGTCTGGATGAATCTTGCTATGCTTTATAGGCTTGAAAGAACAGAGTTTATGCATCCACTACTGTAGGGGCATCTTGGAGAGACCTGCAAGAGGTCTTCATGTCCAAACTTTTCTGTGCTTACCCTTTATACCCACATTGTAGGCTTGCGTTTATGAATCACCTTTCACTGAATTGGATTCCAAGGTCGTTCAAGACTTTTCAGTATATGTTGCTTGTGTATTTGTGCATGTGTTAGTTTTATTGTACTCAAGAGAGTAAACATGCATTGTCTGTGATATGCTGATTGTTATGGGCAGTGTCAAAAATCTGCTACTGTATGGTATTTTCTTATGACAATTACAACAGCGAAATCAGTGTTTAGTGAACGCTAATTTTCAACACAGTGAGTTCTACTCTTGTGCATAACTGTCCTTAGCTTTCCTCCATCCACTCACTAAGCTGCATATGTCTGGAAAGATCTTGGTACATTAAACCAAATGTTCTCAATGACACACTTGATAAATATATAGCTAGGCCAGGAAGTTGTTTTTTTAACAAATGGTCTGTCTTAGTGCTTACTCTCTATGACGGTGAATCCACACAGTAGACTATACATCTTTTTTTTATCTCTGTCCTTTTACAATAAAGAGCAGAAACTTAAAGTCGCATTCTCTTTTTATCTGTTTTTGCCAGAAACAGTTTTGAATGCCCCTGTTACAGTTAGATAGATAGAGCAATATGTTAATGATTTAACAATATTTTTTTGCAAATTCTCATTATTCATATGACTGGATGTAGTCACCAGGCGCCATTCATGCAGCACGCAACTAACTCCCACTCAGAGAATTGCACAAAACATCATGGCGCTTGTGTTAGTATTGGTCTAGTGGACCACTGGAAAAAGCCTGTTATGGAAGGTCAGTGTCTCTGCTTCCTCTTGCCTGACATGGGAGTTGTTGTTATGGAAAGGGGTAGCTCATGGTGGTAGTGAGCAAGCTTTGTGAAGTCAGTGGGGAAGCCGCTACTACAATCCTGTAATGGTGTGTTCTGCAAGAAACAGGTTTTAGTGCCAGGTGTCCCTTTGTCACGAAAACGGATCCATTGCAGGATGCCTGCCATAACAAGTATTAAGAGAAAATACAAGCAAAAAAACGGAAAGCAGTGATGCGAAAGGACACAGTCAATTGCAAACACCTAATAACAAGAGCAGGTTGCACAGCACCTCCAACAGATGGTGTCTCCATTGGAACTTAAGAACATCATTAATTCTGGCAATAGTTGTTGCCTTGGAAGAACTTTGAGCTTGTGATCCAATGCTCCTGCCTGTCCCCAAACTGGTTGAAGAAGCAAGTGCTGGTGTCCTGGAAGAGGAAGCTAGTGAAGAGCCCTACCTGAATGTGTTTTGTTACCATTTCTTAGAGCTGTGAGCACCACAGTCCTGGGAGAATCAGAAGATCATTAAGAAGTGTGTCTAAATGAGGTTCCTAGCAAAAAGGTATTCAACTGGAGTGGATGGCACTGCTATAGAGCTTCTAGGGAGCGCTCAAGTTAGATTTGCCAGAGGTCATTTGTTATCACACATCATTATCGCACTGGGATATACAAGCCAAGCCAATGCAGGGGAGAGAAAATGACTATGTGGTGTAACTGAAAAGGCCTGGATGTTTTAATCAGTTTAGGGGCCTCTGCATCCTATGCAATGCAATCTTTGCCAAAGCGCTTGTTTAATATGATCCCGAATGGTTAAGGTGCCATATTTGTGATACTAATAGTGGAGTCATTGCAAAACGTTGAGTGGCCCTTTTAGAAGATGGATACAAGCAGACTTGCAATGTCAGCAGCACAGCCACCTATAGACTCTTCGAACACAGAGTGCAGTTAGGAATGTCTAATAGAAGGGTGTTTTTAGTGTTTTTGTAGCGGACTGGAAAATATCAGTTTCAGTGCATCTTGCAGATAATCTGCAACCATTACTGCATAGTATTTAGGGACATTTTTGTAAAATATCACCTTTTGTAAATTTCTGTCCAAAATGTGTATCGCAAAGGAAAACACATCTGTTTAAAGTTGTGCAGTCAGACCTGAGAAATAACACAATTTGGCCAGTCCTACAAATGAAAGAAATTAAAGGTATGCATGCCACATTATTTCTAACCTAAAAGCTCACTGGAGAACTGCATTCTTTCATGCACTCAAGGAAGGGACAAAGTTTAGCCTGTTTCTTCCTCTTAGGATGGATCCTTCGTAGGGTGCTCCTGGTCTTTCTTGTCCTTGGAGACTTTTCAATTAATGCTGTCCATCACCATATTTTGTGTTTTTCAAGGAATTAGCACGTGCTCTAGCATCAGTTGCTCACTTTATCAATTAGATTCTGGCATCCCTGGTGGCAGTGCTGCATGAGTGAAAGTTCAAGTATTTCCTAAACCTGATGATTAGATGTTTGCTGTTTCCAGGGAATGATTGCAAATTGATATGTATATCATTTCAAACCCCTCTTGCTGTATGTTTGTTCCCATTGGTTTCCAGCATCATAGTAGTATAATATCATGATGCAGTCCTTTTGTGGAATCCAAGCAGCTATGAAATGATGCCTGTTTAAGAACCAACTCTTCAACAGAGTGAATGTGATTGAATCCTCTGGAGCCAATGATACCAACCACCAATACGAATCAGCAAGGATAGGGAGGAAAGGTTTACAGGAAATGTGAGACCTTGAAGGCCTTAGGAGCAACCAAATTGCTAAATCTATTACCCAGTTTCTACAATCTCAAGGCTTGGCCAATTATTAGAAGGTTTCGGACCCACTGTTGTGGATGGACCATCAGGTTGTCTGGTTCTATATCAACAGACATGAAGATAAAAGTTCCATCTCTGGTGAGGCTGAAGCAACAGGTATGTGCTTGGTGGCAAAGAGCAGCTTAAACAGTAGTCAAAATAACTGGAAGGGTAATTGGGCCTGCCAACTGCATCTGCTGCTATTTACCATCCTCAGTTCCCTACTACTAAGTAGTGCAATGCACTTGTGCGCTGCACCAGATTTATTAGCTTGAGGGAAACCAATAGATAAATATTTTTGTTTCGAAGCAACCGAGCTTCTCTCATCTGTCTGTTTCCAAACTCCATCTCCACACGTAGAAGAACAGATGAAACCCTTACCCCAGGTCTTGGGGCATTTTCATGCATTTTCCCCATTGCCTGTTCTAGTCAAGGCACTAACATAGGTGACCTGGGACAGACTTGAGGTGATAATGGCATCCCCTATGCGACCTCAGAGACCTTTGTTTCCTCTTCTCAAGTGTCTGGCACAGGGTCTTTCTTGGAGGCTTCCTCTAACACATTCTCTCAGCATCAGCTTCTACTTTCAGCTTGTGTTGTGGTACCTTCACATAGGGGGCTGGAAGTTAAAAGTTCAGGTAGAAATGGTGTCCCAGAGAAGTTAGATTGTGTATTCAACAGTTTAAAAAACTTTCCAACTAAAACTATGTGTGTGTCATTGGGATGTTGTTCCTCATAGTGCATTAGAAATTTCTTCATCCAAGTGATTGTGATCCAATGCATTTTCTGGAATTCCTCAGTGGCGATTTTGTTTCCTGACATTGGCTCTATCTTTATTAAGATATCTGTGGTCTTTAATTAAGTGCCTGTAGCTCCACTTTACATTATTCTGTAGTGTGTAATGCACTGATATTGTTTCAGTGTCTAAGTAATTGCTAGCACCAACATGCAAATTCTAGCTTGCCCATATGCATGAGCCAGACACACAATTGATATGGGAAATGGGGATGAGGTGGAAGAAGTGTAGTACTCCCGAGGCCAAAGTGAGAGTGCATTGTAGATGGACCCACACATTTCTGTTACATGAACATCTGTCCAGGTGTTCACTGTATCACTTTTCAAGGTGCTCAAAACCTTGATACAGAAAGCAGAATTTACAAGCATTCATCTAATACTCATTCCTATTACTGTCTAATGAGCACATAATCCAAACCCAATCACCACATTTTTATTTGTCATCCAAGAGTCTCTGAATATCATTGCCGTAAATCTGCACGCAGTTCAAGTGTTGTAGGCTTCAGTGAGACAGTGGAGGCTGTTGAATTTAGGTAGTCGTGGCCGTAAATCCCTTCTTCGAATGTAGCAAGTGAGTGAAGTGAAGGTGTAGAATTCCTTGTAAAAAGTTGGGGGATCTCCCCCTGAGGAAGGGTTTGAAAGTAACAAGACACTACGGCACATTATACAGCACTATTGTGTTATAAATTGGGTAAAAATCCGTAGACTCTGATGGAACACTTAACACTTGCTAAGCAAGCCTTACCCACCAGTACTACTGTTCATTTACAAAGAGACTGCATGGTCAGACAGCAGACAGATGACACCAATCTTAAATGCCCAGGGCTCAGAGAGTGGCAGTTATAACACATTAAAAGCATTATCTACATAGATGGTAAAATGTATCCATGCAAATCATGACGGACCAACCATGGCAGCAAGCAACTCATGGTATCAGGATGCCAAAATCCCCAAGTAGTCTCCCAAACTCAGCATGAATCATAACTTAAATAGCAGCTTTAAATATATTGTTATATTGCAGTGATTTATTTCAAATCATCAATCTGGAGGTTTGTGAAAATGCAGGAATGACAGCAATAATGCCCACAAAGATTGTTAGGGTGGGGTTAGCCAGCATATCCCCTGGAAGACCCACAATATGTTACTTATATGTGGTTATTATGTTAGGATCACCCGCATGTCCATTGGTACGCCCATAATATTCCATTATTGTGCCATTATTATGTTACCGTCATCTCACCTGTATCCAAAAATACAGACAATATATTATATATAGTCCACTTTTGGCAGTGATAAGCACTTTTACTGACACCCAAACGCATACATAAAGGTGCACATATAGTCACACCAACTTCAATTTGTGCAGCATAATGTAAATCATTTAACAACAACAAATTACAATTATGTAACTTGAGCCATTGCACCACTGTTGCTATGACTCCGATAGTAGGCAGTCATCTCCTAAAGAACAAAATGATGTGTGCTCTAACTCATTGAAAAGAGTGGACCGATGTTCAATGAGAGACATATATATATATATATATATATATATATATACATACACACAAGTCTCTGAAAAAGGGGGGCCCCCGACCCTAGCAGGGTGGCCTCAGCTACACAGGTACAGAGCAGCCTGCAGAAACGTCGTTGAATGAAAGGAAAGCCGAGTCCTGAGTGCAGACGAACTGCTGCTTTATTAGTGACATACGGCAGCTCATTAATTTCCAGACGCGTTTCGGCAACTTGATTGGCCTTAATCATTGGTGAGCAAGGTAAAAGAAGGACTGCATCGAACTTTTTCTATTATTCCTTTATTTCCTTCATTTCCCAGAATGCCTCTCAATAGTCAGGTAAGTTCGATTTCCATATTAACAATGAGATCATAGTTTGCAGTCTTTACTGTTCACAGTCCAATATGTATCCCTTAGTGGCTTTTGCTCCATGTGCTGCAGTGAAAAAATTATTAAAGTCTTAAAAGCACCATCCTTCACACTCCACCCGAGGAGATGAATGCTCCTCTAGCGTCCCTTACTCGCCTCCAGCCGATCTTAGTATCAGGCAAATCCATTTTTTAATCGTCAGAAGCGAGCGAGTCATGCCCCCTCATGAAATCCATACACAAGTCTCAGCAAAGCAATCCCTTTTGCAGTCCCGCACAAAACGAGGACACGGACAACGTATGTAGCTGGTGCCAAATATTTTCAACTCTATTTCATCAGTGCTTGTCTCAGACGCGTTTCGGCCACAGACGGTGGCCTTGATCACATGACTAGCGCTAGTCAGGAACGAAAATTTAAAGGAAAAGGGGAGCTTCCGGTGACGTGAAACAGCACTGACAACCATAAAAGAAATGCTGTTACATATCGATAGTGAGGCCTTAGGTGTAAACATATCAGGTGAGTAGCATAACGCATATAAATGTCATAATTCATATCTGGAACATTATATATATATATACAACATGAATTACATTAAGAGCAATTTAAAAAACAACACAAGTCTAACTTACCTGGGTCATTAAATTCCACCATAGTGTATGTGCGTACACCACAAGGGAACTTTCTTATTATTCTGCCCATAAGCCAGCTATTGACCACCTTAAGCTGCTGAAAATCGTCATACATAGACCCAGTTGTATCAACCAAGTATGTCAGAGAAGATCCCTCTGAAGAGACAAAAAAATGTTGATATTTATTTATTTATACGATGCAATGTCACTAATAAAGACAGGTTTAAAAAAAATGATTTATTTAATTACTTATAAGACAGCTTCGTAAAATCTGACTTAGAAATTATATTAATATATTCTCATTTAAGAAGTACCTTGATCCTTTCTAAAGCTACATATTCCTTATTCTGTTGAAAAAAGATAATGTACAAATGTTAACATTTTGCAAATTAATGGCCCATTGTATAACAAATGTGAGCATTGAAGTGCATTTCAGGTCAAGAAAAAGCCGAATTTAAGATTGGAATACCAGAATCTTGATTAACAGAATCAGGAATTGTGGATTTTTCTGACCACAAATTACACTTATCACCATACAAATACTGCCAGCACACAGGATTTTTATGCAGTACTATGTGTTTAACTAGAGATGGGAACACTCACTTTGTCATACCTCTTTGGGTTTCTCACAAACATTTTGCATGGCCATTACCACCCTGGAAACACTTGTAAATGTGCCCCTACAAAATCCACGTGTATTTGTGGTTCCATGATTGCAGGAGAGGAGAATAAGTTTGTTTTCTACATTTCGAAATATATTTTCCAGGTAGAGAATAAAATAAAACCGTTTCATTTAAACCAAATTTACAAATTACGGTGGGGCTTGCAGTCTTGTATCCCTAAGGCAGCTCTCTCCTTCAGGGTAAGAGCCGCTTCAGAGAAATAAAACATTAAGGGCCTTATTACAAGTAAGGCGGCCCTTGGGACAGCCGTACTCGTGGTGGCGGTCCTACCACAGCTACAATGGGGCCCGCCTGCAGTATTACAATTGTGACGGTCAGACCGCCACAGGACCGTTGGGTCTGCTGGGGATCCAGGATCCCGCGGCGGTCATGCAGTGGCCAGGGAGCTGTAATATGCTGGTGGTGCCTCTGCAGCACCGCCAAGCATATTATAAGTTGGCTGTCCATGCCCTTTTCATGGCGGTGGGCCCGCCAAGAAAACGGTTGTAGAGAGGCAACAAAGGGGCCCTAATAAAGCCCCCTGCTGCTCCTGGGCCTGGGGGTGCATGCGGGGGGGGGTAACCTATAGTGCCACGCCTGGAATTGCACCCCCAGTTCCTGCTCAGAGTGGCATGTATGCCACACTGTGCAGGAAGTTGCAGTCGGCTCTCTGACAGTGGCGGTCTGCATGTTAGGCTCTTCTATGAGCCTAACAGACCGCCGCAGCACCAGACCCTCATTTAACTCCTAATCTGGTGGGCGGGCGCACCACAGCTTTGGCGGTCCTACAGCAGTCGGCGCGTTTGTGCCACCGCTGTAGGATCGCCAAATTCGTAATAAGGCCCTATGCTGGTCCATCATGCCGGAGGGTCATGGCTGACCTATTAGTACGTAACCCGAAGACAGAATGCAAAACAAAGGGTCTTTTTTTGACAATAAAAAAATAACCAATGTACTCTGTATGTTGGACCTCTCCCAGTGGGTGAAACATCTGTGGTCCTTTGCTATCTGACACACTATCATACTTGACTTGGTTTTCCCACACAGTTTGGGCACGAGTGGGAATGTTATTGGAGGGCCGCCTTAAGCAGGGCTGCGATTCTGATATCATTCTCACGTGTGTGGGCCTTTCTGAATAATTTTCTTGGCATTAGTGTAGGCAATGCCTTTTCCACCAGGAAAACTGATGACCTAACCCGTAACTGAGATGGGGGAACCTAGAGGGATGCTAATGGTACATCTGTCAATATTTTGCGATGTCTTATTTCCAACCCATTCTAACTGGGGGGCATATTAGCAAGGGCGTTATCGCCGCTTTAGCAGCACTTTTTGCCGATAAAGCGGCGATATTTTTATCGCCCTATTAGCAAGCTGTCGCTAACAGCTGTTAGCGACAGCTTAATGGTGATAGCGGCCGTTTTGTTGCCGCTTTGCATGTCAGCGATATTTATCGCTAATGACATGCAAAGTAGGCGTTCCTAACTAAAAGCAACCGCAAACAGTCGCAAACCCAACTTCCCCCTATTAACAATGCCCGCAAAGCGATAAAAAAAGTCGCGCTAACCGCGATTATCGCTGGAATTTAAGAACTGATAAAAACTTGACTTAACCCATCTTTTCAATGGGAGGTGGATTGTAAGGTTAAGTCCTCACCTGCCTATTAGCGAGCTTTCCATTAGCGCGGTGAATTTATCGCTGGATTTCTCGCGCTATTGCTGGGTTTCGCCGCTATCGCTGGATTTTTTATCGCATTGGAGATAAGCGTTGATAATAATGCGTTATCTCCGCGATGAAATCCAGCGATAGCTGGCGATAAAAAAAACCGGCGCTAAGCGCGCTTTGCGATAATTATCGCAACTCCTTGGTAATATCCCCCTGGATTCCTAAATACACATTACCAACACATTTATTTCTGTTGATTGTCCATTCCGTGGATAATCTAAGCAGTAAGAAGGGAGAAGATGGAATAAGAATGGACCCCTACAATTGTAATTGAATTATTTGAGAAATGTTGCTAATTTTGGGAACACCCTTAAAATCCGAAATCTGTACAATCCTACGAGGAAACATTTAATTAAGAAAAAAAGTGAAGAGGAAGTTGGCATCTGCAAGAAAATAATTTTGTTTTCAGCCCTGGAGTAAATGTTAGAGTCACGTATAAAAGAAGAAAACTCAAAAGTCACGAAACCACTGGGTTACAGGTTCCTCTGCAGCACAATGTCAGAAGTGTGATGACATGTTTGACAACCATAATCAGTTTTATAAAAGCTTGTCACTGTCGAATATGCTACACTAACAGTTAAGTAAATGATTTCGCATCCTGAGTTGTGCGACTTAAACTGAGCTATAAACTCACTGAGCAAATAATAGTAATAAATGCTGATGATAGAAGGTCATTATGGAAAAACAAAAACATTTTGAAAATCAAATCTGAAGGGAAGACCTACATCTGTGATGTAGTCAAAACCCGAAAAGGACTTAATGAAATGGCCACAACTAAACAAACCCTACATGAGTGGTTTCAGGTTTGGCAGATGGAAACTAAGGATTCAATGTGGTATGGTCTAAAGGAATTTAGAAGCCACAAAGGAACAGTTTCAAAGTAGTGGAAGGATGGCTAAGGCTACGAGGCGGAAGAGGTGCATCAGTGCCATCCTGTTCTACAATGCAGAAGTGTCTTGATCAGGTGTCAAGATACTGAGCTGTGCTATGGAGATGTTGGATGAAAAGGGAAGAAATACATAGCAGAAAAGAAGCCCAGAGTACACGTTATTAGGGAAGTTGTATCTGGAGTATTGGATTCTGATGTGAGGTCTACATCACCGAATGCACATAGTTTTCAGTTCTTTTTTTATTTCTGTACGTCTCCATGGCTACCTTGAATTTCATGACAATTTATCTCTTTCATATTTTTAATGCTCGTCATGATTCTGTACAATATATACTTTGCAGAAAACATGCAGAGTTCGATTCGTTAAATGTACTCACGGAAGAAATTCATTTTTGATTCATTAAGCTTTTTTCCATTACTGGGCATGTTAGAATTAAGACAGAACTACTTTGTGAATAAGGTCTGGATTGTAACTCACTTCAAGAAAGAAGCAAGCCACAATTACTTATAGAAAAACTTTGTACATTGCACCCTTAGGGCCTCATTTATGGGGAACTGGTATAGGGGAGTGCCGCAAGGCTTCTTGCTGCGCTGCTATGCCAATGTGAAAGGGCAGGAATGGATCGTCTTAATGAAATAAAGTGCATTTCTGTCAATTCCCCCTGCACTGGCACACAATTTGCTGCCTAGCACCAATGCAGGCACCCTTGCACCGTGGTGCAAGGGTGTCTGCGTTGTATGCAGGATTGATTTTGTGCAGGAAGGGGCACCTTCCTGCACAAAAACAATCATGAGAGGCGTTTTCCTCTTTCTAAGTGCAGCACGCATGGATGGAGGAAAAAACAAAGAGAAATAAAAATAATTCTCCTTGTTACGCCTGCTCTGGGGAGGTGTAATGTTTTGGTGCTGCCACAGGTTAACGTGGTTAAGTAAATCTGGGGCAGCTTCAAAATCCATGGGTATTCCATGGGAAAACCCAGCGCCACGCCCATGGAATGCCTCCCTGGCACAGAGTAAGGCAATGCAGCGACCTTGTGCTGCTTTGTCTTACTCCATATCTCAGTATGTCATCTTTTGTATGGGCAGTTTTTTCCTAGAGAAAGAAGATGACAATAGGTACTTGTTGGAAAACGAGGCAGTATCTGTGAGGCCTGCACAAATAACATGACTACATTTGTCCTTCACTGGGAACCAAACACCCAATTGTAGCGCCTGACTCTCAGAGGGTAGCGTTGCAGAGCAGTCTGAGGCTTACTCAAGGGAGGTGGTGTGGGCTAGTAATCGCCATTACAAGTACGCAGCAATAACACTCAATAATTGATTGTCCAGTCTGTACTTTGCTTTATAATAGTAAGAGTACATTTATTAAACACACACACTACTCAATACTATGCACCAATTTACAAATATACATAAGCTGTTGGAATTACTTTGTGACATTGCATAACATCTCCACCCCTCCCGCAGGGGGTGGGGTCTAGTACCACCACTCCTATGCCTGCACGTCATCTTGCCCCCTAATGCAGGGTGTTGAACATAACCTGGAGCGAGGGCCCTGCGCACTGGCACCATCCCAGTGGCGACCCACCCCATTATCTCAACGAGCATTAAAAATAGGTACACCTGCCCTGGTGACACATAACCCTGACTGAGCATCTCATATTGTCCATACAGTATGCACCCTTACATCTTCAGGGCTAACAGTCTGGGTTGTTCTTCACTTAAGCGCAGCAGCAAGAATACATGTTTAAGCATCACTCTAGAATGACAGTACTCATCACATTTGTGGATCATTAGAATGCATTGCAATTACAGCCCCTAAAGGCATCACAGATGAAACCACAGGATTACGCATATACAGTCAGACACCCTAGCAGGAATGTCTGGCAACATAACCCCACTTTACTTATGACATCACCTTACACAGGTACTTCACATTACACATGTGACCTTCAGTTCCTCTAAAAGAAATAACCATAGTAAATGCACTTCTGGTGCAATTACACCTCTTCATCTCCAGGGAATGCTCTTCTTTAGACATCCCCAACTCAGCCCTTCACTCCTTGAAGCACTTCTCCATACACCCTCAGCTGTAGAACAAAAGTTCCAGCTCAGAAGGTGTTAAATGCTGGCTGAGCCCTTGAGGGGTTATCCTTTTCAAGTCCCCAGGAGACTTACGGAGGGACTCCTCTTCGTGCTGGGGGGAGACTGCGCTTCTCAAGCAGCTCCCCCTGCACCTTTGCACCCGTGTGGTGGTGACCCCGTTCTCCTGGGGCCACCACAAGCAGAGAAACAGCTGATTTTCCCTGCAGGCCGGTCCGGGCCTGCAGGGCATTATGGGGCGATTCCTCCATTTTTGTGAATTTTAGATGAGCGGCTCTCCCGCTGTGCCAGGGGGAGCCGCGCTGGTGGTGCTGGCGGCTTCGCCGCATTCCTGGGCCTCGGTGGGGGGCCCGGTCCTACCCGGGCCCCCAGGTGAGGGTAACGGCTCGGGGAGCCCACCCCCGGCCGATTGGCTGATTTTCAGGTGCCCGGTCCCACCCGGGCCCCGCAATGCCCCAACTCTTCTTCCGGGGTCCCGGTCCCACCCGGGACCCCCTCCTGCCTTCTTTGTTGGAGGGCAGCCTGGGGAGCCCACCCCCGGCTGCCCCCGCCGGCTCCCCGCGCGGCCAGCACCCTCATGTGCTGCTGCGGGAGCCGGCAAAGCAGTTCTGGTCTGCCCCCTCCGGCGGGCAGACGTGAGGACTCCCGCGGTCCAGTCGGGACCTCGGGGGGAGTGCAGCGGCACTCCCCCGGCCTCCTCCTCTTCTTCGGGGCCCGGGGATGGGGTCCTGGGCCCCTGGACCGCCTACTTCACGGGGGGACGCAACGGCGCCTCCCGCCTTACGCCCTCTTCACGGGGAGTGCGCCGGCACTCCCCGACTACCGCGTCTTCGCTGGGGGCCAGGGTGGGCTCCTGACCCCCCTTTGGGCTCATTCACGGGGAGCGCGACGGCGCTCCCCGGCTTTGCTTCGGGCCCGGGGATGGGGTCCCGGGCCCCCAAAGACCTCTCCGCGGGGTAGCGTGACGGCGCTCCCCGCCTTTTCCTCTTCTTCGGGGCCCAGCGATGGGGTCCCAGGCCCCTTGGGCACATTTTCGCGGGGGGCGCGACGGCACTCCCCCGACTTTCATCTTCGGCGGGGGCCAGGGTGGGCTCCTGGCACCCCAAGGGGGGCATAGTCACGCTCCCCGACTTTTCTTCGTGTGGGGACAGCCCCCGGGACCTGACCCACCCCGGGGGCGTAGTTGAGACCGGCAGCGGAGCCCCACGCGCTTCGTCGTCGGTCCACTGAGGGGTCAAAGGTCGCCTACCTTCTGGGGGGCATATCTCGGCCCCCAGGTGGCCGATTTTCACCATTTTCGCCTCTCCTCACTCCTCTTGGCCAGCCCCAGCCACTGGGAACACTCTCCTTCACCCTCCTGGTCTCAAGGAGGGTGCATTCAGCAGGGAGCTGTCTTTACTGGCTCCCTGCGCCAGCCTTTCGCCTGGCTCTCCTCCTGGGCCTCTCTCCTCCCTGCGCAGAGGCCCCTGCTTCTGCGCACTGGTCCTGGTCTCTTCTCCTGACGCTGTTCAGGATCCTGGGACAGTCAGGGGGTTCATCCTTCCAACTGCCCATTGCGCCAGGCTCCAGAACCTTCTGCCTCAGCAGACCACACCCCAGAGAGAGCTTCTCTTCCTGTGCAAGTTCTTTTAAGAAGTTGGGGAGGGGGCTGGCAGGAAGTCTCTGCTGGCCCTATCACACAGCGACACATCACTTCTCTGCCCCTGCTCCCTCCTTCCTGCCCAGGCCTCTGGGTTGGTTCAAGATGGCGTCCTCCAGGGTCTCCTGCCACATGGTCTCTGAAAGCCCCTTCCCCCCAGAGCTGCCTTCCTCTTCGTGCAGCTTGGTGCCTGGCACCCAGTGACAGCTGCTGATGGATTAGCCTGCAGCTCCACCCATCTTCTCTCCTTGGAGGGAAGATCTTCACTCTGGGAAGAAAGGTCATTAATCTAACCTGCCAGGGCCAGACCCCAGCCAGGTCCTGGTTATGAGCTGACTCAGAGAACTATAACATTTATGGATGACCCAAAAGCAATACAAATATGACTCTGGACTCTGCAGAATACTTCTTCTCACACCCGTTACCGTGGACCTTAGTGCGTGTCTGGAATTTGTAGGCTTTAGGAAAGTGACACCAGCCCATGGGCTCCACTTCCCCATAGGGGAATAATGAAGTGAACAATACAGTAAAACACACTGACTTTCCCTGGCATGTTTCTTCCCAGTGTATAAAGCCTATTCCATGTCACCACCCAATTCTGCATAAGTCCTGCCACACCATTCACTTTGTATCTGCTCCTGGGCTGCGCACGCCAGGAATCTCCCATTGTACATGTACACAGGTGTCTGCATGTAACCAGCCCGGTGCCCCTTACTCCAGCTGCTGCGCAGCGGCCTAGTCAAGCTAGGGGGACACCAGTAAAATCCACATGCAGTCTCTTTCACCATGAGTTCACTGGGGGTGAGTCCCAACTTATGAGGCTTTCCCCCAGTAAAAGCTCACCAAATAGGTGCTCAAAAAGCGAAAAATCCGGGCGGCCCAGAGTGTCAGAGCCGCCTTCTAACAGTACTATATAGAATATAATAATGAGAATATACATCAATAATCCATAGTCACTATGGTAATTGGGAACAATAAAATCTGGAGGGGAATACGAGGAAAACTGTACTACTGCACTTTAATCATTTTAGGAATATATTTGTATAAATGTATAATGGAATTCTGGGGAGTAATGGTCTTTTAGAAATCTGTCCTAATGTTTTGATATGTAGCTCAATGAATTTAATTAGTTGCCTTTTTTAATATCTTGTTCTTATGATGATATTGTTTTTAACCTTGTTTTTAATGTAGCGAAATTAACTGGATGTTTGTTGTTTTTATCTGTGAAAACGCTTTTATGGATGTCTGTCATGGCAGCGAATAATTTTATATATGATATGATATGATATGATATGATATGATACTCCATATCTATGAGGCCATGCAAAGCCAAGCAAAGTGGCTGTGCGTGGCCTCATAGATATAGTTGAGAGGTTTCCACCTCCTGAGCATCAGAAAAAGAGACACTCTGGCGGCGCAAGCCTCTCATAAAAAAAACCCTCAATGTTCTACCCCTCTGCAATGGCACTGTGTATAGAAAAGATTCTTAAAGATGTAAACCTGTAGAAAAAAATGTGCATGCATTTTCCAGCATAAATTTGTGAGAAAGACATTTCAAGTAGAGTGAAAGGCATTATCTGGGCCATGTTTGGCCTGGCTGGCTTTTCGTGGCATGGAAATTATTACATTCGGCAGAGAAAAAATAAATAAATGCAAATACCAGGATTAAAATATTATGAATTTAAAAAAAATAAAAAACGCAGGGCATGCACATGTGAAATGGTTGGGCAAAAAGGAATTGTTTGTGAATCTTGTCCTTCGTAACTTCCAATATGTCTAAATATTATTAATTTCAAATTATGTGAGTCTGCATGGGAGACGCTTCTGTTTTTAATTTTGAATCTCTATGGTAATATGAAAGCGGATGTTGAAACCCATGCAATTTGTCCCATGTGTTTAAAAATAAAATCAAGTGTAGACCCCAAATGTAGGTTTTCTTAATGAAAACAGTGCTGCAGTGGGGTCAGCATCATTGCAATACATTAGGACCCTTGCTACTTTGGTGTAACTGCAAGACACTTGTACCACCACACTGTGAGGAGTGTTTCATGTCTAGGAAAGATGAAAACGGACTGAAGAAAGAGCTAGTTGCGACACACTTTCTTTATGCTAATACAACTGTGATGAAAACAGACATTTTAAATGCGATCTAATAGATGGAAATGTGGCTGCCTGTACCAAGTGGTATCATTATCACACCTCGCTCCCATTATTCTTCTAAAACAGGAACAATTGGAAAATAAGACATTAATACATGCTGTTTATTGTACAATGTACCTGTTAATGTTGCACATCCACTATACATGGAGGTTGACGAACCTTCTGGATACACAACTGTTCCAGTGGGTAAATCTGGTGGGATAAAAACAAAATTAATGAAAAAAATGTTATCATTCAAAATACAAAGTAAAATTGGGGTTAAGTTTTTTAACAAGTGCATCATTCAAGGGTGTGGAGCATGTGATCCATGTCATTCTTTTTTATTATAATGTACTGTATTTTTATAATTCAGTTTGGGAATTTTATTATTTGTTGTGTTCGCTTTATTACTGCTTGAGTACTGCATAAATACTTTCCAGGTTAAGCCTTCCTGCTCTGTGCCATAACTACTAGGGTGTTGAGCTCAGGTTTATTTAGTGACTTTGGGGGTTCACCCTGACAAGTTAGTGCTATTATTCCTGGAGGTGGGTGACCACCCACCATAAATACTAATACACTTTCTTCCAGGGCGGAAGTCCCAGATAGAGTTGAGTAATGGTGGCAGGATACCAGGTAACTTTCTTAAATCATATGTTTGGGTGAAGAGAAGCCATTGCTATTTGAGATTTTACCGGATGGCAAGACACGAGGAATACTTTTTATGTATAAGGAGGAAAGGGCCTAATGAAGATGAGGCAGGACATTAAACTACATGGGGCTTCTTTACAAGCCTCTTGCGCCGCCGGTACATCTCTTTTTTGATGCATCAGCAGCGCAGTGTGCTGGCTCGTATTTACAAGGCCACGCAAAGCCACCCTGTGTGGCTTCTCATGGTCTTGTAAATATGGCCCCTTTTCACGCATTACTTTGTGTGAAAGGGGTGTGCCATGGGTGTTGCTGTGGGTGTTCCCACGCAACACCCATGGATTCTGCTGCACTCCCAGATTTACAGCGTTTCGTAAACCTGGGAATGCGTCAGAATCCTAGGCCTCCTCAGGGGAGGCGTATGAGTGGTGCAACAAGGAGAAATACTTTCATTTCTCCTTGTTTTTTCCTCTTTCTATGTGTGCTGCATTCTGCTGCACACATAGAAAGAGGAAAACGCCATCAGATTGTTTTTGTGCAGGAAGGTGTCCCTTCCTGCACAACAACAATCATCCCTGTAATGCAAGTGCCCATGGTGCAAGGGTGCCTGGATTGGCGCACGGCTGCTATTTTAGCACTGGTGCAGGGGAGAGCACTGGGATGCACTGTATTGCAGTAAATACGGCGCATCCCTATGTTTTTAATATGACGCAGCTCGGTGCAGCAAAATGGCTTGCGGAGCCACGCTGCGTTAGTTCCTCATAAATGAGGCCCCATGTTTATAATGGCTCCCCATTGGCTGCTCTCCCCCATCAATGAATGTTACCAAATTGATTCATGATTCCAAACCAAAATCAATAATAAACCTTCCTCAATCTTCAGTGTTGTAAGGAAGCTATTTTAGAGCAGATTTGAAGTTAATTCATGCATCATTAGGACACATTACTGAAGTGCCACCCACAATAATTTATGTGAGAATCAAGAGTATGATCCCGTCTTAAATGTGTGAGAAGCGCAAAACAGTCAACAGAATTGCATGGGTAACGGATCCCCAATTTAATCTCTTACATGTGGGATTATTTCTCATTTTACCTGGATAACCTTGTAACAAAGTCTCGTTTTACATATATCATACTATATTGAATAGATGCAAAGTGAGAAAACATTTCATATTCTATTTTGCAAAGCACTGAGTGAGGTCATTTGAAACATTTTATTATATAAATTCATGTTTAGGCATTTGATATAATACCGCTGCATGTCCAGTGCAGTGGATTGCCTTATAAAAACATTTAAGCATCTCTAGTAACACTGAATGCTTTCAATCAGTTCAAAATATGGGGCTCAATCATCTGTGAAAATTCTTTTATTTGTTATCCAATTCTTTCTTTTAAAAAGTATCCAGTTCTTTCAATTATGTGTAATGATGCAAATTGTAATCCACTTAATGAATTTTGGACAATAACAGATCCTTCCTATATTTTAGAAAAACAATGTTAGAAACAGATAATGTTTCCATTCTCTCCTCTTTCAGACCCACTAAAGCTTAAGGGTTACAATATTCTAATGGCCGACACAACGTGTATCACCAGATATTTGCAACTAGTTTAGCACAATGTGGTTCAGATCCTGCAAAGGTGACCAATAGTGAAATAAATATGGAAGGCTACAGGATGAAGAGAGAGACTTGGAAAGGCAGAAGGGATTTCCAGGTGAAGTCATCCATGTAATATCCACCGATAACGCAGAAGCAGTGTAAGGCTTGGGGCTGAGTTTATAAGGCAATAGAATGGTAAAATTCAGTCCAGTTTTTTAGAATGACCAAAAACATGCACATAATCATGTGAATTGATGTCAAAGAAATGTATTTAGGATATCTTGACAAGTTGACTGGAAATTGTTATTGAATTGCTGAATAAACTCAGCCCTGGTACAAATATGTATTTAGCCTATAAAATGTATTTAAAAAAATGAAATACTTTACAAGCATAAGCGTTTAAGGTTCATTGTATTACAAGCCACTGACTAGTGTCAAACTGCTTTCGGAGAGTGCTCAGGCAGAGTCTTTGTGATGTGAAAGTGTGGTAGGTGACAGCTCCTTCCCCTCATTAGCACAGAGTGGCTCATCCTACAACACCTAGCTTCCCTTTATCTCACTGTCTGGAAGCAATACACAAAGACCAACTACCAACTACACCTAGTCATGTGACCTAGGAAACAGGCAGCAGGCACCAAATGGTTGGGACAAGAAAAGCCAACTTTCTAAATAGTGTCATTTTCAGAATTGTGACTCAAAATCTGCATTAAAGAGGGGTTTTAATTACAATTCTTTAGACACTAAACTTGACCAGCCTACCTACTCTCAATTGAAAGTTATCACTCATTAAAGGTGATAAGGTAGCCCAATGTTATCCTCTGTCCCATTTACAAGTGTTTGGGGCTATTGAAGAGCAATTATCAAAAATAAGGGCTGAGTAATTTGTACTTGGACCGGAATCCCCAACTTGTACAAATGTGCTGCCAAAGCCCATACCATCGGGTTCTGCTCCCACTAATAGTAAGAACCCTTCGGCTTTGAGAAACCCGGTCAAAATTCCAAATTCACTACCTCTAAATGCCCAGTTAGCAAATAGGGGCAAAGCTACTAATTGGCTATTTCTAGACGCCCAGTCCATGGGTAGAGTAAAAATGGGTTGGGAAAAGCAGCGTTTGCATCATCAACAGTGGCTAACTTCTATTGCAGCTCTGTTGTAGTAAGTGGTGGTGGGTTGAACCTCACAAGGCCTGCTAGCTGCGCATTGTTTATTTTGCATCACAGGGGGGACCTATGGTTGATGGAAGGATAAATGGAGGAGGCTCAGTTGAAGAGACAATGTCTAAAGGTCAGGTATCATTGTGTCTCCTATAAGAAGACAAGCTAATGGAGGCAACACTCAGGGAAAATGCCTGTACCTCGGATAACATTGGATGGATATCAGATGTAACAGGAGGAGTATCTAAATTGTAGGATGGAAGTGACAATCGCCTTTCTGAAAGCTCTATCTTATTCGTGATTACACTTACAGAACACATTAAAAACCCATTAAAAACCCATCTATTGTTGTTGGTATTAGTGGTTATTCCTGATTGCCTCCAATATTCCGCTTACCCATTTTCCCAACTGAAAAGTCAAACGGCAACTAATGTTGAAGCTACATTTTAACATAATTTAGTTTGAGCTAATACTACCTGGTTGAACCTGGCCAACTCCTTATGGTAATAGTATTCCCCCCCAAAAAGTGGTATAGTGAGATCAAACAGTTACAGATTTGGCTCGATTCCCCAGTGGGATGGGCACCTCCATCAGACCCACCAGACTTAGAGGAAACCATTCCTCAAGCCGCAGCCACTCTCCCCGGCTCAGCGGGAGAGCCGATACTATAATATTTACTGCACTCTAGAATCTCGTCCCATAATGCTTTGCAGGGCCTTTGCTTGGGATTGTAGTTTTGCCCATAACTTTGCTTGGGGTGGTCCTAGGAGGATGGGACCACCACCGAATCGTTCAACATGATATGCTCTTTGTGTTCAAGGCATCTGCTTGGTCCTCTCCTTAGGTTAGGGGGGACCCCAAAATCATCATCTCTCTCACTGCTTGCTATATTTCCAATCTCACTTTTGTGAGGTGACTATATGCTCTTTAGCATGTAAAGATAGAGTTACTTTACCAAGGGTGTGTGAGGTTCTCATTTTATTAATTGGAGTGGAACTGAGCGGAGATTCACAGAGTTTTTTTACCAACTCTGTGGAGTTCTGTGTAGTGGTACTCCGCCAACTCCACCCACCCTTACTTCTAATAATGTATAACAATACTTCTTTTTAGCAACAGGTGGAAGGTTAGGCTCTATAGTCTTTTCTCTATTGTCTTTTCATTATGTCATCTCCCTTCATGATATATGGACTGGCTGCTATGCTGACTGTATTTTTATTATGCATTTTCCTGCTTGTTGTGGCACGTATTCTTCATGTTAGGGCACGTTAGTTAAAATAAATATTTTAAACTGTTTTGTGTCTCTGTCACATCTTATTGTGGTCAAGTACAAGAGTGAGAGCGAAAGGGTGTGTCTTGTTACCGTGATTCCTGAGAGATCGGGGAGTGTTGTGTTCTGGGGTGTCTAATCACTTGTTTCTCTGTGAGTAAGTAGGAGAGCACATGAGACACTATAGCTAGTCGGTCCTGGGCTTATGGGTACTCAGGTGGTAGGATGACTCAGTCCCTACTTACTAAGGTCCCATAATCCTACGCATAGTTCTGTTCTTGGGCAGAATCCCTGCAACATGGCGCCGCCAACGTTTGGTCTGGTACTTATTGACGAGACCCCTGAGTAGTGCTTGTGCTTGTCCACAATCCCTCTCACCGGTTTACAGAGACGTGTGTGGTGGGGGGCTAGGCCTCCTATATTTTGTGCTTATAGGTTTTTCAAGCTTGAGATTTAAAAGGTACTTGACTCATTATTGCGCTACCGTTTGTTTTCTGCTTCCTTTTTGTATTTGTAATGGCTGTCGCTATTCCGGCACCTAACCGCGCTGCGGTTACATCGTTTTTAACTGGCCGCGGAGTCCCCGTTGCTGGAGCTACAATTATTTTTGTTGTTGAGGCGGAAGCTGCTTATCGCTACAAGGTTTTCTACTCTTGGGCTACCTTTCCTGCGGTGGATGGGAATGATACTTTGTTTCATGAATACACGGGAGCTGAGGTTCCGCGTGCTTATCGTCCTTATGCTTTACTTGAAGTTCTGTTGACAGCCTGGGAGCATACCATTTGGTTTAATGGTGCCCTTCCTCACCCTCTTACTGCTGTTCAGCTGGGCCCCTTGTATATTGAAGGGGCCACTTGGCCAGTTTTGGCTGGTTTTACACCATATCCTAATTATATAACGCTACACTTGTAGAGCTGCGTCAAGTACATAAAACATTGATTCACATACATAGAAGTGTCATACAGTTTATGTCATGCGCAATTCAGGTGGCTCCGGCTGGAGCCACTCCTCCACCGCCTGGACAGGGTGGTCTTGTTATAAGTCCTGTGCTGATTAAAGCAGCTAGATGCTGTTTTTCCACATACAACTCCTGTTGAGAAACACAGGATCCTTACAATGAGTTTGCCGAGTGGTCTGATTCCCATTTTAGCTGACTGCACCACCTGGGGGACGGTGTTTGCTACAGTGTATACACTGTGCTTTGGCACCCCCTACATGAGCATTCTACCGAACGTTCTGAAGAAGGTTCAAGATGAACACGGGGCTGGTCCAGCCCTGGACTTGGGGATGGAATTAGTGGGCATGTTCCCTATTGTCTCCCAAATGATTCTGGCCAACATTAAAGGTGAAGCAGTTTGCTTGCAAATGCGCTAGCGCCTAGCCGCACTGGCGAACATGGATCGGCAGCGGCAGTTGCCGTCTATTATTGCGGATGTGTTTACATCCTTAGGACGCAATAGTTTGGGAATTCGACTTTTTGCTCAGGTGGAGAATAAACCCCCTCCTGAAAAGGAGGGTCGTCCAGTCCTTCCTAAAAAGGCTTGGAACAAGCGGCAGCAACAACAGAAGCCTGCTTCTCGTGCGGGTTTGCCTCCACCTGACGCTTCTGAACGTAGATATGATTTGCACGACCGCTCTAAAATTAAGACACCAGAGAGGTTCCAGGTCCCTGATCCTCGTTCTCCTTGTTCCTTTCAGGAATCATCGGATCAACAGTTCGGTGGAGGGGGACGTCAGGATCGCAGACAAGACGAGTCTACGCAAACCGGACGTGACCCGCAGCGCCAGTTTGATGTGAAAGTCAAACAGGAGGGACCACCTCCGCATCCTGCCCCATTTCAGAAGAAAAAAGTTGCGGCTTTGACAGCAAAGTATGCCCTAGATGGTGAGAACCTTGCTCCTCGACAGGAGTTGGGTGGTGACCCTCCTCGACGGCGCAGCAGAGATTACCATAGTGCGGCAGACACTCCACCAGCGTCTGGATGCGAGAGCAACTGATACTTTCATTACAGTGGAAACACTCGAGTTGCCCCCCTGATAGACTCTATGAAATAGGCCTCCAAATTGAAGGTGATATTAAACGCACTATTAAAGCAGTCTTTTGGCTTAACCTTACTTCTTCTTATGATATTCTGTTGGCGGAGGTGGATTGGCCTCCCCCATTTGTTCTTGCTTCCTCTAAAGGGGAGGATGTTATTCTCCAGAGTTTTTCGCAATATGTCCCAGAAGAGACTAAACTTGCTTATGCTTCCGAGTGGGCACTAGCCTTGCTCCCGCGTTATATCGCAATCAGGCGGGTTGGGACAGAGATTCACCGAGCATGTAGTTCCTTTACATTCTACACCGCAGCCCCAACCCCAGTACCCAATAAAACGTGATGCAAAAGCGTCCGTTAGTGACATTCTTACCCAGTTGGAATATCAGGGTGTGATTGAACCCTGTGTTTCTTCAATGAATAATCCTCTTTTTCCGATATTGAAACCGGACGGTTCATATCGTATTGTTTTGGATTACAGACATTTGAACAGTCATGTTCGTACCTTTGCGGTACAGAAAACCCTTAGCTCTGCATTAGTTAACAACATTGTTAGAAAGAAATACAAAACTACTTTGGATATTACCAATGGATTTTTCAATCACGCTTTAGCTCCTGAGAGCCGTGACTTGACAGCATTCAGTGCGTTAGGCAATCAAAAAAGATATGCGAGTTTGACTTTCGGATATAAGTATAGCCCAGGTGTGTTTGCGGCACGCATTGTGTCAATATTGCATGAGATTGATCCAGATGCTTTCTCGTACGTTGATGACATTTACTTGACTGATGATGAATTGAATTTGAATTTCGTGTAGACCGCATTATCACACGTTTTGCTGACTTAGGTTACAAATTTAATTTTGCCAAATCTCATATTGCCTTCTTGGCAGTTTTTTTTCTTGGTTATGAACTCACTAATGAAGGTAGGGGTTTGGCCCCTCACTTTTTGGAGACATGTGCTCAATTACAACCTCCATCTACTCTTAAAAAGTTGCAATCTCTGCTGGGTTTCTTACATTTCAGAAGGACATACATTCCTGATTATGCCCAGCGTATCAAACCTCTTTACGCATTAATACAACCCTCTTTTTCGTCTTCCAGCTGGCTTCCGGAACACACCGCGATTCTTCAGTCTTTGCAGTCTGATCTGCTTGCAACCAGCTTCTTGTTAGCACAAGACAATTCTACAAATTTGGTCATAAGTATTGTGCCAGGTGCATCAGGTTTTACTAACTTAACATTCAATGAAGGGGACACGGTCCCCATTGCTTACAAATCACATTTGTACACTTCTGCTGAATTGCGTGTTTCCTCTACTGAAAATCTTTTGACCGCTGTCCGGATGGCGATTCTGAAGGAACGCTCTGTGGCACAGGGAAAACGCGTTCTCATGGTCTCACCCGTGCCTGCTTTAGAAGCTGTCACAAAGGCGAGTGTTCCTAATTCTAAGGCTTTAAATCCCCATTGGATTCAATGGGCAAGTTCATTGACATCGGCTGATGTCAATTTTATATTTGGCCCTTCTTTGCAGACACAGGAGTTCTTACAATATGAACATGTACATCCTACTCCGTTGTCTCTGCTTCCTCTTAATCAGTACAAATGTATCATTTATACCGATGGTTCGGCTCAACCTGCCGTTGGTTCTAAGCATGCTTATTCGGCTGCCTGCGCAATTGTGGCAGGCACGATTGTTGATGGGGATTTTAAATCCTTCTTGGTGCACACACAATCCCTTGGTGACTGTACAGCTCAACTAGCTGAGTTACGTGCTTTGGTTTTAGCCCTAGAATTTGCTGATCCCAAAGTTCCCACGCTTATAGTGTGTGATTCTTTCTACTGTGTACAATCCTTTAATGACAACTTGTTCTTTTGGTCACAGAATGACTATCGTGATTCTAAGGTAGAGCAATTAAGCATAAAACGCTTTGGTTCCGAGTGGCCGCTCTAAAGAAACGTTTGCCACTCACACATGTTATTCATACATTAGGACATCAGCGTGTGGGAGCACTTGCTGTTTGGAATTCCTTGCCTAATGAGGCAGCCAAATCTACAGTAGCCACATGTTCAGTAGCAGCAGTCACTAGGTCTGTGACTAAAATTGATGATGATGTCCTTGCGGCTATAGCTCCCCCAAGGTTTTCCTTCATGTTATTCATATCACTTGTCTTCTGATCAAGTCCCATTTGCAATTATACCGTCCATTGGGGATTGGCTGATTGCCAACGAGGACCACAGACTTTCGTTAATAATTGCTGCACATGAGGGCGTGGCGCCTGCCCATACTGGAGTGACTGCGAACATTTCTCTGTTACAACAATGGTTCTGGTGGCATGGTTTTAATTAAACCTTCTACTGTTTTGCGCCCACCACATACTCAACTTTACATTTCTAATCAGCCATTTGGCTGCATTTACCTTGATCATTGCGGCCCTTTGACTTCTGACACAGCATTTAAACATATTTTGGTTGCAGTGGATTCTTGCACAAGGTTCCTTTGGGTTTGGCCGCAACGCAGTGCTGACGCTCGAACTGTTATTAAGGATTTGCGTGTCTTTGTCGGGACATTTGCCTGTGGCACTTTCGATTCTGACCAAGGTCCAGTGTTTGCCTTTAAGGCTTACCGGGATCAGATGAAGTCTTTGGGAGTGCAGGTGCAATTCTCGTCTCCATATCGGCCTGAGGGCAATTCAGTTGTGGAGCGGATGAACCGTGACTTAAAGCAATCTGTAACAGCTATGGTATTAGGTACTGGCAGGGGTTGGCTGACTCATCTTTATGGAGTCCAATGTGCTCTTAATATTCTCCCAAGAAGATCTCTGGTGAGTGGACCCCATATGAATTGCTCTTTGGCATTAAAATGCTTGTGCCAGACCTTGATGGTCTAGACGTTGGGGTGGCTGCCGCAACATTTGACATAGATAACCATTCTGCTATGTTACAGGATCTACAAAAGACTTGTGACACTCTTGCAAAAGATCATTCACCCTCGTCCACAGAAGCAGCGGTGCTGATTCCTGTTACTAGCTGGCTTCCTAAAGTTGGAGATCTGCTCCGAGAGAAAGTGGAGAACAAAAAAGAATTTGGTCCCTCATACCTTGCACCAGTCCCAGTTCTTGGATTAAAGGGTACTCGTAATGTGATTTTACCTCCACTGTCTGGTCGCAAGGAGAATCGATTTATTTCCATTGAACATGTCAAGTTATACCATGTGGCCGATACTGAATAGTATGCCTAGAAGCATTCCTTGGCAGGATGTTTCACTGAGTCCGATGACTTCCCCGACGACTCCTCTACAACTGGAAAGCAAGGTGGAGACTTTAATCGATTTGTTGCCTGTTTTACCGTCAACTTCCATGAATATGTCGCATGAATATGCCTCTCCACCAGTCGAGCTTACAGTTGACATTCCTGATACTAAAATCCATTCATCTTCTAATGCAGATCAGCTCCCATTATTTCATCTGGGTTCTAGTGGTTATTTTATAGACGGAGATAACTTTTCTTATGATTCTTCTTCTTCTACATCAACTTCCACTGTGGCAGAGCCTCCAACTCATATTTGCATTTTCATCTCCTGGTTTCGAAGAACTTATCTGGTTCCTCCTTGGACATACCTCTGGCTGCTGGTACGATGGTGGTCCTTTTCATGTGGATTGGATTTGTGACAGTTTTTTTCCTTCTAGTCAATGGCCATTACTTACCAGAACGCTCTGCAGTCCATCTGGTAGATGGTGTTTTGGCCCCACATACTTCGTCTCATAAAATGAAAAGAGATCAAGCCCTCGTTAATATTTCAGCATTTCCAGTCGTTGATGGTATAGTGTGGGATAAATTACCATTCGAAGTCCATGGTCCGACAGAAACGACCCAGATTCCATACGTATTTCATGTTTCTTTAGGTGATGTCATCACGCCAGGAATACCTTCCGACGACTGGGATGTCAACGCAGTTCATTCGCTGTTTTCAGACTTAAAATATTATACTGCTTTTGAGACAGAAGATTTGTATTTAAATTCTGCAAACTATGCTGATTTATTCTGTTTCCAACATTATGGTCATCATTTTTTACACAAATCAGGTCACCAGTTAATTTTACTCAATGGGAGCATTGTCCGACACCATTCCAGGGGAGTTCACAGACACAGAAAAATAAGTTTGTCTATTTTACAGATTATAATCTTTCAGACCCAGAGTCATATTACTATAAGTTGAGTGCACCAACACGCACAAAATTCATGCTTACTCATACTAAATTGGTATATTCTTGAACTTTCATAGCCGATTTATCTTTAGCAGGTTACGATTATTGGAAGGACATGATTGATTTAAAATCAATATGGGGTACGAAAGATTGGCAGGAGCAGTGTACTGAATCATTACATTGTGCGTGTTTAATACCATCACAGCTGATATTTTTAAATCAGACTATACAACAGACTACTTGTTTTGGTTTAGCCACTAATAAAAATTTAAATACTCCCTCAATTCCATCTTTGGCTGCCTATGACATGTGGCAGCAATACACAAATTGTTTTCTAGATGATTTAAATGAAATGATTTGAAATGGAACTCTTAACTCATCCAATATTGATCCATTTGGCTGGTTAGTATGGCCACTAAATACTAATGTGTGTCAATTACGCTTTTCGAATGCCTCCAGTGGGTTTACGCTCAGTAGACCTGACCCTCGTTTCCCTCATTCTCATACAGTTACTCCATATTCGGTTGGTAAATTGTGTCAGCAATGGTTGGAACACATCTTTCTCTATAATCAGGTGACATTGATTTGTCTGATTTCCTTTTAGGTCCAAAATCCCTCGCGCTAAACGTTTTGTATATGCTGCATATAGTGAATTTTGGAAACTGTCCCAGATGGAAGCTGCTTTCTGCTTACGACAAATTGATCAAGATAATTTGAAAAAGGTTCTTGACGTAGTTGATAATAGTATTAACACTTTGTCTTCTCGTATTTACACTTTGGATAATATTGTTTCATCTGTTATTGACATTGTACAGAATGATGTATCTGTATTGTATCATGGTCAAAATCAGTTGTGCTCTGTTATAAAATTTGCTTGGACCTTGCAAATGCTGAAAAGTGGGAAAGTGCCATGGGATTATTTGAATGCTTCCACCCTGTTTTTACCATTTAACTTGACAGATAAACAAAAGCTTATGTCAATGAAGGACGCTACATACACTATGTTACACGTTGAGAAATTAGAACAGTTACCTTTCTCAATAGCGGAAACTGATTCGTCTGTATAGTTAATACACGGGGTTATCTCATTGCCCATTCACTATTTCAGTTCACTGCATGCATGAAACATTACCCAATAGGAAGGTACGAGCCCCTTGGAAGTACATTTATTCATGAATTGTGGTCGTTACCCTTTGCATTTTGCCGTCAAAATGCAGATAGGGACGTTTTCCTAACAGGGGAGGACTGTGATTCTACCGTAGGGCATTCTTTAGTTTGTAAACAAGTTAAACTTCACGGGCTTGTAACGTCTCGGCCCCTAGTTTGGCCTGTTTTTTAAAAGGGACACCTGTCCCAGCTATTATTCCCACACTCACTCTACTTTCTAACGGAAGTTATCTTATCCTGAATAACCACAACTGCTGCGGCTTACGGGCAGGCATCCCGTATATAGTAACTGTTTCACAATGTGTTACATGTTGCAGCAATGTTCTTTTTCCTCCCCCACATGGGATTGTAGATAGTTCGCTATGGCCTTCAATTCCTACTTTGAAAACTTATTTAATTTTTTTTTGTTTAATTAATTTTTTTATTTTCTTAGCCATAAGTATAATGCATTATAGCAATAAAAGATACAGATAAAAAAAGAAAAGAGAAACATTTCATAATAAAGAGTTAGACATACATAATCCGAGAGAAGAAAGAATAGTTAAATATCATCAATCAAAACTTAATATACTTTACACAAATATACCAAAAAAGGACGACATCAACAGGGCCAATTACACATTATTTCTTAACAAGAAAGTGGTCAAAGAAAGAGCAAAAAAAAAACACAAAATAAATTATCAGTTCCATTGAAGACTGGACCACACCCTTTTAAATTTAAACCAAGATCGCGGGCCTCTAGCTTTAGCTACTGCTGATTCCATTTCATATATTTGTCTAAGTAAGACCCAAAATTCATTAATGCTTGGACTCGTGTTTTGGATCCATACTCGAGCAATACATAAACGGGCACACGCTATGACAATAGAAATAAATAAACTCATATACCTGCCCATTTCTTGTATAACTCCTAAAACTATTTCCTTCTCGGCGATCTCGACATCATGGCCAACCATAGTTATGAGTACAGAAGTTACCTCTGTCCAAAATAGGTTCAGCTTTGGACAAGTCACAAACATATGTCTTAGGTCTTCAGCATACATTTGGCATTTTGGACATATTGATTTGGCCGAGGATTGAGTAGTGGCCCATTTGGAAATAACCTCAGGGGTATAATACAGCATGAATATTATCCGATGCTGTTGTAGTTTCAAATTAACTGATGTAATAGCTGTATCTATAGATTCCAGTGCATCCTGTATTTCCTCCTGAGTTATCTCAATTTGAAAAATCCGACTAAGTTTCACTGATACCTGTAGCCCATCATCGCTAGCAACAGCTAGCAGTTTCTAATAAACTTTACCAATAACTCCTCGGCCTACAGTCGTAAACAGTGTAGATAGTACTTCAGAGGGACTCCCCATCTCCAATAACCTCCGACCCCGTAAGAAATAGTCCCTTACTTGCAGATACTTAAAAAATGTGCTCTGCTGCAATCCAAACTCATCTTTCAGAGATACAAAAGATCGAAACCCTTGTCCATCAAAAAGTTGACCAAGTTGCGAAATACCCTTACGCTGCCAGCTTTTACCAGTATAATCATGAAATATGTCGGGCAAGATGGGATTTCCCCACAATTTCATATATGAGTGCAGCACTGGCAATGAGTATTCCTTGCAGATATCTTGCCATATCCTAGTGATGTCCCTAATTATCTTGAACCTGACCCGTTTGTAATAGTTCGGGTCTGCCGTTTTATAGAGAAGGAACCCAGTGTTAGGTCCACAGGCCAGTTGGTATGAAAGCCATGCGGAACAGGTATCAGGCCCATTAAGTAAACTTCGAATTCGACCGGCAAATGCAGCCCAGAAATACAATTTAAAATCTGGAAGCTTAAAGCCCCCTTGTTTGTATGATAGTTTAATATACCGAAGAGCTCTTCTTGCACGTCTATAACCCCAAATGAAGCTGCCTATTGCGCTATCTAGCCGCTTGAAAAATGTCCACGGAACCCTTAAAGGAATTGTACGATAGAAATACAGAAATTTTGGAAGAATATTCATTTTGACTATATTACACCTCCCGTATATGCTAAGTGGGAGCCGGTGCCAACTACGTAATTTTGCCGTAATAGTTTTGAGCAGTGGTTCGTAATTCAGAGAGACCACATCGTCCACTCGACTACTTAGACATACTCCCAGATATACTGCTGTTGATGTAATCCCTAGCATTTGTGTGGACGTTTCGGGTTGATAATTTAAAATTGTCTGGGTCTTATTCAAATTTAATTTATAACTAGAAAAGGAGCCAAAACGTTGTGCCTCTTGCGTGATTTCAACTATAGCTTCATCTGGGCTGGAAGAAAAAATGGCAATGTCGTCCGCGTATGCAGTTAGTTTTAATTCCATACCGCTGAGCGACATTGAAGGTATCCTCGCGTTTTGCAACAGATGCCTTATAAAGGGCTCAATATAGAGAGCAAATAGTAAGGGGGATAGCGAACATCCCTGCCGCGTACCCCTCCGAACAGGAAAATGGGCTGATGAAAGGCCATTCAACTTTACTGCTGCTATCAAGTTGTTATACAATTTTTGAACTGCCGAGATAAACCTTTGACCGAGGCCGAATGATGACATAATTGGCCATAGTGCTCCCCAAGCAACTCGGTCAAAGGCCTTCTCGGCATCCAACATCAACATCCCCATATCCTGCTTTAATTGACCAGACGTCAAATGCAGCGATAGCTGTATTGATGTGAGCTGCCGTGTCTCTGCTGGGGACAAAACCATGCTGTTGTTCTGACACTAACTGATGTATGTTGGGAGCCAGCCGAGAAGCTAGGATTTTGGAGAAAAATTTGGCATCAGCATTGATCAATGATATGGGGCGATACGAGCCCATATCCTCTACCGATTTCCCCTTTTTAGGGAATACTATAATATTAGTAATTTTCCATGAAGGAGGAACATCCTCCCCTTGAATGATGTTATTAAATAATGTAGTAAAGACAGGTGCCAGAATATCCTTAAAGTTTTTGTAGAATTCCAACGGAATAGTATCTCCACCAACCGCCTTGCCTAATGGCAAGGAACTAATCGCTTCCTCAACCTCCCCAAGTTCGATATCTCTTTGCAGAAACTCACAATCCAATGGGTTCAGTACCGGTAACGCACACTCCTGTATATAGTTCAGGACTGTTTGTATAGAATGTTGACTCGTCATATAGATCTGCATAAAAGAGTCTAAATTGTTCAACTATGTCCTCTGATCTAGTATAGAATAAGCCATCTCCCCCTTTTATTGTTTTAATACAAGTTCTGGCCCTTTGGTCAGCAATCTGAGTTGCTAACAGACGGCCTACCCTTTCCCCGTATTCATATTGCTCAGATTTGTATTTGTGGTATTTGGCAGCTACTTTGTCCAATAACCCTCGATTAAGTTTAGCTCTAACTTCGACCATACGCCAGTATATTTGCTGTTCCGCCGCATTTTTTAGAGCAATAGCTCTTGCGTGCTGTTGCTCTAACTCAAATAACAACTTATGTTCCTGCTCCATCTCCCTGATAGACTGATGATTCTGCTTTAAGATAAACTGCAACGTGGCCCCTCTGACATATGCCTTCAAACAGTCCCATACCACTGCAATGGGCGCAGTGCCCCTGTTATTCTCAAGATATTCCCTTAGGGCCTGATTCACAGAACTAACTTACGTAAAATACGTAAAGTTAGTAATTTTCGGTATTCACAGAATACACTTACCACTACTAACTTTATGTCCGCTTCCGGGCCGGAGATTCCGGCCCTGTGGCGGAATTTCCGCCTCTGGGCCGGAATCTCCGCCTCCGGGACCGGAATACCCTCATTTAGGCCGTTTGAGCATTGAAACGGCCTAAATGAGGCATTCGGCCCGGAATCTCCGACCCGGGAGCGGACATAAAGTTAGTAGTGGTAAGTGTATTCTGTGAATACCGAGAATTACTAACTTTACGTATTTTACGTAAGTTAGTTCTGTGAATCAGACCCCTAGTATATCCCGCATAAATTCCCCGAAATCTAGGTTACTCAGGAGATGTCTTGGAAATGAAAATTCCCTGAATGGCTCTTTATTACCCCGCTGGATCTGCACAGTTAACATCACCGGATTATGATCCGATGTGATCTTGGGACAGACCTCTATAGACCATTTTTCCAGCATAGTTCTTTTAATAAAGATCATATCGATTCGAGAGTATTGTTTATGCGGGGATGAATAAAAAGTAAACCCGGGAGCAGTTGGATTTAGTTTCCTCCAAGCATCCTCCAGCTGATGTAAATGGAGGAGTTCCAAAATTGCAGCCCTAGTCCTGCCCATTCTAGCCCGAGCTGCTTTATTAGTAGTATCGATTCTCTTATCGATAATACAATTAAAATCCCCCATAACTATCAGCTCACCGTCCCATTCCAATAGTTCAGAACATAAGAAATGAGTAGTTTCAGGGCAATCCGTATTTGGACCGTAAACCACGCATATCGTTGTCTTACGCCCCCAAATCAGTAATTGTACAATTGCCCATCTACCTTTAGAGTCGGCTAATGTACATAAAACTGTTGCTCTACAATGTTTTGATTTTAATATGGCTACCCCTCTAATAGAGATTACCTGTGAGGTACAAACTAATAATTCAAAACCAAGCTGCTTTAGCTGTGATCTATCCTTGAAGGCTAGATGTGTCTCTGTAAGGCCCAATATATGGGGTTTAAATGCACGAATCTCCTCCATTACTAACCGGCGATTTCTGGCCTGATTGAGCCCTGCTACATTCCAACACATGTACTTACAATCAGACATTAAACCATCTTTGTAAACTTGATTTAGTCACTTCTCCCTTTGTTTCGTAATCCTTTCCCTTTTGCTCTCTCAATAATATTCTAACTAAAATTACTAAAGTGTGGCTATTTACCCCCCCTCCCTCCCCAACCCCCACCCTTCCTGCCGCTCCACCAGGTCGACCAACAGCGGCCAACTGCCATTCTCTGCCTGTCACCCACCCTTAAACCCACCCCACTGCCTATGAGAAGGAATCACCCCCTTCCTCTGCTGTCCCTGACTGACAGCTTAAGAAGGCACCCCCCCATCCCTGAGCCCCACCAATCCTCACCCCCTACCTCCCCCAGTGAACATGTAAGATGGCCAAGACAGAAACCAAAAAGAGAAAAAAGTAGAAAAGAAAACAATAATAGAAGTCAAAAGTGAGCGTGAAAGCACTCATTTCATCTCTATTGCCAGGGACATGCCATCTTTACTTTATACAATCATTTTCTAGAGTCAGATTGCCATTTTGCTAATGCTAGTTTTGCATCCGATTCAGTGGAAAAAAAATGTGACTGGCCATCTTTAATAATCTTAAGACGAGCAGGCTCCTGCAGAAATACTTGTGAACAAACTGCCTTAAAGGGGTCCATTAGTTGCCGCAATCTCCAGCGTTTGTCCATTGTAGATTTGCACAAATCGGAGCGTACAAATATAGAGATATTATCCAGCTTAACAGGAGCAGCTGGCCGTGCCTTGAAATAAATTGCCTGTTGCAACAAGAAGTTACCCAAAAACACCAATATTGGTCTTGAATAATTAGACCTAGTTTGTTTCCCAGGTGGGGTAGTCAGGGGCAATCTGTGTGCTCGCTGTACCTGCGTATCCATATCCCAATCCGCTAGGTCTGGGAATGCTTTCTGAAAAAGGCTGAAGATATAAGCCTGAGGATCAGAGGCTTCCATCCCTTCCGGTATGCCAAAGACCTTTAAGTTCTGGCGCCGTTGGCGATTCTCAAGATCTTCAATTTTGGCCTGCATGAGCAACATTTGAGATTCCTGTGCCTTAGTTAGGGTCGTGGTGTACGTATTAACCTCTTCCACTGCTGCAACACATTCCTGTAACTCCATAACCTCAGAAGAAAGCTGAGTGACCTTAGAGGTGACCTCTCCCAGTGCTTGTTTTATCTCGCTACTATCTGTCTTGGCCTGCCGATAATATTCTTGAGCCTCCACTCTCTGAGTAGCTAGCACCTGCAATATTATAGACAATGATGGCTCCTCACACTCAGCCGCCTGCTGACCCTCTGCAAAGTTTCCCTTTTCTAATGTGGCCGAAGACACAGATGTAGTGCTGCAAGCCTGGTCTGGAGATGGAAAGGGAGCCACCGATACTACAGGTGCTAAAGTTGTTACCGGTGTTAGGGTCTGGGGTGAATGTAAAACTGAAGGACAGTGAGATCCTCCATTTAATCTGCTTATTACCCCATCAATACCAACAGGACCCGCAAGTTGAAGCAAAGAAACACCAGAACTAGATGCAATTTTTATATGCTCAACTTCAACTTCAGCTCCAGCCGTTGCTACAACCTCCATATTACTGGAATTGGATAGCCTCGAGATAATAGCCTTGACATCACCCTTGGAGGCCACCCATTTCCGTATAGGGCTAACCCCTGGGCCAATGCCAGTCTTTGCGCTGTGTGCCACAGAGTCCATTAGTCGTCCCACAGCAGCGGCAACTTGAGTTTTGACTCCGCCGCCCCGACCCTTGCCTCCCTTTGTTGCTCTAGTAATTTTCGGACCTTTCGCCTGTGTGCTTTTCCCTCCAACTAGAGTAGTACATTTTTGATTATTGGACTCCCCTGCCTTGCTATTACAGCTGATCGGGGTGACATGCTGATTTATGCCCCCACTCTGGTGGTCATTCTGTGCATTTATCATAGAGCACACAGGTTCGGATTCCACAATGTCCACAGTATCAAATGATTGGCCAATAATTGGGGCATCTTTAGTCTGATATTCCATAAGGCCTGATCATTCCAATGTCTCAGGTGGGCCACGGCTAAGCAAATTTCTATCCTCTATGCTTGCATTGTTTAAGTCGTGCTGCGGCTGCGATTGCGTCAAATTCTCAGCACTCTCAGCATTCTTCTCATAGATATCCGATTCACAGTAAGTCTCCCTGCTTGCATCATTGTCTTCTCCTCTGTCTGCCTGGCTCGCCATACTCTTAGCCACATCAATCTGTGCTCTATAAACCAGTTCACTTGTTTCACAGGTTTCTTGACAATCAAAAGCAAATTTTTAAGCTAAAGACGGCAGTGGCACAGCTGCACAAGAAACTGGTCTGTCCTCACCTTCCCAGCCCTCCTAAACTGCTGCATTAAGCACCTCAGCCATCTCAAGACCCGGGATGGAGGTCTCCGACCCGCAGGATCGCAGCAAACCAGGTGCTCTGCCCGAGCGTAGAAGCCGTAGGATCGGCTTACCCAGCTGAGAGCCAGAGACTGAGCCAAGCGCTGCATCTGAGACTGGTGGCGAATCTCCGGTCCTTACACCGCCGCCGCATGCTCCAATTCCTCCATTATCGGCTGCAGCAAGAACCTCTGTACAACCACGTCCCTTTGCGGTGCGTTGCGGGGCCATACCTTCCTCCTGAACTGCTGCCAACACTGCCACCAGTCCCCGCCTGTTATTTTGACTGAGAGAACTCGTGGATAAGGAAGTCGGCGCTCGAAGCACAAGCCACCGCGCCGCTCGTCCAGCTAGGATGCAGTCCCACAGTTGCCCAAGCCGGCACATCAGTTTGTAAGTCTGCCGCTTTTTTCTTGCTCTCAAAAATGTTGTAAATTCAGCCAGAAATGCATTTGTTGAGGGGGAGGCCTGAGGAGAGGCGTCCTCTAGCCCGGATTCAATCCGCCATCTTCCTTCCCTGAAAACAGATTTCAATAAGCTAAGCAAACTCAAAGCGCTATTGTTTCAACAAGAAGTCGCTCTCACTTCAGCTCGTGAGACCTTCGAATTGCAGGTGGCTAGAACATCAAGTGAGATTCAGTCACTGCTGAATACGAATCTCCCACTACACTTTGGAGAATTAATTCGCCAAATATTTAATGCGTCTGATACCGAGGGCTTGGCACACTTTTTTAAGCTTGTGGGCTCCGGCCTCGTTACATCCTTTCAGACTATTTTTGGAGTAATTCCGACTTTTATTCATTCCATTTTTTCCAGCGCCTTTGGCGGGTTTCCCCTGGTGCTCTTGTTGGTTTGAGGAGTGCTGGTTCTTCTGCTCCTACTACGTAATGGCTGCCCGTCCTGTGGCTCAGCCCAGCCCAGGCCAATTGCAGCTGTATCGTGACCGAATTTTTGTATGCTTGCCATTGGCGACTCTTGGCATCAGCTACAGGCTAACTTTCCGCTACGCCTACTTCACCTGCATGCAACCTGTGTTCTACTGTCGCTGGTGCCCATTTGACTGGGTCCTGGATGTCTGCCTCTCTAATACATCACATGCTGACCTGTATTATGAACTGTTGATGGGTCCGTTGTTGGCCCATGACCAGGACTGTTCCGGGGACAGCCGCTTGATGGATGTGTTTCTTCTTGGAGTGTTGGCAGACTTGAGTACCTGTGCTTATGCGCAGCGCCTCTTACAGCGGAGTATCATCGAATATCACGCAGGTTGCCCGGAAATGCTCCTAGTAGCACAGGATTATGAGGAGCATGTCTGTTTGTTCTCCTTGCTCAATTGGATGGAGACCCTCTTTGCACAGGAAGGTACGGATGGCCTTTTTGAGCTGGTTTCATTCCAGGGTGCACGTGATCTTTTTGATTTCGCTGGATCTCCATAAATGGGCTTCGGGATCCATCTTGAAAGCCTGTTTTTTCTTATTTTAAATGGCACAATATTTTTTCTCTACTTAAATTTTTCCACAATTTGACCTTTCACCAATTGCTTTGGCTCTGCTTACCTTTGCGTTCTGTTTCCCTGGGTGCTACAGACCTGGCCAAGGGGAGGGTGTCACTTGGCCACTGGAGACATTGTCGACATCACTAAGTTAGCATGAGCCCTGCAGCCATTATGCGGCTTTGTGCATTTTACTACATGGCTTTATTTTTGCAAATGACTTTGTTCTTGCCTTTCACATGAGAACTGTCTGCTGTGTTCGTTCTCTGCCTGTTCCTGGAGTAGTCTGAACATTGTGTGCAAGGTCGATAAACAATGCCCCTTGTTATTCTGTTCTGGTCAGGCCCTAGCACCTGGACAAAACATACCAATGCAGCTGTTGTTGGACACTCGTACTTTGATATTATGGGAATACATGCATAGGGGGCACACACTTGGAGAGGGACCTTTCCAGGGAGAAGAGCAAGATAGCACCTATGATGTAAATTTCCCATCTATAGGCTAAAGTCTGGGGTCTGCTGACAAAGCCCAGAGATCTTCTAATATATAATAATGCTTCTTTTTAGCAAGGGGAGGGAGGTTAGGCTCTATAGTCTTTTCTCTATTGTCTTTTCATTATGACATCTCCCTTCATAATATATTGACTAGCTGCTATGCTGACTGTATTATGCATTTTCCTGCTTGTTGTGGCACGTATACTGCATGTTAGGGCACGTTAGTTAAAATAAATATTTTAAACTGTTTTGTGTCTCTGTCAGATCTTATTGTGGACAAGTACAAGAGTGAGAGCGAAAGGGTAAGTCTTGTTACCGCGATTCCTGAGAGATCTGGGAGTGTTGTGTTCTGAGGTGTCTAATCACTTGTTTCTCTGTGAGTAAGTAAGAGAGCACATCAGACACTATAGCTCGTCGGTCCTGGGCTTATGCGTACTCAGGTGGTAGGATGACTCAGTCCCTACTTACTAAGGTCTCATAATAACAGTTCTGAAGCAGGGTGTATACAGGTTTTTCAGTGTATACCCAACCTTCAAAAGACAAAGTCCACCCCTGAGAGAGGATTTTCTCAGGCCAAGTATTACAAGCCTTGTTTTGCCAAATGTTAAAATGTTTTTCTGTTACATCACACCAGTGGCAGCTGATAGTGGAAGGTAGCGGGGGGTGGAGCAGGGGGGTAGAAAAAAAATAAAAAATACTTACCTATGGGTCGCCAGCCACCGCCTCTCCTCCATCTGCACTGTATCCTGCCTCCCAGAAGCACCAGGGCTCCCAGAGCTCCCTAGCCAATCACGACGCTGCCTTACAGCAGCGCTGTGATTGGTCTGAGTGCTATGGTTCGGCGCTCAGAGAGGGACTCGGGGGCTGTGCATGTTCTCCACGCAGGCTGTGCAATACAGCCGGTGGAGAACATGCACAGAATGCATGCCAGTTTGGTCGGCCCAAGACAGCCGGCCAAATCATCATGCGCTTATGATGCAGCCACCACTCCTCCCTCTGCTGGAGTCATGTGAGCCCAGCCCCGCACCGCCCTAACATGGAGCTTAAAGGTAGACTAAAAATAAATTGATAATAACTTTCTGTTATTGTCATTTGTTTTTTACTTTGCTCTGCTCTTAGAGCAGTAGGGCTATGCTCCTCCACCTTAGCGGAGGAGCCACCCCTGCATCACACCCTTAGGTTGACACACAGCGGTTGTAATGTGAAATGGACAAGTTGAAGAGAATCGGAGGTAGCAGTTTCAGAGAAAAAATCTAAAAGGCCTTTCAATCACGTACTCAGTTCAAAGGGAACTGATCACAACCTATTTTTGTCTGAAGCTAATACATGTATTTAGTGGTAAGTATGTCAGTGCCTGTTGCAAATGTATTTTACTGCCATAATATGAAAGTAGATTTGCAGAGGTGGTATTGTGTAACAAGAATAAATATTTGTGCATATATGTTGTGCTGCATTTCGTTGATCTGCTGCCGTTCTTTGTTCTGTTGTGTTTTTGTTCTACATTATTTAATTATGTGGTTGTTGTGTTGAATTACATTTTGACTGTTATGTTTTGCTCCCTGTTATGTTCTTGAAGACTTGTTATTTTCATCAATGTTTTGTCCTTATGCTCTGTTCTGTTGTTTACTTTAGAAATATCAACAAATGCAATTATTGTTGCTAAACTCCCATGCACAAAAATCACCTGTATGCTCTCCATCTTGAAGAATGGAAAACACGAATATGAAGGCAAAATCAACATGCCATGACAAATTTTGGAAATCCAGAAGGTGAATAACGGGGTGGTACATGCTTGCAAATATATTTAACACTGGAAACACAAGTGTAGATTTAATTCATTGTACCACTCATATAGAAAAATATTGCAGAAGCATGAGGTACTTAAACACTCTTAGTGCTTGGTTATGAAAATTACTTTTACCATAAGCTCGCCTTCAAAGTTGGCAAATGAGGACGTTTTGAGTACCATATACATCATCTACAGTACGGAATTAAAAAATGTGAGGCAACCAGTTGACAAGTTTCTTTAGCTGAGAATCCATGTGAAATCAGAAAAAGTCTGTGTAAGACAGCCAGAAATTATAATAAATTCACGAAACAGAATACTGTGTTTCCTCTGCGTACTATCACCTAGATCAGGAAAACTGTAACAGATATGAGATATTGGCAAGTTTGAACTTGATGTGATAAAATCAATATGAATTAGACTTACCCCATGGTGCTGAAGTTTCAGGGGGAACTGCAAGAGCAAATGAAGACCATATTTAGCATATACATACAGCTTTTGATTTTTTCAAAATGTGAAGCATTGTATTTCCCATTAACAGAAACAACATGGGAAGTTATATTATACAATCTTTGAAATAAATGAAACTAATGATCTGACTTTGCATGGCTTTAGTACCCAAAAATATCACAAGGAGGGGCATATTTACTAAATGTTTTCCTGGGGGCATGCTTGGAACAATGACAAATAAAATGTACTATCTATTTTCTATATATTAAAAAGGCTCGCAAGTGCAACACAAAATTGCAAAACACCCTCTCAAACTTTTGTAAATATTCCCTGAAATTTCATCAAAAGAGATAACCTCACAGGATGGAATAGGTGAAATGGATTTCCAAAATGAATGTGGCTTTTGTTAAAAATTAAAACATAATAATCTAATTTGAATATATTGAAAAACTATAAATGGTTCTGAAGCAGGGTGTACACACGTTTTTCAGGTGATACCCAACCTGCAAAAGACAAAGTCCACCCCTGAGAGAGAATTTTCTCAGGCCAAGTATTAGAGGACTTGCTTTGCCAAATCTTAAATATGTTCAGTAAAATTTCACCGTTAGGTTGACACACAGTGGTTGCAATGTGAAATGGACATTTTTTAGAAAAACTGGGTGGCCATTACAGAGAACAAATTTAAAAGGCTTTCAATCATGCACTCAAATCAAAGGAGTCAGACCACAAAACATTTTTGTCTGAAGCCAATATATGTATTTGGTGATAAGTAAGTTAGTACCTGATGCCAACACATTTTACTGCCATACTATGAAAGTAGATTTGTGGCGGTGGTAATGTGTGACAAGAATATTGTGTACATATATATTGTGCTGTTTTGCTGCTGTTTAAATTTTGTTTTGTGTTAAGAAAAAATTTACATCCTACAGCCTTTCCTTTCACGCTCACTCTACCCAGCAAGATTGTGACAACATTCACTTTACAAAATCCTCTAACTTTTCAGTCAGAGGAAGGAAAATAAACAGCATCCGCTCTTTAAAAAGAATAGGACATATTGTGGCATTTGACGTCTGTCTTTGAACACACTGCAAATGTGAAAAAGAAAACAAAATATAAAAGGCTTCTTTGTCGCTCATTCAATTTATGACCTCCAGCATGGTAATTTTTGGGGTGACGCAGCACCCCTCCCCACCTCTACTTCCAGCGCCTATGTGAATGTGTAGAACTATCTAGTCATTTATAACTTTTTGTTCATTGACCAACATCTTTTTCTAAGTGTCTTTTTCAAGGTATTAAAACAATGTATAGACCTGTGCATGTAATCATGTAATCCTAGGGCTGACATTGCTAGGATATCTCATCACACAATCCCTAACAATTATAACACGTTTTATTTATTCTAAAAGAACAGAACAAAGCTAACCAATTCTCCTGAAATTATGTCCGTTCAAATTAAGTGTACATTATTATCAGAAAAATAAATGTTACATTCTCCAAATATTACTTTTGAAACACATTTAAAAAGAAACATCATTCTGTATGTATAAATCTCCATGTTACCAATTCTACTAAACAAATGTTAACAACTGTTTTCTAGAGTAATTATGGCATACACCTCAAAAACAATATTTTGATAGCAACCTCGATACATCTCTGCAGAGACCAGCTACTATTTTCTTTTAAATGAAGACAAACTCATTGAAATACACACAATTTATCATCACAATATACCAAAGTAGAACTCTAATCAGGTCAACGCACAGATATTAACAGCAATTGTATCAGTCTAACTATCTTCACTTGGTTGTTATGTGAATATGTGCACTTCGTAAAATTCACAATCTCCTGTCCTTACACCACGTTTCTTTGTTTATTTGTTGCAGTTACTAGAGTTTTAATCCAAAGCATTTTATTAAATTGCTTACACTTGATACAGAAGAAAAGTACGAAATGATGATCTACAAATCTAAATGAAGAAAAGCAAAAGTCCAAAAAGATGATACACAAAACCATGAGAAAATAAAAGGGAATGATGAACCAGATCACAGTCAAAATGAATTAACCCGTGTGAGTTATGAAATTTCACAAAAGATCCATGCTGCCACTTGTTCCTTACCAACTAGGAGGACGGTAGTGAAGTTTGATAAATGAAGCCACAGGAAAATGGGGGGACGGGGTGTCGCTTCGACCCAATGGAGTGAGCTGCGGAGCTGGCGAGCTCCTGAGGCTGAGCTGCCATTCGGCCTCATCCTGCACCCCAAATGCCCCACCGGCCCCCGAGATGAGTAGGGGGGGCCTCTGCAAATGCCCCCAAACCGATTGAGCCCCATTATGCAGGAAATATAGGCCGCCAGGAGCGATTTCTTTGGCCTTGGCATTGCCACTTGATCTTGGCTGGCAAGATTTTGGTGCCTGCGTCAACCGGGTGAGCTCTCACTGGTCTAGCTACTGCTGCGATGCTCACCTGAGCTTGAAGGGGGCCTGTGGAGTTGCCCCCCGCCCCGGGATCTGGCACCTGTTCTCTAAAGCTGCCCGGAGCTGGGGTCCTCAGGTGCTGATGCAGCGCAGTTTAGGGCATGAGCAGCCTTGAATAAGTCCGTCCACCTGGAGGAGTAAGGAGCAGGGGCGCTAAGTAAATGAAACAGTGAGCGGGGATGTGACACCAGGAGTGGCGGTGACCACCTGGTTCCCCGAGGGGCACCCAATGAAGCGAATCATTCTGGGGGGCTCGGCACAGCTATGCGAGGGCCCAGCTATTCGAGGGCCCTTGGAGAAGGTGAGTCCAGGGCAAGGGGCTCTTATTGCCGATGGGAGGCGGTGGTGAACTGTGCTACTGCAAAGGCTGGGGTGCTCGTTGGGCCCCGAGGTGCACATTGCTCTGCTTGCCCTGGGCAGCATGGTGGGTGGAACTGCCCGGAAGAAGAATGCACTTCTATGGCTCTTGGTGCAGTAGGGGCAGCAGAGCTCCTGATTCAGGTGTTGGATATCGGTGGACATTGCGGAGACTGACCCTCAGGACGACCAGCGTAAGTAAGCGAACCGCATAGCAACGACGGATCGCGACGTCACTGAAATGCAGCCCACAGTGGGGGGCCTCTCGACTCAAATGGAGGATGTTATGGAGCGGCTGTGTACTCTAGAGTACAGAGCAGAGGATACGGGGGGCAGAGCACACTGGAACAATATCCGCGTAGTGGACCTCCGGGAGTAGATAGGGGGGCAAAACATGACTTCATTTTCTAGAGGCATGGATCAAGACCAAAATAGCTCTGAATGGTCTCTCCCCCTTCTTTGCTGTGGAACTGGCCCATAGACTACCGGCCCAGCCCCGCCACATCCCGTGATGGCACATTTGCTCCATTTGAATGACAGGGACTATATCCTCTGTAGGGCCCAGTATAAGGGGGGCCTACCAATTGAGAATCACAAAGTGATGGTGATCACAGATTTTATGCTGGCAGTTCAAAAACAATGGTCCTCCTTCTTGGCTGCCAAGGACAATTGTGGATCAAGTATGCCATGCTCTTTGTGGCTAAACTGAGAGTCGCCACAGACAATGGCACCAGATTCTGCATGGATCCACCAGAGGTCTAGGACTAGATAGAGGTGCAGCTGATTGACTGGGAAATACCATCCATGGCCACACAACCTTGTTGGCGGTGCTAGCCTGGGCCTCTGTCACCCAGCTGTTCCTTGAAGGAGCAGGCTCAGAAGGACCAATTGAGCACAGTGGTGGCGAAGGCAAACATCGGGGTGGTTGGCGTAGATACCCGGCCGGATGAGGGGGGTGAGCCATCCAGTGCCTCAGAATCAGAGCTGGGGTCTGACTCTACCCTACACACTGCTTCTGGTTCAGCTGATGAACTGGGGTGATAGTAGGCTGCAGACTACGGGTGATGTACTGTTGGTGACTGCATGGGGCTGGTGGGGTGCTCCATATATCTGTTTTATCCTACAGGGAACATTTAGCGTGCCATGTCCGGGCTGGGTGATTCATGCACGGTTTATCTGGTTTGGTTTGTCATTTTTTGGATATGGGGACTGTTGCCCTTACTGTCCTGAGGAGGAGGTGGGTTGCTGCTTCAGTCCGAAGAGCTTTCTGCATGCACTGCAGGGTGTCTCTATAAGGTGGAGCGTTTAACACTATTATTATTACGAGATGGCTGGTAAAAAAAACTAGATATAAAGTAAAATCTTGGAATGTCAGGGGGCACAAAAGTATGTCCAAGCGCTACAATGTTCAGGCATACCTGAGGAGGTGAGGGGGTCAACATTGCCCTCTTGCAGGAAACACATTTAACGCCGTCAGATAGGGTAGCACTGCGGAGGGGATGGCAAGGCCACTTAACTTGCACCACTTATCAGCTTTTGCTAGAGGGATCTTTATTTTGGTCAGACCGGGGATGCAGTTTCAAATTTTAGAGGAAGACTTACATGTGAGAATTGACATGTTTCATTGCACCCCAACAGTCCATACACAAATAGTGCTCTCAGAGTATTTGTCTCGAATGTTGTCAGATCATATCCTGAACCTTGTATCCCCAGTAGGAGACTTAAGTGTGAAAACCTGGAAGTCCAGGCATCTTGCGATGCCATAGAGGAGGAAATACGCTTTACTTTGTGGCAAACGCAGTGTCCACTGAGTCTGCTTTGGTGGAATGGGAGGCTTTTAAGAGAGTAGTTAGGGAACATTGTATCGCACACACAAGGGGGCTCAGTAGGCTCTACATGATGAGACACAAGCACAGGGGCTTATGCTTTGGCCGCTAGAACGCCGTAGACACACCAACCCCTCAGTGCACAACTCTCTGCTCGCTGAGAAGGAGAAACTGGTGGCCTTGGTGGAGAAACTTTGTTACTTTGATTACAGGGCATACAGGGTCACAGCCCCTGCAGAACGGTACAAAGCGGGTGCGTTATTGGCTTGGTTGGAACTGACTGATGAGTTCGGTGCCTGTGTCTATGATCCGGATATTATTAATTGGCTGTTCCAAACGTATTATACTACCTTATACACTCGCCGGCCGCCTGCGCCCTCCTGCACCCATTCTTAGACCTTTTGCCATTGCCGATCCTTTTACCGGATGTGGCGAAAGCGTTGGGCACAGAAATGTCATTAGCGGAGGTCCTGGCTTTGATCAAGGCCATTGCCCAGGATAAGGTGCCGGGATCAGACAGGCTCCCAGTGGAGTTTTATGCCACCTATGCTACCCAACTGGCACCACACCTGGTGGAGGTCTACCGGAGGGCATGTGTTGACCGTGTCCTGCCACCCACTATGAGAGAGACATTGGTAATCCGCCTCCTTAAGGCAGGCCGGCCCCCCCAGGAGCTGGCATCCTACTGGCCCTTGTTGATGTTGAATGTCAATCCTAGGATCCTAAACAAGGTTTTAGCCACACGCTATTGCCATAAATGCGTCAATTCATACATACAGATTAAATGGGCTTTATACCTGAGTGGAACATGGCGTATAACATTAGACAGGTGATAGCACTGCTGCTTGCTGCATTAGCTATAAATGAGGAGGCAGCGGTGATGCCTTTTGATATTGAAAAGGTCTTTGGTAGCCTGGACTGGGAATATTTGTATGCGGTGATGCATAAAATGGGACTTGTGGTGGTTTTATTACCTGCACCAGGCTCCTGTATGCGGACCCTATGGCAAGAGTTAAAATGAGGAGTGTGATCTCGGCGGCCTACAGGGTGGAGCGGGGTAAGCGGAAGGATGTCCCTTGCGCCCCATTGCTGTTTGCCATTGTGCTGGAGCACCTGGCCTGCAAGGCCCGGGAATGCACCTCTTAATGGGGTATCACGCTCCGGCGGTTGTTCATCACATTGCCTTCTATGTGGATGACATACTGTATTTCGTTCATGACCATTGGGTTGATGTCCCTGGGAATCTTGTCTTCTGGGGAACTTTTGGAATATATTGGGCTTGCGTGTCAATTGGCAGAAGACTAGCATGTCCCCCTTGCACCCAAGTCCTGGGGTGCCACCTCCCCATGCAGGTTTTAAGTGGGAGCCCATCACTTTTCGGTATCGGGGGTACAGCTTTACAGGTCGTAAACTGATCTGTTGGAGGCCAACATGTGCAGGGCACTCATGGCACTCCGCGGTGGGATAAAATTCTGGAAAACGCTCCCCATATTGTTTGGGGGGAGGGCGAATGCCAAGGCTGTTATATTACTTCACCACCTTCCCCATTATAATCCCCAAGAGTAAATCTTGGGAGATGCACTCATTGCTCACTGATCTCATTTGGGGCACAGGTAGGCGCTGCATTGCTCTTAGGAAGCTACCACGACCTGTTCAGGATGGTTAGTTGGCGGCTCCCGACTTTGAGGCATACTATTTGGAGGTTCATTTGCAATGGGTCAATCGATGGATTGCCGACAGAGTTGTGGTGGAACCCTGGAGGAAATGGGCAACCCTCCATTGCACTGGTTGACAAAAAATTTTCATTGATCCTAATAAGCTTAGGGTGGAACCTCATAGCCTGCAGTCAGTAGCCCAGTTTTGCTGGGTGCAGTATTTGGAGAAGGCGGGGATGACCACCCCTTACTCTTCCAGCCTCCTTCTGTGTTGGTTGTCCCAATTTTTCTGGGAGGATGCTACATGTAGGTTGGGCGAGAGGGTGGCCTACGGGAGGGGGAATCTTTATGAGGCTGGCCTATTGCGGACCTTTGAGGATTTGCAGGTGGCCTATGACCTGCCTGCGGGTCACTTCCTCTTTTTTGGGACAGTTACTGCACTACTAAGACAGAGATGTTGGTGTAGGCAGGCCAAACCTAGTACGACACAGGGATGGCAAATGCAAGGCAATCACAGGGTTATATATTGCACTGCGAGCAGACACATACACTTCACTCAACAGTCTCAGGAACGTAAGGGCGACTGACGTTGGCACCCCTATATCTGACACGGACTGGGTAAAAATACTAGCTGACATTCCCCAGGTGTCTCATAATGCTCGATTTAAGGTGATCAATTCTTATAATATCCACAGAGCATATCTTACTCCCAATAAGATAAACAAATATTATCCAGGTGCTGGCTCGGTGTGCCCCAGGTGTGGATTATTTGGGGCGAATATGTTTCATATGGTGTGGAATTTTGAACAGATGTGACGGCACTCCTCAATGAGGTTACTGGACGATAATTGCCCCTTGCCCCCATGTCATACCTGCTGGGGCTGTTCCCAAGACCCGCTAAGCATAGAGTAACTACTAAATTTGCTGATCTTGTCTTAATTCTGGTGAAGAGCCAGATCATGCTTCATTGGAAAGGCACCAGGGGCCCACAGTTTTCCAAATGGAGAACAGTGTTAGTGCGGTGGGCGGATTATGAGAGCGCAATGCTATTAAGAGACGCCAAGCGGGGGCCATGTCCCTTGAAGGTGGCCCAGGCCAGGAACACATTATTTGAATATTTTCCACTCCGGGTGAACCATTTGGAGGTCTGTTCCCTGCCTCCCACCTGCGGGGCTGAGCCACAGTAATATTGGGCTTTGCGATGACCCTCCACTTACACGCGCTCCAGCCTGTCTGTTTCTACCTGTCCGTGCTATGACAGGCCCTTGAACCTGCCTCCCCTTTCTGTTCCCTCCCTCTCCTCTCCTGGGCAGATGGACAACCACAGTGTTTGCTCTCAGAGCTTTTCAGATACTGGTATTCTTTCTGGACCAAGCTATGGGGTGGGGGGAATTGGGAACATTGGATTGGTTTTCTTGTTACTTTGATGATGGAGCATAACTTCTTGGTTGAGGCAGTATTGCTAGAGCATTGACACTCTACAGATCTTTGTCTCCCCTGCCTGGGGTGCATAATGTCGGGGTATAATACCATTGTGGCTGCTCTACATGGTACAAAGTTTCTTGCACCGTGGGAGGGAATATCCAGTATGATGAAGTACCACTGTTTCCTAATTCCCAGTGAAAATGTCAATAAAGTGTGTTAAAAAAATGAAGCCACAGGAAAGCGGTCAAAGCACACGATGAAAAACAACCACAAAGTTAAAGACAATGAGAATCCAAATACAGTACATAAAAGGAGCAAATCAATAGGGATAGGGACCATCAGGCAGTGCAGATGTCAGACACAGTACAGTCATCACCAGCTCTTCACTACATATAAAGATTGGAACTGGAGACTGGTAGCTGCAGGAAACCAGGAAATAACTTCAGTCTGCAAAACAGACCCCAGAAGTAAACCGATTGAGTTGTTTAAAACATGCTGCTAAGTGTTAAAAAGGGATGGAGCACACTCTGCTCAGAAGTGGCCTTGGTAACTCCAGGTGGGCCGCAGGTCTAGAAGTTGTCCCCATGAATAAAAGAGCTGTTCTCACAGTCTTGCTCTTATGATCCACTTTCTCAATGTGAAACAAATGGGTGTTACCCATTAAGTAACACTGGGGATGGGACGTGGTATAGCGCATGCTACCGTGCCAGGTAGCCCTTGACGTGCACTCTTCTAGTATGTTTTAAACAACGATACGGCAATGAATTGAGTGGTTTGCATCAACAGTCCTGGCCCTGATGAAGACTTTGGGGTCTATTACGATGTCGGGCGGACTTGCGTCTGCCTGACACCGTCTCTGAAACAGGACCGACCGACCTCTGGTTGGCGGTCCCGAACGCCTGATTAGGATGCGATCAAACACTGTTTGGTCGCATTCCGACATTTCCCTTAGGGAGCATGTGTTACGACCATAAACCGGCCGTAGTACATGCTCCCATAGGGAAATGGGAGGTGGTGTTAACCTCAAGGTGCCTGCCACGGGGTGCAAGGATTCACAGGGGGGCACCATAGGTGCTCCCTTGGCCCCCAACCGGAGGCTGCAAGGGAAAGGGGACCCTGCTAAACACTAAACACTACCAAGAGGGAGGGACAGGGAGCGGTTTTTAGAAAAAGAAGGTCCAGTACCAGTGCTCCCAAAGACGTATCTGTACTCACTGATTGGTAACTGTTCCTATAAGAGAGAAGTGCAACCAATTTGGTATGAAATGCCGGAGGTAGGCATTTCCCAGGCGGTAGGGTAGGCACAAGAGCCACTGCGTAGCGGCGCATCTAGGCCCCACTTTAGAACCGCTGGGACCCGCCGTAGAGGCACTCCGACCAATACGAAGGGGTAATTAACAGGAGCACCACAATTGAGGTGTTCCCCTGAGTACTTTCACTCAAGCAAAGCCTTAATAAAGGTATTAAAGGATCATAGGGGTTTAGTTCCCGGCTCCTTTATTTTATTACGCACTTATTCACTGCATATGGTCCTGATGAAGCGCACTGGGATCCGTTAGGGACCCCTTCCATAGCGCGAAACATGTCGACCAGGCCCCACTTTCACGAACACGCACGGGACTGAGAGCAGCAGAGTAATACTCGACCTCTATCCTATCAGCTCACTAGAGGCGCCCTAGTCCCCTATACACTTGCTTTTAATCTATATCCCACGGACCTATAAATAAAATTCTAATTAAGGTACCGGGGAGGTATTTTTAGACATCAGCACCACATTTCTTTTATAGGCCCACACACCCGCATGCACAACTGCGGCGTCTCCTAAAAGATCTCCGATAAAGAGCCCTCTCGCAGGGCCCGTGGAGGACAGCAGCGCCACCCCCACGAGGAGCAACGCCCGATGATGAAGCATGACACTCGCAAGAGTGTGTGAGGGCACTATTTTCCAAAGGAGAAATTCCCCATCTTCATCAGATCAGTAACACATTCAGAGACTATCCACCTACATTTGTTTCCTGCAACCAAATTGGTTGCACTTCTCTCTTATAGGAACAGTTACCAATCAGTGAGTACAGACCCTGCTAAACAAACATGCTTTCCGACAGGGTTTCCATGTCGGGAAGGCCGGCATGGAAACCCTGCCAGAAACCGTGCATCGTAATCTGGACGTCGTAAACTGCCATCCATTTGGATTACGGGCCATTTCCAACTGGCCGAGAGGATCCATGAGCCTGTAGGAAGCCAGATGGAATGACTGGCCAGTTTCAATTCTGACCAGCTGAATCAAAATCAGACGGTCAAAATTGAAACCGGCAATGTCGGTCATAAGGCCTGCGACCTGAAGTCGGAGGCCTTACGACCGATATCGTAATAGACCCTATTGTTTATTAGATGAAATGTGCAGCATCAAAGACAACTAAGGAGTGCTGATGTGATTATAACTGATTTAGTCTGACACGTTCTTTAAATAATAGACCGATTGCATCAATTGACGTCATCTGCTTCCTCAGTGGACACCAAAATATTTGTGTGGAAAGAATGTAGGGGCATATTAACAACGGCCAGCGATAATTATCGCTGGCCGTGCTTAGCGTGAGGAATCCTATCGCCGGCTATCGCTGGAAATTATCGCCATGCTAGCGCTGTATTAACAACGCTTAGCGCAAAGGCGATAATTTCCCAGTGATAGCGATGTTTTCCATGGAACATCGCTGGTTTTCCAGCGATGTCCCATGGAAAACGGCGATATACTTGGCGATAGGGCCTGTGGTCTTAGCCACACAATCCACCCCCATGTTAGGTATGCCTTAGTCAGGAATTTAGCAGACGTTAAATTCCTGCGTTAAGGCATACTTAACGCTAATTTAATATATCGCTAACCCACGTTGCTAATATGGCAATACCTGGGTTAGCGATATTTCCCTGTTGTATTCACAGGCACGCCCCCTTTGCATCTCATTAGCGATGCGATGGGAGGCGTGCAGGAAACGGACGCTAGGTCAGGAATCACGCGCTAGCGTGTCCTTGTTAATTCGGCGATAAAATTATCGCCGCTTTTCGTCCGAAAACGGACGCTAAAGCGGCGATAATTCATTAACGCCGCCTTGTTAATATGCCCCGTAATTCTTATATTTACAATTTGCAACACTCTAGGGAGCCATTTGCAAAATGTAAAGCTAAAATATTTACACAACACTGATAAATGGGTGGCACTTTTTGCAGGTGGAGAAATGTTTTAATTGTCTACTAATTGAATATAATTACAAGCATTTGTATGTAATTTTCAGAAAGGTCTGTGCACATGAATTGGATGGGAATGGATGTGTTCAGATAAAAAAAATGAAAATATTATTAAAAAGAGTTAGTAATGAATTATGACCGATTAGGGGTCTGTTTAACTCTTTTCTTACATTCTCGGTGTGGCACAAAAAAAGCATTTAAAAAAACGTTTTCTATTTTTTTCCCAGATTTAAGATACACTCTAGTTAACAAAATGGATACAAAAATAGATTTCAAAAAGCACATGCCACAAACTGCGTTTTAGGCCACAAACTGCAGCTCTATAACCACTTCTACAGATCACTACACTCCCAGACTGTAGAACAAAAGTTACAGCTTTAGGAGTGTTTGCAAATTAACGAAAAGCCTACCCAGGTCAGGTTTCCTAAACCCTTGGTGAACTAAAGTTCACCTTTTAACAGTTATGAGGGGGGCTACTTTGCCTCCTGCATCCCCCACCTCAGTTTTCAATGACGTGGTGATGCCCTTCTATCCGTGGGCTGCAAAAAGCAAGAAAACCATAATAGCCCCTCCTAGGGCATTACGGGGCGCTCCACCGGGGAACAATTAACACTTTTTTCTCAGGGTTGCCCGGTCCCACTCCGAACACCCCCATGGCCGGTTTTTCGGTGGTGGCTGCGGAGGGAGCACCAGTGTCCCTGCGTCCCTGGCCAGCTCACCAGACTCCTTCCTCCTTGGCATGGCGTGGCCTTTTCCTCTTTTTGCTTCTGTGGGGTGGGAGAAGCTTGGTTCCTCGTTCCAGCCCGCGGCAGGATTATCACAGTCCTCCTGATTGCGAGAAGCACAGGCAAGGCGATTGAAGACCGGTGCGATCCCCCCACACCCCCTCCCCACACATGGGCAGGCCATGCATCACTTGCAGGCCGGGGCATGGAGTCTCCAGACTGCAAATAGGCAAGTCCAGCATTGTCTTCCCTCTCTTCGGGGGATGGGGTCCCAGGTCTCAGGTGTTGTTTCACTGGCCCCAGGAGAGATAGGTGCCCCCCCAGGAAATCCAAGAAACCAAATACGGGGGAGGGGGCCCCACGCATGGCCAGTCCCCTGCCAGATGCTTTGTCCCCTGGGGACTTGTCCCTCCCCAGAGAAAATTGTGAGAATATCAATGGAGCCCCAGGCACTCTGTTGCTGGGCTTGGGCATATTTAAATAGGCCCACTTTTTAAATGTATATATCTTGAGCCCTGTTGTGCCTATTTTAAGATCTTGGGCGCATTTTACTTCTGGTGGTGAGTTTTAGCCACCGGAGCAGGTCTCCTTGCCTCAAAAGGGGTGCTAGCTCCTTGCACTAGCCCTCTCCTCTGCTGTGCCCTCCATAGACCCCATGACCCCCTTGCCATCTTGCAGGGCATGAGGTGGACTGTGGAGTCCAAGTCTTCCCCCAACTGGTCCTTATGGGGTGTAATTGAACCAGCCTCACTGGTCCAGGAGAGACCCACTTATCCTGGGGACAGCTGTAGGCAGTCCATAAGGCCATCAGGGGGCTTGTCCTTCCATCTTTCCATGTTTTTGCTGCTGTTGCAGTCCCAATGTCCAACTCTCTTTCTCTCCTTTATGCAAGAGTTTTTTTAATGGGGGTTGAAAGGTCTAGATGCCAGGCCAATCTTAGAATCCTAGAGAGTTCTAGATGCCTGGCCAATCCTAGGGTGCCACATCACCCCCTGTCTTAAACCTCCTGCACAGCATGCTGGGCATTCAAGATGGAACCATCAAGGGGTCTGTGTTCACATCAACTTTTGGGGCCTCAGCTCTGCTCCTAGCTGACATCACTGCCAGGGACATTCCCACCAAAACTTCAAAGGGGAGCCACCTCCTGTGTTGCCTCCATCGGTCTGGGCTTCCTCCTTTGTTCAGTGGGTCTGGACTGTCCCAACCCTGGTACAATGTGATAACTAATTACCAGATGCAGATTTTCTCCCCCACCCATTCCTTAGTAGGAGCTGAGTTAAGCACTGTTAAGTAGTCCTTTTGTGTAGAGAAGTCTTTGTTCCTTCTGTTTGGGAGCAGAGTAATTACCTTCATCCAGCGGGGTGACCAAAGGCTGGAATCTGTACCTGAGCTGAGGCCGAGAATTATGGAAATTCTGGATGACCTATTAGGTGCACATGTAGGTTCCTGGGACCTGCGTTTTCAAACTTGACACACATGTTTCACCCCAGTTTCATACCGTACTGACTTTGTATCCCTAAGGGACTTTAAGGCAGATTCCCTCATGTGTATAACATATATGCACTGTAGTTAAATCAGTAACCCCTCCTGACCTTAACTATGAGTGACCACTAATATTATAAGGCCTAACCCAGCTCAATATCCAACCTTGCAGACTCCCCTCTGTGCCAGGCTACCTGTGTACAGTTACCGGGCTGCACACGACAGTAGCCTCACACGTGCAACCTGCACACATGTGCACATGTATGTACATGTTTACGTGTAACCAGCCTAGTGTTCCTTATCCTAGCTGCATTGCTGCAGCCTTCTCTTAAAAGACAGACACTGGCAGTAAACACGCTCAGTTTATTTACCATGTGATTACCGTGGGTAAGCCACAAGTAGTGAGACTCACCCATGGTAAAAAGTCCAAAGCAGGGTGATCAAAAAGCAAAAATGTGTGTGTGTACTAAATAAGTGGAACCCATTTGCAACATAGACTCTCCTTAAGTTGCTCACCCACAGCTCAATGGGAGACATCTCTTTCGATTGCCAATTCGATGTAATTATGGACTTAGCAATCAGAATGGCAATAAGCCACTATCTCCCTGATGCTTTAGCATCTAATGCCAAATGCCTAGAATGACACACTAATATTGACACTGCATCGAAGGTTACTTAAATAGTTAAAATGTTGCAGATAATTTCCAGGGTTTTTCTTAAAACAGATGTCAATATTTACAGATCCAAATCATATGAATCCAGGTTCCGTGTTTGACGCACCTTGGGCAGTTTAGTGAAATGTTTGGATTTTGTTTATTCAAGTAAACCAGAGAGAAGTACATGAACCATTCAGGATACAATTGAATGCTTCTGAAATTAGCCTCTGTAATGCCGTTAAATTACACTCACATATTTCTTCCCAAATTGTGGGATTGATCCCTGTAAGGATATCATTTTGCAATTTTTTTAACAATGTGATCATATAAGGGAAATGTAGTAGCTCTCTGTGCTTGAAGATATGAAGCCCAATACTGAATCCTAAGGGTGATCATATGTTTCTTAAAAAGATTATCAACTATCTCTCTAGTACTTTCTTTATCAAACATTAATCATTCTTCTTTGAGCACTAAGTGTTTGATAAAATGTATGTTGATAACAGTCTTTATTGTAGATCATTTTCTGTTACAAATATTCCCAGAAAATAATGTTACCTTTTCGAAGCCAACCCCCAATGTTTGGCGGTCTAAGTGTTTCCCATCATTTCAAGTCCACCTTGAATAGATCTGGGAGGTTTATGGTTATAGAAGACTACTTTGGGAATAACCAGTTATCGAAAAAGTTGCTGGTGTCTCACATTTATATATATATAGAGAATGAGGTAGCACAGCAATTTGGGATTGCATGTCAGGGTTTTTTAGCCGGCGGGTATCTAAACTGGACAATAATAATATGATTCAAGAAGTAAATATCAAAAACCGTGTTTTAGAAAAGTGGCTTGATAATTGTTCCAAAAATCAGGCATGGCGAGACGCCCATTTCTCCTTTTGAAACTTAAGTTTTTTTCCAGGCTTATTCATGAAGTGTTTGTATTACATAGGGAGCTACTAATTAACTATTTGATTTTATCTAAAAAATCTCAAATAACACAAATGAAATTGTTGAAAATTGACAGTTAAGTGACAGGAGAATATTCATATGAACAGCGGCTCTACCAATCATAGAGCTAGGAAAATTGTTCAACCTCTCTTGTAGCATTTGCATTTTTTTATTAAAAGGTTCAAAATGTAATTTATATAAGTCGGCAAAATAAATCCAGACTGATAGGTACTTCTTTGGGGATTTATTATATTTTCATGATACAAAGTCTGGAAGCATATAAGTGGGGAGTTGAATAGAAAAGTGTCTGTTTTTGCCTCACTAACCTGAAAAGCCCTGATCTTCGAGAAATAAGATATCAGGTGAGAAAGAGCTTCTATAGAATGTTTATTTCGAACTGTATATAACAGTAAATTATCTGCATAAAGTTTACGTTTCGGAAATTTGTGGGCAATCGTTTTAATCTCTGCAGGTGCTAAGGTTTTAATGTATAACGCAAATAAAATAGTGAGAGGTAACAACCTGTCCGGCGCAATACAAAATATTATTATTATTTAGGGTGATTTTTCCCATTCAAAAAAAGCAAAGCAGTCATTCCTTCCAATAGTCTTATAGTGCCAATAGAGACCAAATTAATTTAATAGGAAACCTCATTTTATTAAGCAAGCAAAAATGACATTTCTATTGTTCCAAATGAATGCTTTTTCTGCATCTAAAAAAATAAAGGCTGCACTACTGTGAAAGGCGGTCAAGTGATTAAGGGCCTTAATCAAAAAATTTTCTTTTAGTTGACAACATGGGATAAAACCAGTTTGATCTTTATGGATTATTTACAGTATTATAGCTGCCATTCTTTTTGCAATTAATTTAGAGAGTACTTTGTATTGTAATTCAAACAGCTTTATTGGTTGTTCTGAAATTTAAATTGACTGGATTCTTCCTTTTTCTAAAAAAAAAAGGCAGATTAAATTTCCTTTAAAAACCAAGTGGGAATTTTACCACCCATGAAAAAGGGTTTCGAATTTTCGACAAATGTTTGGTACCATTCTGAGGAAAATACATCTTCTCCTATCGCTTTACCCTTTGGGGCATCCTTAATGACTGAGTGACCTCTTCTTGGGTAATCAGACAATTTTTCCTTGAAGCCAGATCAGGGGAACCTAGAAGGGATATGTAATTCATTTAGCCCCTTCAGAGGTGTATTCTGCTCTGTGTATTTATTTTGACAATGTCTCCAGAATATGTCCTCTATTTGTTTTAGATCTGTAGTGAGAGAGTGTATTAAGATTTGTGTTATACAACTTGAAACAACTCAAGTTTTTATACGCCAAGCCAAAAGTTTCCCAATATGCTCTCCCTCTTCATAAAATCGTTGCCCTACCGATCATTAATAATGAACTAATTCTTTTTCTAATAGAGATGTTTTAAATCTTCCTTCGCACCTTCACACCAATGATAATTTTCTTGATTATTGTGATTATTCAGGAGGATTTATGCATGTTTGAAAGCATCCTATTCAGGATCCAGCTCCAAATGTGCCTGTTTTTTCAACTGAGCCTGAAAGGCTATCACTTCCCCTCCCAAGGTTACTTTGTGTGCTTGACAAACAACCTCCAACAAAGTCATACCCATATTCGGAGGAAAAAAAGTAAACTTATTTTTTGTCATCTTGATAAACTGCCATTGATAAAAGTGATTTATCGAGCTTCCATCTTGGATTATTTTTCCCTGCATCGAGAAATTACAAATTTAAAGACACGATTGGAAGATCGGAGAAACATTTTGACAGAAAATTACATGAAAAATCAGTTAAGTTTTTTTAAATTAAAAAAGATCTGCATGTTAAATAGTTTGGAATCTCTTCGCAAAAAAGTGTGAACTGCTGTCATGTACTGTTAACGGATCCCTAGAAATTTATTAACCCAAACTCTGAATTAATAATTTGGAGAGCTCATGCAACCTGGGGCTTTCTTTATATTATACCAGATTTTTTATTAACCAAACATGACAGATTGCAAAACGTTAATGTCCCTTATATGATGTTTCATTTAGAGAAATGTAATTAAATTGCCCTTAATTCATAAACTGGTGTGGGATTGTCTGCCCGGGTCATAATAAGGCACAATTGTCACAATTAGCTGGATTAATTTCAATAGTTGCGACTACCAATCTACCAGGTGTATCCTGTGCCTTTTTCATAATAATACCTGAGAATTTATTTAAAGCTAAGATTGCCACCTCTCAATGTGCAATGCAGGCTGATGAACTAACTATGATTTTGAAAGGAGACCGTGATTGCTTCATGGTTGGTGAGATCATTTTCAAATGCATATCCTGTAGCAGCAGAAAAATTCTGTTCACATGCCCATGTTAATATAGCTTTACTTTTACATAGGTGATTTATCCTATTTAAATTTACTGGTAATGTCATGTATTGATACATAGGTAAAAGACTAAAACACTGTCTTCTCTAAGACCTATGCTAAGCTGTGTCCTTAACCTGTTTATTAACAATTTTCCCTTGTTTCCCGATCTCCACTACCATTCCCATTCCCAGACCCCCCCTTCTTCCATCCAAACCTACCAGCATCATCCCCCCCCTTCTTCACTGGAACTTCCACCCTTTCTATTCATGGTGAACTCTAAAGCACCTATTTATGAAGCTACATGCACATACGTGTCAGCCAACCTGATTTCCCTCCCACCAAATATATTGTTGTTATGTTAACTATATTTCATAAGCGTGCAAATTCCCAGGGGCGTCAAGGCACTAGTTCAATCAGCAGGGTAAGGACTGGGAGCTGGACGATAGGTAAGGCAAAGAGCCATGTTTTTAGTGCCTTTCTGAATGCCAGGAGGCTAGGCAAGGCGCGGATAGACAGGGATAGTTCATTCCAAAGTTTGGCTGTGCCCCTTACAAAGCTTTGGCCTCCCCAGTTGGACTTATAGACCCTGGGAATAACCAAATGATTTACTCCTGCTGGCCGCAGGTGTCTAGGTGGCTCATATTTCTTGAAACTATGTTTCAAGAAAGCAGGGCCACTTCCATTCACGGCCCTGAAAGCAACGCAAAGAACCTTAAATTTGGTCCGCTGTTTGATCGGGAGCCAGTGCAGCTGACAAATTGCCTGTGAGGCTGATTTCAATTTGGGAATTTTCATAAGTGTCCTAGCCGCTGCGTTTTGCAGCATTTGCAATTTATGCAAATGCTGTTTTTGTATATTTAGGTAGAGACCAATACAGTAGTCGGTTTTTGATAATGCTAGAGAGGTGACTACCATCCTTTTCTTGATGGTTCTTAAGATGTAAAATGCCGAAGACACCACTGAGTTCACCTGTTTTTTAAAGGTGAGTTTATTGTCCATGACAACTCCTACATTTTGGGCCTTATTGACTGGGACAGGGAGGGAACCAAGTTCCTCCGGCCACAAGGATGGTGCCCAAAATGCGGGCTGATTCCCAAACAGGACAACCTCCATCTTGGCCGTAGACAGTTTGTATCAATCCAACTGCTGATTTCTAGCATGCAGCCTCAAAATCTTTCTCCTATGCCTGTGTCAGTAGCTGCCACCGACACTACTATCTGCGTGTCATCCACATAGGATGCAAGGGCAAAACCATATGATTTAATCAGTGGTGCAAGAGATGTAACGTAAATGCTGAAAGGATTTTAGAAGACCAAGTGCAGGTCCCTTGATGCCTATGTCCTGCAGCCGGTCAGTCAACAGATAGTGGTTGACCATGTCAAAAGTGGCCAATAGGTCGAACAAAATCAGAGAGGTCTTGCCGCCTCTATCAATGGCCATCCTAATTTCCTTGGTGGTTTTTATTAAGGCTGACTCGGTGCTGTGGCCCGATCTAAAACCAAATTGTGAATCGTCTAGCAACTCATTGCTGTTTATGAAATGGGCTAGTTGTCTATTCTTTTCCTTTTCTATTAATTTAATTATCTATATAACTATATAGTGAACTGATTTCACCATTTCCAATTTTCATCATTCAAATTTTCACAAATTTATTTTGTATAGTAGACCTGAGAAGACAAAATTTTAGATACGAGGAACAACAAAACCGCCCCATATAATACATATTTCTTCAACTATTGTGATCTGTAATGATTGAGCCCAAATGATTTCTTTTTCTTTTGCACATCATTTAAACATTTGAATCTTGGGTTCTGGCAAAGCGTGCTACTTGCCGAGAGAAGCAATGCCCCGTCAAAGGTAATAAGCACTACATAAATACATTTCCAATTTCTGGGCTGAGGCAACCTCAGTGAAAGTCACAAATACACCATCTATCAAGGCCTTAAGCCTGGCAGGTTGAATACAGCCTTAGAGCTCTCCGTAATGGGGTCTACTGGCCATTAAAAGCCTGCTCCCGCATTAAAGGCCCGAGCCGAAAGCGAGGGCCTTTAACAAGGTAGCGGGCCTTTAATGGCCGGTAGAGCCCGCTACGAAGGGCTCTAAGGCTATTAGAACATTCTGCCCCAGAGTGCATGAATGTTCTAATTTGTAAAACAAAGGTCTCATGGAGCCCAAGGGGGTTGAAATCCCCTCGGGCTACGTGAGGCCTTTGTTAAACATTGGAATGTTGATGCTCCGGGCTTCTACCGCCCGTTAGAAGCCCGGAGCACTCCATTGTTTTCAATGGAGCACTCAACATTTCAATGTTCTAGTAAGCATTAAATACCCTCATTCTTAAAAGTAAAACTATTTGTCTGAATTCTTTCCTATAACTAGAGGTTTCGAAAGACATATGTGAGAAGTTTAGGAAGTTTTCCTATTTTTTGGTTTAATAGCCATTGTCAATATTTTCTCCTTAATCGGAAAGTCTTCAAAATTGACCTAAACAGTTCTTGCATGTTGATTATTTAGACAAGGTGTAAAAGGAACGCGATCGGCTCTCGGAGTGGTCAGGATTTATTTAAAACAAAGTCCTCAAGGTAAGTTGACAAATTTACATATGAGATCTGGAAATTATTAAAAACTTGGGATTTCCTTACAAAGAATCAGCAAAGTGTTTTGTATTGCACTTTTTTAGGAGATTTCACTAGGCATTGTATATCTCTGATATTATTATCTTCAAGCATAATTTCAATCAATGTATTATTCGGAAGAAGTTGGAACTGATGTGTCGCTTTACACCCAGCAGAATATAGTGCAAAATAAATGAAACAATGTATTATAATTAGGTAAAGCCAGCCCGCATCCTTAATTGACCATGTAAAGTGCTAAGTGCTAACCGAGGACAGGAATTCTCCCATAGGAAAGAAGAGATTAATACATCTAATGAATCTAATTAAACTTTAGAAGCACTACCATTTTAATCAACGCTCCTCTACCAATAATCATTAAGGGAAATGACTTCCATTTTACAAATAAAAGTCATAGCTGTTAATAGTTCAACTCATACATATCCTCTATCTTATTAGTAAATTTAATAGGGAAATAACATTTTGGATACTGATTAAGACAGTTCCGCACTCAGGCAGCAGAGTTTCCAGAGAACAATAGTACTTTGGTCTTGAACTTATTGATATTAGATCTCCCCAGGGCCTGATACAATATAATTATCTTGAACACTCTGCTTTGACATGACTTATCAGGTTTTAAATGCAAAATTATGTAATCCAAGTATAATTTGATTTGTGCCATGTGTGTCAAAGGGGGACACATAATATTATGTTCTCTGAGCACAGTCACAAGAGCTTCTTTAAAAAGAGCTAATAAAAAATCAGGGATGGAGAGCAACCTGCCTAGTCTGTCTTTTTACATCTAGACTACCTGCTAGTTGCATCTTTATATAATCTAGAAATTACATGTATAATTTGTGTGGGAATCCTGTTTTACAGATAAGATATCCAGTGCTACGATAAAGTAATTCATATTTGAAGAAAGCTGACACCCTGCTAGGAACCTATTCTGATCTCCCTTTAATAGCTTATTTACAACTGCATTAAAACAATTTGCAATTAATTTATTAAAAATCTTACAGTCAATGTTTATAAGAGATATCGGCTGATATGAATTAGGATCTTGCAAATCCTTACAAAGATTGTATTGATTTTAAAATGATAGTGAGTTGGAGATTGAATGGGTTCACAGGAATTACTAAATTCTTGATAGAAGGCAGATGGATGACGTGGACCAAAATTGAGGGAAGAATTAGAATAGAAAATAACTTAATCCTCTGGTCTTATAATGCTCTTCATCTTGTCCTTAAACATTTTTTCCACTAACTGAGTTCTATTTAAAAACTGACATACCATGAGTCCTGATGAGATTGTCAACTAGCTCTATGACTGAGGAGTCCTGCCCTTTCATCTCAGGAATTCCCATGAACCTCAAGTTTGATCTCCTCATCATATTTTTGTGTTCCTCTCTTAGCATTTTTAAAGTGGAAACGCCTTTGACTAATGCTGTCAATTGTTTTTGTAAAGAGGCTTGAAAATCTTCACAATCTATTGCAGCACCTCTTTATGTACGGAAAAGATCTTTTTTTAATCTATCTCTAATTAATATTTGAATATGAAGGAAAGATATAATTGTTTCCTGGTATGTTTTGAGAAATTTTACTTGTGAAAGAAGAGACTGAAGTAGTTATTCAATGGTATGATTAGGTAAATCCATGGAAATTATTTGTGCTTCTTCACTAAAAGTTGTGTGTACATTTTAGATTTGTAGCGGTGACGTTCCTAGATTCCTTTGTCCGCTAATGTCTGTGTTTTTAGCTTGCTCTGCATCTCTAACCAATACAACTGTCACAAAAGTAAACAGTTATTTCATATTTGGCAGCTCAGAGACTACTGTACAACTGAGTTGAGCGTCTGAGATGAAGGGACCCAGTTACTGTTTCTGTTTAGCTCCGGTCTTTTGAAATATAGGTCAATATGAAACAACAGAGTAGGTTTTAGTTGATATATCTGAGGTTTTATCTATAATTCATTCTACCTGTTCTTCATTTGCTTGATTACCTAACACCCTCATGCCAGATTTGTGATAACCCTCAAAGAGGGCTCTTTAGCAACTGTCATGATTTGATTGATAACAGTCCATGGATTGAGCACTTTTGAATCTGCAGTAGTCAAATTCATGGAGTTTATGATACATTGTTTATGCTGCTGCTGAATTTAATTTAATATTGAATAATTTCTTAGCTCAGATGCCTCTGCATAAGTACTTTCCAGTGAATTGATAGGTGTTTTAGCTGGTTTAGATATGGCACTTTTTTCTGTGGAACTATTTTTATCTGCACCATCAATACCATTAACTTGAGCAAAGGAAGGAGGAGACCCGGCAAGGGAACCTATGGCTATTTCATATTTTGAAGTATTTGACATTTTTGACCTTTTGGATTTTAATGGATAATGTGGCCCTTTCCTATGAAGACAACTACTGATCTTAGCCTTAATCATTAAAGAGAAAGTACTCTTATTACAACACTTTAACAGTCAATGGTTCCTTTAGGTATTTTTAGCATTACGTGAGGTTTTCAACAAAGTCTTTTTGGACAAAGTCCTACTGTTCATGAACTGCCAAAAGTTATGTAAATAGAAAGTGTCAAACACCAAATGCTGAGCCAGCCTATTTAGCTTACACATGGAGGGAAATTAAGTTTGCCCGGGATTAATCAGGCATTTAAAGATGAAAACTAATAACAGCTACCTCCTCTACTGATTATTGAAGAACCTACCTGATAACTTCCAAAGCAGCTTCCTAGCACCCTGAGCTGCTCATGCCTTTCTCATTCCAGACAAGAGGATGTAGAGGATTTTATGACTTTAGGCACCGCTTGTGTGATTAAGAAAAACAAGTTTCAGTTCCTGCACAATCTCCCCGCTGAGGCCAAAGATCTTTTTGGAAGTGTTCGGCCTTGCCGGCCAGCCAATATGTTTTCATTCACTACAGCTTTCACAACTGCAGGGCTATAAAGGCTGGCAGCTGCCCACCTACTTCATCTGGCTCTGGAGACCCGCATGTGGCTGACGGTGAGCAAGAAGAGGGCTGTTCAGAGTTTTTTGTTTAATTTTCTGGGCTTAGTGTCGGCAGCGATGCGGAGGACCCGGGCGGCTTCATCCTCCATGCCATGTTCGGGGTGTGCCCTGGTCTGATGTGCATAACGGATGGCTGCATGCATACCGTAGTGCCGATTCACAAGCATTGTTTGCAAGAAATAATACTGACGCAAGTAACATGCCCAAGAGACAGTCCTTGAAAGGTTTATAGAGATATATGACCAATTGTGGACCACTGTTTTGACTCTTTTCTTACATTCTCAGTGTGGCATACAGAAAACATTTGTAAAAACTTGTGGGTGCCTCTTTTATTATTTAAACATGTGCCTTTCTAGCTCTTATTTTCCTTGTTGATTTTTCTATTATTAGATTTATAGCCAGCGTGATATAAAATAAATGCTATTATGCGATTAAATGCTATTAAATTGTCTAGAACTAATACAAATAAATAATAAGAAGTTCATTAAATGTTTGCTATCAAAATTGTGCATTAGTGAACAGTGTGATTTAAGTAGTACGATTATATGTGCAATATATCATTTATATGTTCCTGAGGAAGGATTTTGATTGTTCTTTGGTATCATGACTCTAAAAGTATTTGACCCCACCTTGGTCCTGTACATTTTATGATGCGTATTACAGCACGTTTGGTTTTCAAATTGATTAGAAGACATGCACTGTGCTTAAGTTTTTTAGGTTAATTAAAGGCACACCGTCTGGATGCATCAGAGCATATCCAGCATGGAATACACTGGTTTTAAAGTTTGTCTGGTCTGCAAAAATGATAAACTTTCCCAAAACCATTCCTAAAAGAGAAGGCTGGGGATTGGCTGTTTGTTATCAGGAACAAGAACATCCAACATATTTCATTGCCATAGATCATGCCACAGAAGCTGCTAAAATATTGTTACTTTTTCTGTCATAGAGATGAGTAACAGCACCATTTACTTCTTAAGGAGTCAAAAGAGATAAGGATCCTGATGAAAGGTTGCTGTATTAATCTCACAGTAACCTTTTTATTCTCAAATGGAAGCTCCATGTAAAAAATGACTGTTGTCTGCAAATATTTTGGTCATAGGTTGTTTTGGTCGTAGGTTGCCACAAACGTTCTCTCTGTGTTGAAACAGTATATTTGAGGTTAAACTGCAGTGCAGGCCTGGTTCTTTTACATGGGACAATTGTAGGAAATTGGATTATTATTTGGGGTGCGGGACTACCCACCTCAAGTAATAATCACAACCCTTGTCAGGGTAAACCCTCAAAGTCACTAAATTAACCTGTGCTAAACCCCCTGCTGTGGTACAGAGCAGACAAACTTAACTAAGCGCAATGTGTAAAGTATTCATGAAGTACCAAACCAGTAATAAAGTCAAAATAATAAAAAATCCCAAAACAAATTAGAAAAATAGAGTACAATTTAACAAACAACATGACATCAAATTAACAAAAATTCAATAAGGGGAACCAGAGATATGATTTTTAAAAAGTTTAAGTAGAAATAGCACCAAAAACACAAAGCACCAAAGATAGTCAATGGTCACAGTAGACCGGGTCCTAGGCAGAATTTGAGGCTGACAGCGATAGAGCAAGGGTCGGATACAACAACCTTTTTTGTCTTGGTCAAAGATTTTAACCTTCTGACTTAGTCTTGAACGTCCCAATCTACCACAGCGGTACAGTTCTAAAGCCCCCCCCCGGACCTCAGGTGAACCACTTAGAGACTCGCAGGGTGCCAACAGTAGGGTCCAGTCCAGGTCCAGTTGCCACTGGTCAGCTGTATACTTTTAGGAAAATAACTCTTGCAGCTTGTTGTCTCCCTGTAGGCATGCAAAAGGTCCATCAATTGACCCTTAGAGTCCCCTTCTTTGTCCTGGTTACAAGAGGGAGTTGGTTCAGTCCTTCAAGCCTCCTCTCTGTCATTGACAGCATGTTTAGTCCTCTTCTGATCTTCTGCAGATCCAGAAGGTGTTCTGTTGTAGGTGCTTGGAGGTGCCACATTTATGTGTGGCACTAGGTAATGGGTAGGGATGACTCCTGAGCATGCCCTAATCAATGAGATAAAAGTTGCCTTGGACCAACTTTCACACTTTTGGCATTTTTAATATGGCAAAAGTTTTCAGCCACACTAAACTTGGGCCGTGAAGGCTGGGTGTGTGTATGGGAGGTGTATTATCATTATTCTAGTGTCTTCCCACATCAAACACTAAAATAAAGTTTGAGGCAGCTAAAGTACCTACAACAAACTCAGAGACAGAAGTCTAGTAGGCCAAAAGAAAAGTCCATTAGCAACTAGAAGTGGATCTACAAGTAGTGTCTCAGCATCCTGTTCTCTCCTCTTTCAAGTGTGCCCCAAGTGTTTCATGTCAGCCCAGCAGGCCTGTCAAGCAGGATTAGATAATCAAGCAGGATTTGACACTGTAGTGTCAAAAGAAAAACTCTCATAGTCCCCACCATATATATTCTGTGGAGTTCAGAGCAGACATCTCCGTCCATTCATGTCAGCCTATTGTTTGCTATTGAGAGACATTTCACACATATTAACATCTATTAAAAGGATAATTACAGGCTAGGAGAAGCTGGAGAGCCAATGTAAATTAGCCTCTAGGACCTTCAAGTAGGGAAAAGATAACTTTCCTAAAGTTACTATTCCTTATTATTTATTAAAAACCCAAATTCCCCATTGTCTTGGATTTTTAATATCCATAAAAATAGTTGTTTAATTAATTTTCTAGTTGGCCACATTCTAAAGATAAGGTATTAGTACTTAATATGCTTCCTAGTGTTTCTCTTAGGGCCCGATCACAATCTCGGTCGTAAAGCCTCCGACCTTAGGTCGGCGGCCTTATGACCGAGATCGTCGGTTTCAGTTCTGACTGGCTGATTACAATACAGCCGGTTGGAATTGAAACCGGCTGGTTATTCCAGCTGTCTTCCAACAGGCTCCAGGAGCCCGACTGCCAGTCGGAGACAGGCCCGTAATCCAAATGGAAGACATTTCTGCCTTCTGGATTACGATGCAGGGTTTCCATCAGGGTTTCAATGGTGGACTTTCCGACATGGAAACCCTGTCGGAAAGCGTGTTTGGGACCCTTACAGGGCCCCCTTCTGTTTTCGGACTCCGGTTGAGGGCTGAGTATAGTGCTCCCTTGTTGATCCCTGCACCTTGTGGCAGGCAACTTGGGGTGCAGGGATGAACACAGACTCTCATTCCTCTATGGGGCCGTAACACAAGCTCCCATAGAGGAATTGGAGTGTGCGGTCGCATCGTGATTAGGTGGTCGGGACCTCCGACCAGAGGTCGGTCGGTCCTGTTTCCGTGACGGTGTCCGCCCAACATCAAAATAAGCCTCAAAGTGACAGCCAAACTTCTGACAGTTGAAATAACTTTTGGGTGCTAGTCACAGTAAGGATATGTTAACTTACATTTCTACATGTCTTACTTTTAAATAGCATGCACCATGCCATAAAGCCTAAAAAGGGTTGTCTTATCAATATTTGAAAAAGAGGTTTGACCTGTCAAAAGAGTTTGTTGTACAGGTCAATTTGCAGCTTTTACACTGCTACAGTCAGGTTACAATGGTAGCGCTGATACAATTTTTTGCACTGCCACTGTAGAGGATGCCACAAAAGGGGCTGCAGTCCACTAGTGCAATTTAACTTCCAGGCCTTGGGTACTCTTTGCATCACATACTAGGAACTTATAGGCAAAATAAATATGATAATTAGGAGTATGCCAATTCAAATATGTCTAAAGGTGGAGCACAGGCACTTTTACTACTGGGCAACAGGGGTAGGGTTCTAAAGCCATCAAAAATACAGGGTCCAGCAAAAGGTGAAAAACTGGGGGAACCCTACAAAAGAGAAGTGTTAGAAATTGGGCCTCTAGTTGGCAGAGGTATACACCAAGTCCAAGTAGGAACCACAGTCCTAGTCACAACACAACCTAAATTATCCTGTGCTCACCCTCTGGTAGCTTGGCAAGGAGCAGGCAGGCGTAACTTAGAAGGCAATGTATAAAGTATTTGTGCAATAACTCATACAGTAACATGGCAACACCACAAAAAGACTTCACACCAGTTTTGAAAAAAAGATAATATTTATCTGAGTAAAGTAAGACCAAAACAACAAAAATCCAATAAATAGAAGTTGAGAAATGAATTTTAAAGATTAAATCCAAAAACAGTGCTTAGAAGTCAATAGTGCTGAAAGGCTACTTGAGGTCACGATAGATCGAGGTAAATCCAAAGCTCAGGCCGACCAGGATGAAGGGCAAGCCGACTACAGGACCCATGCAGGGCCCACTGAAAAAGTACCTTGGATCAAGCAAACATCATCATCGAAGACTAAATGCATTGGTTCTGATTCACGCAGTCAAGCTGATGCGTCAAAGTCGAGCCTCGCAGTCGGGTCCTGTGTCGTCATAAAACCCCTTATGATGCAGTCGCTGCGTCATCATCGAGACTCGCAGCAGTGTCCTCGGATCGGCGCTGCATCATCATCAAACCTTACAGTTAGTACCTTGGATCGACGCTTCATTGGCATCGAAGGGCAATGCGTCGGTTCCGATTGCTGCAAAGCCGTCCAGGAGTGGATTGGGACCTCTTGGCAGGGCAGGACTCACAGTTGGCAGAGTCCAGCAGCAGAAGCAGAGTTGAAGGAGGTCTTTGATGGCCCTGAGACTTCGAGAACAGGGGGCAAGCCAGCAAGCCCTTAGAGTCACTCTGGGTTCAAGTGATGCAGGTCCAGTCCTTCTCACCCAGGTAGCCAGGCAGAGTCCAGCAAAGCAGTAGTCTAGCAAAGTAGCAGTCCTTTCAGCAGCACAGCAGTCCTGGCAGAGTAGTCACAGGGCCAGAAGTGTACTGTCTTATTCGGGTACTTATACCCAAATGTGACTTTGAAGTGGGGGAGACTTCAAAGAGTGGCTTTGAAGTGCACACGTATCCCATTCAACCCAGTCCTGTCTGCCAGGCTATCTGTTGGGGGTAATCAGTCCCTTGTGTGGGGTCAGGCCACTACCTATTGAAGTGTATGTGTTAGCCCCGTCCTCCCTTGCTGTCCAAGAAGGGCCATCAGAATGCAGATGTATGTAGATGGGTACTCAGCCACACCTATCCGTCCTGTGTTTGTGGCTGTCTGGGGGGAATGCACAAAGTGTAGCTGTCACCCAGCTCACATGTGTATTGGAGACAGGCTGTAAGGCACACAGAGGAGTAAGAGCAGAGAAATGTCCACTTTCTAAAAGTTACAAATAAGTGAAGTATCTAGCGGACCATTTATTGGGCTGCCAGCTATGTTAGCAGACTAAGACCAAAATCATAAATAAGATGGTCCATATTTGTAACTTATCGGCCCACTCTAGTTGTGTGATATAGGGCCCACCCCTTAATATAATGAACCACAAAAGTGGCATTTCTAAAACAGGAATGTTAAATCCAGCTTTACCTGTAGAGATGATTCATCATTACAATTCCAGAGATATGAAACATGATGCAGCTACTCCTTTCTAATCAGGAATTACAACTTAAAGGTATTTTATGGAATTCCCAATGTTAGCCTATGAGAGGAGTAGGCCTCACAGTAGTGAAAAATGAATTAGTGTATTTATTTGCCACTACCAGGACATGCAAAAGATTAAAGTACATGGTGTACCTTTTACTTACACAACACCCTGCCCTATGGGCTACCTAGGGCCTTCCTTAGGGGTGACTTATGTGTAATAAAAGGAGAGTTGAGGGCTTGGCAAGTAGTGTTAAACGCCAAGTTGAAGGGGCAGTAAATTGCATTCACAGGCCCTGCAGTGGTTAGAGGGCTACTTAGGTGGGTGGCACAAGCAGTGCTGCAGGCCCACTATTAGCATTTAATTTAAAGGCCCTGGGCACATGTAGTGCACTTTACTAGGGACTTATAAGTAAATTAAATATGCCAATTGGGTAGGAGAGAAGTTTACGATGTTTTAGGGAGAGGGCACATGCACTATAGCACTGGTCAGGAGTGGTAAAGTGCACAAAGTCCTAAAGACAGCAAAAACGAGGTCAGAAAAAGAGGAGGAGGAAGGCAAAAAGTTTGGGGTGACCCTTCAGAGAGGGTCATTTTCAAACAAGGCAGATTTCCTACAACAAAGTATAGCAATAATCTGTTACCATCAATCTTGACCCTTGTACTGGATCAGTTACATAGGTCGAAAGCAAGTGAAAGACATTTGTACGAACTCAAAACTGAGATAATATTAAAAGGCCAATTGAAGAATGCGCATATATACAGAATAATGGTATTGCATCAAAACATTCTTTCAAAAATATTGATTTACACAAATATTATGTGAAAAATATTGGGATGTCAAAAGTATTGTGGACTTGACTATAGAAGGTAAGAATATAAATGTTAAGACATCTTGTTTTATTCAAGTATAGTTGTATTTGATACCATTTTTTGATTATTTTATTTTTATACATTATAAGTTGTCATTTATTTATTTAAATATTTTTAATTATTTTTGTGTAGTTTAGTCATGATTTGGTAAATATGTAAAGGTTTATTTACATTTTTTTGGAGTGTTGGGATTATATGGTAATAATGTCAAAGTTTTTTGTACTTTTAAATTTAAATTTTTTCATTGACTATAAATATTTGTATACGTTTTATTTTATAATTTGATTATTGATTATTAATTATGTAGTATCTTAACATTCTTTCATTAACATATTACAAACACCATAAACAATTTTTTACATTGCCAACTGGTTACTTAAATAATTGATTTCGTTAATCAGACTCGGAAATTACTTTATTAGAACTGTGCTTACAGATCATAAAAGTTCAAGAAAAAATACATCATTCATTAATAATTTCATAAAAATATAAGAAAACAGTTAAAAACAATATAAAAAAACTCAAAAGCAAAGCTATAATTCATTCGGGGGTTGTACAATCTTTTAAGGAAAGGCATAGAAAGGATGCAAAACAATAGCAAATTAAGTGATCTGGCAGCGTTTTTAAAAACAACAAACCAAGGCGACATTGTCTAAAATTATGTTTGCGCATAATTGGCAGAATAAATCTTTTGCGTTGTTCCAGATAAAACTTACAGAAGAATAAAATGTGTATGTCAGATTGGGTAGACACCCCATCACAGGGGCAGGGCGGTAAAGCTTGTAATGAAAAAATGCCGATGGGTAACCCAACAACAGTGAATTAGGTTTAACCTGAATCTCAGCAGTACAAATCTATGACGCAGATATATCACGGTCGTCAGATAAAAAAATTGCCCCTCGGTTAATGACTGTCCCTCACGATATGCTCGCACCATATATTTGGAACTGTTGAGTCGATTCCTTTTTTCTGCCGTGTGAATTCAAAAGCGCTCCTCAATGGCTTTTTTTGAGATATTCTGGCAAGACCTCTGTGTTTCAAAAATAGTTTCAAGATCTAAGGCGATCAGATTATTTTCAGCATACAATAGCCATGAAATCTTTTTTGCATGTTCCAGAGCAAAGCAGTCCACTAGGAACTGATGGGTTAGATCATTGGAATCCCTTCTCCATATGGAGTGCCATAGGAGGATTGGGGAAAGGGATATCAATCAATCAATCATCTGGTCTGATATATAAGGAACATTCATCTCGATATGGCAATTGATTTAGTTAATTATTTAATTGTTTTTAATAATTTGGATGTTAATTATATTATGTTTGAGGTTTATGGTATAATAATGTCACCCATGACCAAGGTGGGCTTGCCAAAATGCATTGGGTTAGCTGATGTCTTATTTCATGCCCTTCCTGGAATAAATCACCTTTTGCAGGTATGTCTTTGGACTGCGTGCTATCTTCATGGCACTAAAGTGTGGCTTGGATAATAATTTATAGTGATATTATTTTTAAAAAAGAAATGTGTATTGATAGTATTTTCTATTTTAATGTAATTTGTTTTTGTGGTTGTTGGATTTTTATGGTGCTTGGCTATGAAGTGAGTCACATCTATTTTCTTTTCTTTATTGAAATATTTTTTATTATAAGTATATGTATAATTTTGTATCTTAATTTTGTGTTGTTCGTTTTTAATTATTTATATAAATTACATTTTCCTTACTGTTGCTTATGCTGGAGTAGGAATAGTGAATCTGACCCCCTTCAAAGCTCAACACTTTTCCTATTGGGGCTCAGGATGGAGTGGGAATAGTAAATAAGACCCCTCCAAAGTCCACCAATTTCCCTATTGTTGCTAACTTTGGAGAGGGAGTTGTAAATGTGGTTCCTCCAAAGCCCAAAATATCCCAACTGTTGCCTGTTTTGAAGTGCAAATAATAAAGCTTACATCTGCAAAATCAAACACTTTCCCCACTTCTGCTTACTTTGGAGTGGGAATAGTAAATGTCGCCCTGTTTGACTTAATTTTTAAAAGTTAATTTATTGTACATTATTTTTTATTATACATTTTGTAGTAATATTATTTTTAATTTTGATATTGTTATTGTACACATGATTTATTTTTTAATAATAAGTGTTTGTAAGTATAATCAATTGTTATTACTAGTATTTTGCTTTAAATAACGATTATTTTTTTAAAATAATACATTTATTTTTCTGATTTTTTCATTTATATGTATATATACATATACACAATATATAATGTAATGTATAATGGTTAAAATTTGACATACTTACTCCTATATTATGGCACTATTGTGTTGTGTGATATTTTTATAGTCAATATTTTTGACTTTAGATACCAAATTTGTAAAGTCGATGTTTGTGTGCTCGAAGTTTTTTGAGTGATATTTTTGTAGATTATCATTGCCATACAACCAGAATAATCATTGCACATACACATGGTATCAAAATAATGAGCCATTGTATCTATGTAATTAATAATGGCATCTGAATTTTACTCCATTAAAAGGTTAACTTTCCCCACAGAAGCACCTCTAATACGTTTTTTCATCTTACATAAATGATCTTGCTCCTGCTGACAGAATGGATGGCCTGTCACCACCATTAGGTTATGTGATTTTATTTAGTTTCCCCATAGCCCCAAATATAGATTACGTCCAATTCTATATGTTTGGTAGTGTGAGATTTGTGTATGTGCGTGTGTGTGCAAGTGTGTGTGTGTGTTGTGCATGTGTATGTGTGTATGTGAGATGCCTTCTTCTTTCTACTTTCCAGGCTCTTTGCTCCATGAGGGCAGGAATTTTCTGTCTCTAAAAGACAATTTTTTAACCCTTCCTTAGTCTTTTTCCTCCTTTTGCTGTCCCTGGTTTCCTGGGTCTACTGTGGTGTGAACTCCTGATTAGTGCATTTTGTAGACTGTGGTGTGCAACATTTCCAACTTTCTATTTCACTTTTAAATGTGCCAGATTTGTAAGGCATCATCATGGGTACTTTAGTTTTCCTGAGAAATGTTCACCTTGTATGAGAACTCTCCTACAGTACTGGATGAAAGAGCAGTTCTGTCTGTGCACCACTCCAATTGCAGATCTAAGGACCACTTGCATCTGGTCTGGAGTTAAGAATCAGTCATCACTTGCTGACAGGGGGAAGCATGGCCATCTTTCTAGATACATATCCTTGGTTGCAGCACTGCAGACTGACAAAATGGATTTATAGCCTCTTTTTATTCACCAGAGCCCAGGCCCATGTGAAGTATGCCACAGAAAACTATTTTTATTCTGGTAAAGTAATTTGAGCAACTTTAATTGCCAAACACCTAACAACCATCAATCCAACCTGCGCAAGAAAGTATCAACACATAAAGAAGTCAGATAAGGGAAGAGGTGTGACATCTCAGAAAATAGTCCGTTGATGTCATAGAATCAACTGTCTTTGATTTTAGGCAGCACTTTAAGACAAGCTTAATGCTCCATAAGTTTTAATATGGACAATGGTAGATTTTGTAATCTGTCTAATGTATCTCTATTCTCTCTCTCTACAGGTATCATAATTAAAAGTTGGACCTTTAAAAAATAACTTTGGGCCTTATTTTGAGTTTGGTGGAGAAGAATGCTCAACAAAAGTGACACATGTTTTGTCTGCCTAATCTAGGATCCATTGACATCAATGCACTCTTTTTTTAAAAATATGTTTATATTGATTTTTTATGATGGAAACATCAACCACATCAATTCACTCTTAACACGGTGGATGGGACATCTGCCACTTTGTGGTGGATGTCCTGTATTCTCTCAACTCTGAATAAGGGCCTATCCGACTAGCAAAGTCTTAAAATGGATTCCAGTTCAGCAATCAAGAAGAAATCACAGCCTGGAAAAATGTTTCTTGCAATGGAAAGCTTCCAATTGTTCACTTATTTGAAGGGTAACAAGCAAAAATAAAGAAGAAGCAAAATTAAATTTAGTAACAGGAATGAACGAAAATAAGAACTAAGCAATCTTAGCTTGCAAATATTATTTGACAACAAAGTTTGAGTTGAATAAATTAATATTTGTTGTACATCTTCTAACTTCTTCACTAAGGTCTCACCTGTACATTTATGTTAGTAAAGATCGGAGACAGCATGATACATGCATACATATAGAAGGTAAATTCCAGGATTTCTATAGAAGAGAATAGTAACAGGAGACAGGATTTCTATAGAAGAGAATAGTAACAGGAGACATCAACAAGAAAGAAAATCAATTCAATAGCATAAATCAGTGAGTGTTGGAGGGAAATAATGCATGAATAATCCCTTTGCGCAGGGAAGATAAGAAAACATATTGATCCAGAGGGTTCAGGAGGGTCTTAAATTATATAGGCAGGGAGATTAGCAAACAGATAGTAGTTTTCCAATGCAGATTCCTTCCACACAGTCTCCAGCTCCTTAAGCTTCTGACATCTCCTTTTAATGAAAGGGATGCCTATCTGCACTAATTACAGAGTATCCGACTCAGACAAAATCCTTTGGTTAGAACAGCTTACAAAAGGATCAACAATAATATTGACATAGATCAAGTTCCCTCCAGGAATCTGCCAGCCTCTCTGCTGACCTTTTCACAGGTACTCCCATCCTTCCAAGCACCGTCTCTGTAGGTGTCCCAGTCAACTCAGTCCCCATTCACTGCTCTTAGAAATCCTCCTGGATTGGAGGAGTCCTTTCCAGGGAATGGTAATACTAGTCTTCCATCTATGGTGCTTTCGGAAGGAGGCCCCAAATTGAACTTGAAAGTTGTTACCCAGCCTTGAACATGCTCCTTCCTCAAAAGCCCCTATTGTGGCTCTGATGTTCCTGTCTCTGACCGCTTTCCTGATTACATCTATGTCAAGACCAGTATCTCCATCACAGTTTTAGGCTAGTTGGTTGGCAACTTCTCTATGTGTGCGTTCTAGACTTCTGGCCAAGACCCTGGCTCTTTGGAGCTACTGTATTAAGGACTGTGTCACCAATGTCTGGAGTCTGTGCTCGGGGAGATTCTACTCCCTTTGAATTAGCCTTGCTGGGTTTTTGATCAGATTACTCTATGAAGAGTGTTGTTGTGAATTTTAGAGCCTTTCTGTAGATGTTAAAGAGATGATTTTTTTCATCTATTGTTGTCTGAATGCTAATTATTGATAATCTACATAATGCAGAATTACACTCTTTAGGGGAGAGACTCTCCACCAGCTATTGAGTAGGACATGCATGTTGTGCACACCACTAAAATAAATAGCTTCTTGAAGCTGCTGTCACAATTGCCACTGTTTACACAGCATTGGATCTTAGTTTATTTATCATTTAAATTTGCTACACAAGCAAAAACAGATCATTAAATCCATGAGCACCACTGTGTACTCGAAGTCATTAATAATTATAATTTCTGCTGCTAAAATACAGAATCATCTCCTCTATGTGGGCCACAATGTGACACTGGAATTATGACTCTTACTTGTCAATGGATCCCTGTTTCAATCAGCATGTGCCGCAGTTGTACAGCTTATATTTATGGTTGTTAATGATCCACAGCTGGCACGTACTACTGGTCAATTCTTTGCATCATCAAATCCACACTCCAAAAATGTCCATCAAAGGACTGGCACTATTATCATTGTTTCTCTTGTGCAGTATTTCAGTGGTGATCCTGGGTGAACAAATACATTGTTTAAGTACTTTTTGTCTTTGTCTTAGAACAAGTCTTTCCATATTCAAAGTAGTGCAAGCATGCAACTTACCTTATGTTTTGCCTTGGTTGACTGTGTCCTCTTCCATATCTTCTGATGTGTATCTCCCAGCTGAATTGTCTTTTACTCAAGGGTAACTTCTACCAAAGATGAATGTGAACTTGAACAACAGTATGCGGTAGTAGGCCACTTGCTTGCTTCAGAGTGTGACATTTTCTGCTGTGCTGTGTTTCCATAATTAAAATGTCATGCATGGTGCACTATGTCTTTGCTTTCTAGCTACTGTGAAATTGTTGGGTAGTAGTGTTGATCATTGTTTATTAACTATAGAGCAGGAGTTGTCAGAGCAATGTGTCGATTGACATAAATGATTTTTTCTTCTATATGGTATGTCTGATGATTAGTATGTAGGTGTTCTGGAGTATGGTAACAACTATCATGATGATTTTTCTTTGTTTTATCATTTTGGCTTGAAATTCTTGTTAGGATAGTTGCCTGATTTTTTCATTGTTGTATATGTTTATTAACCTTATTTTTCTTCACTAATTGTCATGAAGTGCTTCCAAATGATGGGCGTTCAAGAGAATTCTTTAGCCACACAGCAAAAATCTGGAATTTCTGATGGCAGCAGAGCTAATGACTCAAGTTTATTTGCTGGTGATAGGCAATGCTACAAGAACACCCCATGCCACTTTAATAAGTAACCACCATCAAATGACACCAAGTCAGCTAACATTAGTGCTTGCTACAAAATACTGTTGTAGAAAATCTCAGTCCTCTTGACAGCTGAATATGACCATAAGTGTTCAGAGACACTGAAACCCTGAGGACCGGATCGAGGGCAGTAAGGACATCGCAAGAGGGGAAAAATTCACCTTAGTCTGGAATAAAGGGCCTGGGGAAGTCAAAACGTGACCCACTCTACCTAATGGGAAGAAATTATGTACTCAGACCTGGGTTGTGTCTGAAGGCCCTGACAGCACAGAGACAAAGTTTTTTCAAAGGTCTCAGGCTGGGTTTGTGGGGCAGGGGACACAGAAAGCAGGAGGACCCAGAGACTGAGGAGCAGATTTATCAAATCTTTGCTGAAAAGTCACACAAAGAGAAGCAAAGCAGCAGAGACTTGAAAGTATATTTACTTTTCAGTACAAAAGTTTATTCCACTAAAAAAGATCCCTTTTTTCAGTGTAAATGGCGATTTGCGCTTCTTTTTGCCACTTTGTGTCAAGGGAGGCATTGCATGGGTTGTACTTGAACATTCCAGACTAAGCATCCTTGTTTTTTGACCCAAAACTCCATCTATTTTAATTGTCAGACCAGGCTTTGCCTCAAAATATATTGTCTCATTGAGGTAGGAGCAAAATTGGAGAAATATATTTATTTCTTGAAACAGTTCTAACATTGCCTGCGTGCCTCGCTATACTGCACACATCCAATGTGTGGGAAATTTCAAAAATTGTATAGGCGTTGGATTTTGTACTGTAGAAAACCTATGCTACACATCACGTGTACACCGTTTCACCATGTTCTACCATGGTGCACCATAGTGTTTGTGCGACAACGCATGGGAAGAAAGGTGCTACAAGCTATATTTAGTAAACATACTGCTCTTTCCCTCTTCTGCAACACGGTGTAGTAACTATGGGTGCTGCATGCATTGCACTGTATTTTAGTAAATCTGTCCTCAATATTCCAATTCCCAGTGACTTTGATCCCTTTCCCCAAAAATCTGGCCATTTGCTGACTTTTCTAACAATGCATTCTTCAGACGGTGACCTAAATCTGCCCCACCTATCACTTTTACGTGCAATCCTGCCGTATTGCTCCTTGCATCTTTAAGGATGTTGGTGTCCCCAACACTGCACCGTCTCTTCTGCTTCGTTCTGGTATAGCTACTGTTCATAGTGCTGGCTGTAGGTGTGATACATTCGGCTATCTATGGTTGTTTCCCAGTACAGTTAAGGACCCCATAGTATTGTTTTTTTTTTTTTAAACATACTTTATTGCTTGCCAAGATATCATTGCAGTGTGATACATGTAATACTAATGGCATTTTATCTTTTTGATGTTCTCCCCATCATGCACAATATAAAGTGGTATGCTGAACAGGTAATTCAATTGCAGTTGTTCCTGGTTATATATCCACCACTGCATCTATAAGGTGGCTTTGTGTATTCTGGAAATGCAATATTTCTCCTAGAGTAGTTTCACATAGTATGCTTCAACATTAATAACATAACATTTATAACTTATATAACATCCCCCTCCCTCTACCCTCCCTCCTGGTCTGCCATTACTTATATGTTTAGTTGCCTATTAAAGTTATCTATATATCATTATTTGCTCATTACTGCTTAAGTATGATGGTGTCGTGACTAGGGCCTGTGAAGATCTCTGGCGTACGGTCCTAGAATATTTAGGTCTGCTATTGCGTGGGGTTGTTATGTGTGGGTATAAAGTCCAGCTGTTTAAAGTCTTCCATCATGATATCCCAATCCATAGAAATAGGGTGTTTCCGCATACCCCTTACCTCTTCTCTTCTAAGTACCATACCTTCGGCACTGCCCCATTGTATCACATCTTCCTGCCATATAGTCAATAATGGACTTCTAGGTGATTTCCATCTCATGGTGATTGTTCTTACGGCCAATATAAGGGCAAGGTCCAGGAACCTCAACTGTACCTTCTGTGCTGTAGTGCGTTTGCGGAGACCCAAGAGGCACTCCAGGATATTTTCCTGGACAGTTAGGTGCGTAACCTCTCGCAGTGACTGCCGTATTCCGTCCCAATAATCATGGAGACGTGGACAGGCCCATAACATATGGACAAAGTCCGCCTTGTCTCCCTTGCATCGGGGGCAGCAGTGTTGGGCCTCTGGGAACATACGGTGTATTCTCTTTGGGGTTAAGTAAGATCTATGTAATATCATTGTTTGGATAAATTTAAGTTTAGCGTTACGGGATACCCGTTTGGGATGCTCCAACATGCTCGCCCAGGCTTTGTCGGTGAGTTCTGTGTTTGCATCCGTCTCCCATTTTGTTCTAAGATCAGTAAGGGCGATGGATACTTGCGCTCTAATACCTGTGTACAACCATTTGACTAGATGGCCTCCTTCCCCCATATAGTACAGTAAATGGACCAGTTCATGTTGTGGAGGTTCCCTGCGTTGTGGCGCCCATGTCTTCTTGATATAGTGAGATACAGCCGCGTGTGTCAGATATAAGCGGTCTGGTGCCCCAGTGGTTTGTATGAATGTGTTGTGATCAAGAAGGTTGCCGTCACCAAAGAACAGCCCGACTTCCTCCACGCCGGTCTCCGCCCAGGCATGTAGTCTGGCCTTTGTTAGCACACCCCCAGGGATGGGGATGCCCAGTAATGGGATATTAGTCGCATAGGGAGTTGTTCCTGAAGTATAAAGCAGCGCCTTTCTCCAACATTGCAATGCGGTCTTAAGTAATGGAGGCCCTTCCAAGGGGATTTTAGCTTTTGGTAAGAGTAAGGAATGTAGTTTGCCCCGATCTATGTCCCAGGGTGTATAACCTATTTCTTGTAGGTTCCTACCCGCTGTCCAGTAGGACAGCCACTGGAGTTGACAGGCGTAGTAATAGGCTCTGAAATCAGGGACTCCCAGACCTCCCCTATGGGACTCTAGTTGTAATTTCCGAAGACTTACTCTCCGGCGGCCCTTACCCCATATGAGTTCTATGAGGATAGTGTCCAAGGCACAGAAGATTGAGTGCGGGACCGCCAGTGGTAAATTCACGAAAAAATATAATAAACGGGGAAGCACCACCATCTTTGATATGGCAATCCGCCCCATCACCGATAGCGGCAGGGATATCCAGAAGGCCACACTCGAGCGTAGAGCGGTGATGGCCTTTAACAGGTTGCCTTCTAGTTGATCCGCCTGTGCCCTGTACACTTGTATTCCTAAATACTTGAATGTAGCGGGTGCTACGGGTAAGGTATAATTACCAAATTGTGTCATATCTGGGTGGATTCCGTCATGAAAATAAAAAGCATTTGATTTCCGTGGATTAATGGCAAGGCCCGAAATACTTTCAAATGTGGAAAATATAGTGGGGAGAGGTGCAGTGTCAGCAGTCAAATCACGTAAATAAAGCAGAATATCGTCAGCATATATTGAAATTAAGTGTGCAGTTCCATCAATGAGTATCCCCAGCTGTTCTGCTGACTGTCTCAGGGCTATCGCTAAGGGCTCTAGCGCTAGCACAAACAGCAGGGGGACAAAGGACATCCCTGCCGTGTGCCCCTGTGTACCGTATATTCACCTGAGATATGGTGGCCGGTGCGTGCTCTAGCCGTAGGAGAGGTGTAAAGCAGCCGTACCCATTTGAGATAAGCGCTAGGGAGGCCAAATCTCTGTAAAGCAGCGAACATATAATCCCATGCTATAGAATCAAAGGCCTGGCGTAAGTCCAGTGCCAGACAGCCAGCCTCCGGATATTCGGCCGGGGTAGCTGCCATGATATAATGCAAGCGTCTAGTGTTGAGGGACGTACTGCGGTTCGGTAAAAACCCGCATTGGTCCCTATGTATGAGAGTGGTTAAGTATGGCTGTATGCGGTTTGCCAAGGTTTTGCTCAGGATTTTATATTCAGTTGCTAATAAGGATAGAGGCCTATAATTGGAAATATCGGTGCAATCGCGTCCCGGCTTAAGAAGTGAGACGACTAATGCCTGCATGGTGGATTGTGGCAAGTGGCCAACCTCCAGGGCTGTCCTATATACTTCCTCCAGTTTGGGGACCAGGGCTTCCGAATAAATTTCATAAAATTCTATGGGCAGGCCATCTAGGCCAGGCACCTTGTTATGATTAAGGCCTTTGATCGCAGCTCGAATTTCTTGTTGGGTTATAGGGCCTGTGAGTTCCCTCTGTGTATCCGCCGGTAGAGAGGGGATAGTTAAGCCTTGGAAGAAGTCCGCCATCAGCGTGTCATTATTGTGTGTTGGGGCCGCGTAAAGGTCACTAAGATACCTACAAAAGGCCTCATTTATCTCGATTTGTGTGTGGACTGGTACTTGGTTTGGTACATTAATGTGTGTAATGATTGGTGGTTCCGGTCTGTCCTGTACTATGCGGGCTAGTAGTGTCCCAGCCTTGTCTGCCTCAGTGTGCTTCCGTTGTGTAAAGGCCCTATGGTCAATAACCCGCAGAGTTTCTAGGGTGTCGGCGTGATTGATGCGGGCGTCCTGCAAGGCCTCTCGTTTTTCTGGATCTGCCACTGCCTCCGGTTCTAAAGCATTCATCAGGTTTTCTATGCTAATCAGGCGTTGGTGTACCTCTTGTCTGGCCCCCACCACCTGTCCAATGGCAGACCCCCTCACCACCACTTTAAGTGCATCCCAATCTATCAGGTGGGAGGAAGCAGTATTCCAGTTTTCAGAGAAGTAATTATTAATGGTAGTGGAGATAGCGGTGCGGAACGGGCGTCCTCCAATAACTGGGGCCACAGTTTCCAGGTGGGCACTGGGGTCGGAACTCGTCCCCAGGTAAGTGTGAGTTCTAGGGGATTGTGGTCCGAAAATGTCTTGGCTAGGTAAGTGGACTGACTGATATGTGTAGCAATGGTGTGTGAGCATAAAAATCTGTCTATCCTGGTGTGGAGGTGATGGACCGGCGAATAGAAGGAATACTCTTTGTGAGTAGGGTGCATTAATCTCCAGACATCCGACAGTCCCCATCCATCTAACCATGTTTTTAGGAGGTCCGCTTGCTTGCAGGCGCCAGCGCCATACAATGGGGGGTGGGATCTGTCTAGGTCTATATCTAGTACTGTATTGCAGTCTCCTCCCAGAATCCAGGGAATCGTATCCCACCCTACAAGGGCTGCACCCAAACGATGGAAGAATTTGTCCTGTTCAAAGTTAGGGGCATATATACAGCCCAGGACCACAGGTACGCCATCAAGAGTTCCTTTCAGTAAGATATATCTACCCTGGTCATCTATGCGACGATCGAGCTCCGCAAATGGGACCCCATGCCGGATCCAGATGGTCGCTCCTCTGGCAAACGCTGAGTAATTAGTGGAATATATATTGCCTCGCCATTTTTTACGGGTCTTTAAAGCCTCCGAGTCAGTAAGGTGTGATTCCTGAAGGAAGACAATATGGGCTTTGCGCCTAAGTAAGTGAGCATGAACCCGGTGTCTTTTTTGTACAGCCCCCAACCCCCGCACATTCCAAGTTAGCAGGTTGTAAGAGCCTATGGTGGTGCGGTCTCTAGGCATAAGTTATTATGGTAGATGAAGCTCCTTGTAGCGAGGAGCCATTTATCTGTCGCAGACCAGTAGTTCCCCTTTCCCTTAAAACTAACAATTCTCGGCTCAGCCAACAAACGACGCTGGGCCCAACAAAGATTCCCAACATATAGGTACCACATAACGGTGCATTCGCTTAGTGGGGGGTCGCTGCCACCGTCCATATCGTGATTGATGCAACTGCGGAGTCCCGGTAGCTCGACGGAGCCCGGGGGGGGTATAAACATATCATTGCAAAGACAGTACAATCGCCTCATTCAAACATATCTTTGCGTTACCTGAGCAGTTCGTACTGAGAACAGCAGCTATAAAGTTCTGCGCTGCATTAGTAGACCGGCTGTATATTATAGAACTGTATATTAATACCTCTCCAAGGGGTTTGATTATGTTCAGATTGGCCCCTGCAAACAAAGACTTGTAAAAGGATATCATTATAACTATAACTTCTGCTATATCACTCCCCAGGCCCCCCATTGATTGTGGTGGGGGTAAATACAAATCAGTACAAAGTATATGTAGATCGCCTTAGTTATACATTCTATGTCTTGGCAGAGAGGTGATATCAACCTCTACACTGGTCTATGAAGCACGACCAGCCTGGCTGGGTGCTTTACAACATTAGAAAAAGAATATATCACAGTTATTCAGGGCATTATAATTATGAATCTGTAGATATAGGATAGTGAACGGCATCGGTGTGCCAGTTGCCCATGCCATAATGCAACTATGGACTCATCATAATTGTAAATAGTATATGCGGGCAAACCGGGTATAGTTCGTTGCAGCCATCTATATTATGACTTAGCGTATAGGACTACATTACCCCAGAAATAGTCATGACATAAACATCAGGCAACTGAGCCTGAATTATCAGTACAGTAATAAACTTCCACAGCGTTTCAGGTGAGTCACCAAAGAGTGTTAAAAGGATACTGGTGCGCCTGGTGTTCCAGCTGATATGCATACACCTTCTCGACCAAAGTTTGAACAATTGTGTGTGCGAGACATCTCAATTATCTACTAACTCGTCCACAGTCTGAGGTGTCACCGAGGGGAACAGAGTGAGGCTGTGGTCAGAGTCTGACTGGATGGTGCTGTCCTCTGAATCAGTCAGGATCTTGGGGATGCTTTCCGAAAAAGATCCGGCCACGGCCAGTGCCTCTGCCCTGCCAGCCATCTGCTGATCGTGCATCGGACCAATGCCAGTGTTACTCTGTAGGCTCTTGTTAGTACGTCGGGGCCCATGTCTCGGAGGATTTGCCGGGCCCTGGCGTGCTGAGCCCGATAGTCCGCTCTGGCTCGAGTCTAGGCTCATCACTTCCTGCCATTCCTCTGCGTCGTTTGGGCTATCAAAGAAGTATGTTTTCCGTTCGTGGATAATCTTTAATCTGGCCGGGAATAGCAATGCATATTTAAGTTGGGCCGCTCGTAGTTTCTTCTTGACTGCTTGATAGGATGATCGTTGGCGTTGTACCTGTTGTGAGTAATCAGGATACAGTGAAATTCTGTGATTCTCAAATTGGATCTGTGTTTTTTCCCTTGCTTTTTGTAGTAGCATATCCCGATCCCTGTAGTTTAGTATTTTGACAATCAGGGGTCGTGGGGGTGCCCCTGCCTTTGGCGCTCCCGTTGGGATTCGGTGTGCCCGTTCTACACAGAAATATGGTGATAGGCCGTCCTGGGTCACATATTCTCGGAACCATGCTTCCATGAAGTCCACAGCCTTGGTGCCTTCGCTGCGCTCCGGGAGGCCTATGACGCGTATGTTATTACGGCGATTCCTGCCCTCCGCGTCTTCGACTCTGTCCTGGAGACCAGTAACTTGTTGTTGTAGTTTTTGAAGCTGTGTGGTATGTTCCGCAATTTGGGGTTCCATATTGGTGAGCGCTTTGTCGTGTTCTCGAACGGTCTCAGACATTTTCCCATGGTCCGCTCGGAGGAGGGTGAGGCCAGTCGTGACAGTTCCGACTTGTTGCTCTATTGCCATGCGGGACTCTCAAACTTCTTTTAGGATCAGATCCAGCTTGTCAGGAGTGGTCTCAGCGAAGTCAGGGGCAGGGGCCCCAGGTGATAGGGGTCTGGTGTTAGATTCGGGCCCACTAGCAGGGCCACCCGTGCCAGGGTTGCCATCCAGCACTTTCCCCTTAACTCTTCCCATGTCGACCGTCCGCTGCTACTGGGGAGGCCTGGCGCTTGCAGGGTATTAGTAGAGGGGGAACTCCGCCCCATATGTCGTGGTCACAGCCGCCTGTATCCTTAGGGCAGCCTCCACTGTGGGGACTGGGTCTATGAGATGGGCTCCACAAAGCTCCTGAGAGCTCGCCGTGTCTCCCCCCCCAGACCCTTCAGGCCGTGTCCGTTTATTGCGGCGTGCTAGTGCTTGGGGTAAGGTTGGCCGTACTCTAGGAGAACTGTCCCGTGCCATTCACCGCCCCACTCAGCCGTCTACGTGTGTGTCACCAGTAAGGCTTGGGAGGAAGACCAATGTATCTGCGATTAACAATGACTCCTGGACCGCCCCAGGGGCCCAGGCGTCACTCTCAACACTCCTCGGTCCCGCTTTCAAGGAAGGCCCACTCCAGTATATTGCGTCAGCTGCGGAAAGAGGGGGGGCGGGGGGGGCCTCACCCTGCTGGGTTAGTCGTGGGCTGTCGTAGCCCAGGGGTCAGCGGGCCGCACCCCCATTATGCCCCGTGTCCATCGGGCCAGCGGCCCGGCCAACCGGTCCAGGAGCTGCGCAGTTAGGCCAATTGGATCCAAGCAACCACGCCGTCGTGGCGCAGTCCGCCTCAATCCCCACTCCAATGCAGGGGGCAGTGATCGGCGAGATGAATACTATGCCGCTCTCCTCACGCCATGTACCAGTAGCGCAGGAGGGGCCTGATCATCTCTGGCTACCCCCAGCCCCCAGCGCGGCCTCCAGCACTCACCGCTTGTACTTCGAGCCGTTCACAGTGGGCCCGTTTAGTCACTCGATGAGGCCCCTCACATCAGCTCTCGGCTCCGTATGTTTACCATAGTTGTCGCGGGGTAGCCACCGGGCGGGGTGATTCACGCTGCAGGGTGTGTTTTACTGGGTACCATGCGTCGGGCGTGGGACGCCGCGCTCCAGTTCCAGCGCAGCGTTGCAGGCAGGCCTCATTGTCCGCGGACGCGGCTGAGTGCCGATATCTCCGGCGTCATTGCAGTTCACGGGCCCAGATCAAGATGATCGCTGCACCGGACATTAAGCAGCATATTTCTATCGTTCAGGCGGCAATTCCAGCCCTCATGCTGGCGAGTGCTCAGGATCTTCCCCCCCAGGGTCCGGAGCCTCACCAAAACACGTCCGCCATCTTAGGCGGCTAGCCACGCCCCCCTCGACCCCATAGTATTGTTTACTTCAATCTTCACATTCTGGATGGCAGAGCCTAATAATTCCTGCATTTGCTTTTAAGGTTCACGTTATTTCGCTGTTCTCATATAGATGTTATGTATCCATAAGATGGGGTCCATTGTCTTCCTCTAATGGGGGTGTCACCTCTAAAGCGTGCTACTGCACGGGGATATATTCTTTAAATTCACTCACCGGGCCGTTTTTGTCCCCCTGTTCGGCAGTGTTAACCTTGACGCACAGCTAGTCAGACTTGTTAGTGGGGTCACCTAGTCTTATCATATTCTTTTGTTCCTGTATAGTTATTGTTGAAACGAACTCTTGCCATCCTGTTTGAAGCTCCTACCTACCACAGACACTCTGATGTTGATATTCCTCAGGAGTGCCCTCACTCTCTTCTATGGTGGGTATATTGATTATACACTTATGTCCTTCTCCGGGTGCGTTATTAGTCATAGTTTTTCTTTTTCCCTTCCTTCTCTTTGGAATGGACTACTCTTGGCTTTCTATTTCTGGGTGTAGACACTCTGGTTATGTGTATATTCCTTCTCCTCTGCCAGATAAATATTTTGCACTTTTATTCTCTTTATCCCTCTCCCTGTATTGATGCTCTTTTGAGCATAGATACATTTATTCTTCTTTTATATTCTACCTGTTTCTTTCGTTACTAAGTCTTTTTAACCTCTTCTCATCTACTACCCTCTCCCCTTGCTATATATTTCCGTCTATACTTATTTACTTACAATATTATACAATGGTGTTTTCAGCTATAAATGTAAGTCTATGTACAGCTTTGATATAAATGTGTTTGTTAGATGTTATGTCTTGGTGACTTATTGGTTAGATGGTTATTTAACGTGATAAAACTAATGTACATAGTAGTCCTGTCTTAATGTTTGTATTGTGCAGTACCATTTTAATTGTGTAAAGTCTTTGTCTGAGTATTTGTGTAGTGTTTTATATGTATACATGTATATATATTTGTCAAATTTACAGCCCTGAAGAAGTCCATTTGTCTGGACGAAACACGTCGGCTGTTCTTTTCAAATATGATTGGTTTTTAATACACCTTGAATAAAAGAAGAACTTGAAGAAAACTTTCATGGACACGGACCTGATAATTTGTTATGTGTCTGTCTTGCTTTCCTGTTAAGTGGTGCACCTTTGCTATGATTTGAATTTGTTAAAATCCTGTATTGGATTGCACCGTGACAGTGGGTGCATCAGCAGTGTGCACACATAATTCGTTGGGGACTCCCACCATATGTATATCAATTAGGGATAGCGGGTCATGTGCTAGGTCCCTGTAGGTTCCACTGTCAAAGCTTGTTTCTGTAATAATTTCTATATTTGTGAATTATGAACCAACCGATTCATAGGCTACAAAATGAGAAGAAACTATTCAGTTCTGATTGGATTAGGGAGGATTGTTTTCCACTGCCCATTTTGCTGCCCATTTTTTACTAACACATTTTGCAATTTGAGTATCTAGGTGGAGATCTGTAGCTTGTCATGGCAAACATTACACAAATGGGGGGACCCACAAGAATTCACATATCCAACACTGCATGAATGAAATTGAGAGAGTTAAACGGAACTTGGACTGCATCATGCTACTCAAGGGAGGGTGCATATGAGATGACAAAAGGACTGATCCTGCCCTCAAAATGCTGGGAATCATGCCAGTTGTCATCTTGGATCTACACAGAAACACATTGATTTGCACAAAGAAAAAATTAGGTCACCTGAAGTACTAACATAGGTGTTTAGGTCTCGCAGGTATAATGTGAGTAATTGTAAAATGAACTTGCCCTTTGTCCAAAGTCTAATGAGCTTGGCAAGGCCATGTTCAGCAGTTTATTGCTTTGACCATGGTCCAAAGTATGTAATTAAAAACATTCAGGGCCTTATTTTTTAGGCCTTGCAACACTTTTGCACCACCGTTTTGTCACTTTTTCTGACGCACTGGCAGCGTAAAAAATGTGTCACGTTGCGCCCTATTTAGAAAGTGACGCATCTAAGCAGTTGCGTCACTTTGTAAAGCCCTGCGTTACATTATACCTGCGTCAGGTATAATGTATGCAGGGTGGGCGTTCCCCGTAAAACGACTAGTAGAAGTGGCGCAGTGAAATCTATCAGATTTCACTGCGCCACTTCTAGGATACCACTGCGTCAAAACCTTACTCCTGCCTCACAGAAGGCGTGAGACTGACGCAGGCCCTTTCACATGGGGCTTGCCCCATGTGAAAGGGCACATTGCTGGAGATGCATCTGTTTTCAGACACACCCAAGCAATGTGCCACTTTTGCACCTACAGATAAGTCAGTAATACTGATGTATCTGTAACTCCTTGCGACATGATGCGCCGTACTGTAAATACGGCGCATCAATGGTGTTGCAAAGAGGGCCCACCAAAAAGTGTTGCATCGCTGCTTTGTCTGCCACAATGCAACACTTCTCATAAAGAACGCCCTCAATGTTCACTGAAAAATATTTGTTATGGTCCTTAAGTCATTTGTTAGGGACAACCACGGAAATTCTCCTAAAAATCTTTAGTTAACATAAGGTTATGGTTAAGAACAAAACCAAAATAACATTCAATATCACTGGCTTTGGTGAGTAATGCACCAATAGCTCCCACAATGCACTCTGCATTATCTTCTACATTCTAGAGAAAAGAATTATACGGAGTCATACGCATATTTCAGCGATGGCTAATACAATCGATTCAACAATTTGAAGATTACCTCCATTTTCTTCTTCAGTGACTTGATGGGAATTTAAACACACTTCTCCATATGGATGAACAAACACCCTAGCATTATAAAGGATGTGCAAAGGCCACACAAGTACAGCACATGTTCTCCTCAACAGACATATAAAACATCTATATTTCCAAATAGGAACCAATAGCACTGTGCATTAGTATTTGTATCCTAGAAAGTGACTAAACCATTTGCACCCAATGGGAATTCTAGATATGTTTTTGAAGTGCATGACATGCTTTGTGACCCTCATTTAACACACAAGTGTTTCATATGGATCTAAAGGATAGGTTTTTTTTTATTTCCTTACACAAACTGAAAAACTGACATGCAGACATTTTGCCTGCAATGATAATCTCAACTGTCTCATGGGACTCTTTTCCTATGGTGGTACTATAACCCATTTAAACAAAAGCATCCCATAATGGTTAAAATTAGAACAAATGTAATCTTTCTCTGTATTTTCTGTCTTTCTATAGAGGATCTTGCCTCCCACACCTTTGTCATAATAAGCTGTTCTGCTTGGTCTTTGGTTGAATGTAGTGTTCAGCATAATCTGCGGCATCAGGGCTGGAGCAAAGACCATGGTTAATGCCAAAGCCTTTGCCTAGAACTTACAGCGCATGGGCACGGGCTGTGTGCAGTGGGTTCAGTGGGTATGAAGACTGGATACTGGACAAGGCCTACAGAATGCCTTGTACCTAAATTCCAATATGCACTACCAAGATCTTGGAGAGTGAATTCTCACTTTGCCCAGGAGCCAAAGTATATGTTTCATAAAACAAACTAAATCACTGAAATACTGTGTTAAAGCAAAGTTATGGTTTACTACTTTGAAGTCAAAATAATATGTTATTAAAAACAAAACAAATCCTCTTAAATATATTCAGTTGAAGGGATCTTATGTTTATGATGACAAATCTAAAGCCACAGATGTTTGTCAGCTATACTAAGCACGTTGTTTCATTCATTTGTGATGGAATATGTCCAATTATGTAATGTGTGAGATCATGAGCCATGTGTTGAGGGAATTACGAATGCACTGTTCACCATAACTGGTGACCTACAGTGGCATTGAGGTTTTTCTTTATTCATTCTTTTGCTTCAACTCTTGTTTTGCCTTACACTATGCTTTAATCATTATGATATGTATTTTAGCATATTCATTGCACCACAATATGGACTCCTTCCCAACCAGAGGCACACTGAGCGCAGGTGTTTGGGCTGCCTCTGCTCACATTTTAAAGATGGCCAAGTAGAGTTTTGCTGCAAACACCTTGATCATTTTCTACGTCAGTGTTTTTTCTTAAAACAATATTACTACAAAAAACATACATTTATGAATGAGTATAATAATTAATATAGGTCTCCATATTAACCACAATTAAATTTGCACATTCCTTAGAGACCCCTCAATATTCAGAAAACTATGCTTAATAAACAAAAGAATCAACAAAGGGCCAGATGTACAAAAATGCATTTACTGGCCGCAAACCCTGTCATTTTGTAACCTGCAGGTTTTGCGACCAGTAAATGTGTTTTTTAATGTACTAAACCCACTTAGTGATTTAGTAACGGATTACTAGGTCGCTAAATGGGCGTAGGCAACCATACTGAATTGGAAGTTGGAAAGGGCATGTTTAGGGCGTTCCTTCCAAATACCGAATTTTTGTGGCATGTATTAATGTTTTCTGATCAAAAACTGGTTGTAAAACATTCATATTTTACTGACTACTGAAAGGTAGTGGTAACCCCACTTGCAAACAGGGGCTCTGTCCCGTTTTCGAATGGGCTACTCAACCTGTCAGTAGTCATAACGAAATTACTTCCTCCTTGTGAAGGATCAAAAAAATTCCTTTGAGAAAAACGAGCTGCATTTAAAAAGATTTCTCTATTTAAAAGCAATCACAGACATAGTAGTCTGCTGACCCCAGCAGGACCCCAATCCTGTGATGGCAATGAATCATAGTGGATCGCGATTTGCGGCCTACCTCATTATTATGCATAAGATAGGTTAGATTCTCACCCAAAACGGTTTGAATTTTTAAGAACTGATCTATTAGTACACAGGTTGAATCTTCACTGGTCACAAAAATACTGGCCATTAATTATGACCAGCATTTTTCATACAGTAAATTGTACATGTGCTCTATAGTTTCTACTGCCCTTGCAGATGCAGGGAAAAACAGAACGAAAAACAAACTCCTGCTACCACAGATTCAGCTTAACTCTATACACAGCATGTGATCCAAAACCAAAGCATGCATCATTAAGAAAGGCCAATGAAAACTGCGTGAAAAGGGGATTCACTGGATGTTGTTGGGGGCGTTCCCAGCAACATCCATGGCTTTTTGACACTGCCCCAGATTTACGAGAAATCATAAGTCTGAGGCAGCGTCAAAAACATACGCCTCCCTAGGGGAGGCATAAGGGAGGCACAACGAGGAGAAATGTCTTTTTTTCTTTTTGTTTTTCCTCTTTCGAAAGAGGAAAAAACCTCTTGTGATTGTTTTTGAGGAGGAAGGTTTCTTTTCCTGCACATAAAGGATCATCCCCGCAACGCAGACACCCTTGCACCAAGGGACAAAGGTGCCTCCGTTGTCCCACAGCAGCCCATTGCGCGCCGGCGCAGGGGAAAAGGACAGGAATGTACTGTATCTAATAGATACAGCGCATTCCTGCCCTTTTCTTTTGCCGTAGGGCAGCGCAGCAGCAAGGCCTGCTGCGCTGCCATACAGCAAAAAAACCATAAATGAGGCCTAGAGTCCTCACCAGGGCTACCTCCTTCACTCCAAACCACAGCATCCTAGGGGAGATCCAAACATCAAAGCAAAGCGTCAGCTACAGTCTTTGGCCGATGGCACAGCACAGTTTACATCCAAAGGTTTGCCAAGAATTAAGAACAAAACACAAGATTTTCAGAAAATCATAACTGCAACACTGGGAAAACAAGCATCTGCAAACAGGAAAGTTCTTCTATTCCTCCAACAAATGTTTCCTACAGTTCAGAACACAATATCATCAATATAAGAAATATTTGCTCCATCTCTCAGAACAAAATATTAAAATATTCATTACCAACCAACGGAACTACAAACACAACACAAGCGCAATTACACCCGAACATGGGGTTCAGGTGACATCTATAAACCACTCAGCTTACGTGTAAGTGTAGATAGATGTATATCACTGAATAAAACAAAAATAACAGTTAAAGTGATGTTATAATTTGGTGTTGAAATAAGGTAAAAACTAATGTTTAAAAACCAGAAAACCTCTGAATTTCACAACTTCACCAGTTATAATTTACTGAGCGAACTATAACTTGCGTCCCCACCATGCAGTGCTTGTGAGCTCAAATATTACATCGCTCATGACTTGTTAAATGACAACATTCAAAGTTTGGTTAAAGTTGAGGAATTTTGTGGCCGCCTCTCTGCAAGACTGAATACATATTTACAAGCACTGCACTAGGAGGTGCATGCTTCTTCTGTCCCCATCATCGCAGCACCAGTTTCGTATGGGGGTGAGCGAGTGTAAGAGCGAATAACACAGGGATTTGTATTATTAGAGCGAGAGAGTGAGTGTGTGTTTGTGTGTGGTTGTGCATGTGTGTGGGTGTGTGTGTGATTTATTGCACGCTTGCAGTAGGTGGTTATTCTAAACTTTACTTACTTGTAGTAGGCTCAGGCACCATAGTCGTCATTTCTCCAGTGCTGCTGAACAACAGCAAGGAAAAGCACAGCAGATGTCCCTTCATGATGGAAGGGGCTCCGTTCGCTTGTCACACCTTTTAAGGAGTCAAGAAAAAATGTCAGTAGTTCATGTCCTAAAATGCATAGCAGTCATCTGAGTGGACAGCATCCTAAAGTAAAACAAACCATTGGCCTTAATTAGAGGATATGAGCCAATAAGCACACGGAACAATACATGCTCCATAATACATACCCTGTGTGATATATTTCATGTTGCTAATTTACAGAAGACATATGTAAGGTTAATGTCCTTTGGCGTGACTATTCGGAAAAATATGAATCCGTTACCTACCGACGGGGCGATCTGTTCACGACTTGACAACGGGTGAAATACATAGCGAGTTGTGCCTGTGCCTTTTATCTATACATACCAGGAAGTAACCAACAGTAGCATGTCAATCAATGTTATGTATTTGTCAGTAAAAATGCTGTATAGCTGGTTTGCCCATACTATCTGTTAATACGCATTCCAAGGTACACCATTTACCGTAACTGTATCACAGTGTGAAGCCTTAGGGGATAAGCTGCTGACGTGGGTCATACCGCACCCTCCACACATCCTAATTAGACACCCTCCACACCCTATGTTGCTATGCCACCCTCTTTGACTAGAAGTGATGATGCTGCTTTGAAACTAAAAGCCAGCCCCAACCAGATTGGGCGCTCTGATACATTTCCCCCCTTTTTAGCACTCGAGGGAAGGGTGGAACTTACAGTCTCTGCAGATAAAAACTCTAGTTCAGGCCTGGCTTCTAAAGCTCTTACACAGGGGAGAAGGCAGCTTCATTAAAAGTCACCAAAGTGATCAACTTCCAGTAGCAGTCGAGCTCTTGAGATCATTACAATGCAACATTGCAATGCAATCCATGTGTAAGTAAGCACTGGCAAATGTTAGTTGTGCTTTGTTATGTGTAATCACTTCAGTGACAGGTGCTGCAGTTACCGAGGCTAATGCAATGGTGCAGCCTCGCTGAGCCTAGTAATTTGCATCGGTGACCTCACAGAGGACATGCATCAGTGGGTCGAGTAAGAAGTGCCAGTGCACCCACATATTTCATGCATGAATGGGCATAGTAATGGGAATCAGATTCCCCATATAGCACATGCATCTATAGGCAGTGCCTACACACAAAGCGTGCATTAATGCACCATGTAATGGGTATCAGTAGCCCCGCAGAGTGCATGCATCAATGAGCCTAGTAAGGGACTTCATTGACTCTGCAGAGTGTATGTATCAATTGGCCTATTTAGAGATGTCAGTGGCTCCACATAGTGCATGCACAAAAGGCATAGCAACGGCTGTCAGTGGCCTTATGCAGATCCTGCATCAGTGGGCCTAGGAACGTGTAATTGGATCTGCACAGTGCATATATCATTCGGCTTACTAAGAAGCGCCAGTGGCCCCAGAGAACGCATACAGGATTGTACCTACGAAAGGGCATCAGTGGCCCGCATAAGAGCAGGTTACTAGTGCCTTGTGTGCAGCTTGAGTAAGGCTATATGGCTCAGCGCAGCAAGAGATCACCTGAGAGGGGAGCACGACACCATGGCCAGGCGCAGAAGTAAGACTGCATTAAAGAAGACACCAGGACATTGCCCATCAAGAGATGATGACAAAAGGAGCAGGTCAACAGGGCCATGAGCATCAAGACACCATCGTCTCCACATCACTATGTTTGGAAGTGGAAAGAGCAAATCATCAACGCATGTCCACCAGGACATGTTTTAGTAGGTCAGCAAATTACTATTGCTGTGAGCAGGAAAAGCCAATAACCACATACTTGTGGAGGAAGAACAGACTCATGTACAGCAGGACATCATCTACAAGGACAGGTATCTAGGGTTGTGTGTGGCATGAGTTTATGTTAAAAACAACTAGTCACTAGAGCCTGTTCGGTACGTAGAATTATATGCTGTTACAGAGGAAATTCAGAAATATCTTTGACACCAATAGCATGATTGATAATACAACTTTTGCATAGAACCAGTAAAGGAGAACTCAGTAAGTAATATTATATACTAGGCAAATATTGATTAACTCATGTTTTTGAACAGTGAGCTTAAATGTGTATTAAGATTTTTGAAGAAAAAAACGCCGATATGTAGTACCAGTGGTTGAGATAAATATAGGTTCTGATGAAGGTGAAAATCTTGTTAGGTTGGGGAAATAAATGAGTGAGAATTAATATGGCAGACTGAATTTATATCACAAAGAATTTTAATAATTCGTTTTACTTTATTAATTGAACTAAAAGAACAGTAAATTAATGATGGCAGTAGCAACAGCAGAGAACTATCAGTATAAGTCCATCATTTGAGAGTGCAACTCTGACTTCAAGACTTCCTATTTACAATGTGGTCCTCAAATGCAATGGGGGGAAGTGTCACCAGGGCTTGTTGTGCAGAAGTAGATCATGTGCAAGAGGCCCACTGCACATTTTGGAGAGAGGCCCATAAGATTCCCACAGTCTATTTATTTCAGAACTGCCTGCAGCACGGATCACTAAACCAGGTTGTCTTATATAGGTGGACAGAACCTGAAGGTGGCCTCCAAGCACAGCAGTGGCTGTAGGGACCTTCATTATGTTCATGACAAAACTAGCATGTCACTATGACTTAGAAGAAAAATGTTATATGCAAGAGGAACAGCAGCTAGCCTGTGGACTACACCAAGGGACACATTATAGATGCAGCACAATGTCAACTCCGAGCTGTGACACACTCTCCATATTACTTCAGTGAGGCTTAGTCCTTAACAATAAAACACTTCCGTGCTTCCATGCCGACCGCACACATGTTTGGCCTTCAGGCTATTATTGTCCGAAGGATCCTGAGAAGTGTAATCTTGATCCCATCTGAGATACCGTAGGAGTGCATTATAACCATGACAAGTCAGCACTCGAATATATCCTATGTGATTAATGTTACTAAGGAAAGTGGAGTATTTCACATTTAAAGTACTCCACATGAATGACTTGTGTATAGAAGTGATTGATAAGATGTCTATGTAACATTTATAGATTACTGCGACAGAAGAGGTAAACATAAATGTGTTCCATTGTGAGGTTAATAATTTAGAATGAGTTTGTGTGAACTAATGTTTAATCCTTATACACATAACCAGAATTTTCTCTATGCAGGTGCATTTAGACATGACATCTTCGTAATTCTTTTCAATGTATTAATGTATTAAGAATTTGCATTTATTATGTATGTTGAATTGTGCACGTAATCTGTAGCCCTGTGCACTACTAAATTTGATTTGTGTAGGCTTCGAGAAAGCACCGTTCAGTTCAAGCTCACACTGAGAATTAACATGTAATTTTCATTTAACCTTCATTGCAAAATGCATTTTACTTGCATTTTGTTTCCACTGCAGGTATTGACAAAGCCTCATTAGTTAGCATCGTAGGGTTTTGTTTTCACTATATAGCAAGGTATGAGAAGACGAAGTTGGCAAGGAGAAGTGCGGTAATGAGCAAGTAGGTGAGTTCTCATGGAGGAGGAGAAGTATGGCCCAGGACGAAAGTTGCAATTTATCGATGTCGGAAAGGTGGTTCAAGTACTCAGTTGTGCCAGAGCCATTGAAATTTACTTGCAAACATCACATGGGAGCATCTACCTTGAATGCAATTCATATTATGTGCTGTGACTTAGTGAGGGACAAAGAGACACCTTAGGACTTCACGGGGAGCAGATCTATGTGTCTTCTTGTGTGTCTTTATGCTACTTGACCCATGCTTGGAGTGATTTCTACTGAAGGCTCCGACTGTTGACACCTTTTCAAATTTTATTTGCCAAATGCTTTCAGACTAGGGTTGCCCCTTTTAAGGTAGTGGAGGGAGAGATAGCTTGCTGATGCTTACTTTGGAGAACCAATTGATGCAGTTTAATACTCAATTTCTTTTCCTGATTATTTGCATTGTCATTATAGAATTAGTTGTCTCTTTTGGTATTATACAGGGTAAATCTCTTCAGGAGATTTGGATTTGTTTTATTTGTCCTATATTTCTATATGATAATGCTAAGTTTGGTTTATATTTACTTGTTTCTAAATTTATAATTAAACCCTACTAAACTCAGATTAAGTTGTCGAATGGATTATTGTGTGACCACACTTTGGTTACACTGTATGCAGATTTTAAGTCTGAGGGTTTCATCCCTCCACCTCTCATGCAGCTAGAAAGACTGTCAACCTGGAGATAAATGTGTAAGTGGGTCCAGGCTCAATCAGCTGGTAGTACTGTCGGATGGTTAGCTCTTGAAGGAGAGGGAGATAGAACCTAATTTAGAATAGTCTAGTCCCCAACCCCAGTGGTCCTAGTACAGCATCCAGGATCGAGACGTTTAGAATAGACGGAGTTCCAGTGGCGTGTGTTGAAACAGCGGCGGCGGAGGAGTGAGTATCAGTAGGGTTGTGTGTATGTGAGGATTACGCTTAGCTTGTGGCACAATATTGATTGTGTGATGTCTGACGGAGATGTTGTGATAGTTGCGTGAATGTGGTGTTAAGATGTTGAAGTTTTTGAAGTTATCGGATCCGATGTGACCTAAGATCCCGAGATATATAATAAACATGCAGAAGATCCTGTGTTGTAATTGTCTGTTAAGGTTTGGTGGGGATGTTGTGAGAAGTTGTCGACGGCCCAATTGAGATAGGGAACTTTTGTGTGCAAGATAGAGTTGTGATTAGTGTGGTGAACCTTTTTGCGCGGAAGGGAAACTATACTGACCTAAGTGATTCCCCGCTGCTCGAGGTTTCATTTGTGAATGCGTGTGATGTTTGTGTGATTAAATTCTATTGATTCCTTTAGCGGAGCAGACAATTGTTAGTTATTGTTATAGTAGAATACAGAAGTCAATGAGAGAGAGAGTGTGGGAAAGATTGCAAAGGAGGGTGAACTGCTGCGAGGAGTGAGAGTGACTTCAGAGTATGCCACGCTGGGATAGGTCAGTTGGTGTAACGCCATGCTGGGATTGGTTGAAATTGTCCCTTGGATGTTGTACTGTTATATTTGATCATATTGCCACGAATATGACTCGTTACAACGCGAGTCATCACAACGCGTGCCATAACAACGCGGTCGTTACAACGACTGCGTTGTTACCACGCAAAGCTATTACTACGCAAGTCATTACATCGACTTGCAGTAGATGGCATGCTGACATTAGAAATGTATAATTTACTATTCCAACTCCAGCCTACATACCAGAGGCGAAGGTGTTGGATTTGTAAACTATACTATTTCTAATGTTAGCACACCATCTACTGCAAGTCGATGTAATGACTTGCGTAGTAATGGCAGTGCGTGGTAACAACGCGGCCGTTGTAACGACCGCGTTGTAAGGGCATCATGATGTGATGCCCGTGTTGTAGTGGCTGTTTCCCTATTGCCGCAGAACTTGAAACTGGTTTAATTAGAATTTGAATAGAAATTGTTGAAATAAAAGATTGAAAAATGAGATGTTTTAAGGTGATATGATACGAGGTGATGTAGGTGTGCCTACAAGAATTGGTGAGGAAGCGCCACTGGATGATACGCCAGCTCATTATATGGAGACAAATGTAGGGCTCCATACTATTGTTTGGCTTAAGAATTGGCACAAGGTCACAGAGAAGGAAGGTGCATTGGTGATTCCATGCTATGGTACTTTCAATTTGAGAATAAATGACCATTTGAGAGGGAGCTTGTTTGCAATGAAGCCATTACCTAGACCCACACAGTTTAAAGCGCTTAATGCATGGGAACATGCAGCGCATGTAAAACAAAGAGAAAAATATCAAGGGAGGATGAAGAAAGCGATGCGTGCATTTGTAGACACGAGATGGGATGAACAACAAAAGAGAAGGAGACTAGACATGATTGAGGGAGCAAGATTATACCCTGCCATAACAAGCAAGGGAAAGGATGATGAGAGGAGAAACAAAATAAAAAAGGGGGTGGGAGGAGGAGGGAGAGGGACATGCAGACAGTGACAGTGATGCAAGTGACAGCCTTTTGGATGGACTGTTAGCTGAATGTCTACCCCATATAATCAGACGCAAATGGGAAGTGGGGGAAATACGAGTCTTACAGGTTGTTCTGGAACTGCTCCAGCACCAGTTACTTCTAGTTCTGGTGTTGTCAGGGTTATATCAACTGGCACAACACAGACTACAGCAGGAGGAAATATGGGAGAATGTGTGTCCCAGGCTCTTCTGGAACTTATAGCACAAATTTGGCTTCAAACCTTTAGGATGCTCTTACAGTACCAGTTACTATCGGACCTGTAATTCCTATATACGAACCTAGACTAGGGAATGAGAGTGAGGGAGTGCCTGCTTCTACAGAAGCGAAGGCACCAGAAAATGGAGTAGATAACCAGAGAATGCAATTTGTCCCGTTGGTTCCCATGAATGCGAGCTCACCATGTGCAGCGAGTGCAGATCCTTCCATACTGCATAATGTGTTCAGTCCCTATATGGTCTTTTCCTGGATTGGCAGGTATAATCACCTATATGGGAAACTCTCCCAAATGTAAGAAATAGTACGCCCGAAGACAGCACTACACAGAAAAGGACTTCTGAGCGTCAACATCAATTTGATGTGCAGGATTTAGAGCAATAGTTGAAGGAACATAATAATAATGATTCAAGTGGAATTAGGAGGTTAGTCAGGTAACAATAAAATCAGCTATAAAGGTAAATTTGATAGATGTGGTCAAATTAAAAACATAATTGGATAAAATGATAATTGGGGGCTTGGAGCTTAATCGAATAGATACCTACCCACAGAATGAATTACTGTTCATGAGTAAAGCAGTCACTAGAAGAGCGAGACAGGCCCACAAGAAATTATCTGACTTGGCTCAGACGTATGATGTTGATATAGAAAGAACAAAGGCTTTACAGAAAAATCATAGTCTTGCATTTAGCAATCAGGACATAGAGAATCTGAGATTACTAGGATTTAAGACCCAAATTCGAGAATTAAATCTAAACATTCGGATTTGGAGCACATTGGACAAATGGGAAGAAAGATGGGCCAAAAGAAAGGGTTCAAATAAGACAACAGGAGAACTACCTCCTTTGGGGGAAACGGGAATGAGTGTTAAGGCTTTCCCTTTACAGGAAGTACAAAGTGGAGGTTATGTGCATGTGCCTTGGAGTCAAGGTGACCTTGCGGCATTTACTAATGATTTCCCGAGTTTGAGAGAGAAGCCTGTGGAATGGTACAAACAGGTTGACTGATTTGTGAAAATTTTGAAGGTGTTGATCGATCGGAATACGTAGTTTGAAATTGTTGTCCCCAGTGACTTGTAGTCAGCATGTAAAATAGTTATAGAATGGCCTCAAGGTGCCCCTGAGAGAGATCCAGTGAGACATGGTCCATGAAGAAATATGAGCAGGTGATTGGTTGAAAGCCAAAGTGCCTCCACAGGATATTGATTAGGTAAAGATTGACAGGACGACTCAAGAACCTAAAGAGACAATTCACACGTTTTATGAAAGGTGACTTCAGGCTTTCAAACAGTATAGCGGGATGGATACCCTATAGCCCAAGGATATGAGACAATTTATGTGCTGATTTGTGACTGGGCTGAGACCTGAAATTAGTATGATGATACTACAGCATTTGATTTGTTGGCAGAATAAGTCTGAGATGAAGCACAAAAAGCTGAAGGAGAAGTTGCTGGTAGCGCAGATGAAGGCTGCTCAAAGGGGTCAGGGACAGCCTTATGTAGGGAATGATGTTCCTATGCAAGGAGTCTACCAGTCTGGGACTCAGGTGCAAAAAGGTGGAGGATTTCTGGGACAAGGAAGGGGAAGAGGTGTTTCTATAGATCCCTAGACTGGAATTGATGTTGCCACTTTAAAAAAGTCCAACCCATGTAACTTTTGTAACAAGTTGGGGCATTGGAAACGCGAATGTCGCTTCAATCTTGCAAATCAAGAATAGAATGGAGGGTTAAATCAATCCCAGGGTAATGTCATGCAACCTCAGAATGTGCCCAGATCGAGATTCCAAAATTCGGCAGGTTTGCAAGGACCTATGATGCAAGTACTGCAGCCCATGATGACACAGCAAACTGTAAATAGTGCCCGCTTCAATCAGAATGCAGACATGAATGGGAATCAGAGTATGTCCCACCATAATGGCTCGTACCAACAGTTCCCGTATTTGATGCATCCAATGAGTATGGCTTTGACCAGTCCTTATGGTGGTGCCTGAAGGGGTAGGAAGACTGTACGATTGGTGTAGACCAGAGTGGACCATACATTGATGTAGATGGCCACAATGTCACTTTCTTGATTGGCACTGGTGCTACCAGCTCCACTGTGAGAACAGCAGAGGTTCCAAACCTACCCCTCTTGAGAAAAGCATTCCAAGTTGTAGAAGTTGCAAATAAAAGATTGTCAAACCCCCTTCCTGAGGAAGTGCCTGTAAATATAGGGACATCTGAGGATAATCATCAATTTGTGGTGTGTGATTCTAGTCCTGTGTGTCTGTTAGGACATGATTTGCTGTGCAAGTTAAACTGCACCATTTATTGCACACCAAAGGGTATCGAACTCCAGACAAATGATGAGGACATTGCCTTTAAACTGGCAAATCAGAATTTTTGCATTTCACTGCTCCCCAAGTTGACAATGGAAGACTTACCGTTAACTCAGAGATATGGTGAGAGACTTAGTTTGGGATTTTTCTGTAAAGGACATTGGACTATTCCGAGGAGTTGAGCCATATCATATCCAAGGTAAGAAAAATGCAGAATATCTAAGAACACCATAGTATAACTTGATGCACAAGACAGTTGCTGGAATTACACCCCTGATTAAGACTATTGGGTCGATTACGATGTCGGTCGGAAAGACTCAGAATCGGATTGGGGTGTACCGAAAACGATTTGGAACCCGTCTTTCCGACCAATTGAGAAAGCTTTCAGAACGGCCGATTACGATGTTCGGAAAGCGTTCGGACTTTCCGAGTCAGTTCCGACTTAGTTCCGGATGGCATTTGGAGGAACCGAGTCGTTCTGAGCCAACTCGTACAGGTCTACGGACCGCGTATCCCACCAAGCGATTACGATGTTGGATTCAGACAGCCTTTCCGATTCGGTTTGCCCGACATGGATCAGCTGTTGGAATCTGACTTTAGGGGTCCATAGCAGGCCCCCCTTCACCTGGAGCCTTCCGAATGGGGCCCGTGGGGGTACCCAAGGGACCCTCCTTTCAGACCATACACAGTGTGGCAGGCACCAAAGGGTGCCTGCCACAGGTTGCACAATTTTGCCCAACCACCCCTTTCTTCACTGGGAGCCTGTGTAATAATTCGGAAAACAGGCTCCCATTGAAGTCAATGGGAGTCCGACCGAATGGTATCCAGAACCATCGTAATCGGTCGGTCAGACTCCCCAAATCCGATACGGTCGGAAACCATTCCGAGACCGATTGGGTTTGAATGCTTTCCGGACCAACATAGTAATCAAGCCCTATGATTGAACAAGGCATTTTGAAGGAGATCATGGGGAATCCATGTAACTCACTCATTATGGGCTTGCAGAAGCCGAGAGGTAAGTACTGCATTGTGCAGGATCTTCAGACAATAAACAACATAGTGGTTCCTTGTTGTCCTGTGGTACCAAATCCATCTGTGATTTTCTATCAGATTCCATGTGAGACTGAATGGTTCACTCTCATTTATCTTTGCCAGACCTTTTTTTCTGTTCCCCTCCATGAGGAAAGCCAATTCTTATTCGCTTTCCGGCTGGGGGAATCGTGTTTTAGCGTGGTGCCGTGTCTCACAAGGGTATACAGAAAGCCCTTCCATATTCAACCAGACGTTGAAGAAGAAACTGGAGTCCCTGGTCATGTCCTGTAATTCTGTCCTAGTCCAGTATATCGATGACCTGTTGGTTGCATCAAAGACTCGAGATGACTGTAACACTGATACAATTGCCCACCTGAACCTATTGGATGAGAATGGACATAAAGTTTCCCCAGGTAAGCTACAGTACTGTAGGACAGAAGTCCTCTACTTAGAACATCACATTGTGAAAGGTGCGAGAAAGGTGTCACAGGAAAAAATCTCGGCGATCATGTAAGTAAATCCATCTAGCACGCATAAAGAAGTCAGGATGTTCCTGGGAATGGCGGTCTACTGTCACCAGTGGATGCCCAACTTTTCTCTAATGGCCAAGCCTCTACAGAGGTTGAAACACAAGAATGTGTCCAATCCGTTACCATGGGACAACGATTGCTTGAATACATTCCTGGAGCTGAGAAAAAGCCTTTGTTGCGCTCCTGCATTAGGAATGCCAGATTACAACAAAGCGTTTTCGCTCTTTTGTAGTGAACAAGAAGGTTGTGCACTCTCAGTATTGACACAGAATCATGGAAGTGCCCATAGATCAGTTGCCTATTTCTCCGTTAGTCTGGATACAGTAGCATCAGCGTTACACAGATATCTCAAATCCGTTGCTGCAACAGGTGTCAGCATAGAGAGATGCGAAAGCATCGTAATGGGTCACCCTTTGACTGTCTACGTTCCCCACTCAGTTGAGATATTGATGACTCAAACTTGTACTCAGCACCTAACAAATAGTAGGCTCACAACGTATGAGCACACAATTTTGGCAGCAGACAACGTTACCTTGAAAAGATGTTCAATTCTTATCCCTGGTACATTGCTTCCTATACCTGATTGTGCTGCGGATGAGATCAAAGTAGAGCATGACTGTCTTGATGTCGCTGAACTATGCACCTAACCCCGTCCCAACATTTCTGATGAGCCATTGCTGAAAACTGATTACACTCTGTTTGTAGATGGCTCTTGTCTAAGGGATCATGAGGGAAATCTGAGGGCTGCTTATGTACTGTTACGGGAATGGTGGAAGCCGCCTGGCTAAAAGGAGGGCTCTCTGCCCAGGTGGCAGAATTGATTGCGCTTACCAGAGCATGCTGCATTTCAGACCAACTAAAAATGACAATATTCACTGATAGCCAGTATGGGTTCGGTGTGGTTCATGATTTCGGACAGTTGTGGCCTCAAAGGGGATTTATGACCATGTCAGGGTCCCTGATCTGCAATGGCGAAAATGTGAGAAAACTGCTAGAGGCCCTGCAGATGCCAGCACAAAATGCTGTCGTTAAATGCTCAGTCCATTGTAGAGGAAATGATTTTGTGATGATTGGGAATCTTTACACAGACGAAGTTGCACGTTACTGTGCACTGAACATCTGTACTTTTCATAGTGAATACACAAATGAGGGAACAGATGAACCCAATTTCAGCCTTTTGATGACCATTACTGGCACGTGTGAGGAAGTGAAGAGGTTTCAAGAGGAAGTTACTGAGGAAGAGCTGCAAGGGTGGATTAGAGCAGGATATGTGAAACAAGACAATGACATTTGGGTTTCAGGAGATTGAAGACCTGTACTGCCTAATAGTTTGCTGCCACAATGACGAGATACTGTCATGGGTCGATGCATGTAGACAGGGATGCCATGGTGAGATTGTTAAGGCAGGCTTGGTTAACCCAAAGTTTCGAGCAATGGCTGCAGCATTATGTTACCGATGTGTGATTTGTCAGCAGATGAATGTGGGGAAATGAAAAGCTGTTACACTGAGTCACATTGGGAGATCTGGAGGTCCTTCCAACAGAATGCAACTGGATTTCATTGAGATGCCAGTATACAATGGATTGAGGTACATTTTAGTGGTGTGCATTTTTTCACATGGGGTAAAAGCCTACCCGACTAGGAGATGCGATAGCCTCACTGTAGCAAAGCTGTTATTGAGGAAACTAATTCCAAGATTCTGATTTCCAACCTCTTCAGCGTTAGACCGAGGAACTCATTTTAATAATGAGGTCCTGAGAATGTTATGTGCTGTGATACAAGTGGAGCAGACATTACATTGCAGTTATCAGCCAGAAGCTTCAGGTATTGTAGAACAAGTCAACGGTACTTTGAAATCCATGTCAGCTAAAGTGTGTGCTTCAACATCCTTGAAATGGCCTGATGCTTTGCCTCTTGTGCTGATGAGTCTCCGCAGTATACCAGATCAAGGAACAGGACTGTCGCCCCATGAGATCATCATGGGGGTTGACTGCTGTGTCTGCGCATGTACTTGTAAACATCACAGATGATTTGGTGTTAGATACTGCTGTAAAGGATTGGCTGACGTAGTTTGTTCTGTGCCTCACCAGGTTGAAGCAGCAACAGCACCGCCACAAAAGTCCTGGTGACTGGGTTGTGGTGAAAAAGCATGTGAGAAAATATTGTCTTGAGCCTCGTTGGCGTGGTCTGTACCAGGTGATCTTGGTCACGACAACTGCTGTGAAGTGTGGTGGTCTTCCTAATTGGGTGCATGCGCCCCACACTCATAGAGTCCCATGACCCCTTGAACAAGAAACAGTACCTCTCCCAGAAGAGATGGCAACAGTGGTCGAAAGGCCACGGGAAGAGGTCAGCCAAGCTGTAGGGGACAAGACAGAGCCTGAGACAGCACTTGAGCGATCTGAGGGGGGTCTCAAAGAATATGAAACTGAGTCTGAACTTTATTATGCTGATGCTGTGCTGGTGAAAGAATCAGATTCTGACCCTAAAGAAGGAACTAGTGCTAGGGGATCTCGAGTGGTCGTGGAAAAAGCTGGCCAAAGAGCAAGGAGAGGAGCTGGTTGAAGTTATTCTCTGAAAGAACTCTTGCACCCACATCCGAGGTATCTGGTGAATCAGAGCTGAAAGAAGACAAAAGAAAAGGAGCAATTCTCAGAAGATCTAAAAGGTCGAGGGTGCCTTGTCGGAGGTACTCGTCTCCTGAGTGGACTTATCTCGCTACTAATGACAATGAGAGCGATTTCTGGACGTTCTGGAATAACCGTGGAAATTCTTCTGAAACTTTTGGGACTTGATTTGAACGATATTTTTACATTTGCACGACAAGACTGAGTGCTTCTAGGAACATAGGGACATATATATATAAGAAAGTGGAGTAGCGCGGGTTAGCTCCGAAATTGCTAACACTGCGCTCCGTCACTTTAGAAATGCAGGGATGTGCCGTATTTACAATAATATGGTGAACCCCTGCGTTTCTCCCTGCGCTGGTGCTAAATTCAGCTGCCTAGCGCCAATGCAGGCACCCTTGCACCATAGTGCAAGGGTGCCTATGTTGAGGGACTGATTGTTTCTGTGCAGGAAGGTGTCCCTTCCTGCACATAAACAATCATTCATGGCAATTTGCTGTTTTTATGTGTGTTGCACAATGCAGCACACATAGAAACAGCAACAATGAGGAGAAATAAAGCATTTCTCCTCCTTTTGCCATGTTAAGACCAGGTTTTCTCTGGTCTTAATTTTTGCGCTGCCTCCTATTTACGCCACCCTTGTAAATAGGGGGTAGCATCGAAATCAATGGGTGTTGAGGCAGAACGCCCACCATAACACCCATTGCATGACCCTTTCACACATAGGGGTCGATTCCGATTCGGGCCGGAAAACGTACCGACCGACTCGGAGCCGGAATTCATTCCGACCGACACGTACCGGTGCAGCCCGACCCGCAAAGTACGATGAGAAGCGTGCAAAACCCGACCGACTCGTACGGAACACAAGCCGAACGACCGAGCCGCGAGGAAAACTGCAATCCGGCCGGAAAAACACGCAAATCGAACCGACCGACACGCACCCGGAACAATCCCGAACGAAACGTACCCGCGAACTCCTACCCGCCAAGTACGATGCAAGGCGTGGAAAACACGACCGAGTCGCACGGAGGACAAGCCGTACGACCGACACGCATACAAAACTGCGAGCCGAAGCAACCCAAAACACCACAACCGACGCGTACGCATCATAGAAAACAGCACAAACACAGCGTGAACGAATCGGAGAAGCCCGTACGAGACAACTGCAGGGTCCGACTCGGTCACAAGAACGTCTCCTACATGCACGAAAAGTACAAAGGGAAAATACACAAAAAAAGGCCTAACAAGCAATTACAAAGCCAATAAATACTGGTGGGGGGAGGGGCAGGGAACAAATACACACCCACAACTCCACCCATATAAAGGACACAAATCCATACCATGATCCTTTGCAAATTCAAATTACCTGCCAGCACTCAACAGACAGCAACCACACCCCCACAGCTCATCCATCACACAAGCCACACACCATCAGCACCCCAACAAATAGCAACCTCACATACACCCAGCAAAACACACACTCACACACCTTCACCTGCACACCAACACACACATCACTCACCATCACCACCCATCACCATGCCCCCAAAGAAGAACCATAAGTTCCTAGATAGTGAATTGGAAGTCCTGGTAGATGAGATCCTCAGGGTAGAGCTACAGCTGTTTGGTACACTGGTCCAACAGACACCCATGTCGCAGAAAACAAAGATGTGGGAGAGGATCGTCGACAGGGTGAACGCACAATCACCATGTTTGCGCACAAAGATAGACATCCAGAACAGGTGGTATGATGTGCGCAGGAGGGTCAGGGAGCTGTTGAAGAAGGACTACCTCTTGAGCCAACACACCGGCAGTGGCCCTCCTGCCAAGCCTGTATACCTCAGGCCCTGGGAGGAGAAGGTGCGGGCCATCCTACCACCAGTGAGCGTATATGGACTAGAAAACATCCCAGAGCCTGGTGAGTACACAACAAATGTACACAATATTGTGCGACAATACACACACATCACTGTCAAGGGGAGAGTCAAACCATGCACCCTTAGCAAATACACAGCAACCAGAACAGAATCATCCCAAAATGTGTATGTCAGTCAGATAAACACAACACATGCCATCTCAAAGTGACATGGTACTGTGTCATCACATGTACAAACACAACTACAACTACAGCTAGGCAGTGGCACAAATATAACTAACAAACACATCCAGACATGTAGCCACCACTACAACACCACCACACAGTGAAGCCCACTGAAAGAAAGGAATTCTGTGTATGCTGGGCAAGTCAGTGTAGCCAATAGCATCATGGGAGTCGTAGTCACAGATATTGGTCACCCCCACAACTGTCCCATCAACACCACCCTGAACCATGCGCACATCACAGGGAGTGGAAAACAACTGACAAGATGGCTGACACTGGCTACTGCTGTGGGGAGCACAAGGCCCTGCTGGCAACTGTGCACCAACCAACAGCAGGACACCACTGACTGACATCCTGAAAGACAACTTGCACTCCCTGCAATGGAAGCACGTTCCATGGTGGGATATCTGGCTGGGTGGGAAGGAGGACTCACAGCACAGACCATAGTTACCAGCAGCGTTTCTCACACACACCCCTAACACAAACTCCACAAAACTCACCTGGGAGAATGCATTGCCTCACACTCCAATCAAATATCCCACAAAGAACCACAACCCTGGGTCATGCTGAGTAAAGCACAGGGACACACATGGGACCTGTAGCAGAACAAACCCCAGGATAACACTGTCAGCCATCTTGTCAGCACAGGCACACAACCCCACAGGGAAGCAGAGTCAAAGGGAAGGAAGCATGGGCATGCTGCGAAGTGGGGTGGAGGCAATAGCATGATGGGAGTGGTAGTCACAGCTCAACATCCCCCACCCACATGGCCCAGCAAGCTCACACTCAAGCATGCACACCCCACAGAGAGTGGAATGCCCCATCAAAGATGTCTGACACTGGTGCTCTGTTGTGGGGAGCACAAGGCCATGCTGGGAACTGCCCACCAACCTACAGCAGGACACCACTTGCAGCCATCTTGCCATTGCTCTCACACTCACACACACTGAAGTCCACCCAAAAGCAAGTAAGTATGGGCATGCTGGGAAGTGGGGTGGACGCAATAGCATGATGGGAGTGGTAGTCACAGCTCAACATCCCCCACCCACATGGCCCAGCAAGCTCACACTCAAGCATGCACACCCCACAGAGAGTGGAATGCCCCATCAAAGATGTCTGACACTGGTGCTCTGTTGAGGGGAGCACAAGACCATGCTTGGAACTGGCCACCAACCTACAGCAGGACACCACTTGCAGCCATCTTGCCATTGCTCTCACACTCACACACACTGAAGTCCACCCAAAAGCAAGTAAGTATGGGCATGCTGGGAAGTGGGGTGGACGCAATAGCATGATGGGAGTCGTAGTCACAGATATTGGTCACCCCCACAACTGTCCCTTCAACACCACCCTGAACCATGCGCACATCACAGGGAGTGGAAAACAACTGACAAGATGGCTGACACTGGCTACTGCTGTGGGGAGCACAAGGCCCTGCTGGCAACTGTGCACCAACCAACAGCAGGACACCACTGACTGACATCCTGAAAAACAACTTGCACTCCCTGCAATGGAAGCACGTTCCATGGTGGAATATCTGGCTGGGTGGGAAGGAGGGCCGGATGTCAACCCGATACAACCAATGCAGACCATGTACACACCCCAACATTCACATAGAAATGCCCAAATAATGCAGGACAATGTCCTACACAAATATCAACCCCTGACAGTGACAACTTAGGACAATGCAATGTACAGGCCCGCATCCAGAGGCACAGTCACAACTGTCAGGTGTGTCAACCATTGATGCCTGCAGAAACATAACATACATTCTGTGTGTCTCCCAAAAACAGGTGATGATGGGGACACAGCAGCAGTCGCTGAGGAGTCCTCGTCCCAGGCTCAAGAGGATACGGAGCTCACTGGTGTCGAACAGCCTCTGCCCTCCTCGGATGAAGAAGACCTACCTGGCACCTCCGGAGCAAGTCATCATGCAGCACCAGCAGGACCACCAGCTGCACTCCCTGCACCCACCCCTCCAATGACTGTCAACACATATACCACCCCTGCCGACATGGACAGACCAAGGAGCACCACCACCACCAGCACAGGGACCCTGGACCAACGTGGGGCCATGGACACCAACACCACCAACAACCCCCAAGGGGGCCCAGGGTCACCTGTGCGTGCCACCTCAGGTACTGCATGTGTCGCCAGGGGTGGTGGGAGGGGTGGGAGACATAGGTCGCTGCTCGCAGAGGGGTCTGGACCGCATGATGACCCACAACTGGCACGCATAGCCGATGCGTACCAGTCCAGCACCGGAGAGCTCAGCCAGGTAGTGGGGCTCCTCAGGGACATTAAACAGCAGCAGGCTGCCCATCATGCCCGCTTGGACTCACACATGTCCCGCATGGAGTCCAAGTGGGACACACTGCAAGAGATGACGGCGGTGCATAGGGACATATTACAATGCCTCCGCCAGATGAGCAGCAACCAGTCAACACCTCCCTGTGTGCCCACAACATCTGGTGCTGAAACAACTGCAACTGCCACAGGGAGGGAGGATGACTCTGGCGGAGAGTCCCCTGCACCGCAGCAGCCTGCACTTGAGGGTCCCCCAAATAAGAGGGGTCGTCCGAGGAGGGGCAAGTGAGAGGCCGATGGCCATGTGCAACCCCAGGAAGCCAAAACCTGTTCTGGATAATCACCTTTGTCGCAAACTGTTCACCCTGTTGACTGTAACACAACTCCCACACATGACATGGGGAGTACAAGTTGGACCAATGTCTCAGATGACTGTGGACCTGATACAGGACATTTTTGCTACCAGGACTTCCAATTCATCTAGGAACTTTGGATTGCAATCAAAATGTACAGCACTCACCATCCTGTGCACTATTCACACACATGTATGACAATAAACACACTAATACACCATACCTGCCTCTGTCGTGATTCGAATGTGGTGTCTGTCATGGAGATGATGACCAGCAAAATTACACTGTGCATGCTAACTGCTACAGCAAGTACAACACAGGCATGTGAGTCATGGCGACGTCACACATATGAGGGAGGCACACCACCAGGGCTACATAACACATACACACCTAGGCCATCTGACTCATTGCCTACACTGATGTTGCCAGCAAATACGGTGCAATGCACAGACACAACACCTATTCACAGTCTTAGTCAACTAGCCCACTGGTGCAGTAAGCAAATGTCAGTCAAATGTGTGACCACAGACAACGCACATCACAAAGTGAAGCACAGGTTTATTACACAGTTGCAACATGTCGTAACCACTACAGGTGCAAGGTAATCCCACCTGGCAGCGGGCACACAGTCAACAAGTGTAGAAGGAAGGAAGTCCATGGTTGTGGCGCACATCACCTGTAGGGACACGACAGCTACCACCCTGGAAGTCGAATCACGGTGTTGGGGATCACAGTTGACCAAACGACTCTGAAAGTACCCTGTGAAGGACAGAAATGACAGACAGTCAAAAGCACTGAAGAACAGGACAGAACTGCAATACTCATGCCCAATACATGTCACAAGATACCCACCCAGAACCAAGTTAGCATGTCAACACTGTTGGGGAGTACAGACTACCTGTAAGGACACATCGCTACACGCATACAGTCATGTAGCCCATGGACACACTCAAACAGCACCAGAGCACCACCAACACATATCATGCAAACTCACATCATTGACATGACATCTCTGGATACTCACATTCAGCTGAAGAAGTTGGTGATGAGCTGTGTGCGGACATCACCATCACCATCATCATCATCATCATCATCACTGGCATCGTGGTCCAGGCCAGGATCCTCCACAGGTGGCGGATGTTGGTCATCGTCATCCAGGATGAGAGGCAACTCCTTCCACACTGCAAGGTTGTGTAGCATGCAGCAGACGATGACAATCTTGCACACCTTTGCTGGGGCATATGGGAGGGACCCTCCTGTCTTGTCCAGGCAGCGGAAGCGGCTCTTCAGGAGACCAAATGTCCGCTCAATCACTCTCCTGGTCCGACCATGTGCCTCATTGTAGCGCATCTGGGCTGGTGTCACAGGGTTCCTGAGGGTGTCAGCAACCACGGCATGTTGGGGTATCCGGAGTCACCTACGGACAGACAAGTGCACATTAGCTGTTTGGAAAAGTGGGCGGAATACTACAGATCAGAACACACACAATGGTACAAAGTCAGTACACACCGACAAGCCAGGCACGCTGGTTCTACATCTGTGCCATCATCCTCGGGATGCGACTACTCCTCATCACGTAGGCATCATGTGCTGAACCAGGGAAACGGGCACACACGTGTGAGATGCTCATATCTGCAAGACAGACCACCAGTGCATTGACCGAGTGGTAGTGTTTGCAGTTCCTGTATGCCTGCTCTTGGGCCTGTGGTGGTACCAAAGCCACATGTGTCCCATCAATGGAGCCAATGACATGCGGCATCCTCCCCAGGGCATAGAAGTCACTCTTCACGTCAGTGAGTCGTTGGAGTCTAGGGAAATAGATGTACTGGTTCAGGTATATCAACATAGCCTCCAAAACATCGCGGAGCACACGGCTGAACATGGTCTGTGACATCCCACCAGCAGTCGCCACAGTGTGTTGAAAGGTACCGGTGGCAAAGAAGTGTAGGGCTGCCATCACCTTCACCTTGGGGGTCAGCACTGTAGGGTACGGCCGGCCAGGTTGCAAATGTTGTGCCAAGCGCACTGCCAAATCCTCAATCAGCTGCCTGGTGAAGCGGTACCGTCGGATGCTGTCACGTTCCACCATCGTTGCCAGGTCAGGGAATGGTCTAAGGACAGCTGGTGCCCTGCAGTGCATAGGTGAAGAAAGCAAGATTGTCAGTCACCCAACATATGTGGCATTGAACACACTCAATATCATATGATACATCATTAGGAGGCACAAGTACATGATGTGTGCAGTTCCGTAAGGACATGTATGGCACATACATGGCCAACATCTAACATCACAGTTCAACAAGCGGCAACAATAAGTCCCAGGTTGTGCCATTGGATATCATGAGGCCGTGTCACAGCTCCCATCTCCTGCTGCCACGTTACTAACACACCCCACAGTGACATGTGAGTACAGATGTGCCCCAGGCATCACAGCTCAACCACAGGTATATTCCCAGGGTCCCTGTATTGCCACATGGACACTGGCATGACATGGTGTATCATGTATACACCACAGCAAAACAACCATGACCCCCACAGGTAGTGCTCCCTGTTGCCTCGGCAGGACAGAAATGGACGTCTGTGACACACACACGCACAACATCAAAGTCCATGCACAAACAACGTGGATGTGGAGACTGTCTCCCATTGTGCACATGAAATCAGAGACATTGTAAACACAACATGCACACAGACTGTGGAGGACCATCACTATTGTGCCAATGGGTCACCCTGGGTTAAACATACCGTCCCACATGGGACTCAGGGGGTATGTGACATCACATACACATACACCACCGTGAAATGTGACCATGGCACATGCTCAGATATGAACAGTTGCACATCACAGTGGTCATGTACACAAAACACCAAGGATTCTGTCCCCAGGATCACGTGCACAGCCTGGGGGTGGCTGCCCCCAAGTGACACCCACAGAACAACATGTTCACCCCCATACACGGAATAGCTAATGCAGACTTACATGCCTTAGGATACAGTTTGGACAGGCTGAGGTGTTGTAGGTGTGCCCCTCACTCCCTGGGAAGTATATGTGGCTGGCATATGTTCACCTGTGACAGGCATGGTGACATATGCCAGTGACTTGTACAGGGACGCGTTGAACAGCAATGGACCGATCGGTGTGCCCGGCCGGCCCATTGCATTCAATGTGTGCGGGTACGCCTTGTATCCTAGGTACGCGTTGAACAGCAATGGACCGATCGGTGTGCCCGGCCGGCCCATTGCATTCAATGTGTGCGGGTACGTCTTGTATCCTAGGTACGCGTTGAACAGCAATGGACCGATCGGTGTGCCCGGCCGGCCCATTGCATTCAATGTGTGCGGGTACGCGTTGTATCCTAGGTACGGTTTGAACAGCAATGGAGCGATCGGTGTGCCCGGCCGGCCCATTGCATTCAATGTGTGCGGGTACGCCTTGTATCCTAGGTACGCGTTGAACAGCAATGGACCGATCAGTGTGCCCGGCCGGCCCATTGCATTCAATGTGTGCGGGTACGCGTTGTATCCTAGGTACGCGTTGAACAGCAATGGACCGATCGGTGTGCCCGGCCAGCCCATTGCATTCAATGTGTGCGGGTACGCCTTGTATCCTAGGTACGCGTTGAACAGCAATGGACCGATCGGTGTGCCCGGCCGGCCCATTGCATTCAATGTGTGCGGGTACGCGTTGTATCCTAGGTACGCGTTGAACAGCAATGGACCGATCGGAGTGCCCGGCCGGCCCATTGCATTCAGTGTGTGCGGGTACGCGTAGTATCCTAGGTACGCGTTGAACAGCAATGGACCGATCGGTGTGCCCGGCCGGCCCATTGCATTCAATGTGTGCAGGTACGCGTTGTATCCTAGGTACGCGTTGAACAGCAATGGACCGATCGGTGTGCCCGGCCGGCCCATTGCATTCAATTTGTGCGGGTACGCCTTGTATCCTAGGTATGTGTTGAACAGCAATGGACCGATCGGTGCGCAGCCATTGGCTATGGCCTGGCCTGGCAACGGACGCGTTTTCAAATTTAGAACGAGTCTGATGCTGTAAATTCAGTTGGTCACCCACAACAATGTTGCAAATTCATGGGTGTCATGAATTTGAATTTTTGAAGGATGCTGTGGGCGTGTGTAAGTGGTGCAATTCCATTGATTGGCCACATTCAGAAGATGCAAACGACTTGGACCTATCACTTTGGACACATGGGACAGTGTCTGCCTCTGCAGCACACATATAATGCTGGCTGTTCCCCTGAGAGCTCACTTGCCTGCACTACATGCTCCAGGACGACATCTGCCACTACACTGCTGCTGTATCTGCACCCTCTGGACCCTGCAATGGTACGTACTGTGGCGAGAGCCCCAGCCTTCAGCACTGAGGAGAACCAGGCCCTGCTGGACAACCTCCTTCCACAGTACAGCAAGCTGTATGGGACACCAGGGGAGCAGGTGAGTGTTCTGTCCACTGCCTTTCTAAATGTGCATGTTGTCTGACTAGCAAGGCTAACAGTCTGCACGCCACTGGCTAGCAGGCTCACTGAGTAGTTGTCACCCCCATAGTGTGTAGTTACATGCACTGGACAGGTATAGTGCAGTGACAGTGCATTTAAACAAGGTCTTACTTCCCAGGCAATGATACCATGTAGTAACTGCTGGCATACTGTCCATGGCCATCGTTGCACTGCCTGTGTACATCATGTGCCCCTGTGATTGAGACATGTATATCCAACTGTGTAATGCACGGATATGTTGCATGTGTAGTAATGGCATTCTCACTTTGTCATCCTCACAGGTTGATGCCCACCAGAAGCAGCAGATATGGCTGACCATCGTCCGGGCAGTGAGATCCGTGGGGGTCTACAAGCGCCGGATCCGCAACTGCCAGAAGAGGTGGCAGGACCTTCGGGGCTGGACCCGGAGGATCGCACGGGTCCAGCTGAAGCTGTCGCCTCCTCGCAGGAGGGGCGGACACCGGACCCTGACCCCCACATGCTCAGGATCCTGGCGGTGGTCTTCCCTGATCTGGATGGGCAGCTGAAGGCCAGAGAGCAGCAAGGAGGGGGTGAGTCCATGACTGCATTGTGAACTATGTCTGCCATGCTATGTGCCCTCCTCTGGCCTGGTTAAACTTCCACAGTACATCAGTCATGTGCTCCAGGACCCATGTCCCTCTATTGTGCACTGCCCACTCCTCATCTGATACCCAGGTGTGGCCCTTACAGTCAGGGAATTGTGTCACTTGGGTACTGTGTCCTTGCAGTTTGCTTGACTCAAGGTGGGGGACATCATCTGTTTCCCTGACTCTGTGGTGGGCATCATGGGTGGGTCCATTGCTTACACAATGCCTGTGTTCTGACATGTAATCTGCGTGTTACTTTGATATGTGGTCCAATTGCTGAGCTGATCCACCACATGTGCCTGGGGTATCTGGCACACACCCATGCTGCGGGTGGGAACAATGTTTGGGCCCCAGGAGTGTGTATATAACGTGTGTCACACATACTTAGCCAGCTGCCTACTGTCCAGGGCTCATCCCTCATTCATGTGGGGCAGGACAGTCATGCCTACTCCAGACCATACAATACACTCTGTACTCCCACTCCCGTGTATCAGCTGACACGTTGTGCTCAGTGATTTGTCCCCTCAGGTGTCTGCCTCTGTGTCAGTGTGCTGTGGCTTTGTTGTCAGGTCTGCTGGGGTGTTTCTCGGTTGGGGCTCAGCATGCCACCGGAGATGTGACCATAGGAGACGATACTTGTGTGACACATAGGTGTTTGATCACCTGACCGTGCAGACTGGGGTATGCGAATGTGAAGTTCAGGCAGCTGTTTCCCATTCACAGCAGATTTTGAGGGGCTCAGGTTCAGAGGGTAGTGTTACAGGTCTCCCATATGTCCAATAGGTATGACCTGGACAGATGAGGGTTCAAATGATGTGGTGTGTGGGGGATGTACATGTGCACTTGTTCAGCTCCAGGACTTGCATTCCCCATGACCTACTATTGTGACACAGTGCAGAGTGTTGTTGTCTGGCTGCCCTGCCCATGTGACTGGAGACAGTGATGTATGACTTAGCAGGCATGCCTGTGCCATGGCATGTGACTTCCTATTAGTGATCCTGCAGGGGAGTGACAAGTGCTACATGCACACCATTGTGGCAATGGCTATCAGGACATGGGTGCATCATGGTGTCTGTCGCTGGTATGCATCACATGCATTTCCTATTTGACTCTGGGCATCCCTTTCATCCGGACACCTGTACTGACTCAGTGGCAAGAGTTGTGATGTGTGCATGTCCACATGCTTCACCGGGTACTCTGCACTGTCCAAATACTGTGTAGGTGGTGCATGTGTCCACACTGGGGTATTGCCATCCAACAGACACCAGACAGATGGGTGCAAGGCCAGGTGGGATGTGAGTGCCATGGTTGACCATCAGACTGACAATTGACTTCTCCTGTTCTGTTTGGGCACTTTTAGCAATGTTCAGCTAAGGATGCCAGGGCTTGCTCTGTAATGTGCTGTACTTACTGTGGTGTGTGCGTTCGGTGCAGGTGACTGATGTCTGTCTGTTTCCCTATTGATTGCAGATACATCCACGGCCACAGGAGGGGACAGCTCCACGGACCAGGAGGAGCCGCAGAGCCAGACTGGGTCAGCAGCCGAGGAGTGGTCGGAGGGACCCAGTGGCACGGAGGGCGAGGGGAGCCACACCGAGGAGTCCTCAGCACCATCCACCTCAGCTGAGGACCCCAGCAGCTCGGACGATGACTCCCTTATGGAGGCGGGTGTCAGCAGCCACCACACACCAGCTAGTGTTGCTGTCCCCGCCACCAACACCACCGCCCTCCCGCCGGCTCCCATTCCCGAGGTCCGTGGAGGCTCCCATGTTCGGGAGCATGTCTCCTTCGGGCCAGGCACCGCACCCCCTGCCCCTGTGTCCCCTGCTGCCCTGAGTGAGGAGTCTGTGTACCTCCTTCGCCAGCTCCATGTAGGACAGACAGCGATGCTGAGTGTCCTCCATACACACACCACTCTGTTGACTCAGCTGGTGTCGTTCATGGAGGGCATCTCATCGGGCATGTCTGACCTACAGAGGGGCAATAGGCCCATGGACTCCTCCCTGACGGCAGCAGTGTCCCTCCTCCGACAGTCCCTCACCCCTCCTGCCTCTGCCCCATCCACACTCCCCAGCACCTTATCTGTCCCAAGCACACACACACTGGCACAGGCACACACCAGCACAGACACGTGCAGCACACAGACACACACGCCACGAACAAGACGCACACGCACGCACCGTCAGGGGACTGAAACCACACTCACAGGGGATGGGGCCCAGGCACACACACACGCACCCACGAGCACTGCGCAGTCCTCAGTTGCCTCTCCCTCCAAAGCCCCCTCCCTTGCCTCACCTGCAACCCCAAAGACACAGCGGCTCTTCCTTAGTGACCTTGGCCTCTTCCCCTCCGATCCAGCTGATACAGCATTCAGGGGGAAGAGGAAACACACCCACATGGAGCGGAGTGCCCCTCGCCCCCGGACACCCTCACCCAGGCGCAGACCAACTGACGCCCCCACCCGCAAGTCCCCCCAGACCCGGAAGAGCAAGACCCCGCCGCCGCCCTGCAGCTCAGGCACCAAGTCTCCTTCCTCCATCCCTCAGGCCCCCACTCCACAGGTACCCCCACCACACCCTGCCCCAGGTTCCCCCACCTACAGATACACCATCCCCAAAATGATCAGGCCCTCTCCCCCTGCCACTTACTCTTCCGGCCCCACACCCCCCGCTGCGCTTGTCTGTACCACTGGTGTGGTGAGGGTGTCCTCCCCTCTGTCCTGCCCACCTTACCTGATCCCCATTCTCCTCCCCTGGAGGTAGGCACTGCAGTGGAGTCCACTACCACCCTGTCTGACTTGGGCACTGCAGTGGCGAACCTGTCCACTCCATCTGCACGGTCCACTGCAGTCGTGCCGGCACCCACAACATCTGAGTCATGCCCCCCAGTTGTGCCGGCACACACCATGTCAGACACCTCCACTGCAGTGGTCAGTGGCTCTCCAGCACCCACCACCCCTTCCCTGCCTCCTCCTGGTGAGCCCTGATCCTGTCCCTGCGATGCCTGGCCGGCCTCCCCGTATGCCCCTCCTAGTGGATTGTCCCTGGTGTTTGTCAGTGCAGGCATGCGTAGGGTGGCATCTGCCACTGTCACCCTGTTTTGAGTTTCATGATGGACTGGCCATTGGCCTTTGTTTATTTTTTACATGACTTCAACTTTTGATACCACATATGCTGAATAAAGCAACTTTCTGTTCTCTAGTGCTTTTGCTTCTGATGTACATGATGTTGATGATGCTAACCATGCCCTTGCTGCAGTGATGGTGATATTTGGTCTCATGAAAATGAAGTGTTACTGTGCATGAACCCATGTGGTCCAGGGGGACAGTGTCCTATCCTGTGGTGTATCCATGTCATCCTTAGCAGCATCAGAGTGTGTCATGTTTTCAATATTTGGCAATGGGATTTCCTACTTACATTAGCAATGTCACATCTGTGGGTTCCACCCCTGCACATCTGTTGTGTTTGCCATTGTTCAATTAGTCTACTTCCCTGACCGTGTGGCCATCTCCACTGGACATGCAGGTTTGGGCATCAATGGGGAAGGACTCATCTGTGTTGTCAGTGCAACTTGCTATACATGTGTGTTGGATCTGTGCTGATGATTTCGTTGACACTCCCATGACCAGGCTGATGTGACGGGAGCCTTCATTTGGTGCTAATTGTTGACTGTGTGACCAAGTGTTCTGCTGACATGATGGAGCCCTACTGATGCGACATATGGCACAGCTTTCCTCACACAGGAGTGAAGTCCCCTGATAGCAGTGTGTACTCCTGTGACATTGCCTGCGCCCAAGGTGTGTGTTGTATGAGCATGTCTGTGTGTTCACTTCCATTTTGCTGTGCATGCTGGGATCCCTAGTGATGTTCCTGTTTGTGATGCTTGCTGAGTTGACCTATGTTCCCCCAAAGTATTCTCCCTGGGTTCTCTGTGATGTGGGTGCATGGCACATTACTGGTCATCAGGGTGTCACCCATAGGTGTGTTTGCTGTCATGGCTGAGTTTGTGGGCAGACGCTGATGGGTCACAGTCAGGATTCCCCTTGGCACTTGTTGTTTACACCTGTCATGTGATTTCTGGTTTGTGTTAGCTTTCATTGGTTGTGGCACGTTGTGTGTGTGACTGCTGGCACTCCTCAGGGTCAGGGCTGCAATGTTGGTAGTTGTCTATGTGTGTTCTTTGTGGGTGACCTTGGCTTCTTCATTGGTGTGTGACTGTGGCTGGGATCCCATTGGTTGGTGTGGTATTGCCGTCATGTCAATGTACAGCGTAGTGTGCAGTGTGTCAGACATTCAGGAGTCTGGTTGAGTGGCCATGTGTGATGTGTTTCTGCACCTTGGTTCCCACCACCCCCCCTGTGATTGTCATGGGTGCATGTGCAATGTCACCAGTGCATGTGAGCTTCACTGCTGCACATTGTTGGAGGTCGAGGTGTGTGGTGTTGAGTGTGTGCAGATGAGAGTTGTTGCCCGGCTAGACCCCTGCCTCCATGTTGGCCTTGGCTTACTGGCCATGCTGATTGATTTGTGCTTGTGTAGGTGTGATGGTAGTTTGTTGCTCAGGACACATGACTGTGGTTCACAGTGTGAACGACATCTGTCTTTGTCATCACAGTGGGATTGTAATGCAGCCCAGGGTCACCACATTGTGGGGGCACTGGGGGTAGTGATGTGGTGTCTCTGTGTCTTGCTGTGTCAGTTGCTGTTCCTACATGCTTGTGTGACATGTGTGATTTGTGCTCCCTCTCATCTGACAATGCCTGATTGCCCACATAGGGGATTTGGATCCATGAGTTACCTTTGTGTGGCACTGTATGCACATCTGTGTAATTGGTATTCAGGCCTCCTCATGTGTTGTGTGGTTGCCTGGGGACACTGGTACCCCCCTCACCTGTTGTGTTTGATGTGCAGTGTGGGTCTGCCTGTTTGTGTTTGTGCATCTGCACCACTGCATTGGCATATCTTTAGTGTGCCATTGGCTGTATGTTGTTTGGTGTGTTTCCCCTGCTGTCCCTGGGACTCCTAGGTCATCAGTCAGCACAATGATCATTGTTTATGTGTCCCATTGCTGCCATGGTATGGTATCTGTTCACCTCACATCTACAGTCTCCACAGGGTATCAGCATTTGTGTGCCCATTGGTGCAAATATGTGGGTCTGCATTCGGATGGTCACTTCTGTCATTGTGTCATTGATGAATGTTGACAGTGTCAGCCCCCATGGGTGATGTTTGTCTGCACATGGCCAAATGTATGTCTTATTTGCACTGCACTGTTTGCCTCCCCCAATCTATGTTGCTATGGGACACAAGCACTACTTTGCCACTGATGTGTTTGTTGTTCTGTGACCAGGAATCATCCATGCAGTTTGGCAGTTGCAGCTTTTTCTTTGTCAACTCTTACATTATGGTCACTGTGATGATGGGGGTTTGGACCCCATTGCCACAATGTTCAAAATGTGCTTCAGCTATGGACCCCACACTTACATTTTGGTCACTGTGATGATGGGGGTTTGGACCCCATTGCCACAATGTTCAAGATGTGCTTCAGCTATGGACCCCACACTTACATTTTGGTCACTGTGATGATGGGGGTTTGGACCCCATTGCCACAATGTTCAAGATGTGCTTCAGCTATGGACCCCACACTTACATTTTGGTCACTGTGATGATGGGGGTTTGGACCCCATTGCCACAATGTTCAAGATGTGCTTCAGCTATGGACCCCACACTTACATTTTGGTCACTGTGATGATGGGGGTTTGGACCCCATTGCCACAATGTTCAAGATGTGCTTCAGCTATGGACCCCACACTTACATTTTGGTCACTGTGATGATCGGGGTTTGGACCCCATTGCCACAATGTTCAAGATGTGCTTCAGCTATGGACCCCACACTTACATTTTGGTCACTGTGATGATGGGGGTTTGGACCCCATTGCCACAATGTTCAAGATGTGCTTCAGCTATGGACCCCACACTTACATTTTGGTCACTGTGATGATGGGGGTTTGGACCCCATTGCCACAATGTTCAAAATGTGCTTCAGCTATGGACCCCACACTTACATTTTGGTCACTGTGATGATGGGGGTTTGGACCCCATTGCCACAATGGTCATGGCCTGCTTGCATTGCGGGGGCCACACACATTTATGTGTGGCACATGTGATAGGGGTCACATTGTATGTTCAAAGTCATGTTCAGTGTTGTAGGCATTTGACACAGTCTACACACGCTTGTCATGGTGTTGGGGGGATGTCTTTATGTTGCATTCTTTATGTTGGTGTGTGCTTGTTGTGTCATGTATTAGCCATCCTGTGAGTGGGGGTGTTGTTGGTGGTAGGCATCTGGCACCCCCTGGGTAAGGGTGGTAGTAGTGGTAGGCATCTGGCACCCCCTGGGTAAGGGTGGTAGTAGTGACAGGCATCCAGCCCCACATGGGTAGAGGTGGTGGTAGTGGTAGGCATCTGGCACCCCCTGGGTAAGGGTGGTAGTAGTGGTAGGCATCTGGCACCCCCTGGGTAAGGATGGTAGTAGTGACAGGCATCCAGCCCCCCATGGGTAGAGGTGGTGGTAGTGGTAGGCATCTGGCAGCCCCTGGGTAAGGGTGGTAGTAGTGGTAGGCATCTGGCACCCCCTGGGTAAGGGTGGTAGTAGTGACAGGCATCCAGCCCCCATGGGTAGAGGTGGTAGTAGTGGTAGGCATCTGGCACCCCCTTGGTAGGGGTGGTAGTAGTGGTAGGCATCTGGCACCCCTGGGTAGGGGTGGTAGTAGTGGTAGGCATCTGGCACCCCTGGGTAGGGGTGGTAGTAGTGGTAGGCATCTGGCACCCTCTGGGTAAGGGTGGTGGTAGTGGTAGGCATCTGGCACCCCCTGGGTAGGGGTGGTAGTAGTGGTAGGCATCTGGCACCCCCTGGGTAAGGGTGGTAGTAGTGGTAGGCATCTGGCACCCCCTGGGTAAGGGTGGTAGTAGTGGTAGGCATCTGGCACCCCCTGGGTAGAGGTGGTAGTAGTGGTATGCATCCGGCACCCCCTGGTTAGGGGTGGTAGTGGTGACAGGCATCCAGCCCCCCATGGGTAGAGGTGGTAGTAGTGGAAGGCATCTGGTACCCCCTGGGTAAGGGTGGTAGTAGTGGTAGGCATCCGGCACCCCCTGGGTAGGGGTGGTAGTGGTGACAGGCATCCAGCCCCCCATGGGTAGAGGTGGTAGTAGTGGTAGGCATCTGGCACCCCCTGGGAAAGGGTGGTAGTAGTGACAGGCATCCAGCCCCCATGGGTAGAGGTGGTGGTAGTGGTAGGCATCTGGCACCCCTGGGTAGAGGTGGTAGTAGTGGTAGGCATCTGGCACCCCTGGGTAAGGGTGGTAGTAGTGGTAGGCATCTGGCACCCCTGGGTAAGGGTGGTAGTAGTGACAGGCATCCAGCCCCACATGGGTAGAGGTGGTGGTAGTGGTAGGCATCTGGCACCCCTGGGTAAGGGTGGTAGTAGTGGTAGGCATCTGGCACCCCCTGGGTAGAGGTGGTAGTAGTGGTAGGCATCTGGCACCCCCTGGGTAGAGGTGGTAGTAGTGGTAGGCATCTGGTACCCCTGGGTAATGGTGGTAGTAGTGGTAGGCATCTGGCACCCCTGGGTAAGGGTGGTAGTAGTGACAGGCATCCAGCCCCACATGGGTAGAGGTGGTGGTAGTGGTAGGCATCTGGCACCCCTGGGTAAGGGTGGTAGTAGTGGTAGGCATCTGGCACCCCTGGGTAAGGATGGTAGTAGTGACAGGCATCCAGCCCCCATGGGTAGAGGTGGTGGTAGTGGTAGGCATCTGGCAGCCCCTGGGTAAGGGTGGTAGTAGTGGTAGGCATCTGGCACCCCCTGGGTAAGGGTGGTAGTAGTGACAGGCATCCAGCCCCCCATGGGTAGAGGTGGTGGTAGTGGTAGGCATCTGGCACCCCTGGGTAAGGGTGGTAGTAGTGGTAGGCATCTGGCACCCCTGGGTAAGGGTGGTAGTAGTGGTAGGCATCTGGCACCCCCTGGGTAGAGGTGGTAGTAGTGGTATGCATCCGGCACCCCTGGTTAGGGGTGGTAGTGGTGACAGGCATCCAGCCCCCATGGGTAGAGGTGGTAGTAGTGGTAGGCATCTGGTACCCCCTGGGTAAGGGTGGTAGTAGTGGTAGGCATCCGGCACCCCTGGGTAGGGGTGGTAGTGGTGACAGGCATCCAGCCCCCATGGGTAGAGGTGGTAGTAGTGGTAGGCATCTGGCACCCCTGGGAAAGGGTGGTAGTAGTGACAGGCATCCAGCCCCCATGGGTAGAGGTGGTGGTAGTGGTAGGCATCTGGCACCCCCTGGGTAGAGGTGGTAGTAGTGGTAGGCATCTGGCACCCCCTGGGTAAGGGTGGTAGTAGTGGTAGGCCTCTGGCACCCCCTGGGTAAGGGTGGTAGTAGTGACAGGCATCCAGCCCCACATGGGTAGAGGTGGTGGTAGTGGTAGGCATCTGGCACCCCCTGGGTAAGGGTGGTAGTAGTGGTAGGCATCTGGCACCCCCTGGGTAGAGGTGGTAGTAGTGGTAGGCATCTGGCACCCCCTGGGTAGAGGTGGTAGTAGTGGTAGGCATCTGGTACCCCCTGGGTAATGGTGGTAGTAGTGGTAGGCATCTGGCACCCCCTGGGTAAGGGTGGTAGTAGTAACAGGCATCCAGCCCCACATGGGTAGAGGTGGTGGTAGTGGTAGGCATCTGGCACCCCTGGGTAAGGGTGGTAGTAGTGGTAGGCATCTGGCACCCCTGGGTAAGGATGGTAGTAGTGACAGGCATCCAGCCCCCATGGGTAGAGGTGGTGGTAGTGGTAGGCATCTGGCAGCCCCTGGGTAAGGGTGGTAGTAGTGGTAGGCATCTGGCACCCCTGGGTAAGGGTGGTAGTAGTGACAGGCATCCAGCCCCCATGGGTAGAGGTGGTGGTAGTGGTAGGCATCTGGCACCCCCTGGGTAAGGGTGGTAGTAGTGGTAGGCATCTGGCACCCCCTGGGTAGAGGTGGTAGTAGTGGTAGGCATCTGGCACCCCCTGGGTAAGGGTGGTGGTAGTGGTAGGCATCTGGCACCCCCTGGGTAGGGGTGGTAGTAGTGGTAGGCATCTGACACCCCCTGGGTAAGGGTGGTAGTAGTGGTAGGCAACTGGCACCCCCTGGGTAGAGGTGGTAGTAGTGGTAGGCATCTGGCACCCCCTGGGTAAGGGTGGTGGTAGTGGTAGGCATCTGGCACCCCATGGGTAGGGGTGGTAGTAGTGGTAGGCATCTGGCACCCCCTGGGTAAGGGTGGTACTAGTGGTAGGCATCTGGCACCCCCTGGGTAGAGGTGGTAGTAGTGGTAGGCATCTGGCACCCCCTGGGTAAGGGTGGTAGTAGTGGTAGGCATCTGGCACCCCCTGGGTAAGGGTGGAAGTAGTGACAGGCATCCAGCCCCACATGGGTAGAGGTGGTGGTAGTGGTAGGCATCTGTCACCCCCTGGGTATGGGTGGTAGTAGTGGTAGGCATCTGGCACCCCCTGGGTAAGGATGGTAGTAGTGACAGGCATCCAGCCCCCCATGGGTAGAGGTGGTGGTAGTGGTAGGCATCTGGCAGCCCCTGGGTAAGGGTGGTAGTAGTGGTAGGCATCTGGCACCCCCTGGGTAAGGGTGGTAGTAGTGACAGGCATCCAACCCCCCATGGGTAGAGGTGGTGGTAGTGGTAGGCATCTGGCACCCCCTGGGAAAGGGTGGTAGTAGTGGTAGGCATCTGGCACCCCCTGGGTAAAGGTGGTAGTAGTGGTAGGCATCTGGCACCCCCTGGGTAAGGGTGGTGGTAGTGGTAGGCATCTGGCACCCCCTGGGTAGGGGTGGTAGTAGTGGTAGGCATCTGGCACCCCCTGGGTAAGGGTGGTAGTAGTGGTAGGCATCTGGTACCCCCTGGGTAGAGTTGGTAGTAGTGGTAGGCATCTGGCACCCCCTGGGTAAGGGTGGTGGTAGTGGTAGGCATCTGGCACCCCCTGGGTAGGGGTGGTAGTAGTGGTAGGCATCTGGTACCCCCTGGGTAAGGGTGGTAGTAGTGGTAGGCATCTGGCACCCCCTGGGTAAGGGTGGTAGTAGTGACAGGCATCCAGCCCCACATGGGTGGAGGTGGTGGTAGTGGTAGGCATCTGGCACCCCCTGGGTAAGGGTGGTAATAGTGGTAGGCATCTGGCACCCCTGGGTAAGGATGGTAGTAGTGACAGGCATCCAGCCCCCATGGGTAGAGGTGGTGGTAGGCATCTGGCAGCCCCTGGGTAAGGGTGGTAGTAGTGGTAGGCATCTGGCACCCCTGGGTAAGGGTGGTAGTAGTGACAGGCATCCAGCCCCCATGGGTAGAGGTGGTGGTAGTGGTAGGCATCTGGCACCCCCTGGGTAAGGGTGGTAGTAGTGGTAGGCATCTGGCACCCCTGGGTAGAGGTGGTAGTAGTGGTAGGCATCTGGCACCCCTGGGTAAGGGTGGTGGTAGTGGTAGGCATCTGGCACCCCCTGGGTAGGGGTGGTAGTAGTGGTAGGCATCCGGCACCCCTGGGTAAGGGTGGTAGTAGTGGTAGGCATCTGGCACCCCTGGGTAGAGGTGGTAGTAGTGGTAGGCATCTGGCACCCCTGGGTAAGGGTGGTAGTAGTGGTAGGCATCTGGCACCCCCTGGGTAAGGGTGGTAGTAGTGGTAGGCATCTGGCACCCCCTGGGTAAGGGTGGTAGTAGTGACAAGCATCCAGCCCCCATGGGTAGAGGTGGTGGTAGTGGTAGGCATCTGGCACCCCTGGGTAAGGGTGGTAGTAGTGGTAGGCATCTGGCACCCCTGGGTAGAGGTGGTAGTAGTGGTAGGCATCTGGCACCCCTGGGTAAGGGTGGTAGTAGTGGTAGGCATCTGGCACCCCTGGGTAAGGGTGGTAGTAGTGACAGGCATCCAGCCCCCCATGGGTAGAGGTGGTGGTAGTGGTAGGCATCTGGCACCCCCTGGGTAAGGGTGGTAGTAGTGGTAGGCATCCGGCACCCCCTGGGTAGGGGTGGCAGTAGTGACAGGCATCTGGCCCCCCCTGGGTAGGGGTGGTAGTGGTGGTGGGCATCCGGGACCCTATGTGTATATGTGGCATTGGTGATGGCCATCCCGCCCCTATGGTGCTGCTGTTGCTGGTGTAAGTAATTTCTGCATCCCTCTGTGTGTGTGTGATATGTCGGGTACGTGTAGTTTGTTTTTGTGGTTGGTGTCTGACTTACCTTCTGCGCTGTACGCGTCCGTGCCTGTTCCGGTAGTAGATGTAGAATATTGGTAGGATCGGAACGATGGGATTCATGCTTGGTTCGTCTCGTTCGTCTTTCTCGTTGCTTCGCCTCGTCCTCGTCGCTGGCGTGTTCGTCTCGTAGCCGTGGATCGTCTTGTGGCACGAATTGGAGCTTATGTGCGCCTCTCCCGGATGCTTTGACATGCTGTGCGTAGCGACGGGTTCGGCGCGTACGGGAAGCGCATCGTACTTGTCCGGCCGGACGGGGCTGCATTTTGGCTTCCGTGCGAATCGATTCTGCGGTTCCGGATCCGGCTCGGTCGGGGAACAGGACCTGGATTGGGTGAGTATGACTGGGTCGGAATCTATGCTGTTGTGCGCATCGTACTTGCTCGTTCGGAATGATGTGCGGATCGGTCGGGAAACAGCCATTCGCATGGCTTTTTTCCCGACCGAATGGTGTTAGGTGCACCTCCGACCTAGATCGGAATCGGCCCCTAAGTGTAGCATGTAAGGGGGCCTTATTTACAAGGCGGCGTTAAGCCACGTTAAGTGGCTTAACGCCGCCTTGTAAATAAGGCAAAATGTTTATTGCCACAGGAAGGTCACTAAAAGTGATGTTCCTGTGGCAATAGAGACTTGTAAATATACCCCTTAGTGCTGAATGAGACTGAATTTCCTTATCTGAATCCAGAAGAGTCTCCTGTGCTTGTTGATGGACTGAGAATAATGCTCTTGGAGATGTTTATTAATGAACTTGGTACACACATCATTAGGAATGATGAATGAATTTTGTTGAATTGCTTAAAGAAGAATACCTAGGTCCGAGTGGAAGAAGAATAAAATTAGGGTTAACATTTAGAAGAACACTGAGTAGGGCTAGGGAAGCCTCAGAAAGATTGTCTATATATCTTGTAAATAATGTTGAGTGCAAATAAAGACTGTTTTGCTGTTTGCACAGGTGGAGACTGACAGAGAAGATTCTGTTGCTGCTATTTCTATATCCACTTGGTCTGAATCTAAATAGTATGGAAACAAATAAAACTAGGCATAGACACAGGTACATAATAGGCACAACATTAATAATTCTAGTGTTAGGCTTGATAGCGCTAATTGTAGGATTACGTTTGTGCCTGACTAAAGTCAAAGGGGAGAAACATACTCCTGCGCAGAAAACAACACACAAAGTAGGTGGAGGGTTATATTCATTAGAAGGGCGGAACTTACATACTGATTCATCTAGAGGGGATTACACATCAAATGCTTACACTAACTTGCTTTATGAGTACATTAACACAATGGAAGCAAGACACTGTTATGTTTGCATGCAGTTACCTCCTTCAGTGGCTGAGCGCATTACTTACTATCACATCCCATTGATATATGGTATTACATGTAGCTTACTGTTGAGTATCTTTTATGGTCAGGGTCATTTCCAGTATTGATATTCCAATTATGACTTGGTTTTCAGAAGTCCAGCTGTTCAAATATTTGAACATTTGAGTAGCTGTTTCTGCTCCAGAACATTTGAACATTAAAAATGTGCCTCGCTGCTCGCTTATTTTTACCTGTTCTCTCCCCTCTTCTGGTCTCTCCTCTCTCTCTCATCTCACTCTTTCCCCTTCATCCTGTCTCTATCTCACTCCTCCTCACCTGCTATAAACCGTGAGTTCAAGAAATGGCGCTTATCCTCTTTTTCATCGCCTTTCCTACATTCGTTCTTCTGTGAAATGGATCCAAAAAAGAAAAAAAAACACACTACAGAAAATGTTGTCTTTTTCCAGACATTTTTCCCTTTCAAAGTGCAGCCTCGGGAAAGAGAAATTGAAAAAAAGAAATATTCAAACAAGACAAAGTAGCTGAAAAGTGGCCAGATTGGTTTTATTCACACTAAACACATTAGCGCCACTTTACAGAGTTTGGCAATAAAGCACTACCTTTGTTTTCTCGTCTTTCTTTCATAGCATTGTTTTCCCCTTTGTTCTGTCACACGAGCGCAGCTGAGAATGCAGACTCTTAATGAGTACAATCGTGTCAATGGGAAGGGCCCACTGACACAATTGTACTTTCGCTTCTGTAATTCCTAATGCGGCAGGAGAAAGCAGGCATCTATTTTGGCTCTACGGCATCACGTACTGACGTGTGTGTACGTACAGCCAATAAGATGGCACCATTTTTTTTCCTGTCTGACGGTGATGGGTTTTTTGTGGCCAAAGAGAGAAATATCACGGCCATCGCACTCCTCAGCTGATTGCACGATTATTTTGCGCAAAGCAAAACTCTGGAGGGTGTCCACAATGATAAGAATGAGTACAATACTATTCATGTGGGGGAAAGTGAATTTGATCAAACCTTTGAGGTTCTAGGCTCTTGGAAGTTTTTTCTGGATGGAACAGACCCTGTGATTCCTGGAGTTTATTTCACTTGTGGCAAGAATGTTTATTTTAAGTTGCCGAACAAATGGTATGGCACATGTTATGTAGAAGTAGTGTTTCCCGAGATCTATCATCAGGAAAATATTGATCATTCTGTTTCGGAGGAGAATCGAGGTCCAAACGAGGTCCCAGTTTTGGAGAGATTGTGGGGGATATTTTGGGGATATAATTTCAGGAGTGGGGGTGACACTGAATGACATCAAGATTAGAAAACGTTCCACTGTATCATAGTTGATAAATTGTCTACTAATACAGCTGGAGCTTTGTTGCTTGTGAATACTGAGATGCTTGCTATTAGGGCTATGGTTTTACAGAACCGCCTTGTATTAGACATTCTGCTCGCAAAGAAGAACATAGTCTGCTGGATATTGTTGTACTTACATCCCAGATGAAAGTAAGGACTTGCAGAAGTTCGTACAGAATATTACTGACTCACATAATGAAGTGAGTGGATTGGCAGCAGAAGGTGTTTGGGATTCAGTTGGACATGAATTAGTGTGGTAGGTAGGTGGTTTTCAGATTTGAGAAGTGGTATAGTTGGTTCCATTTTGAGACCGCTGCTGATTATTGCCCTTTGCGTAGTAATTTTGATTGTGGGTGTGAAGATGTACAGGCGATACAAGTTGATGAAAGGAGTCTCTCGAAAAAGGGAAAACTTGAAGCTAGAAAGGAAACAGAACAAATATTACAATAAGATGAAACATTTAGAGGAGTTCAAGAGAACAGCAATAGCAACTACAAAGGTTTAACTTGGTTAATCTGATAAGAATAAGAGATAAAATAAAGAGATTTTGTGATGGCTTGATTTGCCATCAGAGGCGGGATTGGATAAGTGTAATCTTGATCCCATCTGAGATACCGTAGGAGTGCATTATAACTATGACTAGTCAGCACTCAAATATATCCTGTGTGATTAATGTTACTAAGGAGAGTAGAGTATTTCACATTTAAAGTACTCCACATGAATAACTTGTGTATAGAAGTGATTGATAAGATGTCTATGTAACATTTATAGATTAATGCGACAGGAGAGGTAAACATAAATGAGTCCCATTGTGAGGTGAATAATTTAGAATGTGTTTGTTTAAACTAATGTTTAATTCGTATACAGGTTAAACAGAATTTTCTCTATGCAGGTGCATTTCAACATGACATCTTCGTAATTCTTTACAATTTATTCATGTATTAAGAAGTTGCATTTATTATGTATGTAGAATTGTGCACATATTCTGTAGCCTGTGCACTACTAAATTAGATTTATGTAGGCTTCGAGAAAGCACTGTTCAGTTCACATTTAACCTTCATTGCAGAATGCATTTTACTTGCATTTTGTTTCAACTGCAGTTATGGACAAAACCTCATTAGTTAGCGTGGAAGAGTTTTGTTTTCACTAGACAGCAAGGTATGAGAAGACGAAATTGGCAAGGAAAAGCACGGTAACGAGCTAGGAGGCGAGTTCTCATGGAGGAGTTGAAGTATGGCCATGAACGAAAGTTGCAACTTATCGATGTGGGAAAGGCGGTGCAAGTATCCTATTGTGCCAGAGCCATGGAAATGTACACGCAAGCATCATGTCGGAGCATCTACCTTGAATGCAATTGATATTAAATAATATCACTTAATGAGGAACAGAGAGACACCTTAGGACTTCACAGGAGCAGATCTATGCGTCTGCTTGCGTGGCTTTATGCTACTTGCCCCATGGTTGGAGTACTTTCTACTGAAGGCTCCGACTGCTGACACATTTTCAAATTTTCTTTGCAAAATGCTTTCAGACTTGGGTTGTCCCTTTTAGGGTAGTGTAGGGAGCGATGGCTTGCTCATACTTACTTTGGAGAGCCAATTGATGCAGTTTAATACTCAATTTTTTTTCCTGATTATTTGCATTGTCATCATACAATTAGTTGTCTGTTTTGTACTATACAAGGTAAATCTCTTCAGGAGATTTGGACTCATTTTGTTTGTCCTATATTTCTATACAATAATGCTGAGGTTGGTTTATATTAACTTGTTTCTAAATGTATAATTAAACTCTACTAGACTCAGATTAAGTTGTTGAGTGGATAAATGTGTGACCACACTTTGGTTGCACTTTATTAAGATTTTAACTCTGACGGTTTCTTCTCTCTACCTCTCATGCGGCCAAAAAGACCATCGACTTGGAGATAAATGTATAAGTGGGCCCAGGCTCCATCAGACCCTTTTAAGGCTTGTGGAGGATTTAATTCTTGCCCACGTTTAGTGCCTGATACATGTTTCTAGAGAGCGATAACTACACCAGTTTCAAGGACACATTTAATCTGTGCGTGATACAGACATTGCTCTTCAGCTAGTGCTACGCCCACAGAAAGTGTAACACGCCCTGCCTGTTCCTTGTATTGGACCTGAAGAGGCCTTAATTGATTATTGGCCAAAAGGCATTGACTAGATTTTGTGAGAATTAAAACAATGATTGACAAGATAAAGGACTCATTTGAGTTGTTAAGGACTAAGGCTCGCTGATGCAAAATGGAGCCTTCCATATGAACTAACTACTGGTTTTAAGTTGGGCAATGTAATCATGTATAACACCCTTGAATTATGCTGCAGGGACTGAAAGATAGTAGTTTGAACGATTTATTGACCAAACTTCCAAAACGAGGATGGCTGACAAAATGTAATAGAATCAATTAAGTTGAACCCATGATTAACGGATAAGGCAAAGGAAAAAAAAATCTTTTACACATTTTCAGCATTTCTGACGAATGAGTTGGATGCATTTTTACCACAGTTGGGCCATGTAATTGTTGTGAAAATAATACATTGTTAAAGAAATATTTGCATTTTCCAATACTGACGATAGCATTATTGAAGGTCAAAATGCATATCTCTATCCATTAGCAAGCCCTCCCTTTATTTAGCTGTAAATGTTCCCAAGTTCCACAGGAGGAAAGGCAATGGTGATTTGGGCACAAAAATGCCAGTGAAACGAGACAGCAAACAATTGGAGAGGAGAAGGCACACCAGCAAGGACACCTCTGACAGAGCAGCCTTCAAGACCTCCCTCAACCTCTACCACCACCTGCTGAGGGCAACAAAGAAGACAGCCATTGCCGCACGCATCAATGCCAGCGCCAACCATTCCAAAGAACTTTTCAACATCGTTAAGGAATTCTCCAACCCAGCTGCCAGCGAAAATTACATCACACCATCACAGGAGCTATGCGACAACCTCGCCCACTTCTTCCACAACAAGATCGCAACCATAAACAGAAACTTTGAACCCCAACCCACACCTATGGACTTCCTTGTCAGATACGCCACCACCATAACCGACACAAACCAAACACTAACCACCTGGAAAATCCTCTCCACTCAGGACACAAACTCCACCATGAAATCCATCCACTCTGGAGCTCCCACAGACCCATGCCCACCCACATCTTCAACATCAGAAACCAAAGTATTGGCCAGGAACTCACCACCCTATTCAAAACCTCTATCACCACCACAATATTTCCTGATGCCTGGAAACACGCCAAAGTCAGACCACTACTCAAAAAACCCACCGCCTACCCCAGCGAACTCAAAAACTACCGGCCAATATCGCTGCTCCCATTCCTAGCAAAGGTATTGGAAAAGATCATCAACAATCAACTCATTACACACCTGGAGCAGAACCAGCTACTCAACGCCTCCAAATCCGACTTCCACAGCAATAACAGCACTGAAACTGCCCTGATCGCAGCCACCGACAACATCTGAACCCTGCTCGACCGAGGAGAAACAGCAGCTTTGATCCTCCTTGACCTCTCAGCAGCCTTTGACACCATATCCTACCACACACTGATAGAAAGACTCCACCACATCTTCATCCAAGGGGACACGCTCAGATGGATCACCTCCTTCCTCACCGGTGGAACCCCGAGAATCCACCTCCCACCTTTCACCTCTGAACTCAAGGAGATCACCTGCAGTGTCCCCCAGGGCTCAAGCCTCAGCCCCACGCTTTTCAACGCATATATGACCCCGCTGGCCAACATCGTCAGATCCCATGGTCTCAACATAATTTCCTACGCAGACGACACCCAACTCAACCTCTCACTCAGCGACGACCACACCACCACCAGAACCTACTTCCACAGATGCATGACAAACATCGCTGACTGGATGAAGAACAACTGCCTGCAGCTGAACACAGACAATACGGAAGTACAGTTCTTTGGCAACAGCAGCAACACATGGAAGGACTCCTGATGGCCATCAGACTTAGGACCCGCCCCCACTCCCTCCAGCCACGCCAGAAACCTCAGAATCATCATTAACAACAAGCTTGTTATCTGGCCCTTAGGGTCATTCTCGACATTGCTAAGTTAGCATGAGCTCTGCTGCCATGATGCTGCTTTTGCGCACGTTTCTACATGACTTTATTTTGCAAGACTCTGTTTGTGTCGTTCACATGAGAACGGTCTGCTTTCTGCGTTCTCTGCTGTTCCTGGAGTTTAGCCTGAACACAATGTGCAAGGTCGAAAAGCATGCCCCTTGTTATTCTGTTCTGGTCAGTCCCTATTACCTAGACAAAACATGCTATACACAGCTGCACTTCTAGAGAGCTCGTGCTTTGATATTACGTTGTTGCATGTTGTTCACACACACTTGGAGGGAATCCTTTCCTTGGAGAAGAGCTGCGCTGTTCCTATGATGTAAACCTGCCATCTAGGCTCTAAGGTATGGGGTCTGCTGACAAAGCCCAGAGATCTTCCTTTATAAAATAAACTTCAACTTACCAAGGGGAGGGTGGTCAGGCCTTATAGTCCTTTTTCCACTGTCTACATATATATCGACTTCCCCCTTCATATTCTATGGTATTGTAACAAAGCTAACTGTGCTAGGTTTATGCATTTTGCTGCTGGTAGTGGCTCGTATACTGCATTATAGAGCACAATAGTTAAAATTAACTTTTTGAACTACACAGTGACTCTGACAATCCTTGTTGTGGACAAGTACGAGTGAGTGAGCGAAAGGGTATGTCTTGCTACCGCGATTCTGAGAGGGTCGGGAGTGTTGTGTTCTGGGTTGTCTAATCATTTGTAGCTTCGTGATTTTGTCGGAGAACGAATGAGACACTATAGCTAGTTGGTTCTGGGATTTTGGGTGCTAAGGTGGTAGGAAGGTACAACCCCTATACACCGAGGTCCTGTTTTCCTGCACATAGTTCTGTGTATGTGCAGAATCCCCGCAACAAGCTCACCATGAAATCAGAGATCAATGCCATTTCCTCCGCCTGCTTCCTCACTCTGTGAATGCTATGTAAGATCTTCAAGTGGCTACCCCTACACACACGACACACTGTGACACAAGCCCTCATCACCAGCCGACTGGACTACGGCAATGGTGCAGAGACAGAATATCGAGTGCAAAATATCGAGTTGCACAAATATCGAGTCATTAATATTGTGGGTCAGACATATCGACAGCATGAATATCGTGGTCAAGAATATCAATTTAAGGTAAGTAATATCAATTTAAAACATATCGAAGTGTTTAATATCGTTTGCAAAAATATAGTTGTTAAAAATATCGTTTTTTATTATTGTTGTGTATTTTAGTATATATTTTATATGTATGTGATGTATGTTTTTTTGTATAAGAATTGTTTGTATTTTTAATATATGTGTTAAATTTTTAGTAGTTATTAATTTTTTTTTACTTGAATTTTACGCTTTTAGTTCTGTAGCGAGTTGTGGGTTTATAGGGGAATAGGGTGGGAAGTAATTTAATTATATTAAATTTATTAATTTGTTTTATTTGAATTTTGTGTTTTTAGTTCTGTAGCGGGTTGTGGGTTTAAAGGGGAATAGGGTGGGAAGTAATTTAATTATATTACATTTATTGATTAATTTTTATTTGTTAATATTTGTTTAATTGAGATGTTATCGTGTTAAATGTGTAAAGTAATGAATTATTAATTAATTAATAATTGGTTGTTAATTAATGTTAATTAATTAATTGGTTATTAATTTTGGTAATTGTGTAATTAATTTTAGGTGTGTGTTGTGGTGTTTATAGGTATAAAGGGTGGGAAGTAATTTATTTTTAATTTATGAATTAATAATTGATTGTTAATTAATTTAAATTAATTAATTTGTAATTAATTTTGGCAATTGTGTAATTAATTTTAGGTGTGTGTTGTGGTTTTTATAGGTGTAAAGGGTGGGAAGGGTGGGAAGTAATTCATTTGTAATTGATGAATTAATAATTGGTTGTTGATTAATTTTAATTCATTAATTGGTATTTGATTATGGTAATTGTGTAATTAATTTTAGGTGTGTGTTGTGGTTTTTATAGGAGTAAAGGGTGGGAAGTAATTTGTGTTTAGTCAATTAATACATAGTTGTTAATTAATGTTAATTATTTCATATTTAGTTTGGGTAATTGTTTATTTTTGTGTGTGTTGTTTTTAGTTTTAAAGGGGTAACGGATGGGTATTAAATACATTTTAATTATGTAATTATTAGTTGTTAATAGTAATAGTTTTTAATTTTAAAATAAGTTTTAATTGTGTTTTATTATTTTATAGTTTACTTTAGGTTTGTGTTGTGGATATTATAGTGTTAAAGCTTGTGTAGTCAATTGATGTTTATTTTAGTTTTTTTTATTAATAATAATTTTTAATTGATTATTAATTATGTAAATAATTTTAATTAAAAATGTTGAAGTGTTTTGTTATTGGTGTGGTGTTATAGGGTAGGAAATAAAGTAAATACATTTATGTTTTAATTAATGTTTTTGTTTGTAAATATTTTGTAGTTTAAAAGAATTATTTTTATGTAAATGTATTTATTATTTTATTTTATGTAATATTTGTTGGTTTTTGTTATTTTTAATATTTTATTTAATTTTTAAAATATTTATTTTAAGTGTTTGAGTGTGAATAGTAATTATTTTTCTACGCTATCCAACACTTTCCCTACTGTTGCATTCACTGGAGTGGGAATAGTAATTTTTACCCCTCCACTATCCAACACTTTCCCTACTGTTGCATTCACTGGAGTGGGAATAGTAATTTTTACCCTTCCGCTATCCAGCACTTTCCCTACTGTTGCCCTCACTGGAGTGGGAATAGTAATTTTTACCTCTCCGCTATCCAGCACTTTCCCTACTGTTGCATTCACTGGAGTGGGAATAGTAATTTTTATCTCTCCACTATCCTGTATTTTCCCTACTGTTGCACTCACTGGAGTTGGAATAGTAATTTTTACCTCTCCGCTATCCAACACTTTCCCTACTGTTGCACTCTCTGGAGTGGGAATACCTTTTTTTACCCCTCCGCTATCCAACACTTATCCTACTGTTGAATTCAGTGGAGTGGGAATACTAATTTTTACCCTTCCGCTATCCAACATTTTCTCTGCTGTTGCAGTCTTTGGAGTGGGAATAGTAATTTTTACCCCTCTGCTATCCAACACTTTCCCTACTGTTGCACTCGCTGGAGTGGGAATAGTAATTTTTTCCTCTCTGCTATCCAACTCTTTCCCTACTGTTTTTCTCAGTGGAGTGGTAATAGTAATTTTCACCCCTCCGCTATCCAACACTTTCCCTACTGTTGCACTCTTTAGAGTGGGAATAGTTATTTTTACCCCTCCGCTATCCAACACTTTCCCTACTGTTGCACTCACTGGAGTTGGAATAGTAAATTTAATTATTTTGCTATCCAACACTTTCCCTACTGTTGTACTTATGGGATTGGGTAATTTAAGTTTAAATATTTTTTCATAGTTTGTTTTAATTTATTCTAGAATTTTTTTAATATTTTCAATTATTTATATATATCTATATTTTATTTTTATATAATTTTAAAGTTTTAAAATAAATTAAAGATAATAGTTTATTAATTATTTTAGAGTAAATATATATATGTATAAATTATTATGTTTATTTTTTTTAAATTAAGTTTATTTGTTATAGTTTGTAAAAATGTATATTAAATTTAATTTATTTTGTTAAAATTAATATTAATATTTAATATATTAAATATATATTATTTTATATATATATATATATATATATTTAAATCTATATTTTTACATCTATATTTTTGTCATCAATATATTTTATTCGATATTTTTGTACCTACCTTTTTAAGTATAGGAGTCGATATTTTTGTTGTCTATATTTTTTTATCAATATTTTTTACATCGATATTTTGTACATCGATGTTATGTCAGTGAACATACGCCAATGCCCTCTACTTCGGAATCGCCGCACACCTTCTACAGAGATTTCAAACAATACAGAACGCTGCAGCCAAACTCATCCTCAGCCTTCCCAGACGAGTTCACATCAAACCCCACCTCAGGATAGTCCACTGGCTCCCCGTACAGAAGAGATGCCAGTTCAAGCTGCTGACCCATGAACACAAGGCTCTACACAATCAAGGACCTGCCTACATTAACCACCGCCTGAACCTCCACCAACCAACAAGAAGACCACGCTCCGCTTCCCTTTCACTTGGCTATACTCCCCGCATCTACCGAAGCAGAACTGGAGGACGCTTCTCCCACTTTGCAGCAAAGACCTGGAACATCCTCCCCATGCACCTCCGGAACATCACCTCACTTCCGTAATTCCGAATAGCCAATAAAACCTGGCTGTTCCAATAAGTCTCCGGGGCCTGCAAGCACCTGGAAACCCTATTGGGTTATTAGACGCACTTTATAAATCCTGATTGAATGATTGATCTTTCTAAAAGTGATTACATCAAACAGGGGCAGACCTATACCCCAGAACCTGGGGCCAATGAATAATATAACAGCTACAATGGTTCAGGAATATAATTTATGCAAAAAAGAAAATAAAACACTAATAGTACTATGACAGAATCACGCAATACAACAGTGAAAAGGCCAAAAAGTAAGTTACCCACAACAAACCAAACTGAATGAGCCTGAGAGCAATCTGTCTAGAATAATCCAAAACTCACCAAAGAACATTTGTTCCGCTGCCACGTGAGTGACTTGCTGAATTCAATTCACAGGTGTGGGTTCATGCCAGTGAAGTAGTTGGTAGCCCACCTCTTGTTGGAGTTCTTTGCATTAATTTAGGACTGAAGAAATCAATTTTTTCCTTCTTTAAATAGCCCTTTTGTTGCAAAGTGATTAGCGCCTGGAGGAGGTTCCTACAAGTCGTATTCAGGACCCCCACGTACCAGTGTGATTTTATACTCATGTGGTAGCGGAACCAATGTTTATTCTGTACAGATTGCTCTCAAGCTCATTCAGTTTGGTTTGTTTTAACATATGCTGTACTTGTGTTTTAGAGGCCATGGAAGATATGCTTGGCCTGGAGGATATTATTCCCTGACCTGCCAATGACTAAGACTATACAAGTAGGTTAGCCAATTACTAATGAATTTTATGGCACCTGGGGTCTAAATTTAACACCCTGGTCTATTACTTACTTTCTTGGGCCGGACCTCGAACACTTCTGTACAGACTGATCTAGTTTATCCATTTATTGGTAATATTAGCTGACACTTCATAATATAATTCAGTTGCACAATTCTAGTGATGGCTCCTATTTTTGCACAACTATTGAGTATGCATAACTCACAGATTGTGTTTTGTGTTATGCTCAATTCAATTGGCTTGGCCCTTGGTTGAGTTCTCTGTTTGTGAATTTCCTGCTTTGGTAGCCCCCACAATTCCAGTTGTTTTTATTTACAGTTTAGGAGTTTTTCACTGTCAGGACATGTAAAATTAAACACACGTGTCCTACTTTTTAAATACTATGCACCCTGCCTGAGGAGCTTTTAGGGCCTACATTACCAGTGACATATGCTTTTAAAAAGGAAGGTTTGGGCTAGCAAAAGGTTAATTTTGCCAGGTCAATATGGCAGTTTAAAACTGGATTACAGGCTGCAGTGGCAGGCCTGAGACATGTTTTGGAAGGTTACTTTAGTGGGGTGCACAATGATTGCTGCAGCCTACTAGCAATATTTAAATTTCAGGCCCTGGGTACCTGTAATACCATAAAATAGGGAATTCCATGTAAATGAAATGTTCCAATCAGTCCTAAAGCCAACACATACAAAATCAGTAACAGATTACAAAAATCTCGGGGTGACCCAGAAAATGGGCCAGTTTAACAGAGACTGTAAAACTGCTTTTTTCTTCTGGAACTTGGCCACAGAGAACATGCATAGGGAATTCTCTCTATGGAACTCTCTGTGCCAAATGCCTTGGTCTGATATTGGATGACAGTGCTTTATTCTGGGCTTATGTCAGGCAGTAAATTTGAAAAGATTTGTTTCAGAATATAAAAAGCATTCATACATTCCTACTTCTTTTTCTAATATTTTATAGCGACTAAACTGTTTTAAACACTAATTACAAACACAGTACAGCGTCCCCAAATCAGCCATCAAAGCTAACGGTTAAATAATGAATTTTAGAGTTAAAGCACTTAAACAGAACTGAAATGTATTGCACACCACATGCCAAGTGGTACACCCTCTCCCTGATGGCTCTTATAGTTGTGGAAGAAATTGATGTAAATCCTAACTAGGGCTCCCGGTTATATGGTACTTATTTTTTAACATTTCCGTCTGTATTTATCCATATTTATTTTTTGCCCGTCTTATTGGTATTTATCCATATTTATTTTGTGTTTTAAGAATAAATAGAGTTATAAAATGATATATTGCCACATTTATTTAACTCTTAGAAGTGCACTCATATGTGGGTTCCTGTTGCGTTTTAGCAAATTAAGAAGCCACATATAACAAAACACTATACCCATAGGTACATATTAGCGCTAAACTACAAATATATGTTAAAATATGCCTGTATTTAAGGATAGTTCATCCTGTTTTTTAACTCCCCATGCTGTCTATTTGCTCAGCATTTGCCTAGAATTCATGAAAGACAGCATGGAGAGTCTCTCACAAGAAGCACAATTTAGTATTTTCCGCTTTAAAAAAAAATACAGACCGGAAACATGCTGTGTTCTGTCTGTACTTATCTGTAAAAATCAGTAAAAGCTGAAACCTGGGAGCCTTACTTATAAATGTGCGTACACTTGAATTGAGTAATCGAGTTCAAGATTCTGCAGTTGCATTAAGTGACTCAAAAGTACTTGCCAAGTTAAGTGGTGGTGATATAGTTGCGACCAAAGCGAAGTACCACAATTAGGGGCAGATTCCGATCTCGGCCAGTAGGGCACCGAATCGGATTCGGCTGAACCGGATCCGATTTGGAGCCCTCTTTCCCGACCGATTCGTATGTGCGTCCGGCCGAGCGAGTACGATGCGAGCGCATGCGAAATCGCCGACCGACTCGTACACGGGTCCAAACCGCTCCGACCGACTCGCACGGACACTGTTCGCACCGCGCAATGGAGACGTTCCCCGGCCGGGCAAGTACGATGCGCGTCGCGAGCAGTCCGACCGACTCGCGCCGTCCGGCTTGAAAGAGCAGTCGGAGCCAGACTTTGGGGGTCCGTGTCAGACCCCCCTGTACGCGTAGCCGCGCGAGTCGCACACAGGGGGGACATGGGTCCCCCCTACCTGTGCATGTATGGCACGATTCGCATCGACGCGTACCCGCTGTAGGGGGCGCCCTTGTTCGCTTCACACCCATTGAGTCAATGGGAGCCCGTGTACGCGTTGTACGTCCGGCTCCCATTGACTTCAATGGGAGTCCGACCGACTCGAGTCCGATTGCATGCGTGCACATCGTACTCGTTCGGTCGGACTGCCAGAGTCCGATTCGGTCGGAAATCTCTCCGGGTCCGGTTCGGTCGGAGTGATTTCCGGCCTGAATCGGAATCGGCCCCTAAGTGTCTTGTTAGTTTTATAACCGTCTTTGGCAAATACAGAACAAAGAAAAAAGCAAATACAACAAATTGACATTAATCTATGGCATGGGATTAGGTGAAATTGTAAGATGCACTTCAAAATTCTGAAGTATTGCCAGTATTTTCTTTATCTAACATCAAATCACTCGTAGTTCATCGTATGACAGAATTAGGTGTAGAAAATGCAGACAAATATGTACACAGCACACAATTAAAAGAAAAGATTCTTAAGTTCATACTAGAACTTACAGCTGGACCAAAAGGCAGACATATTCTTCTAATACACAAAAACAATATAGGAGAAAATATATTCAGTATCTTTTAAACAAAATGCTCTTCAGGATGGTGTCTGCCTGGCCAATGGAGCTGCTATTATTCGAAAAGAAACGTTTCAGCTTGAAGTAGATGGATTTAGTGGACAGTTTGAGCAAAATTGACAAGAAAAGTCAGTAGGGACTGCTATGCTAAATCTAATAAAAATGATTTTGGAAGGATGTAACATTTCAAATGACAGCACAGTAAATAAGAGGAGTGCAGCTTTGTCAGTCTCACAGCTTGTTCGGTATCATACCAGTAGGTGTAAGAAGGCAAATCCTAAAGGAAACATCTGCCAAGAAAAAGATAATGAAACTCCACTACCTCCTTATATTGAATTAATGGTGCATGCTAAACCTCAAAAACGGGAATTAGTTGACAAACTGCACAAATTGAGCGTATGCGTGCCATATGAGCATGCTCGAGCATTGTCAGCAACAATAACTAACAAACAATGTAAGCAATTCTTCAATGACAGGGTTGTGTGTCCAACATGCCTTCAACTCTCCACTTTCACTTGTGCTGCAATAGACAATATTGATCACAATCCCTCGTCATCTTCATCTACTCAGTCATTCCACGGAACAGTCATATCTCTGATACAGAGAAAATCAGATGCACAGGGTATATCATCCTTCTTAAAAATTTTCAAAATGAGTAGACCAAGAAATGTACTTCATCCCTACCAGAGTGGTATTTGCAGTTACCATGTACAATGACAAAAAAACAGCCAAATGTACATGTAAGTAATATCAATGCCTTCCAGCCTCCTCCTATTCATAATGCAGCTATGTCAGATGAATGGCTGCAGATGATTCAAACTCTTGATCTCCATAATCTAACCAATATAAGCCACACCATTTGGGCAGCTTTCCACTCCAACATAAGTGGTTCTACTAAAACGTACACTGGCCACAATTAATCCTAATCAGGCTCCTGTGGTGACGTTGATCCAGCGCAATATTAGCAAACAGCATTCATACCTCAGATACTCACTTGGGCCCATACATTCATACTACACTAATACTTACGCTGGGGTATCAGATGTACTCTTTTATCAAAATCCCTGCTACCAATTACCTTCTGATTGAAGAGTAATAACTTACCAATGGATTCTTTGCTAATTGGGAAGTTTAAAATGAGTGACATTCATTACAGTTCATAATCCTGAAATAACCACTGAGTCAGGAAGTTCTAAAATGTTTATCTAAAGTTTTAGCAGAGTAAAATACGGAAAACACGGTACTTTATCGAAATACCCATGAAAAAGCATAGAATAATTTTTGCTAATAAATGACGGTGTTTAAGGAAAAGAGAGGATAGAAACAGCAGCGCAACTAAAAGTTGCAGTATAGTTACCTAAATGCGAGAACCAAGCCCCTTAGCCAAGGAGTTGTAAAGAATAGGACCCAGGAAGGATGAAGAGCAAAGACCTCCTCAGGATCAGGACAGGACCGGTAACCTCTCTATAACGACGCCTGCGCCGTTCCCCTCTCTGGTACTCAGCTTCTCCTCGATTCTCCCGTCTAATGGACTCCGCCGCCCCCTCCTCAGAACCTCTGCAATCGATCAGCTTAGCGGTCTGGAGCTCTTCTGTTCTTCGTGAACGCCTGCTCTGACTAATTAGCTAATGCTATATTCTATTATACCCTTCTACGCCCATGTACCTCCCCTTAATGTTGCCAAAATATGGGACCACTACTTCAGATTGGACAGGGATAGGGGGTGGATTCTCGCACCATGTCAAATTTGGCCTAAATTGTGAAGCCTATTGTTTTTAAGTTCCCACCCCTTCAAATTAATACATTCACTTTATTTCCCACCCGTCTCACGACAAATATTGTACAATTTACAGGGGAAAAGTATCAGAATTGTCAATAGGACACATGTAGTACAGCATCTTCGGCCAATAGGTCGTGGCCTTGGGAGTCATCCAAGTTGACTTCACTTGGCAGGCATACAGGACACATGCGCAGAACCATCTGTCTCTCGAGTTTCAAGTCACCAACCCAGGCCCAAGTTTTACGAGCTAATAAAATGCAAGAAGAAAATATTAAAATCACAGAATAAAAGGTTTCACTGTATTCCCACTTTCCCTACTCTATTCCCAATTAATTATAAATTCTATCCTGCATTAGTAGCGTTAAAAAACGACAATTTAGTAATGACATGAGAGCAAGCTAAAGCATGTGAAAACATTAAGCGGCCATTTTAGTGCACACTGCGCAGAAACAGAAAATTCCCACCAAGCAAAGAAAGACGTCACACCATGTGATCAGGTTGCAACATGCGCAGAGAGGTTCCCGCGCTTTAGCGGCCATTTTAGATTATAGACAAGCGTTATTCATTAGTAAAACACATAGGCAAGCGTCTATCCCTTTTGTGTTCGTGAATGCAAAGATTAGTATTTACAATACAAGTTTTAATAAATTAATACTGTGAGGAGGATTGAATCCAAGCAAGTTTCGATTATGAAACCTTGCTCCATCAACGTGATCAGCCAGTCTATTCAGCAGCTGAACAATTACAGTGGGTACTTTCAGAATTGAATGGGGAAGACAAAATGGTAGTCATGATGGAAGCATTACACATTGAAATGCCATTCCTTACAGTTTTAGGAGATTGGCTTGATGGTATTGGCTTGGCGTATATTTTAGTTGAATCCAATGTTACCAGTGATGAAGTTTGACGATGTCTAAAAGGGTCTCATGTAAAACGATCCCGCTAAATCATGAAGTTAGTGTTGCATCCCTGTATATACTTTTGAAGAAGGCTTATGCTGTATCTACTGATGGGCAAATATCCATGAAAGAATGGATTACACGAAGAGTTGCAGAGTCTGTTCATTTCAAATATTGGTATATTACACTTCAAGTCAAATTACTGCTATTCCAATTTCTTGATACCATTCGTTCAGCAAATTTTGATAAGTTTATTGTAACCCTGCAAATGATCTGTCCTTGGATGTTTTCTATGGGACACACCCACTATGCGAGGTGGATTCTAGTGTTCATTAATACGCTTGTCGAGCTGAAAACAAAAATTCCAGATGTTTATGAAGAATTTTCAAACCGATATTTTGTTGCTTGTAAAAGTAGTAGACCTTATTCCTGCATATCTTATGATCAGATGTATGAGCAGTGTAACAAGGATATAAAATCAGTCGGCGGGGCAGTTGGTATTCTTGATAATCCAGTGCATTGTTGAAATGGATGGTGTCTGGACCTCTGATTGCCAATTTACTGGGACAGTTCGATGAAGAAATGGGATTCAGTGTAAACGAAAATAACTGTGTTCACCATGAAGACGTCTCCTGCAACACTCAATTTGTAAATTAAAAAGCGACTTCTCACTTTTCAATTGCATGCCAAGAAAGGAATTTTTATGCCCAAGAGAATCTTGATTATCCCCCATCACTATCTGAGGGATGATTGCTAAGAAAAGGGACAAAGTCTGATATCATCTCTTGTTTGGAAACGCTTAATGGTGCTGTAGATAACATGAATAATAGTCCAGACACTGCAAATTGTGTTATTATAGATGGATCTGCAATAATTCATCTCTTAAAGCCCAACAACATATGCAATTTTCAAGACTATAGCACCAATATATTCCCGCCTTATGTAATGAACATACTTAACAAATCGAAACGAGTAGACATAGTATTTGACCGTTACATAGAGGAGTCTCTCTGAAAAAGGAATAACGAAATAGGCTGGGTTTTGATCCACACTATTGTGTAAAAGGTTCGACAAATATACCAAAAAACTGAACAACCTTTCTACAAAATGAAGATAACAAAAATGATTTGTTCCATTTCTTGGCTTCTAACTTTTTGAGTCTTGAGATACCAGAGGGTAAAATTATGGTACTGACAAAGGATGATAACATGGTTAATATTCCTGAAAATCTGAATGTATCTTAACTCAGACCATGTTATCAAGAAGAAGCTGATACCAGAATACTATCACATGCAAAACATGCTAGTGAAAGTGGGCAGATATCGATAACTATATGTACTGTTGATTCCGACGTAGCAGTTATTGCTCTTTATGCATTTAGCAGCTTCAATCTTTCAAATTTGTGGATTGATTTTGGTATTGGGAAACATCAAAGGCTACTGCCTATCCATGAGTATGCTAATAAGCTTGGCAAAAGTGTTTGGGACGGTATTTTGTTTTCCATGCATCTACAGGTTGTGACACAGTATCTTCATTTGCAGGTCGTGGTAAGAAAACAGGTTGGGAAAAGTGGCGAAATATTCAGGCTGTCACTGAAACATTTATTGAGCTCTCTTATTCCCCACCAGAAATTTCAAATAACAGTTTTAGTCAGCTTCAGCGATTTGTAATTAGATTATACAATAAGAACATTAAAACAGATTCTGTTAACAAGTGTCGAAGAATGTTGGTGACCAAACTTATTCGCTCTCTAGAAAATGTGCCACCAAATGAGGCTGCTTTTTTACAGCACAGCAAGAGAGCTATTTTACAAGTGGTTTATGTGTGGTCTCAGTGGTGGAATGTGTATCCTGATATACCAGATCCAGCTCAGTGTCGGATGGCAGAGGGAAGATTCTGGATATGAACCTCTGTGGTCACTTTTGCCTGATGCTTCAAAATACTGCAAGGAACTTGTTAAGTGTGGATGAAAAACATTGTGTACCCATGCTTGTAAATGTAAACAATTGTCTCTTCCATGTACTAGTCTTTGTGTTTGTGATAGACAATGCAACCAGGAGGACATGTTTTAGATGACTGACCAAATTGTAACATTTAAAAAACTGTTGACTAAAATAACAATAAACATTAAAAACAATATAATTTCTATCTTCATTCTTTTTCAATAAAATGATGTTTTAATGTTACAAAATCAGTTTTTATATTATAACAAAAAATATAGCAAAAATATGCAGGGTATCATTTAAAATTTTGTAATAGACTTTTGGTACATCCTGTATAAGGGGCCCAAGTGCCCTTACAATAGTAAAAACATAAACTAGACATTTTTTGATGAACCATGATTTTGTTTGAAATTTCTATCTTTAGCCGTTCAAACATTAAGAGGGGTGAGCAAGTTATATGGAACACCCTGTATATCTATGATATATCTACATACTTATCAAAGTGTACTATGAGTCAATTAAATTGCAACATTTTTGAAATTCTTGGTTAAAAAACCATTACAGTTATGTGCTGGAAGACTAACATTACATTTATGATAATTTACAGGCCCTTGTGGCGGACATTTTGTATTATAAGATTACACGTCTAAAATGGGGGTTCAGATTTTTGGGGTCTATATCAAAAATATGTATTCATATGACTACCTAACACTGTGCTAAGTGCCATATTAGTATCACATTTTGCACGATTCTGGTGGATTTTCACTCTAATCTAAAGCAATGCAGAGCAAATCACTGCATTGTCTTACTCTGCGCTAGGGAGGCATTGCGTGGGTATTCCCAAGCAACTCCCATTTTTTTGATGCATTTCCAGATTTACCAGAACTGGTAAACCTGGGAGTGCACCAAAATGATACGCCTTTCCAGGAGAGGCGTAACAGGTGAAATTTCATTATTTCTCCTCTTCACTTCCTCTTTCTATGTGTGCTGCATTCTGCAGCACACATAGATAGAGGAATATGCCTCTCAGGATTGTTTTTTGAGCCGCTGACCCTTCCTGCACAAAAACAATACTGCCTACAACGCAAGCACCCTTGCACCATGGTGCAAGGGTGCCTGCATTGGCGCTAGGAAGCTAAAACAGCCCCAGCGCAGGGGAAAAGGCAGAAATGTGCCTTATTATTTTAACTACGGTGCATTCCTGGCCTTTCCCTGTCATGCAGTGCAGCGCAGCAAAGTGGCTTGCTGCACTGCACTGCGTGACAACAAATCCCATAAATATGTCCCTAAGGATGAAGCAGGAACATTTGTGCATCGATGCTTGGGGTATAGCAAGATTCCTGCAGTGGCGGCTCCTCCGTTATGGAGGAGGAGCGTCACCCCCCTCTGCCAGCCTAAAAACTTGCAAAATAAAATGATAATAAAACAGGTTTATTATCGTTTTATTTTTCAGGTTCTAAGAGCCGGCGTGTCTTGGAGAGGGGGGCCATCGCGGGGGCAATGCAATCATGAGAGGGAGTGGTAGGCACTGCAGTGCAGTCCGTGCGCATGTTGGTTTAGCCGGCCTCCTCAGGACGGCCAAACCGCCATGCGCACTCAGCTGTCTCCAACCCAGCTACGTTGCTGTGTGCTTTGGAGCTCTGGTACTAAAAATAATAATTGCTTTTTATATTGAATGTAGTGCAAGCAGAAATATCTCCTGAAGCTGAAGTGAAAGGTATTACTGTTATGAAGCTCAGAGTTGCTTATCAGCCTGGAAGGATCAAATTCTAGGTTCAAACACTATACTGTGTGCTTCTCAGTCATTGATCATTTATAGAACTACGTAAATGTCATGCATCTAAATATCGCAAACAGAAATTTCATGGGACAAAATATAGAGTCAAGAATATTGAAGACAAAAATATTGTGAAGGTAAGTTTCTATAGGTGAGCAAATGTTACTATATATTTAACTTCACATATATGTACCATGGCGATATATATATCTTCAAGGTACATAGATATGGAGTTAGGAATAGTAAATCTATACTTTCTTGTTTGCACTTACCTTCTTGATAATTTAGTCCTCGATATTTTTGACACGATATTCTGTCCACACTATATTTTTGTTTTGATATTCTATCAGTGATCCATTCAGTAAGCTATGTTCTGATTTCTGCTGTGAGTACTTTTTCAGCCACAGAGGAAGGAGTAAATCTTTTACCTCTGCATCTTTCAACTATGGATCAATCAGTAGACTGAGTCCATTTCAGTTATGTATCTATTTGGTTTTTCCATTGCACTAACCTAGCCAAAAGCCATCGGAGCACTGTACATGATCAAAGGGCAGCATAAAGGTAATAAATGGTTAGAGAGGTAGCTGGTTTGGGGACTGATAATGAATTTTGATATAGTGTCCTCTAAGAATGTGAGTCTTCAACTGATTTCTAAACTGGAACAGCATTGGGGCGGTCCTGATGGATACAGGGACACTGTTCCAGATCCTAGGTGCACAGATGGAAAAGTCCTACCACCTTGTTTTTTCTTTGTACACATCTTAGTCTGCAGTCTAATATTGTCCTGGTGGTGTGTGTGGCAAGAACCACCAGAGATCATGACCTTGTCTGCAAAGATAAGCGGGTGCTGATTGTGAGGAGTTATTGTGTAATGCAGCTGGTTTTGAAGATTATGTGGACGGGCAAGGGGAGCCACTCGAGATCCTTCAGGATGGGCTGTTCATATTTCTTCAGGCCCTGGATGAGAAGTGCTGCGGCTGTACAATCCCCTTAAGGGGATGCCAATGGGGAGTCTGGGGGGCCATGGAGCAGGGCTTCACAACCATCCAGCTGGAAGAGGACCAGGGCTTCATCAGCAGTTCTGAAGTCACTTTCTGGAAGAAAGGATTTAATTTTCTACAGGAAAGCTGGTGCGACGCTATCCTAGGCAGCGTGTTCATTGAGGGTGAGGTTGGTGTCCAGGATGTATCCAAGTGGCTTGGCATTCAGTAAAAGTTTGTACTGTGTCTTGATTCTTGTTTTTGGCAAATAACAAGAATTCTGTCTTGGTTGGCTTAAGCTTCAGGTAGGCGCTTAATATCCAGGTCTGGATGATGTACTGGCAGTGTTTGAGGCGTTGGATGTCTGAAGCAGAGGAGACTTTCAGGTGGAATTGTGTATCATTAGCATATTGGTGAATTTTGATGTTGTTATCTGTAAGAAGTGAATAAAATTGGTTACATGTATGGTTTAAGATAACAGGGAAAGTATGGAACCCTGTGGGACTCTGCAGGTGCCTATTGAAACAAACTGGTGTCAGTTGCAAAGTTATGAGGAAAACCAGTGAAAGACATTGGCAGTAAATCACATTCGAGATTCCAGGGTGTGTAAGCGGGTGGGATGGGCAACTATGCCCGAGGAAGCTGAGAGGTCCAGCAATCAGGAGCAAGCGGTCATCTTCATCTGTGGTCATGAGAGCATTGTCTATGATATGTTAGGTGTCTATCTCTATGCTGCAGCATGATCTGAATCTAGACAGGTAGTCATGCTGGCGATGGTTAGCGCTGATGTGATCTTGAAGCTGAATATAGACTGCTTATTTAGTGATCTTGACAATGTGATGTTATGTGTTAAATACTTATAAAGCGAGAACAGCTACCCACTCAGGGTTTCCCGGCTCTTTTGGCAACAGACAGAGTTACTCCCAGCTCAAATGGATTCAGAACAGCCACATCTTTAATTTTCTGTGAAAGGAGAGCAGCGAAGAGCAAAATCTCAGATGCTCCAGCAGAGTGTTCCAAAGCTTAGAGCCTAGAAACGTAAAGGAGCGACCTTCAATACGAGTAAGTATAATCTTCGGAACGGTGCACAGAGAAAGGTTGCTAGAGCACAGATATCAAGTAGGCTGATACAGTTTTATCAAGCCATTGATGTGGTGAAGGGCGGTCCTAGCCATTGCTTTAAAAATATAGCACAAGGCCTTAAATTGGACATGTTTTTCCCCATACAGCCAATGGAACTCATGATGAGGAGAAGTAGTTGAGGCATATTTTGGCAGTCTGTAGCTAAGTCTAGCAGTTGCATTCTGCACCACCTGCAAGCGTCTCAATGAGGCTTTATCAGCCCCCAAGTAAAGAATGTTATCATAATCCAGAAGAGATCAAATAAGAGCCTGGATGATGGTCCTTTGGATAGGTACAGGGAGAATCCAGATGAATTTCAGTAAGAATTTCAAGGTAGCAAATCAGGTCCCAGAGACCTTTGCCACCTGCCGCTTCATGGAGAGCTTAGAGTCCACCAAGAAGCCTAAGTTCTTGACTTTAAGGGCAGGAATAGGGGTGTCATCCAAAGAGGTTGGCCAATGCTGTGGCCCCCTGAGTCATGTGTTCTTCCCCAGGATCAGCACCTCAGTTTTTTTCCCATTCAGTTTCAGTTATTCATTCATGAGGCTACCTGATCCTAACAGGAGTTCAAGGACATGGAGCTGCGTTCCTGAACGGATGATAAAGAGAAGATGATTTGGGTATCATCCGCATAAGAGAATAGCTTCCCACCAGGTCCGCTAGAGGGTGCACATAGATATTAAAAAGGCAGGACTCAATGCCGACCCCTGAGGAACTCCAGAGGTTAAAGCATGACTCATGGATGAAGAGCTGCCTGAAGAGACCTGAAAGGTACGGCCCTTTAGGAAAGAAGAAAACCATGATAGTGCAGTTCCTTGGAACCCCAGGTGTGCCAGTCTCCCCAAAAACATGCCATTGGACACAGTATCGAAAGCAGCACTGAGATTAAGTAAAATCAGTGCTGCTGTCTCGCCCTGTCTAGGAGCCGCATGAGATGTACTGTGAGTCCCAGGAGGGCGTTTACGGTGCTGTGTCCTGCTCTAACCCCTGATTGGGAGTCTTGTAGAAAATTCTGAGACTCCTCAAAAGCTAAAAGTTGGGTGCAGACATGCTTTTCAAGAATTTCAACAGAATGGGGAGACGAGCGATATGTCTATAATTGGTAGGATCCAGGTTGGGTTTCTTCAAAAGAGGAAGGACCGTGATGTGCTTCCACACTTGTGGAATAAGACCTTCCTGCAGCAAACAATTAAGATGTCTAATCAGAGGAAACATGTTATCAAAGTCTAACAGGCAGAGCTTAGTAGGGGGAATAGGGTCCCTGGGAAGGCCAGATTTTATAGATTGTGCCAGAGGCACGAACAACTGCAGATCCAACAAGTCCCAGGAATCCAACATCTGCCATACAGGAAGAGAATTGCCAGAAATTGGGATGTCAGAGTCAGAAATAGATGAACAGTTATTAGTCTGAGAACAAACCATGCTTTTCATTGTCAAAGAATGCTGGATGACCTGCATTTTATTTACCAAAAAAAGGGCCAAATCCTCACATTGGGCCTGATATAATAATGATGTAGGAGCAGTCTTGCTCGGATCATAAAGTTCATTGACTATTCTGAAGAGTAATTTAGGGCAGTTGTTGACTGATGTAATCTAATCTGAATAATAGGAGGTGCAAACTAATCTGCAGTGACTATGATAGTGTTTCAGTGCCAGTTTGTATTTAAGCTTGGATGTATCATCATAACTGAGCCTCCAATCCCTTTCCAACCTCTTACAGCTCATTTTCATTCCCTGTAGTTCCTTTGTATACCATGGGGCGGAGAGATGGAGTCTAGTAGAGAATCAAGTTTTTAAAGGCAGAGTATGGTCTAAACAACTAAGTAGCAAGTCATTAACTCTGGGATGGTCTTTCTTGACATCTTCCAGTGAGTTAGGAATCGACTTCCTCAACTGGCTGTTCAAAGCACCTATGTCAAGCTATGACCAAGCCCTTACATTGATCTGGAGTTTATTCCGCTCCTGCATGGTAACTGGCGAAAAGCTAGATTAAAAGGGATGACCAGATGATCCGGCCACACAAGAGGTACCAGAGGAAGGGAGAGGATAGGTTTAATATTGGAAAAGACCTGATCTAGTAGGCGACCTGCTTGATGAGTTTTGGAGAGGTTTGTCAGACTCAGGTTCAATGCATGTAAATCTTCCATAAGAGTCTGGCCCGTACTACATAACAGGTCATCGAAATGGACATTCAGATCTCACAACATTACAGAATTGGCCGATCTTAGGGTTAAGGGAGCTAAGGTGTCAGGCAGTTACTTGCCTCAACTACTTGCATTACCAGGCGGATGGTAGATCAGAGTGCCGGAGAGAGTGAACGTAGAAGAAAGTTCCAGCACAAAACAAATAGCCTTACAAGATGGAACTGACAAATCATGCAATTTACAGTTATATATGTCTTTGAAAACTATTGCTATTCCACTCCCTGGCCTATCTTCTCTATCCTTCCTTACAAAAGAATAATTAGGAGGAAGAGCAGCAATTACGTCCGGCATGGATGACTCATGGAGCCATGTTTCTGTAGTTAACAAGGCGTTCGGAACATGCTCCTCTAAAAAATCAAAAAACATGTTGTTGATGACACGGTATCAAGCAAACATTAATATTAAGAAAACTGAACTCACAGTCACACCTTGTATGTGGCAAAAGGACTTCATCATGCTGTGAAATATCAGAAGTAAACCCATTGGGGAGTGGATACGCAGGTTCCTGAGGCTGAAAGGAGAACGAGTAGCTCTTACATTTGTTGAAATCCTTCAGCAAGTCTAAAGACCCTCGGCAGCTCACGTGACTTAAGGGCTGAAAGGCTCTTAACTGTTTCATCGAGAAAAATATTCTGTTGGACCCAGAAGGGGCATGGGTCTTGGCACTGGACCCTCAGCACGCCAATTGCGCGCCCATGCTGTGACCATGACTAAATAGGGCTGATAGTCCCAAACACAAAATCGCTAACAAAGAGGAAATATGCGATCCTCCAAAATGGCGACCGTGTAAAGGGACGATCGGGCACTTAAACACATGCACCGACTCGTGGATAAAAAATGGGTGAGTGAGGAAAGCAGTTTCAATAATAAAAACACATAAAAATGCCAAATTCCCCCCCAATGCAGCACAGAGTCATGAAGAGTGAACATTGGTAGGCAGAACTGTCTGAAGCAGAGGCGGACACTCTACCTGTTAGAGCGCATCCGTGCTGTGACCATGACTAAATAGACCAGATAGTCCCAAACACTAAACCGCTAACAAAAGCTGTAAAATGCGACCTCCAAAATGGCGGCTGTGTAAAGTCACGATCGGGCTCTTAAACACATGCATTGACTCATGAATGAAAAATGGGTGAGTGAGAAAAACTATTTCAATAATAAAAACACATAAAAATGCGAAATTCCACCCCCAATGCAGCACAGAGTATTGCAGAGTAAACACTGGTAGGCAGAACTGTCTCAAGCAACTGCAGACACTCTACCTGTTACCGATGAATGGCAGGTGAGTAATGAGTGGTAGTTAGCAAAATTGTCAGGGTCTAGTGCAGGTTTCTATAGGAGTGGGAGGATCTGGCCTGTCTTTAGAGCTTCTAGGAAGAGTCCTTGATTGAGGCAGGCATTGACAATGGTGAGTAGGGGTGAAAGAGCTTACCCAGAGAGAGCTTTGATGAAGGACGATGGTAAAACATCATGCACATAGGAAGTTGCTTTAAGTGAGTTAAGTGTGTTGGCAAGATATGCGAGAGGTAAAGTTTTGAAGGATGACCATTGCAGGATTCTATTAGAAGAGGTGGGCATAAGAGATGAGGCAGACTTGGTGTTGTTGATGTGCTGTCAGATCTTTTTTATTTGTTCACTGAAGAAGAAGTTGAGGGCATTGCCATTTTCTGTAGAGTGAGGAATAGGTGGGTCCAGCAGGGGGCTGATGCAGTGTTTGATTCATTTAAAAAGCATTCTGCTTCTGTTGATGGCTTCCTTGAAGGTTTGGTATTGTACTTTGTGTTAGCTGATGTTAGCTGTGTGTTCTATTTTTCTTCCATTTACTTTTCTGTCTGTGGATTTATCATTTATTGTCTGCAAGGTCTTTGGAGTACCAGGGTGCTTTAGGCTTTGACTTGCACTTGTGTGTTTGAATTGGAACATGGATGTCGACATAGTTTTCCAGAAAAGTGCTGAAGTTGTTTGGAAGGGTGTTGGCATCGGATATGGAGTAGATAGCATTAGAATTGTGTTCAAGCATTAGCTAGTCAATGGAGAAGTCCTTGAAGCATCCGAAGGTAAATTTTTCTCTTTTAGGTTGACCTTGCTTTATTGGTAGGGTGCTGAGAAGGGAAATAGGAATGGCAAAGTGGTTGGACCAGTCCAAGGGTATAGGTAGTTTGCATTGGATGGTTGGTGTTGTTTTGAAGACAAGGTCAAGGACATGTGTTGGTTGCGTGATATACTGTTCCAGTTTGAGTGTGTTGATTAGGTTGAGGATGGTTTCTCCTGTTTCTGTTGAGCTTGTCTTGTCTAGGAGGTTGAAGTCACCCAAGAGAGTGGAATGGGTAAGTCAGACAGTAGAGGTGGCAAAGAGATCCAAGAGTTTATCAATGAAATACTTGTTCTGCCTGGGATGCCTATAGATGAGATGGAGGAGGTAGTCTGAGGTGCAGAGAGTGGGAGATGGTATGACAGCATCTCCTTGGCTTGCTTTACTAGAGTGTAGGACCAGGAGGACATATGGATGACACCTAAGCCTCCTTCTGTCTTATGTTCATGAGCACACAATGGAAGCTGTAGCCTATGGCTAGAAGGACACCTGGATGTGCGAAGATGTGCAGATGAACTATGTTTCTGTGATGAAGGGGGGCATCAAGCTTGTGATAGGTGAGGAAGTTTGCAATGTCCGGTGCTTGGAGATTTGCAGAGCAAGCGTTGATGAGCATGAGCGTTCTGTAGCTGGAGGGGGTGTGGTAGTTAGTCGGATGTGTATGAATGTGGTTCTATGCATTATTGCAATGGCTAGATGAGTGCTTGGGTCATATAGGTCTTGGTTGATAATGGGGCTTGGCAGTACTGAGTGCTGGGTGAAGAATATGATTGTATCTTACCTTGTAAGTTTCAGTGGAACAAGGGTTCTCACCCAAGGCCCTCCCTTGCCCTTTCTGTCCCAAACAGGAATTACTATTGTATGCTAGGAACATGCATGTGAAGGGACACCTTGAAGAGTTGATTGAAGTAGGGAGAAGGCATGAAGATGCTACTTCTTGTGCAGAAGGATGATGGGTCCGGTGTATATGAATGAAGGGGAATAAAATTCTCTTGACAGGCTTCTTCTTTTGAAGATGGGAAATCTAGTGATGCCACTTCTTGTGCAGATAGATGATGGGAAATCCAATGATGTCATTTCCTGTGCATATGGATGATGAGGAGTGAAATCCTCTTTTCTGGTTCCTTTTAAAGATGATTTTGGTAGGAAACCAGTAATGTCATTTTACAAAATTGGGTTTCTGGTTGGCAGAGGTATGCACCCTGTCCAAGCAGGAATCACAATCCTAGTCAGGGTAAGTCACAAACAAACCCTAAATTAACCTGTGCTCACCCCCTGGTAGCTTGGCATGGAGGAGTCAGGCTTAACTTAAGGTGCAATGTGTAAAGTATTTGTGCAACACTTAAACAGTAAAACAGTGAAAACACCACACAAAAAGATACCATACCTGGTTAGAAGAATAGAGCTTAATTTAATAAACAAAACAAGGTCAAACAACAAAAATCTATTAAGTAGAACCAGGGTTATTAATTTTTTCAAGAATAGAATGTGCTTAAAAGCATAAAGCGCCAACCGGGGCTATCTGGTCGCACTAGAGTGGGTCAAATCCAAAGGTTCAGGCTGACTGCGATGGAGCACGGATCAGATACAGAGTCGATCCTTGCAATGGCGGGGATGCGTCTGCAGTCGAGGAGATGTGCCGGTTCTGACTCCATGCGTCAATGGCTATGAGTGGATTCTGCTGTAGCAGCACTTCAAACCCACTTCCAAGGGTCCAGGACTGGGTTGACACCATTTGGCAGGGCAGACTCGCAGACGGCAGAGTCCAGGTGCTGTAGCAGGTGAGTTGGAAGTGTTTTATGTCACTGAGACTTCAATCAGGAGGCAAGACAGCAAACCCTTGAAGTCTCTCTGTTTCTGGGTTCAGGTGATATGGGTCCAGTCCTTCTGACCGAGACAAGAAGGGCAGCAGGTCAGCGCATCAAGAATGCAGTTCTTCCAGAGCAGCAGTCCAGCAGATTGTCAGTCCTTCAGCAGAACAACAGTCCTTCTTCTTGGCAGAGTATCTATAGGTCCAGAAATGCACTCAAGTGGTGCCTTTGAAGTGGGAGAGACTTTAAAGAAGGGCTTTGAAGTGCACAGAGGTCCTCCCCTCCTGACCTGGCTCCAGATTCACTACAAGGGGCTATGCAGCTCTTTATGTGGGGACAGGACATAGCCTATTCAGGTGTAAGTGTGAGGCTGTATCCAGCTCTTCCCTCTCATCCTGCCCAGGATGGCCCATGAGGATGTGGATGGCCCACAAGTCACACCTAAGCTCCATTTGTGTGTGGCTGTCTAAAAGAAATGCACAAGCCCAGCTGTCACCAACCCCAGACGTGTATTGGAGACAGGCTGCAGGCACACAGGGCTAAGAGCAGAAAAATGCCATCTTTCTAAAAGTGCAAAAACAACAGATGATGGACGGAATGCTGAATCCTTCAAACATTCACCCTCAGTCACAGATCTGGGTTAAATCCATCTTTTTTTGCATGCCACGCCATTCCAGTGTAGACCCAGCTATATGCAATCAGTCTTGACCCTGTTCCCCATGGGAACAGTCCAGCCCAAACTACCAGGCCAGGTCCTCCTTGGACCAGAGACAAGCATCCTAGGACTAGTTGACTGGGGGTGAATGTATGATTTATTCAGCATTCCGTCCATCATTTGTTTGCGTAGCACTTTTTGCCCTAAGTGGGATGGGTATACCCAGACGTGGGTCCTTGCTCACTGTGCCACTGGATTCAAGCTAGCCTGGCTGATATGGGGTAATACCCCGAAACCGGTCCCAGGATGCTTTTTTCCGGTCCAGGGAGGACCTGGCATGGCAGTTCGGCCTGGACTGTTCCCATAAGTAACAGGGTCAAGACTGATTTGCATAAGCCTGGATTTAAACTGGGGTGGCATGGGGAGCAAAAGAACAATGGATTTAACCCAGATCTCCTGACTGGGGATGAATGTATGATTTATTCAGCATTCCGTCCATCATTTGTTTGCGAAGCACTTTTCGCCCTAAGTGGGATGGGTATGCCCAGACGTGGGTCCCTTGCTCACTGTGCCACAGGATTCAAGCTAGCCTGGCTGATGAGGGGTAATACCCCGAAACCGGTCCCAGGATGCTTTTTTTCCGGTCCAGGGAGGACCTGGCATGGCAGTTCGGGCTGGACTGTTCCCATAAGGATCAGGGTCAAGACTGATTTGCATATGGCTGGGTTTAAACTGGGGTGACATGGTGAGCAAAATAACAATGGATTTAACTCACATCTCTTGACTGGGGGGTGAATGTATGATTTATTCAGCATTCTGTCCATCATTTGTTTGCGTAGCACTTTTCACCCTAAGTGGAATGGGTATGCCCAGACGTGGGTCCCTTGCTCACTGTGCCACTGGATTCAAGCTAGCCTGGCTGATGAGGGGTAATACCCCGAAACTGGTCCCAGGATGCTTGTTTCCGGTCCAGGGAGGACCTGGCATGGCAGTTCGGGCTGGACTGTTCCCATAAGGAACAGGGTCAAGACTGATTTGCATATGGCTGGGTTTAAACTGGGGTGGCATGGTGAGCAAAAGAACGATGGATTTAACCCAGATCTCTTGACTGGGGTGAATGTATGATTAATTCAGCATGCCGTCCATCATGTATTTGCGTAGCATCTTTCTAAAAGTGGCATTTTTAAAATTGTAATGATAAATTTGACTTTAACAGTAAAGAGGATTTATCATTACAATTCCTTAGGTACTAAACATGACAGCTCTACCTCCTTCCAAATGGGAACTACAGCTTATTAAGTGTAATAAGGAATCCCAATGTTAACTTATGGGAGGGGATAGCCTCACAGTAGTGAAAAACGAATCTGAGAGTATTTCACTACCAGGACATTTAAAACTTAAAAGTACATGTCCTACATTTTTATTACACAGCACCCTCCCCTAATAGCAACCTTGGGCCTACCTTAGGGGTGACTTATATGTAATAAAAGAGGAGCTTTAAGGCTTGGCAAGGGTTGTCAAACCAAGTCAACATGGCAAATTCAAACTGCAGACACAAGCTCTGCAATGGCAGGCCTGAGCAATGGGTAGAGGGCTACTTAAGTGGGTGGCACAATGAGTGCTGCAGGCCCACAAGTAGCATTTGATTTACAGGCCATGGACACAAGTAGTACACTTTACTAGGGACTTAAAGGTAAATTAAATATGCCAATCGTGGATAATCCAATCAAACCATGTTTAGAGGAGAGATTTCAAGCATTTTAGCACTGGTTAGCAGTGGTAAAGTTGACAGCTGTGGAGTAACATTGTAGCGAGAGTTCGGCAGGTGATCATGAGAGTGCGGCAGGAGATCGTGAGGTGGGACAAGCTCCGTGCTCCGAAAAAAATGCTGCTGCTGGAGCCGCTGTGCCGAATCGCCGCTGAACTCAGCTGTTTGGCAGGACAACAGAGGCAGTGGAGGCCAGGTGAGGAATAACCGAGTGCTGGGGCGTAGCGTCCCCCTTGCAGAGCATGAGCCCAGACCCCCGCAGAAGCATTCCAGCCAGGTCTGGGAGGGCTTGTGGGCCAGCACGGTGAGTCTCCCACTTGCCGGCCACTGTCGATCTACCTACCTCCCTTGCCCCAGCCAGGCTCCAGCCTCAAATTTATAGCACTAGACGCTCTCTGCAACAGTCCCCCTGCAGCCCCCTGTAGACCCAGTGGCCCAATTTGAAGTAATGGGGGGGGCGCATGCAGAGCCATGGGGGGGTGAAGAACAATTTGACCAGGTAACCAGGTATCTGCAATAAGCAATTGGAGAATGCACCGATACGGAGCCAAGTACCCAAGCTCCGGCAAGGAGAAGGCAGCAGCAGCGAGTAGCGAGGGCAGCAGCAGTGAATACCACTGTCTCTCAGAGGGTGCACTAAACTCCTGAGGTGCTGAAAGGACCAGAGAGGTGTGCTAAGAGAGGTGCACTGAAGAGGCGGCAGTCTCTAAGGGTAAAGACCTGGGGCCCAAGTAGCATGGCCCTAGCCTGAGCAGCAGGGTCCGCTCCAGCAAAGACCCTGGCTCTTGCCTTTGGTCCACTCCAGCCTTTGGCTCAGTCCTGCCCGCTCTCCACTGCCACAACCTGGGCCCTGCTGCCCCCCATAAGCCTTCATCTTTCTTCAGATCTCGTGACCTCAACTCCAGTGGCAAAGGGATCAGCAAAGACCCCTCCAACTTGTAAGGGAACCATCTAAGATCGTAGAAATAACAGTTTCGACAGAAGGCCCTGAAACTGCCAGGAACGGAGCCAATTAAATTCAAATCTATAGGCCTATCTTAAGAGGCAAAAAAGAAGAAATGAGATCAGGAAAAGTAAGACAGACACTGGGGCAGTAGTACCCCAACCAGAAGCGGGTACCAAAAAATCTTACATTGAACAGAACAAAAAGAACTGTGTAACATGCAGGGGAGCCCCCTAATACCGCCAATATTCTCTTTATTTGACAAAGCAGACACAAGAGGTAAAGACAGCACGAGCTCTAAATTCTTTTTCCTCAAAGATCCAGGAGCTGAAATTTACTCAATGCTTGGAGATGTATCAGGACTTTTAACCACACTGGCCCCCCAGAGAATAACACAGATCCAAATCCAACAAGAGAAGCTAACAGAAACCTTAAATGACAATGTGCACAGCAGTGACCAAAGCTTGGCGGAACCATACAGCACACCAAAAAAGGAAGGACTCAATCAAGCAAGTAACAGCAAGTCAAAACAAAAGATCATAACTATAAAAGCCCAGATTCACACAGCAGAACTAAACAGATCCACGACAATTAATAGCAACAGACCTAGTAATGAAGCAAAAGAAATGAACAAGACAGTTCCTGGGCAGGAACACAGTCTCCACAAAGGCAAAGGAGATATGAAGACAAGCATAACATTTTCAAAAACGAACACAAACAAAGAGGAGGCAAACACTCCACACTCCACCCTGAGGGCCGTCCCCAAACAAGAAACTATCCAGGGGCCCGAAGCTGCCACACAGACACACCAGGATGACTTGGAAAATTCCTGGATGAGATCAATTACCCTCTCGTCTAACATGGACCTCTTACAAGCAATGGAAGCTAAAACGATACATCAGGAGAGCAATGAAAAAGCATACAGCAGAAAAGATCTTAACACATTAACAGAAAATGATGTGGAGGCTATCGACAAGCGTTACGCCAAAAAAATGTAAAGCCAGCTCGAACTTCCCTTGACACTCCCATCAATGCCCCTCAGTTCCTTTTAAATATCTCACAACACCCAAACCAAGACGGGATACTAATTACTGGAACAAAAACAGCACATAGGCGGCAGTACAGTGGCTTGGGCGGCCAGTCTGACCTTTTTAACACACTACTACACACTCTACAAACTGCAACGGAGGCACTTACAATGCAATCCGATAAATTAGATATTCAGATTGACCTAATAAACATCATAGCCTCCCACATCTCAGGCATCAACACCAAGCTAGAAAGATTAACAGATCTAATACCAAGAGTCCAATCCATTCACTCGCCATAAAAATAAACCTGGCATGTGGCCCTATAATTGACAAATTAAGTTCCTTCCAGTGATACTACAACAGATAATAAGCATCAAAAAAGATAACCGGGCCAATTGTTCTTCTAGTATCGCTAAGCCAGACAAACTCTCCAATCTCAACATAAAGCAACAAGGAAATTTTGCAAACCCTAATCACCCAACAGAAGAACCAAGAGAACCTACAAAAAACAGCAAACAAGAGAAGCAACAGAGGATCAGGCCCAGCAGCCACCAGCAGAAAGAGTCACCATGGAACAGCCCAAAGCAGTCAACCAAACGAGAAGACAAAAAAAAGGAAAAGAAAAGCAAGAAACAAAACACTACAACTGGCAAAACAACAGATACCAAAAGAATACCCTATATTCGGACCAACACGGGTGGGAAAGGGCAAGCTCAGTCCAGCCAAGAACCGCCAACGCTATAACATGGAGGCAAATACATTAGAAGAATCATGCTAACCCAAGCATCAGGAAGAGATCCGTCACCCTCAGAAGCCTCGATAAATCTGACAAAGAATGACACAGTGGTAAGTGTCTATAAAATAATAGCAAAAAAAAAACCCCGGTGAAGAAAACACTAACGCTATTTCGAAAACATTCATAACTCAACAAAACCAGGATGTGATGAGCAAAAGCGAAAAAGGAGTAACTCAGAGAAACACCCTACTCAGAGAAAGTGTAACAATCAACAGACAAGAAACCATTTACAACATTTCTCAAGACGCTGAGACTGGCAGACTTAGCCTTCATACTTGCCCAACAAAAACCCACAAAAATAATGTTCAGAAGCTCAAGCCTCATAACAAGGCATGGAGAGCAACTCGTGACCACTCAGGGAACCAGCAGGCCGAGCCGTCCGAATATCCTAGGCCTCTAGTCAACCAAATAAAGGATAGTACGGACCCAATAGACCACCTCAGGTTTACCATTCAAAATACCAAAAAGCAGAATCACGCAGAAGACACCTGGCAAACACACAAATGACAGGAAGACTCTCCAAGCCATCAACCTCCAATACAACAAATAATTTTAATACCAGAATATGAATCCCAGGGTTGGCATGATATACTAAACAGGGGGAACATTTTAAAATTGACAGAAGAAATTCCAGAGTTAAAACATTTAGAATCCTCAAATCATTAACAGTAGAATTCATTCCAATGGAAGACAAAATACACTAGGAATATACTCTCACAACTTGGCAAACAGAAGAAACAGCGCTTCTTATCCTGGAATGTTCTAGACAATTCAAAGCATGGGGCATAAAATTAATTAAACCAAAACAATCTCCAGAGAAGAGTGTGGCATACTCAGTGCTTCAGAATGCCCAAGGAGGAAGCTTGCAAACATTGATGAAGATTACCGGCTATAACGGCCAGCACATCACTTCAGACACAGGCCAAAGGCAATGGGGTTGGCTAATAGCAATCCTCAACATGCACAGGGGAGATTGATCAGGGAGGAACCTAGCAAGCAACTCCAAGCGTGACAATTTACATCTGCTCTCTTGGAACATTGCAGGAGCAAAAGAAATGGCCTGAAGAAGGGATGCCACCTCAGGACTGGAATCTATACAACATAATAGCCCTCCAAGAAACATGGGCTCTAGAAGATTTACCCCTGAAGGGCTTAATTCAGTACAGTGTGTCCGCTGTAAAAAAAAGAGCACTATGAGCGCCCAAAAGGACGTCTGTTAGTTTATGTGTCTACAGCGTTACAGATCAAATCAGAACAGTTAGCATCCACGGAATACAACTAATCAAATTTACACTCTGGAGCACCAACAAACCAAATCCTGTGCTGCTAATTAATACCTACGCTCACCCTAACGCAAGAAATAAAAAAGCTCTTATCTCTATACTTATCACAACAATTTCAGACATAAGACTCACCTTTTCAACCTGGGACATAGTACTAACAGGAGACTTTAACTCCAGCCTAATTCATACTCCAGACGAGGACAAAAACCTAAAAACAGACATTCACCATTGGAACATCCATCCCCAGCATCAATTAACAACTGCTCGACCTGACTGCACTGGCCAGTACCTAGTAACTGCGCTATAATACCTAGGAATGAGAGTGATAAATGGCAGATCAATGGATGACCCTCTGCCAAATACACCTATCATGGAGCACAGGCACGATCAATTTTAGACTTTGCAGTAGTCACGCTACCATTAATGCCATTATTATCACAATTTTCAATTGAATATACCACTAAGAGCAATCATTCCTACGAACACATCCTCTTTAATCTAATTCTTCCAAAGCACAGAGAAACAACAGTAATGGCTGGCAGACTAAACACAATGGGGCAGATTTACAAGCCCCTTGCGCCACTTTTGCGTAATTTTTAACATGGGAAAAGTGACGCAAAAGTGGCGCAAAGGGCTTGTATATAAGCCCCAATCAATCTAACGCGGCTCAAGTGGACAAATGACACCCTCCAGGACCTACAAAGCATAGTAAAAGAATTGATGTAGGCCAGTTGTACCGAGAAATTGAATATAGCAATCGCCTTAACAGAATTTACTGCAAAGTTACCATCACTAATGCCGGGAGCTCAAAGCCAAACACCACGAAATGCATGCAAAACAATCTCAAGCATGTTGCACTCCTTGAAACAAGAACTAAGGAAAGGGTAAAGAAATGTAAAATCAACCTATCCAGACAACACAGCACGGGAAAAAGTACATCTCCTGCTGAAAGAATACAAAAAAAGAGCTACGGTACGAAAAAAGAAACAAAAATGAAACATTCTGGGCCAAACTACTGTTTAGTGCAAGGCAAACCAATAAACAATCTGAATAGTCCCATAAACTTTCTGATTTCCAGAGTCCAGGAACAAGATTGGGCCGACTTTCTGACCAGCAGGTTCACAGGGGACTCAATCCCGGAATTATCGTCCTCCCAGCAATTAGACAGCACAAAACACCAAGAGCAGGAGACGGGACCTGAAATAACTGCCAAACCTAGCATCAAGAACAAAGTAATCGGTTCCCCCTCAGCACATCAAACAAATTCAGAAAAATGCTCGGTCAAAGAAATAATCAATATAATGCACAAGGGCAGAAAGGTACCCGCTCCGGGACCTAATGGCATTCGCCAGGTCATCAACACATACGATCCGTTTTTCTGGAGTAACCATCTATCCATACTATTTAAAGAAATAGATCTATTAAATCAAATGGCACCTAGTTGGCAAGGCTCAATCATCACACCAATCTACAAAGGTGGAGATAGAATGAACCCAGCAAACTACAGGTTCATAGCGTTATTAGATGTCGAAGCCAAGTATTACGCCTCTTTCATCTTAGAAGATCTGGTTGACTGGTCCGATACCAACAGTTTGATCCCGGCCAACCAGACAAGCTTCAGAAAAGGGATTGGAACAATTGCAAACATAATAGAGCTTTCCCTTATAGCAGAAATGAGCAAATGAAACAAGCAACAATTACATCTCTGCTTTATTGACCTGAAAGCGGCCTTTGACAGCGTTGATCGAAACAGCCTGTGGAGAAAACTAAGATACTGGAATATCCCTGAAAGAATTCTGAAATGAATTATGCTATTCTACTCAAACACCTGAATAAGAGTAGAGCTGGGGGATGGGTTTAGAATATCAAGATAACTAACCACAAGCAAGGGCCTCAAGCAGGGGTGTGTGTTGGTGCCACACCTCTTCAATCTGTTTATGTCTGACCTAACACCTCGGCTTAATCAGATGAACTCCCACCGCCACATTTGGGAAATCTAACTTTATTGCACCTATTTTATGCAGACATTATGGTATTAATGAGCCTAACCAAAGTTGGTCTCCAGAGGTCTATAAAAGAAATGTATGAATACGTTACAGCCAACAAACATGAAATTAATACATCAAAAACAAAAACCATGCAGATCAGCAATCACCCAAGTCCCCCATTGAATATCTGGTTAAACTGTAAAGCGCTGAAAGAAGTGACCAGCTACAAGTATTTGGGAGCCTACATTGATAGCAGGCTTACTCATCAACAACAGAAAAACTATATGTTGCGAACATCGAGAGCACTAGCCTTTCCTTTCAGCGCATTGGCAAAAAACGTGTGGATCCATCCTATAAGCCTCTGCTCTCAGCAATAGCAGCAAAAATGCTACCCACAATATCTTACACTAGCATCGTCCTACACGGAAAAGATTCTGTGCTGCTGAACAAGTTGTGTGTCACAACCTACAAGTGGATTTTTCAATTACCTCAGTCTGCTTTGCCATTGCAGGTGCGCCTAGAATTCAGCCTAAAAAATGAAACAGTAGGGAGAATGTACTCCATGATAAAATACTGGTATAAAATAAAACAGCATTTGGCACGCGGCCCGATTAACAAGGCTTTATGGGCTGAAGTTGAAAAAGACAAAAAATCTATATACAACCAATATCTGCTCAAAGCATTAACAATCATCAATACAGTTGAGCTATGGAACAAGAATCCATCTTTCGCAACTTTCAAACACAACATAAATAAAGCTACAAAACGTAATTCGCTATTATTAGATAAAAACTGCTTCAGCCTTGGATCACACACTTGGCTGGTGATTAAAAACTACAAAACATTGAAACCAGCTCCTTATTTAGGCCTCACATTCTCGGTACACAGAAAAAAGCAACTGATGGCACTTCGCTTTGGCCAGTTACCATCAACTGCCGACCAACCGTCTTGGAAGTGAAACGGTCCCGCAGCATGCAGACTTTGTGGTATCAAAAAAGAGGACTTTATTCATCTAATATGTACTTGCCCGCATCTACACACAGCACACATCACTTTACTAAGAAAAGCCTTCATCGCAAGAGGGATAAGGACATGCAGAACAGCAATCATTCAAGCTCTAGACCCGTTAGATCCACAAATGAATTTCAAATTGGTAAAATATCTAAAACAACATGAACTGGCCCTGAGAACAACAGTCCAGTAGGAATCTGCTTTTACTCCAAGAAAAGAAAATGCCAAAGTCACATGCTTGCGCTAAAGAAATAAAAGACAATGGGCCAGATGTATCAAGGCTTTTGCGTTCGCAAACTGGTCGTTTTGCTCACAGACTCTACTGTAGGCTCTGTATAACACATGTTATAATCCTAAGCCGAAGTTCTAAGTACCAGGCACAATTGCACATTGTTTTGACTTTTAGATGAAATGTTTATCTCGTCTCTACTCAGGAATGCTTTTATATCTGGATTATTACTTAACCATACTTGTGAAGATCAATTTTAGAAGTGTTATTAAGCATCACTTTTATTTTTGTGGCTGTGCTCATTTTACTGTATTTTAAAATGCCAGTATTGTTAAGGTTTTAATTAACTAAACAATAAACTTTACTTACTTACAGTGAAACCACTTCCAGTGCAGATGGATGAGGAGAACTCTAGAGGTGTCACTTACTGTGCAGATGGATGATGGGAAATATAGTGATGTCAATTCCAGCGCAGATGGATAATCGATTAAGCACATATTTTGAGCTTTTCAGCTTTTCGGAAGGCAGCTGTGCACTTTCAAGCATGAAAGCAGTCATGGTTTCAGCAGGGAGCTTTGTATTATTCAGATATTGGTCTATAAGAGAATTATGTTACCTTAGACCATGTGAATCAAATATAAAGTTGTGCATATTTTGATTTTCTTTATTGGTCTGTGTACACTCAGCCCTGAATGAAGTTTGAGGCCGGGTATTGTTTATCCCTGAATCACGTTAGATTTGTACATCTTTCAAATCCTGGTTCAGTGGGGTGTTTTGCAGCTATCACTCCTGGAATCAAAGTGTTCTGTACATTTTAGCCCTGGCCCATGTTAGAAACTGATAACCTTTCAGCCCCAAGTCAAGCAGAAATCTGTGCACTTTTTAGACTTGGGCTGGCTATGCATAAATGTATGCACTTTTGGAGAATGGGTTATATAAGGATCAGAGTAGTTCTCATTTCTGAGTGAAGCAGTGAGCTGGATACTTTTCTGATTGGGTTAGACATAGAACTGTGTACTTTTCGCGCCTTTCGGTCAAGCAAAGAAATATGTACCTTCCAGTCTGTAATTGAGTAGAGAGTTACACCTTTTAGGTCTGACTACAAACAGCTTTACCTGCCTGTCAGATCTCAGATCAGTAGTAGTACATGTAAAATACAACATACAATAAACAATATTTGAAATATACAGCGCAGGTTTTGGGTCAGCCTCCTTAAGCCACCATCTTGTCTAGGTGAGCCCCTTTCAAATAATGGTTCAATGGTGTATCCATCACCTTTAGGATGAATCAACTGCATTTGCAGATTAATCGCCTGCCACTTGTGTGTGTAACAGAATAGATAGACAGAAAGGCAGACATTAAGGGTAAGATTTTCAGATCGTTCGAATAATTTTATGGCGCCGGTTTCCTTTCTGAAGTGTTAGAGCAGTGTTTATAGGTGCAGTAGCACGCATTTTATCTGATTTATAGTGTGAAAATAAAGTAGCAGGTTGACCAAAAGGTCTTACAGTGCAATGATGAATGAATGAATGAAAGAGCATTTATAGAGCAGCGCAGCTACTCAGAAAGAGTGTCCCAGTGTTGAAAAGACTCACTGCTTCCCCTAGGGGCGGTAGCCCGGGAGTTAGTTCTGGAAAAGCCAGGTTTTAAGCATTTTCTTGAAAACGGCTATGTCGGTTGCTTTCCTGAGAGTCAGTGGGAGAAGGTTCCAGGCGTGGGCGCCATGGAACCGAAAGGAGCGACCACTGGATCGGCCACGTCGTATCCTGGGGACGGATGTCAGGCTCAGAGACGAGACTTTACATATTTTTAAAATGTATTCACTGTATTATTTCAACTGGTAAGCGTCTGTGTGAAAGTGCTGACATTCTCTTTAAACATACAGGAACTAGTCCTGTTTTTTTTAAACCTTAGATAAGCCAATTCCGAGAATGTGTGAACAAGAACTAAAAATAGCAATTTCTCACAGGTAGAAAATGTTTATTTTAGTTAAAGCGAACAATGCATTCTTTCAGCTTCGCTGTGGGTTGCTTTAGGACTTATTTTTAAACCACTTTAATCGCCTTGGAAAAGTTTTCTTGTTTGGTCTCAAAACAAGTTCTGTATATTCTGAAACAACACGAGCTCCCCTTTACACCTTTATGAATCCTGAGCAATCTGATATATCAAACTAAAATGTTTCAGTGAGGTAACATTCATGAGAAATTTAGGAAACTTTGAGCTTTTAGCGGGTGGGTGAGAGGGAGTTTAAATAATTGTCCCAGATTCAACTAATGACATAATTTAAAACAAAACAAAGCATGTAGTATTGTTATGATAAAAAGATTATACTGTGAATCCAAAATTGAACAGTAATAGATTTTAAATGGTGATATTTTCTCACACTGTGCAATAATGACATTTACAAAAAGAGGTGTGCATATCTTATCTCATGGTGTAAGAAGAAATGCAGAGTATATTAGAAGGAGGTAAAGAGAACCAGCAACAAAGATTATACAAAGTGTTCTTAGTCGCCGAAATTGTGAACATCATTTCGAACTTTGTCATCATCAGAACGATAAAAACGCCCATTTACAGTCAGCCAGCCTTGTCACTGTGAGAGTGCGGGAAACGAGGAGCGGACCGGGACCAGGAGTGTAGCGTGAGGAAGAACTACACTCCCCAGGGTCCCTTGCGGTGACTCGCGCCGTCACGCACCCGCCAGCATCATCGGAGCGCCAGGAGGCGCAGTCAAAAGTGCCCAGGGGCTCCCGCAGCGCGGGACGCCCATTTACAGTCAGCCAGCCTTGCCACTGTGAGAGTGCGGGAAACTAGGAGCGGACCGGGACCGGGAGTGTAGCGTGAGGAAGAACTACACTCCCCAGGGTCCCTTGCGGTGACTCGCGCCGTTGCGCACCCCCCAGCATCATCGGAGCGCCAGGAGGCGCAGTCAAAAGTGCCCAGGGGCTCCCGCAGCGCGGGACACACGCGGGCGGGCCCGTCTGCGCCCGTCCGTGACAGAATGAGGCTGGGCAGGGCCACCCCCCTTTTCGTTTCGTGGAGAGTCACATAAGCTAAGGTAAGAGAGTTCCTACACCGTTATATTTATCTAACATCAGTCAGACTGCAAAACATGGGCAAAAGAATGTTATTGCAAGAAGGGGGAAGAAGTCCATGAAGACTATAAAGAATGCTCCAATAACGAAATATTTAACAAATGCAGTAGGCCTTATAAATGATGAAATCATTCACGTAGCGGAGCAATTGGCAGCAACAAAAACAGCCCTTGATGCGGCCTTAAAGGAGTCAATACCAGAGGGAGAAACGGAACCCTTAGAACTTGAAAATATAGTGAGAGATAGGGTCACGGAGCCAGATAAACGCGTAGCAAGTGCTCATAGAAGTCTGGATAATCATAAATCTCTTAATCCATGTGTTCTAACCTCATCCCTGAAAGTCTCAGAATTAACGGATGATACCTCCCTGATATCTCCACCAGCGAAAAAGATGAAACAACCAGGCCGACATGTAGATAGCCCAGTGGAAAAGCAAAAGTCCACACCTAAGGTTAAACTAACAGTCAAGCAAAAAAAGGGAGGATGTAACCCTGGGCAGATTAGAAAGGAACATGATTTTACAAAACAGAAACCCCCAGAGCTTGAAATCCTTTGTAAAAAAAAGTACATGGTAAAATGGACTGTATCGAAAGACGACTAATGCAGGAGATTAAGCAGATACAGAAGGATGTGGCACATCTAACGGACATGGTTACCAACATGGTTACCGAAATATTATATCTTAAAACAATAGGCAAAACATTTAATACTCCCAAGACAGGACAAAATCAAATGGGAACTGTAAAAGAAAATCCAAGTCTCGCTAATAGAACTAGCTCTGCAATTCATAGAGAGACGGGGATGACTATTACAGCTACATCAAAGGACACTAAACTATCAACAAAAGATACAAGTCAACTCAATATAGACAAAGAAGATATTTATCATGATACAACAGTACCTAAAAATCTGCCAATACACATGAAGAATAGCACTATATATCCTGTTAATAACTTGAGGGGGACATTAAATCTCCCACCTGAAGCAACACCGTATGTTATTGTTTTAAATAATGTGCCTAAACTATTGAGAAATCAGAAGGAAACATACGATACCATGAAGAATCAAGTGGTTGATTGGCTTTTTACAAATACTAATGTTAGGACACATATTTTATATCAGGATATTATCATGTTAAGGAGAACTGATTGGCTGGGCACATCTAGGAAATCATGTCAGGGAGATTGTATTGTGGTGAATTTTCAAAGTAAAAAATTAGTGTGTGACCTATTGAAAATCCTTATGTATTGTGAAAAAGGAGATTGTCTGGATGTTTCTAATTCTATAATGGCCATTCCTTTGGGCTTTTTCTATAGACCAAAATACGACAGTATTATTACAAATGCTAGATCTAATTTTCCTTTGTATGTGCCACTGCACAATAGATATACGCCATTGCGGAGATGTAGCGATATAGATTGACATACAATTGCCGACCAACCATATGGGATTAAGGATCAAGTAACTGTTTATGGTGTGTTAGATGCTGGTAGTACAGATGATACCAGGGAAATTAGTCCGGAAGAGTCTTTTTATAGTACCATGGGAGATGTCAATTTACGTAATTTAAACACCTACATGGAAAACCGAAAAGTAACATCGTATATAGAGATCTTAGACACTTCTGTGCATGATCATAGTAATAGTACTCCCATTAGTAATTTATTGAAAGATAAACCTAGATTATACCATAGAGAGTCCTTGAAAATTATGACGTGGAACATCGCAGGTATTAAAAATAAGATGTATGATACCCACTGGCTACAAATGCTGGATAGTTTTGGAGTGATATTGTTACAAGAAACCTGGTGTACTGAACCTTTTTGCATAAATGGCTACCAGGCAATTTGTACCAATGCCATTTCATCTAGGATGGGAAGGGCGGTCTTGCCACATTAATTGCAGTTACTTCGCCCTTGACTCTAAAGAAAACCTTTAACATATCACAATTTTATCAGTTTGTATACCTTATTCTAATGGAAATCAGGCTATTGTTGTAATACATTTTTACAATAATCGATTTGATAACACTAAGAGTAAGGTAATCAGCCTATTAGAAAAGGACTTGGACCTCTTCTTAAAGGGAGTGGCAGGGGATTATGTTTTATTTTGGGCGGGGGATTTTAATTGTGTCAAATGCGATTATGAAGTAGGCGAACCTTGCGGATATTGTGATCATTATGGTGACACGATTCCACATTTTTCGCATGACATGTATGGGGAAGCTATCAATAAGGCGGTACATAAATATGATCTAACTGTTTTAGAACCTAATACGCCAGAAGGGGAAACAAATATGCACACTTTCGTAGGAGCAAGGTCATCATCAAATATAGATCACCTTATAATATCAGCAAATGGTAGTAATTTGGTCGAAAAAGTTTTGATAAATATTAGTTTGTTTAGTGATCATCACCCTTTAAGTGTGATATTGAAAATAAACTTGCCAATAAAATTATGTGGAAAGACAGCAGATGCTGACATCGAAACCCAAGGAAATAATGGTGTCTCCATAAAATGGACGGGTGTTAACCCAGTTATATTCATGGAAAACATTAAAGAGAAAACACAAAAAGACCTAGAAACCTGCTTGGATAGCTCTTCTACTGAAATAGCCACCATAATTGCCTTTTCTAATATTACTAAGGAAATTGCAGGTAATTTAACAACTAAAAGGAGGAAGAAATTTTGTGATTTAAACCTAAGATGGTTTAGCCATGAGTGTACGAGGCTGAATGGAGAATTGAAATTGGCTCTTAAACAAAAACCTAGAGACCCTCATAGGATTAGTTCCGCAAGGAAAGATTATAAAAAACCTTGGAAAAAAGAAAAGGGAGATCCGTGAGGGGGCTTGGGAGAAACTAAACCAGGCAGCAGAGCTGAAAGATTCTGTCCTTTTCTGGAAGACAATTAATCACCCGTATTTTAAAGAAAATAACGAAGTAAAGATTGATACTGTAGTTCCACCGGAAGACTGGGTGTTACATTTCGAGAATATTTTTAACCCAGAAGGTTTAAAAATAATTGATCGTAAAAGAGAAAAGTTCATAATAGTGGAACCAGTCAAAGTACTACCAATAACTACAGAAGAAATCAAATTAGCTCTCGAAAAAAGTGCAAATGGAAAAGCTGCAGGACCAGAAGGGGTGCCTATAGATGTTTTTAAGTACAATATGGATTTTTGGATACCTATTTTATTAAATGTTTTTAATGCTGCTTTGGGAGGCGCATTACCCTCCACTTGGGTTGAAAGTATTATTGTACCCATTTTTAAAAAGAGGGACAGAGGGAAGGCAAATTGCTACCGCCCAGAATCCCTTCTTGATTCCTCATCGAAGCTGATGGGCCGAATTATGTTGGAAAGGCTCGAAGATTGGGTTAGTGAAAATAAAATCTTGACAGAAGCCCAGTATGGTTTCAGAAGGGGTATTGGGACCGTAGAGCAATGCTTAAACTTAGATTTGTTAATACGGAAGTATACACTGGCCAAGGAGGGGGCACTTCACTTATGTTTTGTAGACCTTACTAGCGCCTTCGATTTAGTCAACCACCAAAAACTTTGGCAAATATTAAAGGGGCTAGGGGCTCCCATAGAAATAATTTCATTTCTATCACAAATTTATGCCTTTTTAACTACCAGGGTACGATATGGAAAGATGGGGGAATGTACACCTGATTTTATGGTAAAGCGTGGTATTAGACAGGGATGCGTTTTAGCCCCCCTTTTATTTTCATTATACATAAATAATGTGGATTTGTTTTTACAAAACTTTGTCGCAGATGCCCCGAAAGTAGGAAAACACCTGACACCTGTTTTACTATATGCAGACGATGCTCTCTTAATGTCTAGGACTGCAAATGGCCTGCAATGCTTAATAGAAAACTTTGCCCTATATATGTCGGATATAGATTTGCAGCTAAATTTAAAGAAAACGTTTGTAATGACATGTGGGGGCAAGAGGCCAAAGCATAGACAACATCATGTGGGTGGGGTTTTTATTAACAGAGTGTCAACTTTTTCTTATTTAGGGATGCTATTCTGCAAAAATGGTACCTGGAACAAGCATATCGAATCAAGTAAAATGAAATTTTTAAGAACCACAGAGGGCATTTTTAGATTCGCAGCAAAATTGGGAAACAAACCCATACGGGAAATTTTAACATTGTATAGGAGCAAGTGTGTCTCAGGGGTTTGTTATGGTGCAGCGATATGGGGGAGAGCAAACATGGGTGCACTACAAATTAAGGAGAACAAGTATTTAAAAAGATTGTTGGCTGTCCCCAGTGCTACTGCGAACATTATCGTACACAAAGAACTATTTGTACCATACTTAAGTGACACTATAAACATGGCAGGCCTTATACTTTGGCAAGGGCTATGGGCAAAGGAAGAAACAAAGTTCACAAAAGATCTAATAATGGATTGCCTAGCTCTTGAAAATAGTTCAAAAATGCCATGGCTGGAGTATATTTTTAAACTTTTAATGAAATGTAAAGTAAATTTTGATAAAAACAATCCCATTACAGGAATATAGTAAAAGTGACCTGAAATTAAGATACTTATCCGCAATGGAGCAGGAACGGGAAAGGGCTGCCAGTCAAAAACAGAGTATGGTTAGTTATTGCGAACGTCCGCTCATGAGGGGCATCCAGTTATATTTGACATTGTTAAGGAATACCCAGCATAGATTGTACCTGACCAGGTTGAGGATGGGTACCTTACATTATTTAATTGCCTTTCCAAGATCTGAAAAATGGTGCCACATATTACCTCCTTGTCCTTGTGATGGTAAAACTTTACAATCAACTCTGCATTTTATACTTTTTTGTCCTTTTTATATGGGTATCCGGAAATCAGTTTTAAAACCTCTCTTTTAAGAAACAAACTTTTTAATTACAAAAATGCGTTTAATTATGTTTGTAGTTTGGATAACATAAAAGTGATAAGTTCTGGCATTCGTTTTGTACAACTCTCTATTAGGAAGAGAAAAGAATATGCACATCTAGATGTACTGTTATACGAAAAACAGGACGAATAATTATAATTTACTTATGTATGCTTTATATATTTATATGCACTTATAAGCACTAGCACTTTATTGTATATATTGTGGCAGCTTGTACTTCTGTATTTATGGTACCTTTATGCACTGATACCCTACTAAATTCATATTGACACTGTCCCAATGAAAAGTTCAATGTGTAAAATTGATTTTAATTCTGATTATTGATTATGATGTAATGTATGATTGTTTTTCTTTTATCTATGTATTAGCATGCTTTTATGGTGTTTGTTTTATTTACACCGAATAAAGCTATTTGAATTTGAATTTGATAAAAACTAGTCTTGGTAATGATTTATAAAGTTATTGACCGTTCAGTTTGTCCACTGGAAGGATTTAAGGGGAGTTGAGTCGAAGAAAGTAATTTATCTTAAATGTGAGTAATATAGGCTGAGTCTGCTAACCTTGAAGGGTAGCAAGGGTTACTAATTTAAGGTCCATATTATATACAATATTGAGAATTTAGAATAGGATGCCACGGCAACGGTCAGTGATTGCTGGAGGTGGCCGTAATCAGGGGCGGCTCTTCCACTAGGGCAAAGGAGCGTTGGACCACTGCTTTCTCGCAGTGCGAGAAGCAGAAACATAAAATGGTAAAACTAACATTTTATGTTTCTGCTTCTCGCACTGCGAGAAAGCAGAAGGGTTTGGTTGGGGGCGGGTTTGCTCTAGGGCAGGGGAGGATTGGCTTGCCCACTGCTGAGGGCGCTGACAGTTTAGTCGGCCCTCTGGGGCCGACCAAACCACTCATGCGCACTCTGCCTTTTCTCCATGTAGGCTGCATGCAGCCTACATGGAGAAAATAGCCTCCCCTTAGGCGTCTGGCTGGTCGGCGTCCCAACCAATCACAACGCTGCCATTGCAGCATTGTGATTGGCTTATGGGAGGGGAGGGAGGCTGCCTGCTTCCTGTTCCAGGAGAGGAGCAGATGCAACGCGGGACCGGGCCGGCGCAGGTAAGTTAACTTTTTTTTAAATATAGTTTTATTTTAAATTAAACCCCCCTGCGTAACCCCCTCCCAGCGTTACCACCCACCCGCGAGTCATGCCGGCCGCGACTGGCCGCAATGCAAAAAAGTTTAAACTGCACACATTATTTCACACGGGAATACTATGAGGAGGATGTATGGCATTATAACGAATGTGATCACGATGCATGCCGTTACCATGCGTCCACTGCTAAGCAATGCCTTTGCTATGCATTGCCTTTACCATGCAAGTCTTTACCATGCATATGTCTTTACCACACATGCCTCTACAACAAAATAGTAAGTCTATACCAGATAAGTGAAACCCATATTTTATTTAAAAAAATGCGTATGCTATCATTTGTTCGGCTAAATGCACTTAGGTTAAAGGAAAATAAAAAGCTTCTTTGGAACCTACCAAATTGTGCCGTCTTCTACTTGAGCCTGGAATCAAATGCCGTGAGATGTGGCTTGATTGACAAGGAGCTGGTTTCTTACATACGTATAGATATATATACATATATATATTCACTGAAAAAACCATAGGTTTCAGGGGCGTTATAGTTAGTTGGACATTTCACTCGTACAAAACCATAGAAATTCCCCCGTTATAGTTAGTTCAGCTAACTATAACTCGCTGCTGCCATAATGCACTGCTGATGATGTCACATATTACATCACTCATGACATGGTCAGTGACATCACTCATGACATCACTGATGACATCTCAAATGACATCACTGATGACATCATCCTTGTGATAGAGAGGCAGACCACCTCTCACCCTAATATAACCTTTGATACACACACTCAAAAATACAAACTAACATTTTCAAAACAATGGACATACCAATACCAGTTACAACACACCTATTCAGTAATTCCAAGATCTACACACACATCCACTCATTCACCAACAGTCCCTATACAGTCACTCATACATGCACTCACTCATCATATGTACTCATACACTATACATCCTGTTACACACCGCCACTCATCCATAGAGTTACTCACACACATAGTCACACATGCAAACAAAGTATCAAACATCCATTTACTTGCATATACAGTTATACACACACTACCACACTTACTTCTACAGAAACTTACACATTCTTACTCTCTTAAACAATCACTTATAGAAACACCTACTTATTTGTACAGGAACTCTTCCAATCTCTCACTCTCACATATACTCACTTATATACACCAATACTCACATATACTAGTTTAAAACATATGTAGTTACTCATAAATACACTATTGAGACAGTCATTCACTCACTAACACACCCATACACATACTCATCCACCTATACAGTCCTGCACACATGCTGTCTTCAACACATACAAACAGTGAGTCACTCATTCATGCATCTATGCACTAAGTAATACCCCCCACCGAACCATACAGACACTCAGACACTCATACTGATACTCAAAAAACCAACTAATAACCCATATAGACACTCATGTAGCTACTCACCAACCCATGCAGCCACTTATACACAAAGTGAGAGACTGATACAGATATTTTCATATTTAAACATTACTCACTAACCCATGTATTCACTAAGATACACTTAGTCAGTTATACAATCAATTTTACAAAAAAATCATCCATTTAGACACTTATATACCCATTTATTCTTCCATCGACCTTGAGATATACATATATAAAACATATTTAATTTTCAGAAAAACACACATTCACTGGATGATGTCATCAGTGATGTCATCAGTGATGTCATTTGAGATGTCATCAGTGATGTCATGAGTGATGTCACTGACCATGTCATGAGTGATGTAATATGTGACGTCATCAGCAGTGCATTGCGGGCGCGCGAGTTATAGTTAGCTGAACTAACTATAACGGGGAATTTCTATGGTTTTGTACGAGTGAAATGTCCAACTAACTATAACGCCCCTGAAACCTATGGTTTTTTCAGTGAATTTCTAAGGTTTTTTAAATGCTAATTTCTAACTATAACGTGCCTGAAACCTATGGTTTTTTCAGTGAATTTCTAAGGTTTTTTAAATGCTAATTTATAACTATAACGTGCCTGAAACCTGTGGTTTTTTCATTGAATATATATATATTTATTATACTATGTATACATGTGAAAATGTCTCGGTCCCCTGTTTGCCTCGGTGGCACGGAAAAAATGGGTGGAACTGACGTCAGCACGCCGACGAGGTCCTCTTATGGCTCCGATGACGTCATACGGTGTCGCGAGCGGAGCCGTGCTCGTAGACGTGGGAGAGCTAGGAAAGAATTTCCGTGGAATGCTGGTGCAGGGGATATTCACCTAAGTGTTCAGGCTAGTCCTTTGGGAGCAACTGTTTATGTTGCCACTCCAGAAACCGAAACCAGTGATCCGAGGGCAGAGGCCCTGCAGATGGCACACGAGGTGGGGTGCCCAGTCGTGTGCACCGGCGGGGCAGCGAAGTGACAAGCACCACAACCCACAAAAAAGGTAACGAGGGCACTGAATAACACAGGATCTTCTCTTTGTATCTGGCAGGAACAACGAAGTTAAAATGCCCTAGTACCAAAATGTAGAATTAGTGCTACAACGGTCTTCAAGAGGACCTGCGATGCCGCTTCTGCCTCCCGTACCCTGGAGGTGGCACATGGGTCACACGGTACGGTCATACTGCGGTGGGACGCACACTCGTTGACCTCTCATGGCACTGCTCCACACTTCAGGGAGGACGCTTTCCATTAGCTATGTTTTCTGATGACATGTCGCGCCGGCCCCGTCCAACAACAGAACTCCTTTAGATCCAAACAGACTCTTCCACTCTCTCACCGGAAGTGAAACCAGGCCACGCGGACACTTTCACAATACAACAGCCGGAAATGCACTTTTCGGTAAAAAAACACATTCCTTCCTCCTAATTAATCAAATAAACGTCTCACTGAAGAACAGGGGCCAGCTTCGATTCGTAAACAGCCGTTACAACGACTTTTTACTTTGCGATACCATTACAACGCATGCATTACCATGCATGCGTTGTACATCACGAAGTCATTACTACGCATTTTTTAGAACGCATGGTCATTTACCACGCATGCCTTTACAACGAATTTTGTTGTAAAGGTATGTATGGTAAATGACCAGGCATTCTAAAAAACATGTAGACGATCTATGTCGTTGTAAGGAAACAGAGGCTGTTCCGTTTCCTCACAACGACGTGCACCGCCCCTCAGAGATGACGTGAAGCAGGAACCACGAGGAGAGAGGAACCATGAGAAGTGAGAGGTAAGGGGGATTGGGCATGGGGTGGGGGTTTCTTTTCTAGGGTTTAGGGTAGTGCAGTGGTGTTTGGGTAGTGTAGGGGTCATGCTGGGGGTAGTGTTTTAGGGTTTAGGGTAGTGCAGTAGTGTAGGGGGCCATGCTGGGGGTAGTGTTTTAGGGTTTAGGGTAGTGCAGTGGTGTATGGGTAGTGTAGGGGGTCGTGCTGGGGTAGTGTTTTAGGGTTTAGGGTAGTGCAGTGGTGTTTGAGTAGTGTAGGGGGTCATGCTGGGGATAGTGTTTTAGGGTTTAGGGTAGTGCAGTGGTGTTTGTGTAGTGTAGGGGGTCATGCTGGGGGTAGTGTTTTATGGTTTAGGGTAGTGCAGTGGTGTTTGGGGAGTGTAGGGGGTCGTGCTGGGGGTAGATTTAGGGTTTAGGGTAGTGCAGTGGTGTTTGTGTAGTGTAGGGGGTCGTGCTGGGGGTAGTGTTTTAGGGTTTAGGGTAGTGCAGTAGTGTAGGGGGTCATGCTGGGGGTAGTGTTTTAGGGTTTAGGGTAGTGCAGTGGTGTATGGGTAGTGTAGGGGGTCATGCTGGGGAAGTGTTTTAGGGTTTAGGGTAGTGCAGTGGTGTTTGGATAGTATAAGGGGTAGTGCTGGGGTAGTGTTTTAGGGTTTAGGGCAGTGCAGTGGTGTTTGTGTAGTGAAGGGGGTCATGCTGTGGGTAGTGTTTTAGGGTTTAGGGTAGTGCAGTCGTGTTTGTGTAGTGTAGGGGGTCGTGTTTTAGGGTATAGGGTAGTGCAGTGGTGTTTGGGTAGTGTAGGGGGTCATGCTGGGGTTAGTGTTTTAGGGTTTAGGGTAGTGCAGTGGTGTTTGGGTAGTGTAGGGGGTCATGCTGGGGGTAGTGTTTTAGGGTATAGGGTAGTGCAGTGGTGTTTGTGTAGTGAAGGGGGTCATGCTGTGGGTAGTGTTTTAGGGTTTAGGGTAGTGCAGTCGTGTTTGTGTAGTGTAGGGGGTCGTGTTTTAGGGTATAGGGTAGTGCAGTGGTGTTTGGGTAGTGTAGGGGGTCATGCTGGGGTTAGTGTTTTAGGGTATAGGGTAGTGCAGTGGTGTTTGGGTAGTGTAGGGAGTCGTGCTGGGGGTAGTGTTTTAGGGTTTAGGGTAGTGCAGTGGTGTTTGGGTAGTGTAGGGAGTCGTGCTGGTGGTAGTGTTTTAGGGTTTAGGGCAGTGCAGTTATGTTTGGGTAGTGTAGGGTGTCGTGCTGGGGGTAGTGTTTTAGGGTTTAGGGTAGTGCAGTGGTGTTTGGGTAGTGGAGGGGTAGTGTTTTAGTGTTTAGGGTAGTGCGCCCAACCAGCCACAATATCCGTGGACAAAGGGGATCCTGACTCTTTGGAACGCTCCGTCAATTGAATAATTTGGGTCAAGAGCCCTACCACGTCCAAGACCTATCAATTCCTTTCTTGGGATCCCTCATATACTTGGAGAAAAAGGTACATAGTTTCTCATCAATTTCAGGCGTGTGTGCCACCTTCCCCTTCAGTGAGGGCCTGGGGCATTCTCCCCTCATCCTATTCCTGACCTCCCTTTCAAGGGGTTGATGGATTTTCCCCACCACATACTCTGCCACTTTGGTGTCAGGTGTCCACTCTGCCGACCTAGGATGGTAAATTTGGGTAGGCTCGAACATGTCCGAGTGGACCCCGTCCCCAACCGGGGACTGAGAGGAGTGGGACTCTGGACGCCAGGGACGCCCGAGTCCTTATCCTCATCGGAGGAGAAATCGTCCTCCGATACCCCCTCTCCCTTTAAGGGAAACCCGCCATCGGGGTCTACAATAGTGGTGACAGTGTCGCAATTTTCTCCGGGCCCCTCCTCCTCCCGGCAGGGTGCATGTTTTAGCGTTCGCGCACTCTTGAGGAAGGTCTCCGTAAGTTTATCAAATCCTTCCAAGTGCCCCGCGTTATGCTTAACGGCCCTTTTATTCCCCATCTGGGAGCTACTTGGACCCGCCACCACCAGATCTGGGTCACTGAACACCCCAGGGATGCTTTTCGCCAGCTTATCAACCTGATCCCTAAGAGGAGCCAGCGCCCTAGAAATAGCCAGAGAGAGGGCTTGGTCCACTGCTGGAGGGAGAAGTTGGGGGCCATTCCTCCTCCACTTCCTGGTAGGAGGAGTAAAAATGGTCTTCTGGAGAAGACATGATAGCAGAGGGTGTGAGCACAGAACAAATGCCCTTAAAATCCTTAAGACAGCCCCCTCGCCGGTGCTCCAACAGCTGGGCTTTCCCCGAAGCTGTTATAAGAATAGACTGAGGCGCAATACCAATTACCACCACCAGGTGGTGCTGGTCACTAACCTGGCCGTGTGGGGAAATCACCGCGTAGCGGTGTCAAAATTAGGCGAGGGTTGGTTGGGAATCAAGCGGACACTAAAGGAGTGACCGGATTCCCAAACGCGCGTAAAGACCAGCGGGAGCGCTCGACGGAGCTGCCTCGCTCGGACCAGACGCGCCTGACAGGATCTCACAGCGCGCAGAGCACACAGCGGGAGAAACTGCGAGGGGAAGAACGCGCTCGGTGAAGAGCCTGCTGCGCAGGGAATATGAAACAATACCAAGGCAATAATGCTAATAACGTGCACAAGAAACCGCTATACAAACAGCAACAACGTCAGATTAAGCCAAGAATGTAAGGAATGCACTTAACTGACGAGCAGTGAAGAAAGAGGAAGCGGAAGGGACGTCACTATATTATATACGATGGACTGTGATATGATTGGACTATAGTTGCCTTGGAGACTACCCCCCTAATGGTTCATGGGTTGTGTAGTCTTTTATTTAATGATTGTTGTGTTACGTTTTCTTTGAACTGCTATGCAAATAAAGTGAGGAAAGATGTGCATAATCCTCGCCTCCGTCCTGCCATAGAATTCATTAAACTTTATTTGATCTGATTTAGAAACATAGATCATAAAAGTGTACATAAAAACAGTAAATCCTCTTTCCTAATAAAATACAGTGAGAATTAATTAAAACCAGTAGGTAAAAACGGGTGTTACAAAGCCCGGTTCAGAGCAACTTCAGGTTAACAGAATCGTAAAGTTCAATGTTTCGCAAGATCAATCTTATGTACTTCGTGCAAAATACGCAATAAGGGGTCCAAGTAAGATGTAACGCTCCAATACCTGACCAGTTTGCACTATATAAAACTGCAGAAAAACTAAAAATAAAAAGTGTTTTGCACACTTCTGTCATTGGGCTATATGTGGGCTACATCTGGGTGATATTTGTGCTACATTTGGGCTCTTTTTTCTCTGGTGGCCATCTTGGGAGACTTATTTGTTATGAAGATTCCTAATTTCGTCATTTACTGCAGTCTCCTCAGTAGGAAATGCTTTCAGTTTTTTACTTTGATTCCATCAAGAAGGCATTCAGATGTGTCAACATGTGCCATAAATTCAGAATGTTAGCACTCTAGTTGTTCATTAGATCACTGTAGTAAAGCTACTGCTCACCAGGGAGTTAACTGGAAGTCTACTGCTGGTATTGAAAGTGATTGTTTCAGTCTGCATGTCAGAATTTTCGAATGAAATAGAAGAGGATTTGATATCTCACTTAAAACATGCCCAAAATTTTCTTTCTGCAGCACTAACCATAATTTCTATGGCAAAATGAACCCCCTCATTTTGTTCCTTTTAAATTAAATGTTTTAAGTGTTACCAGTTTATTCCAATCAAGATGGCTTCAGGTGTGCCATACTTTTGTCATAAGTAAGACTGTTAGCGCTCTAGTTGTTCTTTAGAACACTCTGGGAAGCTGCAGTAGAACACAAAGGCATCAACTGATAGGCTGCTCCTGTTGAAATATAACAGGAAGATATTTGAGATCTCACTTAAAACATGTCCTAATTTTTCTTTCTACAGCACTAACCATAATTTCTATGACAAAATGAACCCCCTCATTTTGTTCTTTTTTAAATTAAATGTTTTAAGAGTTACCAGTTTATTCCAATCAAGATGGCTTCAGGTGTGCCATAATTTTGTCATAAGTAAGGCTGTTAGCTCTCTAGTTGTTCTTTAGAACACTCTGGGAAGCTGCAGTAGAACACAAACGCATCAACTGACAGGCTGCTCCTGTTGAAATATAACAGGAAGATATTTGAGATCACACTTGAAACATGTCCTAATTTTTCTTTCTACAGCACTAACCATAATTTCTATGACAAAATAAACCCCATCATTTTGTTCTTTTTTAAATAAAATGTTTTAAGTGTTACCAGTTTATTCCAATCAAGATGGCTTCAGGTGTGCCATACTTTTGTCATAAGTAAGGCTGTTAGCTCTCTAGTTGTTCTTTAGAACACTCTGGGAAGCTGCAGTAGAACACAAAGGCATCAACTGACAGGCTGCTCCTGTTGAAATATAACAGGAAGATTTTTGAGATCTCACTTAAAACATGTCCTAATTTTTCTTTCTACAGCACTAACCATAATTTCTATGACAAAATGAACCCCCTCATTTTGTTCCTTTTTAAATTAAATGTTTTAAGAGTTACCAGTTTATTCCAATCAAGATGGCTTCAGGTGTGCCATACTTTTGTCATAAGTAAGGCTGTTAGCACTCTAGTTGTTCTTTAGAACACTCTGGGAAGCTTCAGTAGAACACAAAGGAATCAACTGACAGTCTCTGCCCTTGTTTGATGTACACGTTTTACTGAGAATGTCAGACTTCATTCTCACATGACTGAGAAAGATAATGTGAATTTACAGAAAATATGCTCTCATTTTAGCTTCTGGAGCACCTTCCAAAACTGTATGGGACAAGCATGTGAAAATAGTTTTCTCTCAAACATGATTCATGATATCCCAGCAGAAGGTTTTTCACAGGGTAAAATCACCTTATAACATACCACAATTCCTGAAATTAGTATGGTACCATCAACAAATGAATTCTAATGTAACTAAAGTCTGTTATCACCCTTTATAGTTCTCCTTTTGCTAACCCTCAAAATCTTCGATTCACTACAATGCATTTCAATGGGGTACTATCATTTAGATTGGTCCCAAGATGGCTGCCAGCAATTCCAGGATGAAGTGCTGACAGCCAATCAGATCTCACGATGACTTGTGTGGTTAGGCTCCGCCCAGATATATATGTGTTTTCTTTTTCAAATTTCTCAGGAACTACTGAACGGATTTACACCATTTAACCAAAAGACACGACTGTGAACCAAGGGCTACCTTTTTGCCAAATTTGGTGTAATTCCGTTCAGCAGTTCGGGCTGTAGCTGCGACTAAAGGTTCCTATGGAAAATTGCATGGGGAAAACACGTTTTGGGACCCCCCTTTTTTCTCGGCCCCCACTTGATGAATCACCCCGAGACTTTCAGGATAGGAGCGGATTGAAGCAGGCCATAAGTTTTGAAAATTTCGCGAACATTCGTCAACCGGCGCCAAAGTTATTTCAAATAGAATGTTGTGGATTTCCTATGGAAAATAGGTCCTAACTATAACTATCTACTGGCGACCGCCAGTAGATAATATATATATATATATATATATATATATATATATATATATATATATATATATATGTCACAGAGACATTATAGTTAGGCTCAGATTTCACTCGCACAAGTCCACTGAAATTCAGCAGCTATAGTTACCTGAGCTAACTATAAGTTACATCCCGCAATGCACTGCTTATGACCTCACATATTACATCACTCATGACATCACTCATGACATCACTCATGACATCACCGATGACATCATCAAGCGAGTGTGGGTATTTTTTAAGAGTTTATGGGTGTTAAACATATATACTAACGTAGTACAAACGTTAGATTGATATACTAGTTGTACTACTAAGGAGTGATACTATCTGTAACAGGTGTCATCAGAGCTTTATTCCAAAGTGGGGAGTATTTTAGTTTTCTGGACACTCCTTGGTAGTGAGTGCTTTGTACTGCACTACAACCACCGAATACAAGAAAAATCTAGATGCCAATAAATTACTCGTTGCTGTTTTTTTCTCTTGATTGTAACCCTTCCCTGAAATGTAATTATCGCAAATAGATGTGAACACTGGATGCAGTCAGTCTCTCACTTTGCGTTTACTTTTTTGTCTTTATGAATAACTAATGGGACCTGTCAGCCAAACTGCTTCGACCTCCACGAAAAAAATATTGTTGGTGAAAGCAAAGACACAGAATTTCACACTTAAAAATGCGAGTCACTGTATTGTTTTCGAAGTCAATAAATGCACATAACATTGTAGAACATGGAGGAGACAGATAAAAACCCTCTATCTTCTGGGCATAAAGACCAATTTGGTGTCTTGTAATTCTCATGTACTCAACAAACTTCATGAATAACAACACATATATGCATAAACAGCTAAGCATTGGGTCAGCTATCCTCATCTACTGGTCTGCTCGTTCACATTTTGCTTTTGCCCTCCACATCATTGAGCATGGGGCAGTGGTCAGCCCACTTGAGCAACTGCCTTTTACACTATAACGTTTTACCTGTTTGTTTTTGTAGAGTCACCTAAAAGAAGTGCACCTTCATTGCCAGATTTTAAAATATGTTGAAAAGTGCATAAAGGTCATGAAATTATAATATTTGTCGTACTGCTTAGAAGCAGCTTAGTCATTAACTGCAGGAGGAAAACCTAAAAAGGGCAGCATTCCAATGTAAAAGGGAAGGTGGAGAGCCCAGAGTCAACAAAGACTCCAAAAGTCCTAACTGCCAGCCAGATGTAGGATAGATTTCCAAAGGTGCTGACCAGAGTTTGGCATCCCACAAAGGGAAACTGCTCAAGTCAAAAGGATTTCACATATGGAGGGATTTAATTTGAAAAACATGGTAGACATGCACCAAGATACAGAAGTTAGAACAATGGAGAGATTTACCTGATTCAGAGACATTTTAAGGCATGGGCAAAGTGGGCTCTGGCCCAGTACCCCAGCCTTTCAGGAGCCTCAAATAGAGCCAGCTCTGTTCTGCAGAGAGTCTTACCCTGATGACTTTTAATAATTCTGCAACAGATTGTTTTAAATAAAGTTTTCCTTTAATTTAATTTAATGTGGGTGATGTGTGAGATTCTATTACAGACATTTTGCAGAGAAATGTTGTGCTTATGTTTCATGCAACATCCTTAAAAAAAGTTTCTTTTAGATCAAAATAGGGCCTCACATATGAGAAATGGGAGGGCGTCACAGAGCTTATTTGCAGTAATATTCGTGAGCTGCAGCTGTGTTACAATACTGAAAACACATGTCACGATCCCTGAATATTAGATGTAAAAACATTTAGAATTTGAACCCATGTGTCTGTGCACTATCACTGACCTGGCCTCAGAGGCCATGAAAGAGCTGAAATTGGATCATAAATTCAAAGCTGTTCTGAATGGGGCCCCCAAAATATGTTTGGCAGAGGACCCCTGAAATCCTTAAGATGTCCCTGACCTGATTGCCACCTGTGCCAAGTATGCAACCTTAAGTCTATTAAATATTGTGTTTAGAACCGAAAGTAGTTGTTTTCACCTGCATGTCAGTATTTGAAACTTTCATAGTTCAAAGAAATGTTGGAGGAAAAACACTTCCAGAGTCTTTTGGCAAGATGTGCATGGTGTCATATGAAAGCGTTGAAAGTGCTTGGCAGTTTGCGCCTTGGCATGCCGGAACATGATTCGTTCTGGCGTTTAAGGGTATACATGGTTACTTGGGATGCACAGCTATTAAACAACTTGGTGTACAAGTCAGTTTTCCAGTGTTTCCTGCAGGGTAGATGGCACAGGTGGGCTCTCTGGGAAAAGTCTCGGACATACCAGTGGAGTGTACCCTGCCACCTATGAGAGCTGCTGAAATTTGAAGCATCTGATTTGTTTTATATTTGCATAAAATAATCTTTGATGTAACTGGTTGCACTGCCAGTGACCATTTCTCACTGGCCTTATTTGAGGTGGCAAACAACAATGATTTTTGCAGTTTGCCTGCTGCACTCACTTGCATAGTAAGTTTGTTCATGTCTTCAGAGCACACAGATTTGGCTACAGTGCACAGAGATCCTTTATTGCCACACACAGAGGAAATAAATTAGAGGGAACATTGATCATAAGTATAATGCCTCTGAAATCTTTGTTTTTTTAGTTAATTTCAACAGTCTTTAGAATTTTGTACCCTAACAAAAAGTTACCTATAACCTTCGTTCTTAACAGTGAATCACTACAGTTTTCTCTTTAATTAGGTCTCACCAGAGGAAAGCACATCTACTCTTCAACAATATTAAATAGAAATAGCCAATATTATATATACAAACATAGTTTGAATAAAATCTTGCTCCAGAGTGGAGGTTTCCCCTGCTATGTTTCATAACATCGGGAATACTGTCTAAGATTCAATAAATTGTTCATCAATAATAAATAGCTACTAAAACACAGGGAAGGTCACTGAGATAAAGTGCTGGTGCAATAAAATTTCTTAAGTGCTAAATTCAACACCTGTAGTAAGCTATTGTCCTACATAGCAAACAACAAAAATTAAGTACATCAAGGAAGCCATAGATATGCCTCGTTTTTAGTCAATATACAAAGTGCAAGTGCACTGTAAACATTTAAGGAAAGTGTAGGAGAGTAGGATCTGGCTCTTATGGTTACCCCCACTTTTTGCTGATGCTACACTGTTTTTCGACTTTAGTCTGGCTGGGGCCCTGCTATCCAGGACCCCAGCCTAGCTGCTTCCTCTCTAAATTGATTACATGTACTTTAGGTACATCCCAGATTGGATTCTGGAGTGCCCTTATAGGTCCCTAGTATATGGTATACTATGTACCCAGGGCATACGTACCCCAGAGGCCCACCAGGGGCTGAAGCATGTATTGTGCCACCCCTGGAAGGCCATCCAAAATGACACCACAGGACTTCTACTGCAGCCTGAGTGAGGTGGTGCATGCACCCCTTACAGAGATATAGGTTCACTATATCTCACCTAACACTGCACATAGAAACCTATCAGTCACCCCTATGGCAGGCCTTATCAATCCTGAAGGCAGGGTGCTTGGTTATATGTGAGAGGGTGCCCATGCATGAGCAGAGCCCCTCTGCAACCCTTGGAATCTCCTATCCGGGGTTGTCTATGGTGCAGCCTGACCATATACTCTTAAGTGCATTAGAACCTCGCGGTAAAATGCTAACTTTGGACTGGCTGCACGGAAACATGTCGTGTTTGGTGTCAAACACCTTGGAATCCTACCCCCCCCCCGCCAGTCCTGGCGGCGGGGGTAGAATTCCACCCTTCTAGAGGGGGAGACATGTCCCCACCGGTATACCCGGTAGAAACCTTAAAGAGCCCTGGCTTCACAAAATGGATGCTGCAGCCACAGACATGAGTCTGGCCTCCTGCTGCTGACCGAAACTCCGGCAGGGGAGGCCTGGACAATAGGTTTCCTGTCACAGGGAGGTGTGACCACCTCCCAGACAGGCCTTAGTGGATTGGGGCTGGGTGGGTGCACTCTCTGAGTGCTTTGAAGTCCTGCACTGGGGGCACATTTGGTGTCCTCGTGCATACCCCAGTTCAAACCGGTTGCAGGGTCTACCAGCCCCTGCTCTGGTGCGAAACTGGACAAAGGAAATGGGTGTAGCTACCCCTCTTTCCAAACCCTCCCATAGGTGGGTCCCCAGAGTTAGTCCACCCCCTTTCTTTAGTATAAGTAAGGGAACCCTGGCAACAGGACTTTAGATACCCCTGGACAAAACTCTGTAACTGAATCCTGGAACTTCGATGCTCTAATCAAGACTAGAGGACTGAAGAAATCTCCCTTGGGGTCAAGGAGTGACTCCCCTGCTTGGCAGGCACCAATGAAGCATTTGCCGGTCTGCATCTCCGAAGCTCCTGCCGGACTACGAAGTACTTGCAGCACAGGAAGAGGATTTCCAGATATCTCAGAGGCCGACCCGTGTCTCCAGCAAAGCTGAGACCCGCAGCCCTCGTGAGTAGCGTGGAACCGGAACTCCTGATCACCGTGCACATTTGCTAGTGCATTGACTTCTCGACAGCTCTTGAAGTCCTGCTTTGGGATACTTGTAGCCCAGACCCCGAGCACCATTTGCACTGAAGATTGTGAGCCTACACTCCACGAGTGTTCCGTGGGCCCGCTTCTTGCATTTCTGCTTGAGGCTCCTTTGCGATCCCTGGTCCGTCGACTGGTGGGTCTCTGTGAAGACAACTCTGATTTTTATTGGGCGTTTCTTGTTGCACCAGACGAGCCCTAACTTCCCACCAAGTGGTGAGTCCCTCAGACCTTGCTGGTCTGCTCCAAAGCCTCTTTCTCCTTTCTGCGTGGGTTGCTGTTGCCAAGGCTTGTTGTGCTCAATCCGGACACCAATGCTGCAGCACTCGACATCCTTTGTGGGACAGCTCGAATCCATCTCCTGGTCATCATCTAAGCCTCCTGGTTCTCGTGGCTGGAGAGTCAAGCTTCACCTCTTTCACCTGAAGCACCCGACATCGGTGGGCATTCGACTATCGTGCCCCTGGTCACTGGCAAGTGACCCAGACTCTGTCCCCTCTGCTTTCAGGTTCTTCTCTTCTCTGATCCAGGCTTGGATCTCTTCGGACACTTCGCATCTTCCCGGCAGCAGCACTTCTCTGCAGACTGCCATTGAAAACGACGACGCGACCCAACACCATTTGACACCTATGCACCCGGCTTCCCTGGGTGAGGTAACTCGAGTACTCTGGTGCTCCCGTGGGTGTTGACCCTAGAACTGTCTAAGTCCAAGAGGGTTTGGTCCTAGTCCATTTCTAAGTGTCCTTAAACTCTAAAACGATAACCGCGACTTTCCCATAGACTTTAACGGAGCTCGCGGCTGTGTTCACACACTGCACACAGCCCCCGTGGGTCCCCTGTGTCACTACCTTGGGTGGTTCCTTGGGGTCCCAGCGATTCTACAGGCTCTAGGCCTTGTGTCTACTTAAGTCGTGGTTCTTATACCACTTTCTTAATATATGGTTTGGTACGCCCCTAGGGCTAATCGTATATTGTGCTATTTTACTGTGCTATTCGACTTGTAACTTGTGTACTTTCACCTCTAGCCTCATAAAGAGACTATTGGGTTGTGTTTAGTAATAAATACATATATTTTATATATACACCTGGTGTGGTTCTCCTTTCATTTGGTCATTCATGAGGTTATAACTGGTAAAACAATAGCTTAACACTCCTTCAAGACTTAGCCTGAATGCTGCTCTCCATAGCTACCACTAGGATAGCTTTCAATAAAGGTTGTCTTTAAACCTATCATCAATAAAGGTCGATTGGACTGGTGCAAGGTGCCCACTATAACTAGTGGACACCATATACCAGGCCAACTTCTCACATTGTTGTGCAGCGGTTGGATTAAAGCTTGCCTTGTTTTACCAGATAATCTCAAGTGTGTGACTAACTGAAAACCACTAAAGGTACCTGAGGTACATATAAATTCAAGCTTAGAAATACAGTAAGTTCTACTGAACTTAGAGTTGTGTGTCAAGGGCTTAGCACACCCTTTCTGCAACTCAAGAGAGTTTAGTAGGCCACAGTAGAGTAGGTAGTGCATACACCACACCTCACTAGTGATGTCTTCAATGCCAGGAACCAGTGGGTCCCTGCCAGAAGCCAGTGGGCTTCTACCCTCCAAGTATGACAACCTCCCATTCTTGGAATTGAGAGAATTGTGCAAGACTAGGAAGCTGAAGACAGGCAAAAGTGCCAACACCCAACGTCTCATGGAGATGCTTCTGCTGGATGATCTCAGAAGACCCCTAGGGTCTGCAGGGGTAGGCAAAGAGGGTGGGGCAGAAGATGAGGAAGGGACCAGGGGTGAAAATACCCAGGACCTGACCTCTGAAACTGGCCAGGAAGATGACAATGATCTTGCCCTGGACAATCCAGCTCCTCCTGCAGATGAGGAGGAGGACCAGAATGGCCTCCTCTTTGTCCCACCAGGAAGAGTTGTGAGTGTGCCTAGAAGGTCCAGATCTCCTTCTCAAGAGTCTAACCATTCTGACACCTCAATAGGGACCTCTGTTTCCTCTCATAGGAGGGAATCCTCTCATGAAAGGAAAAAGAGACTGCTCCAGTTTGAAGAAGCTCAGCTTAGGATCAGAAGAGAGCAGCTGGCTATAGACAGGGAGTCCCTAGAGCTTCATAGACAAAGAAGAAAGTTGGGACTAGAGTCCCATGGTGGCAGCAACTTCCCTAGTGGTAGGGAAAGGTCTTATGACCATAGAAACCTGAGCAAGATTGTCCCTCCCTACCAGAGTGGGGATGACATCCACAAATGGATTACTGCACTGGAAAGGGCCTGTAAAGTTCAGAGGGTCCCCCAGGAGCAGTGGGCAGCAATCTTGTGGCTCTCCTTTGCAGACAAAGGTAGAGACACGCTCCTCACTGTAAGAGAAGAGGATGCTGATGATTACCAAGTCCTGAAGAGTGCCCTGATAGATGGGTTTGGCCTAACCACTGAGCAATACAGGTTAAAGTTCAGAGATACCCAAAAGGCACAGACACAGGACTGGGTGGATTTTGTAGATTGTGCTACTAAGGCTCTGGAAGGCTGGTTACTTGGCAGTAAGGTGTGTGACTTCAAAGGATTGTATAATTTAATCATGAGGGAGCAGATTCTTAATAACTGTCAGAATCAGTTGCTACATCAGTACCTGGTTGACTCTGATCTGACCTCTCCCCAAGAATTGGGAAAGAAGGCAGACAAATGGGTCAGAACCAGGGTGAAGCAGAAGGTACAGAACCAAGGTGGTGACCAGAAGAAGCAAGATTCCAAAAACTCTGACAAGGGTGGGGAAAAGGGTAAAGACCAGAAGTCTTCTCAAGGTGCCCAAAAATCTGCATCAGCTGGGGAATCCCAATCTACTAAAGGAAAAGGCCAAAAGAAACCATGGTGTAAAATCTGTAAGCAGAAGACTCACTGGACAAGTGATTGCACCAAGTCCAAAGACTCTAATCCAGCCACCATTGCCCCTAAGGCAACTGTTCCCCCTAGTCCAGCTACAAATGGTGATGGAAACACTCAGAATAAGGGTTTAGTAGGGTTGACCCTGGGTACTGAGATGGGCTCTGGCCTAGTCAGAGTGCCAACTCAGGCTGTCCTAGTCTGTGATGGGGGCATGGATATGTCCCCCTTTGTGAGTCCCAATAATTTGGGCATATACAGACAGCAGCCTTTAATTAATGGGAGAGAAGCTTTGGCATTCAGGGACACAGGAGCAAGTGTCACCATGGTGACAAAAGATCTTGTGGATCCTGGGCAGATTATACTTGGTGAAATGTACCAAGTGACCAATGCCAGCAATGTCAGAACAGACCATTCTCTGGCAGTTGTTAACTTCTCCTGGGAGGGGTAACTGGCCTTAAGAAGGTTGTGGTGAGTGCAGACCTACCAGTCGAATGCTTGTTTGGCAATGATCTTGAAACCTCAGCTTGGGCAGAGGTGGAGCTCAGGAAACATGCAGAAATGCTAGGTATCCCTGCACATGTCTTTGCTGTGACTAGGTCACAGGCAAAAATGTCAAAAGCTGAACAGGCCCTGGATTCTGGAATAATGGACCAGGTGCCTCCCAAGAGGAGGAGCAGTAGGGTTAAGGCAGTGCCTTCCCCCTTGGCTCAGGAAGAAGATCAGTCTTTTGAGGAAGATGATCTCAGGCCTGAAGAAGGAACTGTCCCAGAGGAGCTTGAACCTGATCAGGTTGAGTTCTTGGGGACTGAGGGCCCTTCCAGGGGAGATCTGAGCCAGGAGCAGCTGAACTGCCCCTCTCTTGAACCCCTCAGACAGCAAGCTGCTGCTGAGGCTGCTGGGAATTCTAGTGGTACCCATAAGATGTATTGGGATGATGGACTCCTGTACTCAGAGAGTAGAGACCCCAAGCCTGGAACAGCCAAGGAGGTTGGTTATACCTCTGAAGTTCAGGGGCTTCCTATTGACACTAGCCCATGATATTCCTTTAGCAGGTCACTTGGGCCAGAACAAGACTTGGGATAGAATTGTCCCTCACTTTCACTGGCCCCACATGTCTAAAGACACCAAGGAGTATTGTCACTCCTGTGAACCCTGCCAAGCCAGTGGGAAGGCAGGTGGCACCACAAAGGCCCCCCTGATACCACTACCTGTGGTGGAGGTTCCCTTTGAGAGGGTGGGGATTGACATAGTTGGTCCCATGGATCCCCAAACAGCATCTGGGCACACGTTTATCCTGGTGGTGGTGGACCATGCCACCAGGTACCCAGAAGCCATTCCCCTTAGGACCACTACAGCACCTGTGGTGGCAAGGGCCCTCCTGGGAATTTTCTCAAGAGTGGGCTTTCCTAAGGAGGTAGTATCTGACAGAGGTGCAACTTTATGTCCAGTTACGTAACTGCAATGTGGAAGGAGTGTGGAGTGACTTATAAGTTCACCACACCCTATCACCCACAATGCAATGGTTTAGTTGAGAGATTCAACAAAACCTTGAAGGGCATGATTAAAGGGCTCCCAGAAAAGCTTAGGCGAAGATGGGACATACTCTTGCCCTGCCTTTTATTTGCATACAGGGAGGTGCCTCAAAGGGGGTTGGCTACAGCCCTTTTGAACTTTTGTTTGGCCATCCTGTCAGGGGTCCATTGTGTCTGGTGAAGGAAGGTTGGGAGTTACCTCTCAAACCCCTAAACAGGACATAGTGGACTATGTACTTGGTCTCCGCTCCAGGATGCCTGAGTACATGAAAAAGGCAACCAAAAACCTTGAGGCTAGCCAGGAATTACAGAAAGCCTGGCTTGACCAAAAGGCTGTGCTGACTGTTTACCAGCCAGGGCAGAAGGTGTGGGTGTTGGAGCCAGTGGCCCCAGCAGCCCTCCAAGACAAGTGGAGTGGCCCCATACAATTGTTGAGCAGAAGGGAGAGGTTACCTCTCTTGTAGACCTGGGAACTCCCAGGATCCCCCACAGGGTGCTCCATGTCAACAGGCTGAAGCCATATGTGGACAGGGCTGACATGGGCTTGCTCATGGCAACTGATGAGGGACAGGAGGAGGAGAGTGACCCTCTCCCTGACCTTCTCTCACAGAACCCTGATGATGGCTCAGTAGATGGTGTAGCCTTGGCAGGCAGCCTCACTGCCCAGCAGCAAACTGATTGTAGACAGGTGCTCAATCACTTCAGACACATGTTTTCTCTGCCTCCAAGTCAGACCACCTGGTGCACTCATGAAGTGGACACTGGGGACAGTCTGCCTGTTAAAAGTAAGATTTACAGGCAACCTGACCAAGTCAGGGACTGTATCAGGACAGAAGTCCAGAAAATGTTGGAACTGGGTGTCATTGAGACTTCAGATAGCCCTTGGGCTAGTCCAGTGGTCCTGGTGCCAAAACCTCACACCAAAGATGGTAAGAGAGAGATGAGGTTTTGTGTGGACTACAGAGGCCTCAATGCAGTCACTAGGACTGATGCCCATCCAATCCCCAGGGCAGATGAGCTAATAGACACTTTGGCCTCAGCCAAGTATCTAAGCACATTTGACCTAACAGCTGGCTACTGGCAGATCAAACTAGCTGATGATGCAAAGCCAAAAACTGCATTTTCTACCCCTGGTGGGCTTTACCAATTTGTGGTGATGCCCTTTGGTCTGAAGAATGCACCTGCCACTTTTCAGAGGTTGGTGAACACAGTCCTTACAGGTCTGGAAGCCTATAGTGCAGCATATCTAGATGATATTGCTGTCTTTAGCTCCACCTGGGAGGATCACCTGGTCCACCTCAGAAATGTTTTGGAGGCCCTGCAGAAGGCAGGCCTCACTATCAAGGCCACCAAGTGCCAGATAGGGTAGAGTCAGGTTGCGTACCTGGGCCACCTTGTGGGTGCAGGCCAGGTTCAACCATTGCAGAGCAAAATCCAGACCATCGTGGACTGGGTTGCTCCAACTACCCAGACTCAGGTGAGAGCCTTTTTAGGCCTGACTGGGTACTTCAGATTTGTCAAGGGGTATGGATCAATAGTGACACCCCTGAATGACTTAACCTCTAGGAAAATGCCCAAAAAGGTTCAGTGGACAGTTAGCTGTCAAAAGGCATTTGATGACCTGAAGCAGGCCATGTGCACTGCTCCCATTCTGCAGAGTCCTGATTACTCCAAAAAGTTCAATGTGTAAACAGATGCATCTGAGTTGGGGGTAGGGGCTGTACTATCACAGTTGAATGATGAAGGTCAGGATCAGCCAGTAGCTTTTATTAGCAGAAGGCTGACCCCCAGAGAGAAACGTTGGTCAGCCATTGAGAGGGAGGCCTTTGCTGTGGTTTGGGCTCTGAAGAAGCTGAGGCCATACTTGTTTGGTACTCACTTCCTTGTTCAGACAGACCATAAGCCCCTCTTATGGCTAAAACAGATGAAGGGTGAAAACCCCAAACTTTTGAGGTGGTCCATTTCCCTACAGGGGATGGACCATACAGTGGAACATAGACCTGGGAGTAACCATGCCAATGCAGATGGACTCTCCAGATATTTCCACTTAGAACATGAAGACTTAACTGCTCAAGGTTAGTTTAATGTCCCTGCGTTTGGGGGCGGGTTGTGTAGGAGAGTAGGATCTGCCTCTTATGGTTACCCCCACTTTTTGCTGATGCTACACTGTTTTTCGACTTTAGTCTGGCTGGGGCTCTGCTATCCAGGACCCCAGCCTAGCTACTTCCTCTCTAAATTGATTCCATGTACTTTAGGTACATCCCAGATTGATTCTGGAGTGCCCTTATAAGTCCCTAGTATATGGTATACTATGTACCCAGGGCATAGGTACCCCAGAGGCCTACCAGGGGCTGAAGCATGTATTGTGCCACCCCTGGAAGGGCATCCAAAATGACACCACAAGACTGCTACTGCAGCCTGAGTGAGGTGGTGCATGCACCCCTTACAGAGATATAGGTTCACTATATCTCACCTAACACTGCACATAGAAACCTATCAGTCACCCCTATGGCAGGCCTTATCAATCCTGAAGGCAGGGTGCTTGGTTATATGTGAGAGGGTGCCCATGCATGAGCAGAGCCCCTCTGCAGCCCTCGGAATCTCCTATCCGGGGTTGTCTGTGGTGCAGCCTGACCATATACTCTTAAGTGCATTAGAACCTCGCGGTAAAATGCTAACTTTGGACTGGCTGCACGGAAACATGTCGTGTTTGGTGTCAAACACCTTGGATTCCTACCCCCCCGCCAGTCCTGGTGGCAGGGGTAGAATTCCACCCTTCTAGAGGGAGAGACATGTCCCGACCGGTATACCCGGTAGAAACCTTAAAGAGCCCTGGCATCACAAAATGGATGCTGCAGCCACAGGCACGAGTCTGGCCTCCTGCTGCTGACCAAAACTCCGGCAGGGGAGGCCTGGACAATAGGTTTCCTGTCACAGGGAGGTGTGACCACCTCCCAGACAGGCCTTAGTGGATTGGGGCTGGGTGGGTGCACTCTCTGAGTGCTTTGAAGTCCTGCATTGGGGGCACATTTGGTGTCCTCGTGCATACCCCAGTTCAAACCGGTTGCAGGGGCTACCAGCCCCTGCTCTGGTGCAAAACTGGACAAAGGAAATGGGTGTACCCACCCCTCTTTCCAAACCCTCCCATAGGTGGGTCCCCAGAGTTAGTCCAACCCCTTTCTTTAGTATAAGTAAGGGAACCCTGGCATCAGGACTTTAGATATCCCTGGACGAAACTCTGTAACTGAATCCTGGAACTTCGACGCTCTACTCAAGACTAGAGGACTGAAGAAATCTCCCTTGGGGTCAAGGAGTGACTCCCCTGCTTGGCAGGCACCAACAAAGCATTTGCCAGTCTGCATCTCCAAAGCTCCCGCCGGACTCCAAAGTACTTGCAGCCCAGGAAGAGAATTTCTACACATCTCAGAGGCCGATCCGAGTCCCCAGCAAAGCTGAGACCCGCAGCCCTCGTGAGTAGTGTGGAACCGGAACTCCTGGTCATCGTGCACATTTGCTAGTGCATTGACTTCTCGACGACTGTTGAAATCCTGCTTTGGGTTGCTTGTAGCCCAGGCCCCGAGCACCATTTGCACTGAATATTGTGAGCCTACACTCCACGAGCGTTCCGTGGCCCCGCTTCTTGCATTTCTGCTCGAGGCTCCTTCGCAATCCCTGGTCTGTCGACTGGTGGGTCCCTGTGAAGGCAACTCTGATTTTCTTTGGGCGTTTCTGGTTGCTCCAGATGTGCCCTAACTCTCCACAAAGTGGTGAGTCCCTCAGACCTTGCTGGTCTGCTTCAAAGCATCTTTCTTCTTTCTGCCTGGGTTGCTGTTGCCAAGGCTTGTTGTGTTCAATCCGGACACCAATGCTGCAGCACTCGACATCCTTCATGGGACAGCTCGAATCCAGCTCCTGGTTGTCGTCGATGCCTTCTGGTCCTCGTGGCTGAAGAGTCAAGCTTCACCTCTTTCACCTGAAGCACCCAACATCGGTGGGCATTCGACTATCATGCCCCTGGTCACTGGCAAGTGACCCAGACTCTGTCCCCTCTGCTTTCAGGTTCTTCTCTTCTCCGATCCAGGCTTGGATCTCTTCGGACACTTCGCATCTTCCCGGCAGCAGCACTTCTCTGCAGACTGCCATTGAAAACGACGACGCGACCCGACACCATTTGACACCTATGCACCCTGCTTCCCTGGGTGAGGTAACTCAAGTACTCCGGTGCTCCCGTGGGTGTTGACCCTAGAACTGTCTAAGTCCAAGAGGGTTTGGTCCTAGTCCATTTCTAAGTGTCCTTAAACTCTAAAACGATAACCGTGACTTTCCCATAGACTTCAACGGAGCTCGCTGCTGTGTTCACACACTGCACACAGCCCCCGTGGGTCCCCTGTGTCACTACCTTGGGTGGTTCCTTGGGGTCCCAGCGATTCTACAGGCTCTAGGCCTTGTGTCTACTTAAGTCGTGGTTCTTATACCACTTTCTTAATATATAGTTTGGTATGCCCCTAGGGTTAATCGTATATTGTGCTATTTTACTGTGCTATTCGACTTGTAACTTGTGTACTTTCACCTCTAGCCTCATAAAGAGACTATTGGGTTGTGTTTAGTAATAAATACATATATTTTATATATATAGCTGGTGTGGTTCTCCTTTCATTTGGTCATTCATGAGGTTATAACTGGTAAAACAATAGCTTAACACTCCTTCAAGACTTAGCCTGAAGGCTGCTCTCCATAGCTACCACTAGGATAGCTTTCAATAAAGGTTGTCTTTAAACCTATCATCAATAAAGGTCGATTGGACTGGTGCAAGGTGCCCACTATAACTAGTGGACAGCATATACCAGGCCAACTTCTCACAGAAAGTACCAACAGAGTGGTAACAGTAAGTATATGTTTCTTTTCACATTCATATAGAGGGAGCAAACCCATAAGACTAGTGGTATTTATATACTTATACATTGCAAGTGCAATATTAATGACATTCTACTGGTGCATACAGATAGATGTCGAAAAATGTAGAGCAGCAAATGGGGAAAGTGCAAAATGCATACAGTACAAATTGAACAGACGATTTAAAAATACAGTTAGATAAAACCACTGCTAAAACCATGTAAAACCCGGAAAGACCTAGGAAAAACCAGGTAAGACCAAGTAAAACTAGGCTAAAATGAGGCTAAAAACAGTGCTCTAAAAAATCATACCTTTAACAACATCTATGAGGATTACAGAACACCTTTGACATTACAGAACCAGAACTTAAAGAAAGTTATGTAAATCTTCCCCTGTATTGAGGCCATTCGGCATTCTAGTATCCAATGATAAAATATAATGAGATTCTAACTGCCGGAGTTTCTTTTCTCTGTTTCCGCCTCTGACCGACTTGGGTACTCAGTCAATTACAAAGTAGCTCAAGTCATTAAGATTATTCTGATGTACAAGTTTAAAATGCCGAGCGACTTGATAAATTGAATCAGAATTGACTACAGCTCGGAGATGTTGCAATATACGATTGTATACTTGTAATTTTGTACTGCCTACGTATTTTAAGTGGCATGAGCATTCTAATACGTATACTGCAAATTCCGTTTTACAAGTAAACATCCCTTTGATCTTACTGGGTCTAGATTCAGAAGCTGTAGAAAATTCGGTAGTATTTTTTCCAAATTTGCACGCTCGACATGAACTGCATTTGGAGAAACCTGTCCTGTTTGATAACCAATTGCCAGACACTGACACTTCTGGGCTAGTTTTGACAAGTGCATCCCTCATAGAGGGAGCACGTCTAAAAGTCAAAGATGGCCGTTCTGGCAAGATTTGCGACAACGTCAAATCAGTCAATACTATAGGCCAGTTTTTGAGTATGATTTTCCTTACTTGTTGTTCCTGGTTACTAAAGGTGGTTATCAATCGTACTGTATTATTCATTTCGGACAAATTCCCTAACGCCTCTGAATCAATAGGGGTGATAGTAGTTGTGGTGTTCTGTAAGCATTCCTCTCTGGAATAACTATTAGCCCTCTCCAAAGCAGCCTTTAAATCTTTACTTTTATATCCTCGAGCACTAAATCTTTGGAGGGCTTCTGTCTGACAAGTTTGAAGATCTGTTTCTGAGCTGCATATTCTTCTTATCCTTAAAAACTCCCCGTACGGAATGTTCTTAATGAGATGTTTAGGGTGGGAGCTGCTGGCGTGTAGTACAGAATTGCCAGCCGTACTTTTTCTGTGAAGTTTGGTATTGATAGCAGCATTCTCAACATACAGTTCAACATCTAGAAATTGTACACATTGATTGCTTATGTGGGCAGTGAATTCCAGGTTTAGCTCATTATTATTGATGGTGTCTACAAATCTTTTAGCTGATTCAGCAGTACCCTTCCAAATGACACAGACATCATCTATAAAGCGCCACCAATGAAGAATATGGGCATCATACAGTTCCTTGTGGGTGGTCCTGAGGACATGCTCCTCCCACCAACCAACGTGAAGACACGCATAGCTGGGAGAGAAGCATGCCCCCATCGCCACCCCACATAGCTGTTGATACACCTCTTTGTTGAAAATAAAATAATTATTCATAAGACATAGCTCAATCATTCTCAACACCATCACATTATGTTGGTAGAACTTAATATTGCGCTTGTTTAAATATATATATATATATATATTCACTGAAAAAACCATAGGTTTCAGACACGTTATAGTTAGAAATTAGCATTTAAAAAACCTTTGAAATTCACTGAAAAAACCAGAGGTTTTAGGGACAGTTATAGTTAGTTGGACATTGCACTCGTACAAAACCCGTAGAAATTCCCCCGTTATAGTTAGTTCAGCTAACTATAACTCGCGCTCCATAATGCACTGCTGATGACGTCACATATTACATCACTCATGACATGGTCAGTGACATCACTGATGACATCACTGATGACATCTCAAATGACATCACTGATGACATCATCCAGTGACTGTGTGTTTCTGTAAAATTTAACTATGTTTAATATATATAGGGAAAGGCGTATTGAAGAATGAGTGGGTGTATAAGCGTCTGAATGGATGATTTAGTAGGTGCGTGACTGAGTCTATAAGTGAGTGATTAAACGTATCTTACTGGATGCATGGGTGAGTGACTAAACTGTGTGAATGTCTGTATCCGTCTGTCTGTTGTTGTGTAAGCAGCTGCATGGGTTTCTGACTAGCTAAATGAGTGTCTATATGGGTTATGGATTGGTTCTCTGAGTATCTGTATGGGTGCCTCAGTGTTTGTGTGGAGTGGGGTGTGTGTGACTCTGTGCATAGATGTGTGAGTGGGTGATTCACTGGGTGCATGGTTTCAAGAGTGCGTCTGTGATGGACTGTATGGGTGGGTGAGTGTGTGTAAGAGTGTGTTAGTGATTGAATGTATATCTCAGTGGTACATGTGTGAGTAACTACATATGTGAAAGGCAGTATATATGTGTGTTGGAGTATATAAATGGCTTTAAGTGAGAGTGTGTGATTGTGAGAGTGGCTATATGGATGAGTGTGTGCTTGCATCAGTGATTGCATAGGAGCGTAAGAATGTGCTAGTATTTTTATGAGTAAGTGAGCTGGTGTGTGTATAACTGTATAGGTGAGTAAATGGCAGTGTGTTTAATTATTTGCATGACTGACTAGGTGTGTGAGTACCTCTATGGATGAGTGGCGTTGTGTGAGTGTCTATATAGGAGTAAGAGTGCATATGATAGTCCTGTACTGAGTGACCATAAGTATGAGTGACTGTACGGGTGAGTGAGTGGATGTGTGTGTGTAGACCTAAGAATCAGTGAGTGGGTATGTAGTTATTGGTGTTGGAGTGTCTATGGTTTTGCGAATGGCACTCTGTAATTTAGATTGGGTGTATCAAAGGTTATATTAGGGTGTGAGGAGCTGCATCAGATTATCACGTGGATGATGTCATCAGTGATGTCATTTGAGATGTCATCAGTGATGTCATCAGTGATGTCACTGACCATGTCATGAGTGATGTAATATGTGACGTCATCAGCAGTGCATTGCGGGGCGCGAGTTATAGTTAGCTGAACTAACTATAACGGGGGAATTTCACGGGTTTTGTACGAGTGCAATGTCCAACTAACTATAACTGTCCCTAAAACCTCTGGTTTTTTCAGTGAATTTCAAAGGTTTTTTAAATGCTAATTTCTAACTATAACGTGTCTGAAACCTATGGTTTTTTCAGTGAATTTCAAAGGTTTTAAAATGCTAATTTGTAACTATAACGTGCCTGAAACCTACGGTTTTTCAGTGAATTTCAAAGGTTTTTTAAATGACAATTTTTAAATGTATTAATTTTTATATTAATTTTTTCATACTGATTTACTACATTTTTAGAAACAATTTCTTTTACATATTTTATTTTTTAAATTACATTGTAATTACATTATACATTACATTACAAAAATACTTTCTCAGAATGAATTACTTTAGTTTAAATACTTTGCACATAGGCAATAGACTTTTAAGTACAGTAGTTACAGTTGTTGCAATGGGCAACACATTTTCAAACACAATGCAACATTCAGCTCAATGTGAATTTCTAGTTAAATGCAAATAGTTACTTTATGGATTACTTTTCTAACCACAGGACTGGATCCTAGATTCAGTCCTGGTACATCTCCTGTAAACAGTTGAGTAAAAGCGTTTTGGTTACAGTCGTGATTTTTAAGGAATATTATTGTATTTTAAAAGTTGACACTTAGAAACTTTTTCTCATAGAATCACCAATGTTATCCTATGGAAGGAAATTCACTTAGCAGGTAAAAACTGTTATCGTTACTTTTTCTTACTCAGTGTTGGATCCTGGATCCAGCACTGGTGCATCTCCTGTAAACAGTTGAAAGAATGCGTTTAAGTCATACAGGCGATTTTTAAGGAATATTTGTAGTTTGTGAAAATCGACACTTTGAAACTTTTCTGCTGAAAACCAGACAATGGATTCCTATGGAAGAAAATATAAGTTACTGGTAAGTACGGTTAAAATTACTTTTCAGGACCAGTACTGGGCTGAAAGATACAGCACTGAGGTCTCTCCTTATAACAGGTGAGTAAATCGGAATTCGTATTTCGGCTGATTTTAGAGGAATATTTGTATGTTTAAAAAATCAACACTTAGAAACTTTTTCAGCAAAAAGCAGGCAATGATATCCTATGGAAGGAAATTCAAGTTACTGGTAATTACGGTTAAAATTACTTTTGAGGATCAGTACTGGGCTGAAAGATGCAGCACTGAGGTCTCTCCTGATAACAGATGAGTAAATCGGAATTCGTATTTCGGCTGAGTTTAGATGAATATTTTAAAGTTCCAAAACTCCACACTTAGAAGAATTTCCAAGTGAAACCAGTCAATGTTAGCCTATGGAAGGAAATTCAAGTTACTGGTAAGTACGGTTAAAATTACTTTTCAGGACCAGTACTGGGCTGAAAGATGCAGCACTGAGGTCTCTCCTGATAACAGGTGAGTAAATCAGAATTCGGATTTCGGCTGATTTTAGAGGAATATTTGTATGTTTCAAAAATCAACACTTAGAAACTTTTTCAGCAAAAAGCAGGCAATGATATCCTATGGAAGGAAATTCAAGTTACTGGTAAGTACGGTTAAAATTACTTTTGAGGATCAGTACTGGGCTGAAAGATGCAGCACTGAGGTCTCTCCTGATAACAGGTGAGTAAATCGGAATTCGTATTTCGGCTGATTTTAGAGGAATATTTTAAAGTTCCAAAACTCCACACTTAGAAGAATTTCCAAGTGAAACCAGTCAATGTTAGCCTATGAAGGAAATTCAAGTTACCGGTAAGTACGGTTAAAATTACTTTTCAGGATCAGTACTGGGCTGAAAGATGCAGCACTGAGGTCTCTCCTGATAACAGGTGAGTAAATCGGAATTCGTATTTCGGCTGATTTTAGAGGAATATTTTAAAGTTCCAAACCTCCACACTTAGAAGAATTTCCAAGTGAAACCAGTCAATGTTAGCCTATGAAGGAAATTCAAGTTACCGGTAAGTACGGTTAAAATTACTTTTGAGGATCAGTACTGGGCTGAAAGATGCAGCACTGAGGTCTCTCCTGATAACAGGTGAGTAAATCGGAATTCGTATTTCGGCTGATTTTAGAAGAATATTTTAAAGTTCCAAAACTCCACACTTAGAAGAATTTCCAAGTGAAACCAGTCAATGTTAGCCTATGAAGGAAATTCAAGTTACCGGTAAGTACGGTTAAAATTACTTTTCAGGACCAGTACTGGGCTGAAAGATGCAGCACTGAGGTCTCTCCTGATAGCAGGTGAGTAAATCGGAATTCGTATTTCGGCTGATTTTAGAGGAATATTTTAAAGTTCCAAACCTCCACACTTAGAAGAATTTCCAAGTGAAACCAGTCAATGTTAGCCTATGAAGGAAATTCAAGTTACCGGTAAGTACGGTTAAAATTACTTTTGAGGATCAGTACTGGGCTGAAAGATGCAGCACTGAGGTCTCTCCTGATAACAGGTGAGTAAATCGGAATTCGGATTTCGGCTGATTTTAGAGGAATATTTGTATGTTTCAAAAATCAACACTTAGAAACTTTTTCAGCAAAAAGCAGGCAATGATATCCTATGGAAGGAAATTCAAGTTACTGGTAAGTACGGTTAAAATTACTTTTGAGGATCAATACTGGGCTGAAAGATGCAGCACTGAGGTCTCTCCTGATAACAGGTGAGTAAATCGGAATTCGTATTTCGGCTGATTTTAGAGGAATATTTTAAAGTTCCAAAACTCCACACTTAGAAGAATTTCCAAGTGAAACCAGTCAATGTTAGCCTATGAAGGAAATTCAAGTTACCGGTAAGTACGGTTAAAATTACTTTTCAGGATCAGTACTGGGCTGAAAGATGCAGCACTGAGGTCTCTCCTGATAACAGGTGAGTAAATCGGAATTCGTATTTCGGCTGATTTTAGAGGAATATTTTAAAGTTCCAAACCTCCACACTTAGAAGAATTTCCAAGTGAAACCAGTCAATGTTAGCCTATGAAGGAAATTCAAGTTACCGGTAAGTACGGTTAAAATTACTTTTGAGGATCAGTACTGGGCTGAAAGATGCAGCACTGAGGTCTCTCCTGATAACAGGTGAGTAAATCGGAATTCGTATTTCGGCTGATTTTAGAAGAATATTTTAAAGTTCCAAAACTCCACACTTAAGAAGAATTTCCAAGTGAAACCAGTCAATGTTAGCCTATGAAGGAAATTCAAGTTACCGGTAAGTACGGTTAAAATTACTTTTGAGGATCAGTACTGGGCTGAAAGATGCAGCACTGAGGTCTCTCCTGATAACAGGTGAGTAAATCGGAATTCGTATTTCGGCTGATTTTAGAGGAATATTTTAAAGTTCCAAAACTCCACACTTAGAAGAATTTCCAAGTGAAACCAGTCAATGTTAGCCTAAGAAGGAAATTCAAGTTACCGGTAAGTACGGTTAAAATTACTTTTGAGGATCAGTACTGGGCTGAAAGATGCAGCACTGAGGTCTCTCCTGATAACAGGTGAGTAAATCGGAATTCGTATTTCGGCTGATTTTAGAGGAATATTTTAAAGTTCCAAAACTCCACACTTAGAAGAATTTCCAAGTGAAACCAGTCAATGTTAGCCTATGAAGGAAATTCAAGTTACCGGTAAGTACGGTTAAAATTACTTTTCAGGACCAGTACTGGGCTGAAAGATGCAGCACTGAGGTCTCTCCTGATAGCAGGTGAGTAAATCGGAATTCGTATTTCGGCTGATTTTAGAGGAATATTTTAAAGTTCCAAAACTCCACACACAGAAGAATTTCCAAGTGAAACCAGTCAATGTTAGCCTATGAAGGAAATTCAAGTTACCGGTAAGTATGGTTAAAATTACTTTTGAGGATCAGTACTGGGCTGAAAGATGCAGCACTGAGGTCTCTCCTGATAACAGGTGAGTAAATCGGAATTCGTATTTTGGCTGATTTTAGAGGAATATTTTAAAGTTCCAAAACTCCACACTTAGAAGAATTTCCAAGTGAAACCAGTCAATGTTAGCCTATGAAGGAAATTCAAGTTACCGGTAAGTACGGTTAAAATTACTTTTCAGGATCAGTACTGGGCTGAAAGATGCAGCACTGAGGTCTCTCCTGATAACAGGTGAGTAAATCTGAATTCGGATTTCGGCTGATTTTAGAGGAATATTTGTATGTTTCAAAAATCAACACTTAGAAACTTTTTCAGCAAAAAGCAGTCAATGATATCCTATGGAAGGAAATTCAAGTTACTGGTAAGTACGGTTAAAATTACTTTTGAGGATCAGTACTGGGCTGAAAGATGCAGCACTGAGGTCTCTCCTGATAACAGGTGAGTAAATCGGAATTCGTATTTCGGCTGATTTTAGAGGAATATTTTAAAGTTCCAAAACTCCACACTTAGAAGAATTTCCAAGTGAAACCAGTCAATGTTAGCCTATGAAGGAAATTCAAGTTACCGGTAAGTACGGTTAAAATTACTTTTGAGGATCAGTACTGGGTTGAAAGATGCAGCACTGAGGTCTCTCCTGATAACAGGTGAGTAAATCGGAATTCGTATTTCGGCTGATTTTAGAGGAATATTTTAAAGTTCCAAAACTCCACACTTAGAAGAATTTCCAAGTGAAACCAGTCAATGTTAGCCTATGAAGGAAATTCAAGTTACCGGTAAGTACGGTTAAAATTACTTTTGAGGATCAGTACTGGGCTGAAAGATGCAGCACTGAGGTCTCTCCTGATAACAGGTGAGTAAATCGGAATTCGGATTTCGGCTGATTTTAGAGGAATATTTGCACAATGGTGAAGGGAGGGCGGGGCCTGAGGTGACATCTGTGCAAACGCGCCCCGTGGTGCGTTTTAAGTTGGGGGATTAAGTCCCCTTGAATCATGAGGGTCCCTACGGGCCAACTAGCCCACCAGGAACCTCCAGTATGCGCCAGGGGCTGCGTTGCAGAGACATGTACAGAGGCCACACCCCTTTTACACCTCTCTGCAACGCAGCTCTGTGGCGCTTTCTGGACGTACCTGTTGGGCTAGTTGGCCCCAGGACCCTCAGGATTGAAGAGGATTTAATTCCCCATCTTAAAACGCGCCACGGGCCTGTTTGCACACATGTCACCTGAAGCCCCGCCCCTCCCTTCACCACTGTGCAAACGCGCCCGTGGCACGTTTTAAGTCGGGATTAACTCCCTTGAATCCTGAGGGTCCCTGGGGTGCAACTAGCCCACCATATACCTCCAAAAGCGCCATAGAGCTGCGTTGCAGAGAGGTGTAAAAGGGGCGTGGCCTCTGTACACCTCTCTGCAAGGCAGCCCCTGGCGCATACTGGAGGTTCCTGGTGGGCTAGTTGGCCCCAGGGACTCCCAGTATTCAAGGGGATCGTTCCCCCTCTGCAAACGCGCCAGGCGCGTTTGCAGAGTGGTGAAGGAAGGGGCGGGGCCTGCGGGCCCGATCGTTTTTAATTTTTTTATTTTAGTTTTTTTTGGGGAGGGGGCCGTGTGGCCCCACTCCCGAGCCACTACTTGCCCCGGGGACCCCATCCCCGGGGCTGGCCCTCTCGTTGGGGACTGTGGGGGTCCCCAATACCCCCACAGTCCCGCCGGCTCCCCGTGTCCTACGGGAGCCGGCATTGCTTACACATGGGGAGCAGCTAACATGCTGCTCCCCATGTGGAAAGCAATCGGCTTTGGATATTGGAAGAGAGAGCAGGTTTCCTGCTCTCTCTTCCAATATCCAAAGCAGTTTGCAATGACAGGACGGGAGCCGCGAGGCTCCCGTCCTGTCATTGCAAACAGCAGTGTCCCGGGGGTAGGCACCCGGGACACTGCAGGAGCCGGCCCTGGGGGTGGTGGTCCCCAGGGCCATCAAGGGCTCCAGGAGGAGGCGCGCGGCCCCCTCCCATTCAGTGCACAGCCCCGGGAGGTGGTGGTCCCCGGGGCTCTGAGGGTCCAAAACGGACCCCCATTGTAATTTTCTTAGTGCCCCGGGGAGGTGGTGGTCCCGGGGCGTGTGGGGCTGGAGCCCCCACACTGAGTTTTTAATTAAAAAAAGAAGCTCCGGGGAGGTGGTGGTCCCCGGGGCTGCAGGAGGGCTCAGAGCCCTCCCGCACCATTCTACATAAAGCCCCGGGGGGTGGTGGTCCCCGGGGCTTGGAGGCCCTTAGAGGCCCCCACACATAAATTAACCCCCCAGCATGCCCCGGGAATTGGCCCATCCGGGGGCCAATAACTATCGAAGCGCGGGAGACCGCGCTTCAATTTTTTTCCGGCAGGGTTCGCGCTCCCTGAGCGCATCCTGCCGATTTTTCCTTGTGGGACCCCCTGAGCAGACCTAGGGGGTCAGGGTGTTTCTACCCTGCCCCCTTTGTGCGCTTTGCGCACTTGTTTCTGTCCCTCGGTTCTACCGAGGGACAAAATGGCTGCCAACACTTCCTGATTTGGAGTGTTGACAGCCAATTAACATAAAGCTCGTGCTCGGGAGGATCCGCGGCCCTAGATATATCTATCTTTTTACTTTTCATTTTCTCAGCAACTACTGAACGGATTTACACCATTTAACAAAAAGGGTTCTTTCTGAACCAAGAACTACCTCTTTGCCAAATTTGGTGTAATTCCGTTCAGCAGTCAGGCTGTAGCCGTGTCTAAAGTTTCCTATGGAAAATTGCATGGGGAAAACGCGTTTTGGGACCCCCTTTTTCTCGGCCCCGCTTGACGAATCCCCGAGACTTTCAGGGTAGGAGCGGACCGGAGCGGGCCACAAAGTTTGAAAATTTTGCGAAGATACGTCAACCGGCAAGAGAGTTATTTCAAATAGAATGTCGCGGATTTCCTATGGATAATAGGTTGTAACTATAACTATCTACTGGCGACCGCCAGTAGATAATATATATATATATATATATATATATATATATAATCTACTGGCGGTCGCCACTAGATTGTTATAGTTAGGACCTATTTTCCATAGGAAATTCGCAACATTCTATTTCCAACTACCTTTGGCGCCGGTTGACGAATCTTCGCGAAATTCTCAAAACTTATGGCCCGCTCCGGTCCGCTCCTATCCTGAAAGTTTCGAGGTGATTCAGTCAAGTGGAAGCGAAAAAATGAGGTCCTAAAACGTGTTTTCCCCATGCAGTTTTCCATAGGAACCTTTAGTCACAGCTACAGCCCGAACTGCTGAACGGAATTACACCAAATTTGACAAAAAGTAGCCCTTGGTTCAGAGTCATGCCTTTGGTTAAATGGTGTAAATCCGTTCAGTAGTTCCTGAGAAATTTGAAAAAGAAAACACATATATATCTGGGCGGAGCCTAACCACACATCTCATCGTGAGATCTGATTGGCTGTCAGCACTTCATCCTGGAATTGCTGGCAGCCATCTTGGGACCAATATAAATGATAGTACCCCATTGAAATGCATTGTAGTGAATCAAAGATTTTGAGTGTTACCAAAAGGAGAACTATAAAGGGTGATAACAGACTTTAGTTACATTAGAATTCATTTGTTGATGGTACCATACTAATTTCAGGAATTGTGGTGTGTTCTAAGGTGATTTTACCCTGTGAAAAACCTTCTGCTGGGATATCATGAATCATGTTTGAGAAAAAACTATTTTCACATGCTTGTCCCATAAAAGTTTTGGAAGATGCTCCAGAAGCTAAAATGAGAGCATATTTTCTGTAAATTCACATTATCTTTCTCAGTCATGTGAGAATGATGTCTGACATTCTTAGTAAAACATGTACATCCAACAAGGGCAGAGACTGTCAGTTGATTCCTTTGTGTTCTACTGCAGCTTCCCAGAGTGTTCTAAAGAACAACTAGAGTGCTAACAGCCTTACTTATGACAAAAGTATGGCACACCTAAAGCCATCTTGATTGGAATAAACTGGTAACACTTAAAACATTTAATTTAAAAAGGAACAAAATGATGGGGTTCATTTTGTCATAGAAATTATGGTTAGTGCTGTAGAAAGAAAAATTAGGACATGTTTCAAGTGTGATCTCAAATATCTTCCTGTTATATTTCAACAGGAGCAGCCTGTCAGTTGATGCCTTTGTGTTCTACTGCAGCTTCCCAGAGTGTTCTAAAGAACAACTAGAGCGCTAACAGTCTTACTTATGACAAAATTATGGCACACCTGAAGCCATCTTGATTGGAATAAACTGGTAACTCTTAAAACATTTAATTTAAAAAGGAACAAAATGAGGGGTTCATTTTGTCATAGAAATTATGGTTAGTGCTGTAGAAAGAAAAATTAGGACATGTTTTAAGTGAGATCTCAAATATCTTCCTGTTATATTTCAACAGGAGCAGCCTGTCAGTTGATGCCTTTGTGTTCTACTGCAGCTTCCCAGAGTGTTCTAAAGAACAAGTAGAGAGCTAACAGTCTTACTTATGACAAAAGTATGGCACACCTGAAGCCATCTTCATTGGAATAAACTGGTAACACTTAAAACATTTAATTTAAAAAGGAACAAAATGAGGGGGTTCATTTTGCCATAGAAATTATGGTTAGTGCTGTAGAAAGAAAAATTAGGACATGTTTTAAGTGAGATCTCAAATATCTTCCTGTTATATTTCAACAGGAACAGCCTGTCAGTTGATGCCTTTGTGTTCTACTGCAGCTTCCCAGAGTGTTCTAAAGAACAACTAGAGTGCTAACAGCCTTACTTATGACAAAAGTATGGCACACATGAAGCCATCTTGATTGGAATAAACTGGTAACACTTAAAACATTTAATTTAAAAAGGAACAAAATTATGGGGTTCATTTTGTCATAGAAATTATTGTTAGTGCTGTAGAAAGAAAAATTAGGATATGTTTCAAGTGTGATCTCAAATATCTTCCTGTTATATTTCAACAGGAGCAGCCTGTCAGTTGATGCCTTTGTGTTCTACTGCAGCTTCCCAGAGTGTTCTAAAGAACAACTAGAGCGCTAACAGTCTTACTTATGACAAAATTATGGCACACCTGAAGTCATCTTGATTGGAATAAACTGGTAACTCTTAAAACATTTAATTTAAAAAGGAACAAAATGAGGGGGTTCATTTTGTCATAGAAATTATGGTTAGTGCTGTAGAAAGAAAAATTAGGACATGTTTTAAGTGAGATCTCAAATATCTTCCTGTTATATTTCAACAGGAGCAGCCTGTCAGTTGATGTCTTTGTGTTCTACTGCAGCTTCCCAGAGTGTTCTAAAGAACAACTAGAGTGCTAACAGTCTTACTTATGACAAAAGTATGGCACACCTGAAGCCATATTGATTGGAATAAACTGGTAACACTTAAAACATTTAATTTAAAAAGGAACAAAATGAGGGGGTTCATTTTTCCATAGAAATTATGGTTAGTGCTGCAGAAAGAAAATTTAGGGCATGTTTTAAGTGAGATCTCAAATCCTCTTCTATTTCATTAGAAAATTCTGACATGCAGACTGAAACAATCACTTTCAATACCAGCAGTAGTCTTCCAGTTAACTCCCTGGTGAGCAGTAGCTTTACTACAGTGATCTAATGAACAACTAGAGTGCTAACATTCTGAATTTATGGCAAATGTGTTACACATCTGAATGCCTTCTTGATGGAATCAAAGTAAAAAACTGAAAGCATTTCCTACTGAGGAGACTGCAGTAAATGACGAAATTAGGAAACTTCATAACAAATAAGTCTCCCAAGATGGCCGATCCTGTCAGGCGCGTCTGGTCCAAGCGAGGCAGTTCCGTCGAGCGCTCCCGCTGGTCTTTACGTGCGTTTGGGAATCCGGTCACTCCTTTAGTGTCCGCTTGATTCCCGCCCAACCCTCGCCTAATTTTGACACCGCTAAGCAGTGATTTCCCCACACGGCCACGTTAGTGACCAGCGCCCCCTGGTGGTGGCAATTGGTATTGCGCCTCAGTCTATTCTTATAACAGCTTCGGGGAAAGCCTGTAGTGTAGCTCCTATTTCCCTTATAGGCTCTGCGCATTGGAATAATATATCCTATAGGTTTGACATAGGACTAAGGTCGGTATGTCCCTATCGAGTATATTAAACTTAATTACTTGTGCCAGCTAGCTCAGAGGCCACTAGAAACTTCTTGACGACAAGAAGGGATTAGTTTCTGGCAGCCGCAAAACATGACCACTGTGTTTCCCTTACAGAATCAGGACGTGTCCCAGAGTCGTAGAAACAATAGATAATTATTTCACTCAGCTCAGTCGTGCATGGTTCAGTTATTCTCAGAGTTACACAGAAATAACAGACGGGCGTTTCAATAAAAAGGTTTATTGAACAGTCTTGTTTCTGTTGCAAATTATATGTGCTGTTACGATCACAAGACAGTATGCGAGATAAATGATGTACAAGGTGAGCAGTAGAAATAAATAATACTGCGTTAGCATTATCTTTTCAGCATATATGCATTTACATAAAATGACACAGCCTAAAAATGCGAGTACTCATACGATGCGTTTCTATCCTAGTTCTACCCAGTGTGCCTAACCTTTCCTAGGTGTAGGGAGAAGTAGAAGTAGGTGCTGTATTCCTGACTAGAGTATACTAAGAGTAAGTTACGCCTAGTATGCCAAGAGTCTAGTATGCCAAGAGTCTAGTATGCCAAGAGTCCCTCTAGGTTCTAGTCGGCTCCATACCTGAAGAATGAGAGAGGTAGGAATCTCTATCCGGACTCGAACTCCAACACCCGCAAGGGAAGTTAGATCACTGGAAGCTGGACTCTCTGCGTGCAGGAATGACAGCGTCTTCTCAGTGCGTCCGGCCGGGAATCGGGCTCCTCTGAAGTCGAGGTCTCCTCTGATTTACAGGGGTTTGGGAAGGTATATTTATACCTGAAAATGTTAGCATTGACGTGAGTTGGGCAGCGAAAGACGTCATGGATGAACCCCTAAGGAATAAAGGTTCATGCATAATATATGAGTCCTTGAAGAAATCAATAGTCCTGGGCAAGAGAAACTCCCGCAGCCTAAGGGTCTGTTTTTTTCATGAACTCGTTGTGAGGCTAGGGTGGACGGATGTCGGAATCCATGCCTGTATTTGGAGTGCATGGTTTATGCCTAAATAAGGTCTGGGATTTTATGCCTATATAAGGGCAAGGCGAATTGTGCCTATATAAGGACATGATTCTGGAAAGCCCGTTTATGGACACCCTATAAAGTATACAACAAGCCCAGCTGTTGGAGCACCGGCGAGGGGCTGTCTTAAGGATTTTAAGGGCATTTGTTCTGTGCTCACACCCTCTGCTATCATGTCTTCTCCAGAAGACCATTTTACTCCTCCTACCAGGAAGTGGAGGAGGAATGGCCCCCCAACTTCTCCCTCCAGCAGTGGACCAAGCCCTCTCTCTGGCTATTTCTAGGGTGCTGGCTCCTCTTAGGGATCAGGTTGATAAGCCAGCGAAAAGCATCCCTGGGGTGTTCAGTGACCCAGATCTGGTGGTGGCGGGTCCAAGTAGCTCCCAGATGGGGAATAAAAGGGCCGTTAAGCATAACGCGGGGCACTTGGAAGGATTTGATAAACTTACGGAAACCTTCCTCAAGAGTGCGCGAACGCTAAAACATGCACCTTGCTGGGAGGAGGAGGGGCCCGGAGAAAATTGCGACACTGTCACCACTATTGTAGACCCCGACTGTGGGTTTCCCTTAGAGGGAGAGGGTGTATCGGAGGACGATTTCTCCTCCGATGAGGATAAGGACTCGGGGCGTCCCTGGCGTCCAGAGTCCCACTCCTCTCAGTCCCCGGTTGGGGACGGGGTCCACTCGGACATGTTCGAGCCTACCCAAATTTACCATCCTAGGTCGGCAGAGTGGACACCTGACGCCAAAGTGGCAGAGTATGTGGTGGGGAAAATCCATCAACCCCTTGAAAGGGAGGTCAGGAATAGGATGAGGGGAGAATGCCCCAGGCCCTCACTGAAGGGGAAGGTGGAACACACGCCTGAAATTGATGAGAAACTATGTACCTTTTTCTCCAAGTATATGAGGGATCCCAAGAAAGGAATTGATAGGTCTTGGACGTGGTAGGGCCCTTGACCCAAATTATTCAATTGACGGAGCGTTCCAAAGAGTCAGGATCCCCTTTGTCCATGGATATTGTGGCTGGTTGGGCGCACTACCCTAAACCCTAAAACACTACCCCCTCCACTACCCAAACACCACTGCACTACCCTAAACCCTAAAACACTACCCCCAGCACGACACCCTACACTACCCAAACATAACTGCACTACCCTAAACCCTAAAACACTACCACCAGCACGACTCCCTACACTACCCAAACACCACTGCACTACCCTAAACCCTAAAACACTACCCCCAGCACGACTCCCTACACTACCCAAACACCACTGCACTACACTAAACCCTAAATATACCCCCAGCATGACCTCCCACACTACACAAACACCACTGCACTACCCTAAACCCTAAAACACTACCCCCAGCACGACCCCCTACACTACCCAAACACCACTGCACTACCCTATACCCTAAAACACGACCCCCTACACTACACAAACACGACTGCACTACCCTAAACCCTGAAACACTACCCACAGCATGACCCCCTTCACTACACAAACACCACTGCACTGCCCTATACCCTAAAACACTACCCCAGCACTACCCCCTACACTACCCAAACACCACTGCACTAACATAAACCCTAAAACACTACCTCCAGCACAACCCCCTACACTACACAAACACCACTGCACTACCCTAAACCCTAAAACACTACCCCCAGCACGACTCCCTACACTACCCAAACACCACTGCACTACCCTAAACCCTAAATCTACCCCCAGCACGACCCCCTACACTACCCAAACACCACTGCACTACCCTAAACCATAAAACACTACCCCCCGCATGACCCCCTACACTACACAAACAGCACTGCACTACCCTAAACCCTAAAACACTACCACCAGCATGAACCCCTACACTACTCAAACACCACTGCACTACCCTAAACCCTAAAACACTACCCCAGCATGACCCCCTACACTACCCATACACCACTGCACTACCCTAAACCCTAAAACACTACCCCCAGCACGACCCCCTACACTACTGCACTACCCTAAACCCTAAAACACTACCCCCAGCACGACCCCCTACACTACCCAAACACCACTGCACTACCCTAAACCCTAAAACACTACCCCCAGCACGACCCCCTACCCCACCCAAACACCACTGCACTACCCTAAACCCTAGAAAAGAAACCCCCACCCCATGCCCAATCCCCCTTACCTCTCACTCCTCATGGTTCCTCTATCCTCGTGGTTCCTGCTTCACGTCATCTCTGAGGGCGGTGCACGTCGTTGTGAGGAAACGGAACAGCCTCTGTTTCCTTACAACGGCATGGATCGTCTACATGTTTTTAGAACGCATGGTCATTTACCATACATACCTTTACAACAAAATTCGTTGTAAAGGCATGCGTGGTAAATGACCATGCGTTCTAAAAATGCGTAGTAATGACTTCGTGATGTACAACGCATGCGTGGTAATGCATGCGTTGTAATGGTATCGCAAAGTAAAAAAGTCGTTGTAACGGCTGTTTACCGATCGAAGCTGGCCCCTGTTCTTCAGTGAGAAGTTTATTTGATTAATTAGGAGGAAGGAATGTGTTTTTTTTACCGAAAAGTGCATTCCCGGCTGTTGTATTGTGAAAGTGTCCGCGTTGCCTGGGTTCACTTCCGGTGAGAGAGTGGAAGAGTCTGTTTGGATCTAAAGGAGTTCTGTTGTTGGACGGGCCGGCGCGACATGTCATCAGAAAACATAGCTAATGGAAAGCGTCCTCCCTGAAGTGTGGAGCAGTGCCATGAGAGGTCAACGAGTGTGCGTTCCACCGCAGTATGACCGTACCGCGTGACCCATGTGCCGCCTCCAGGGTACGGGAGGCAGAAGCGGCATCGCAGGTCCTCTTGAAGACCATTGTAGCACTAATTCTACATTTTGGTACTAGGGAATTTTAACTTCGTTGTTCCTGCCAGATACAAAGAGAAGATCCTGTGTTATTCAGTGCCCTCGTTACCTTTTTTGTGGGTTGTGGTGCTTGTCACTTCGCTGCCCCGCCGGTGCACATGACTGGGCACCCCACCTCGTGTGCCATCTGCAGGGCCTCTGCCCTCGGATCACTGGTTTCGGTTTCTGGAGTGGCAACATAAACAGTTGCTCCCAAAAGACTAGCCTGAACACTTAGGTGAATATCCCCTGCACCAGCATTCCACGGAAATTCTTTCCTAGCTCTCCCACGTCAACGAGCACGGCTCCGCTAGCGACACCGTATGACGTCATCGGAGCCATAAGAGGACCTCGTCGGCGTGCTGACGTCAGTTCCACCGAGGCAAACAGGGGACCGAGACATTTTCACATGTATACATCAGTGATGTCATTTGAGATGTCATCAGTGATGTCATGTGTGATGTCACTGACCATGTCATGAGTGATGTAATATGTGACGTCATCAGCAGTGCATTGCGGGCGCGCAAGTTATAGTTAGCTGAACTAACTATAACGGGGAATTTCTATGGTTTTGTACGAGTGAAATGTCCAACTAACTATAACGCCCCTGAAACCTATGGTTTTTCAGTGAATATATATATATATATATATATATATATATATATATATATATATACTTTGAAGGATTACCCTCAATAGAGACTAATAGAAACATTCACTGTCTAAATACAATATTTTGGAAAGAAATTCGGAAATTTTACCCCTGCCATTTTAAATGTTGCAATCAGCAAGTAACCTGGTCCCTTTTCGCTGTCTGACATTTATTTAAAGGAGTTGAACTGAACTGCCACTGAGTTGCAAATGATTAAGGTTCGCTGGAACCGAAACGCGTTATGCTTTGAATATTTACCTTGCCTGAAATAAAAGCATCCTTTTATTGAAGCACGTCTGGTGGGCCTGATTACGCAGCACAGAAGTGGTGAGTGTTTTTCTTTTGGAATGTATTTGGTTTTGACGCAGCTAGCCAGGCCCCGACCCGAAAAGATGTGGCATTCCTAGCGTCATTGACTTCTGGACATTGATATAAGGATGCCCGCCGGCGACATTGAGACGAGAAACGGAGTGTGGATGACAGGGCCACATGTGAGAGGCCCTCCTCAACTTTGGAGACCTTCTTGATTTGCCAGGGTTTGTAGGGGAAATTTTTCCCGTGCACAGCGTGCGGACTAATGTTGCAGATGAAAAGCAAGTAACAAACGGATTTGAAATGAAGTTTGTATGAGACTGACTTGGAATAAACTTGGTTATACATGGCAGTTTTCCCTGAAATGCGCAAGATCAAGCAATTTAAGAGAATGTATGAAACCAGAAAGTAAAAATGTGAAAAAAACGAAAAGAAAGGCCAGGCTTCAAAACAAACAAGCTCAAATAGAGCATTATGGGCATTGTGGTCCCCATAAATGGATACAAATATGTATATTATTGACGATGTCATGAACAGAAATTCTAGAGTACTATACTTTGAAGGATTACTCTGAATAGAGACTAATAGAAACATTCATTGTCTAAATACAATATTTTGGAAAGAAATTCAAAAATTTTACCACTGCCATTTTAAATGTTGCAATCTGCAAGTAACTTGGTCCCTTTTCGCTATCTGACATTGATTTAAAGGGGTTGAACTGAACTGCCACTGAGTTGCATATGATTAAGGTTCGCTGGAACCGAAACGCGTTATTACTAAGAAGTAACAGTCATGTTTATAGTCATTTGAATTTGTTTGAAGAAGTCGAGATGCCCCCGCGCACCATTGCTGCTCCTATTTTCAGAGTCGCGCAGGGGCCATGACTCCAACATACTTTTGGTAGTAGTAATACATATATATGGATACTCCTATGGTTTACTTTTACGTTAGAGGTTTACTCTAACGTAAAAAGCAATGTAATATGAAATAAAACTCATTTTAATAGTTGTTTTAGTAGAATTTCGAGAGTTGCGACACCATCACGCAGCACCACAGCACATATTTACGGTGTCGCTTGGGGGACACAACTCCGGCGTTTTTTTTAACATTACTAAAATATATATTTAAGCACTTTTTTAGTTTACTTTAAAGAAAGAGGTTTAGTCATAGTCAAAAGAAATAGTGTAATTTTTAAGATAATTTAGTATAAATAAGATTTTAATGTATTTTATGGAATTGCATTCTTGGCACGACGGAGCCGCGTAGGGGTCGCAGATTCCATGTGATACAAAAATAAGAGCATTTGATCGGTTAAACAGCTTTCCATCACCAAGGAAGACAAATCCCACCCCTTTTTGTTCTTTATTTGTTTGTGGCTTTTAGTGTTCTCACTTATTCAGGAGGCTTTCATTTTGGAGTCTTTCTGGTGTTTTTGTGCTTTTTTTCTTATTGATGATGGCAGGTGCATCAGCGTTCCAACAGGATGAAGAAGACAATCTGCAGGAGGAAAACCAGGAACCTCCAAAGAAGAAAAAGGAAAGCGTGGTATGGGAGTTTTTTTAGCATCCCAGAGGGCAAAGAAAGGTGAATGCTAAAAAGTGACGTGCAGAAAGTGTTGTCATGTGGCACAGAGTGGAAATATTCCTGCGGTACATCGTCAATGTATAAACATCTATACATGAGACACAGCACTCGGCTTGCTTGAGCTGAGTTAAGAAGAATGGAAGAGCAGGAAGAGGGACAAACTTCTGGAGAAGCTCTGCCTGGAACATCTACAGCAGCCATAGAAGTTCTTAACATGCCTCCTACCATACCCAATTTCACAAAAGCTGGCCTGTTCTGCCCAAAGTGCAAGACTGGGTTAAGTGTTGGTGAGCAATATGTCTTGTTATATGTTTTGGTGTGTGAGTTAGTGTATATGTAATTGACTATGTATGTAAGTAACTGTATTTGTGATTCAATGTGTGTGTGTGTGTAAGTTGTTGTATGGATGCATGAGAGAGTGTATGAATTCTTGTATAAGTGAGTGACTGACTGTGAGAGTGGGAAAATATGTGAATATGAGCGTGCATGAGTACCTGTAGGGATAGGTGAGTGTGTATTGACTGTATGAGTGAATAAGGGAGCGTTTCAGTACTTCTGTGACTGAGTGAGAAGTGTATAAGTAAGCATATTTATGGATGAATGGTGTATCAGTGGATGTATGGGTGAATGACTAGGGTGTGTACTTAGATGCATGATTGGGTGAGTGTGTGTGTGAGTAGATGTTGTCTGAGTCAGTGAGTGGATGTGTTAGTGGTTGTATGTGAGTGACCAATGTGTGAGGACCTGAATGTGTGATTTACTGGGTATGTGAGTGAGCGTATAATTGAAAAAGTGGATGTATAGGTAACTGTATGGATGAGTATGTGAGTGGGTGTTAGTGACTGTATTGGTGAGTGAATGGGTACATAAGTGGTTGTATGGATGGGTGAATTGATGTGTGAGTGATTGTATGGTGAGTGACTAGGTATGTACATGTGCTATATGGGTAAGTGACTGACTCTTTGAGTGGAAGTTTGGTTAAGTGAATTGGTGTGTGAGTGGTTGTTCTGGAGAGTATGTATGAATGAGTGTATGGGTGAGTGAACAAATGTGTGAGATCCACATGTGTTAGCTTTTATGCAGATAGGAGTGTACTCCATGGCCTAGCTAAAGGCTACTTTAGGGATGACGTTTGAGTAGTATAACAGCTGGTTAAAGCTTGTGAAGGGGTTTTAAATGCCAAATCGGTCTAGTAGTAAAACTGGATGCACAGCTTCAAGTATAGCAGGCCTGAGACATATTTCAAGGGCTACTTCACAGGATGGTTCACTTGGTAGTGTCAATTCTTTACTAGATATCTGAATGAGTGTCTCAGTCCCTATGTGGGGGTCTGTTTCTATATGTAAGAAAGTTTCTTAGTACATCACGGGCTCGATTGTGACTGTATGACTCTGTAAATCTATGTATAAGGGGTGGCATAGATTGCCTCTTGGGTGTGTCAGTCATTAATGGGTTATTTAAGTGTGTGTCTCACTGCCTTCAGTAGTGGTAGGTGCATAAGAGTTGTGTCTGTGCATGTGAGTGAAAGTTTAGATGCTTGTAACACTGTCTGGGAGGATGTTTTAGTAGGTCTCGCCGTCCGTATCTGCTTACATGACATTCAACTCAATGTCAAACACTGGATGTATAAGCCAGCATGTGAGCCCAAAAAAAGTGTGAATGTAGCTTACTGAAACTTCTTCCTACATGTGTTAGCTTTTATGCACATATTGGTGTACCATATGGCCTAGCTGCAGGCTACCTTAGGGGTGGCCTTTAATTAGTACAACAGCAGGGTAAAGCTTGTGAAGGGGTTTTAATTCCAAGTTGTCCTATCAGTAGAACTGGATGCACAGCTTCAAGTGTAGCAGGCCTGAGACATATTTCAAGGGCTACTTCTCTGGATGGATAACTTGGTAGTGAAAGTTTTTTACTAGATATCTGAATGCATGTTTCAGTCCCTATATGGGAGTCTGTTTGTATATATAAGCTGGGGCAGTTCCTGCATAAGGGCACAGGGGCTCCGCCCCCTGCCCTTTTCGTGTCTTCCTTTATTTAAATAGTTATTGTTATTAAAGCACAATAAAAACATACAATTTTTTCATTCAAAACTGCCAGATGCTCGCTCACTTAGGGTCAGGCACTTTCAGGAGCTACACACTGTGCATGCTAGAATGTGTACCTAAAGCTGCACTGCAACGTCTGTAGGGCTTGTCTACGCATAGCCCTTGTATTTTATCCTAGAGTAGGTGTCGTCATCTCCCTGTCTCCTCCTCCTTCAAGCGGCACAGATGGAAAACAGCCTCGGGCGTTTAACTCTCAAGCCCAGGCTTTTCAAAAGAGCATATCAATTCTGATAATTCCAGAACTTTCCTCAATATAATTCATCTTGCTTCTAAGAGTTCTTCCCCTATAGCCGCCATAACCTTGGACGCGGAAAAAGCTTTTGACCGTGTTCATTGGCTATTTATGATGCGCGCTCTCAAATGGCACGGTTTTGGTCCTTCTATTCTATCCCTCATTAAATTGTTATATTCCTCTCCGACTACCTCAGTTTTCGTTAATGGCTCTCAATCTTCTTATTTCCCTTTACAAAGAGGTACTCGTCAGGGATGCCCTCTTTCCCCATTACTCTTTATCCTTTCCCTTGAGCCCTTTCTTCACTCTTTATGACACTCCCCCACCTTTCGAGGTTTTACACATAAATCTGTTGAAATTAAATTTACTGCTTATACAGATGATATTATGTTATATGTTTCCGATCCCTCTACTTCGATGCCTGCTTTTACCGATCTTCTCTCCTCTTATGCGGTCTTGTCAGGCTATAAATTGAATTTTTCCAAATCTGAAGTGCTCCCTTTAAATAAATATTGTTTAAGAAGTATGTTTGAGGGTATCGATTTTAAATGGAATACTAACAATATTACCCGCTTAGGGATTAAATATTCTTCTACTTTTGCAAAAACGATTCAGGTCAATTTGGAAGAGGTTTTATCTAAAGTTAAAAGTATGGCTGACAGATGGTCTCCCCTCTTTTTGTCATGGTGGGGTAGATTAGACACTATTAAAATTATGTTGCTCCCAGTTATTAATTTTTATTTATCGATGTTACCCGTTAAAATACCTTTGAAATTTTTTAAAACCCTTAATAGCATTTTGAGTAAATTTCTTTGGAATGGTCGGAAAGCTCGTATTTCTTTGGCCCTTCTTTCTGCTCCTAAAGATCGGGGTGGTGTCCAATTTCCTAATTTTCGACAATGTGCTGTGGAAGGAACTATCACCTCCGTATGGCACAGAGTAGAGAAATCTTTGATTTCTCCTTTCCCTTTTTCTCTTTTAGCAAATTTTACTCATCCTCCTCGATCTTTTAATTGCCCAACGATTTCAAAATTTATTTCAACATTTCATCCTATTAAATGTAAATCTCAAAGTCCTTTACAGATATTTTTGGATTCACCTCTTTGGCATAACAAAAGCATTAAACTGTCCAATCGCACTATTTTTTGGAAGACATGGGCCGCCAAAGGGATTTTTCAAGTTAAACAATCAATACGGGATTCTCGTTGTCTCTCCTTACAAGAAATTCAATTCACTTTTGACTTATCTGCGTCCTTTAAGATATGAGTCTCTACGTTTGCTCTTAACAGAACAGCTTTCCCTACTTTTTGGATCGTCTTCTCCCTCTCAAGATCCCCTGTTAGAACCTTTACCCACTTCTTCCTTCATTAAAGCTTCCCAAGTTTACAAGTATCTACATTTTTCTTCCCCTAGCCGTCCTAAAAGTAAAGTTGAGCTCATATGGGAATCTGATTTACAACGTACTCTTTCTGTTCATACTTGGAATTCAATCTGGACACGCATACATCACACCTCTTGTAACTCTAGTACCACTCAGACCCTCTATTACTTTTACCATAGACTATTTTTAACTCCTTTATCTATCTCCAAATATAGTTCCAATTTATCCCCGAATTGTTGGGTCTGCCCTTCTACTCCTGGTTCCTTCTTGCACTCCTTTTTTCTTTGCCCTAATATTGCTCGATTTTGGACTAAGGTATGTGACTCAATTTCCTCTATTTGTACTATTAATTTCCCTTTTGACATATTTTCCATATTTTTGGGAAGTAACTCTGCAGATTGGTTTGGCTCTCGCACGGTGGGCATATTTGTGGATTTGTTAATTGCTATTGCCTTTCAGGTAATTACCTCTAACTGGAAAGATGCCTCCAAGGTTTCCTTCTCCGCCTGGTGGAACCTTCTATGTTACCACCACAGACTGGACTGAGCTTCTTCTAAAACTTCTCAACAACTTATTCGTAAAGAAGCCCTCTGGTCTCCACTTTCTAATTACTTATCAGCATCGGCATTACGTAATCAAGATATTTCCTCTGTTTATCAACCTCCATGAGTATTCTACTCCTTTTTCTTCCAGTTTATTGTCTTTCATTATATTATTTGTACAGTCATTATTCTGATTTTGGAAACCAATGTGTTTAATTTATGATTAATATTTTTATATAATGTTAGATGAAGATATTACTATATCTCCAGTTTCTTTTCTCTTTTCTCTTTCTTTTTCTTTCTTCTCTTTTCCTTCTTCTCTGTCTTCTTTATCTTTCCTACTTTTTCTGTTTTCTTTTTCCTTTCGTCCTTATTTAGACTTTTCCTTCTTCTGAAAATTAAAAAACGTAAAATGCTACTTGTTTTTTAGGTACACATTTTTCTTAATACTTTTCCCCTTTGGCTTATCTTTCGTTTATGATAGTTTCATTATATGAGATATTCAGCCAAATTGTATTTTCAGTTTGCTTATTTAATGCTTCTTGTTTCATATACATTGATACATATTGTCCCCATGCTTCTAATTACTTTAATAAAGCTCTTTAAACACAAAAAAAAGAGCATGTCAATCAAGAGCGGTTTTCAAGACGCTTTCCAGTCACATCACAGAGTGGGGTCAGATCAGAATGCTTCACTGACTCCACCCCACTTTGTAACGAGGTGAGAAAGGGTGCGATCAAGAAATTTGCACCTAGAGGTCAGTGATAATGAAGCGTCATTTTCTGGTGACAGGTCACATTCAGCTTCACTTTTCATTTATGCATGTAACTTGATATTGGTTCAGCAGAGGGAAGGGGAGTTCAGGACCATATGTATGCAGATTTCAAAGTTGGATTTATCGAGGCACTCTAAATGTGGATAAGGAATGCATGGTGTGCTTTGAAAATGCAAAAAAGCTTTTGCTCTGTGAATTTCATGCAGTAGGTTTTAGAACAAAGGTAAATACTTATTTTAAATAATTGAAAACTTTCACGGCAGAACCCTCCCATGTTTTTTTTTTAAGTCTACGATGTAAGTATTTATTTGAACAGTCTGCAGCAAAGAGACGAAACCAAGGCAGTTTACTTTTCTTATTGGGCTGTATATATTCCTAAATTAGAATTCATTCCCTGCAAGTAGGATGAATCGCCTATCATATACCCTCTCGTAATGTCCTTTATTTTGTACATTTACAAAGCGTGGACAATGAATTACTGATGAAAACGGGAGCATGTAATTATCGGTTTCAGATGGGTATTCCAGGTGTTTTCTCTCTGCCTCGTGAATATATACAGACGGCTAAAGGCTGTAGACCCAGCCCGCTGGAGGATCTTTGCAAAATAAACATAATGACAGGGCACTTAATCCAAGAAGGTTAAGATCTAGCGCTCCATTGCTAATTATGTTTTTCTCACCCTTATTCTCCACTCTCCCTCAGCTTTACACTTTTCCTTTGAAAAAGAGGATAAACGGAAAACTGTCCTTGCTCTATCCACCTTCCAAAGGCATACTTTCAAATACTTCTACTTGGGACAGGTGGCATAGACTAGATAGGCTTGTGGTTATTAATTACAAAAGCTAGCATTAAGTTTTCTGTGGCTAAAGTCTCTGGACATCTACAGGTCAGTCTCTGCCTGTACTCATTCCAAAGCTAATAAAGTGACTAATTCGGATTTGTATAGTAGCATTAATTATTGAAGCATCATAGAAATATTATGCTTGTACTTTGTACTAGGTGAGTGATCAGTCGCTGGTGACATCAGGTGTCGCAAAGGTCATTGGTACGAACCATTGCAGTGTAAACTCACCGTTCATTCTTCTTAGGATAATACATTGTGAACATACAGTGTTTACAAACAGCAAAACCCTCCCATGTTGACACTGAATTGACGTGATTTTTTCCCCACAAAGTCCATATTATGGCTACTCAGTGAGCAGTGCCTACTAGCATGTTATGTGAAGAAGGCAAGATGATTCTGTGGTAGGTGAAGGCCTAGCTTGTCTTCCTAATTAAACTGTGACGCATTGTTTGTAGTGACCTCTCTCTGTGTGTTGAGATATTTCTGTACTGCACTGAATTTGCAGGTACAATATGAAGGTGGCTTTTGGTAAATCCATTCACTTCTGAAACTGTTGAGTTTACCGACTACAGCATTGTTGTTGCATGTAATTATAGTGACTTTTTTCTTTGGCACACCATGGTACTACATGACCCAGAATGCATCATAGCCTTTTTTTCATAACAACTGTACACTTGTTGCATATGGTTTCATAGCCTTCACTGTGTGATATGTGCTTATGTGGCCTTCTATGTGACCTCTTTGTCTGATTGTACTTCCATGTATGTATGTTTATGCACATTTGTCATACAGATGATTTTTTATTCAAATGGACTCACTTCAGAAACATTCCTGTTTAGCTGGTGTCAATTGTCCTGCTTCCAAAACCAAGAAGTGCTCTAAATGCATTGCACAAATCTGCTTAAAGTGACATATTCACTAGCAGTTGGCCAAGTGGATATCGCCTAACTAGAAAAACCTACCTCTATAAATGTTTATTTATTAAGTACCCCATAACAATTGCCTTTTAAAAATGTAGCCTTCAAGTCAGTGTGTTTGGTAAATTGTGGCATAAACTACACCAATTTTCATGCCCGCCCTCCAACCTCCCCCCGGTTCCGGCCTTGGTAGAGTTGGGCTTTGTTCGGTTTAGTTTCAGGCATGTGCTTGTGCCTCACCACTTTGGAATTTCACCAGCCGCCACTGTATATAAGAAAGTTTCTTAGTACATCACTGGCTGTGTTTGTGACTGTATTGTTCTGTAAAACTATATGTAAGGGCAGGCATGGATTATCTCTTGGGTGTGTCAGTCACTAATGGGTTATTTAAGTCAGTGCCTCACTGCCTCCATTAGTGCTAGATACATAACAGGTGTGTCTGTGCATGTGAGTGAAAGTTTCCATGCTTATAACACTCTCTGAGAGCATGTATAAGTAACTCTCTCCTTCTACATGTGCTTACATGAGATTCAACTCAATGTACAACAGTGAAAGTATAAGTCAGCACATGGGCTTGAAGGAGAGTACATTAAAGGCTAGCTGCAACCTACTGTAAGAGTGAGTTATATGTGGGAACACAGCAGGTCAACGCTTCTCTATAAGTTTTAAATGGCAAGTTGGCCTAGCAGTAGAACTGGTGCACACCCTCAAGTATAGCAGGCCTTAGACTTATTTAAACGGCTATTTCTTTAGAAGTTTCACTTGATACTGTCAGTTCTTTATTACACATCTGAATGAGTGTGTCAGTTCCTATTTGGAGGTGTGTTCCTATATGTAACTAAGTTTGTTGATACATTACTTGGTATGTTTGATACTGTATGGCTCTGTAAATCTATATGTGAAGGGTGGCATGGAGTGTCTCCTGGATGTGTTAGTTACTATTGCCTCCATCAGTGCTACACACATAAGAGATCTGTCTATGTATGTGAGTGAATGTTTAGATACTTCTGAGAGTGTCTGAGGGGGTGTATTAGTGAGTCTCCCCTTTTGTATGTGTTTACATGAGGTTCAAATCAGGGTGAAAGATTGCATGTATAACTGAGCATATGGGCCTGTAAGTGTGCATGTAGCTCACTAAAACTTCTAACTACATATGTTAGCTTTTATGCACATAGGAGAGTACCATATGACCTAGCTACAGGCTTCCTTAGAGGTGAGTTATATATGTTAGTACAGCAGGTTAACAATTATCAAGCGCTTGTAAATGCAAAGTCGACTTAGAAGTAGAACTGCATGCACAGCCTCAAGTGTAGCAGGCCTGAGACATGTTTAGAATCAATCATTTTTATTACGTGGTCGCAGATAGTAAATACACAGCCGTGCTGCCTACCTCATAATGCCGGCAGGGCGAAAACTACTAAGGATGACACAGCGACTAGGTCTACATCCCGGAGGACGACCTCGCGATGCACTCAAACCACGGTGAATTATTAAGGCGCTGAGTAAAGTACCACTTTTATAAAGTACTAACAAAGAAACAACCCCCCCTCCTCCCACTCCTCCCACCCCTCCCTCCACCCTCCCTCCGCATCAGTTCACCCTATCTAAACTAACTCACCCCTGTCTCTAATCAGTAGGGAGCAACCTAACACTGATCTAGCCCTTCAGGATGTGGATGCACCAAGTGGTTCCAAGGGTATGAGACGCAGAATTTGCAGATATTTCGGACACGTCACTTCTCTCATATCCTTGGTAAGTATCTGCAAGAAAGGAGCCCATAGTGTCGCAAATTCTTGACCTTTCCCCTCTGCACTAAGCGAAAGCCGTTCCATTGCTAACAGTTGCCAGAGCTTCTGAATCCAATCCCGAGGGTCTGGGGCCGTCAGGGACCTCCACCTTGCCAGGAGCACCTGTCGTGCTGCAAGTAATGCCAAGGCAATCTGCTTTCCCTTCAGGGATTTCAACGGGAAGAACTTGGGATGGGGGAGACCCAGCAATGTATGTTCGGGCGTACGTGGCAATGTAATCTGAAACGCTGCGTTGATATCATCAAGGATTGCAGTCCAATAGCGCACCAGCTTTGGGCAGTGCCATAGTAAATGCACCAACGTGCCAGTAAGGCCACACCCCCACCAGCAGAGGTCTGATTTGGTCTTGTCCCAACTCTTAATGCGCACTGGGGTATAGTACCAATGAGTAGCCACCTTGTAGGCAGACTCCGCTCCCGCCGTATTGGAGGCAGTGTGATGTGCTCTATAAAAAATGTGTTCCCACTCTTTGTGCGATAAAGGCCTCCCAAGGTCAGTCTCCCATCTAATTTGTGCTTTTGTGCGATGTTTCTGCGTGTGTGTAGTAATCATGGAATAGAGTTCGGAGATGAGCTTACGATCATCCTTTTTGCACACCAACCATTTTTCAAAGGAAGTCAGGGGGCGAGACATGAGCGCAAAATTCTCCGATCGTGTGACCCAGTGTGCGACCTGCGAGTAGGAGAAGGCATCCGCTGCCGGCAGGTCATAATCTCCGCATAACTGAGGAAAAGGAATCACGCCCTTGAGATTGAACAGGCAGCCCACCCGTTTGCAACCCCCTTCCCTCCAGCGATGGAAAATCGGGGATGCACACCCTGGCTGAAAGTCGGGGTTATCGACTATGGGAGACATCGGAGAAGGGAAAGTGGTCCACCCCCTCGGGCCCGCCAATTGATCCCAAACCTTGAGGGTCGGAGAGGTGACTGGCGACGAGTAGAGCCACCATGCCCTTTGCTTACGCGGAAGCCACAGTTCCCGCCATATATTCCTTCCGGCTACCGTCTGGTCTATAAAGTTCCAGTGCTTGCTAGATAGGGGCCTGTTCCATTCCGTAATGTAACGGAGGCATGTGGCTTGATAGTAAGCATTCACTATCGGAAAACCCAGGCCTCCCTGCGCCTTCGAGGAGGTTACGTGCGCGAATGCGAGGCGTGGTTTCTTGTTGTCCCACAAGGACCTATTAAGGAGTCCCTGCAGCTTCCGAAGCGTGCCCGGCGGTGGGGGCAGAGAGAGCATTTGAAAGATGTATAGGATGCGCGGTAGAACCGTCATCTTCACCGCCGCTATCCTGCCGTACCATGCCAGTTTGAGGCGCGACCAGGTAGCCAAGGCCTTGGTCGTCTGCTCCATCAGCTGGGTGTAATTGAGTGCGGCCGTCTTAGCAATGGACGAGGTCAAATGGATGCCCAAATATGTGATGTCCATGAACCCCCACTGAAATGCAAAATCTTGTTGTAGATCCGGCACTTCAACGTCCGGGATCGATATATTGAGTATTTGCGACTTTGTGAGGTTGACTTTAAACCCTGCTACGTTTCCAAAGGCAGTAAGCTCCTGAACCAAGTAGCGCAACGTCGTGCGGGGCTGTGTAAGAGAGAGGATGACATCGTCGGTATACATACTGATTTTATGTATATCAGCTCCAAATTTAAGGCCCACAATGTCAGAGTTTGAACGAATGCGTTGGGCAAAGGGCTCCATGTAAAGCGCGAACAAGAGCGGGGACAAGGGACAACCAGGCCGTGTACCCCGAGCAATGGGAAACAGGGATGACTTACAACCATTGACCCGCAGCGCGGCCATGGGGGAGGCATACAAACACCGCACCCAACGGATAAAATTATCTCCGAACCCGAATGTGCATAATACTGCGAATAAATACTCCCAATCGACTCGGTCAAAAGCCTTCTCCGCGTTGATCGAGAGCAAGAAGGCCTGAGCGCGCGAGCGGTGTATAAGGTCAATGAGGTGTAATAGCCTCTTAGTGTTATCCCCTCCCTGTCGCGTAGGTATAAAGCCGGCTTGGTCTGGATCCACAATACCATCCATAAGGGGACTAAGCCGTGAAGCGAGAACACCCGCAAACAACTTTGCGTCGATATTAAGGAGCGAAATCGGTCTGTACAACCCGCAGTTGGTTGGTTCTTTCCCAGGCTTAAGGATCACAGAGATCGCCGCTTCAGACATGGAAGGTGTCACTTCCCCTGCATCGAGGAAAGAGTTAAAAAGCCTTGTTAAAAGGGGAGCCAGCTCCGCACAGAATGTCTTGTAAAACAGGGCCGGGAAGCCGTCCGGGCCCGGTGCTTTAGCTACTTTGAGCCGCGCGACCGCCGATATCACCTCCTCGACACGAATAGGGGAGTCCAAGTTGTCAGCTGATGACTGGGTTATGGGGGCGATATCGCAGGAGGCCAGGTATTCCCCCGGCTCATGCAGCTGGGTATCACCTTTCGAGTAAAGGCTTTGATAAAACTGCCGGAAAGTATCGGCAATGAGGGTATCCGTGGTATGCTCTATGGCATTCTGATCGCGGATAGAGGGAATTGCTGACGCCTGCGCCTGCGCTCTCAATCTGTGTGCGAGCATTCTTCTGCATTTATCCCCACTGAGGTAGAATTTATGCCAAAGCCGTAGTAGCGCATGCTCCACACTATCTAAATCCAAGTGCTTCAGCATGCGACGCCGTGTCTCTAGTTCCCGCCAAACTCTTGGTGCTCCGGTGCGCTTATGGATTGCCTCCAGGTCTCCTACCTCCTTTTCTAACTCCGCACGCTTCTCTTTGTGGAGTCGTGCGAAAGGTGCTGCTATCGCAATAAACTCCCCCCGGACTACCAGTTTCAGGGCCTCCCATACTGCCGCAAGGGGTGTGCCATCCAGGTCATTCTCAGAAATGTAATTCTTTATAGTATCCCGAATCCGTTGAGTGACTTCGTCAGAGTGAAGGAGGGACTCACAGAGTCGCCAGCCCGGAGGTGTGGAGCGCGCACATCTCGCTGGAAGCTGGACTGAAATGAGGGCATGGTCCGATAGGGATCGGGGTGTAATATCCGCGTCGTGCAAATGTGGGAGAAGAGATGAGGAAGCTAAAAAGTGATCAAGACGCGCATATGTTTTGTGTGCCGCTGAGAAGTATGTATAGTCGCGCTCAGTAGGGTGGTGCACGCGCCACACATCACACAGCCCGCAGTCAGACAGCCATTGTTTCCCCGCCCGTGTCAGCGCCCCTGCTTGAGTGGTTCTCTGTCCTGATCTATCTAATTCCGGATCCATCACCACATTCAGGTCCCCCCCTATCAATAGTGCTGAGTCGGGCGACGCAAGCACCTCGGAGAGGGCTAGCCGCAGAAAGGGTTCCTGCCGCTCATTCGGGGCATATAAGGATCCCACCGTGAAATGTATATCTCCCCACTGCACCCTGACCGCCAGCATCCTACCCTTTATGTCCGTCACTGTGGCCATTACCTTGCATTGTGAGCGCGCCCCAAAGAGAATTGCCACCCCATTTGTTTTGGACGATCCCGAGGACCATAACTGTTGTGGGAAGCGCCTATCCCTCATACGCCTGGTATCTTTAGCTAAAAGATGGGTTTCCTGCAGCAGGCAAATATCCCCCCCCGCATTCTCTAGAAGGGAGAGTATTGCCGATCGCTTAATCGGGTTATTCAACCCTCGCACATTCAAGCTAACAATTTTCAGGTCCCTAACCATCTGGGCAGGGGAGGAATGAAAAGCTATGCGCCAGCTCCAGGCCACTAGGGTCAGAGCCAGTAGGGGTCATCATCCAAAAGTGGGTTATCTGCCTCTCTCGCCTGTGAACTGATGCGGAGCCCCAAAAGAACACCCAAAAATACCCTGTAGCAACAACATAATAAACCCTTAAAGTCAGCAAAACAAAAAGAAAACAAGAAAACATGACAAAAGTTCGTCTCATGAACCAGTGACTAGGGGAACGTGGCACCGATTCAGTCTGCATCAAAGGTGACTTATTGATCCCGCTGACGGCGAGGATGCCGCAACACCACACTCAGTCAAAGGGCCTCCTCCCCCCGACGCCTCAGGTAGTACCCAATTGGCTGCCATGCCAAGCTTTCAGGTTATCTCTGGCGTGTCCGTGGCCTGTGTTACTGATGAGAGGGCTGCCTCCCTCTCCAGCTTGCTCAACGCTGTGTCAGGTGCGGGACTTGGCAGTGATCTCCCAGCTCGCTGCCACTCAGTGGAGCGTCGTCGTCTACGCGGAAGTGACCGTCCATCTTCTATGTCCGAGGTGGGTCTCTCCAGACCCAGTTTCTCATAGGCTTCCTCCAGTGACCGGAGCTGTATCAATTTGCCTTGATGCCTGAAAATGAGACGAAACGGGTGTCCCCAGGAGTACGGAATCTTCTGTTCTCTGAGGTGGGTGGTAATAGGCTTGAAGTCTCTGCGTTTGAGCAGTGTGGAGGCCGCTAAGTCCTGGTAGAGCAGAGGGCGGTGGCCGCGGAACTGTACGGAGTCAATGTCTCTGGCCCTGCGGAGAATGCGCTCTTTTAATTGAAAATCATGCACGCAGACGAGTATGTCAGGAGGGGGAGCTTTAGGACCACGCTGGAGGCCCACCTGGTGGACACGGTCCATCTGCACTTCCCTAAGCTCCTCATCCCCAAGGATCTGTAGGAACAAGGCACTGACATAGGCTCGGAGGTCGTCGCCCTCACCTTTCCACGGCACTGCTCGGATCCGGATGTTATTACACCTGGAGCGATTCTCCAAATCCTCCGCGTGGGCTTGTAAATCTATGTTCTGCTCCCAAAGACGTATCATTTCCTGTTGTAGCTGGTGCAAGTCATCCTCTCTGCCCAGGTCATGTTCCTCCAATGTCGCCACTCTCTCTCCAATGCCATCCACATCACGCCGAACCTCACGTAGATCCGTGGCAAGCTGGGACCGGAGGTCCTGAATGTCCTCCTTGATGGCAGAGAAGAGCTCGACCATGAAGGCCTTGGTCGCTGGAGCGTCGTCTCCATCCACCAGTGCCGGTCCCGCCACCTGTTGCGTCTCGGAATGTCCCGACGGCTTCTGCAGCAGATCTTTCAGGGATTTATCCCGCTTACCCCTGGCCGAGGACATATTGACTCCAGACTAACTTCACCGGCACTCCTTCCGCCCTCTCCCTGGACCAGGGTCGCAGGTCACGGCACAGGCTACCACCAGATCCCTTTCAGCAGGTCCGGCGAGACGCAATAGTGCCCCACTGGTTTACCAGAGGCCACACACCCCCGAGTCTGAGCTATCGCTCCGCTTCACTCCTGCTTCTTCTGTAGCCTCTGCGAGTCTCAGGCAAGATCGCCCCACCCCTGCGTTGCACTCCTTTGCTCGTTATTCCGGGCCTAGCACGGCGAGTAGTGCGTTGCAGCGAGCCTGCCGGGCCTAGCGGTCAGCAAAGGTGTAGAGCAAACCAAGGGAGCTTGAGCCAGGGGAGCGCATCCACCCCAACATCATGCCCCAGGGTGGGCACGGATATAACTGGGCGCCTCGGACATCCCTGCGCCAGCTTCCAGACCACCACGTGTGCGTCTGTGCAGATATGGGCAGTCACAAGGGGCTCAGCCGCACAAGGCCCTCTCACCGCTCCAATCCCTGTTGGTCAGTGGGCACCACTGGTACAATCTCCGTCGCTCCAGACACCCCCAAGGACACTATGCGTCATATCATGGCGTAAGCAGACCCGCAGGCAAAGTCGTTCAGAGGACCTCCAAAGTTCTCTGGGCAGGCTACCTTGCTCAGCCCCACTATTGATGCGGCTCAAAGCTCCCAGCCAAGCTGCTCCCGCCAGGCTTCACCACCTTCTCACATCAGCGGGCAGCGCAGGCACCGTCGCAGCTGCCCTCCTTCTCCCTTCTTAGTCCCCGGCGGCAGCCTCCGTCTAATCGTCTCCCCGTCCGCCGAACTGCGGACCGCTCTCCGCCCCCGTAAATTGCGTTTTACAGGCCCAGCCTGCCACTCCTCACCTGCAGGTCTTCAAGAGGCCACCGCCGCCGCGATGCTTGTGTTCCCCAGCCGTCCCGTAGGGCCAGCGCCCGGCACAGCAGTCAGCGCCCCGGGTCGGCTGTGTTCTTGGAAGCCTGGGCGCAGGCCTCCGCACTCCCGGCCACTCGTCCGCTGTCCTGCACGGTGCTGACGTAGGCCGTCCGCGGCGTTGGTGTAGGCCGTCCCCGGCTCGGACAAAATGTCGCCGCCTCCGGAGCCTCACTCAGCGCGACCGCGCCAGCTCCGACTTCGCCGCGTCATGGCTCCAGCATTGGTCCTGATTGTTAGGACAATCGCAGTGACTGTGGGACACCTCCGACCCGAGTCGCAGCAGGACTCAAGGCCTCTCTCAGCCGCCTGCACGGGCACCCCTCCTCCACCAGGCCACCGCGGCCCCGGGCCAGGAAGAGCCCGACCAGCAGCAGTAGTTACTCGTGTCCTCAAATCGGACTCGCCACCGTAGCCAGGATAGCTCCTTACTTCAACGCACCTGCCGGCAAGCACGGATGGACGCCACTGTGGGTGCTATTACAACGCTAAAGCAATGCTGGCGCTGGAGGGAGAGGAACCCACGTCCTACTCCGCCGCCATCTTGGCCACGCTCCCCCCGAGACATGTTTAAAGGCTTACTTCCCTAGATGGGTGACTTGCTTTTGTCAGTTCTTTACTAGATATCTGAATGACTGTTTCAGTTCCCTATGTGAGAGTGTCTTTCCATATGTAAGTAAGTTTGTACATTACTGTCTCTGTTTCTGACTGTATGACTCTGCAAATCTATATGTAAGGCTGGCATGGATTGTCTCTTGTGTGTGTGAGTCCCTAATGGGTTAGAAGTGGCTACAATGTCTCAACTGTACCAGGCCTGAGACACATTTAAAGGCCACTTCTCTGCATGGGTGACTTGACAGTGTCACTACTTTTGCAAGATATCTGAATGAGTGTGTCAGTCCCTATGTGGAGGTATGTTTCCATATGGAACTATGGGCTAGATTTATCACTTACTCACGCAGCGCAGTGGGGCAGCCGCAAATGCTGCTCTGCATGAGGAGAGAGCACGAGAGCGCCAAATTTACTGAAATATGGCACACTCCTCCCCTCTACCTAGCGCTGGCACAGAAATCAGCTGCCATGCGCCACGAAGACACCTTTACTCCATAGTGCAATGGTGTCTCCGTGAGTTTAGCATAGGTTTTGTACTGGAAGGATAGCCTTCCAGTACAAAATACCATGCCTAGACTGACTTGAACTCTTTTCCCTCTTTGTATGTGTGCTTTAAAGTGCAGCACACGTACAACGAAAATTAAAGCATTTCTCCTTTGTTGTGCCTACTTCAAAAGGGCAAAGTTTGTTTTACGCTAAACCCTGTCTACTTTATTTAGTAATAGGGTTTAGCGTCATAAACCTTGGGTGATTGCATGGGAATGCCCATACACCACCCATGGTATGCCCCCTTGGTGGTGAGTAATGCAAAGCAGCGCTATGTGCTGCTTCGCATTACTTTCACATTATTTCCACATTAAAAAAGTTTAGCGCTAAAAAGTAAATCAGAAAAATAGATTTTGCGCTGATTTGCGTCTCTTTTGTGACGCCAACATGGCGTAAAATCTTAGTAAATCTCCCTCTAAGTTTCTTGGTAGATTGCTACCTTTGTTTGTGATTGTATTTGTAAAGGAGCAACATGGTTTGCCTGTTGGGTGTGTTACTTACTATTGGGTTATTTCAGTGAGTGTGCCACTGCCTTTATTCATTTTAGATACATAGGAGTTTGTTCTGTGTGTGTGAGTAAATGTTTATATACTTCTGACACTGTCTCAGGGATGTATTAGTAGGTCTCTGCTTCTGGATGTGCTTATATATGATGCAAATCAGGGTGGGAGTGTGGATATATAACTCAGCATATAGGTCTGTAAGTGTACATATAACTCTCTTAAACTTCTAACTACATGTGTTTGCTTTTAGGCACGATCAAGAGTACCATATGGCCTACCTATCAGCTACTTAATAGTTCACTTATATGCAGTTCAACACTAATTTAAAATTCAACAATGTTTTTTAAAACTCAAGTCAAGCAAACAGTAAGACTTCATTCACATGTTCTACTGCACAAGATTCAACTACAAGTAGACCACTAAAGTACAAACTTACAAACAAATAAAATATACCAATTGCAGATAAGGTAGCAAAACTACATATAGCACTGAAAAATATTAACTAAACTAGCACAAACTATTCAATCATCTAATTCGAAATACATGATTGAAAGGATACACTTCATTGATGCTGAAAGTTTCATTATACAAATACCTATCTAAGATACTCTTTAAATGTACATATCAATTACTATTTAAATACATAACTGTTTCATATCCACTACACTTCATCTATAAGCAAATATTTTAAATCCTTTACATTTATGTCATACGCTATACAACTAATATTCTAAATTTAGTACATTAAACTATCACTTATAACAGTCTACCTTTATATATATATTGATATACATTATCAATCTCCTCATTATTAATATACCTGTTAATGAGCTTTGTAGATCTTCAAATATTAACACGCTTTCACTTCAAATATCTGCATACAGAAAATGATTAGTACCACCAGTGACCTCCCATGCAGATAAGCGTGGTGAGGTGGGGTGGAGGGGTGGAAGTGACAAGCGATGGAATAGGGAAAATAAAATAAATAAAACCTCTTATCTTGCGCTCGCCGCTCACCGATCACTAACTGAGTGGGACTATGAGTAGGTGAGTGACTGTCTGAGTGCTCCATGAGTGGGTGTGTGAGCATCTGTGTGGGTCTGTGAGTAAGTGCATGAGTCTCTGAGTGGGTCTGAGAGTGCATGAGTCTCTGAGTGCGTCTGTCAGTTGGTGCCTGAGTCTCTGAGTGGGTCTGTGAGAGAGTGCATAAATGTCTGAATGGGTCTGTGAATGGGTGCATGACTCATTAATTGGCTGTGTGAGTTAGGACATAACTTTCTGACTGGGTGCATCAGTCTCTGAGTGTGTGTGTAAGTGTCTGAGTGAGTCTGTAAGTGGGTGAGTGAGTATCTGAGTGGGTCTGTGAGTGAGTGCATAAGTGTCTGAGTGGGCCTGTGAGTGGGTGAGTAAGTCTCTGAGTGGGTCTATGAGTATGTGCATGAGTATCTGAGTGGGCCTGTGAGTGAGCGCATGACTCTTTGAGTGGATCTGTGAGTGAATGCATGAGTGTCTGAGTGGGTTTAGAAGTGCGTGGTTGATTCTGTGACTTGGCGCTTGAGTGACTCTCTGAGAGATTCGGTGGGTGGGTGGGTGAGTCTGTGAGTGGGTGCATGAGTCTCTGAGTGGGTCTGTGAATGAATGTGTGAGTGTCTGTATGACTCTGTGAGTCCATACATTACTGTATGAGTGAATGTTTGAATGTATTTTTTTATTTATTTCAGTGAGGTTCGTGACTCCACCGCGATGCTGCATGGGGGGCTGTGCTGCGAGCCGCTATGGGGGTCGCGATTCCTTGTGCATGGAAAAAAAACAAATTTTGTCATTCTAAAACACATAAGAAATCCATGACACACCCTACAATACAGCCATAGGGTCAGGGTACTCCTACCCTAACCCCTTCTATTTTTTGCATTTAGAACGATCACCTGACACCAGCTCTTGCCTCAGAAAATGGCGGTTGAAACCTTTTTTTATTTATTTCGGCGAGGTTCACAGCTCCACCGCTGTGTTACATGGGGGCAGTGCTGAGAGCTGCAATGGAGTCGTGACTCCATCTACATGGGAAAAAAAAAATATTTTGGCATTCTGAACTCATAACAAATTCATTACACACCCCTACAATACACCCATGGAATCAGGGTACTCTTATCCTGACTCCTTCCATGATTTTTAATGTTGAGATCCATCCCCTGGGACTGGTTCCGCTTCATATAAATGGTGGATGCAACATCATAGACAGCTTGCGGCCAGCCAATTACAGCACTCTTCCTGGCGCAAGGGTTCACGTAGCGTCCCTTGATATATAAATCTGGATTCCGTTTAAAAGCTCTAAAACTACTGGACAGATTTACACCAAATCACAAAATGGCACTTCCCTGGACCAACATCTACCTTCCTTTCAAGTTTGGTGTAATTCTATTTGGCAGTACGGGCTGTAGCTGTGTCTAAATTTTCTATAGCAATTAACATGGGAGAAACGCATTTTGGGACCACCTTTTTCTCGGTCCCTGCTTGACAAATCTTCACAAAACGTTCCAGACAGCAGCTGGAGTGAAGGTTTTATTAGTTTAGAAAATTTCTCGAGGATTTGTCAAGCGATGACAAAGTTATTGGCAAATGAAAAAACGCTCTTCCTGTGGAAACTGCATCCTGACTACAACTACACGATAAGAGCGGTATCATTCCACGGACTCTGTGTTCTTACTGTCACCATCCCACTGTGGTTTTAATTTTTAATTACAAAAAACATCAGCGCCACCCACTGGGGTTTAATTTTGTAGGTTGAAACTGCAAAGACCATAATGCATCGAGGCAATATTTGAATAAAGAGACGCCCATTGGGGCGGCACTGTGTATAATTGCGCAGGTGTTTAACTTACTAGGACACTGATCTTCTTTTTGCAGGCTCGTGAACAAGGGCAGGAGCCTGAAACGCATTGAGCCAACAGAGCTGATGCTTGCTGTGAATTTGACCATTGATCCCTGTGCAGCCCCTATACTGAGGAAGTAACACTCCGGGAGGCCATCCCCATTGGGGCAAAACTCTTCGTTGGATTTATAGCGGCTTTGTCCAGCCGCGGGTGGTGGCCCGCAAAAAAATACGGATCCTGGGTGTTTGAAGGTTTCAAAACCCATGCAAAAGGAACGGAGTGCTCCATGATAGGAGCGGTAGTATTGCCACGGACTCTGTGTTCTTACTGTCACCATCCCACTGTGGGTTTCATTTTTAATACAAAGACATCAGCGCCACCCACTGCGGTTTAATTTCGTAGGTTAAAACTGCAAAGACCATAATGCATGGAGGCATTATTTGAATAAAGAAACGCCCATTGGGGCGGGACTGTGTATAATTGCGCAGGTGTTTCACTTACTAGGACAATGATGTTCTTTTTGCAGGCTTGTGAACAAGGGCGGGAGCCTGAAACGCATTGAGCCGACAGAGCTGATGCTTGGTGTGAATTTGACCATTGATCCCTGTGCAGCCCCTATACTGAGGAAGTAACACTCCGGCAGGCCATCCCCATTGGGGCAAAACTCTTCGTTGGATTTATAGCGGCTTTGTCCAGCCGCAGGTGGTGGCCTGCCGAAAAATATGGATCCTGGTTGTTTGAAGGTTTCAATACCCATGCAAAAGGAACTGAGTGCTCCATGATAGGAGCGGTAGTATTGCCACAGACTCTGTGTTCTTACTGTCACCACCCCACTGTGGTTTTAATTTTTAATAACAAAAGAAATCAGCGCCACCCACTGGGGTTTAATTTTGTAGGTTAAAACTGCAAAGACCATAATGCATGGAGGCATTATTTGAATAAAGAAACGCCCATTGGGGCGGGACTATGTATAATTGCGCAGGTGTTTCACTTACTAGGACAATGATGTTCTTTTTGCAGGCTTGTGAACAAGGGCAGGAGCCTGAAACGCATTGAGCCAACAGAGCTGATGCTTGCTGTGAATTTGACCATTGATCCCTGTGCAGCCCCTATACTGAGGAAGTAACACTCCGGGAGGCCATCCCCATTGGGGCAAAACTCTTCGTTGGATTTATAGCGGCTTTGTCCAGCCGCGGGTGGTGGCCCGCAAAAAAATACGGATCCTGGGTGTTTGATGGTTTCAAAACCCATGCAAAAGGAACGGAGTGCTCCATGATAGGAGCGGTAGTATTGCCACGGACTCTGTGTTCTTACTGTCACCATCCCACTGTGGGTTTCATTTTTAATACAAAAGACATCAGCGCCACCCACTGCGGTTTAATTTCGTAGGTTAAAACTGCAAAGACCATAATGCATGGAGGCATTATTTGAATAAAGAAACGCCCATTGGGGCGGGACAGTGTATAATTGCGCAGGTGTTTCACTTACTAGGACAATGATGTTCTTTTTGCAGGCTTGTGAACAAGGGCGGGAGCCTGAAACGCATTGAGCCGACAGAGCTGATGCTTGGTGTGAATTTGACCATTGATCCCTGTGCAGCCCCTATACTGAGGAAGTAACACTCCGGCAGGCCATCCCCATTGGGGCAAAACTCTTCGTTGGATTTATAGCGGCTTTGTCCAGCCGCAGGTGGTGGCCTGCCGAAAAATATGGATCCTGGTTGTTTGAAGGTTTCAATACCCATGCAAAAGGAACTGAGTGCTCCATGATAGGAGCGGTAGTATTGCCACAGACTCTGTGTTCTTACTGTCACCACCCCACTGTGGTTTTAATTTTTAATAACAAAAGAAATCAGCGCCACCCACTGGGGTTTAATTTCGTAGGTTGAAACCGCAAAGACCGTAATGCATGGAGGCATTATTTGAATAAAGAGATGCCCATTTGGGCGGGACTGTGTATAATTGCGCAGGTGTTTAACTTACTAGGACACTGATGTTCTTTTTGCAGGCTCGTGAACAAGGACGGGAGCCTGAAACGCGTTGAGCCGACAGAGCTGATGCTTAGTGTGAATTTGACCATTGATCCCTGTGCAGCCCCTATACTGAGGAAGTAACACTCCGGGAGGCCATCACCATTGGGGCAAAACTCTTTGGTGGATATATATATATATATATATATATATATGTATATATATATATTCACTGAAAAAACCATAGGTTTCATTGACGTTATAATTAGTACAAAACCAGAGAAATTCCGCCGTTATAGTTAGTTCAGCTAACTATAACTCGCGCCCCGCAATGCACTGCTGATGACGTCACATATTACATCATTCATGACATGGTCAGTGACATCACTGATGACATCATTACAGGGGAGGGGGGCCGTGTGGCCCCCTCCCGGGCCACTTCTGGCCCCAGGGACCCCATCCCCGGGGCCTGGCCTGTCCGTTGGGGACCATGGGGGGAGCCCCAATGCCCCCACGGTCCCGCCAGTTCCCTGCCTCCTGCGGGAGCCGGCATTGCTTTTCCACACGGGGAGCTGCTGACATGCAGCTCCCCTTGTGCAAAAGCAATCCTGCTTTGCTTCATTGAAGCGAAAGCAGGATTTCCTGCTCTCACTTCATTAAAGCAAAGCAGAGTTTGCTATGGCAGGGCGGGAGCCGCTGCCATAGCAAACAGCAGTGTCCCGGGGGTGGGCACCCCGGGACACTGCAGGAGCCGGCCCTGGGGGGTGGCGGTCCCCAGGGCCATCAAGGGCTCCAGGAGGGGGGCCGCGTGGCCCCCCCTCCCTTCCACTGCAAAGCCCTGGGGAGGTGGTGGTCCCTGAAGCTCAGGGGTCCGTAACAGACCCCCACATTTGCATACATAGTGCTCCAGGGAGGTGGTGGTCCCTGGGGCATGTGGGGGGGCTCGAGCCCCCCCACACAGGTTCTTTTTTTTAAATATTGAGAGCCCCGGGGAGGTGGCGGTCCCCGGGGCTGCAGGGGGTCTGCGTGCCCCCCACGTTTTTATTGGCAAAGCCCCGGGGAGGTGGTGGTCCCTGGGGTGTGTGGGGGGGCTGGAACCCCCACACATAAGTTTTGTTTAAAAAAACAGGAGAGCCCCGGGGAGATGGTGGTCCCCGGGGCTCCGGGGGGGCTGCGTGCCCCCCCACAAATAATGAAAAAAGCCCCAGGCAGGTGGTGGTCCCAGGGGCTGTGGGGGCCCCCGCGGGCCCCCACTATACATTTTGGCATTGCCCCCGGGTCCTGGCCCACCCGGGGGCTTAAAAATAACGAAGCGCGGGAGGTCGCGCTTTGTTTTGTTTTGTTTTTTGGTCCGGATTCGCGCACCCAGCGCGAATTTGGCCGATTTTTTTAAAAATGACTTCTTTGGCTCAGCAGGCTTAGGGGGTCAGGGTGTCTGTACCCTGCCCCCTTTTCTTGTTTTTTCACTGTGTTTCACTGTTACAAGATGGCTGCCAACACTTCCTGGTTTGGAGTAATGGCAGCCAATCACAGTGAAGCTCGTGCTCTGGAGGGTTCGCGAACCCACCGCTGCCCCAGATATCGATATTTTTTCTTTTTCTAATTTCTCAGCAACTACTGAACGGATTTACACCATTTGACAAAAAGGACTCTTTCTGACCCAAGGGCTACCTTTTTGCCAAATTTGGTGTAATTCCGTTTAGCAGTTCGGGCTGTAGCTTTGTCTAAAGTTTCCTATAGAAAATAACATGGGGAAAACGTGTTTTGGGACCCCCCTTTTATCTCAGGCCCCGCTTGACGAATCACCCCGAAACTTTCAAGACAGGAGCTGACCGGAGCTGATCACTAGTTTTGAAAATTTAGCGAAGATTCGTCAACCGGCGCCAAAGTTATTTGGAACACAAAAAACGCTTTTCCTATGGAAACAAGTTCCTAACTATAACTATCTACTGGCGACCGCCAGTAGATAATATATATATATATATATATATATATTCACTGAAAAAACCATAGGTTTTAGGGACAGTTATAGTTAGTTGGACATTTCACTCATACAAAACCATAGAAATTCCCCTGTTATAGTTAGTTCAGCTAACTATAACGGGGGAATTTCTATTACATCATTCATGACATGGTCAGTGACATCACTGATGACATCACTGATGACATCTCAAATGACATCACTGATGACATCATCCAGTGACTGTGTGTTTCTGTAAAGTTTAAATATGTTTTATATATATGCCAAGGTGTATTGAAGAATGAGAGGGTGTATAAGTGTCTGGATGAAGGATTTAGTAGGTGCGTGACTGACTGTATAAGTGAGTGATTAAATGTGTCTTACTCAATGCATGGGTTAGTGACTAAACTGTCTGAATGTGTGTATCAGTATGTCTGTTGTTGTGTAAGCTGCTGCATGTGTTGGTCAGTAGCTACATGAGTGTCTATATGGGTTATTGATTGGTTGCCTGAGTATTTGTTTGGGAGACTGAGTGTGTGTGGGTGGGTGGGAGGTGTGTGACTCTGTGCATAGATGTGTGAGTGGTTGATTCACTGGGTGTATGGGTTCAAGAGTGCATGTGGAAACAGCTGTATGGGCGGGTGAGTGTGTGTGGGTGTGTTGGTGGGAGATTGGATGTCTCAGTGTACATGTCCAAGTAACTACATATGTAAAAGACAGTGTATGTGAGAGTTGGAGTATATAAATGACTATACATGAGAGTCAGTGATTGTGAGAGTGGCTGTATGGATGAGTGTGTACTTGTATCAGTGATTGTATAAGAGAGTAAGTATGTGTTAGTATATGTTTGAATAAGTGAGGTGGTGTGTGTATAACTGTATAGGTGAGGAAATGGGAGTGTGATTGATTCTTTGCATGACTGACTAGGTGTGTGAGTAACTCCATGCATGAGTGGCTGTGTGTGAGTGTCTTTATAGGTGTATGAGTGCATATGATAGTGTTGTATTGATGAGTGACTGTATGTATGAGTGATTGTATGGGTGAATGAGTGGATGTGTGTGTAGACCTAGAAATCAGTGAGTGCATATGTAGTAACTGGTATTGGTGTGTCGATGGTTTCGAGAATGGTAGTCTGTATTTTACAGTGGGTGTATCAAAGGTTATATTAGAGTGTGAGGAGGTGCATCAGATTTTGACATGGATGATGTCAGCAGTGATGTCATCAGTGATGTCATTTGAGATGTCATCAGTGATGTCATCAGTGATGTCACTGACCATGTCATGAATGATGTAGTATGTGATGTCATCAGCAGTGCATTACGGAGGCGCGAGTTATAGTTAGCTGAACTAACTATAACGGGGGAATTTCTATGGTTTTGTACGAGTGAAATGTCCAACTAACTATAACTGTCCCTTAAACCTATGGTTTTTTCAGTGAATTTCTAAGGTTTTTAAATGCTAATTTCTAACTATAACGTGCCTGAAACCTATGGTTTTTTCAGTGAATTTCTAAGGTTTTTTAAATGCTAATTTCTAACTATAACGTGTCTGAAACCTATGGTTTTTTCAGTGAATTTGAAAGGTTTTTTAAATGCTAATTTCTAACTATGCCTACAAAGGTAGGACATGTGAAGAAAGAGGAAGAAAAGCACACAAAGAAGCAAGACATGCAGAAAGAGGCAACAGAAGTCCAGAAAGATGAAGAAAAGTGCAAGAAGAAGCAAGAGATGTGCAGAAAGAACCAACAGAGGAGCAGAAAATCCTCCTGTGCCACCAATTTTTTGCTGACGGGTACTGGTGGTAACTGACTCTGACTAACCGACCCTAGAGCCAGTGCTATGCTAAAAGACACTTAGAATACAGTGAAAACACCTACATACACCAGGGAACACTATGCGTTGGGGTACCCCTGTGATTAGCATGACCTCCTCTGTATTTGCCATGAGTTAGTGCCTGGGTCATTGGGTGAGTACATGGGTACTGACTGGATGATTAGAGTACTGCAAGGAGAGTGGATGGTGAATTTATAAACACTTGTGTTTTGGCGGAGTGATTGGATAAGGACATAGAACTGGTTGGGTGATTGGAGGAGTGCACGGGTAGTGACAAGGAGATGGCTGGACTGCATCAGTAGTCCTCAGGGGATTGTAGCAGTGCATGTGTTAGTGCCTGCGTCATTGCATGAGTACATGGGTAGTGACTGGATGATTAGAGTACTGCAAGGAGAGTGCATAGTGAATTTATAAGTGTTTGTGTTTTGGCGGAGTGAATGGATAAGTACATGGTGCTCGCTGGGTGATTGGAGGAGTGCATGGGTAGTGACAGGGCGATGGCTCGACTGCATCAGTAGTGCTCAGGGTATTGTAGCAGTGCATGAGTTAATGCATGGGTCATTGCATGAGTGCATGGGTACTGACTGGATGATTAGAGTAATGCAAGGAGAGTGCACAGTGAATTTATAAGTGCTTCGGTTTTGGCTTAGTGATTGGATAAGTACATGGTGCTCGCTGGGTGATCGGAGGAGTGCATGGGTAGTGACAGGGCGATGGCTGGACTGCATCAGTAGTGCTCAGAGTATTGTAGCAGTGCATGAGTTAGTGCATGGGTCATTGCATGAGTGCATGGGTACTGACTGGATGATTAGAGTACTGCAAAGAGAGTGCATGGTGAATCTATAAGTGCTTGGGTTTTGGCAGAGTGATTGGATAAGTACATGGTGCTGGCTGAGTGATTGGAGGAGTGCATGGGTAGTGACAAAGAGATGGCTGGGCTGCATCAGTAGTGCTCAGGGGATTGTAGCAGTGCATGTGTTAGTGCCTGGGTCATTGCATGAGTACATGGGTAGTGACTGGATGATTAGAGTACTGCAAGGAGAGTGGATGCTGAATTTATAAACGCTTGTGTTTTGGCGGAGTGATTGGATAAGGACATGGAACTGGTTGGGTGATAGGAGGAGTGCATGGGTAGTGACAAGGAGATGGCTGGACTGCATCAGTAGTGCTCAGAGTATTGTAGCAGTGCATGAGTTAGTGCCTGGGTCATTGGATGAGTACATGGGTACTGACTGGATGATTAGAGTACTGCAAGGAGAGTGGATGGTGAATTTATAAGTGCTTGTATATATATATATATATATTACCTACTGGCGGTCGCCAGTAGGTAGTTATAGTTAGGACCTAGTTTCCATAGGAAAAGCGTTTTTTCTTTTCCCAATAACTTTGGCGCCGGTTGACGAATCTTTGCGAAATCTTCAAAACTTGTGGCCCGCTCTGGTCAGCTCCTGTCTTGACAGTTTTGGGGTGATTCGCAAAGCGGGGGCCGAGAAAAAAGGGGGTCCCAAAACGTGTTTTCTCCATGTTATTTTCCATAGGAAACTTTAGACACGGCTACAGCCCAAACTGCTGAACGGAATTACACCAAATTTGGCAAAAAGGTAGCCCTTGGTTCAGAAAGAGCCCTTTTTGTTAAATGGTGTAAATCCGTTCAGTAGTTCCTGAGAAATTAAAAAAAAGAGGTCGGAAAATCAATTTCCCTTAGGAAACTTTAGACACGGCTACAGCTCGAACTGCTGAATGGAATTACACCAAATTTGGCAAAAAGGTAGTGCTTGGTTCAGAAAGCGTCCTTTTTTTAAAATGGTGTAAATCCGTTCAGTAGTTGCTGAGAAAATCAAAAAATAAAAGTTTCGATATCTAGAGGCACGGAGGGTCCGCGGACCCTCCCGACCACGAGCTTTATTCTAATTGGCTGTCAACACTCCAAACCAGGATGTGCTGGCAGCCATCTTGTGACTCGGTAGAACCGAGTCTTCTACCTAGTCACAAGAAAACAGTAGAAAAACGTTAAAAAACAAGAAAAGGGGGCAGGGTAGAAACACCCTGACCCCCTAGGTCTGCTCAGGGGGTCCCACAAGGGCCAAGTCCCGGGGGCATGCAAAATTGTAAGTGCGGGGGCCCAGGGGGGGCCCCGCAGCCCCAGGGACTGCCACCCCTGGGGCTTTCCTTAAATATTTGCGGGGGCACACGGTCCCCCTGCAGCCCCGGGGACCGCCACCCCCCGGGGCTTGTTTTTTATAATGTGTGGGGGGCCTCCAAGGCCCTCCCAAGCCCCGGGGACCACCACCCCCCAGGGCTTTTGTTGAATATTTGTGGGGGGCACACGGCCCCCCAGCAGCCCCAGGGACCACCACCCCCCGGGGCTTGTTTTTTTTTATAAAAAAGGACCTGTGTGGGGGGGCTCGAGCCCCCCCACATGCCCCAGGGACCACCACCTCCCAAGGGCTGTGCACACGATGGGAGGGGGCTGCGCAGCCCCCTCCTGGAGCCCTCGATGGCCCTGGGGACCGCCACCCCCAGGGCCGGCTCCTGCAGTGTCCCGGGGTGCCCACCACCGGAACACTGCTGTTTGCTATGGCAGGATGGGAGCCTCGCGGCTCCCGCCCTGTCATAGCAAACTGTGGTTTGGGTTTTGGAAGAGAGAGCAGGAAACCTGCTCTCTCTTCCAAAATCCAAACCACATTGCTTTTCCACACGGGGAGCTGCATGTCAGCAGCTCCCCATGTGGAAAAGCAATGCCTGCTCCTGCAGGATGCGGGGAGCCGGCGGTACAGTGGGGGCATTGGGTCTCCCCCCACGGTCTCCAATGGATAGGGTCTGCCCCAGGGGATGGGGTCCCCGGGGCTAGAAGTGGCCCGGGAGGGGACCACGCGGCCCCCTTCCCCCCAAAAAATAAAATAAAATAAAAATGAAAAAAGGCCGGCCCGGGGGATGGGGTCCCCGGGGCCAATAGAGGCCTCAGGAGGGGTCCACGCAGCCCCCTCCTTCAAAAACATAAAAATAGGTGGCCATGCCCTGTGGGATGGGGTCCCCAGGGCCGGAATTGGCCACGGGAGGGGGGCCCACGTGGCCCCCTTCCCGTTCAGATTTTTATTTTTTATTTTAAAAAGGGGTCAAGCCTTTGCATGACTGACTAGGTGTGTGAGTACCTCTATGGATGAGTGGCGGTGTGTGAGTGTCTATATAGGTGTATGAGTGCATATGATAGTCCTGTACTGAGTGACCATAAGTATGAGAGACTGTACGGGTGAGTGAGTGGATGTGTGTGTAGACCTAAGAATGAGTGAGTGGGTATGTAGTTATTGGTGTTGGAGTGTCTATGGTTTTGAGAATGGCAGTCTGTAATTTAGAGTGGGTGTATCAAAGGTTATATTAGGGTGTGAGGAGGTGCATCAGATTATCACGTGGATGATGTCATCAGTGATGTCATTTGAGATGTCATCAGTGATGTCACTGACCATGTCATGAATGATATAATATGTGACGTCATCAGCAGTGCATTGCGGGGGCGCGAGTTATAGTTAGCTGAACTAACTATAACGGGGGAATTTCTCTGGTTTTGTACGAGAGAAATGTCCAACTAACTATAACTTTCCCTAAAACCTATGGTTTTTTCTGTGAATTTCTAAGGTTTTTTAAATGCTAATTTCTAACTATAACGTCCCTGAAACCTATGGATTTTTCAGTGAATTTCAAAGGTTTTTTAAATGCTAATTTCTAACTATAATATCCCTGAAACCTATGGTTTTTTCAGTGAATTTCTAAGGATTTTTAAATGCTAATTTCTAACTATTCCTACAGAGATAGGACATGTGCAGAAAGAGGAATAAAGGCTCAGAAAGAAGCAAGAGAAAAGCAGAAAGAGGCAATAGAAGTCCAGAAAGACGAAGAAAGGTGCAGAAAGAAGCAAGAGATATGCAGAAAGAACCAACAGAGGTGTAGAAAGAGGCCTTGTTGCAAAGTCATCCTGTGCCCCCAACTTTTTGCTGACTGGTACTGGTGGTAACTGACTGACTAACCAGGCCCTGAGCCAGTGCTATGCTGAAAGACACTTAGAATACAGTGAAAACACCTACATACACTAGGGTACACTATGGGTTGGGGTACCCCTGTGATTGGCATGACATCCCCTGTAAGGCCTTAGTACATAATAGGGCAGGGGGATTAAAACGACCTCTAAGCCACAGGTGCAGAAAGAAGCAAGAGCAGTGCAGAAAGAACCAACAGAGGTGCAGAAAGAGGCAAGAGGGGTACAGAAAGAGACAAGAAAAGTGCAGAAAGAAGCAAAAGAGGTGAAGAAAGAGGCAAGAGAACTGCAGAAAACGGCAAGAGAGGTGCAGAAAGAGGCAGGAGAGGTGCACAAAAATACAAAAGGGGTACAGAAAGAGGCAAGAGGGGTGCATAAAGAAGCAAAAGAAGTGCAGAAAGAAACAACAGAGGTGCTTAAAGAGGAAAGAGGGGTGCAGAAAGAGGCAAGAGAAGTGCAGAAAGAAGCAACAGAGGTGCCGAAAGAGGCAAGAGAGGTACATAAACAGGCAAGAAAGGTATAGAAAGAGGGAATAGGGGTGCAGAAAGAGGTAAGAGGGATACAGAAATTTGAAAGAGAGGTGCAGAACGAAGCAAGAGCAGTGTAGAAAGAAGCAAGAGAAGTGCAGAAATATCTAATAGAGGTGAAAAAAGAGGCAAGAGGGGTGCAGAAAGAGGTAGGAGAGATGCACAAATTGGCAAGAGAGGTACAGAAAGAGGCAGGAGAGGTGCAGAAAGAAGGAAGAGAAGTGCAGAAAGAAGCAACAGAGGTGCTGAAAGAGGTACGAAGGGTGCAGAAAGAGGCAAGAGAAGTGCAGAAAGAACCAACAGAGGTGCAAAAAGAGGCAAGAGTGTTGCAGAAAGAGGTAGGAGAGGTGCACAAAGAGGCAAGAGAGGTACAGAAAGAGGCAGGAGGGGTACAGAAAAAGGAAGAGAAGTGCAGAAAGAGGCAAGTGAGGTGCAGAAAGAAGCAAGAGCAGTGCAGAAAGAACCAACAGAGGTGCAAAAAGAGGCAAGAGGGGTGCAGAAAAAGGTATGAGAGGTGCACAAAGAGGCAAGACAGGTACAGCAAGAGGCAGGAGGGAGGCAGAAAGAAGGAAGAGAAGTGCAGAAAGAAGCAACAGAGGTGCAAAAAGAGGCAAGAGGGGTGCAGAAAGAGGTAGGAGAGGTGCACAAAGAGGCAAGAGGGGTACAGAAAGAGGCAAGTGGGGTGCAGAAAGAAGGAAGAGAAGTGCAGAATGAAGCAACAGAGGTGCTGAAAGAGGCAAGAAGGGTGCAGAAAGAGGCAAGAGGAGTGCAGAAAGAAGCAACAGAGTTGCAGAAAGAGGCAATAGAGGTGCAGAAAGAGGCAAGAGAGATGCAGAAAGAAGCAAGTGAGGTGCAGAAAGAGGCAAGAGAGGTGCAGAAAGAAGAGAGTGGGGTGCAGAAAGAGGCAAGAGAATAGCATAAAGTGGCAAGTGAGGTGCAGAAAGAGGCAAGATAAGTGTAGAAAGAGGCAAGAGAAGTGTAGAAAGAGGCACTTGAGGTGCAGAAAGAATCAAGAAAGGTACAGAAAGAGGCCCAAGAAGTGCAAAACGACGCTAGATAAGTTCAGAAAGAGGCAAGAGAGGTGCAGAAGGAAGAGAATGAGGTCCAGAAAGAGGCAAGTGAGGTGCAGAATGAGGCAAGAGAGGTACAGAAAGAGGCAAGGGAAGTACAGAAACCGGCAAGAGAAATGCACAAAGAGGCAAGAGAGGAACAGAAAGAGGCAAGAGAGATATAGAAAGAAGCAAGAGAAGTGCAGAAAGAGGCAAGTGAGGTGCAGAAAGAGGCAAGAAAAGTGCAGAAAGAGGCAAGAGAGGTGAAGAATGAGGCAGGAGATCTGCAGAAAAATGCAACAGAGGTGCTGAAAGAGGCAAGTGAGGTGCAGAAAGGGGCAATAGAAGTGCGAAAAGAAGCAAGTGAAATGGAGAAAGAAGACAGTGAGGTGCAGAAAGAGGAAGAAAGTGCAGAAAGTAGCAAGAGAAATACAGAAAGAGGCAAGAGAGGCACAGAAAGAAGAGAGGTTTGTGCACCATTAGTACCAATTTAACACCCACATTTAGCAATATGTAACACGTGACCATTCCAGCTTTGCAAAGGGCCTTCCACCACACTGTAACACATGATGCTGCATTTTTGGGAACATTTGAGCAGTTTGAGCTAGAAACAAGGCTTTTTTTGTTCAAATCTGCAGATTAGGCAGCAGATGATGGAATATTTGGCAAATGCGGAAAATGTTTAAATATGTGAAAATTGGTGCAGCCGAACAGTCACATATTTCCAGTGGCCCTGCTCATACCTCTGACTAGGTCCAGAAGTGCTCCTCAGTGGTTCCTTTTTTTTGTGTCTCATTGAATTTATAGTTTAACTTCTATGGAAACGAGGAAGACTAAACCTGAGGTTACCACTCCACAACACAGACTACAATACCACATAATTACTCTCCAAAACACATAATCTCACTCCACATAATTCCTATACACTAAATACCACATACTTTCTATTCACATAATTTCACTGCGCGACATACCACATAATTCCACTACACACAACGTACATCCACTCTACACCAAAAACATTAGTAAAAATCTTTTACATTTACACTCCAATAGCTCTAGCTCTCGCAAATGCAAGACCTATTACATTACAAATGCTTCTTTAACTGGTAGTCGCGTTTGCAGAGTGGTGCAGAAAGGGGGCTGGGCCTCCAACCAGTGCTCAGAAATTCTGCTGCATAGGACTTACAGGAGGTACCAGGAGGGATTCTTGGCCCCCAAAGTCCCTCAGGAGTAAAGTGGACTTCATCCCCCAACCAGTACTGTGCCAGGAGGCGTGTTTGCAGAGTGGTAGAGAAAGGGGGGCGTGGCCTCCGAAGACCCCTTAGCAATCCCACTGCGTGGGACTTAGTGGAGGTAATAGAAGAGGTAGTTGGCCCCCAAGGACAACCTTCTGGGCCAACTACCCCTCCTATTACCTCCAGTAAGTCCCACACAGCGGGATTGCTAAGTTGTCATAGAAGGCCATGCCCCCTTTCCCCACCACTCTGCAAACGCACTCTCTGGTGCGCTCTTGGATGGGGATTAAAGTCTCCTTCACTGCTGGGGTCCTTAGGGGCCAACTAGCCTACCTGATACCTCCAGTATGCCCCAGATAGTGGGATTGCTGATAGGTGGACACAGGCCACGCCCCCTTTGTCCACCACTCTAGAAACACACCTCCTGGCATGCTCTAGGTTGGGGGATGAAGTCCCCTTGCCTCCTGAGGGTCCCTGGGGCCGAACTAGCCCACCAGGTACCTCCAGTAAGTCCCACTCAGCTGGATTGCTGAGAGTGGTCCGAGGCCATGCCCCCTTTTTACACTACTCTGCAAACACACCTCCTGGTGCACTGCTGCTCAGAGGATGAAGTCCACTTGTGTCCTGAGGTCCTCAGGACACAAGAGGACCTCATCGCCCCACCAGCAGTGCGCCAAGAGGCACGTTTGCAGAGAAGTGCAGAAACAAGCAAGAGAAGTGCAGAAAGAGGCAAGAGAATTGCTGAAAGAAGCAACAGAGGTATAGAAAGAAGCAAGAGAAGTGCAGAAAGAGGCAAGTGAGGTGCAGCAAGAAGCAAGAGCAGTGCAGAAAGAACCAACAGAGGTGCAAAAAGAGGCAAGAGTGTTGCAGAAAGAGGTAGGAGAGGTGCACAAAGAGGCAAGAGAGGTACAGAAAGAGGCAGGAGGGGTACAGAAAGAAGGAAGAGAAGTGCAGAAAGAGGCAAGAGAATTGCTGAAAGAAGCAACAGAGGTGTAGAAAGAAACTAGAAGATTGCAGAAAGAGGCAAGTGAGGTGCAGAAATAACCAAGAGCAGTGCAGAAAGAACCAACAGATTTGCAAAAAGAGGCAAGTGGGGTGCATAAAAAGGTAGGAGAGGTGCACAAAGAGGCAAGACAGGTACAGAAAGAAGCAGGGGGGTGCAGAAAGAAAGAAGAGAAGTGCAGAAAGAAGCAACAGAGGTGCAAAAAGAGGCAAGAGGGGTGCAGAAAGAGGTAGGAGAGGTGCACAAAGAGGCAAGAGGGGTACAGAAAGAGGCAAGAGGGGTGCAGAAAGAAGGAAGAGAAGTGCAGAAAGAAGCAACAGAGGTGCTGAAAGAGACAAGAAGGGTGCAGAAAGTGGCAAGAGGAGTGCAGAAAGAAGCAACAGAGTTACAGAAAGAGGCAATAGAGGTGCAGAAAGAGGCAAGAGAGATGCAGAAAGAAGCAAGTGAGGTGCAGAAAGAGGCAAGAGAGTTGCAGAAAGAAGAGAGTGAGGTTCAGAAAGAGGCAAGAGAAGAGCAGAAAGTGGCAAGTGAGGTGCAGAAAGAGGCAAGAGAGGTATAGAAAGAGGCAAGATACGTGTAGAAAGAGGCAAGAGAAGTGCAGAAAGAGGCAAGAGAGGTGCAGAAGGAAGACAGTGAGGTGCAGAAAGAGGCAAGTGAGGTGCAGAAAGAGGCAAGAGAGGTACAGAAAGAGGCAAGGGAAGTACAGAAACAGGCAAGAGAAATGCACAGAGGCAAGAGAGGTGCAGAAAGAGGCAAGAGTGGTGTAGAAAGAAGCAAGAGAAGTACAGAAAGAGGCAAGTGAGGTGCAGTAAGAGGCAAGAGAGGTACAGAAAGAGGCATGAGATCTGCAGAAAAAAGCAAGAGAGGTGCTAAAAGAGACAAGTGAGGTACAGAAATGGGCAAAAGAAGTGCAGAAAGAGGCAAGTGAAGTGCAGAAAGAAGACAGTGAGGTGCAGAAAGAAGAAGAAAGGTGCAGAAAGAAGCAAGAGAAATGCAGAAAGAGGCAAGAGAGGCACAGAAAGAAGAGAGGTTTGTGCACCATTAGTACCAAGTTAACACCCACATTTAGCAATAAGTAACACGTGACCATTCCAGCTTTGCAAAGGGCCTTCCACCACGCTGTAACACGTGACACTGCCTTTTTGGGAACATTTGAGACGTTCGAGCTAGAAACAGGGCTTTTTTTGTTCAAATCTGCAGATTAGGCAGCAGATGATGGAATATTTGGCAAATGCGGAAAATGTTTATTTATGTGAAAATTGGTGCAGCCGAACAGTCACATAATTCCAGTGGCCCTGCTCATACCTCCGACTAGGTCCGGAAGTGCTCCTCAGTGGTTCCTTTTTTTTGTGTCTCATTGAATTTATCGTATAACTTCTTTGGAAACGAGGAAGACTAAACCTGAGGTTACCACTCCACAACACAGACTACAATACCATATAATTACTTTCCAAAACACATAATCTCACTCCACATAATTCCTATACACTAAATACCACATACTTTCTATTCACATTATTTCACTGCACAACATACCACATAATTCCACTAAACACAACGTACATCCACTCTACACCAAAAAACATTAGTAAAAATCTTTTGCATTTACAACGCCTATAGCTCTAACTCTCGCAAATGCGAGACCTATTACATTACAAATGCTTCTTTAATTGGTAGTCACGTTTGCAGAGTGGTGCACAAAGGGGGCTGGGCCTCCAACCAGCGCTCAGGAATTCCGCTGCGTAGGACTTACAGGAGGTACCAGGAGGGCTTCTTGTCCCCCAAAGTCCCTCAGGAGTAAAGTGGACTTCATCCCCAACCAGTACTGTGCCAGGAGGCACGTTTGCAGAGTGGTGGAGAAAGGGGGGGCGTGGCCACCGAAGACCTCTTAGCAATCCCACTGTGTGGGACTTAGTGGAGGTAATAGGAGAGGTAGTTGGCCCCCAAGGACAACCTTGGGGGCCAACTACCCCTCCTATTACCTGCAGTAAGTCCCACACAGCAGGATTGCTAAGTTGTCATAGCAGGCCACACCCCCTTTCCCCACCACTCTGCAAACGCACTCCTTGGCGTGCTCTTGGATGAGGATTAAAGTCCCCTTCACTGCTGGGGGTTCTTAGGGGCCAACTAGCCTACCTGATACCTCCAGTATGCCCCAGATAGTGGGATTGCTGATAGGTGGATACAGTCCATGCCCCCTTTGTCCACCACTCTGCAAACGCACCTCGTGGTGGCTATTGGTTGGGGGATGAAGTCCCCTTGCCTCCTGATGGTCCCTGGGGGCCAGCTAGCCCACCATGTACCTCCAGTAAGCCCCACACAGCTGGATTGCTGAGAGTGGTCCGAGGCCATGCCCCATTTTTACACCACTCTGCAAACGTGCCTCCTGGTGCACTGCTGGTCTGAGGATGAAGCCCACTTGTATCCTGAGCTCCTCAGGACAGAAAATGACCTCATCGCCCCACCAGCAGTGCGCCAAGAGGCGTGTTTGCAGAGTGGTGCAAAAAGGGGCCTGGCCTCGGACCACCTCTCAGCATTCCCACTGTGTGGGGATTACTGGAGGTACCTGGTTGGCTTTATTGGCCCCCAGGGACCCTCAGGAATCAAGGAGACTTAATCCCCGAACTGAGAACGCACCAGGGAGCGTGTTTGCCGAGTGGTGCAGGGAGGGGGCGTGGCCTCCGGCGAGATGCCGGCTTTTCTTTTCTTTTTGCATTTTTGGAAGGGGGGCTGTGTGGCCCCCTTCTTTTAGTATTTTTTGGGCCCTGGGGACCCCATCCCCCAGGACTTGACCCATTATTTTTTTTAAAACGGGAAGGGGTACTCGCGGCCCCCTCCCGAGGCCTATTTCGGCCCGGGTCCCCATCCCCCGGGGCATGGCCGCGTTTATTTTTTATTTTTTTAATTATTTGTAGGGAAGAGGGGTCACGTCCTTCCCTAGGCCATTTTCGGCCCTGGGGACCCCATCCCCAGGGGCATGGCCATTTATTTTTTATATTTATTTTTGGAAGGGGGGCTGTGTGGCCCCCCTTCCCTGGGCCTCTCTTGGCCCCGGGACCCCATCCCCCAGGGCCTGGCCACCCTTTCTTTATTATTAAAATTTTGTATGGGGGCCGCTAGGCCCTCCTGAGGCCACTTCTGGCCCTGGGGACCCCATCCCCGGGGCCTGTACATATGTTGGGTACCGTGGGGGAGCCCCAATGCCCCCACGGTCCCAGCAGGAGCTGGCATTGCTTTTGGGCAAAGGGAGCTGCTAACATGCAGCTCCCCTTGCCCAAAAGCAATTCTGCTTTGCTTCTTGGAAGCGAGAGCAGGTTTCCTGCTCTCACTTCCAAGAAGCAAAGCAGTGTTTGCTATGGCAGGGCGGGAGCTGCACGGCTCCTGCCCTGTCATTGCAAACAGCAGTGTCCCGGTGGTGGGCACCCCAGGACACTGCAGGAGCTGGCCCTGGGGGTGGCGGTCCCCAGGGCCATCGAGGGCTCCTGGAGGGGTGCCGCGCAGCCCCCTCCCTCCTTTTCATTGCCCCGGGAGGTGGTGGTCCCTGGGGCCCGGGGGTCCGCAACGGACCCCCGTATTAAAATATTAACTGCCCCGGGGAGGTGGTGGTCCCCAGAGGAGTGTGGGGGTATTGCCCCCCCACACTCATTTATTATTTTTTTCCCCGGGGAGGTGGCGGTCCCCGGGGCTGCAGGGGCCCCCGGGGGCCCCTGAATATTAATTCACGAGTGCCCCCGGGGCCTGGCCCACCCAGGGGCTTTTTGAAAATGACAGTCCACGCTTCTTTTTTTTTATTTTCTCTGCAGGAGTCGCGACCCCAACGCGAATTCTGCCGTGTTTTAAAAAATATATATATATATTTTTGTCCCTAGGGGTCCTTGTGGGACCCCCTAAGCAGCCATAGGGGGTCAGGGTGTTTCTACCCTGCCCCCTTTTCTTCATTTTACACTTTGTTTTACTGTTTTCTTGTGACTCAATTCTACCGAGTCACAAGATGGCTGCCAACAGTTCCTGGTTTGGAGTGTTGGCAGCCAATTAGAATGTAGATAATTTTTCTTTTTCTAATTTCTCAGGAACCACTGAACGGATTTACACCATTTAACAAAAAGGGCTCTTTCTGAACAAAGGGCTACCTTTTTGCCAAATTTGGTGTAATTCCGTTCAGCAGTTCCTGCTTTAGCTTTGTCTAAAGTTTCCTATGGAAAATTACATGTGGAAAACGCGTTTTGGGACCCCCCTTTTTTCACGGCCCCCGCTTGACGAATCACCCCGTAACTTTCAAGACAGGAGCTGACCGGAGCGGGCCACTAGTTTTGAAAATTTCGCGAAGATTCGTCAACCAGCGCCAAAGTTATTGGGAAAACTAAAAAAACGCTTTTCCTATAGAAACTAGGTCCTGACTATAACGTTGGCGCCGGTTGACGAATCTTCGCGAAATTCTCCAACTTGTTGGGGCGCTCCGGTCCGCTCCTATCCTGAAAGTCTCGGGGTGATTCGTCAAGCGGGGGCCGAGAAAAAAGGGGGTCCCAAAACGTGTTTTCCCCATTCATTTTTCCATAGGAACCGTTCATCGCGGCTACAGCCCGAACTGCTGAACGGAATTACACCAAATTTGGCAAAGAGGTAGCCCTTGGTTCAGACTCGTGCCTTTTGCTTAAATGGTGTAAATCCGTTCAGTAGTTCCTGAGAAAATCACAAGTAAAATCACATATATATCTATGGCCGCGTCGGATCCGCTCACCCTGAGCGCACCCTGCGCACACCGTCCCGATCACAAGCTGCATTCTAATTGGCTGTGAACTGGCTGTCAACACTCCAAATCAGGAAGTGTTGGCAGCCATTTTGTCCCTCGGTAGAACCGAGGGACAGAAACAAGTGCGCAAAGCGCAAAAGGGGGCAGGGTAGAAACACCCTGACCCCCTAGGTCTGCTCAGGGGGTCCCACAAGGACCCCCTGGGCAGAAAAAAGCATTTAAAAAAAAAAAAAAATCGGTGGGATGCGCTTAGGGTGCGCGAATCCCGCCGATAAAAAACAAATCAAAGCGCGGTCTCCCGCGCTTCGATGCTATTTTGCCCCCGGGTGGCCCAAGTCCCGGGGGCATGCGGGGGGTGGGGTTACACCTAATCACCTGTGTGGGGGCTCCAGCCCCCACACGCCCGGGACCGTCACCTCCCGGGGCACTTAGAAAACAAATGTGGGGGTCCGTTTCGGACCCCCGAAGCCCCGGGGACCACCACCTCCCCGGGGCTGTGCAATTGAAGGGAGGGGGGCCACGCGGCCCCCCTCCTGGAGCCCTTGATGGCCCTGGGGACCACCACCCCCAAGGGCCGGCTCCTGCAGTGTCCCGGGGTGCCTACCCCAGGGACACTGTAGTTTGCTATGACAGGACGGGAGCCTCGCGGCTCCCGTCCTGTCATAGCAAACTGCTTTGGATTTTGGAAGAGAGAGCAGGGAAACCTGCTCTCTCTTCCAAAATTCAAAGCAAATTGCTTTCCACACGGGGAGCTGCATCTTAGCAGCTCCCCATGTGGAAAAGCAATGCTGGCTCTCGAGGGACGAGGGAGCCGGCGGGACCGTGGGAGGATTGGGGACCCCCCCACGGTCCCCAACGGAGAGGGCCAGCCGCGGGGGATGGGGTCCCCAGGGCTACAAGTGGCCCAGGAGGAGGGCCACGCGGCCACCCTCCCCAAAATCAAGGAAAATAAATAAATAAATAAATTTAAAAAAGGGCCGGCCCCGGGGGATGGGGTCCCCGGGGCCTAAGGAGGCCTGAGGAGGGGGGCCACGCAGCCCCCCTCCATGAAAATTAGAAAAAAAAAAGTGGCAATGACCCGGGGGATGGGGTCCCCGGGCCGAAATTGGCCACGGGAGGGGGGCTCACGCTGTCCCCTTCCCGTTCCATTTTTTTTAAATAAAGAGGGTCAGGCCCTGGGGGATGGGGTCCCCAGGGCCCAAAATAATTAAAAGAAGGGGGCCACACAGCCCCCTTTAAAAAAAAAAAAAAGACCAGCATCGCGCTGGAGGCCACGCCCCTCCTTGGCAGCACTCTGCAAACGCGCCCCCTGGCGCGTTTGCAGAGGAGAACGAATTCCCCTTGAATACTGGGGGTCCCTGGGGCCAACTAGCCCACCAGGAACCTCCAGTATGCGCCAGGGGCTGCATTGCAGAGAGGTGTACAGAGGCCACGCCCCTTTTACACCTCTCTGCAACGCAGCTCTGTGGCGCTTTGGAGGTACATGGTGGGCTAGTTGGACTCCAGGGACCCTCAGGATTCAAGGGGACTTAATCCCCCAACTTAAAATGTGCCACGGGGCGCGTTTGCACAGTGGTGAAGGGAGGGGCGGGGTATTAGGTGACATGTGTGCAAACAGGCCCCCATGCGCGTTTTAAGATGGGGAATTAAATCCCCTTCAATCCTGAGGGTCCCTGGGGGCCAACTAGCCCACCAGGTACGTCCAGAAAGCGCCACAGAGCTGCATTGCAGAGAGGTGCAAAAAGGGGCGTGGCCTCTGAACACCTCTCTGCAACGCAGCTCCCTGGCGCCTACTGGAGGTACAGGGTGGGCTAGTTGGACCCCAGCGACCCTCATGATTCAAGGGGACTTAATCCCCCAACTTAAAACGCACCGCGGGGCGTGTTTGCAGACAGGTCACCTCAGGCCCCACCCCCTTCCTTCTCCATTGTGCAAATATTCCTCTAAAATCAGCCGAACTACGAATTCCGATTTACTCACCTGTTATCAGGAGAGACCTCAGTGCTGCATCTTTGAGCCCAGTACTGATCCTTAAAAGTAATTCTAACCGTACTTACCAGTAACTTGAATTTCATTCCATAGGCTAACATTGACTGGTTTCACTTGGAAATTCTTCTAAGTGTGGAGTTTTGGAACTTTATAATATTCCTCTAAAATCAGCCGAACTACGAATTCCGATGTACTCACCTGTTATCATGAGAGACCTCAGTGCTGCATCTTTGAGCCCAGTACTGATCCTGAAAAGTAATTTTAACCGTACTTACCAGTAACTTGAATTTCCTTCCATAGGATATCATTGCCTGCTTTTTGCTGAAAAAGTTTGTGTCGATTTTTGAAACTTACAAATATTCCTAAAAAAACACCGGACTACAAATTCCGATTTACTCACCTGTTATCAGGAGAGAACCCAGTGCTGCATCTTTTAGCCAAGCACTGACCCTGAAAAGTAATTCTAACCGTACTTACCAGTAACTTGTATTTCCTTCCATAGGAATCCATTGTCTGGTTTTCAGCAGAAAAGTTTCAAAGTGTCGATTTTCACAAACTACAAATATTCCTTAAAAATCGCCTGTATGACTTAAACGCATTCTTTCAACTGTTTACAGGAGATGCACCAGTGCTGGATCCAGGATCCACCACTGAGTAAGAAAAAGTAACGATAACACTACTTACCTGCTAAGTGAATTTCCTCCCATAGGATAACATTGGAGATTCTATGTGAAGAAGTTTCAAAGTGTCAACTTTTAAAATACAATAATATTCCTTAAAAATCACTACTGTAACCAAAACGCTTTTACTCAACTGTTTACAGGAGATGTCCCAGGACTGAATCTAGGATCCAGTCCTGTGGTTAGAAAAGTAATCCATAAAGTAACTAATTGCATTTAACTAGAAATTCACATTGAGCTCAATGTTGCATTGTGTTTGAAATTGTGTTGCCCATTGCAACAACTGTAACTACTGTACTTAAAAGTCTATTGCCTATTTGCAAAGTATTTGAACTAAAGTAATTCATTCTGAGAAAGTATATTTTGTAATGTAATGTATAATGTAATTACAATGTAATTTAAAAATAAAATATCTAAAAATAAATAGTTTAAAAAAAATGTAGTAAATCAGTATCAAAAAAATAAATATAACAATTAATACATTTAAAAATTGTCATTTACAAAACCTTTGAAATTCACTGAAAAAAACCATAGGTTTCAGACATGTTATAGTTAGGAATTAGCATTTAAAAAACCTTTGAAATTCACTGAAAAAACCATAGGTTTCAGGCACGTTATAGTTAGAAATTAGCATTTAAAAAACCTTACAAGTTCACTGAAAAAACCATAGGTTTTAGGGACAGTTATAGTTAGTTGGACATTGCACTCATACAAAACCCGTGAAATTCCCCCGTTATAGTTAGTTCAGCTAACTATAACTCGCGCTCCACAATGCACTGCTGATGATGTCACATATTACATCACTCATGACATGGTCAGTGACATCACTGATGACATCACTGATGACATCTCAAATGACATCACTGATGACATCACTGATGACATCATCCACGTGATAATCTGATGCACCTCCTCACACCCTAATATAAACTTTGATACACCCACTCTAAATTACAGACTGCCATTCGCAAAACCATAGACACTCCAGCACCAATAACTACATACCCACTCACTGATTCTTAGGTCTACACACACATCCACTCACTCACCCGTACAGTCACTCATACTTACGGTCACTCAGTACAGGACTATCATATGCACTCATACTCCTATATAGACACTCAAACACCGCCACTCATCCATAGAGGTACTCACACACCTAGTCAGTCATGCAAATAATTAAACACACTGCCATTTACTCACCTATACAGCTATACACACACCAGCTCACTTACTCATACAAATACTAGCACATTCTTACGCTCTTATACAATCACTGATACAAGCACACAATCATCCATACAGTCACTCTCACAATCACACACTCTTGCTTATAGCTATTTATATACTCCAACACACATATATACTGCCTTTCACATATGTAGTTACTCACACATGTACCACTGGGACATACATTCACTCACTAACACACTCTTACACACACTTACCCACCCATACAGTCTATCACAGATGCACTCTTGAAACCATACACCCAGTGAATCACCCACTCACACATCTATACACAGAGTCGCACACACCCCACCCACACAAACACTCAGGCACCCATACAGATACTCAGACAACCAATCAATAACTCATAGAGACACTCATGTAGCTATTCACAAACCCATGAAGCCACTTACACAGCAACAGACAGACGGATACAGACATTCACCCAGTTTAGTCACTAACCCATGCATTCAGTAAGATACGTTTAATCACTCACTTATAGAGTTAGTCACGCACCTACTAAATCATCCATACAGACACTTATACACCCACTCATTCTTCAATACGCCTTTCCCTATATATATTAAAAATATTTAAACTTTACAGAAACACACAGTCACTGGATGATGTCATCAGTGATGTCATTTGAGATGTCATCAGTGATGTAATCAGTAATGTCACTGACCATGTCATGAGTGATGTAATATGTGACGTCATCAGCAGTGCATTGCGGGGGCGCGAGTTATAGTTAGCTGAACTAACTATAACGGGGGAATTTCACGGGTTTTGTACGAGTGCAATGTCCAACTAACTATAACTGTCCCTAAAACCTATGGTTTTTTCAGTGAATATATATATATATATATTTTGCCACAATGTGATCCTGTCAGTTCAGAGCGCTCCACAGCGGGTGCTCAGCGTATGGGCCGGATCCTGGCCCCAATTCAATTAAATGACGCTGCACTCCAAAGCAGGATACTTTTGGATTTATTTCACCACAACACCACTCAACCAACGCGTTTCAGCCCTCACACGGCTTTCTTCACGGTTAGTGAGTCCTTCTTACAATACGCTTTAAATACCCATCTCTGCCATAATAATGCATTATGGGATCCTAGTGCGTATAATTCAAAATAACTTTATACATATTTACAAAAGGACAATTGCGCATGTGTCAGGATATTTGCAATTTCATGGTGAATTTTACATTTCTTTGTAAGCGCTTTGCTATTTCACGCAATGCTTTATTAGCATATATTAGATTTTATCAGTCAAGGTATAGTACCCCTTGATTCATTTACAAGCATTTAATTTTGCATTTATATAATGCATTGCATTTTTTGGCGCGTTTTGATCAGTTTACCAGTAAATCATCGGTATAGTACCCTTTTCAAGTAAAACATTCCGTTATATGATTTTTCCATAACTTTGTCCACAATTTTATCACTTGTGACAATTATTGAAATAGTTTTCAGATACTAGGGTATAGTACCCAAATTTGCAAACAGTATATATAGTGGCAGAATGTTCCTTTACTTTTAACACTGTACCAAAAATTCTTAAATAATTTCTTGTTATTCCAGGTGCACAAAAAGTTCCTCGTCGTTATTTATCCCTCTGGGAAATTTCGTTCTCAGCCTTATGATGTACCTAGATTCCATTTGTCGTAATTTCTTTACTCTGTCCCCACCCCATTCTTCTGGGGGAATCATGTGAATTCCATAGTAGACCATTGCTCTCCAGTCTCCCTTTTGGCATTGTGACATGTGTTTTGCTGTAGCATAAGTCATATTTCCATTTTTCACTGCGCGGATGTGTTTAAGAATACGTTTTTTAACCATGCATGTTGTACTCCCAATATATTTCATTCCGCAGTTGCACTCTATTACATAGATAACAAACTGTGATGTGCAGGAAATATTTTGCTCAATTGTGATTTGCTTTCCATTTGGTTCCACAATTGTCCTTATGTTCTTGCCAATTTTGCAGGCCTTACACACATTGCATTTCTTGAACCCTTTTTGTTGATCCAATAACCAATTTGTTTGTGGTCTCTCCTGAAAATGGCTTTTCACCATCATGTCTTTTAGAGACTTAGTCTTCCTATAGGTGACAATTGGTTGGGGTCCTAAAAATTTCCCAATGTCTGGGTCTCCTGCAATTAGATGCCAGTATTTTTTAATTTTGTTTGTTATCATGCCACTTTCTTTACTGTATGTTGTGATAAACCTTGGTGGTCCCTGATCACTGGCTTCTTGGATTTTTGATTTTGGGATCAATGTGTCTTCTCTTTGTTTTTGATCAGCACGTTTTTTGCATTTCCTTAGTGTGGTATCATTGTAGCCTCTCACTTTAAATCTCTGCATTGTCTCCTGAATCTTCTCTTCTGCATCTTCCTTCTTCGAACAGTTACGCTTCATGCGGATAAATTCACCATAGGGATACTTTCCAGGAGCGGTTTTGGATGGAAACTCGTTCCATGTAAAATGCTGTTGGTAGCAGTTTTTTCCTGAATAGCGTGGACTGGATTTGATCATTTTCAATAAAGATTTTGGTGTCCAAAAATTCGATTTCCTTCTTACTCTTGGTACACGTGAATGATAAGCCAATTTGATTGTTGTTCAATTTAAAAAAATTCTCATTAAAATCATGCTCAGTGCCGTTCCATATTAAAAACAAATCATCAATGAATCGGACCCATAACACGATCCGTTCGAGCTCCTCTTGATTTTCTGAGTTCCACGCTATCTCTCTCTCCCACCAACCCATGGTTATATTTGCGAAATTTGGAAAAAAAGAAATGCCCATGGCTGTACCGCAACATTGTTTAAAAAGTTCTTTATTAAAAAGAAAAATATTGTTTGTCAGGCATATCTCAATCATTTTCAATAACATCTCTGAGTGTTTTAATTCTGTGATGCTCCGCTGTTTTAAGAAGAATCTGCATGCCTCCAACCCCACCTCGTGCCGTATTGACGTGTACAACGACACGACGTCTATTGTTGCCAAGAGATATTGATTGCTCCATGTGATTCCTGTTAGAATTCTGAGGAAATCCCCTGTATCTTTTATGTAGGAGCTCATGTTTTGTGCGATTGGGGCCAGGAATTTATCCACATATTGTGAAAGATTTTCATATAGGGAGTCACATGAAGAGATTATTGGTCTCCCTGGTGGATTTTGTAGTGTCTTATGAATTTTGGGCAGGAAGTATATCGTTGGTATAACAGGGAAGTCTTTGGAAAGAAATTTCAATTCATCGTTGCTGATTAGATTTTTTGAGTGCCATTCTTGCAGGTTTCGATTTAATTCTAACACCATTTTGTTTATGGGATTATGGTTGATTCTCTGATAGTTGGACTCGTCATTCAATTGCCTCATGGCCTCGTTTACATAATCCTTTGTATCCATTAGGACGATGTTGCCCCCTTTGTCAGCGGGTTTCACCGTGATTTCTTTATTTTCCATTAATTTCTTTATTGCTTCCCTCTCTTTGCTGGTTAAATTCTCTCTTTTGTTTAAATTTCGTTTCTTTGGTAATTTTTCCAGTTCTTCAATGATGGCATCTGAAAACAGGTCGAATCTATTTCCGGGTGATAGAACAGGGCAGTATCTAGATTTTTTCTTTAGTCCACTGTCAATTCGTTTATCTGTTTGAATATCCAATGAGTCCAAAATTTGCTCCTCTGCCATCTGATCCTCGTTCAAGTCATATAACAGATCAAACATGTTTTTCAGGTCAGACATTTGGTCTATTGTAATAGTCGGTATGGCAGCCTCAACAATGTCTTCTAGATTTTTAATCTCAGGCGGTTTTTTTCCTTGTCTGTTGGCATGAATCTTGGCCAATTTTAGCTTCCTGATGTATTTATATAAGTCAATCCTGACTTGTGTGTGATTGTAATGGCTTTCTGGGCAAAAAGATAACCCTTTATTTAGCGGTGAAATTTCATTTTGTGTTAATTGATACTTCGAGAGGTTCACTATCAAATTGGTGTTCATTATTTCCGGTTGCGTAGTGGGTACTGCCTTTTTTCGCTTTGGCCTTCTGGTTTTCCTTGTGTTAGCGAGGTGTCTCCTGTTTCTCTTCCTCGGCCTCTGTTCATGGCCCTTCCTCGACCCCCCCCTCTCGTTAGGGACTTGTCTAAATTCATTAGTCGCATTTCCTCTAAAAAAGACACCCTCGGTGTTCCTTGCGCACCACTCAATTGTTCGCCTTCACTCAAGTCAGATTCACTTGTGCTTTCCGTTGTGACTTTTAATTGTTGCATTGGGTAATTCTTTTTCAGAGTGTCAAACCGTCTGGCAAATGTTAGTATTCTGCCTTGTGAATAATCCCGTTCATCTCTTTTGAATTTTCTTTGTTTTCGTTCCTGGATTTCATTTTTATATTTCTCCAGTCTTAGATCCATTTCCTTGCGCAATTTGGAAGCTTCCTCTTTGTTTGTATTGCTTTTAATGCATTCTTCCATTTCTTACAATTTTTTTGTGATGTCGATGACATCTATTTTGGCATGTTTGATTAATATGCGCATCATATTAAGAGAGCACTGTAAATTGTTTTCAACCCACTCTTCTAACAATTCCACTTTGGTGTCTGGGTGCGTGGGCATTGTAAAGATACGTAGGCCTCTGGGTACACATTTAACCTCAATGTAATTTTCCAATGCTATGATTTCCCAGCTTTTGTTAACTTCCTTTTTGTACAACCTCTCCATGTTGTTAAATTGTTGTCTCAGTGACGTGTTAGTGCTAGTTTGAACATTCCCCACATGTTCTGTTCTATTTTCATCTGCATCACCCAGTTTGAACATAGTTGCCGCTTTTGTTACACGCTTCGCAGCACGCGCTTCCATTTTAGTAATTGGTTTAATAACTCCTTACACCATCTATACCTGACTCCGCCTCACTCTTGGTGTTGTGGAGGGCACTTGTATGTCCCTTGTTACAATTCTCCTGCTCTCGCCGGTTTGTTTAAATGCCAGTTTGTATTGTGTACAATCCTGAACACGCTTCCCTAAACAAACAACAGCCGCTTCGGATCGCTGCTACTTTCAATAACCAATTGTCACTCACCTCACCGGGAGATTCCCGTTTCGACGGCGTCCTCCGACTCCATCACGCGGCGCTCTACCGGGGTGAATCTTGTGTTAGAGGCAGCTTCTGTTCGCAGTCAATCCGGGCGCCTCTGAATTCCACAATGATATGCCACAATGTGATCCTGTCAGTTCAGAGCGCTCCACAGCGGGTGCTCAGAGTAAGGGCCGGATCCTGGCCCCAATTCAATTTTCAAACGACAAATGACGCGGCACTCCAAAGCAGGATACTTATGGATTTATTTCACCACAACACCACTCAACCAACGCGTTTCAGCCCTCACACGGCTTTCTTCATGGTTAGTGAGTCCTTCTTCCATTACGCTTTAAATACCCATCTCTGCCATAATGATGCATTATGGGATTCGTAGTGCGTATAATTCAAAATAACTTTATACATATTTACAAAAGGACAATTGCGCATGTGTCAGGATATTTGCAATTTCATGGTGAATTTTACATTTCTTTGCAAGCGCTTTGCTATTTCATGCAATGCTTTATTAGCATATATTAGATTTTATCAGTCAAGGTATAGTACCCCTTGATTCATTTACAAGCATTTAATTTTGCATTTATATAACGCATTGCATTTTTTGGCGAGTTTTGATCAGTTTACCAGTAAATCATCGGTATAGTACACTTTTCTAATAAAACATTCCGTTATATGATTTTTCCATAACTTTGTCCACAATTTTATCACTTGTGACAATTATTGAAATAGTTTTCAGATACTAGGGTATAGTACCCAAATTTGCAAACAGTATATATAGTGGCAGAATGTTCCTTTACTTTTAACACTGTACCAAAAATTCTTAAATAGTTTCTTGTTATTCCAGGTGCACAAAAAGTTCCTCGTCGTTATTTATCCCTCTGGGAAATTTCGTTCTCAGCCTTATGATGTCCCTAGATTCCATTTGTCGTAATTTCTTTACTCTGTCCCCACCCCGTTCTTCTGGGGGAATCATGTGAATTCCATGGTAGACCATTGCTCTCCAGTCTCCCTTTTGGCATTGTGACATGTGTTTTGCTGTAGCATAAGTCATATTTCCATTTTTCATTGCGCGGATGTGTTCAAGAATACGTTTTTAACCATGCATGTTGTACTCCCAATATATTTCATTCCGCAGTTGCACTCTATTACATAGATAACAAACTGTGATGTGCAGGAAATATTTTGCTCAATTGTGATTTGCTCTCCATTTGGTTCCACAATTGTCCTTATGTTCTTGCCAATTTTGCAGGCTTTACACACATTGCATTTCTTGAACCCTTTTTGTTGATCCAATAACCAATGTGTTTGTGGTCTCTCCTGAAAATGGCTTTTCACCATCATGTCTTTTAGAGACTTTGGGGCCGATTCCGATCTCGGCCGGTAGGGCACTGAATCGGATTCGGCTTTACCGGATCCGATTCGGAGGCCTAGTTTCCGTCCGATTCGTACGGGCGTCCGTGCGAGCAAGTACGATGCGAGCATTCGCGAAATCGCCGACCGACTCGTACGGACACGACTCGCACCACGCAATGGAGACGTTACCCGACCGAGCAAGTACGATGCGCGCTTCGAACAGCCTGACCGACTCGTACCGTCCGGCTCCAAAGAGCTGTCGGAGCCGGACTTCGTGGGTCCGTGTCGGACCCCCCTGCATGCGTAGCCGCGTGAGTCGCACACAGGGGGGACCCAAGGGTCCCCCCTACACATGCATGTACAGTGCAAGTCACACCGACGCGTACCCACTGTAGGGGGCCCCCCTGTTCGCGACGTGCCCATTCAGTCAATGGGAGCCCGTGTACGCGTTGTACGACCGGCTCCCATTGACTTCAATGGGAGTCTGACCGAATCGAGTCGGGCAGCATATGGCTGCATCGTACTCGCTCGGTCGGACTGCGGGAGTCCGGCTCGGTCGGAAATCTCTCCAGATCCGGCTCGGTCGGAGAGATTTCTGGCCCGAATCGGAATCGGCCCCTTAGTCTTCCTATAGGTGACAACTGGTTGGGGTCCTAAAAATTTCCCAATGTCTGGGTCTCCTGCAATTAGATGCCAGTATTTTTTGATTTTGTTTGTTATCATGCCACTTTCTTTACTGTATGTCGTGATAAACCTTGGTGGTCCCTGATCACTGGCTTCTTGGATTTTTGATTTTGGGATCAATGTGTCTTCTCTTTGTTTTTGATCAGCACGTTTTTGCATTTTCAAAGAAATGTAAAATTCACCATGAAATTGCAAATATCCTGACACATGAGCAATTGTCCTTTTGTAAATATGTATAAAGTTATTTTGAATTATACGCACTACGAATCCCATAATGCATCATTATGGCAGAGATGGGTATTTAAAGCGTAATGGAAGAAGGACTCACTAACCGTGAAGAAAGCCGTGTGAGGGCTGAAACGCGTTGGTTGAGTGGTATTGTGGTGAAATAAATCCATAAGTATCCTGCTTTGGAGTGCCGCGTCATTTGTCGTTTGAAAATATATATATATATACATATATATATATATATATATATATACACACACACACACATATATGTGTGCGAGAGCAATGCCGGCTCCTGCATAAAGCAAGGAGCTGGCTGGGACCATGAGGATCTTCAGCCTCCCCCCTGCGGCCCCATAGAACACTGGCTGGGCTCCAGGGCATACAGGGAGTCGTGGCTGGGCCCCAAGGGATGCAGTCCTCATGGCTGAAATAAACCTGGGGAGGGGGGCTGTGCAGCCCCATCCCTCATTGAATTTGGTCAGGCCTCGAGGGGTGTGCCCGGGGCCAAAATCGGGCTTGGGAGGGGGACCGTACAGACCCCCTCCCCGTTTCCATTAGTAGTATGCAAAGGTCTTCCTGCGTTTTTCCCACATTGACGGAGAGCTTAACAATAGGCTCCTGAGCATGTTTCCAGCCGATTTTGGTGACGCATTATTGATGAAGATGAATATGTGGACATCTCACCCAAACAAGGACACTTACTTCATTTAGTTAAGAGGAAGCACCCCTGTATGGTGGAGTTTCACCTCTTTGTAGTCTTGTTCACTTCTCTTGAAGAGGATTTATGTAATCACAGATTTGTGAATGAAGATGCTTGAGGAATAATCACATTGCACACAAGGTCACTGGAAACATTACTTCATGGTCCTTTATGGACTTATAGTGCAGAATATGCATGAGAAATCTACCCAACGAGGTAGCACTTACTACTTGACCAGATGAAAGTACTTCAGTTGGGTAGACATTTTCGACAAAACTGGGGATTCTTCTTGGAACAAATGAGGTTCCATTCAGGCCCTGGTGTGCATTTCACAGAAATTAAACCTCAACGGGAAACACTTACAAATATAAACAAAGCAGGTGCCCCATGTGAAGCTCCTCTTCAGTAAAACATAAACAATCCTAACTTCTTGGGCTTGGTGAAAGCAAAGGAAGTGTGTTTCCTCTCATATTTCATGATTGAAATTGATCTGAAATCCTTAATGGAGGTGACTGCATTGTTAATATATTGGAGCACAATCTGATCTGGGGTGACTGTGATGAATGATTTCTTTCTCATCTTCTCCTGGTGAGAGCAGAGTCCATGATTCTCCCTTTTAAATACCCTCAGTATGCAAATACCCAAAATGCATACCTTCACTCATACACCCACTCACAGATATACATAGGCACACACCCATTCACAGAACCCCACAGACACTCACACACCCACCAATGCACACTCACACACAGGCACTAACAGACTCACTCACAGACCCACACACCCACTCACACACAAACTCTCAAAGATGACAGGTTACAGTTAGGATTACAAAATGTTAAAAAAACATTGATATTCATTGAAAAACCAAAGGTTAAAGGGACATTATAGTTAGGAAATAGAATGAAAAAAGCCTAGAAATTCACTGAATAAAACAAAGGTTACAGGGACTAAAAACTTAGGAAATAAAATTTAAAACAAAACCTTAGAAATTCACAGAGAAAGCCAAAGGTTATAGGGCTGTTATAGGTAGGCTCAGATTTCACTCATACAAAACCAGTAAAATTCAGCAGTTATAGTTACCTGAGCTAACTATAACTTACACCCCGTAATGCACTGCTTATGACCTCACATATTTAATCAGTCATGACATGGTAAGTGACATCACTGATGACATCACTGATGGCATCTCAAATGACATCACTGATGACATCATCCATAGAACTGCTCCCAAACCCACTCACACCCCTATACAACCTCTCATACACCCACTCACATACCCACACAACCACTCACATGCTCATTCACAGAACCATACAAGTGCTCACACAACCACTCACTCATCCAAAGAGCCACTCATATACTCACATATTCACTCATGCAGCCACTCATACAACCACTCACTCACCCTTAGAGATACTCATACAACCAGTCACTCATCCTTACACCCACTCATGCATGCACTCACTCAACAATACGGTCACTCACACACCCACACCTACACCCATACAACCACTCACACATGCAGTCACTTACCCATAAAGACACACACACTCACCCATACAGCTACTAACTCACCTACCCACTCATCTATACATCCACTCACACAGCCACACACTCACCCATACACCTACCCACAAACCCACATATTCACTCAGACAGCCACTCACATACCACCTCACTCACCCATATAGTCTTCCAACACAGCCACTCACTCACCCATACAAGCACTCACACACTCACTCACACACCCACACAACCACTTACATAACCATTTACACATCCATACAAGCTTTCCCACATCCAGTCACTCACCCATATAGCAATACGCACAGACACTCACTCTCAATACAGCCACTCACACACCAACTCGCATAACCAAACACCCACTCAAACAGCCACTCCCTTGCCCATATAACCACTATCACACCCAGTCTCTCACTTCTACAGCAATTCAGACACCAACTCACTCACCCATATAATCACTCACACATCCACTCACCCACCCATACAGCCACCCACACAGCTACTCAGTCACCCATAGAGCCACTGACACACCCACACCAATACAGCCACTCACACAGCCACTCACCCACCCACACAGCTACTCACACACTTACTTATTGACCCATACAGCCACTCAAACACCCACTCACACACAGACTCACAGTCACACAGCCACTCATATAATATATGTTACAAGTAGTATCCCTCATTAGTAGTACACCTAGAATACTAATTTACCTTTTGTAGCACCTTAGTATATATGTTTAACAATCATAAACTCTTAGAAAATACTTATACTCACTGGATGATGCCATCAGTGATGTCATTTGAGATGTCATCAGTGATGTCATCAGAGATGCCACTTACCATGTCATGAGTGATGTAGTATGTGAGGTTATAAGCAGTGCCATGCAGGGCCTAAGTTATATTTACCTCAGGTAACTATAACTGCTGAATTTTGCTGATTTTGTACGAGTGAAATCTGAGCCTAACTGTAACACCCCTGTAACCTTTTGTTTTTTCTTGTGAATATATTCTGAATATATACTGAAAACACCAAAGGTTACCGGGACGTTATAGTTATCAATTAGCATTTTAAAAAACTTTAGAAATTCTCTAAAAAAAAAACAAAGGTTACAGGGACGTTATAGTTAGGAAAACACATAACTATTTCAAAAAAATTCTTATCAAATTGGTGTCATATGGTACTCTTTGGTGAGGCAATGCTGGCTATCTAATCATACCCACTCATATGTGTTAATCATGTTAAAAATTCATCAACCACCCATGGCAGGTCAGAGGCCCACCAGCCAATAGTCTCAAAATGGGCTAGCAAAGTAGAAATATTTTTTATGAAAGATTTTTTATATCACAAATGTGAGGTGGGTCAGAAAGTGCCTAACTTAAGCACCATCTATGGAGCTACTCGTTGGTACTCACCAGTTGGCTCACTCTGTCATCATCGGCACTTTCTTGACAGAAAAGAATGTGACCTAACTCTAAACTAATATAAAAAATAATAGATAGAAGAGTGAGATGTATAAATGAAGGTGATATCTATCTACCATCTATGCCCCGTAATGTGAAAGAGGTAAACTAAACTCCCCATAAGTTAAAATTGAGTTGTGAACATCTATCACACATATTCTTTAATTTTAATTAGTGTTCACACTCAGTTAAAAATATATGATTGCATGTTTAGACCATTTTAACCTGAATGGAAATTTGTGAGTGGAGTGCGTCCTGGTTGTAGTTCGCTCTTATGCTCCTCTCTTGATAAACGTTAGAGTTAGGCTCAGGTTTTACTGCTACAAAACAAGTGAAATTCAGCTGTTATAGTTATTGAGCTAACTATAACTCATGCCCCTGCAATGCACTGCTTATGACCTCACATATTACATCACTCATGACATGGTCAGTAACATCACTGATGACATCACTGATGACATCTCAAACCTAAAACTACCCTTACCCCCAAATGCCCTTACCCACCCTAAACGCTAAAAAATATTTGCCACTCAAATACCCGTACCCACCCTAAACGCAAGAAAAAAACCTAAGCACCCAATACCCTTACCCGCTGTAAACCCTAAAAATACCTTTACCACCCAAATAACCTTACCCACCCTAAACCTTAAAAATACCCTGAAAGCGGACAACATTCAATGGCCATTAATTACTGGTTGAACTCTACTATTTAATGAGATACAAACTCAGACCTGTCTTTTTATTTCCAGAATTGAAAAAGGCTACTAAACCTGTGCTTTCAGATATGTGCTGAGAAAAGCTGTGGGACGACGGCCCCTGTTAAGGACAAAACTGTTCGTACATGATGGCAGAGTGCGGGCTAGTTCACAGTGTGTTATTTCTCCAAATTGCGCTGTGCAGCATTCACTGGGAATCATCAAATTATGGTTGCAAAAGCGCTCAAGTGATCAACTAGTGCTTTAATACACATACTATGATGGTAATTAAACTAGTGAAGAGGAAATTTTGTCTGCTTTCAATGGCCATTAATTACTGTCCAATGGGCAGGGTGAACTCTGCTATTTAATGAAACACAAACTCAAACCTGTTTTTTTATTTCCATAATTGAAAAAGACGAATACGCTGGAACATGTCTTCTGGTCATAATAAAATCATATGTGGAACCTGAGAGTGCTCCTGGTCCTTTGTGGATGTTTGTTGGCAGTTGTTTGACATGAGGCCACGCTCACGTAAGGAGGCACCTGTCCCCTCAGGAGTTCGATGGTAATCTGTGGCATTTGTTTGGATACATATATATATATATATCTACTGGTGACTGCTATATCTATCTCTCTCTCTCTCTCTCTCTATATATATATATATATATATATATATATATATATATATATATTACCTACTGGCAGTCGCCAGTAGGTAGTTATAGTTAGGACCTAGTTTCCATAGAAAAAGCGTTTTTTGATTTGCCAATAACTTTGGCGTCGTTTGACGAATCTTCAGGAAATTTTCAAAACTAGTGGGGCGCTCGGTCAGCTCCTGTCTTGAAAGTTTTGGGGTGAATTATCAAGCAGGGGCCGAGAAAAAGAGGGGTCCCAAAACGCATTTTCCCCATGTTATTTTCCATAGGAAACTTTAGACAAAGCTACAGCTCAAACTGCTGAACGGAATTACACCAAATTTGGCAAAAAGGTAGCCATTGGTTCAGATGAGCCCTTTTTGTTAAATGGTGTAAATCCGTCCAGTAGTTCCTGAGAAATTGGAAAAAGAAAAAGTTTTGATATCTATGGCAGCGGTGGGTTCGCAAACCAACCCGGGCACAAGCTTGACTCTGATTGGCTGCCAACACTCCAAACCAGGAAGTGTTGGCACCCATCTTGTGACTCAGTAGAACCGAGTCACAAGAAAACAGTAAAATAAAGGTTAAAAAACAAGAAAAGGGGGCAGGGTAGAAACACCCTGACCCCCTAGGCCTGCTCAGGGAGTCCCACAAGGACCAAAAAAAGCATTGTTTTTGTAATTTTAATGGAATTCGCGTTGGGGTTGCGAATCCCGCCGAAATTAGAAAAAAAAAAAGAAGCGCGTGCTCCCGCGCTTCATTTTAATGATGCCCCCGGGTGGGCCAGGTCCCGGGGACATTGTCTGACAATAATTGTCATTGCCCCCCGCAGCCGTGGGGACCGCCACCTCCCCGGGGCTTATTGAAAAAATAATGCGTGGGGGGGTCCCACCCCCCCATGCTGCCTCGGTGACTGCCACCTCCCCAGGACATTGTTAATTGGATGCGGGGGGCATGCGGCCCCCGCAGCCCCGGGGACCGCCACATCTCCGGGGCTCTTGTTTTTAAAAAAATAGATGTGTGGGGGGCAAGAGCCTCCCAGAAGCCCAGGGGACCACCACCTCCCCGGGGCACATACTTATTTAAATTCAGGGGTCCGTAGCGGACCCCAGCTCCGGGGACCGACACCTCCCCTGGGCTATTTTGACAAAGGGAGGGGGGCCGCACGGCCCCCCTCCTGGAACCCTTGATGGCACTGGGGACCGCCACCCCCCAGGGCCAGCTCCTGCAGTATCCCGGGGTGCCCACCCCCAGGACACTGCTGTTTGCTATCGCAGAGCAGGAGCCGTGCGGTTCCCGCCCTGTCATAGCAAACTCTGCTTTGCTTCATTGAAGCGAGAGCAGGGAAACCTGCTCTCGCTTCAATGAAGCAAAGCAGATTGCTTTTCCACAAGGGGAGCTGCATGTCAGCAGCTCCCCTTGTGGAAAAGCAATGCCGGCTCCCGCAGGACGTGGGGAGCCGGCGGGACCGTGGGGGCATTGGGGCTCCTCCCACAGTCCCCAACAGAGCGGCCAGGCCCCGGGGGATTGGATCCCTGGGGCCAGAAGTGGCTCGGGAGGGGGGCCACGTGGCGCCCCTCCCCTGTGAAAATTTCTTTAAAAAGGAAAGGCCGGCCCCGGGGGATGGGGTCACCGGGGCCATAATTGGCCTGAGGAGGGGGGTCACGCGGCCCCCCTCCAAATAGATAAAAACATTAAAAAAAATAATAATTCTGCCCATGCCCCGGGGGATGGGGTGCCCGGGGCCGAAATTGGCCTTGGGAGGGGGGCCACGCGGCCCCCTTTCCGTTTATTTATTTATTTATTTTTAAATAGGGGTCAGGCCCTGGGGGATAGGGTCCCCAGGGCCCCAAAAATGGGAAAAGAAAGGGGGCCACACAGCCCCCTTCTGGAAAAAGAAAAAAAAAAGCCAGCATCGCGCCGGAGGCCCCAGCTCCTCCCTGCAGCATTCTGCAAACGCGCCCCCTGGCGCGTTGTAAATTGGGGGATTAAGTCCCCTTGAATCCTGAGGGTCCCTGGGGGCCAACTAGCCCACCAGGTACCTCCAGTAAGCGCCACAGAGCTGCGTTGCAGAGAGGTGGTCCGAGGCCACACCCCTTTTTACACCTCTCTGCAACGCAGCTCTGTGGCGCTTACTGGAGGTACCTTGTGGGGTATTTGGCCCCCAGGGACCCTCAGGATTCAAGGGGACTTAATCCCTCAACTTACAACGCGCCAGGGGGCGTGTTTGACAGTGGTGCAGGGAGGGGGCGGGGCCTGATATTACAAGTGTGCAAACACACCCCCTGGCACGTTTTAAATTGGGGGATTAAGTCCCCTTGAATCCTGAGGGTCCCTGGGGGCCAACTAGCCCACCAAGTACCTCCAGTAAGCGCCACAGAGCTGCATTGCAGAGAGGTGGTCTGAGGCCACGCCCCTTTTTACACCACAAGGCAAACACGGCTTCTGGTGCACTGCTGGTGGGGCAATGAGGTCCTCTTGTGTCCTGAGGACCTCAGGACACAAGAGGACTTCATCGTCCGAGCAGCAGTGCGCCAGAAGCCGCGTTTGCAGCGTGGTGTTAAAAGGGGCATGGCCTAGGAACACCTCTCTGCAACGCAGCTCTGTGGCGCTTACTGGAGGTACCTGGTGGGCTACTTGGCCACCAGGGACCTTCAGGAATCAAGGGGACTTAATAGGGATGTTATAGTTAGAAATTAGCATTTATAAAACCTTAGAAATTAACTATAAAAAATTTAGGATTGAGGCACATTATAATTAGAAATTTTCCTTTAAAAAACCATTGAAATTCACTGAAAAAACCATAGGTTTCAGGGACGTTATAGTTAGAAATTAGCATTTAAAAAACCACTGAAATTCACTGAAAAAACCATCGGTTTCAGGCACGTTATAGTTAAAAATTAGCATTTAAAAAACCTTAGAAATTCACTGAAAAAACCATAGGTTTCAGGGACGTTATAGTTAGTTGGACGTTTCACTTGTACAAAACCATAGAAATTCCGCCGTTATAGTTAGTTCAGCTAACTATAACTCGTGCCCCCGCAATGCACTGCTGATGACGTCACATATTACATCATTCATGACATGATCAGTGATATCACTGATGACATCAGTGCAGGGAGGGGGCATGGTATGATGTGACAAGTGTGCAAACTCGCCCTGTGGCGTGCTTTAAGTTGGGGGATTAAGTCCCCTTGAATACTGAGGGTCCCTGAGGGCCAACTAGCCCACCAGGTACCTCCAGTAAGCGCCAAGGAGCTGCATTGCAGAGAGGTGGTCCAAGGCCATGCCCCCTTTTCACACCACACTGCAACGCAGCTCTGTGGCGCTTACTGGAGGTAGCTGGTGGGCAAGTTGGCCCCCAGGGACCCTCAGGACTCAAGGGGACTTAATCCCCCAATTTACAATGCACCAGGGGGTGCGTTTGCACAGTGGTACAGGGAGGGGGCTTGGCCTGATGTGACAAGTGTGCAAATCCGCCCTGTGGCGCGTTTTAAGTTGGGGGATTAAGTCCCCTTGAATCCTGAGGGTCCCTGGGGGCCAACTAGCCCACCAGGTACATCCAGTAAGTGCCACAGAGCTGCGTTGTAGAGAGGTGTAAAAAGGGGCATGGCCTCGGACCACCTCTCTGCAACGCAGCTCTGTGGCGCTTACTGGAGGTACCTGGTGGGCTAGTTGGCCCCCATGGACACTCAGGATTCAAGGGGAATTAGTCCCCCAACTTAAAACCCAATGTGAGAAGTTGGCCTGGTATATGCTGTCCACTATTTATAGTGGGCACCTTGCACCAGTCCAAACAACCCTTTATTGGAGATAGGTTAAAGACAACCTTTATTGAAAGCTATCCTAGTGGTAGCTATGGAGAGCAGCCTTCAGGCTAAGTCTTGAAGGAATGTAAAGCAGCTTGTTTTACCAGACTATAATCTCTTGAGTGACCAAATGAAAGAGGACCACACCAGGTATATATATACAATATATGTATTTAGTCTTAAACACATCCCTCTAGTCTCTTTATGAGGCTAGAGTTCGAAGTACATAAGTTTCAAGTCAGTTATCAAAAGTAATAGCACAAATACACGTTTGAGCCCTAGGGGCGTACCAAACTATATACCAATAAAGTGGTATAAGAACCACGACTGAGCTAGACACAAGGACTAGAGCCTGTAGAAATGCTTGGACCACAAGGAACCACCCAAGGTAGTGACACAGGGGACCCACGGGGAACGCGTGCAGTGTGAGAACACAGCCTCGAGCCGCCATTGATTTCTATGGGGAATGTCGCGGTTGGAGTTTTAAAGAAAAAGGGCACTTGGAGGAGGACTTGGAGCAAACCCCTATAGAACTAGGTCATTCTAGAGTCAATACCCACGGGAGCACCAGAGTACTCGCGTTACCTCACCCAGGGGAGCCGGGTGCGTAGGTGTCTTTCGGGGTCGGGTTTCGTTGTCGTTTTCAATGGCGATCTGCTGCAAAGTGCTGCTGGCGGCCAAGTCGAAAGTGTCCTGGTGGATCCAAGGGTGGATCGAAGATCTTCAGAACCTGAAAGCAGAGGGGACAGAGTCTGGGTCACTAGCCAGTGACCAGGAAGGCGATGAGCAGATGCCCACCGATGTTGGGTGCTTCAGGTAGGTTGACGGTTGTCTTGACTCTTCAGCCACGAGGTCCAGGAGGTGTCGACAAAACCAGGAGCTGGATTCGAGCTGCCCATGAAGTCTGTCGATTGCTGCAGTGTTGGCGACTGGATTGGACCCAACAAGCCTTGGCAACGGCAAGTCTCGAAGAAACAAAGAAAGGACAATGTTGCAGACCAACAAGGTCTGGGGGACTCACCCAGCGAGGGTAAGTCAGGGCACCTCTGGAGCAACCAGGAAAGCCCATGCAGAAGAAGAGTAGCCTGCAGGAGGGCCCACTAGCCAACGGACTAGCGACCGCAAAGGAGCCTCAAGTGGATGCACTTGGAGCTGGTTAGCAGGACACTCGTGGATTGGAGGCCAGTGATCTTCAGTGCAGTTGGTGCTGGAGGTGGGGACTATTTGGAGCCCAAAGCACAACTTTGTGAGAGACCAGGAAGAGGATGTACTTGCAAAAGTACTCAGTGTCCAGGGGTCACGGTCCCACGTTACCCACGACAGCTACGGGCCTCAGTTTTGCTGGGGACTCAGAGCAGCCTCGGAGAAGACTGGAAATCTACGTCTGGTGATGCAAAGACTTCGGCGTACGGCGGGAGCTTCAGCGATGCAGACCGGACAATTGCTTCTTAGGTGCCTGCCAAGCAGGGGAGTCACTCCTTGACCCCAAGGGAGATTCTTCAGTCCTCTAATCTTAAAGTAGAGCATCGAAGGTCCAGGATTCAGCATCAGAGTTTCGTCCAGGGTAATCTAAAGTCCTAAGGACAGGGGTCCCATACTTATACTAAGTTAGGGGGTTGGACATACTCTGGGGACCCACCTATGGGAGGGTCAGGGAAGAGGGGTGGTTACACCCATTCCCTTTGTCCAGTTTCGTTCCAGAGCAGGGGCAGGTAGCCCCTGCAACTGGTTTGAACTGGCATATGCACAGGGACACCAAATGTGCCCCCAGTGCAGGACTTCAAAGCACCAGAGGGTGATCCCGCCCAGCTCCAATACACACTATCCTGTCTGGGGAGGTGGTTACACCTCCCTTCGACAGGAAACCTATTGTCCAGGCCTCCCCTGCCGGCGTTTCAGTCAGCAGCAGGAGGCCAGACCCGTGTCTGTGGCAGCGGCATCCATTTTGTGATGCCAAGGCTCTGGAAAGAAGTTACCGGGTAGCCCGATGTGTACATGTCTCTCCCTCTAGAAGGGTGGAATGCTACCCCCACCGCCAGGATTGGCGGCGGGTAGTATTCCAAGATGTTTGACACCAAACACAACATGTTTTGGTGCAGCCAGTCCAAAGTTAGCATTCTACCGCGAGGATATAATGCACTTAATAGTATATGGTCAGGCTGTACCACAAACAGCATCAGAGGAGGGACTCCGAACGCTGCAGAGGGGCTCTGCTCATGCAGGGGCACCCTCTCACATAAAAACCAAGCACTCTGCCTTCAGGATTGTAAACGCCTGCCATAGGAGTGACTTATAGGTTTATATGTGTGTGCAATGGTAGTGATATAGGTAGCCTATATCACAGTAAGGGGTGCATGCACCACCTTACCCAGGCTGCAGTAGCAGACCTGTGGTGTTATTTTGGCTGGCCTTCCAGGGGTGGCATAATACATGCTTCAGCCCCTGGCAGGCCTCTGGGGTACCAATGCCCTGGGTACATAGTATACCATATACTAGGGACTTATAAGGGCACTCCAGATTCCAATAAAGATGTACCTAAGGTACATGGAAACCATTTTAGAGAGGAAGCAGCTAGGCTGGGGTTCTGATTAGCAGGGCCCCAGCCAGACTAAAGTCGAAATCAGTGAAGCATCAGCAAAAGTGGGGGTACCCATGTGAAGCAGATCCTACTCTCCTACACAACCCCCCAAACGCAGGGACATTAAACTAACCTTGACCAGTTGAGTCTTCATATTCTAAGTGGAAATACCTAGAGAGTCCATCTGCATTGGCATGGTTACTCCCAGGTCTATGTTCCACTGTAAAGTCTATCCCCTGTAGGGAAATGGACCACCTAAGCAGTTTGGGGTTTTCACCCTTCATTTGTTTTAGCCATAGGAGGGGCTTGTGGTCTGTTTGAACAAGGAAGTGAGTACCAAACAAGTATGGCCTCAACTTCTTCAGAGCCCAAACCACAGCAAAGGCCTCCTCTCTATGGCTGACCAACGTTTCTCTCTAGGGGTCAGCCTTCTGCTAATAAAAGCTACTGGCTGATCCTGACCTTCATCATTCAATTGTGACAGTACAGCCCCTACCCCCAATTTAGATGCATCTGTTTGGACAATGAACTTCTTGGAGTAATCAGGACTCTGGAGAATGGGAGCAGTGCACATGGCCTGCTTCAGGTCATCAAATGCCTTTTGACAGCTAGCTGTCCACTGAACCTTTTTGGGCATTTTCTTGGAAGTTAAGTCATTCAGGGGTGTCACTATTGATCCATACCCCTTGACAAATCTCCTATAGTACCCAGTCAGGCCTAAGAAGGCTCTCACCTGAGTCTGGGTAGTTGGAGCAACCCTGTCCACGATGGTCTGGATTTTGCTCTGCAGTGGTTGAACCTGGCCTCCACCCACAAGGTGGCCCAGGTACAAAACCTGACTCTGCTCTATCTGGCACGTGGTGGCCTTGATAGTGAGGCCTGCCTTTTGCAGGGCCTCTAAAACATTTCTGAGGTGGACCAGGTGATCCTCCCAGGTGGAGCTAAAGACAGCAATATCATCTAGATATGCTGCACTGTAGGCCTCCAGACCTGTAAGGACTGTATTCATCAACCTCTGAAAAGTGGCAGGTGCATTCTTCAGACCAAAGGGCATTACCACAAATTTATAGTGCCCACTAGGGGTTGAGAATGCTGTCTTTGGCTTTGCATCATCAGCTAGCCTGATCTGCCAGTAGCCAGCTGTTAGGTCAAATGTGCTTAGATACTTGGCTGAGGCCAAAGTGTCTATTAGCTCATCTGCCCTGGGTATTGGATGGGCATCAGTCCTAGTGACTGCATTGAGACCCCTGTAGTCCACACAAAACCTCATCTCTCTTTTCCCACCACTGGTGTGAGGTTTTGGCACAAGGACCACTGGACTAGCCCAAGGGCTATCTGAGGGTTCAATAACTCCCAAATCCAACATTTTCTGGACTTCTGTCCTGATACAGTCCCTGACATGCTCAGGTTGCCTATAAATCTTATTTTTAATAGGCAGACTGTCCCCAGTATCCACTTCATGAGTGCACCAGGTGGTCTGACTTGGAGTCAGAGAGAACATATGTCTGTACTGATTGAGCACTTGTCTGCAATCAGTTTGCTGCTGAGCAGTGAGGCTGCCTGCCAAGGCTACACCATCCACTGACCCATCATCAAGGTTCTGTGAGAGCAGGTCAGGGAATGGGTCACTCTCTTCCTCCTGTCCCTCATCAGTGGCCATGAGCAAGCCCATGTCCACCCTGTCCACATATGGTTTCAGTCTGTTGACATGGAGAACCCTGTGGGGACTCCTGGGTGTTCCTAGGTCTACCAAATAGGTAACCTCACCCTTCTGTTCAACAATGGTATGGGGTCCACTCCACTTATCTTGGAGAGCTGCTGGGGCCACTGGCTCCAGCACCCACACCTTCTGTCCTGGCTGGTAGACAGTCAGTACAGCCTTTTGGTCATGCCAGGCTGTTTGCAGTTCCTGGCTAGCCTCAAGGTTTTTAGTATCCTTTTTCATGTATTCAGCCATCCTGGAGCGGAGACCAAGTACATAGTCCACTATGTCTTGTTTTGGGGGCTTGAGAGGTAACTCCCATCCTTCCTTCACCAAGCACAATGGACCCCTGACAGGGTGACCAAAGAAAAGTTCAAAAGGGCTGTAGCCAACCCCCTTTTGAGGCACCTCCCTGTATGCAAACAAAAGGCAGGGCAAGAGTATGTCCCACCTTCGCCTAAGCTTTTCTGGGAGCCCTTTAACTAAACCATTGCATTGTGGGTGATAGGGTGTGGTGAACTTGTAAGTCACTCCACACTCCTTCCACATTGCCTTCAAGTATCCAGACATAAAGTTTGCACCCCTGTCTGATACAACTTCCTTAGGGAAGCCCACTCTTGAGAAAACTCCCAGGAGATCTCTTGCCACCACAGGTGCTGCTGTGGTCCTAAGGGGAATAACCTCTGGGTACCTAGTGGCATGGTCCACCACCACTAGGATAAACCTGTGCCCAGATGCTGTTTGGGGATCCATGGGACCAACAATATCAATCCCCACTCTTTCAAAGGGAACCCCCACCACAGGTAGTGGTATCAGGGGGGCCTTTGTGGTGCCACCTGCCTTCCCACTGGCTTGGCAGGTTACACAGGAGCGACAAAAACTCCTTGGTGTCTTCAGACATGTGGGGCCAGTGAAAGTGAGGGACAATTCTGTCCCAAGTCTTGTTCTGGCCCAGGTGACCTGCTAGAGGAATGTCATGGGCTAGGGTCAATAGGAAGCCCCTGAACTTCAGAGGTATAACCAACCTCCTGGTGGCACCAGGCTTGGGGTCTCTACACTCTGAGTACAAGAGTCCATCATCCCAATACACTTTATGGGGACCCCTAGCATTCCCAGCAGCCTCAGCAGCAGCTTGCTGTCTGAGGGGTTCAAGAGAGGGGCAGCTCTGCTGCTCCTTGCTCAGATCTGCCCTGGAAGGGCCCCTGTCCCCAAGAACTCAACCTGGTCAGGTTCAAGCTCCTCTGGGACAGTTCCTTCCTCAGGACTGAGATCATCCCCTCAAGAGACTGATCTTCCTTCTGAGCCAAGGGGGAAGGCACTGCCTTAACCCTCCTACTCCTCCTCTTGGATGGCACTTGGTCCATTGTTCCAGGATCCAAGGCCTGTTCAGTGTTAGACATTTTGCTCTGTGACCTGGTCACAGCAAACACATCTGCAGGGATCCCCAGCATTTCTGCATGGGTCCTGAGCTCCACTTCTGCCCAAGCTGAAGTTTCAAGATCATTGCCAAGCAAGCATTCAACTGGTAGGTTTGCACTCACCACAACCTTCTTAAGGCCAGTTACCCCTCCCCAGGAGAAGTTAACAACTGCCAGAGTATAGTCTGTTCTGACATTGCTAGCATTGGTCACTTGGTACATTTCACCAAGTATAATCTGCCCAGGATCCACAAGGTCTTGTGTCACCATGGTGACACTCACCCCTGTGTCCCTAAATGCCAAAGCCTCTTTTCCATTGTTTAATGGCTGTTGCCTGTACTTGCCCAGATTACTGGGACTCACAGAGGAGGTCACATCCATGCCTCCATCACAGACTAGGACAGCCTGAGTGAGTTCTCTGACTAGGCCAGAGCTCACCTCATTACCCAGGGTCAACCCTACTAAATCCTAGGCCTGTGTACTCCCACCACCAATTGTAACTGCACTAGGGGGAACAGGAGCCTTAGGGGCATTGGTGGGGGCTGGAATAGAGTCTTTGGACTTGGTGCAATCACTGGTCCAGTGTGCCTTTTGCTTACAGACTTTGCACCATGGTTTCTTTTGGCCTTTTCCCTTGTTAGACTGTGAATCCCCACCTGAAGAAGATTTTTGGGGGCCTTGTGAAGATTTCTGGTCTTTACCCTTCTCCCGGCCCTTATCAGAGTTTTTAGAATCTTGCTTCTTAGCGTCACCACCTTGGTTCTGTACCTTCTGCCTCACCCTGGTTCTGACCCATTTGTCTGCCTTCTTTCCCAATTCTTGGGGAGAGGTCAGATCAGAGTCCACCAGGTACTGATGCAACAGCTGATTTTGACAGTTATTAAGAATCTGCTCCCTCATGATAAGATTGTACAATCCTGTGAAGTCACATACCTTACTGCCCATCAACCAACCTTCCAGAGCCTTAGCAGAACAATCAACAAAGTCCACCCAGTCTTGAGTCTGTGCTTTTGGGTATCTCTGAACTTTAACCTGTATTGTTCAGTTGTTAGGCCAAACCCATCAATCAGAGCACTCTTCAAGACTTTGTAATTGTCAGTATCCTCTTCTCTAACAGTGAGGAGCTTATCTCTACCTTTGTCTGCAAAGGAGAGCCACAAGATTGCTGCCCACTGCTCCTGGGGGACCTCTGTACCTTACAGGCCCTCTCCAGTGCAGTTATCCATTTGTGGATGTCATCCCCACTCTGGTAGGGAGGACAACCTTGCTCAGGTTTCTATGGTCATAAGACCTTTCCCTATCTCTGGGGAAATTGCTACCACAATGGGACTCTAGTCCCATCTTTTTCTCTGTCTATAGAGATCTAGGGACTCCTGTCAATAGCCAACTGCTGTTTTCTGAGCTCAAGCTGGGCTTGTTCATACTGAAGCAGTCTCTTCTCCTCTCATGAGAGGATTCCCTCCTATGAGAGGAGACAGAGGTCCCTACTGAGGTGTCAGAGTGGTTAGACTCCTGAGAAGGAGATGTAGACCTTCTGGGCACACTCACAACTCTTCCTGGGGGACAAAGGGAGGTCATTCTGGGCCTCCTCCTCATCCTCAGGAGTAGCTGCACTTTCCAGGTCAGGATCATTGTCATCCCTCTGGCCAGTTTCAGAGGTCAGGTCCTGGGCATTTTCATCCCTGGCTCCTCCTCATCTTCTGCCCCACCCTCTCCTGCCTACCTCAGGGGTCTTCTAAGATCATCTAGCAGAAGCATCTCCAGGAGACGTTAGGTGTTAGCACTTTGCCTGTCTTCAACTTCCTAATCTTTGCACAACTCTCTTAATTCTAAGAATGAGAGGTTGTCATATCTGGATGGCAGGAGCTAACCGGTTCCTGGCAGTGAAGACATTACTAGTGTGGTGTGGTGTATGCACTACCTACTCTAGTGTGGCCTACTAAACTCTCTTGAGTTGTAGAAGGGTGTGCTATCCCTTAACCCACAACTCTAAGTTCAGCAGAACTTACTGTAGCCTAAGCTTGAATTATATGTACCTAAGGTACCCTTAGTGGTTTTCAGTTGATCAATTCAATTGAGATTATCTGGCAAAACAGCAAGCTGGAATCCCACACGCTGCACACCAATGTGAGAAGTTGGCCTGGTATATGCTGTCCACTATCTATAGTGGGCACCTTGCACCAGTCCAAACAACCCTTATTGGAGATATGTTAGAATACAACCTTTATTGAAAGCTATCCTAGTGGTAGCTATGGAGAGCAGCCTTCAGGCTAAGTCTTGAAGGAATGTAAAGCAGTTTGTTTTACCAGTCTATAATCTCTTGAGTGACCAAATGAAAGAGGACCACACCAGGTATATATATATATAAAATATATGTATTTAGTCTTAAACACACCCCTCTAGTGTCTTTATGAGGCTAGAGTTCAAAGTACATAAGTTACAAGTCAGTTATCAACAGTAATAGCACAAATACACGTTTGAGCCCTAGGGCGTACCAAACCATATACCAATAAAGTGGTATAGGAACCACGATTGAGCTAGACACAAGGCCTAGAGCCTGTAGAAATGCTTGGACCACAAGGAACCACCCAAGTGTAGTGACACAGGGGACCCACGGGGACGCGTGCAGTGTGAGAACACAGCCTCGAGCCGCCGTTGATTTCTATGGGGAATGTCGCGGTTGGAGTTTTAAAGAAAAAGGGCACTTGGAGGAGGACTTGGAGCAAACCCCTTTAGAACTAGGTCGTTCTAGAGTCAATACCCACGGGAGCACCGGAGTACTCGAGTTACCTCACCCAGGGGAGCCGGGTACATAGGTGTCTTTTGGCGTCGGGTTTCGTCGTCGTTTTCAATGGCGATCTGCTGCAGCGGGCTGCTGGCGACCAAGTCGAAAGTGTCTGGGTAGATCCAAGAGTGGATCGAAGATCTGAAGGACCTGAAAGCAGAGGGGACAGAGTCTGGGTCACTAGCCAGTGACCAGGAAGGCGATGAGCAGATGCCCACCGATGTCTAGTTCTAAAGGGGTTTGCTCCAAGTCCTCCTCTAAGTGTCCTTTCCTTTTAAAAATCCAACCGCGACTTTCCCCATAGAAGTCAACGGTGGCTCGCGGCTGTGTTCTCACACTGCACGCGTCCCCCGTGGGTCCCCTGTGTCACTACCTTGGGTGCTTCCTTGGGGTCCAAGCACTTCTACAGGCTCTAGGCCTTGTGTCTAGCTCAGTCGTGCTTCTTATACCACTTTATTGGTATATGGTTTGGTACGCCCCTAGGGCTCAAACGTGTATTTGTGCTATTACTGTTGATATTTGACTTGTAAACTATGTATTTCGAACTCTAGCCTCATAAAGAGACTAGAGGGGTGTGTTTAAGACTAAATACATATATTTTATATATATACCTGGTGTTGTCCTCTTTCATTTGGTCACTCAAGAGATTATAGACTGGTAAAACAAGCTGCTTTACATTCCTTCAAGACTTAGCCTGAAGGCTGCTCTCCATAGCTACCACTAGGATAGCTTTCAATAAAGGTTGTCTTTAATCTATCTCCATAAGGGGTTGTTTGGACTGGTGCAAGGTGCCCACTAGAACTAGTGGACAGCATATGCCAGGCCAACTTCTCACATTGGTGTGCGGCGTGTGGGATTCCAGCTTGCTATTGTTTTACCAGATAATCTCAATTGAATTGATCAACTGAAAACCACTAAGGGTACCTTAGGTACATATAAAAACAAGCTTAGTATACAGTAAGTTCTACTGAACTTAGAGTTGTGTGTTAAGGGCCTAGCACACCCTTTCTACAACTCAAGAGAGTTTAGTAGGCCACACTAGAGTAGGTAGTGCATACACCATACCTCACTAGTAATGTCTTCACTGCCAGGAACCAGTGGGCTCCTGCCAAACAAATATGACAACCTCCCATTCTTGTAATTGAGAGAGTTGTGCAAGATTAAGAAGCTGAAGACTGGCAAAAGTGCCAACACCCAACGTCTCATGGAGATGCTCCTGCTAGATGATCTCAGAAGACCTATAGGGTCTGCAAGGGTAGGCAGAGAGGGTGGGGCAGAAGATGAGGAAGGGGCCAGGGGTGAAAATCCCCAGGACCTGACCTCTGAAACTGGCCATGAAGGTGACAAGGACCTTGCCCTGGAAAATGCAGCTACTCCTGCAGATGAGGAGGAGGATCAGAATGACCTCCCCTTTGTCCCACCAGGAAGAGTTGTGAGTGTGCCCAGAAGGCCTAGATCTCCTTCTCAGGAGTCTAACCATTCTGACACCTCAGTAGGGACCTCTGTTTCCTCTCATAGGAGGGAAACCTCTCATGAGAGGAAGGACAGACTGCTGAAGTATGAGGAAGCTCAGTTGAGAATCAGAAAACAGCAGTTGGCTATAGATAGGGAGTCCCTAGAGCTTCATAGACAAAGAAGAAAGTTGGGACTAGAGTCCCATGGTGGCAGCAACTTCCCTAGTGGTAGGGAAAGGTCTTATGACCATAGAAACCTAAACAAGATTGTCCCTCCCTACCAGAGTGCAGATGACATCCACAAATGGATTACTGCACTGGAGAGGGCCTGTAAAGTTCAGAGGGTCCCCCAGGAGCAGTGGGCAGCAATCTTGTGGCTCTCCTTTGCAGACAAAGGTAGAGACAAGCTCCTCACTGTAAGAGAAGAGGATGCTGACAATTACAAAGTCTTGAAGAGTGCTCTGATAGATGGGTTTGGCCTAACCACTGAACAGTATAGGTTGAAGTTCAGAGACACCCAAAAGGCTCAGACTCAAGACTGGGTTGACTTTTGTAGATTGTGCTACTAAGGCTTTGGAAGGTTGGATACATGGCAACAAGGTGCATGACTTTTTAGGATTGTACAATTTGATTATGAGGAGCAGATCCTTAATAATTGTCAAAACCAGCTTTTACACCAGTACCTGGTGGACTCTGATCTGACCTCTCCCCAAGAATTGGGAAAGAAGGCAGACAAATGGGTCAGAACCAGAGTAAAGACTAAGAATCAGGGTGGTGACCAGAAGAAAGATTCTACCAAGTCCCAAGAGAAAGGTGGGGATAAATCTAAGGATAAATCCACTACAGGGCCCCAAAAGCCCTCTTCTGGGGGTGGGCCCCAAACTCCTTCCTCTCCTGAAAAGAAACCATATTGCCATGTCTGTAAAAAGCCTGGACACTGGAAAACTGATCCCAGTTGCCCCAGGATTGGCAATAAAGAAAATGTTCCTCCATCAAATACTACCACCCCTCCTGGTACTACCAGTAGTAATCCTCCAGTTGGGAGTAGTGCACCCAAAAAGTTAGGTGCTTTTGCAAGGGGAACAGAGGTGGGCCCTAGTTTGGACAGGACCCCCTCAACAGACTCCTCTGACTCTGATGGTGGTATAGGGTTTGCCACCTTTACCATGGGTCCCAATGCATTGGGCAGGTACAGACTGGAGCCAATGATTAATGGTCAGAAAGCTGTGGCATTCAGGGACACAGGGGCTAGTGTCACCATGGTGGCAGGGAATCTAGTCCCCCCTCACCAGCTTTTACCTGAGTTTAAATACCAGGTGACCAACATTGATGGTGTCAGAACAGATCACCCCATGGCCATAGTCAATCTCAGCTGGGAAGGGGTCACAAGCCCAAAAAGAGTGGCAGTGTCCCCCAACTTGCCTGTAGATTGCCTGATGGGCAATGATTTGGAACTTTCAGCCTGGGCTGAAGTTGAACACCAAGCCCATCTGAGAATGCTGGGCATCCCTGAAAGAGTTAGTGGGGCTGTGATGGCCACAGCCCAAGCCCAGGGACATTTTGGAGAGATGGAGCCTGGAAGAATGGCCCACTCTCCCCCAAAAGAGAGCACAAGGGTTGAAGAAAAGTCTACCTCCCCCCAGACAGTAGGAAAGGGTCAGCCTCCTCAGGGAACTGATCCTACCCCTAGTGAAGGAACTGCCCCAGAGGTAGTCAGGCCTGGCCTGGTCACACCCCTGATGGCAGAGGACCCTTCCCAGGTGGTACCCAGTCTGGAGCAGGTAACCTGCTCCTCTCTACCCTGCCTCAGTCGGCCCAGGGCTGTAGAGGTCAGGAAGGTCAGTGGACCCCACAGGGCCCCCTGTCCAGAGGAACCCCCCATCAGCAGATTAGGGGCACCCAGTCTAGTAGCCCTAGCCAGGTGAAAATTCCTCAACATACTGAGGGATCCCCCATACCTTTGTGTAGGGACCTCCCCCAGAAGGACTCTGTTAGGCAATGGCAAACCTGGGACCAAAAGGTTCCAAACCTGCTGTGTCCCTCCAGTGTTCCACCCAAAGGGACCCAACCCCCAGCTGTAGGCAGCCAAAGGTTGACCCTTAGAGCAAAGTGTAACTCAGTCATGGAAAGACAGGCCTACATGGTGACCAGTGATCTGAGGAAGCTGAGACCAACTTTCATAGGGTCTCCCTTCCCTATTCAGACACCTCATCAGCCTTGTACTTTACCAAAGCACACCACAGGTAGTAATTCCCCATGGTGGAGACCCTCTCATACCCTTAGGGTGAGGGATGGCTTAGTGGACCATAAGACAGGGGGTAACCATGCTAGTGCAGGTACTTCCTTATATGGCCACTTAGTCAATAAAGGCTCAACTGGCCAAGGTTAGCCTTATCTCCTTTCGTTTGGGGGTTATGTAGGAAGGTGGAATCTGACTACATGGTTGCCCCCACTTTTTTCTGGTGTTTTAATGGTTTTTGACTTAGTTTGGCTGGGAACCTGCTATTCAGGTCCCCAACCTATCTAGTTTCTCTTATAAATGGATTCCCTGTACCTTAGGTACACTTCAAATTGGATTCTGGGGTGCCCTTATAAGTCCCTAGTATATGGTATACTATGTACCCAGGGCATAGGTACCCCAGAGGCCTACCAGGGGCTGAAGCATGTATTGTGCCACCCCTGGTAGGCCCTCCAAAATGACACCACAGGTCTGCTACTGCAGCCTGGGTAAGGTGGTGCATGCACCCCTTACTGTGGTATAGGCTACCTATATCACTACCATTGCACACACATATAAACCTATAAGTCACTCCTGTGGCAGGCCTTAACAATCCTGAAGGCAGAGTGCTTGGTTTTTATGTGAGAGGGTGCCCATGCATGAGCAGAGCCCCTCTGCAGTGTTCGGAGTCAATCCTCTGGTGCTGTTTGTGGTGCAGCCTGACTATATACTCTTAAGGGCATTATAACCTAATGTTAAATGCTAACTTTGGGATGGCTGCACGGAAACATGTCGTGTTTGGTGTCAAACATCTTGGAATACTACCCCCCGCCAGTTCTGGCAGCGGGGGTAGCATTCCACCCTTCTAGAGGGAGAGACATGTACACACCGGCATACCCGGTATTAACTTTACAGAGCCCTGGCATCACAAAATGGATGCCGCTGCCACAGACACAGGTCTGGCCTCCTGCTGCTGACCGAAACTCTGGCAGGGGAGGCCTGTACAATAGGTTTCCTGTCGAAGGGAGGTGTAACCACCTCCCCAGACAGGATAGTGTGTATTGGGGCTGGGCGGGAGCACTCTCTGGTGCTTTGAAGTCCTGCACTGGGGGCACAGTTGGTGTCCCTGTGCATAGCCCAGTTCAAACTGGTTGCAGGGGCTACCTGCCCCTGCTCTGGCGTGTAACTGGACAAAGGGAATTGGTGTTACCACCCCTCTTCCCTGACCCTCCCATAGGTGGGTCCCCAGAGTATGTCCAACCCCCTAACTTGGTATAAGTATGGGACCCCAGTCCTTAGGACTTTAGATTACCCTGGACGAAACTCTGAAGCCGAATCCTGGACCTTCGACACTCTACTTCAAGATTAGAGGACTGAAGAATCTCCCTTGGGGTCAAGAAGTGACTCCCCTGCTTGGCAGGCACCTAAGAAGCAATTGTCCGGTCTGCATCGCTGAAGATCCCGCCAGACGCCGAAGTCTTTGCAACACCAAATGTAGATTTCCAGACTTTTCCGAGGCTGCCCTGAGACCTCAGCGAAGCTGAGGCACATAGCTGTCGTGGGTAACGTGGAACCATGACCCCTAGACACCGAGATCTTTTGTAAGTGCATCCTCTTCCTGGTCTGCCACGAAGTTGTGCTTTTGGCTCCGAGTAGCCCCCGCCTCCAGTACCGACTGCACCGAAGATCACTGGCCTCCACTCCACTAGTGTCCTGTGAGCCAGTTCCAAGTGCATCCACTTGAGGCTCCTTCGCGGTCGCTAGTCCGTTGGCTAGTGGGCCCTCCCTAAGGCAACTCTTCTTCTGCTTGGGTTTTCCTGGTTTCTCCAGATGTGCTCTGACTTACCTTCACTCGGTGAGTCCCCCAGACCTTACTGGTCTGCATCAACGTCCTTTCTTTGTTTCCTCGTTACTTGCCATTGCCAAGGCTTGTTCGTTCCAATCTGGTCGCCGACACTGCAGCAATCGACAAACACTGTAGGACAGCTAGAATCCAGTGCCTGGTTGCTGTCGATGCCTCCTGGACCTCGAGGCTGAAGAGTCAAGACAACCGTCAACCTACCTGAAGCACCCGACATCGGTGGGCATCTGCTCATCACATTCCTGGTCACTGGCTAGTGACCCAGACTCTGTCCCCTCTGCTTTCAGGTCCTTCAGATCTTGGATCCACTCTTGGATCCACCCGGACACTTTCGACTTGGTCGCCAGCAGCCCGCTGCGGCAGATCGCCATTGAAAACGACGATGAAACCCGACGCCAAAAGACACCTATGCACCCGGCTTCCCTGGGTGAGGTGATTCGAGTATTCTGGTGCTCCCGTGGGTATTGACTCTAGAAATGCCTAGTTCTAAAGGGGTTTGCTCCAAGTCCTCCTCTAAGTGTAATTTCCTTTTAAAAATCCAACTGCGACTTTCCCCATAGAAGTCAACGGTGGCTCGCGGCTGTGTTCTCACACTGCACGCGTCCCCCGTGGGTCCCCTGTGTCACTACCTTGGGTGGTTCCTTGGGGTCCAAGCACTTCTACAGGCTCTAGGCCTTGTGTCTAGCTCAGTCGTGGTTCTTATACCACTTTATTGGTATATGGTTTGGTAAGCCCCTAGGGCTCAAACGTGTATTTGTGCTATTACTGTTGATATTTGACTTGTAAACTATGTACTTCGAACTCTAGCCTCATAAAGAGACTAGAGGGGTGTGTTTAAGACTAAATACATATATTTTATATATATACCTGGTGTGGTCCTCTTTCATTTGGTCACTCAAGAGATTATAGACTGGTAAAACAAGCTGCTTTACATTCCTTCAAGACTTAGCCTGAAGGCTGCTCTCCATAGCTAGCACTAGGATAGCTTTCAATAGGTTGTCTTTAACCTATCTCCATAAGGGGTTGTTTGGACTGGTGCAAGGTGCCCACTAGAACTAGTGGACAGCATATGCCAGACCAACTTCTCACACCATACACTAACACATGCACTGCTACAATCCCCTGAGCACTACTGATGCAGTCCAGCCATCTCCTTGTCACTACCCATGCACTCCTCCAATTACCCAGCCAGTCCCATGTCCTTATCTAATCACTGCGCCAAAACACAAGCACTTATAAATTCACCATGCACTCTCCTTGCAGTACTCTAATCATCCAGTCACTACACATGTACTCATGCAATGACCCAGGCACTAACACATGCACTGCTACAATCCCCTGAGCAGTACTGATGCAGTCCAGCCATCTCCTTGTCACTACCCATGCACTCCTCCAATCACACAGCCAGTTCCATGTCCTTCTCTAATCACTGCACCAAAACAAAAGCACTTATAAATTCACCAAGCACTCTCCTTGCAGTACTGTAATCATCCAGTCACTACCCATGTACTCATGCAATGACACAGGCACTAACACATGCACTGCTACAATCCCCTGAGCACTACTGATGCAGTCCAGCCATCTCCTTGTCACTACCCATGCACTCCTCCAATCACCCAGCCAGCACCATGTTTTTATGCAATCACTCCGCCAAAACCCAAGCACTTATAAATTCACCATGCACTCTCCTTGCAGTACTGTAATCATCCAGTCACTACCCATGTACCTGTGCAGTGGCCCAGGCACTAACACATGCACTGCTACAATCCCCTGAGCACTACTGATGCAGTCCAGCCATCTCCTTGTCACTACCCATGCACTCCTCCAATCACCCAGCCAGTTCCATGACCTTATCTAATCACTGCGACAAAACACAAGCACTTATACATTCACCATGCACTCTCCTTGCAGTACTGTAATCATCCAGTCACTACCCATGTACTCATGCAATGACCCAGGCACTAACACATGCACTGCTACAATCCCCTGAGCAGTACTGATGCAGTCCAGCCATCTCCTTGTCACTACCCATGCACTCCTCCAATCACACAGCCAGTTCCATGTCCTTATCTAATCACTGCGCCAAAACAAAAGCACTTATAAATTCACCAAGCACTCTCCTTGCAGTACTGTAATCATCCAGTCACTACCCATGCACTCATGCAATGACCCAGTCACTAACACATGCACTGCTACAATCCCCTGAGCACTACTGCTGCAGTCCAGCCATCTCCTTGTCACTACCCATGCATTCCTCCAATCACCCAGCCAATTCCATGTCCTTATCTAATCACTGCGGCAAAACACAAGCACTTATAAATTCACCATGCACTCTCCTTGCAGTACTCTAATCATTCAGTCAGTACCCATGTACTTATGCAATGGCCAAGGCACTAACATATGCACTGCTACAATCGGCTGAGAACTACTGATGCAGTCCAGCCATCTCCATGTCACTACCCATGCACTCCTCCAATCATCCAGCCAGCACCATGTACTTATCCAATCACTCCGCCAAAACCCAAGCACTTATAAATTCACCATGCACTCTCCTTGCAGTACTCTAATCATCCAGTCACAACCCATGTACTCATGCAATGATCCAGGCACTAACACATGCACTGCTACAATCCCCTGAGCACTACTGATGCAGTCCAGCCATCTCCTTGTCACTACCCATGCATTCCTCCAATCACCCAGCCAATTCCATGTCCTTATCTAATCACTGCGGCAAAACACAAGCACTTATAAATTCACCATGCACTCTCCTTGCAGTACTCTAATCATCCGGTCACTACCCATGTACTCATGCAATGACCCAGGCACTAACACATGCACTGCTACAATCCCCTGAGCACTGCTGATGCAGTCCAGCCATCTCCTTGTCACTACCCATGCACTCCTCCAATCACACAGCCAGTTCCATGTCCTTATCTAATCACTGCGCCAAAACACAAGCACTTATAAATTCACCATGCACTCTCCTTGCAGTACTCTAATCATCCAGTCACTACCCATGTACTCATGCAGTGATCCAGGCACTAACACATGCACTGCTACAATCCCCTGAACACTACTGATGCAGTCCAGCCATCGCCTTGTCACTACCCATGCACTCCTCCAATCACCCAGCCAATTCCATCTGCTTATCTAATCACTGCGCCAAAACACAAGCACTTATAAATTCACCATGCACTCTCCTTGCAATACTCTAATCATCCAGTCACTACCCTTGTACTAATGCAATGACCCAGACACTAACACATGCACTGCTACAATCCCCTGAGCACTACTGATACTGTCCAGCCATCTCCTTCTCACTACCCATGCACTCCTCTAATCACCCAATAAGTTCCATGTCCTTATGTAATCACTGCACCAAAACACAAGCACTTATAAATTCACCATGCACTCTCCTTGCAGTACTCTAATCATCCAGTCACTACCCATGTACTCATGCAATGACCCAGGCACTAACACATGCACTGCTACAATCCCCTGAGCACTACTGATGCAGTCCAGCCATCTCCTTGTCACTACCCATGCACTCCTCCAATCACCCAGCCAGTTCCATGTCCTTATCTAATCACTGCGCCCAAAACACAAGCACTTATAAATTCACCATGCACTCTCCTTGCAGTACTGTAATCATCCAGTCACTACCCATGTACTCATGCAATGACCCAGGCACTAACACATGCACTGCTACAATCCCGTGAGCACTACTGATGCAGTCCAGCCATCTCCTTGTCACTACCCATGCACTCCTCCAATCACCCAGCCAGTTTCATGTCCTTATCTAATCACTGCACCAAAACACAAGCACTTATAAATTCACCATGCACTCTCCTTGCAGTACTATAATCACCCAGTCACTACCCATGTACTCATGCAATGACCCAGGCTCTAACACATGCACTGCTACAATCCCCTGAGCACTACTGATGCAGTCCACCCATCTCCTTGTCACTACCCATGCACTCCTCCAATCACCCAGCCAGTTCCATGTCCTTATCTAATCACTGCGCCAAAACACAAGCACTTATAAATTCACCATGCACTCTCCTTGCAGTACTCTAATCATCCAGTCAGTACCCATGTACTCATGCAATGACCCAGGCACTAACACATACACTGCTACAATCCCCTGAGCACTACTGATGCAGGACAGCCATCTCCTTGTCGCTACCCATGCACTCCTCCAATATCCCAGCCAGTTCCATGTCCTTATCTAATCACTGCGCCAAAACACAAGCACTTATAAATTCACCATGCACTCTCCTTGCAGTACTCTAATCATCCAGTCAGTACCCATGTACTCATGCAATGACCCAGGCACTAACACATGCACTGCTACAATCCCCTGAGCACTACCCATGCAGTCCAGCCATATCCCTGTCACTACCCATGCACTCCTCCAATCACCCAGCCAGCACCATGTACTTATCCAATCACTCCACCAAAACCCAAGCACTTATAAATTCACCATGCACTCTCCTTGTAGTACTCTAATCATCCAGTCAGTACCCATGTACTTATACAATGGCCCAGGCACTCACACATGCACTGCTACAATCCCCTGAGCACTACCCACGCAGACCTCTAACCACCTACACACTACTGATTTACTCCTCAAATTACCCAGGTAGTACCCATGCACTCCAGCAATCCTTCTCTCACTACCCATGCACTCTTCCAATCACCCATCCAGCATCATGTACTTATCCAATCACTCCGCCAAAACCCAAGCAGTTATAAAATCACCATGCACTGTCCTTGCAGCACTCTCATCATCCAGTCACTACCCATGTACTCATGCAATAACCCAGGCACTAACACATGCACTGCTACAATTACCTGAGCACTACTCATGCAGACCAGCCATCTCCTTGTCACTGCCCATGCCCTCCTCCAATCACCCATCCAGCATCATGTACTTATCCAATCACTCCACCAAAACCCAAGCACTTATAGATTCACCATGCACTCTCCTTGCAGTACTCTAATCATCCAGTCAGTTCCCATGTACTCATGCAATGAGCCAGGCACTAACTTATGCACTGCTACAATCCCCTGAGCACTACCCATGCAGTCCAGCTATCGCCCTGTCACTACCCATGCACTCCTCCAATCACCCAGCCAGCACCATGTACTTATCCAATCACTCTGCCAAAATCCAAGCACTTATAAATTCACCATGCTCTCTCCTTGCAGTACTCTCATCATCCAGTCAGTGCCCATATACTTATCCAATCACTCTGCCAAAACCCAAGCACTTATAAATTCACCATACACTCTCTTTGCAGCACACTAATCATCCTGTCACTACCAATGCACTCATGCAATGACCCAGGCACTAACTCATGCACTGCTACAATCCCCTGAGCACTACCCATGCAGTCCAGCTATCACCCTGTCACTACCCATGCACTCCTCCAATTACCCAGCCAGCACCATGTACCTATGCAATTGCCCAGGCACTAACACATGCACTGCTACATCCCCTGAGCACTTCCCATGCAGACCTCTAACCACCTACACACTACTGATTCACTCCTCTAATTACCCAGGTAGTACCCATGCACTCCAGAAATCCCTCTGTCACTACCCATGCATGTGAGAAGTTGGCCTGGCATATGCTCTCCACTAGTTCTAGTGGGCACCTTGCACCAGTCCAAACAACCCCTTATGGAGATAGGTTAAAGACAACCTTTATTGACAGCTATCCTAGTGGTAGCTATGGAGAGCAGCCTTCAGGTTAAGTCTTGAAGGAATGTAAAGCAGCTTGTTTTACCAGTCTATAATCTCTTGAGTGACCAAATGAAAGAGGACCACACCAGGTATATATATAAAATATATGTATTTAGTCTTAAACACACCCCTCTAGTCTCTTTATGAGGCTAGAGTTTGAAGTACATAGTTTACAAGTCAACTATCAACAGTAATAGCACAAATACACGTTTGAGCCCTAGGGGCGTACCAAACCATATACCAATAAAGTGGTATAAGAACCACGACTGAGCTAGACACAAGGCATAGAGCCTGTAGAAGTGCTTGGACCCCAAGGAACCACCCAAGGTAGTGACACAGGGGACCCACGGGGGACGCGTGCAGTGTGAGAACACAGCCGCGAGCCACCGTTGACTTCTATGGGGAAAGTCGCGGTTGGATTTTTAAAAGGAAAGGACACTTAGAGGAGGACCTAGAGCAAACCCCTTTAGAACTAGGCAGTTCTAGAGTCAATACCCACGGGAGCACCGGAGTACTCGAGTTACCTCACCCAGGGAAGCCGGGTGCATAGGTGTCTTTTGGCGTCGGGTTTCGTCATCGTTTTCAATGGCGATCTGCTGCAGCAGGCTGCTGGCGACCAAGTCGAAAGTGTCCGGGTGGATCCAAGAATGGATCGAAGATCTGAAGGACCTGAAAGCAGAGGGGACAGAGTCTGGGTCACTAGCCAGTGACCAGGAAGGCGATGAGCAGATGCCCACCGATGTCGGGTGCTTCAGGTAGGTTGACGGTCGTCTTGACTCTTCAGCCATGAGGTCCAGGAGGCGTTGACGACAACCAGGAGATGGATTCGAGCTGTCCCACAACGTCTGTCGATTGTTGCGGTGTCGGCGACCGGATTGGACCCAACAAGCCTTGGCAACGGCAAGTCACGTGGAAACAAAGAAAGGACGTTGATGCAGACCAGCAAGGTCTGGGGGACTCACCCAGCAAGGGTAAGTTAGGGCACCTCTGGGGCAACCAGGAAAGCCCAAGCAGAAGAAGAGTTGCCTTCGGGAGGGCCCACTAGCCATCGGACTAGCAACTGCAAAGGAGCCTCAAGTGGACACACTTGGAGCTGGCTCACAGGACACTCGTGGAGTGGAGGCCAGTGATCTTCGGTGCAGTCGGTGCTGGAGGCGGGGGCTACTCGGAGCCCAAAGCACAACTTCGTGGGAGACCAGGAAGAGGATGCACTTACAAAAGTTCTTGGTGCCCAGGGGTCACGGTTCCACATTACCCACGATAGCTACGCTACGTGCCTCAGCTTCGCTGGGGTCTCAGGGCAGCCTCGGGGAAGTCTGGAAATCCACCTCTGGTGTTGCAAAGACTTCGGCATCCGGCGGGAGCTTCAGCGATGCAGACCGGACAATTGCTTCTTAGGTGCCTGCCAAGCAGGGGTGTCACTCCTTGACCCCAAGAGAGATTCTTCAGTCCTCTAATCTTGAAGTAGAGCGTCGAAGGTCCAGGATTCGGCTTCAGAGTTTCGTCCAGGGTAATCTAAAGTCCTAAGGACTGGGGTCCTATAATTATACCAAGTTAGGGGGTTGGACATACTCTGGGGACCCACCTATGGGAGGGTCAGGGAAGAGGGGTGGTTACACCCATTCCATTTGTCCAGTTTCACACCAGAGCAGGGGCAGGTAGCCCCTGCAACCGGTTTGAACTGGGCTATGCACAGGGACACCAAATGTGCCCCCAGTGCAGGACTTCAGAAACCAGAGAGTGCTCCCGCCCAGCCCCAATACACACTATCCTGTCTGGGGAGGTGGTTACACCTCCCTTCGACAGGAAACCTATTGTCCAGGCCTCCCCTGCCAGAGTTTCGGTCAGCAGCAGGAGGCCAGACCTGTGTCTGTGGCAGCGGCATCCATTTTGTGATGCCAGGGCTCTGTAAAGTTAATACCGGGTATGCCGGTGTGTACATGTCTCTCCCTCTAGAAGGGTGGAATGCTACCCCCACTGCCAGAACTGGCAGGGGGGTAGTATTCCAAGATGTTTGACACCAAACACGACATGTTTCCGTGCAGCCATCCCAAAGTTAGCATTTAACGCGAGTTTATAATGCACTTAAGAGTATATAGTCAGGCTGCACCACAAACAGCACCAGAGGATTGACTCCGAATGCTGCAGAGGGGCTCTGCTCATGCAGGGGCACCATCTCACATAAAAACCAAGCACTCTGCCTTCAGGATTGTTAAGGCCTGCCATAGGAGTGACTTATAGGTTTATATGTGTGTGCACTGGTAGTGATATAGGTAGCCTATACCACAGTAAGGGGTGCATGCACCACCTTACCCAGGCTGCAGTAGCAGACCTGTGGTGTCATTTTGGAGGGCCTTCCAGGGGTGGCACAATACATGCTTCAGCCCCTGGTAGGCCTCTGGGGTGTCTATGCCCTTGGTACATAGTATACCATATACTAGGGTCTTATAAGGGCACCCCAGAATCCAATCTGGGATGTACCTAAAGTACATGGAATCAATTTAGAGAGGAAGCAGCTAGGCTGGGGTCCTGAATAGCAGGGCCCCAGCCAGACTAAAGTCGAAAAACAGTGATATATCAGCAAAAAAGTGGGGGTAACCATAAGAGGCAGATCCTACTCTCCTACAATGCACTCCTCCAATCACCCATCCAGCATCATCTGCTTATCCAATCACTCCGCCAAAACCCAAGCAGTTATAAAATCACCATGCACTGTCTTTGCAGCACTCTAATCATCCAGTCACTACCCATGTACTCACTCAATGACCCAGGCACTAACACATGCACTGCTACAATCCCCTGAGCACTACTGATGCAGTCCAGCCATCTCCTTGTCACTACCCATGCACTCCTCCAATCACCCAGTGAGCACCATGTACTTATCCAATTACTCCGCCAAAACCCAAGCACTTATAAATTCACCATGCACTCTCCTTGCAGTACTCTAATCATCCAGTCACTACCCATGTACTCATGCATTGACCCAGGCACTAACACATGCACTACTACAATCCCCTGAGCAGTACCCATGCAGTCCAGCCATCCCCCTGTCACTGCTTATGCACTTCTCCAATCACCCAGTCAGCACCATGTACTTATCCAATCACTCTGCCAAAATCCAAGCACTTATAAATTTACCATGCACTCTCCTTGCAGTACTCTAATCATCCAGTCAGTACCCATGTACTTATGCAATGGCCCAGGCACTAAAACATGCACTGCTACAATCCCCTGAGCACTACCCATGCAGACCTCTAACCACCTAAACACTACTGATTCACGCCTCCAATTACCCAGGTAGTACCCATGCACTCCAGCAATCCTTCTGTCACTACCCATGCACTCCTCCAATCACCCATCCAGCATCATGTACTTATCCAATCACTCCGCCAAAACCCAAGCAGTTATAAAATCACCATGCACTGTCCTTGCAGCACTCTAATCATCCAGTCACTACCCATGTACTCATGCAATAACCCAGGCACTAACACATGCACTGCTACAATTTCCTGAGCACTACTCATGCAGACCAGCCATCTCCTTGTCACTACCCATGCAGTCCTCCAATCAGCCATCCAGCATCATGTACTTATCCAATCATTCCACCAAAACCCAAGCACTTATAAATTCACCATGCACTCTCCTTGCAGTACTCTAATCATCCAGTCAGTACCCATGTACTCATGCAATGACCCAGGCACTAACTCATGCACTGCTACAATCCCCTGAGCACTACCCATGCAGTCCAGCTATCGCCCTGTCACTACCCATGCACTCCTCCAATCACCCAGCCAGCACCATGTACTTATCCAATCACTCTGCCAAAATCCAAGCACTTATAAATTCACCATACACTCTTTGCAGCACTCTAATCATCCTGTCACTACCCATGCACTCATGCAATGACCCAGGCACTAACTCATGCACTGCTACAATCCCCTGAGCACTACCCATGCAGTCCAGCTATCACCCTGTCACTACCCATGCACTCCTCCAATTACCCAGCCAGCACCATGTACTTATGCAATTGCCCAGGCACTAACACATGCACTGCTACATCCCCTGAGCACTTCCCATGCAGACTTCTAACCACCTACACACTACTGATTCACTCCTCTAATAACTCAGGTAGTACCCATGCACTCAAGAAATCCCTCTGTCTCTACCCATGTACTCCTCCAATCACCCATCCAGCATCATGTACTTATCCAATCACTCCGCCAAAACCCAATCAGTTATAAAATCACCATGCACTGTCCTTGCAGCACTCTAATGATCCAGTCACTACCCATGTACTCATGCAATGACCCAGGCACTAACACATGCACTGCTACAATACCCTGAGCACTACTGATGCAGTCCAGCCATCTCCTTGTCACTACCCATGCACTCCTCCAATCACCCAGTCAGCACCATGTACTTATCCAATCACTCCGCCAAAACCCAAGCACTTATAAATTCACCATGCACTCTCCTTGCAGTACTCTAATCATCGAGTCACTACCCATGTACTCATGCAATGACCCAGGCACTAACACATGCACTGCTACAATCCCCTGAGCACTACTGATGCAGTCCAGCCATCTCCTTGTCACTACCCATGCACTCCTCCAATCACCCAGCCAGCACCATGTACTTATCCAATCACTCCGCCAAAACCCAAGCACTTATAAATTCACCATGCACTCTCCTTGCAGTACTCTAATCATCCAGTCACTACCCATGTACTCATGCAATGACCCAGGCACTAACACATGCACTGCTACAATCCCCTGAGCACTACTGATGCAGTCCAGCCATCTCCTTGTCACTACCCATGCACTCCTCCAATCACCCAGTCAGCACCATGTACTTATCCAATCATTCCGCCAAAACCCAAGCACTTATAAATTCACCATGCACTCTCCTTGCAGTACTCTAATCATCCAGTCACTACCCATGTACTCATGCAATGACCCAGGCACTAACACATGCACTGCTACAATCCCCTGAGCACTACTGATGCAGTCCAGCCATCTCCTTGTCACTACCCATGCACTCCTCCAATCACCCAGCCAGCACCATGTACTTATCGAATCACTCCGCCAAAACCCAAGCACTTATACATTCACCATGCACTCTCCTTGCAGTACTCTAATCATCCAATCAGTTCCCATGTACTCATGCAATGACCCAGGCACTAACTCATGGCAAATACAGAGGAGGTCATGATAATCACAGGGTACCCCAATGCATAGTGTTCCCTAGTGTATGTAGGTGTTTTCATTGTATTCTAAGTGTCTTTTAGCATAGCACTGGCTCTAGGCCTGGTTAGTCAGAGTCAGTTACCACCAGTACCCTTCAGCAAAAAGTTGGGGGCACAGGAGGATTTTCTGCTCCTCTGTTGGTTCTTTCTGCACAACTCTTGCTTCTTCCTGCACTTTTCTTCGTCTTTCTGGACTTCTGTTGCTTCTTTCTGCATTTGTCTTGCTTCTTTCTGCGCTTTTCTTCCTCTTTCTTCACATGTCCTACCTTTGTAGGCATAGTTAGAAATTAGTATTTAAAAAACCTTTGAAATTCACTGAAAAAACCATAGGTTTCAGGGACGTTATAGGTAGAAATTAGCATTTAAAAAACCCTAGAAGTTCACTGAAAAAACCATACGTTTCAGGGGCGTTATAGGTAGAAATTAGCATTTAAAAAACCTTAGAAATTCACTGAAAAAACCACAGTTTTCAGGGACGTTATAGTTAGTTGAACATTTCACTCGTACAAACCAGAGACATTTGGCCGTTATAGTTAGTTCAGCTAACTATAACTCGCGCCCCCGCAATGCACTGCTGATGACGTCACATATTACATAATTCATGACATGGTCAGTGACATCACTGATTACATCACTGATGACATCTCAAATGACATCACTGATGACATCACTGATGACATCATCCACGTGATAATCTGATGCACCTCCTCATATCCTAATATATCCTTTGATACACCCACTCTAAAATACAGACTACCATTTTTGAAACCATAGACACACCAATACCAGTTAGTACATACCCACTCACTAATTCCTAGGTCTATACACACATCCACTCATTCACCCATACAGTCACTCATACATGCAGTCAACCATTAATATGGCATTATCATATGCACTCACATATCTATACAGACACTCACACACCGCCACTCATCCATAGAGTTACTCAAACACCTAGTCAGTCATGCAAAGAATCAATCACACTCCCATTTGCTCACCTATACAGTTATACACACACCACCTCACTTATTCAAACATATACTAATACATACTTACACTCTTATACAATAACTAATACAAGCACACACTAATCCATACAGCCACTCTCACAATCACTCACTCACATATAGTCATTTGTACACTCCAACACTCACATATACTGCCTTTCACATATGCAGTTACTCACACATGTACCACTGAGGCATCCATTCACTCACCAACACACCCATACACACACTCATCCACCCATACAGCCCATCACAGATACACTCTTGAACCCATACACCCAGTGAATCATCCACTCACACATCTATGCACAGAGTCACACCCCCCCACACACCCACACAGACACTCAGGCACCCATACAGATACTCAGACAACCAATCAATAACCCATATAGATCCTCATTTAGCTACTCACCAACCCATGCAACTGCTTACACACCAACTGACAAACTAAACGGTGTGAATGTCTGTATCAGTCACTAACCCATGCATTCAGTAAGACATATTTAATCACTCACTTATACAGTCAGTCACGCACCTACTAAATCATCCATCCAGACACTTATACACCCACTCATTCTTCAATACACCTTGGCATATATATAAAACATATTTAAACTTTGCAGAAACACACAGTCACTGGATGATGTCATCAGTGATGTCATCAGTGATGTCATTTGAGATGTCATCAGTGATGTCATCAGTGATGTCACTGACCATGTCATGAATGATGTAATATGTGACGTCATCAGCAGTGCATTGCGGGGGCGCGAGTTAAAGTTAGCTGAACTAACTATAACGGCCGAATTTCTCTGGTTTTGTACAAGTGAAATGTCCAACTAACTATAACGTCCCTGAAACCTGTGGCTTTTTCAGTGAATTTCGAAGGTTTTTTAAATGCTAATTTCTAACTATAATGTCCCTGAAACCTATGGTTTTTTCAGTGAATATATATATATATATATAGCAGTCACCAGTAGGTAATTATAGTTAGGACCTAGTTTCCATAGGAAAAGAGCTTTTTGACTTGCTTGTAACTGAGGCAACTTTTGCCAAATCTGCATGACATTTTCCCCCAAAAAAGTGCCCTACTGTTTCTAGTTGTGCATGGAAAGTTTCAGGGTGATCCATGAAGCGGGCGTGGAGAAAAAGGGGGGCGGGGTCAAAAAAAGTGTGTTTCTCATGTTAATTCCCATATTGATTTTAGACACAACTACAGCCCGAACCAATGAACGGAATTACACCAAATTTGGCAGAAAGCTAGATTGTGGTCCAGAAACAGTGCTTTTTGGGATTTGGTGCAAATCCGTTCAGTAGTTTTTGAGATATTAAAGAGAAAAAAATGTGTATATCTCAAGGCGCAGACCCTCCACGAATCCAACAGATCTTGTGTTGAGATCTGATTGGCTGCTTACACTTCAACCAGGAAGGGTTTGCAGCTATTTTGGGACTCGGACTCAGCTATTTCCCCCAAAAACATTAAAAATAAAGAGAAGGAGGCAGGGTAGGAATACCGTGATCCCCTAGGCCTGGTGGTGGTGTCCCCCACAGACCCCACTAGGGCCAAAAAGCATTCTTTTTTTCTGTTTTACTGCAATTTTGCAGTGGATTCACAAATTCATGGCAAAATTGGAAAGAAAAACAAGCACAGTCTCCTGCGCTTGTTTCTAGTTGAACCCCCAGGTGGGTCAGGTCCCATGGGCAAAATTAAATACATATTTTAAGGAGGCAGACGCACACAGTCCCCTCCTCATAGCCCATATCGGCCCGGGGACCATCAACTCCCCAGGGCCAGGCCAACCTTAAATGAAGAGGAAGACCACCACCTCCCCAGGGCTTTGCCAACATTTTAAAGGGGGGGTACGTGGCCCCCCTCCCAGACCAATTTGGGCCCCAGGGACTACTATCTCAGGCCCTGAAATAAGGATGGGGGCCATGGCCCCCCTCCTGGAGCCATTAATGGCCCTGGGGACTGCCACCCCCAGGGCCGGCTTCCTATGTACCGAAGTGCCCACCCTCAGGACATAGTAGTTTGCTGGTGCCCCAGTTGAAGCTCCACTTCTCTAAAGGACAAATTATCCTAACTTCCTAGGCTTGGCAAAAGCACAGCAAGTGTGTTTTCTCGGCAATTCCACATTGAAAGATGATCTGAAATCATTGGTGGAGGTGAATGCATCGTTGATCTATTGGTGCGCAATCTGTGCAACTGTGATGAGTGGGTTCTTTCTTGACCTCTCCTGGTGAGAGCAGAGTCCATGGTTCTCCCTTTAAATTACTAAGAGTATGCAAATGTGCAAATCACCTGGAAGCTCTGCACGTTTGGCCCACCCCGTCCACCTTAGTAATATGCAAAGGTCTTCCCATGTTTTGCCAGGATGATGGGCAGCTTGCCAAAAAGTCCCCCAGTGCGTTTCCAACCAATTTTGGTGACGCATTTTTGATGCCAAAGAACATGAGGACATCACCGCCAAACAAAGAAGAACTTATTTTATATAGTTAAGCCGAAGTACCCTTGTTTGGTAGAGATTTACCTCGTTGTAGTCTTGTCATCTTATATGTAGGAGAATTCATGTTATGACAGATTTCTGGAAGTAGATACTTGAGGAACAATCACATTGTCAAAATTAAACACACAGAAGGCCACTGGAGACATTTACTCCTGTTCCATTACGCAGCTGTAGTATAGAATATGCTCTAAACATTTACCGAATGAGTTAGCACTTACTAAATAACCAGTAGAAAGTACTCTATTTGGGTAGACATTTTGTGCAAAACTGTGGATTCTTGTTGGACACATCCATACAGCTACTCAGACACCTACTCACACACCTATTCAGTCACTCTTACACCTACTCACAAACCCACACAGCCACCCACACACTCGTACAGTCATTCACAAACCTACTCACACACCCACAAAACCACTCACATATCCACTCACAGACCCATAGAGCCTCTCATACACCCACATCCCTACTCACATACCAAGTCACCAACCCCTCCAGCCACTCATACACCCAGTCACCTACCCATACAGCTGCTCACACACCCATACAAACACACACACCCATTCAGCCACTCTCACATCTACTCACAAAGCCACATAGCTACTCACCCACCCACTCATACACTCATACTGTCACTTACACATCCACTCACACACCCATAAAACCACTCACATACCCACATCCTTACTCACATACCCACTCACAGACCCATACAGCTAATCATACACCCACTCAAAGACTCATACAGCCACTCACACACCCACTCACACACCCAAAACTACTCAGACAGCCACTCACAGACCCATACAGCCACTGACACACCCACTCACTGACCTATGCAGCCACTCACATACCCATTCTCAAAGGTTACAGGTAGGAATAAAATTCTAAAAAACCTTCGAAATTCACCAAACAAAACAAGGGTTACAGTGATGTTATAGTTAGGAAAGAACATTGAAAAACCATAGACATTCACTGAAAAAAACAAAGGTTACAGGAACATTGTAGTTAGGAAAAAGAATTTAAAAAAACATAGAAATTCACTGAAAAAACAAAGGTTACAGGGACATTATAGTTAGGCTCAGATTTCACATGCACAAAACCAGCAGTTATAGTTACCTGAGCTAACTATCATTTACGCCCCCGCAATGCACTGTGTGGTAACCTGTTCTTGTTGATATTCTGTGCCCTGCTGGGAAGCCATAGTGTGAGTAATATCATAGAATGTTCGTGTGTGCCTGGATGAGTGAATGGCAGTTGGAGTGTGAGGGCTGAACAGCTGGGATGCTGCTCCCAGTGGGGCTGCTACTTCTATTACCTTGTAACATACTATTTCTGTAACTGGTTTCTCCTGTTGGGACTGAAGATTAAACATCCTTCTGGATTTACCATCAATTCTGCCTACCCTCATTCTTTTTTTTAAACTCTTTTTATTGTATTGTGCTCAGCAAACATACCTTCTGATTACTATTTGATTTACGTAGGAGGAGACCGTGAACAATTCACAATATGATGTCACACTTGCCCACCCAGCCCCTTCCCCACCCCTTACAGACGCCGATATGTCCGCCATAGTTCCCAGATGTTTTCCCATTTCCTTGGGCACCCTCTGCTTAAATTAATTGTATGTTCCGCCTGTTGACACCAGTCTAGGTCGGTTTCCCAGTCCGACACCCAGGAGGGAGGAGCTACTCCTCAGAGCTTCGCGATGTTGCGTTTTGCAATTACTGCGGCCAGTGTCAACCAGAGTCTCATATATCTAGGCCAGACTTTCTCATTTGAGATCATCAAAAGGAACCATTTGGGATCCATCGGGATCCCGCTCCCACCACTTTGGCCATGATTCTCCCTATTTTGAGCCAATATGTTTGTATCACTGGGCAATTCCACAACAAGTGGAGGAAAGTCACCTCTTGCAAGCATCCTCTCTGGCACAGCCCATTCACAGCTCACCCCAGTCGATGTAATAAAGTCCTGGGATAATAAACTGAATGTATGATGATACAACGCGATCATTTAGATCGCAGTACATTACTTCGCAGTTTTTACAACGCAAGTCGTTACAACGACTTGCGCTGGAGGGCGCTGGACTTAGGAATAGTATGATTTACTATTCCAACTCCAGCCTACGTAACAGTAGGGAAGGTGTTGGAATAGTAAATCACACTATTCCTTAGTCTAGAGCGCCATCTAGCGCAAGTCGTTGTAACGACTTGCGTTGCAATGACAGCGAAGTAAATGTATTGCGGTGTTTTGACCACGTTGTAAAGGTCGTTTTCCTAGTAAACTCGGTGCAGGACCTTTAACTGGATCAGGTGGAATCTGGCGCGTATCGCCACCTCCAGCGGGCCCTGTAAGGCTTCTGTCCATTCTTCATCATCTGGTTGACCTAGGTCGCCCTCCCAGGATATCTTTAATGTTCCCAATGGATCAGGGAGTTGTTAAGGATTTTCTTATAGATTAGTAATATTGCTTTGTCAGTCAGCAGTCGATCCTCCAAAGGAGATGAGTCCTCCAGGATCATCCCTTCCCGTATATAGTTTTTAAGGACCTGTGCCAGTTGGAGATATTTTAGTCACTCCCCTTGTCCTATTTCGTATTCTTCATCCAGAGTGGGGTCATCTTGGTTAATTTCCTTTCTTTTATCCCAGGAACTTGGTTGCTGCTCACCAAGCCCTTACCACTGTCTGTGTGTGTGTTGGTAAGTCTTTCGACTTTCCCTTGTCATATAGTAGGGAGGGATATCCCCGGAATCCCATTGCTGCTATATCTACTCAGTGGGCTGGTTCCGATCTGTGACTGAAGTCCCAGTCATCAACGCACACCAATTGGGAGGCCTAGTAGTAGATCTTGATGTCTGGTACTGCTAAGCCCCCTTCATAGACTCTTTTTTGTAGTTTACTCAGAGCAATGGGTGGGGAGTTCCTGCCCCAGAGCAGCAATCTCAATTCGGTTTCGATTTTTCAGAAAAATATGTTGGGGATCTCATAGGGCACATTTTGTATTGCATATAGCAGCCATGGGAGCATCATCATCTTAAATAGTGCTGCTCAGAGTGATCGCCAACATTCAGCATCTCTGGAGAATCTAATCAGCTGCGTTTCTGCATTTCTCTGGTAGAATTCCTGAGGATTCCTGGTTATGTATATCCCTAGGTATTTAAAACCTGATGTCTCCACTGGTACCTTGCACCATGTCATGAGGTCAGGTGTGCCTCCCACCAATGGAAATAATAGAGATTTGCCCCAGTTAATGCGATATCCTATAATAGGTACGGAAGATCTGCAGTATTCTGTCTATCGATTGTCTCGGTCTTTTGACATACAACAGAATGTCGTCTGCGTAAAGGGAAATTTGTTCATCCCATTCTCGTCTTACCGGAATGCCCCAGATCAGTGGGTCCTGCCGTACCCATGCAGCCAGTGTCTCGAGGGCCAGAGCAAATAAAAGAGGGGTCAATGGGCAACCCTGTCTGGTCCCCTTCTGGAGCGCGAACTCCCGTGACACCGTGGCATTGACTCGCACCATTGGCGAAATGGTGGATGGTAAAGGAGCCTCATCCAACTGATGAAATTGGGTACAAAGCCCAGAAGGCTCAGGACTGCAAAGAGGTTGTTCCATTCCATGCTATCGAAGACCATTCTATCATCCAAAGACAACAGGGCCGCAGTGTCCATTGTATTTGAGGTCGTTCTATGGAGGACCCCAAACAATCGACGCAGGTTAAGCCTCGTGTTTCTATGGGGCATAAACCCAGATTGATCTGGGTGTATGAGGGAAGTGATTACTTTACAGAGACAAATTGATAGGGCTTTGGCCAGTACTTTGGCCTCATAGTTTAGTAGTGATATCGGTCGGTATGACCAACACTCCACAGGGGATTTGCCCTCTTTAGGTATTACTACAATCACTGAGATTCTCTGGTCGTGGGGGAGAGCGCCGTCTTCCTTGGCCCCATTATGCATGTTGAGAAGGTGTCCCGCTGTTTTGTCAAGCATGCATTGAAATAGCTCTTCTGGTAGGCCGTTCGGCCTCACCACCTTCCCGGATTGCAATAAGTGGGTTGCATTTTTGATTTCCTCTGCCGACTTGCCGTCTTCTAACATTGTTCTGTCCTCAGTGGACAGTGTCAGTACTTTTATGTAAAGGTGGAACTCTATACAATCTGCCTCCGTCTTCTCGGAAGAGGAAGTGTACAGGGACTCATAATATGTAGCGAACGCTTCAGCTATCTCTTTGCCTGTCTCGTGGTTGTGGCCTGTGTCGTCTACTCTTCCTGGTACCCACTTGTTGTCAGTTTTTTTCTTGTCCAGCCATGCCAGAAGCCTATTCACTTTATCTCCTACTTCATAGAGTCTGTATTGTGTGGCGATCGCCTGTGTTTTGGTGCTATCTTCCACGAGGTCCCGGAGCTTTCTCTGGCGGAGGCCAAGTTGGAGTCTCAAGTCTGCGTCTCTTGCCCCTCCCTCCACCACTTGGGTTTCTAAATTAGAAATGGCGAGGCACTGGAGCCTTTTTTCTTTTTTTGACTCCCAGATTTGTGCTTGGGTCTGGCCCCTGACCAATACTTTAAATGCTTCCCAGAGTGTCACCTTCGAGTCCACTGAGCCCACATTGTCTCAAAAAATTAGCCTGCCCCTTTTCTAATGGCTAGTTTGAATTTTCGGTCTTTGGGGCACCAGGGGTATATTTTTGGGGGCAGGGCGTGGTCCCTCTGAGGGCCCTCCAGTACAGCCTCTACAGGGGAGTGTTCTGACACCCTTCGTGCAATGTGTACTGCCCTATGAAACTCCCCCAAACCCTGGGCCTGTGTTAAAATGTAGTATGTTCTGGAGAGACTTCCATGTGAGGTCGAGATATGCGTGTATTGTTTAATAAAGGGGTGCTGGTGTCTCCATATATCACTGAGGCCCATTGTCAGGAGGAACTCTTTCAGTGGGCCCAGTCGTCGTACCGCTGTCGTTCCCCCCAGGACATCCAACTTGACCGAGACAATGTCATTCATGTCTCCCCCAATTACAAGTCGGCCCTCAGAGAGTTCTAATAGTAGAGAACCTACAACATCCAGTGTGACGGATTGGAGACCCGGGGGGGGGGGCCTATATTGAGCAAAGGTTCAATGTCCTTTCCTCCCATTGGCCACTTATCGCCACAAATCTCCCCAACAGGTCTGTCCAAGATTAATTCCGGGTGAAGGGGAGCAATGCCCTGCACAGTATACCAGCTCCCCTGGAACCAGACGTATATCCTGCGTGCACTAGTAGGGTATATCCAAATCTATTCAGGGCCCTACACTGGTTACCCAGGAGATGGGGCTCTTGTAGCAGGACAATGTCGGGGGAGTGCCTTTTAATTAATTATAACACCATTGTCTGTTTTAACCTGTTGTTAAGGCCATTGACGTTCCAGGACCATATATTTACCTATTTCTGAGAGGCCTCAGGATTTGCCATTGAGTAGTGTTTTCCTCGCTCCCCGTCCCTCCGTGTCTCAAAATGATCTCATCCTTGGATGACTCTTTAGTTCTTGGATGATACTTGTCCTCAGTAATCCACCCCTGAGCACTTAACTGATGGTTAAAAAGTCTATGGTAACAAAGCAACTCTCCCCAACTCAAGCCCCCCTCCCCCCTCCCTGCTAAATAGGCAGTGCATACCCCAACTCATCTACCTGCAGAGTGCCTGTCCCCCACTTGTTAAACTACTTCAAACACAATAGGGGAGACTCAGCTGCTTCCGAGTATCAACTAGCCCTGTTTTTGTGTCGAACCCCTTTGCAAGCAGTAAGGTAGTGGAGTTTCTTGGTCATGTCACTCTCACAGCCACCAACCCCCTCATTAAAATTTGCTTACAGTCTCGATGCCTTTTTATCATCTTCGGCTCTATATACCCCGGCTTGTTGCTGGTCTGGTTGCTCTCTGCTCATCTCACTTCGGTCTGGATCTCCTCGCCCGTGCCTTATCCCCCTTCTGCTGCCTCAGCTGTTAGTGCGCCGTCCCTCCAGCCACTCCCATACCTCGTCTGGGGAGGTGAAGTGCCATGATTTGCCCTCCGCCATTATTCTGAGCTTTGCTGGAAAGAGCATCATGTATTTGATGTCACACTCACGGAGTTCCTTTTTTACTGTCTCTAAGCTTCTTCCTTGCCATTGCACTTGTAGTGTGAAGTCCAGAAAGAACCATATCTGGGTGTTCTCAAACTGTACATCTCCTTTTGCTCTTGCTGCTTGCAGGATGTCGTTGTGTTCTCAATAGTTAAAAATCTTTGCAATAATTGTCCTTGGGGGCGCCCCAGGTTTGGGTGGGGGAACCAGAGCCCTGTGTGCCCTTTCAAAGGAGAGGAATTTGGGCAGGCTTATGGGACGCAGTGTGTTTACTATAAAGTCCTCTAGGAAGAGGTCGACACTAGGGTGCTCTACCCCCTCCGGGACCCCCACCACTCTGATGTTGTTCCTTCTCGCTCTCCTTTCCTGGTCTTTGAATTTGGCCGCCATGGTCGTGGTCTGCTGGGTTTGTGCTTGTACCTGCGTCTCTAGACGTTTTGTAGTGGATTGGAGCTGGATGATCTGTGTTTCCTCCACCGTGACCTTCTCTCTCAGCTTTGATAGATCTGTTCTGGTCAAGTTGACTTCTATGGTCACTGTGTCTATTTTTGGTTCTGAGGTGCTCTTAAGGTCTCTTATGGCTGCCATTATGGCTCCAAGGGATGGCTCCTCTGCTCCCTCCCCCCCTCTACCTGGGGGAGTTTTTGTACTGCACAGTTTTCCATTTTATTTGTTTGGAGGGCCCCATGTCCCTTGGATTTCACCATCACGTGGTTGACTTCCAATTACTTGTATCTTCTTCCTCCCCTTGTAAATGCTGGAGCAATAAGGATTTGATGGCCGACTGTCAGGGGTCTGTAGTGCTGCTGGGGGGAGGAGGTGTGATACGACACGATTGCAGCCCTCGCTCTCTATGCGTCTCTTGTAGGAGATATTCCTAGCCTGTGGTCCAAGTGTCTGGCAGTTGGTTGTGTAGTGCAGACACCCGCTGCTTATGTCACTTCTGAAACCTTATTGGGGGCCGAGATCCATGCCCCTGCTGTTTTTTTCCACTTTACTCGCTGACCATAAAAGGCCTGTTCGGGTTTCGCTTGCTCCCACAGGCCTGTTCCACCCCACCGATAGGTCCCGATTGGCGGTGCTCGGCTGGTAGGCCGCTGGTTCGGTGCAGCGGCAACTGGGCCAGCTGCTTACCTCTTTTTCCAAGTCTATTTTTTAAGGCGGATTTACCGTGGCAGCTGGGTCGGATTTGTTTCAGCCCCACGCTTCTACTCTGAGTCAGAAAGACGGCGCCCCTCATCTCTTGTTTGTTGTGGCGGCCTCAGTGTCCTTCATAGCAGTCCCGGATGGGAGCGGCTCCGCACCTCCGACCCGCTGAGTGGTGCGCGGGAGCCTATGTCTTGCCTTCGTCCTTCTTATGACCATTTGGGGGCCACCGCTTCATCCCTTTCATGGGCTCGGGGTATTGGCGCAGTCTCGGTCTGCTCGTCTCCCAGGACCCTCGAGGTAGTTGTTCAGTCTGCGGGACCTTGTCAGTGCAACCGGCGGCCTCACCCACTCTCTCCCTTGGCCTCGGCTCCACTCTTACTGTGAGGCACTGCTCTAGACCGCTCCCTGGGTCCACCGGCTCCACCGCTGATCAGTGGCTATCTTCCGCTGCTCAGTGCACGACTCTTCCTACAGTTTAATGGACGGTTTGTGGGGTTATGCTCTGGCTACGGTGGAGCTCAACTACGGTGCAGTAATTTTTGTTCGCGGCCAAGCCACGCACTCCACCTACCCTCTTTCTTACTTTATTTCACACTGCTTATGACCTCACATATTACTTCTGGTGGGGAGTCTGAATATCGATTTTTTAATATCGATGTACAAAAATATCGAGTCTGTAATATCGATAGTATTAAATATCGATGTTTTGTATATCGATGTAGTAAATATTGTTTTGAAGTGTGTTGTGAAATATCGATATAAGCAATATCTATTGTAAAAATATCGACATGTTAAAATATCGTTTTTGTCTGTATTTTGAATTTTTTAGAGTTATTGTTAAGTAGTAAAATGTTTTAAATGTTATAAAATAAAAGGATTATTTTATGTATTTTGACATTTTTAGAGTTATTGTTAAGTAGTAAAATGTTTTAAATGGTATAAAATAAAAGTATTATTTTATATTGTTTTTGGAGCAGAATGTTGGGTTTATAGGGGATAAGGGTGGGGAATGTTTTAAAAAATATTTTATTAATTTGTATTAATTTCGAAATTTCAAATTATAATTTAAAATGTAATTTCGAATTTCAAATTAAAATTTAGGAGCGGGATGTTGGGTTTATAGGGGATAAGGGTGGGGAGTGTTTTAAAAAATATTATTTTAATTTGTATTAATTTAGAAATTTCAAATTATAATTTAAAATTTAATTTCCAATTTCAAATAAAAATGTAGGAGCGGGATGTTGAGTTTTATAGGGGATAAGGGTGGGGAGTGTTTTAAAAAATATTAATTTAATTTGTATTAATTTAAAAATTTTAAATATCAATTTTAAGTTTATTTTCAAATTTCAAATAATAATTTAGGAGTGGGTAGTTGGTTTTATAGGGGATAAGAGTGGGGAGTGTTTTAAAATATATTATATTAATTTGTAAAAATTAAAAAAATTAAAATATTAATTTAAAATTTCATTTCCAATTTAAAAAATCAATTTAGGAGTAGGATGTTGTGTTTAAAGGGGATAAAGGTGGTGATTTGAGAAAAAAATGAAACTTTTTATTTTAAAGATTACAAATATATTTTTATGTAAAGTACAATTAAATTTCACAAATTTAAAAAGTGTGGGGAAATTTTCTAAAAATATTGTCAAATTTATAACAAAATAGAAATTAGAAAGTTTACATTTTTAAATAAATTATACAGAATGAAAATATATGTGGTAGTGTAAACATGTCCTAAAAAACATTGACTGGAGTGGGAATAGTAAATTAATTAAATATAGTGTCCTGCACCTATCCAATTTTAATATAAATTGGAGTAGGAATAGTAAGTAAATTAGGTTTGGTGTCCAGCATTTACCCCAATGTAATACTGACTGGAGTGGGAATAGTAAATTAATTAAATTTAGTGTCCAGCACCTACCCAAATTAAATATAAGTGCAGTGGGAATAATAAATTATTTTACTTTAGTGTCCAGCACATACCCCAATTAAATACAGACTGTAGTGGGAATAGTAAATTAATTAAGTTTAGTGTCCAACATCTACCCCAATTAAGGGGCCGATTCCGATCTCGGCCGGTAGTGCTCCGAATCGGATTTGGATTTACCGGATCCGATTCGGAGCCCTGTTTCCCGACCGAATCGTATGCCGGTCCGGCCGAGCGAGTACGATGCAGGCACCCGCGAAATCTCCGACCGACTCGAACGCGGCTTCAACACGCTCCGACCGACTCGCATGGACACGACTCGCACCGCGCTATGGAGACGTATCCCGGCCGGGTAAGTACGATGCGCGCCGCGAGCAGTCCGACCGACTCGCGCCGTCCGGCTCGAAAAGCTGTCGGAGCCGGACTTTGGGGGTCCGCGTCGGACCCCCTGTACGCGTAGGCGTGTGAGTCGCACACAGGGGGACCCATGGGTCCCCCCTACCTGTGCATGTACGCCGCGATGCGCATGGACGCATACACGCTGTAGGGGGCGCCCTTGTTCGCCTCGCACCCATTGAGTCAATGGGAGCCCGCGTACGCGTTGTACGACAGGCTCCCATTGACTTCAATGGGAGTCCGACCGACTCGAGTCCGATGGCATGCGTGCGCATCGTACTCGTTCGGTCGGACTGCCAGAGTCCGATTCGGTCGGAAATCTCTCCGGGTCCGACTCGGTCGGAGAGATTTCCGGCCGGAATCGGAATCGGCCCCTTAATGTAGACTGGAGTGGGAATAGTAATTAAATTAGGTTTAGTGTTCAGCACCTACCCCAATTAAATACTTACTGGAGTGGGAATAGTAAATTAATTAAGTTTAGAGTCCAGCACCTACCCCAATTAAATAGTGACTGGAGGGGGAATAGTAATTAAATTAGGTTTAGTGTCCAGCAGCTACCCCAATTAAATACTGACTGGAGTGGGAATAGTAAATTAATTAAGTTTAGTGTCCAGCACCTACTCCAATTAAATGTAGACTGGAGTGGGAATAGTAAATTCATTAAGTTTAGTGTCCAGCACCTACCCCAATTAAATACTAACTGGAGTGGGAATAGTAATTAAATTAGGTTTAGTGTCCAGCACCTACCCCAATTAAATACTGACTGGAGTGGGAATAGTAAATTAATTAAGTTTAGTGTCCAGCACCTACCCCAATTAAATACTGACTGGAGTGGGAATAGTAAATTAACTAAGTTTAGCGTCCAGCACCTACACCAATTAAATACTGACTGGAGTGGGAATAGTAAATTAATTAGGTTTAGTGTCCAGCATCTACACCAATTAAATACGGACTGGAGTGGGAATAGTAATTAAATTAGGTTTAGTGTCCAGCACCTACCCCAATTAAATACTGACTGGAGTGGGAATAGTAAGTTAATTAAGTTTAGTGTCCAGCACCTACCTCAATTAAATAGTGACTGGAGTGGGAATAGTAAATTAATTAAGTTTAGTGTCCAGCACCTACCTCAATTAAATGTAGATTGGAGTGGGAATAGTACATTAATTAGGTTTACTGTCCAGCACCTACCCCAATTAAATACTGACTGGAGTGGGAATAGTAATTACATTAGGTTTAGTGTCCAGCACCTACCCCAATTAAATACTGACTGGAGTGGGAATAGTAATTAAGGGGCACATTACGATGACGGGCGGACAAAGTCCGCCCACCACCGTAGCGGTGAATGGGACCGTCCACCATAGGAGCGGCGGTCCCGCCGCGAGTATTAGGATGCCACTGCCACGGTGGTGGTGGCATCCCCTATTCCCAACATTGTGGCGGGCGGTGTTCACAGCACCGCCCGCCACAATGCTGGGAATGCACGTCGTGCATTGGCATGCACAAGGTGACAGGCACCGCGCGGTGCCTGCCACCTTGTCCATGCCAATGCAGGGGGTACCATAGGTACCCCCATGTGCACCCCCACCCCCAACACTCTGGGGGCCCACAACGGGCCCCCAATAGCGAAGACCGTATGCCTTTCCATGGCGGCATTGCTGCCATGGAAAGGCTGCTCTCCGCAACCATCCTAATATGGATGGCGGTGTCTTGCAGACACCGACACCATATTAGTGCCCTTTTCCGCCCGGTCACCTGTGTGACCGGCGGAAAACCGGCGGATGGTCTTTCCATCCGCCGGGCTCCCCCCCCCGCCATTGTAATATGGCGGGGGAAATGGCATGCGGGCAGAGGGGAATGGTGGGCGGATCGCCACCGCCATACGGGCAGTGGTGATCCGCCCGTCATTGTAATGACACCCTTAATTAGGTTAAGTGTCCAGCACCTACCCCAATTAAATGTATATTGCAGTGGGAATAGTAAATTAATTAAGTTTAGTGTCCAGCACCTACCTCAATTAAATTTAGACTGGAGTGGGAATAGTAAATTAATTAAGTTTAGTGTCCAGCACCTACCCCAATGAAATGTAGACTGGAGTGGGAATAGTAAATTAATTAAGTTTAGTGTCCAGCACCTAACTTAATTAAATACTGACTGGAGTGGTAATAGTAAAGTTAGATATTTTAATGTTAATTTAGTATTGGATATTTATGTTGAGTGCAGTAGCAAGTATGAATTACATGAGTAGTTTTAAAATATAGAAAAAAATACATCAAAAATATAACTATATAATATATGTTTTTTAATGAAAATAATGCATTTTATAATAAGCAATTTATTAAAAATTTATTAAGAATATACATTAAGGGGCACATTATGATAGCGGGCGGACAAAGTCTGCCCGCCACCGTAACGGTGAATGGGACCGTCCGCCATAGGAGCGGCGGTCCCGCAGTGAGTATTAGGATGCCACCACCACGGTGGCAGTGGCATCCCCTATTCCCAACATTGTGGCTGGCGGTGTTCACAGCACCACCTGCCACAATGCTGGGAATGCACGTTGGGCATTCACATGCACAAGGTGACAGGCACCTTGTCCATGCCAATGTAGGGGGGTACCATAGGTACGACCCATCCCCCCAACATCCTGGGGGCCCGCTACGGCCCCAACAGAGAAGACCGTATGCCTTTCCATGGCGGCAATGCCGCCATGGAAAGGCTGCTCTCCACGATCATCATAATATGGACGGCGGTGTCTTGCAGACACCGCCGCCATATAATGTATGTTTTCCGTCCGCCGCGGACCCCCCAGCCATCGTAATATGGCGGGGGAAATGGCATGCGGGTGGTGTGAAATGGCGGGCGGATCGCCCATCATCGTAATGACCCCCTAAGTGTAAATATTAATGGAAAGGTATACAAAACATTACATATCTTAATTTTATTAATTATTTTTATTAGAAAAACAAAAAAATGACAGGTAAATTCAAAATGTGATTGTTTATTAAACATTAGAAAAATAATAAAATATATATATATTCAGTAGAGTATATTTATTACAGGGAAAAACAGTTTACAAATATGTATATTTCAACAAGTAAATAATAAACAAACAATTTCAGCAATACAAAAAAAATTTGAATGTAAAATGATGCATATGAATTTTTTTAGTGCAATTTATACATTATTATATATTCTTAATAAGTGCTAAATATTGTTTGATATTTCTAACATTTTTACAACTGGTACAAATATTGGTAAGTTTTTATTAACATTATATTGCAAATATTTGTACAATATATATGAGATAAAAATCACATAGTTTAATTTTGTTATACAAACATAATATATTTTAATTATTAATATTAATATTGAATTATTAATATTAATAATTATCACATTTATTAACAGTTGTACAATTTATATACAAATTAAATATTTTTAGAAAAAACACAAAATATAATTTTTCAGTATTTGTTGTTTGACATATATACATTTTAATAATTATGGGGCCCATTAGGATGTCGGGCGGAAGCACTACCGCCGTGCTGGCGGATGCAAAAACCACCAGTTACCGCCGGCACGCAGCAGTCCACACGCCCGCCCGATTACGATGCGAAAAGTCAGCCAAACACCGCCGGCAAGCCAGCGACACCGTCCGCCATCAAAGTGCGCCCGTACACGTAGCGGCGCAGCACAATTGACACACACCGTCCGACGAAACACGTACCGCCCGGCGTACAAATTACGATGCCGCACACAAACTGAACCCACGGCTAAGAGACACCGTACGTCAAACCGAAGCGGTAACACGAACGCCGAGCACGGAAACCGAAGAAGCGGCACCCCGAGCATGAATCCAGCACTGCAGGCCCTCCCTATGCTCTATCTGATGCACCACCAAGGACGCAACGTACCGCGAAGACGCAGGTAGGCACACATACAACAAGTGCACGCAAACAGCGCACACAGTGCAAGGGCGGAAAAAGCGGACAACCCCCACCCCCGCGTGTACACGACACATCTACCATAGCATCCACATATGACACACAGGCCAAATTGTAACATCTCGTAACACATGTGTACACACCACCTGGGACTAGGAACCAACCACCCCGTCACGGCCCCAAAGCGGCGATGACGCTGCCACACATGCGCACAACGCAGAGGCCAACCGCAGCGCCATGCATGCGTCGCACACAGACACAGGGACACAACCAAGCAGCACACACACCAGCCCCACCCCGAACGCACATGACACGTGACAGGCCTGCCACAGACATGTCCCCAACGCCCAATTCACGGACAACACCCAATGTCACACAACCGACGCACACATGTCAGTGAAGTCACGCAACAGCAGGACACACCCCAGTGCAACAAACATGGCGAAGCACACAGCGGCGGCAACACCAACTAGGAGAAGCAGGGCCCCTTCGGGAACAGGAACGCCAGTACCACACTGAAACACCCATACCACCCTGCACATATGAACAAGACATACAAAACGGAACACCAAAGAGCCCGGGGACCGACAACAGGTGGCCCAAGAATAACACTCACACACAAGGCCCAACGCAGAGCGGAAAGGCAGCCTGCCGCCCACACAAGGGAGAGCAGACAGCACTGAATGACCTTCCATTCCAACTCCGAAACCACAGCCCTACGAAAGAAGCCGGTGAATACAGCCATTGTCCAATAAAAGACCAACACAGGCATGCAGAGGAGACCGACCACAGGGCAGATAGCGCATATCACAGAAGAACACAACGGACGGGAAAGAAAAAGAAAACACTCCCCCATGTCGGCCCCATGCAAGTTAATTGGAAGGAGTCACACATCACTGACCTTGAACTGTCTGAGAAGCATGTGGGATGAGGGCCCGTGTCCTCCGCACAAGCCAACAGAACACAAGTCCTGTCTCCCTACGACTACACAGAGCTCACAGCAACCTCGGAGCGTGCACATTGCAGACTGCACACACAGCCGGAGCACGCCACCACAACGCACCGCTGCAAAATGGCAACCGCAACACACCTACCCAACTACGCCGGACAGGTCAAGCTGTACAAAACCAACCTGATACATATATTGGGATGCGAACTCCTGTCCCTGCTGAACGTAAGTTACCGACTGACTTACCGCATCACATTGTTCAGCTGCGTCATACCCGTCTTCTACTGTCGGAGGTGTCCCTACCAGCATCCCGTGGAGATGTGTCTCTCCAACCCGGCATGTCTAAAGGCGGACCTGCTAGCACTACTCCTCCCTCTGGACGCACACGACAGGGCCTGCTCTGCCTATGGGGGCATGGCGTATGTGGCCAACATCGCACCCGCACTGAAATGGGACCACTGTGCCTCCACACGACGGATCATCGAGCACAGCTACATCGAATGTCACCCAGCATGCCCCATCATGGTCCTCCAAGGGACAACTTACGAACAACACCTTGACAGCCACCATCCGCTACATTGGCTGGCAAACATAAACACCACCAATGACATGGAAGCCCTGCTGGACGGCATCGCATACCTGACAACCTGTAAATTCGTCGTGACCCCAACGCAGGTTCCCCAATTGACCTATGATGTCCAACCCCGCACCCATGCTTAGCTTCCGCACGGACTGGCCAGTCACCACCACAACAGCCATACCAAACGACCGGCAACAATTACCACACCATCAACGACATCGCCATGACATCGGATATGACCGGGACATGCACACTGTTCCCCATCACATCCAGGAACACCGCATGCATCGTGGGAGGCAGTGGCATGGGGTCTGTGTATTGCACCCACATGGACGGAACTGCACGAACAACCAGGACACGACATGGATCCAGCGCCCATGGACACACACACCGCTCAGTGGACATGAATAGGTCGCCTGGAGTCTGTGGGTGCTGCACCCCTCCCACCCCCGCCCCGGGAATCCCATACCAGGACCTTTGCACGGACAACAAGTGCAAACAACAACAACACGACCCCAGTGACTGTGACATGTCCAGTAACCACCACATTGCAACAACAAGTGGCACGCCGCTGCATGCACGCAAGCACATGCCCTGATGTCATCTCACATGCACGCGTGCATGAGGAACAACCGCAGCAAACCTGTCACATGGAACTGAGATGGACTGTGCCCATGATGCCAAGCGGTCTGGTAGGCTACTTGTATACCGTCTGTGTCAAAGTCCCCAGCTATACGTAAATGTACATTAGCACAGCCTTGGCCAAGCAGATGTAACTCTGAAGCCCACATCCCACATGCAACAGCCAATCACATGTAACCCCACACCCTATCCCATTTGTAATCATGCTCAGTATATCCTCAACATGTATTCCGCTGCCAGTAGTGTCCACTATACTGCATCACAGAGGACAGAAGACTCAATATAATGTTTGAAACCAAAACTGTCTCCGCTGACTCATTTCACAAGTACGAATGAGAGAGGATGAGAGTATGTGAAGTACACGGCAGTCGTGACATGACCATGTAGTCCACTGGTATTGGATGTCAACGCAAATGAGTAGCACAACTGTGGAAGACACACATGTGTCGTGTGAAGTCGTATGGACGCAGTGCTCAGGTGGGTGGGTGCGACGGGTAGATGCGCACATGCCAAGTTGGAGCACACCGTGTTGGGAGGGGTCATGAACAGTACACCACCGCTTCCCTGGGCATTGTGAGAGGACACCTGTCGGGGGGGAAAGTGAACACGTGTGTGCACAGCAGCCGGGCACACGAACAATGCGGAACCAGGCGCACACGTCAGCCCACCCTCCGTGGACTAGCTGGATCCTGTTGTGTGCCCGCCATGCCCCTTGACAAGGCACACACAGCCCCAGTCGACCAGGTGTAACCCCAACATAGTCAATCCGCACAGGCGATACAGGGCACGGGATGGCAGTGGAGCATGGTGTGTGAGAGGTCTCCTCGCGCTCCTCCTGGTCATATCACGCAGGCAATAGAACCTCAACGTGTAGCATGGCACAAGTCAAATGGAAGTGTAGGGGGACGCACCTCAGCACGAGCAGCACTGACGTCACGGGAGGTGGCTCGCACCATCCCATCCATTGCCCATTATACCAACCACGCCACATGCCATTGCGACTAAGTGCAAGCGCGTGCGCCACCACCCCCGAGCCCTCCCCAGAGAGGCCAAAGAGTGAATGTGTGGGCCATCAGTCACAGACGGACGCGGCCTGGCCGCAAGGGCAGCCACAGCCACTGGGTGTCGCAGGTGGCGGATCCAGAAGGCGAAGACTGTGATGCATAGTCCATGCAGGCCGGGTCTCCATTTGGGGCACCACGCAGGTGGATGGCGTCCCGCCACACATCATACCCTGAGACAGCCCACTCGTGCAACTGGACCCACACATACACTCCTTGCCCTCTCTGGTGCGAGCTTGGGGCTGCCTGTGCAAGCGCTAGCCTCGCAGGTGCACATGCATATTGGGGGAGCGAGGGGAGGACATGAGGGCTGGGGCGAAGATGACTGTATCACTGTCAGTGAGTACAAGGGATGACCCAGATGTGGAAAGGAAGAGACGTGTCCCGTGTGTACTGCAACTAGTCGCCAATCCAACTACCCCCCATGTCCGGAATGTAAGCCCGCACCTAGGCCCGCCCATCCGCCACATCGAATATACCGCCAGCACAACAACCTTCCCATTCGAAACACTGACTGGGGGTGGCGACCAGTGAACAAACATGTGTAGCCTACCCACTCGTACATGTGGGCCCTCCATGATCCATGTCACCTGCGGCAAAGTCATGACATGCGCAATGAGGGAAGTGAGGAGAGCTGTCCGCCCCACGCACAGAAGGTGCATCAGCTCCACAGACCCAGCAGCGAGTCCAGCAGGGGTCACATGTGCAGGGGCAGCTGTGCCTGGTGTGAAGGCACATGCATATAGACAGCACATTGACCAATGTGTAGTCTGCCCACATCTACAGTCCATCATCATGCGGACATAGGAATTGAACACAGGGCAACACATCTTAGTGGGTGCACCAACCGTGACCAACAATGCGCAATCATCGACGTATCCGCCCTGTGCATGGCCCCCACCCAACGGAGGCACATCCAGTGCCACCATCCCACACACACAAGCCTTCCACGGAACATGCTGTGTCCAATGGTCAGTACAGAGTCAGCGCCCATCTGGTGGATCCTGAACAGGAGACACATGCACACACATGCCAGCTCCCACTATGTACGTCTGCCACCTGGCACGTGCAATGTAACCTCTCACCTGTGACGTGTGTCTGCAAGCACACAGCCGTCTTGGCATGGGGCTGTCAATGTGGACACCTGTCAATGTTTCGGGAGGTGTGATCCATACAGTGCTGTACATAGGGTGCAGTGCTGACACCTACTACTGTCTCATATCCCCTCGTGCCACAGGTCCCACTTGTTTTGGCCGCTCAGCCTGTGCCCACATCGTCGTTGTCGTGTGCCATACTCATCCAGCCTCGGAAGCAGTGCCATGCTCAGCAGACATTCATGTTGCCGTGCCGTCCCTGCTTGACAGCTGGGCTGTGACTCATGTGCTTGCTCAGTCATGTCAGTGATGTGAATGCGAAATTGCTATGTGTTGTGTTGCTTTGACATGTGTCCACTGCCATCTTCCCTAGGCGGAGACCGAACATTGACCGCCCATACCAATTGCTGGCGGACATGGAGGATACTGAGGTCATAAGGAAGTTTCGGCTGGACAGGCCAACCCTGCATCGACTGTGTGCCATGTTGGAACCCCATCTCCGTCCCCGCAGGGTGTATCCAACAGCATTCACCCCCACGGCTAAGGTGATGGCCGCCATGCATTTCTTCGCCACTGGGTCATTCCAGCACACAGTGGGCAGTGGAGGAGGGATGTCCCAGCCCATGTTCAGCAAGGTGCTGAGGGATGTACTGGCAGCCATGATGCTGTACCGAAACAGGTACATCAGATTCCCCAGGGCTCGAGAATTGGCGGCAGTGAAGGGTGCATTCTATGCCCTTGGCAGGATCCCACACGTCGTTGGTGCCATTGATTGCACACATGTTGGCCTTGTTCCACCACAGGCCACTGAGCACCTGTACCGCAACAGGAAGCACACGCACTCCCTGAATGTGCAAGTGGTGTGCCTTGCGGACATGGTGATAACCCACGTGTGTGCAAAGTTCCCAGGCTCGGCCCATGACGCACACGTAATGCGCAACAGCATCTTGCCACGACTGATATCCAATCTGCAACAGGATCGTGGCTGTATTGTCGGTGAGTATGTGGAGTGGTGTAGCGTGCTGGCTGTGCGATGCTGTCCCCTGTCCAGTTGGAATAGCAACGGTTCTCTGTGTCCCTCACACCCAGGTGACTCTGCGTACCCGAATGGGGCATGGCTGCTCAGTCCATTGAGGAATCCTCGCACCCCAGCAGACGATCGCTACAATGAGGCACATGGGAGGACCAGACGTGTGGTCGAGCGTACCTTTGGCCTCCTCAAGTCCAGGTTCAGGTGCCTGGACCGCACCGGGGGTGCGCTGGCGTACTCCCCACAGAAGGTGTGCCAGATAGTGGTGGCGTGCTGCATGCTGCACAATCTGGCCATTCGGAAGCAGATCCCCCTCATCGTGGATGATGGAGATCAACCAGGGCCCCAGCCCGCAGACCAGGACAGCTCGAGTGAGGAGGACAGCGGAGAGGAGGAAGCTGGAAATGTGCGTCAGCAGCTCAACACCCGCTACTTCACTTGACGGTGAGTGTCCATGTACGACGGCTGATGTGGCTGTATCTGTGCAGGTGTGTGTGTGCTGTGTCAGGGTGGCCTTTTGTTCACTGCGTGCTGTGTGTCAACGCTCCATGCCCAGGTTAGTATGCCACTGATGGTGGCTGTGGCATTGTGCCCTATTGCTCTGTGCGATGTGTGTACATTGCTTGTAGTTGTTGACATGTACTGTGTGATGGGTGTGTGACACACTCATTGAATGTGCTCCTGTTCTGTCTCCCACCCCTAGGTCCCTAAAGGCCCTCCGGTTCCATTGCCATGCCACGCATCAGGTGCCGTTCCGCTCAAGGTGGCCGTTGTATTCCGTACAATTAAAACACAGGGCACAGACAGCAGTTTGTGGAAGAGGTGCATTTATTTCAAACAGTGACATGTGATTGTGTGTAAGGTGATGACAAAAGTGGTGCGTGCAGTGACAATGAGCTGTCGATCATGGCTGCGAGATGCTCAGGGTGTACCCACTGGTTCTATGTCCATAGTCCAACACACACATGCCATCCAGATGGCTGTGTGGAGTGGGATCGTAGTCCAAGTCAATGCAGTGGGTGGTCAAGGAAGGCTGGCTGGCTGCCTCACTTGCGTTTGGAGCGTGCGAAGTCCTCCCGGGAGATCTGTTTCCACTTCGGACGGCCCCTTCCACGTTTGCGAGGGGGTGCCTGCTTGCGACCTGCTGGTGGTTGAGGTGTGCTCACTGGCTGTGGACGCAGGGGAACTGGACACTGCTGCTCCACCCTGCGCCCCGGCAGGTGGTGGCGGAGGGGGAGCTGCTGTCCCTGGATGTGACCTCACCGCCACCACCAGCTGGCCCATGAGGTCCACGAGTTGGCCCATACGGGCGTCCATGGACCTCAGCACCCCCAGCACCTCACGCGTGTCTGTAGCAGACCTGGCCCATTGTCCTTGGGCCTCTTCATAGGCCCCAAGGACTCTGGCCATTTGAGGCAGGGCATGGCTCCCAGGGGAGACTGGCGTTTCCCTGACCCTGCTCCTCCTACCAGTCCTGCTGCCACCGGCCTGCCCACTAGCCACATTGCTCACCACGGTCCTTGTCCTGGCTCCCAGGGTGGATCCAGTCAGCCGGGCCACCACCTGCGCTGGGGCTGTGGCCAGCGAAGACGTGGTGGCGGTTGCGGCAGTGGTAGTGGCCGCAATGACCGTGGGTGTGGCCGCAATGACCGTGGGTGTGGCCGCAATGACCGTGGGTGTGGCCGCAATGACCGTGGGTGTGGCCGCAACGACTGTGGCAGCAGGGGGCTGGGAATGTTCAGCAGCCCTGGATGATGGGTTGGTGGGTAGGAGGGGTCCTGGGGAGCGGCTGGGCCCTGCCACACCAGATGGGCCTGCTTGGTGGTCCGTGTCCGAAGAGGAGGAAAGATCCTCCACATCCGTGTGTCCTCGTTGGGGGCTTGTAGGCTGGCTGTGCTGGCTGCTGTCTCCATCCCCAGCATCCAGCAGTTCGTCACCTGTGGAGGGAATGAGATTTGTTATTGTGTTGCACCTGGCGAAGTATGTATTTGTCGTCTGACATTAACAGTTCGTGCAATCTCGTACATGGGTTTCCCGGAGGCGTGTGTGTGGCTGTACCATTTGTAGTTGTGTGTGCTTGGCAATGGGACTGTGTGCTGTGCACATGTGGCATGGGACGGATTGGCCATGCCGATGGGTGTGTTGCTGTGCCCCTACTTATTGTGACTCTGGTGTATGCGGGCTCCTGGCCCATCCTGGGTCTGGTTTGTACTTTGCTTTTGGTGTTCAAATGGGACTCTTAGGAACGCATATGGCAACATGGGGGCATGCCCCAGAATCGCATATGGGATGGAATATGCTTTTGGGGTACATGCTGTGAGCCATGGGTGCCGAACGTGACATGTGTTGTGGCAGCATGACAGTGCATGGTCTGAGGTGTGTGCATGCCTGACATGCCCTGCATATTTGCTGTCTGTTGTGATTACTGGACATGGCATTGGACGCATCATTATGAGTGAGTGATGGTTGTGTGCCACCCGACGTACTGCAGTTGTCCCATCTCCTTGGTGTGCGTGCTGCCCTGTGCCATGTGCATCACTGCAGTGCTCGGGGGTGTGGCCCATGTTGTGTGTTGTTGCTCACAGTGTGGCGTGCGCTTCATTGACTTCTGGCACATGGTTGGTCATGGGCATGTCTCTTAGCGTGACTGCTGTATGTGTGGCAGCTGTGCGGATGACATGCCTTTCATGAGACTGGGGCTGACGGATGGGATGGATGGTATGTTGTATGTGCATGGTGTGTCTGTGTGTTTGATGGGTTCAGTGGTGTTCGTGTGCATTTATGTTGTTCCGCTCTGTTGCGTCTAGTGTTGTTTGTCTTACATAGGCGTAGTTGTGGGGTGTGTGGTTGACAGGCAGTAGGGGCTACATGGACAGGACTTCAATGGTGTTTCGGTTGTGTGTGATGGGTTGCACAGTGGCTGCCGTGTGGTACTATATTCAGTGTGGCTTGTGCATGCAGACATGGCTCCTTGGGTGTTGCTGTGTCTGTGATGGGTCATGTGGGGTGTGAGTCTGTGGTTCATGTCCGTGTGCACATTGTTCACTTGTTTGTGACAGTGGGCGGTGCTGCGTGTTCGTCTGCTACGTGACATGTCCCATGTGTTGGTCGTGTTACGGTCCTCATGCCTCCAGTAATCCAGCCCTGTCCAGTTTCCCACCTGCAGGTTGTTCGTGCGTGCACTGTACTGGATGCCACATGGTTCTAAGCGGGGGGTGCTCCATGTTGCAGGTCTGTGGGGGTGGGGGCGGTGTTGTGGGTCGTGGTGATGGCTGGACACCCACTGACACCGATTGTTGTGGACCGTGATGTCTACCTTTCGGTTGTCGGTGTGCACTGCGGTGGCTGACACGTGGCTGTGGGGTGTGGGGGATGCTCCTCCTTGCTGTGCTGTGGAACTAGGGGCCTGGTGTGTGTTGTACTTGAGCTGTCCACCCTCCCACCCACTGCACTTTGTGTTCCTGCCACTTACCTGTTACTTGTCGGTTAGTGCAGCTATGGCGGACACATGGGTGTGGTGGGTGCTCGTTGTGGCGCTTCTGGCATACTTGGGGACCTGTTGGTGGTTACGTGGCTGGCTGAGTGTACACATGCCCCCACGTATCTTACAGTTGTTAGGTTTGGGCTGTGTGTGGTGGTGTCTGTTGCATGTGTGTGATGTGTTGTGTATTGTGTGCTGGACATGGGGGTGTTTGTCCCTGGGAGCTGTGGCATGGTGGTAGTGCATGTGAGTACATAGCGGTGTGCTGGTATACATTAGTTTGTACTTACCAGCCTCCACTCCCTGCTAATCCGGCGAGGATCTCCGGATGTATAATGACTCGCACCTTCTCCTCCCACGCTTTGAAGGTCTTGAAGAGCGCGGGATTCCCTCCACCAGTGACGGCAGCCAGCTCTCTGTTCTTGCTCTCCTTCTTCTTGACCAGGCTCTTGACGTCATTCCACCGTTTGTTGATTTCAACTCTGTTCCTGGGCAGGGTCCCGACTGCATTGACCTGGTCTACGATCCGGTTCCACATTCTCTTTCTGGTGGCTAGTGGTGTGTGCTGGACCAGGTTCCCATAGATTTGTGGGTGCACCTTGATAATCTCGTCGACCATGACCGTCAGCTCAATGGGCTTGAACTTGGGCATTCTTTGTGGTGCCATGGTGTTTGTGGTGCTGGTGCGGTGTGTGTTGTGTAATGTGCAGGGGTTTGTGGTGCCGGTGTTTGGTGGTGGTGGTGGTGGTGGTGGTGGTTGTGATGTGTGCGTTTCTGTGGTGTGCTGCTGTCCTTGCTGTGTCACTGTGTCCTCTCCTCTCCTCTCTAGTTTGCAATGTTGCAAGGGGTTGTGGTCTGTGGGAGTGCTGCTTTTGTACTTACCTATGTGGGTGTGTCCTCATGGTCTGTTGTTTTCAGGTGTGTTGTGTCTGGTGTTCTGGCCTTTGTAGTTTTTGTTTGTCCAGGGGGGGGTGTTTTCGGGATGTGTACTGTGCTTGTGTATTTGTGCGTGCCTTGCTGTGTGGACTTGTTGGCCATGTTGTGTGCGATTGTTTTTGTCAGCGGATGGTTTCTGTGCAGGGACGTGGGTGCCATGGCTTCTGCCGTGTCAATTCTCATCGGCGTTGTTTGCGCTGGCGGGCGGTATATTTGTGGTTTACCCGCGTTCATGGCGGTGCGATTGTAATTTCACGTGCGGTGTGTCGGCCGTGAGGGCGGGCGGTTTTGTGTTGTCGTGCGTGTTTCCGTCCGTGGCGGGCGGTTTGACTCCGACTCGGACGAGGGCGGGCGGTATCTTGTGTGGTTTTTCCGCCGATGGCGGTTTTCGGTTTGTGTCATCGTAATGGCGTGGTCGGTGTTCAGACGGTGTGTGCGGGCGGATTTTTGCCGCTTTCATGCCTGGCGGATTTTTTTACGCCGGGTATCGTAATGGGCCTTTATATTATTAAATATTATTAATTCATAATATTTATTATTATAATTTTACAATATATAAAAAACATATAATAACTATAAAAAAGGTACATTTTTAAATATTTTATTACAATGTCACATTAATTTATAAACAATTGTACAATATTAAAAAAAAACGATCTATTTAATACATTTATAGTTGCCGTGTTTGTTTGGGGCTTTAATTTAGTAACCGCTCACAGTTGTTTTGTGTCATTTGGGAAGAAAGAAGCTCGTGGTTGGGAGCTGCTTCACGTCTGAGAAGGTAAGAGTAATTTTCTTACATTTTACACTATTTTAAGTTTAATTTGAAGGTAGTAATGTTGTAATTAGTGTGTGTTGTTATTTTCTTTTTTTTTTTTTTTTTCTGTTGTTGTTTACAGTAACAAGAAAGAAAGGAGGAAAAAGGATACAGGACAAAAAGACAAATCCAAATTTCCATCTAACACATTATACCTAATTCCTTAGTATATGCATGCAAACAAATACTACACATTAATCATCTGTAGGTACAATAGTATTTAACCTTCAAAATGGGAGACAGTCTCTTATTCTAGTTTATGACTGTTGGAATATCTAATAATCGAAATCTGAGCTATTATCATAAAAGTAAACAAAACAACAAAAAAACAAAAAAAGGGACCTCCAGACTGAGAGTAATGCCATATTTACCTATTGGCATATTTGCGGGTTGGGGGATACCTGCAGATTGATATTAATTGCTACTCATGTTACTGTAACCAATCTGTTATAGGAGCCCACAGCTTTTTCCCCTTTTCCCGTCTCCTTCGCCCTTTCAGGCAATAGACTGAAACTTCCATATTATATATAGCAAAAAGCCTAGAGCGCCAATTACAAAAAGTGGGAGGGTCAGGACTAATCCAGTGCGATGTAATACAAAGTCGAACTATGGCCATTGACAGAAAAACAAACCCAGTGATAGGACGCGACCAGCTGATATTTCTAGCCACTCCCAAAATAACCAAGTCTGGAGTAATAGAATTTGGAGATCCTAAGACCTTTGTCAAAAAATGTTCAATGTCCTGTAGAAATGTCGCTAACAAAGGACAAGAAAAAAACATATGAGCTGTATCTGCTGATAGCATACCACATCTGCTACATGAGCCGCCCACGTTCCCTCCCCATTTGGCTATTTTTGCAGGTGTATAATAAAGGTTAAAAATAGACATAAAATGTTGGCTCCGAAGGCTTCCGGCTAAGAGAGTCTGGCTGGCTAATTCAAGTGAATACTTAATATTAGTACCCTCCACCCCAAATTTCCGATCCCATTTATCATTCTGGCTGAATAAATCATCCGGGACGGTCTCCAGCAGGATCTGATAAATTACGCCAATCCGGGATTTCTTTTGAATTGATTCAACTAGTGATACCTTCCCATATTTTAGGACCAGGCCTTGTGCTTTACTATCTAGGAAGCTACGGATCTGTAGATATTTAAAGAAATCTCGTTTATCCAAACCATATTTTTCTTGTAAGAAGGAGAAGGAGGCTAATTGGTCTACATGACTCAGGTCCCCCACCGTACTAATCCCAAACTTACCCCATCTATATGTGGTTTGATCTTGAAAGATTGCCGGGAAGATCCCAGTAGCCGAGAGTGGCGTATACCTATTAATATTGGAGATTTGAAATCTACGGCGTATCTTTCTCCAGATCGAATAGGCGGCCTCGTCTGTCTTGAATCTAGTCTTTTTATAATAGCTAGGTTCTAAGATCTTAACCAGACACTGCTTAGCATTATCCACCATACCAATTTCATAGATAGTTGGTCTGGCTGCCTCTGAACATTGAGACCTGTCTCCAACTAAGAGTACCCCCATATGTTGCAGCATACACGCCCAGTAATAAAACAAAAAATTTGGGATGGCCCAACCCCCTTGCAATCTTGGGAGGGTCAGCCACTTAGCTGCTCTCCTAGATCTATGATAGCTCCACAGGAACCTGGAGCACATCCTTTCAATCTTTTTAAACCATAGAGTGGGAAATTCTAATGGGATAGTCCTGAATAGGTACAAAACTTTTGGGAATACCACCATTTTGATAACGTTACTTCGCCCATACATAGATAGATGTAGATGGTCTAGCCTTTCCAATGTCTGATTGATTGTGTTGATCATGGGACTAATATTTATACCTGGAATTTGATCGACCTCTGCAGTTAGCTTTACCCCTAGATATGTTGCTACTGACACAATTGGTAAATCCGCAAAAGACTCCATACCAGAATAGAGAATCTGAGTCTTATCGGTATTTCATTTATACCCTGAATGAATGCCATAACGCTCAGCCTGATCTTTAACTGCCAGATATGCCAAGGTAATGTCAGATGTTAATATCGCGATATCGTCGGCATAGGCCAGTGTCTTGCATTCACTATCATTAAGCTTTACTGTCAGGATATTACTACATAGTTCTAATTTCTGCAAAAAGGGTTTGATGTAAAGTGAGAACAGGAGGAGAGAGCAGGGGCACCCCTGCCTAGTACCCCTGCCTATACTGAACAAGACGGACTCCTGCCCCAAAATTCGAATCCCAGCCACCGGCAACAAGTACAAAGCCTGGATTGCCTGAATAAATTCGTTAGCCATCCCCTTCCATCGCAGGACGGACCACAGGAACCGCCAGGAGACCCTGTTGAACGCTTTCTCGGCGTCCAACAGGATCATCCCAAGCGGAGATCCCGTGGCCCGTGCCCAGTCAAGAAGGGAGATAGCCCTCCTGACATGATCAGTCGTGTCCCTCCCAGGGATGAAACCATGCTGCCGCATGGAGACCAAAGGCTTAATAATATTACCTAATCTAGATGCTAAGATTTTTGGTGTGCATTAAGTTAAGTTTAAGAAGATATGGTGTGTTTAGTGTTTTAGTTAGTTTTTAATCGTTAACGTTGTGTTCCGTATTTGCGGCCTAGTTAGATTTTTAATTAAAGTAGTTATAACGTTAGTAGTGTGTGAATACTGTTTATAATCATGTTACTAAGGGGCCCATTACGATGTCGGGCGGAAGCACTACCGCCGTGCTGTCGGAGGCAAAAACCACCAGTTACCGTCCGCCCGCCGCGGCCCACACGCCTGCCCAATTAGGATGTGTAAAACCAGCCAAACACCGCCCGTAAGCCCGCGACGCCGCCCGCCATCAAAGTGCGCCCCTTCACATAGCGGCGCCAGCCAATGGAGGCACACCGTCCGACGAAATCACGTACCGCCCGGCGTACAAATTACGATGCCGCAAACAAACAGCTCCCCCGGCTAAGAGACACCGCACGAGAAACCAAGGCGGAAACTCGACCGCTCGAGTACGGACACCAAAAAGGCGGCCCACCCCGACATGAATCCTGCACTCCAGGCCATCCCCATGCTGTACCTGATGCAGCACCTAGGAGTCAACGCGCCGCGGCGACGCAGGTAGGCAGACACACAACAAGGGCACGCAAACACCGCACACAGTGCAAGGTCGGAAAACTGTACATGGCCCCCCAGACACCCCTGTGTGGACAGGACACATCCACCACTGCACCCACAAATGTCACACCGGGCAAAATTAAACAACTCGCAACAACCGGGCACACACTCCCCGGGACCAGGAACTGACGTCCCCATCACGGCAAAGCAGCGCAGCGGCGATGACGCAGCTACACATGCGCACAACGCAGAGGCCAACTACAGCGCCATGCATGGGCCGCACACAAATAACACAGGCACACAACTACACACACCACACACCAGCCCCACCCTGAACGCACATGTCACGTGGCATTCCTGCATCAGTCATGTCCCCAACCGGCAACTCACAGGTGCCAACATGACGCCACACAAGTGTACCGAACAGGGCAGTGACGTCACGCCAAAATAGGACACACCATTGTGTGCATAACATGGCGAAGCACACAGCGGCTGCGACATCACGCCGCAGAATATGTACCTCGTCCGCAAAAGGCACGCCAGTACCATACAAAAATACTAATACCATCCTGCACCCAATACCAATACATGCAATACGTAACATGAAAAAACCCGGGTGCCTGACAACAGGTGTTACCAATTACAACACACACACACAAGGCCCAACGTATAGCGGAAACGCAGCGTGCCGCCCACACACGGGAAAGCAGATAGCACTGAATGGCCTTCCATTCCCACTGTGAAACCACATTTCGACAAAACAAGCTGGAGAATACAGCCATTGTCCCAACAACAAGCCAAACAGAGGCATGCCGAGGAAACCGTCCAATGTGCAGATAGCGCACAACATGAAAGAAATTTCTGACCACAAAAAAGAAATAAGACCACTCCTCCATGTGGTTCACATGCAAGTAATCTGGAAGGAGTCAGACACCACTGACCTTGACCATTCATAGAAGCATGTGGGATGAGGACCTGTGTCCTCCGCACAAGCTACTATAACCCAAACCCTGCCTCTGTACGACTATTCCAGATTTCCCAGCATCGTCGGAGGGTGCACTCTGCTGACTGCACAGCCGGCTGGAGCACGCCATCACATCGCCCTGTAGCAAAATGGCAGTCGCACCACACCTACCCAACTACGCCAGACAGATGCAGCTCTACATGGACAGCCTGCTACAGATATTGGGCTGTGAAAACCTGGCCATGCTGAACGTAAGTTACCGAGTAACTTACCGCATCACAATGTTCAGCTGCGTCATCCCCGTCTTCTACTGTCGGAGGTGTCCCTTCCACTGTCCTGTGGATTTATGTCTCTCCAACCCGGCATGTCCAAAGGCGGACCTGGTACAACTGTTCGCCCCCCTGGACGCACACGACAGGATCTGTTCAGTCTATGGGGGCATGGCGTATGTGGCTGCAATCGGACACACACTGCAATGGGACATGTGTGCCTCCACACAACGGATTCTGGATCACAGTTTCATCGAATGTCATCCAACATGTCCCATCAGGCTCCTACAAGGGACAACTTACGATGAACACATTGACAGCCACCATCCACTTCATTGGATGGCATCCATGTATAACACCAATGCCATGGAAGCCCTGCTGGAAGGTATCGCATACCTGACAACTTGTCAATTCATCGGGCCCCGACGCAATACCCCCAATTGAACAATGAGGTCCAACACCGTACCTATGCTTGGCTTTCGCACGGACTGGGCAGTTACCTGTACAACAACTATACCATACAACCTGCAACAAACACCACACTATCAACTCCACTGCCATGACATCTGACATTTTCGGGACATTCTCTCTGTTCCTCACCACATCCAATATCTCTGCATGAACAGGGGGAGGCAGAGGTATGTGACTTGTGTACAGTAACCACATGGACAATACTGCACGAACAACTATGCTATAATATGTATCATGCGCACATGAACATATGCACCGGTCAGTGCACACTAATCTGTCAGCTGTATCACGTGAGAACTGTCACCTCACCTTTGTCTGTACTTCCGTGCCAGGACTTTTGCATGGACAACAAATTCATCCCCCAACAACATGACCCCAGTGAATGTGACATGTTCAGTAGCCACCACATTGCAACAACTAGTGACACGCTGCTGCATGCACGTAGGCTCATGCTCTGATGTCACCCCTCACGCACGTGTGTCAGAGTAACTACTGTAGTAAACCTGTACCATGGAACTGAGATGTACTGTACCTATGATGTCAAGCTGTCTCGTAGGCAAAATGATTACTGTCTGTGTCAAAGTCGAGAGCTCCTCAGTAACTAGCAAATGTACATTAGCATAGCAAGGGCAAGGCAGTTGTAACTCTGAAGCCCTCATTCCACAGTCAACAAATAATCACATCTACCCCTAACCCCTTTTATATGTGTAATCATGCTAAGTAGATCCTCCACATGCATTTCGCTGCCAGTAGTGTCCACTATACTGCATCACAAAGGACGTAAGTCCAAATACATGGCTTGAAGCAAAAATGTGACTCCGCTGAATCATTTCACAAACACAAGTACGAATGAGAGAGGATGAGAGAGTGTGAAGTACACGACAGTCGTGAGATGACCATGTAGTCCACTGTCACTGGATGTCAACGCAAATGAGTAGCCGCAACAGTGGCCACAGTGCAATACCACAGCTCCTGGAGCAGGACTTGTCAGACTCTGAAGGTGCCCGAAAGATCATCACATCAACACTGACGGCCTGGTCAATACAAAGCACAGTCCTACACATGTCTACAATTTCCCATACAGTCTGACCACACACTCAGCAACAAAATGTAGGAGCCACGCAAAAGCATGCCACAGCAATGCCTGTCAAAACACACACACGACATCAGTTTGGGTGGGCAGCACTGCACAATGAGTAAGAACTGCAGAAAATCTGACATGCACAATTGAACTAGGCACAATCTTGACAGTGACACACCCTGAATACACACACAACGTCTGAACCATAACAAGTAGGAGTCATCCTGAACTGCAAGGACACACCCACACACTGCATTCCGTGCAACATACAACACACACATCTCATCATATACACAGACCTCAACACGGTTACAAACATCCACCATGGGCCTGGGAAACATATGTGTGTAGTCGACAAGGCCACCACACACACACACACACCAACGCCACCCCAAACTCACACCACCCACACCACCCACCACCACCTCCCAAATGCACACATTGAGAGTAGGCCATGTGCCCAGGCACAATGCACATCACAAGACTAACATACACCTACACCGCTGGCCACACAGCAAGTAAGCTCACACATGCCCGCATACTCAGCGCATGCTGCCAGTCCACCTGTGGCTAGACTCACACCCTGTGCATTGCATGCACGCAAACATGACACGGATACATTTACCCAGAAATAACACCAAATACATGCAGTCAATCCGTTGCACAGAAAAGCAGATTCGTCACACACACAAGTAGCAGAGTCTGAAAGAAGTGAAGTCCCTGCCACGTGTACAACACATTGGAATGTGAGACAAGACATTGCAATTGCTGAGGTCACATACACGGCATGTGCCCCACTTAACCAAGCACACACTGCAACAACTGCAATCATCAACTGCACAGATACAACCGACTACAGGAACAACAGCATCCAGTCACAGATTACATCGACAGGCAGCATAACTCATCTACCCCAGGGACAGTGCCCAGTTCGATGTGCCGAGTAGTGACACGTAGTGCCGCGGATGCAATGTGTGTTAGTGTGCCCTGCCATGGCCAGCCAACACTGCCATGGCAGTCACAATATCCATCACAGCCACCACTGTGTCAGAAGGAGATGTGTGAGTGTGCCTACCAATCTAACAGGATGCCAGTACGACTCGGTGCTGTGTGTGTGCTACGGGACAGTTGCAGGTCCGGCCCTGAGAGAGTAGCACAACTGTGGAAGACACACATGTGTCATGTGAAGCGGGAGTTACGCTTGGCCCAGGTGGGTGGGTGTGACGGGTAGGTGCGCACATGCAATGTTGAAACACACTGTGTTGGGAGGATTCGGGAGCACTAGATTACCGCTGTCTTGGGCATTTGTAAAGACCACCTGTCTGGGGATGAATGTGAACACGTGTGTGCACAACAGGCGGCCACACGAAAGATGCTGCATCAGGTGTAGACGTCAGCCCACCCTCTGGGGACATGCTGGATACTGCTGTGCGTCCGCCAGGCCCTTGCCAAGGCACGCACATCCCCTGTCGACCAGGTGTACCCCCAACATTGTCCACCTGCACGGGCTATCCAGGGCACGGGATGGCAGTGGAGCATGGTGGGTGAGAGGTCATGGCGCGCTCCTCCTGGTCACATCACGCAGGCAACACATCCTCATTGTGCAGCATGGCACAAGTCAAATATAAGTAGTGGGGGACGCACACATCGCGCCCGGGAGTGACGTCACGGAAGGTGGCTCGCACCATCGCACTCATTGCCTATTTCCCCACACACGTTACATGCCATTGCAACAGAGAAGCCAGCGCGTGCACAAGCAGCTCCAAGCTCGCCCCAGAGAGCTCAAAGAGTGAATGTGTGGGTCCATTAGCTCCAGTTGGACGCGGCCTGGGCCGCTAGGGCAGCTACAGCCTCTGTGTGTTGCAGGTGGTGTATCCGGACTGCGGAGCCTGTCATGCATTGTCAATGTTGTCCAGGTCTCGAGTCGGGGTACCACGCAGGTGGACGGCATCCCGCCACTGATTATACCGCGAGACAGACAACACGTTCAAATGGACCCACACATACACTCTTTGGCCTCTCTGGGGCAAGCTTGGAGCTGCTTGTGCACGCGCTGGCTTCTCTGTTGCAATGGCATGTAACGTGTGTGGGGAAATAGGCAATGAGTGCGATGGTGCGAGCCACCTTCCGTGACATCACTCCCGGGCGCGATGTGTGCGACCCCCCACTACTCCGATTTAGGACTCGCGCACTGCTGCCGTCAGATGTGCCACTCCCCAGGGGGGTGGGGAAAGGGTCAGGAATGTCAGTCTGAGATTGGCGCAGTTGAAGGCACACCTTCACTGGGGGTGACAACCATTGGACGGTCTGGTGTAGTCCACCCACGCGTACATGTGGGCCCTCCATCAACCATGTCTCCTGCGGCTAAGTGATGTCATGGGCAATGACGTAAGTGAGGAGAGCTGTCTGCCCCACGCACAGTTGGCGCATCAGCTCAACAGACCCAGCACTGAGGGCAGCAGGGGTCACATGTGCAGGGGCAGCTGTGCCTGGTGTGAAGGACACCCTATCCTTCATCCCTGTGCCGACACGTGTTGCACCAGTGGAAGTGGATGGGAGGGCGGTCATTGGCCTCCGCGTGGCTGAAGAAGACCCAGAGTCCACGTCCCCTGTGTCATACAACATGGATGCATCACCTCAGTCCTCAGATATCGCAGAAATTGCCCACTGGGCCTGTGATTCATCCAGCACACGTCTAGCCCCTCCGAGGCGCAGGTCACAACTGTCCCACTCAGCAGCTGTGCAGCTGCTACATCCGAAGCCACCCCACTGTTGAGCGTCCCCTGTCCCTCAGCACCCAGGGGAGATGCCACATGAGAGAGAGCGAGGTGGTCCCACTCATCTGGCATCAATGACACAGACATGTGCAAGGGAAGCAGCACAGAACATACCCAAATCCACATGTTGCACGATACCTGTGCAATAGTATACAGCCACCACAATCAACACCCAATGGCTGGCGTACAGGAAAGGAATCCGCGAATTAGTGCCACGAATGTAGTGCACATCGCACTACACACGGCCTGTGTCACCCTGCGACCATAGCCCCAACTCGCGTTGTGCACAACCACTATCCTGATGGTGGCAAGGATGACCACTATGTAATTAGGCCAAACACATACCTGCATGGAGCAGAATGGGAAACTACTCACACAGACTGCAACCTGACAGCCCACAATGGCCATGAGCCCATGCCATCCACCTGTCGTTCACACGAGCACAACTGTTGTTGCACGGTGTGCCGGATGTGCAAGTACCAGAGACATGAGGTGAGGCATCGCACACATATGTCCGACCGATATCAGAGTAGGCACAGTGCCCCTAACATACATGTGAATAGCCACTCAAGCCTACTACAGGTTGTACCTGAGGACTACGACTCCGAGTGCATTGGGAATGCAGAGTGCCCTAATTGCATCTTAAGCCTCAGGACTAGCATATGCATGTCAGATGCACACAGCACAGACTACAGATACTACACACTGCATCACAAAACAAACATCACATTACCCAGATCATGGGTAGGCTGTGGACACATGCTGCCTCTCACAGCAAAAGACACCATCCCACAAGACTGTAAACTTGCTTGCTGCTGATGCCCCAGCAAACGTGCATCCGGCACAGGCAGTGTGACTGTCAAGATGCAGACCATTACTGGTGGAATGCAGCCCCGTGCTAACCTGACAAAATGAGGGGGCATCCCCCGATCCGTCAACGCCACATAGTGACCCATCCGGCAGATGCCGTCACACCCTTTGTGGAATTGGCTGCACTGGCGGTCACACACACACAAAGGCATCAACTTGGTAGCAATGGCTCCTCACAAGTCCTTGGGCTGGAGGAATTCCAACTGCAGGGATGGTGCACAGGAGGCTTGGAATGTCACTAATGCACTTCTCAACATCACCCACATCCACCAATCACAGTGGCATGCTGCTGACCCATCCCAAATACTCCGAGACGTGCAACAGAGCCAGGAAGTAATCGGACATGGCCTAACAGCATGTGTACACCACAACGTGAATGCATGCTGCTGGGAGTGTGTACACAGTACCTGTCCAACCCATTCACATGCAGGTTGACAGCACATCGAGCAATGTGTAGCCTGTCCACATCTACTGTCCATTGTCAGGTGGACCTACACAAAGATCACAAGGCAATACATCTGTGTGGGTGTACCCACTGTGTCCAACACTGCGCAACCATCAACATACTCGCACTGTGCATGGCCCACCCCGCAATGGAGGTCACATTCTGTGCCACTATCTCTCACACACATCCCTATCACGAGGCATGGTGTGTCCAATCGACAGTGCTGAGTTAGCGCTTTTCCGGAGGGTCCTGAACAGAAGACACATGTAACCCACTGGGCAGTCTGTGTTGTCACCTACTGGCATTGTGCAGTCAATGTGCAGCCCAGGCCTGCTGGGACTGAGAAGGGCAGCATGGCCCCAGCCTGCCATTCTCACGAGCAACAAGTGCTCTGAGACCTGCATTGCCAATTAGCTGTGTCACTGGATGTCTGACATGAAGTTGCCATGTACCACCACTCGGGAGGGACAGACATGGCAAAGCGCCCGAGAGCTCACATACCCCTGCCACCTGCAGTAAGCATGGTGAGCAGTGCATGTTGGAACCCCACAGGCTATGACTCATGGTGCTGCGGATCAACGACATGTGTGTCCCCCACATGCACTCCCACACACACTGTGGTTGTCTCACACACACAACTTTTGCAAGGGATAGCCATGTGCAGTGTGCGTGGAGCTCGGAATCCAGGATCTCCAGCTCCTCGCTGGTGAGTGGACCTGGACATATCTTCAGCGTCATCGACGTTAAGGTGGACAGGTGGCAGCAGCATGTGTTGTTGAGGGATGCCAGGCTGCAGTCCCTGGTAGCTGTGGTAATGCCGGTCTCACTCCCACACTCATATAGCCCCCTGGGGCAGTTTCAGTGGGTCCAAGCCGCTGCAATTGGTGTACTGTGTCTGCCTGCTTAAATTGCAGACGATGGCCTTCTTCGAGCTGGCCCGTGACGCTTTCCTCCATTGCGGGACACGCAGGGTGCAACCGCGAGGGCCATTGGAGTTGGCCGTAAGGGCCTGGCCCATGGCGGGTACAGTCCGCTGATGCCATGTGCACTACACAGTATGATGTGCGCAATGCATCTGCAGGTGTGGCCATGACTTGTGTGTGAGAGCAGGTCCACACTGGACAGGGCCACAACATGCTGTGCGCATGGGCAGGGACGGCCAGTGCTCAGCCTCCACATGTCTGTTGGCACATCATCATGTACACATTGGCATGGGAGCATGGGACATGCATATGCACACACATGCCATCTTTCACTATGCACATCTCCTACTTGGCACGTGCTACGTTACGTGTCACTTGTGATGTGTATTTGCAATCACACAGCTGTGTTGTCATGGAGCTGTCAATGTGTACACCTGTCAATGTGTTTTGGAGGTGTGATCCGTACAGTGCTGTACATAGGGTGAAGTAGGGACATCAATGACTGTCTCATATCCCCTCGTGCAACAGGACCCACTTGTTTTTGCCGCTCAGCCTGTGTCCATAGCGTTGTTGGTGTGTGCCATACTCACCCAGCCTCGGAAGCTGTGTCCGGCACAGCAGCTAGTTATATTGCCGTGGTGTTGCCGCTTCCCAAATATGCACTCTGATATCATCGTCATGCCTTACAAGTTATTAAGGCCTAAATCCCCATGTGCATGCTCATAGCAATGGTTTGTGTCACTGCTCATTGCTATTGGTAAGGGGACCTGTGTAAGTGTATTGTGGCTGTGCTGTCCCTACTTGTCAGCTGTTCTGTGATTCAATTGCTTGGTCAGTCATTTTTGTTTTGTGTTTGTGAAAATGCCATGTGGCGTGTTGCCTTGACATTTGTCCACTTCCATCTTTCCTAGGAGGAGACCAAACATACATCGCCCCTACCAATTGCTGTCAGACATGGAGGACATGGAGGTAATCCGGAAATTCCGTCTGGACCGACCCACCCTGCATCGCCTATGTGCCTTGTTGGAACCCCACCTCCGTCCTCGCAGGGTGTATCCGACTGCATTTACCCCCACGGCTAAGGTGATGGCTGCACTGCATTTCTTCGCCACTGGGTCATTCCAACACACAGTGGGCAGTGGAAGTGGGATGTCCCAGCCCATGTTCAGCATGGTGCTACGTGATGTACTGTCAGCTATGATGCTGTACAGGAACCGGTACATCAGATTCCCCAGGGCTCGTGAATTCGCGGCAGTGAAGGGTGATTTCTATGCCCTTGGACGGATCCCCCACGTTGTTGGTGCAATCGATTGCACCCATGTTGGCCTTGTAGCACCACAGGCCATGGAGCACATAGATAGGAATCGGAAGCACTTCCACTCCCTGAATGTGCAAGTGGTGTGCCTTGCGGACTTGGTCATTACACACGTGTGTGCGAAGTTTCCAGGATCGGCCCATGACTCGCACATCATGCGCAACAGCATCCTACCACGTCTGATGACCAATCTGCAACCGGACCGTGCTTGGATTGTTGGTGAGTATGTGTACTCGTGTAGCGTGCCTGGTGTGCGATGCTGTCTTGGGGACAGTTGGAATTGCAACTAATCTCGGTATTCCTCACACCCAGGGGACTCTGCTTATCCGAATGGGCCTTGGCTGCTCAGCCCATTACGTCATCCTCGGACACCAGCTGATGTCTGCTACAATGAGGCACATGGCGGGGCCAGACGTGTGGTGGAGCGGACTTTTGGCCTCCTGAAGTCCAGATTCAGATGCCTGGACCGCACCGGGGGTGCACTGGCGTACTCCCCACAGAAGGTGTGCCAGATAGTTGTGGCATGCTGCATGCTGCACAATCTGGCTATTCGCAAGCAGATCCCCCTAATAGTGGATGACGGTGATCAGCCCGGGCCACCGCCTGCAGACCAGGACGGGTCCAGTGACGAGGACAGTGGAGAGGAAGAAGCTGTGAATGTGCGGTCAGCAGCTCATCGCCCGCTACTTCACTTGAAGGTGAGTGACCATGTACGACGGCTGATGTAGCTGTAGTTGTGCAGGTGTATGTGTGCATTGTGACGGAGGCCTTTTGTTCACTGAGTGCTGTGTGGCAATGGTCCATGTCCAGGGTAGTATGCCACTGACAGTGGCTGTGGCATTGTGCCCCGTTGCTCTGTGAGATGTGTGTACATTGCTTGTAGTTGGTGACAAGTACTGTGTGATGGGTGTGTGACACACTAATTGAATGGACTCTTGTTCTGATTTTCACCCCTAGGTCCCTACAACATCTCCTGGCCTATCTACATGCCACACAGCAGAGGCATTCCTGCTCATGGTGGCGGTTGCACATCGTTGATTAAACCCAGGGCACATGAAGCAGATTGTGATCAAGGTGTATTTATTTACAGCGGTGAAATGTGATTGTGTGCAAGGTGATGACAGAAGTGGTGCATGCTGTGACAATGAGTTGACGGACATGGCTGCGTGATGGTCAAGGTGTACCCATGAAGTTCTATGTCCACAGTCCAACAGACACATGCCATTCACATGGCAGTGTGGGGTAGGATCGTAGTCAAAGTCAGTGCAGTAGGTGGTCAGGGTGGCTGGCTGACTCACAGGCGTTTGGAGCATGCGTAGTCCTCTCTGGACACCTGTTTCCTCTTCGGACGGCCCCTTCCATGTTTGGTAGGGGGGGGTTGTGTTGGTGGACTGCTGGTGGTGGCTGAGGACTGCTCACTCGCTGTGGACGCAGGGGAACTGGATGTTGCACGACCCTGCGCCACAGCACGTGGTGGCGGCGGTGGTGTGGCTGGCCTTGCTTGGGCCCTCCCCCCCACCACCAGCTGGCCCATGAGGTCCACAAGTTTGTCCATACGGGTCACGAATTGGCCCATATGGGCGTCCATGGACCTCAACACCCCAAGGACCTCCCGCGTGTCGGCAGCCGACCTGGCCCATTGTCCTTGGGCCTCTTCATAGGCCCCAAGGACTCTTGAGATTTGCGGCAGGGCTTGGCTCCCAGGCTCAGATGGCATGGGCCTGACCCTGCTCCTCCCACCTGTACTGCTGCCACTGACCTGCCCACTCGCCACATTGGTCACCACGGTCCTCTGTCTGGCTCCCAGGGTCGAGCACGACGGGCGTGCCACCCCTTGCGCAGGTGCTGTGGCCAGGGATGGCGTGGTGGTGGTGGTGGTGGTTGTTGCGGCGGTGGTGGTGGCCGCAACGACCGTGGCAGCAGGGGTCTGTGACTGGTCAGCAGCCCTGGGTGATGTGTTGGTGGGTAGGAGGGGCCCTGGGGAGCGGTTGGGCCCTGCCACTCCAGACGGGCCTGCTAGGTGGTCCTCGTCCGAAGAGGTGTCCAGGTCTTCTACATCCGTGAGTCCGGGTCGGGGGCTTGCGGACTGGCTGTGCTGGCTGCTGTCTCCCTCTCCAGCATCCAGCTGTTCGGCACCTGTGGAGAGAATGAGATAGGTTATTGTGTTGCACCTTGCAAAGTTTGTATTGGTTGTCTGACATTCACAGTTCGTGCACTGTCGTGCACAGGTTTCCCAGTGGCGTGTGTGTGGATGTACGATGTGTGTATGCGTGAGCAAGGCAATGGAACTGTGTGTTGTGTTCATGTGGCATGGGACGGATTAGCGATGACAATCAGTGTGTGTTGCTGTACTCCTACATTTTGTGGCTTGGGTGTATGCGGGCTCCAGACCCATCGACGCTTTTGAGGTGAAATATGGTTTTGGGGTTCAAATGGAACGCTTAGAAATGCAGATGACAAAAGGGGGTACAGCCCCCTCAACGCTTTTGAGGTGAAATATGGTTTTGGGGTTCAAATGGTACACTTGGAAACGCAGATGACAAAAGGGGGTACAGCCCCCTCAACGCTTTTGAGGTGAAATATGGTTTTGGGGTTCAAATGGAACGCTCAGAGACGCAGATGACAAAAGGGGGTACAGCCCCCTCAACGCTTTTGAGGTGAAATATGGTTTTGGGGTTTCAAATGGAACGCTTAGAAACGCAGATGACAAAAGGGGGTACAGCCCCCTCAACGCTTTTGAGGTGAAATATGGTTTTGGGGTACATACTGTGACATATGTGTGCAGAACGGGACATGTGTTTTGGCAACATGACAGTGCAGAGACAAAGGTGTGTGTATGTCTGACATCCCCAGCATATCTGCTCACTGTTATCATTTATGGACATTACACTGCAAGCATTGTAGTGAGTGAGTGATGGTTGTGTGCCACACGACGTATTGCAGATGGGCCAATTCCTTGGTGTGCGTGCTACCCTCGGCCATGTGCAGCAATGCAGTGCTCTTGGGGTGTTGACTATATTATGTATGTTGTAAATCAGTGTGCTGTGCGCTTCAGTCACTGCAGACACATTATTTGTGATGGGCAGGTATCTTTGCAGAACTACTGTGTGAGGGCCAGCTGTTCCGATGACATACCTTTCATGACACTGGGGCTGACAGATGAGATGGATGGTATGTTGAATGTGCATTGTGTGGCTGTGTGTTTCATGGTTCCAGTGGTGTTTATGTGCATTACTGGGGTTCCACACTGTTAGTTCTAGACAGGTTAGACTTACATGGGCGATGTTGTACGTTTTGTGGGGAACAGGCAGTAACGACTACATGGACAGGACTTCGATGGTGTTGCTGATGTGTGTGATGAGTGGCACAGTGCCCGCCGTGTGGGTCAGTACTCCAGTGGGACTTGTGCATGCAGACGTGGCTCCATAGGTGTTGCTGTATTTGTGATGGCTCATGTGGGCTATGACTCTGTAATACATGTCCGTGTGCACATTGGTCACATGATTATGACAGGGAGCAGTGCTGCGTGTTCCTCTACTACGTGACATTTCCCACATGTTAGTCGTAATACTGTCCTCATGCCTACAGACACCCCGCCCTGTACAGTACTCTACCTACTTGTTGGTTTGGAGGGCGCAATGCAATGGATGCCATATGGTAGTGGGAGGGAGGGGTGCTCCATCTTGCTGGTCTGTGGGAGTGGGGGCGGTGTTGTGTGTTGTGGTGATGGCTTACCACCCACAGAAACCCCTCCATGTACGGTAAGATATCTACCTGTCGGCTGAAGGTGTGCACTGCAGTGGCTGACACATGGGTGTGGGCTGTGCTCCACCTTGCTGTGCTGTAGGACTGGGGGCCTGGTGGGTGTTGTACTTCAGCTGTCCCCCCTCTGACCCACTGACTTTGTGTTCCGGCTACTTACCTGTTACTTGTCGGTTAGTGCAGCTATGGCTGACACATGAGTGTGGGTGTGGGGAGTGCTCCTTCTGGCGCATCTGGAGTACAAGGGGACCTGGTGGGAGTTGCGGTGCTGGCTGACTGTACACATGCCCCCATGGTTTTGTTAGTTAGTCTGTTGCATGTGTGAGTGATGTCTTGTGTATTGTGTACTGGACATGGGGGTGTTTGTCCCTCGGAGATATGGCATTGTGGTAGTGCATGTGAGTACATAGCGGTGTGCTGGTATACATTTGTTTGTACTTACCAGCCTCCACTCCCCCTGGTATTCCGGTGAGACTCTCCGGATGTAGGAGGCCTTGCACCTTCTCCTCCCACGCCTTGAAGGTCTTAAATAGCGCTGGATTTCCTCCGCCTGTCCTGTCAGCCAGCTGCCGATTCTTGGCCTCCTTCTTTTTGACCACTCTTTTAATGTCGTGCCACCTCTTGGTGATTTCGGCTCTGTTGCGTGGCACGTTCCCGACTGCATTGACCTGGTCTACGATCCTGCTCCACATTCTGTTTCTGGTGGCTACTGGTGTCTGTTGGACCTGGTTCCCATAGATTTGTGGGTGCACCTTGATGATCTCGTTGACCATGACCGTCAGCTCGGTGGAAGTGAACTTGGGCATTCTCTGTGCTGCCATGGTGTGTGGTTTTGTGTTTGTGGTGCTGGTGCGGTGTGTGTGTGTGGTGTGTGATGTGCAGAGGGTTTGTGGGGCCGGTGTTTGGTGGTGGTGGTGGTGGTGGGTGCGTGACTGTGGTGTGCTGCTGTCCTTCTGTCTCGCTGTGTTCTGTGCTCTCGTCCTCAGTTTGTAGTGTTGCAAGGGATTGTGGTCTGTGAAGGAGCTGCATTTGTACTTACCTATGTGGGTGTGTCATTTTGTGCTGTTGTTTTCAGGTGTGTTGTGGCAGGTGTTCTGGGATTTGTAGTTTATTTGTTTGTCCAGGGGGGATGTGTTTTCGGGATGTGTACTGTGTTTGGGTATTTGGGCGTGGCTTGCTGTGTGGACTTGTTGGCCATGTTGTGTGTGTTTCTTTGGTCCGCGGATGGTTTCTGTGCAGGGACGTGGCCGCCAGGGCTTCCGCCGTGTCCATTTTCATCACTGTTGTTTACGATGGCGGGCGGTGTATTTGTGGATTTGCCGCGCTCATGTCGGGAAGATCCTAATTTCTCGGCCGGTGTCTCGGTAGTCAGGGCGGGCGGTTTTGGGTTGTCGTGCGGGTTTGCGTCCGTGGCGGACGGATGGACTTCGACTCGGACATAGACGGGCGGTATTTTGTGTGTTTTTTCCGCCGCTGGCGGTGTTTGCTTCGCGTCATCGTGATTGCTCGGTCGGTATTCAGAGGGTGTAGGCGGACGGTTTTTTACCGCTATGGTAGATGGCGGATTTTATTCCGCCCGGTATCGTAATGGACACCTAAGTGTATTATGTGTACATTTGTGTGGGTGGGAATGTTTGTTTTTTATTTCTAGGTTTTACGGAGAAGAAGTGTCGAATTACGGAAGATTGCAAAATTTTTTTTTAAGGAAGTTTGTGTTAGTTATATTAACTAATAATTATTTCATACTTCCTTAATTTTTCGGTTTTCACGGAGCGGTTCTTAGTTTTTAAATATTATTCTGGTTTTTTATGGTTACTGGATTGTCGATTTTTACCTGGAGGATTAATTTTTAAAACAGTTGTATTTTTACATTTTATTGTGGTTATTTTTTAATATCTATGGATTGTGGTCTACTTGGATTAGTTTGGAAGATGTGGAATTTTCGTATTACAGTAACAGGAATGGTAAGTGTTTTTAAATTATTGATTTGTGGGAGGGAAATGATTTTAATTTAATTGCACTTGCTGTTTATTTGCTTTACTGTTTAATTAATTTGTCTATATTTATGTCTATATTAATTTATAAAAAATATTAGACAAATTAATTAATTTTATTACTTACAAAAAATGCACTGCTTTTATTCCAAAAAATTGCTTCTTCAGAATTGTATTATTAAATTGTTTGTGTGTTTTATAGTAGAGTTTTGGCTATCATATTTAAGTACTCTAGGCCTTTTGTGAAAGGGTATAGCTGAACTTGCTGTTGGAGATACTGATACATTTAATTAGTTTGTCTAGATAGTTTTGGTTTTAATTGGATAACAGATTGTTGCATTCTTAGTTCTTGGAAGCTTTGCTCTTTTTGCATGGCTAGTAATAGTTTATGTAGGGTAGGAGTGCTTCGTCCTGTAGAAGATAGGAAGGCATTATGCCAACCCTCAACTGCGTTGTTTGTTTTAGCTTCTTGGTTAAGTGTAGTTAGGTACACATTCTACCAAGGAATTTGAAATTTAGGTTGTCGTCTATAGCCTGATCTGTGTAATCTCCCCACCCAGGTATCCTCAAAATAGTCTAGGAGGGGGAGATAATTTTTGTTCATTTTGTTGGTAAAATAGACTTTCAATTAGAAGGTTATAATGCTCAGCCACATCTGTCACTGGCACATAGGCCAGGGCAATTAGATTTTTAATTTGGTATGCAAAGCTAATATTTGTAGCATATTCTACACTAAGGGCCCGATTCTGATGCGGGTTGGAAAAGCTTCCCGACTGAATCGGTTGGGAAATGGTTTCCGACCCACTCGGATCGGGAAAGTCCGACCGGCGGAGTAGGATGCATCCGGATGCTTCCAGATACGATTTGGTTGAACTCCCATTGACTTCAATGGGAACATTTGTTCCTAACCGCATCAGAATTGGGCCCTCGGTCGGGAAGACACGTTCCCGATCTGGTTTGGAAGGAGCAAATGCTGTTAGGAGGCCTTCCTAACCGCATCAGAATCAGACCCTCGGTCGGGAAGCTTTTCCAACCCGCATCAGAATCGGGCCCATAGAGCAGATTTTTGTAGATGTCTCCATAAACATTGATTAAAATGGAAGTAACATCCTTGTATAGATGTGTGGGGGTACAATTTAAGGATAGTATTTATCATAGCTTGCTCAAAGTCGATTATTATTCTTTGAGGAAAAAAGTTGTTTGTTTCTTGCTTTATTTTACTTAACATTTCAGTATATGTTGCATTCTGTTTATTTGGTAATAATGCATAAATAAAGGTAATGCAACTGTTATGATATTGGCCATGGATACTATAAAGTTGGTAAAATGGTTTGGGGCATATTGTAAATGTCCCATCCATCATCCATGTTTGGCATTGTTGAAGTTTAGTTATATTGTTTGCTGTACCAAACATAATAATTCTTTTATCTTTGCTTTTATTGTCGTAGAAAATAAAAGGTTCATCACTGTGTGTTATACCTAGCTCGGGGGGAATTATGACCTCTTCAAAAATTTTAGGAGTTGGTATTGTGGTTGTTGTTGCTTTTTTGGTTCTAGCTATAGTTCTTTTTATTGAACTAATGGATGGCTATTGACCTCTTGCTTCTTTGGGTACTTTAGGCAAAATTTCTTTAAGTATAACACTTGTAGGTGTTTGTGAGCTAGTACTTAATTCTTTTATATTGTCAAGGGTTGCTCTCACTTCAATTTCAGAAACATTAGGTGGATGGTTATGTTCTCGAGTGTATAATACAGTTGTTTCCCTGGTAGTAGCACGAGCATAACATTTATTGGAATAATATTTTGAACATTTCCAATTCACTTTCAGGCCAGTTTGCTTCTCTTGGGTGTACACATACCCCATGTAACACAATAAGAATTTCCCTTTCTGAGATGTAATAAATTGGGCACCTTCAGTCATTGTGAGTTGGAAAATTCTATAAAAAATATATATATGAAGATATATTAAAAAAGATAGTATACATGTGTATATGTTTAAAAAGAAAACATTTTTTACATTTACTTATCAAGTGCTATTAAGTTCACTTTCAAAGGAGATGTTAATTCTTTTAATAAATGCTGTTTGGTCGTAGTTTTCTGTGGAAGGAAAATAAAGCACATTTTATTTGATGTTTTACATTTTTACATTTGTACATGGGGTGGTATTTGTGTTTAGGATAGATTATATCTTTATTACCATTTTTGTTATATTTTAGTAAGGCTTTTAAAAGTTCTAAAATTGGAAATGGGCTTTCTTTGGTGTTTAGGATACATAAGGAGTTTAGTTTTATTTTACTTAGATTTTACAAAGGCCTTTTAAAGTATACTTACTTTGTTAGTTAGATGTTTTTGCGAGGTAAAATCCTTTTTCTCGTTCTTTGCAGTAATATCTGTAGTGGAAATATAAGTAGATAAAATATATAAGTTAGTAATTTTAGTTAGCAATTGAAAATTGTGTTACATTTTAATTTGACTGCTTATTTAGAAATGGTGATTTACTTACTTTTTTCCAAGTGTAGTAGGCTTGAATTTGATGCAGTTTTTGGTTGTGGTCAAAATCCAGCAGAGTTTCACCTTTCACAATTTTTAGGGTTTAAGGTGTAAAATAAGAATGATTTTTCTTCTGTTTATATAGTGTCTTTTTAATTCTTTGCTTAATTTCATTGGTTTATTTCGATCTTCTGTATTTCTATTGGCAAATTTTTAGTTGGTTTCTTGGTTTGGTAATTGTTTTCCTTATTTTTTTTGGGTGAGGTAGGAGACGTTAAACTAATTATATTTTAATAAATCATATATATAAGATGCATTAAAATGTTTTAATTTGTTGCAAGTATATATTGTATATTAACCCTTTCCATGCTTGTGACGGAACCACGCCGTCATGAGCCACGGGCGCCGTGTGCTCATGATGGCGTGGTTCCGTCATGCGGCAGCCGCTCCGCCCACGCGGCATTAATTCCCCGCCTGTGCGGGCGGATTAATGAGCGGGCGGGGCCGTGACGGAACCACGCCGTCACGAGGCACACGCCGCCCGTGGCTCATGACGGCGTGGTTCCGTCCATAGCATGGCGGCGCCGCGCTCACCCCCACCCTCCAGCGCCGCGGCGGAATTACCGTCGCGGCCAAGGGGTTAATATTATAAGTGTGTTTATTATGTTATCATTTATTTCTGTTGTTATATTTTTGATAGTTTTGTTTTTGGTTTAATTTAATTTAACATGTATGTTCATGCATTTTATAGTATTTATGGTGTTTAAAGTAATTATTTTATGTATTATTGAGTTGTCGATATATTTAAAAAAAACGATAATATTGATGTCCATATTTTTGTAGTCGATATTTTAGACATGTTCTATATTTATTTAGAAGCATCGATATTGTGAATAGCGATATTTATGTCTGCGATATTTGTGTTGTCGATATAGTTACTTTACGATATTGTGGTATCGATATTTGTGTTATTTTTTAATTAAGTATACAACATCGATATTTTTGTAATCGATATTTTTGTGTCGAAATTTTTGTAGTTCGATAATGTGACTTTCGATATTATGTCAGTGATTCATTACTTCACACATGACTAAGTGTCGCTGGTGTTCTAGTTCTTTCGCCACCATTCTGCAAACGCACCTCCTGACTCACTGCTAGTAGAGGGATGAAGTCCCCTTGACTATTGAGGGTCTTTGGGGGCTAACTACCCCTCTTGTTACCTCCAGCAAGTATCACACAGTGGGGCATTACTTCACACATGACTAAGTGTCGCTGGTGTTCTAGTTCTTTCGCCACCACTCTGCAAACGCACCTCCTGACTCACTGCTAGTAGAGGGATGAAGTCCCCTTGGCTATTGAGGGTCTTTGGGGGCTAACTACCCCTCTTGTTACCTCCAGCAAGTATCACACAGTGAGGCATATTCTCAAGAACGTGTGATAACTACCGCAAAAGTTGCCTAACGCAACCCTTCACATCGCAGTCCATCGCGGGAAATTAACACCGTGTGAACGTGGTATTCCCAACCCGGCAGCACCATGCAATAGTAGCAGGATAACGCACCAATGACCACCCAAAAATCAAAGCGATGCCGAAAAAAAGCAAAACGCGAAAAAACCTGCGATGACCCAAACGCGATACAAAAATCAGCGACAACCAGTGCAGGCCTGCAATCCCCATGCGTCATGCGGGAAAATGCACTATAAAAGCAAACAAAAAAAAACACCAAAAACAAATCAAACTGTGTAGCACCATGGATGCACCCGGACCAAGTGCAGAGGACAACCCGAACCCCACAAGCCCCACGGAGGACCAGCCAGGAACCCCGTGTCCGGGGAAGGGCAAGGAGAAGAGGAAAAGGAAGATGGGGTCCAGTCCGCAGGAAGACCGGATCATCGTCACGGAGGTGATAGAACACCACCAACAACTGTTCGTCACCTCCACTGTGTCATTGGCAACACAAACGGAAATATGGCAGTCCATCGTCACCAAAGTGAATGCAGTCGGAGTGTCAAGGAGGTCAATGGAGAAGGTCAAGAGGTGCTGGCATGAAGTGCACAGCCAAACCAAACAGAAACTCGCTGCCAACATGAAGGCAGCAAAGGCGACTGGAGGTGGGAGTCCTGCACCACAGGAGGAGCTGGATGAGCTGGAGGAAATGGTGGCCAAAGTCATCAGTGTGGAGACGGTGCAAGGAGTTGGGGTCATGGACACAGCTCGATATGACCTGACACAACAGCAACAGGGTGAGTACCCACCAGGGACTGGGGGGACGGGGAGATGGGCACAATGGCACACATGCGCAATCATGTGCAGCACACTGCACACCCACAATGAGTGCAGAACATGTCCCTGACACCCTTGGCACACCGCAGCACACATAGAAACACCAAGTAGGTCCCCATCCACAATGTGCACAAATGGGCCCCCCTCTATATCACCAATGCCATAACCTACCCATGCACATGTGCCGAATCCAGAAAAGCAGCGGCTCTGTGAGCCACAATGCCAATGCAAGTGACACTGCATGGCATATAGCATGGCTGAAGTCACAATACATGACATGGTGCACGAGACGACATTGAGGTGGCTGAGTGTGGACCACATCCGTAAAGGAGCAGGTCACACTCTGACACATCCACGTGCACCTACGACCCATGACATCAACAACACATCTGCAGACAAACAATGCACAAGAAGCACAACATTTCTCCAGTCGCACAAATGACCCAAGTCGCAAACATCCCATCACCCGTAAAGCACACAAGTCACATGCTCACCGACTCAAAGGGATAAGGGTCCGCCAAAGCAGAGCTGCAGGGGCGATTATCCAACAATGCAGCACACACACAAAGCAATCACAGTACCTCAACATTGACAACAATGTGGTATAGAGTGCAACCCCCACACCACAGGACCGAGGACCCAACTGGTGCCGCTCGTGCGTAGAAACTGGCCAATCACATCTGGCATTGCATGACACTGTGAGATGATAATGTACGAGTACAACCACACATCCGTCATGTAGTCGAAATGTCCACTGTCTCCCATCAAATAGCCAGCTTCACCAAAACAGTCACAATGTACATCATAAGGCAGTCTGATAGTGAAGATCTACAATGCATCAACATACATGGAACACACTGTTAACCTGCATCTCCCCTTTACATTGCAGAGGGACAATCAACACCTCCTGCAGAGCAGACCACACAGCTCTACAGTGATGATGAAGAGGACACCCTGCACATTTGCAGACACCCTCCAACAGCTCGTGGACAGCCTCCGCACCCCACCCCCAGGAGCAGGGCAGCCCAGCTGCATCGTGGTGACCCCACCACCTGCACAGACCACACAGCAGGAAGCACACACCCCCACGACTGTCTCCCAGGACCCCCAAGACCAACACATGGAACTCCAACGCCGTGTGTTAGGGTGCCAGGAGTAGGTGGCAGATCAGCTGCGGCTGGGTTTCGAACTCATGGCAGCCAAACTCGATGCCATACGTGGGTGCCTGAGTCCCATCAGGGAGCACCTGCAGTCCCAAACGGACACCCACTGTCCGCACCATGCTCACCAACAATCCTTGCTGACCTGGCTGACCTCGCTGGGTCCATTACCCGGATACAAGAACTGCCTAGGCAGACAGGCTCCAGCGATGACAGCACAAAGTTGCACAGATGCGGAGGACAATGGAGGCCATGGAGCAGTTGCAGGCTGGAAGTATGGCTGCCACTGCTGAACACCAGCGAGATGTAGCTGCGATCTTCCATGCCATGCGGATCTTCATCTTGCCATTGCTGCCACTGAGCCTGTACCAGATGACTGTTGCAGGAACCTCGACACACACATCTCCGCCCCCTGACATGTCAGTGGCACACAGTGATGCAGCCCATCACCTTCGCACCCTGATGTGTCAGTGGCACACAGTGATGCAGCCATAACACCACCACACACACCTGACACACCGGACACAGAAGACGTCTCAGAGGAGTAAGATGTTGAGGGTAATGACTGTGTGAGGAAGGAGGGAGTAGCATCCGTCCCCACAATATGGCCCATCCCTGCCTGGTTGTGCTCTCTGCATCATGCCCTGGAACAACACCTCCCAATGTCCCCCGAAACACTCTGCGACATACACCTGGACCCCGACATGGACTGCCATATCTGCTATGGTACCAATGACACAGCAATCCTGCAGCGGACTGAACTCTACCTCTTCAGATTCACTTTGCATCCCCCCAAAGGACTCTGGTTGGCCCACCATTGGTCAACCATGTTATGTGGGCTTGAAGTGGCCATGTACTGCTCCTGCTACGACACCCCCCAGAATGTGAATAAAACATTCCAAATCACACAGATGCGTCATGTCTATGTTCACTCACGTATTAATGTTTGGATGAATGTAGGGACATTGATTGCACCAAAAGGTACACCCTGGTAAATGTCATCAATGCGCATGTTTGACCCTGACCCACATGGCCAATTAGATGACTGTGAATGTGTGAACTGACTGTGGCCTCATTCACATTAACAACAATCTCGTTACCCCCCAACGTAGCCCAACGTCCATGTATTAAATAGGGCTGTGTGTAGAAATCTCAAAATCGGTAGCAGTCCTGAAGTGGTGTCCCCCACCACATGTGACAAGAGAATGTCTCTTCGCATACCTACTCACACACATCTGTGTGGACACAGTCTGTTTAGATGGATGACCTCGATCTACATGGCAAGAAGTTGGACACCATACGCACATTGCTGGTGACACGTAAGAGCACAGGTCTGCTAGCAACTATCCTAGCCACAATGTCTGGCCCACAGAGGTGGAGCTGTCAATAGGCACTCACACACAGTCCACAAGCGTCAGTCAATCCTTCCCTGTGTACGGACAATGCACATGTGGGCACACAATTTGTCATTATAATCAACACTCATCTTAGTTGTACACAAGTGCAGTTGCGTTGGCTTTATTGGCATGTGCGTGTCAGTACGGGCAAGGCAAGGGCCACAACATGCAGACCAATGTTTAGAACACTTACAGGCAGCTTAGGAACATGTCGAGGTGCAAGTAATGGGGTAGCAGAAATGAACACCACTTATCACGGATGTCAACGCTCCCAACACACCTTGCCTTGCTGGATGAATCATGTGATGTTTGGCGTCTGCTCATTGGCCCGTGTCAGGGGACACGACTCACAGCCCATGAGATCTGCATGGTGCTGTCGCGCCGTACTGCACTGACTGTGTGCTCTGCTGACAGTGAGCAGGTGAAAGGATCCTACAAGGTCACTTGTCGTACTACATTGCCATGTGTGTACTCTCCCCTCAGCAGTGTCTCCGATTTTTGACGTTGCCAAACGACGCTGTGCAGCCCCGCCCATGGGACTGCATCACCTTGCACAGGTGTGTGTACACACGCGTAGGTCCTTGCACATGCATTCTGAGCCCAGGAGAAGGCAGACATGTCCACTGTTGTGGTGGGATATGTGACCATTCCTCCAAGATGCTACAAGGTGTGGCGACCTGTGCTGTGGGTGACAATCAGTTGTGGCTGCAGGAACATAGTTACTCGTCCATGTATGCGAGCGCTGCTTCATGGGCAATCTGTTCCAAGAGTACATCTTTGTCGGGGTCAAGGCACACGAGGGCGAGCCAATCCATTTCTTGGTCCGGGTAGCTGTGCTCCATCCACGCCGTTTCACTAATCCGCAACACAGCCCAATAGGGGAGCGCCTCGATGTGGTCACTGCACACGAGGAATTGTGCAATCTCCCATGCCCAACTGCCTGCACATACACCCAATATCAAGGAATCCCATGCACGGGTATCACGGTTACACTCCTGTTCGTGGGCCAATAGGGGGCACACACACAAGTCATAATCCAGTTCAGCTACTGTTGTGTTGGATAGGCAGACATCCATGGGCCACTCGAATGTGCATGTTCGACAGTGGAACCAGGGCTGGACGCAGGTGACGTACGCAAGACGGAAACTCAGACGGTAACTGATGCGCAACACTGCCAGTGGCAGTGATCCCAACAGATGCAGCATTCGTGCATGGTACATTCCACATGACAGGGGTTTTGCATGTGCCCGGCATTGCCAGCCATTGCCTTTGTTGGTCTCGTAGCACCTGCACTCTTCTGACAGGTGGCAGTTATGTGGATGGTCTGTCACTGCTCGGAGCAATGAGTCATATTTGTGTGCAACGTTTGTGCATATGGATTGTTTATTGCTTATGTGTCAGGGGCATCCAAAGCAGGTGTACCTCAAACAGGGACAAGTGTGTGTGGGGTGTGGACACGTTGGTCTTTCATTCACGCAGTTCGTGGTGTGGGAGTCGTCAAGCTCTGGTATGGTATCTCTCGCAGGGAGTGCCAGCCGCATTCAAGACCAAGGTCGGGGTTCAGATGTCCTTCAGCCTTGTGTGTTGAGACAAAGGAGCTTTCATTCCTATTGTAGGTCTGACTACTGCTTGCATTTTTGAGATTTGATGTGACCTTCGCATTGCTATTGATGCGGGGCCTTTGGCTTGGTGTGTACCAATAGCGATACACACACAACATCTGGCATGTATGAGCCAGGGGCCGGATTGTCCTTGCGCTCCTTGTGCATTCTCTCTCTTTCTCTCTCTCACTCCCTCTCCCTCTCCCTCTCTTTCTCTCCCTCTCTCTTTCTCTATCTCTCTCTCTCTTTCGCTCGCTCTCTCTGTCCTTTGATGAGCGCATGACACACCTTCTTATCTGGCATTTCTTTTTGCAGGCTGTGACTTACAGATTGTCCTGGGAGGACCCGCCATGACTCTTCAGAATAGTCATTTTGTGTTTATTCTGAATGAAGCAAATTATTTGCTATGTCTAAGATGTATGTATGATTCTCATTTTTCTGATGACACATGTATGTTAGGTGTTGTAATTGTACGACATCAGGCACATTGTTTTGTTTCTGATTTCGTAACGTTGATGTGACATATCTTTGTCCAGGTGTGGGTGGGGGGTGCCCGGAGTGGGGCCCGGGGGGGGCGGCTCCTGGGTGTGGTGGCGGTGGGTGTTGTTGCCCTCTTGGGGCTCCGGGATGTGTGGTGAGTGGCTCCATGGCATCTGTTGTTCTTCATGTGTGGCTATGGGCTGTGCTCCCTTGTCTGGTGCAGGTAGGCGTCCGACTTTACACCAAGTAAGAGCAGGTGTTAATTTCCTGCTGCTAACGCGCCTTAGCGCATGTTTTCTGATCTTATCGCTGATCGGGCTGGTCGTTGGGAATGTTGTGGGGTGGTGTTTTTCGCAGATTTTTGCATGGGAACGCCTACTATGCATATCATTAGCGTTAGTTGCCAGGGTCATCTGTGGCGATGTTTTTTTGCAAATGCTTTCGCAGGTAAACTGGTGTTATGGGCTGTTAGCACCAGCTTGTGAATGGGGCGATAAATTTAGCGCGACTTTGGATGCGTTAGAGTGCCGATAACTCGGCGATAGCTCCTTGAGAATATGCCCCAGTGTGTTTGCTGAGAGGTTTCCGGTGGCCACGCCCTCTTTCTCCTCTACTCTGCAAACGTGCCTCTTGGCACACTACTATTTGGGGGATGAAGTCCCTTTGGCTCTTGAGGGTCCCTGTGGGTCAACTACCCCCCCCCCTGTTACCTCCAGTAAGTACCACACAGCAAGATTGGCGAGAAGTTGTCAGAGTCCACGCCCCCTTTCTCCACCACTCTGCAAATGTGCCTCCCGGCTCACTACTAGTTGGAGGATAAAGTCTTTTTGTCTCCAGAGGGACTTTAGGGGCCAAGAAGCCCTCCTGGTACATCCTGTAAGTCCTACGCAGTGGAATTCCTGAGATATGGTCGGAGGCCCAGCCCCCTTTCTCCACCACTCTGCAAACGTTACTGCTAGTTAAAGAACCTTAGAAATTCACACAAAAAAAACACAGGTTACAGGGACGTTATAGTTAGGAATTAGCATTTAAAAAACCTTAGAAATTCACTGAAAAAACAAAGGTTACAAGGACGTTATAGTTAGCAAATAGAATTTAAAAACCTTAAAAATTCACCAAAAAAACAAAGGTTACAGGGACTTTATATTTAGGGTCAGATTTTACTCATACAAAACCAGAGAAATTCCGCAGTTATAGTTTGCTGAGTTAACTATAACTCGCGCCCCCGCAATGCACTGCTTATGACCTCACATATCATATCACTCATGACATGGTCAGTGACATCACTGATGACATCATTGATGACGTAAAATTCAAGAGATATTTAGGAACCTTTGAGATTCTAACGGGTGGGTTAGAAGGGATTTAATTTAAATAATTGTCCCAGGTTCAACTACTGACATCATTTACAACAAAACAAAAAGTACGCCATGTAGTATTGTTATGATCAAAAGATTATACTGTAAATCCAAAATTGAACAACAATAAATTTTAAATGATCATTTCTCACACAATAATGAACATTTACAAAAAGAGGTGTGCATATCTTATCCCTGGTGTAAGAAGAAATGCACAGTATATTAGAAGGAGGTAGAAGAAGCCACAACAACAAAGTTTATACTAATTATTATATTTCATATTCTTAGTCGCCGACATTGTGAACATCATTTTGATCTTTGTCATCATCAGGACGATAAAAAAGTCTTGATATTGATTTATAAAGTGATTGACCGGTCAGTTGGTCCACTGGAAGGATCCAAGGGGAGTTGAGTCAAAGAAAGTAGTTAATCTTATATGTGAGTAATATAGGCTGAGCCTGCTACCATGGAAGGGTGGCAAGGGTTAATTTAAGGCCTATATTTGTATACAATATTGAGAATTTAGAATGGGATGCCACGGCAACAGCCTGTGATTGTTGGAGGAGGCCGCAATGCAAAAACTGCTCACATTATTTCATGGGCGAACACCCACTAGTAAGTGCCACTTTCCTTGTCATGTTGGAGAAGGTGTTTCTCTTACTTTTGCACTTAATTTTCAAAAATATATTATTTTTGATTTGAGATTAACATCCACTTTTCCATTCACTAGTAGTAGAAATGTTGGCTTTTTAATTTAAGGAAAGAACCTTTACAGGCTTGGGTTATTGCTAGAGCAGGTGCTGGAAACTGACCCTCTCTGAAAGGTCATCCAAAACTTTTTGCCTTACTCCTTCACTTTCTCTGAATTTGTTTTTTCTGGCTTTAGAACTCTGGGCAGTTTACCACTGTTAGCCAGTGCTAACGTGCATGCACTCTCTCCCTACAACATGATAACATTGGCTTAACCACAATCAGCCTTTTTAATTTACTTATAAGTCCCTAGTAAAGTGTACTGCATATGCCCATGGCCTGTAAATTAAATGCTACTAGTGGGCCTGCAGTACTGATTGTGCCACCCACTTCAGTAGCCCTCGAAACATGTGTGCAGTTTGAAACTGCCACGTCGACCTGGCAAGTTAACCCTCTTGCCAGGCCCTATCCTTCCTATTTAATACATATAAGTGATGCTTAGGTAGGCCCTGGAGAACCCTAAGAGCAGGGTGCAGTGTATTTATAAGTGGGACATGTACTTTTCAGTTTTACATGTCCTGGTAGTGAAAAACTAGTAAATTTGTTTTTCACTACTGAAAGGCCTATTTCTCCCATAGATTAACATTGGGAGCACCTTATTTCACCTTATAAGTGTAATTTCCAATTTGGAAAAGATAGACATTTCGAGTTTAGTGTCTCTGCACTCACAATTCAAAATCACCAGTTACTGTAAAGTTGGATTTTAGATAGCAAGTATGAAAATGCTACTTTTAGAAAGTTATATAAAAAATGGGAGGGACTAGGGGCGCCTGTAGGTCCATCAAACCTTGCACTCACATCTACACTACGAGGCCCCATACCCTCACTGCACCTAACGGCTTGGGCCAAAAAGATCTCCGATAAAGAGCCCCTCATAGGGTGCCTGTCAGGCATTGCAGCGCCAGCCTGACGAGGAGCATGCCCTATGATGAAGCATGACACACAGCCGGGTGTGTGAGGGCCCCAAATCCCAAAGTGGGAGACACTCTATCTCCCCCATCGGGTTAAGGTGTTAGACCAACCTGGCCTCTTCTTCTCTCTCTAAAAGGAACTGCATACCATAGTTGCTTACTTTTAGAAAGTTGCCTGTTTCTTACTTTAACCATTGTGTGCCTTCTGCATGTCTCCAATAATCCTCTGGGGTGGGTAACAGCTGGGCCTTGTGAATTCCCTTTAGACAGCCACTCACAAAGGGAGCTTAGGTGTACCTGATGTGCCATTCACATCCTGATGGGCCATTAACATCCTGATGGGTCATCCTGGGCAGTATGGGAGGGAGGAGTTGACACTTACACCTGAAAGGACTGGGCCTGTCCCCACACAAAGAGCTGCATACCCCCCTGTAGTGAGTCTGGAGGAAGGGCAAGGGACTCTGTGCACTTCAAAGCCTTTCTTTGAAATCTCCCCACTTTAAAGGCAGAACTGGGTATATGTACTGGACCGCTGACACCACAAACTCAGTACACTTCTGGACCTGTGAATGCTCTGCCAGGAAAAAGAACTGCTGTGCTCCTGAAAGGACTGCCACTCTGCTGGAATGCTGCTTTGCTGTACTCTGCCTTGCCGTGCTCTTGACTTGCTGAGATGTGCTGCTGTCTGCTGTTACCCTGTCTGGGTGAGAAGGACCGGGCCAACATCACTTGATCCCAGAAGGACTCCAAGGGCATGCTGGCTAGCCTCCTGTTGCCTAAGTCTAAGGGACACAAAATACTTAGAACCCTCCTGTTCCAACCTTTGTCTCAACTGCTTGTGAGACTGTCCTGCCAAGTGGTGCCATCCCAGTCCAGGACCTTTAGAAGTAGACCTAGAGGTTTGCTCTAGTGGAACAGACATATTCTTTGCTGCGAGAGAAGAATCAACACATCGCCGGTATTGGGGCAGCTGGGCCGGCGCATCTCACTCGGAAACGCCGCTTCGCATCCGGAACCACTGCCTCGAAACCAATGCATCTCTGTCACTGCTTTGAGATTGACGCATCGCCCCTCCAGCGTGGACTAACCCAGCGTATCGCCTTTGGAACTGCCGCACTCGGAACTGGCACTTCGCTCAACTGAACTGATGCATCGTCGAAGTTGCGTGAAGAACTCAGGTGCAGCACTCCAACTGCATGGGAATCATCAACGCATCTTGTGCTGTTACAAGGATTAAGGTACTTTTGCTCAGCGGGCCCTGCGTGTGTCCTGTAGCCGGCCTGCGCTCCATCGCGGGCAGCCTGAACTCTTGATTTTGTCCCAGTCCAGCGCAACCAATTAACTCTTTAAGCACTATTTGCTTCTAAGCGCTGTTTTTGCTTTTAATCATTAAAACATCCTATTTTGACTTCTACACATTGGATTTTTGTTGTTTTGTTCTTGTTTTATTTATAAAATCATAATCTATTTATCTAACCAGGTGTGGCGTAATTTTGTGGTGTATTCACTGTGGTACTGTTTGAAGTGTTGCACAAACACTTTACACATTGCCTCTTAAGCTAGATCTGACTCCTCTGTGCTAAGCTACCAGAGGGTGAGCATAGAATAATTTATGTTGTGTTGTGGCCCACCCTGACTAGGATTGCTGTTTCTGCTCAGACAGGGTACATACCTCTGCCATCCAGAAACCCAGTTGTTTCTAACAGGGGGTCTTACCCCTATTCAAGCAACAACCACAATCCTTGCCAGAGTGAACCACAAAAGTCACTAACTTAACCTGTGCTTAACCCTCTGTTAGCTTGGCACAAATGTAGTCTGGCTTAACTTTGTTAAGTATTTATGCAGCCCACAAACAATAATAAAGTGAAAACACAACTCAAGAAAAAAATCTCACATTAATTTAGAAAAACAGAGGAAATTATGATAAATAAAATGACATCAGAATAAATTAAAACCAATCAGTAGAACCAGAGTTATGAAAAATAATAGCACCTAAAAGATCAAAGCGCCAACCAAGGGTATCTCGTTGCACAGGACTGGGCAAAGTCGAAAGTTAGGGCCGCCCACGATGGGGCGTGGTCTCAGCTTACCTTCAGACTAGAAGAAGGAAGAGTTCAGGATAAGATTTTTAGATCGTTTGAAATATTTTATGTCACCAGTTTCCGTTCTAAAGTGATAGAGCAGTGTTTGCAGGTGCAGTAGCACGCATCTAATCTGAATTATACAGTGTGCGAATAAACTTGGAGGTTGACCAAAAGGTCTTACAGTGCAACTCCTTTCAGCGGGCTTTCCCTATTTTAGAAATATATTCAGTTTATTATGTCAACAGGTGTCTGTGCGAAAGTACCAGAATTCTCTTTACGGTAAGACATATTCAAGAATGTGTCAGCAAGAACCGAAAATAGAAAGACCTCAATGCTAAAAAATGTGTATTTAAATAAAAGTGAACAATGCATTCTTTCAGTTTCGCTGTGGGGTTTTTTTGTGAAATGTAAACCACTTTGATCACCTCTGAAAAGTGTTCTTGTTTGGTCTTAAAACAAGTTTTGTATATTCTGAAACAACTTGAGCTCCCCTTTACACCTTTATGAATCCTGAGCAATCTGTTGTATCAAACTAAAATGTTCCGGGAGGTAAAATTCATGAGAAATTTAGTAAAGTTTGAGATTATAGGGGGTGGGTGAGCGGAGGTTTAAATGATTGTCCCAGGTTCAACTAATGACTTAATTTACGACAAAACAAAAAATATGCCATGTAGTAAAGATTATACTGTAAATCAAAAAATGAACAACAATACATTTTAAATGATGATAATTTCTCACACTGTGCAATAATGAACATTTCTTAAAAAAGGGCGTGCATATCTTCTCATAGGTGTACGAAGAAATGTAGAGTATATTAGAAGGCGGTAGTAGACAACCAACAACAAACTTTATACTAAATATTATATTTCATATTCTTAGGGGCATATTTATGAGAATTGTCATGCAGTGCAGTAAGTTAGCTTGCTGCACTGCGTGACAGGGGAAGGGCAGGAATGCGCCGTATTTCAAAGAATATGGTGCATTCCCCTGCGTTCATGCCGCTTTGGTCGCCTCATGCAAAGGCAGACACCCTTGCACCATGATGCAAGGTTGCCTGTGTTGAATGCAGGATTGTGCAGGAAGGGGCATCTTCCTGCACAAAAACAATCCTGAGAGTCATATTCCTCTATCTATGTGTGCTGCAGAATGCAGCACACATAGAAAGAGGAAGAAACAAGGAGAAATACAGGAGCGGCCCGTGCAGGTAAGAGCAGTGGGGCTAGGTGGGGGGGGGATTCGACAGACAAGGCAGAGGGAAAATTAAATAAATAATTAGTTTTCCCTTGTCTGTCGAATCCCACCCCACCTCACCACTCTTACTTGCACGGGACCGCTCCTGGAGAAATAAAGATATTTCTCCTCATTACGCCTCTCCCGGGAGGGCGCATCTTTTTGGCGCATTCCCAGGTTTACCAGTTCTGGTAAATATTGGAATGCGTCAAAAACCATTGAAGTTGGGAACACCCATGCAACACCCATGAAGCACCTCTCTAGTGCAGAGGAATGCAACACAGCGATTTGCACTGCATTGCTTTACTCGACATTTATGAAGGCACTCAAGGCCATGCAAAGTGGCCTTGCGTGGCTTCATAAATCTCATTTTTCAGTTGCATCGCGTGTGTACCATGTTGTGTGGTGCAAGCGCAATTCAACGGGGGTATTAAATGTGGCCCTTAGTTGCCAAAATTGTGAACATCATTTCGGATGTTGTCATCTTCAGGACAATAGAAAATAGTCTTGGTAATGATTTATAAAGTGATTGACCGGTCAGTTTGTCCAATGAAAGGTTCCAAGGGGTGTCGAGTCAAAGGGAGTAATTCATCTTAAATGTGACTAATATAGGCTGAGCCAGCTACCATGATAGGGTGGTAAGTGTTACTACTCCAAGGCCCATGTTGTATACAATATTGCGATTATAGGATAGAATGCCACAGGATAGGTTTGTGATTGCTGGAGTTGGCATCAATGCAAAAAAGTTTAAACTGCACACATTATTTCATGGGTGTTAGAAATCAATTTTCTGGTTGGCTAGGGCATGCACCTAAGCCAGGCAGAACCCACCACTCTAGTCAGGGCAAGTAAGTTACACATCATAGCTAACCTGTGCTCACCCTCTGGTAGCTTGGCACAGAGCAGTCAGGCTTATCATCAGAGGCAATGCGTAAAGCGTTTGTGCAACACACTCAATACAGAGCAAAAGAGACTCCACACAGGATTATATAAAAAATATAGCATATATTGTGTACATACTATAGACCAAAAACAACATGAATCATGAAAACTTGCATTATTATGTGATTACTGAAATAGTACTAGTTATCCTGTCTATGGAAGAATCAAAGATAACAAACATTATACCTCAGTACATGAAATGCAGCAGTTTAGTTTTTAGAAGCAACACATAAATCACCAGGTATCAATATCTGTACATCAACCACTAAATAACACCATAAATACCTTCTGTAAATCACCTACCAATGCAGGGACCACATAGCTACAGGGCACCTGCACTTCTATTATAGGTTATGCTGTATTTGCAGTACATGATGAACCCCATTCGGGGATAAATGCCACTGTAAACTAAAGGCCGCAGGAGCACCAACACGCCTTCTACATGAGGTATGGTAGCTTTGGCTTGCTTTCAAACAATGAAGCAAATTCCCCATGGGAACTGGGGGCCTCCGTTGAGGTTCCACCCCATCCTTGAAACAAAATACAGTGCCTCCAAGTATGTGCAAAAGGGGGGCACACACACTGTGGATTTCAGGGGGGAGGCCTAGTTCAAGGGCATGCGAGAGACCTCCAACTCACAAAAGCCAGCTGCCCGCCAACGTGCAGGTGCAGCCCCAGCAACACAATACCCTTCTGCCCCAGCAATAACGAGGCTTATTTTGGTCAGGGCAGCGATGTCGGCCTCACCAGGTCTATTGGAGGGCCACAGCATTCTCTACACCTCTGCTCAGGTATGTGAGGGGACAGGCACAGCCGCCTGTCAGGACCCCCAGCAACAATGATGCACAGAGATTCCTCTTCCTGGCTGAGCTCCTCCAACTGGGAACCCAGTGCTGCCCACAAAGGAAGTGCATGACGGCCACCAACTCCTCTGGAACTGTGTCAAAACAACGATGGTTCACCTCAGCCTAATCTGTCAAGCGCTCGGCATGCGCTATGAGCTCAAAGATCCCCCGCACAAGCTGAAGGAACACACAATTGACTTGGTGGTTGGGCACGGCCGCTTTCAGGGTAATCCTTTAATCAGGGGAGCATCAACAGCTTTCCACACACGCTTCTCTACTAAAAGTGCTCCTCAACTTCCCAGAGGGCAATATAGAGCTCACCCCAGCCCTGGGCCAGAGCCCACTTTGCCCATGCCTCAAAACATCTCTGGCCACAGCATGCTCTACACCTCAGCTTGGTCATGCGAGGGGACAGGCACGGCTGCCCGTCGGGATTCCCAGCAACAATGACACACAGATATTCCTCTTACTGGCTGGGCTCCTCCCACCGGGAACCCAGAGCCGCCGCGAAGGAAGCACGGAATGGCCGCCAATTCCTCCCAGGCTGTGTCGGCTTCCTCTACCTGCAGGCGGGACCCCAGGTCAAAACAACAATGGTTGACCTCAGTCTGGTCTTTCAAGCTCTCAACACGCGCTATGATGCTCAAAGTTCCCCGCACACGCTGGGGGAACAAGCAATCTACATGGCAGTCAGGCACGGCCGATTTCAGTGGAATCCTTTAATCAGGGGAGAATCAAGAGCGATCCACATGTGCTTCTCCACTAAAAGTGCTCCTCAACTTCCCAAGAGGGCAATATAGTGCTTGCCATGCGATGAGTGTAGGAAGTCTCAAACACACACTGGAAAGTTTAAAGGAATCCTCCTGAACCCCTGAAAACTCCTCACAAGAACAGGAGGAGGGGAAGCAATCCCACAAACCCCTGGAGAGCATTGGGGGCACAAAGCAGCAAGGCAGCACACAAAAACAGGTCGCAGAGTGGCAGTCCCTCCTGCAGCTCAGCACAAGCAAGCAGCAGGCCAACACAGCAAAGCAGTTAGTAAAGTGGCAGTCCCTCCTGGTAGCACCGCAGTTCCTTTTTATTTTTTTCAGAGTTTTATATAGCGCAAATTTGACCCAAATATATCGGGTATCAGAGCGCTGTACATGAGCACCAGTTGCTTACACAAGGAGACATTCATTTTTTTTAGGCACGGGGAGATTAAGTGATTTGCCCAGAATCACAGGATGTTGAGCATCATTGCTGAGACTCGATCTCAGTTCCCCAGATTTAAGATTGACCGCCCTAGCCGTTAGGCTATATCCTCTCCCTTTTGGCAATATGCAGAATGTAGAGCCAGCAGTGTCTGGTTAAAAGTTCCACGCAGTTTCTAAAATTATGGGTCAGAGCCCCTGTATTTATACTCCAAATGTCTTTGATGTAGAGGTGACTTCAAAAGAAACCTTAGAATTGCACAACACCCCCTTTCAGCCCCAGCCCTGATCTCAGACATCAGTGGGTGTAAATCAGCCCTTTGTGTGAGGGCAGGACACAGCCTATACAAATGTAAGTGTACCCCGCCTCCCTTTCCCCCAGCGCCAGGAAGATCATCAGTATGCAGATATGTATGATTGCTGTCTGGAAAGTATGCACAATGTGTAGCTGTCAACTAGGCCCACACGTGGATTGGAGTCAGGCTGCATAGCATAAAGAGTCATAAGCACAGAGAATTGCCCACTTTCTAAAGGTAAAAAGAACAATTGATGGACAGAATGCAGAACAATGTAATACATTCACCCACCCCAGTACAGAGATCTGGGCCTAAATCCATTGTTTTTTTGCTTCCCGTGCCATTCCAGTTTGAACCCAGCCATATGCAAATCAGTCTTGACCCTGCGCCCAATGGGAAAACTCCAGCCCCTACTGCCAGGCCAGGTTCTCCCTGGACTGGAAACAAGCATCCTAGGACCGGTTGCGGGGTTTCACCCCTCATCAGCCAGGATAGCTTGACTCCAGTGGCATGGAGAGCACTGGACCCACGTCTGGGCATACCCGTCCCACGCAGGGTGACAACTGCAAAAAGAACAATTGATGGACAAGATGCAGAACAATGTCATACATTCACCCCAGTACAGAGATCTGGGCCTAAATAAATTGTTTTTCTTTTTTTAATGTTTGATTTGCTCTGCATTCCGTCCATCACCTACGTGTCTTTTGCTTTTTTGCCCTAAGTGCGCCGGGTATGCCCAGACGTGGGTCCCGGGCTTACTGTGTCACTGGATTCAAGCTAGCCTGGCTGATGAGGGGTGATACTCTGAAACCGGTCCCAGGATGCTTGTTTCCGGTCCAGGGAGAACCTGAATTGGCATTTCGGGCTGGACTGTTCCCATGAGGCACAGGGTCGAGACTGATTTGCATATGGCTGGGTCCAAACTGGGGTGGCATGGTGAGCAAAAGAACGATGGATTTAACTCAAATCTTTTGACTGGAGGTGAATGTTTGATTTGCTCTGCATTCCGTCCATCATCTGTGTGTCTTTTGCACTTTCTAAAGGTGGCATTTCTAAAATAATAATAAAAAATCCAGCTACACCAGTAAGCAGGATTTATAACCACTATTCCAAATATACCAAACATGGCAACGCTACTCTTTTCAGAACAGGAATTACCACTTAAACATATATAAGGGAATTCCCAATGCTAGTCTATGAGAGGAGTAGGCCTCACAGTAGTGAGAAACAATATAGGCTGTTTGTCACTACCAGGACATGCCACACAATAAAGTCACATGTCCTGCCTTTGACTTACACTACCTCAGGGGTGACCTCTATGTAGTAAATGGGGAGTTTATGGCTTGGCAAGTAGTTTTAAATGCCAAGTCAAAGTGGCAGTAAACTGTGCACACAGGCCCTGCAGTGGCAAGCCTGAGGTTTGAAAGGCTACTTCTGTGGGTGGCGAATACAGTGCTGCAGGCACTCTAGTAGCATTTACTTTACAGGCCCTGTGCAAGGGACTTACAAGTTAATTAAATATTCCAAACAGGTGTAAACTAATCATACCATGTTTAAAGGAGAGAGCACATGCACTTTTGCACTGGTTAGCAGGGGTAAAGGGCCCAGAGTCCTGCAGCCAACAAAAATGGGGTCAGAAAAATTGGAGGAAGAAGGTAAAAATTTGGGGAAAACCTGCATAAAGGGCCAGGTCCAACAATGGGCGAACACTATGTGGACACCCACTAATAAGTGCCACTCTTCCTTGTAATGTTAGAGAAAGCATTTCTCTAACTTTTGCTCTTTATTTTCAATAATGTATTAGTTTTGGTTTGAGATTAATACCCACTTTACCATTCACTAACAATGGAAATGTTGGCTTTTTAATTTAAAGAAAGAACCTGTTAGAAATTGGGTTTTTGGTTGAGGGGGTGTTAACCTTACTCAAGAAACAACCACAATCCTTTTCAGAGTGAACCACAAAAGCCACTAATTTACCTGTGCTTAAGCCTCTGGTAGCTTGGCACCAAAGCAGTCAGGCTTAACTGTGCTAAGTATTTATGCAGCCCACAAGCAGTAATAAAGTGAAAACACAACACAAGAAAAATCTCCCACCAATTTAGAGTTATGAATTTTTAAAAGGTTTAGTATAAAATACACCTAAACGATCAAAGCACCAACCACAGATATCTGATTGCACAAGACTGGGCAAAGTCAAAAGTTAAGTCTGACCATGATAGAGTGTGGTTTCTGCTTGCCTTAAGACTTAGAAGAAATTCTGAGACGAAGTCCAGGAGAAGGTAGAGTTCCAGAAGGGCAAGGAAGCAGGCTGTACCTGAGGAGGCCTTGTCGTTATCAGGGAGCTGCTGAACAAAGTCTTGGTGATGCCATCGACGGCGGTGGGAAAAAGGGGTTGGAAAAACCTCTGAGCCAGAAAAGCTGGATTTCCAGGCTGAGGAGTGCATCATCCTCAATGGGAAGTCTGTCACCGTTGAGTAAGGACTTTTAGCTTTGGACTTACCCAACTTTTTGGATGTCGAAAACCACTGGCAAGCTAAAGCTGCAAGTTGTAGCTGAAGAGGCCTCCACGAGGTCGAATACCGTTGCTCAAGGATTATGCTGAATAGGATTTGCTGCTGAAGAGAACAACATAGTCACTCTGCTAGCCCTGGGTCCAAGCAGCAAGGTAGGCTTCAAGCAGCAGGGCAGTCCTCTAGGGAGCAAGGCAGGTATCAAGCAGTAGGGCAGTCATCTGGAGGTCAAAGGCTGTCATTCTGAAGTCCTTCACAGGTCCAAGAGTGTACTGATGAAATATTCAAGAGGTCCAAAATTTATACCTGGAGCCAGCCTTTGAAGTGGTGGAAACATTTAGGCTACCACCCCATCTGGTTCTGGAACATTCCTTTCTTCCTCTGCAAATGTGTCAAGACGTCTAGGGTGACAAAAGACTAATGTTAGGGTCCTGGGTATGTGTGCTGGAGGTAGTCCTTGGAAAGTAAGTGGGGCAGGGAACAGCTTGGCCCCACCAATCCTAGCAGGATGCTCCATCCTGCCAACACCTAGTCTCCCTTTGTCTCACTGTCTCAGAGAAAAGCACAAAGGCAAACACCTAAGCTGTTTGCAATTATGTGCAGGAACCTAGCAGAAGGCACCAAATGGTTAACACAAGAAAATGCCAACTTTGTAAAAGTGGATTTTTCTGAATTGTGGCTTTAAATCCAACTTTTAAATTAAAGAGGATTTTAAATTGCAAGTCATTTGATTCCAAACAAGACATTTCTACTTGTTCCCAATCAAAAGTTAAAATGTATTAAATGTAACAAGGTAAGCCAAGTTTACTATGTTTGAGGGAAAGAGCCCAAGCACTTTATCAATGGTTAGCAGTAGTAGAGTGCACAGAGGCCAAATGCCAAAAAAAAACAAAATTCAGAAAACAGGAGGAGTGAAGGCAAAAAGTTTAGGGGAAGACCACTCCAAGGATGTCAGGTCTAACAGAACTTTACTACGTCCTAGGGGAAATTATTCAAATATTAGATCATTGTGGAGTAAGTTGCCTCAGTTTTATCATTTAGCTTTCAATGGTACTTGAAAATTGAGGGTGAATGTGTACTATTACCTGGGTATGTTCCTTTACTCCAAAGTGTTGTTTAGGGCCTCTTCCTTGGTGAGCAGAACAGTTTGCGATTGTTGCTGGTGCACACCAGTGAGACAGTTGGGCTTTCCAGAAAGGAGAGTCAGTGCTTCAGCAACACAGACATACTCTATCAGCAGAAGACAAAGGATTATCCAAAGTCAATAGATGGACTCCCTGCTATTGTGAAGTACAGAGGTCCTGGTGAACACTTGCTCAGTTAACACTTTTTTCATTTTTTGATCAAGGTGTACATCTGGTTTAATATCCATTCTTTCTAATATGTTGCAAATGGGAAAAAGGGTAACATTTCAACTAGATTCATTATCTGCGCATACAAAAACACTTTGTAATATTGAATATCGATAACAAAAATATTGAGATATATAAATATCAAGAACACAATATTGAATGCAACAATGTCGACTTTACATTTACTCTCTGTACAACACAACAATATCAAAAAACATAATATCGGAAATTGAAATATCAAATATAGAAATACACAATATTTCCACTCACATCTCTATAACTAAGCAACATAAAAAGTGAAAATAATAAAACATTGAAACCTAAATATATATTAAAACAACTAATTGTATAGTAATAACATATACATTTAACCTCTTCCATACAGAGGACGTGCTGGAGTTGTCTATCACAGGAGTGCTCATATGCTGTGGACGGTGCCAGCATGTCCTGGCACTAGAGGCAGGAAATCCCTCTGGTGCAAGCACCAGAGGAGCTTTCTTTTGCTATTTTCAGCCTTAGCTGATCGGGAAGAGCTTCCCCAGCAAACAAGGCTTTTTTTATCTGCAATGATGATCAACGAGCATGGCATGCAGAGGTAATTCCGGAGAAAGTGCAAATAAAATGACCCAATTGACTTGTTTACTTTCACTTCCATCGGTGCTTGGAAGCATATCTCAGCCCCCTCTGCATTGATTTGGACCGAGGAGGTATCATTGCAAAGAGGAGAATCTCCCCTTTCCAATAGCACCTTTCCTTAGTGGGTCCCTGCTTGGGGATAGCCGCAGAAGGGTGATCCCCATGCCAGGTTCCACCGACTATACAAGAGAGACTATTTATGAGGGGGTAAACGGCACCCCTAGAAATGGGTTTGTTGAACCAGCCCCTCTCTTCAGGGTCACCCCCAGATGTTTTGCCTTTACCCGCCACTTTTTTGCTGAATTCATCTTTGTTGGCCTTATGACTCTGTGCATTTCACCACTGCTAACCAGTGCTAATGTGCTTGTGCTCTCTCCTCAGCACTGATTATGCCACCCACTTAAGTAGCACCTCAAAACATGTTCCAGTCCTGCCATTGCAGCCTGAGTGCAGTTTTAAACTGCCATGTCGACTTGGCATTTCAACCCCTTCACCAAGCCTTAAAACCCTCCTTTATTGCATATGAGTTACCCATAAGGTAGGTAGGCTCTAGGTAGCCCATAGGGCAGGGTACTGTGTAATTAAAAGGTTGGCCATATACTTTTAAGTTTTACTTGCCCTGGTAATGAAAAACTCCTAAATTCGATTTTCACCACTGTGAGGCCTATCCCTCCCTTGGATAACATTGGGGATTACTTATACGATTTAATAAGCTGCAATTTCAAATCGAGAGCAGGTAGTTATGTCATGTTTGGTATCTATGTAATTGTAACTATACATCCTCTTTAATGGTAAAGTCGGATTTTTCATTACAATTTGGAAAATGCTACTTTTAAAAAGTTCAAAACACAACATGAACACTTGGCTCCGTACTAACCTACACTCCTACTATTTATGGAGTAACGGGCAGACTATTCTTTTATCTGTCCAAGTAAAATTTTGTTAATAATTTAGAGCGTGTTTTTACCCGCGTGGGTTGGACACTAGGGCCTTAGTGCCCCTCCATTTGTTGGAATTTAGCTTGAATCCAGGCAGGTTTCCTGCATTAGTATGTCTGAGAAGGAAACTCTTTCTTTTTCAAAGGCACATATCCAAAATTTAATTTCAACCCCTTCCCCTTTCTCTTCAGTGACGCTTAGTAAATGATGCAAGCTTTAAATGTTTTTTGCAATTGATTTATGTTTGTTTTCATTTAGTGATCTTGTCGCTTGTTGTAATTTGTTTCAAATAATTCTCACTTTGGTGTATGTCCGAATTGTTTTTGATCGTGCATTGTGTTATTTATATGTGAAGGTTTCTGTGTCAATTTGAGAAATATGTGTTTCTTTTTGAAAAAATTGTTTTGAATCAATTTAAAGACTATTTAATAAAAAATTTACATGGACAGATAAAAGAATAGTCTGCCCGTTACTCCATAAATAGTAGGAGTGTAGGTTAGTACGGAGCCAGGTGTTCATGTTGTGTTTTGAATTTTGAATAGCCCTACCTGGCCCCGGTCCTTTGGGCTTAACACCTATTGTTGTTAATAATTTAGAGCGGGTTTTTACCCGCATGGGTTGGACACTAGGGCCTTAGTGCCCCTCCATTTGTTGGAATTTAGCTTGAATCCAGGCAGGTTTCCTGCATTAGTATGTCTGAGAAGGAAACTCTTTCTTTTTCAGAGGCACATATCCAAAATTTAATTTCAGCCCCTTCCCCTTTCTCTTCAGTGACGATTAGTACTTGATGCAAGCTTTAAGTGTTTTTTGCAATTGATTTATGTTTGTTTTCATTTAGTGATCTTGTTGCTTGTTGTAATTTGTTGCAAATAATTCTCACTTTGGAGTATGTCCAAATTGTTTTTGATCGTGCATTGTGTTATTTATATGTGAAGGTTTCTGTGTCAATTTGAGAAATATGTGTTTCTTTTTCAGTCTTTTTGAAAAAATTGTTTTGAATCAATTTAAAGACTATTTAATAAAATTTTTACTTGGACAGATAAAAGAATAGTCTGCCCGTTACTCCATAAACAGTAGGAGTGTAGGTTAGTACGGAGCCAGGTGTTCATGTTGTGTTTTGAATTTTGAATAGCCCTACCTGGCCCCGGTCCTTTGGGCTTAACCCCTATTGTTGTTAATAATTTAGAGCGGGTTTTTACCCGCGTGGGTTGGACACTAGGGCCTTAGTGCCCCTCTATTTGTTGGAATTTAGCTTGAATCCAGGCAGGATTCCTGCATTAGTATGTCTGAGAAGGAAACTCTTTCTTTTTCAGAGGCACATATCCAAAATTTAATTTCAACCCTTCCCTTTCTCTTCAGTGACGCTTAGTACTTGATGCAAGCTTTAAATGTTTTTTGCAATTGATTTATGTTTGTTTTCATTTAGTGATCTTGTCGCTTGTTGTATTTTGTTGCAAATAATTCTCACTTTGGTGTATGTCCAAATTGTTTTTGATCGTGCATTGTGTTATTTATATGTGAAGGTTTCTGTGTCAATTTGAGAAATATGTGTTTCTTTTTCAGTCTTTTTGAAAAAATTGTTTTGAATTAATTTAAAGACTATTTAATAAATATTTTACTTGGACAGATAAAAGAATAGTCTGCCCATTACTCCATAAATGGTAGGAGTGTAGGTTAGTAAGGAGCCAGGTGTTCATGTTGTGTTTTGAATTTTGAATAGCCCTACCTGGCCCCGGTCCTTTGGGCTTGATCCCTATTGTTGTTAATAATTTAGAGCAGGTTTTTACCCGCGTGGGTTGGACACTAGGGCCTTAGTGCCCCTCCATTTGTTGGAATTTAGCTTGAATTCAGGCAGGTTTCCTGCATTAGTATGTCTGAGAAGGAAACTCTTTCTTTTTCAGACGCACATATCCAAAATTTAATTTCAACCCCTTCCCCTTTCTCTTCAGTGACGCTTAGTACTTGATGCAAGCTTTAAATGTTTTTTGCAATTGATTTATGTTTGTTTTCATTTAGTGATCTTGTCGCTTGTTGTAATTTATTGCAAATAATTCTCACTTTGGTGTATGTCCAAATTGTTTTTGATCATGCATTGTGTTATTTATATGTGAAGGTTTCTGTGTAAATTTGAGAAATATGTGTTTTTTTTTCAGTCTTTTTGAAAAAAAATTTGAATCAATTTAAAGACTATTTAATAAAAATTTTACTTGGACAGATAAAAGAATAGTCTGCCCGTTACTCCATAAATAATAGGAGTGTAGGTTAGTATGGAGCCAGGTGTTCATGTTGTGTTTTGAATTTTGAATAGCCCTATCTGGCCCCGGTCCTTTGGGCTTAACCCCTATTGTTGTTAATAATTTAGAGCGGGTTTTTACCCGCGTGGAGTTGGACACTAGGGCCTTAGTGCCCCTCCATTTGTTGGAATTTAGCTTGAATCCAGGCAGGTTTCCTGCATTAGTATGTCTGAGAAGGAAACTCTTTCTTTTTCAGAGGCACATATCCAAAATTTAATTTCAACCCCTTCCCCTTCTCTTCAGTGACGCTTAGTACTTGATGCAAGCTTTAAATGTTTTTTGCAATTGATTTATGTTTGTTTTCATTTAGTGATCTTGTCGCTTGTTGTAATTTGTTGCAAATAATTCTCACTTTGGTGTATGTCCAAATTGTTTTTGATTGTGCATTGTGTTATTTATCTGTGAAGGTTTCTGTGTCAATTTGAGAAATATGTGTTTCTTTTTCAGTCTTTTTGAAAAAATTGTTTTGAATCAATTTAAAGACTATTTAATAAAAATTTTACTTGGACAGATAAAAGAATAGTCTGCCCGTTACTCCATAAATAGTAGGAGTGTAGGTTAGTACGGAGCCAGGTGTTCATGTTATGTTTTGAATTTTGAATAGCCATATCTGGCCCCGGTCCTTTGGGCTTAACCCCTATTGTTGTTAATAATTTAGAGCCGGTTTTTACCCGCATGGGTTGGACACTAGGGCCTTAGTGCCCCTCCATTTGTTGGAATTTAGCTTGAATCCAGGCAGGTTTCCTGCATTAGTATGTCTGAGAAGGAATCTCTTTCTTTTTCAGAGGCACATATCCAAAATTTAATTTCAACCCCTTCCCCTTTCTCTTCAGTGACGCTTAGTAAATGATGCAAGCTTTAAATGTTTTTTGCAATTGATTTATGTTTGTTTTCATTTAGTGATCTTGTCGCTTGTTGTAATTTGTTTCAAATAATTCTCACTTTGGTGTATGTCCGAATTGTTTTTGATCGTGCATTGTGTTATTTATATGTGAAGGTTTCTGTGTCAATTTGAGAAATATGTGTTTCTTTTTGAAAAAATTGTTTTGAATCAATTTAAAGACTATTTAATAAAAATTTACATGGATAGATAAAAGAATAGTCTGCCCATTACTCCATAAATGGTAGGAGTGTAGGTTAGTAAGGAGCCAGGTGTTCATGTTGTGTTTTGAATTTTGAATAGCCCTACCTGGCCCCGGTCCTTTGGGCTTGATCCCTATTGTTGTTAATAATTTAGAGCAGGTTTTTACCCGCGTGGGTTGGACACTAGGGCCTTAATGCCCCTCCATTTGTTGGAATTTAGCTTGAATTCAGGCAGGTTTCCTGCATTAGTATGTCTGAGAAGGAAACTCTTTCTTTTTCAGACGCACATATCCAAAATTTAATTTCAACCCCTTCCCCTTTCTCTTCAGTGACGCTTAGTACTTGATGCAAGCTTTAAATGTTTTTTGCAATTGATTTATGTTTGTTTTCATTTAGTGATCTTGTCGCTTGTTGTAATTTATTGCAAATAATTCTCACTTTGGTGTATGTCCAAATTGTTTTTGATCATGCATTGTGTTATTTATATGTGAAGGTTTCTGTGTCAATTTGAGAAATATGTGTTTCTTTTTCAGTCTTTTTGAAAAAATTGTTTTGAATCAATTTAAAGACTATTTAATAAAAATTTTACTTGGACAGATAAAAGAATAGTCTGCCCGTTACTCCATAAATAGTAGGAGTGTAGGTTAGTACGGAGCCAGGTGTTCATGTTGTGTTTTGAATTTTGAATAGCCCTACCTGGCCCCGGTCCTTTGGGCTTAACCTCTATTGTTGTTAATAATTTAGAGTGGGCTTTTACCCGCTTGGGTTGGACACTAGCGCCTTAGTGCCCCTCCATTTGTTGGAATTTAGCTTGAATCCAGGCAGGTTTTAGTATGTCTGAGAAGGAAACTCTTTCTTTTTCCGAGGCACATATCCAAAATTTAATTTCAACCCCTTCCCCTTTCTCTTCAGTGACGCTTAGTACTTGATGCAAGCTTTAAATGTTTTTTGCAATTGATTTATGTTTGTTTTCATTTAGTGATCTTGTCGCTTGTTGTAATTTATTGCAAATAATTCTCACTTTGGTGTATGTCCAAATTGTTTTTGATCATGCATTGTGTTATTTATATGTGAAGGTTTCTGTGTAAATTTGAGAAATATGTGTTTCTTTTTCAGTCTTTTTGAAAAAAAAATTTGAATCAATTTAAAGACTATTTAATAAAAATTTTACTTGGACAGATAAAAGAATAGTCTGCCCGTTACTCCATAAATAATAGGAGTGTAGGTTAGTATGGAGCCAGGTGTTCATGTTGTGTTTTGAATTTTGAATAGCCCTATCTGGCCCCAGTCCTTTGGGCTTAACCCCTATTGTTGTTAATAATTTAGAGCGGGTTTTTACCCGCGTGGGTTGGACACTAGGGCCTTAGTGCCCCTCCATTTGTTGGAATTTAGCTTGAATCCAGGCAGGTTTCCTGCATTAGTATGTCTGAGAAGGAAACTCTTTCTTTTTCAGAGGCACATATCCAAAATTTTATTTCAACCCCTTCCCCTTCTCTTCAGTGACGCTTAGTACTTGATGCAAGCTTTAAATGTTTTTTGCAATTGATTTATGTTTGTTTTCATTTAGTGATCTTGTCGCTTGTTGTAATTTGTTGCAAATAATTCTCACTTTGGTGTATGTCCAAATTGTTTTTGATTGTGCATTGTGTTATTTATATGTGAAGGTTTCTGTGTCAATTTGAGAAATATGTGTTTCTTTTTTAGTCTTTTTGAAAAAATTGTTTTGAATCAATTTAAAGACTATTTAATAAAATTTTTACTTGGACAGATAAAAGAATAGTCTGCCCGTTACTCCATAAATAGTAGGAGTGTAGGTTAGTACGGAGCCAGGTGTTCATGTTGTGTTTTGAATTTTGAATAGCCCTACCTGGCCCCGGTCCTTTGGGCTTAACCCCTATTGTTGTTAATAATTTAGAGCGGGTTTTTACCCGCGTGGGTTGGACACTAGGGCCTTAGTGCCCCTCCATTTGTTGGAATTTAGCTTGAATCCAGGCAGGTTTCCTGCATTAGTATGTCTGAGAAGGAAACTCTTTCTTTTTCAGAGGCACATATCCAAAATTTAATTTCAACCCCTTCCCCTTTCTCTTCTGTGACGCTTAGTACTTGATGCAAGCTTTAAATGTTTTTGCAATTGATTTATGTTTGTTTTCATTTAGTGATCTTGTCGCTTGTTGTAATTTGTTGCAAATAATTCTCACTTTGGTGTATGTCCGAATTGTTTTTGATCGTGCATTGTGTTATTTATATGTGAAGGTTTCTGTGTCAATTTGAGAAATATGTGTTTCATTTTCAGTCTTTTGGAAAAAAAAAATTGAATCAATTTAAGGACTATTTAATAAAAATGTTACTTGGACAGATAAAAGAATAGTCTGCCCATTACTCCATAAATAGTAGGAGTGTAGGTTAGTACGGAGTCAGGTGTTCATGTTGTGTTTTGAATTTTGAATAGCCCTACCTGGCCCCGGTCCTTTGGGCTTAACCCCTATTGTTGTTAATACTTTTAGAAAGTTGACGTTTTTCTTCCCTTAGCCCTTTGTACCTGTAGCCTGTCTTGGGTCACACGACTAATTGTAGCTGACAGTTAGGCTTTGAGTAGTCCTCCCAGAAAGTCACACAATAGAGGGATTAGGTGTGCCTCAATGGGCCATCTGCTGTCAGGATGGGGGTTGGAGATGAGCACAGCCCCACTTGCAAGTGAATTGAGTATGCTGTGCCTTCTCACAAAGGGCCTAATGACCTCACATTGTCACTGCAGGTAGCTTGGAGCCAGAGCAGGGGAGTCAGGAAATTTCCTGCACTTCAAATAACCTTTCTAGAAGCTTCTCCCACTTTCCAGAAGAAGGGCACCAGGGTATAAAACCAGGACCTTCAGACCCACTCTTCAGTACACTTCTGGACCTGTGGATACTCTGCCAGGAAGAAAGACTGTTGTGCTGCTGGAAGGACTGCCACTCTGCTGGACTGCTGCTCTGAAGGACTGCTGCCCTGTTGGATGGCTGCCCAGTTGTCCTGCTGCTCTGCTACCTTCTGTCTGTGTACAAGGACTGAATCTTCAACTGTCCAGGACTTCCAGAGTGAATGACAATGGCTAGTTTGCTGGTATCTTGTTCAGAGCCACAGGGGCTCAAAAGGGGCACACAAGGGCACAAAAGGCTTCCACCTTCTTCAACCTGCACCTGCTCCCAGCATGAGTGAGTCCCGAGCCTCCAAGTGGTGCCCCTCCAGTCCTGGACCCTTGGAAGTTGTGCTAAAGGTGCTGAGATAGCCAAAATCCAAAAGTATAGACTTAAAAAAATGTTGGATAAAAACTGCTCTGATAAACAGGAGGAGACCAGGACCAACCTGCTTGACTATCCGCCCGAGGTGCATCGCCAGTCGGATTGACTTTATGGTTTCTCACGCTATATTCTTCTCTGCAGCAGCAACTCCTCATCAGGGTCCTTCACCAAAGTGGTATCCGGACAGGTGGAACTGTCTTCAGTTACATCCTTCTGCCTTGTCCTGCTGGAGATTTTCAACTTCCATTTCAGAGTCTAAGGGCCTGGTTACGAGTTTGGCTGACAGGGTTACTCTGTCATAAACGTGGCGGATATTCCATCTGCCAAATTTACAATTCCATTATATCCTATGGAACTTGTAATACGGCGAACGGAATATCCGTCACGTATGTGAAGGAGTATCCCATCTGCCAAGATCCAAATCAGGCCCTAAATCTGAAAGTCGAAATCTTCACGGCGGCTTCGACTCAAGCTTATCGGACGACAACGCTCCCTTCTTGGACACCTCCAGCAGTCTTGCCCTGCTGAACTTTACCTTTTCAGAATACTTTTCTCAGAAATTCTTCTAAGTCTGAAGATAAGTGCTGACCGGGCCCAATCCACTTCTTGTATCCATCCCGGTAGGCCATACTTTTTTACTTTAACCTGGTCTCACACGATTAGATGTCCACGGCTGGCGCTTTGATCTTTTAGGTGCTAGTTTTTACTAAAAACTTTAAAAAATCATATTTTTGTTGTTTTGGTGTCAAATAGTTTATTAATATTACTCTCTCTAAATTGGTTTGGGATTTTTCTTGTGTTGTGTTTTCACTTTATTACTGTTTGTGTGTTGCATAAATACTTTGCACATTCGTTTTGTGTCAGGATACCCAGGGTTAAGTACAGGTTACTTAGTGACTTTTTGTGGTTCACCCTGCAAGGGATTATGGCTGTTGCTTGACCGGAGATCACACCCCAGTCAACCAGCAACCCAATTTCTAACAAGGCTAATGCCCCCTCCCTCAGTCTCATTAGTCTTTCTGCCCCTGCCGTGGACAGATTGGAAGCAAGTACTTCCAATCTGTCCCCAGGGGGCAAAAAGCCCACTAGACACCAGGGAGTGTTGTAGGGGAGTTTGCCCAGGCATCTGTTCAGACATACTCCTACAATGCAATCCCTACTCTATGTGTGTCTAGAGTGTATGTAGGTGTAGTGCTAAGAATCCCCCCATGGCATGATCCAATCCCATTACCTGGCGGGAAAGAATGTAAGACCCCATCTTGGTCACAAACTGGACACCACTCATGTAGATTTTAGGCAGCTGCTTGGCAAACCCTCAGAGTGCAGGGACCCCTCAACGTCAGCTGAAGTGTCACCTCTGCTAACCCCCGGAAATGCTTTGTTATTTATAATAAAAAGCATCCTTGCAATGTATATGCAGAATAGTGTTGTTATGGGTATACAGATAGACCTGTCACCCCTTGGATTAAGATAGAACGACATTTGAACAGTGTGCGCAAAGGCCTTCTGCTCCGTGTTTGAGGCATCATGATAATGTTGCGCGAAGCCAGATGTGTAAACAAAGCAGTTTCAGAGAAACTAATTCAACATTGTAACGCATGCAAATATGTGCAAAAAGTCACAGTAAAATGTTATTGTGCAGAAAGAGGACAATGTAAGAAAATGTGCAGTGTTGCTATGTGGGCCTAACCCATGCACATAACACCTCTCCTCATACTAAGGGTCGACCTAAAAACTATCTAAAAAAATAGCAGGCCAAATAAAATGTATAGAAAACTATAAAATGTAAAACCATTCTAAAAATTACCTAAAAGTAATTTCTAAAAACTCTTAAACAGGCCATCATACAGTTTGAAATACCAAGCATGCAGAAAGCCAAGGTTCCTAGAAGTAAATTAATACAGAAAAAAAATCTCCTTTTAGTTGAAAAACAGGGCAAATAGTTCCCACCAAAAGGAATAGCCAATTGTTTATGTGTTCTGAGTGGCAGTCGCAATATCGCTGTTGTCAGCAACTGCAGGCAGCATTCCCAGAGGAATGAGTTGAAAACGCTGGGGACAAGTATAGACATGGGCCTTTGAAGGGTACATCAGTACTTTAATGTCCAATGATGCAACTATTTGTGATGCAAGACAGAAATCCAGGACACATTCATGACTGCACAGCAGGCAGCGGAATACAAGTTGTACACTTTGAGGCCACACAGGCCTGAACGATACGAACCAATGCTCATTCAGTTCACGAAGCCGAGGTGTGCCGTAGCAGTGTAACATGCGCTCACGGCATAGCAGCACAGGCAGTGCTGTCTCCATTCCGGTTTGAACTAGGATGTCCATTGTGGAGCAGGAAAATTTAAATAAGAATCCCCGTTACAAGTAGCAGGACAAGCGGAAGACCTCCAAAAATGCTTCGTAGTGTGGAGTGTATGAATGATGGTATAACTCCGAAAACTGTCTGAAAGGTGCCATCCAATCCAGAGCCAATACAAGTTCACTACTCCTTTTGTATCAGACATGCTGAAGATATGGTGGACCAGCTCCCCAAAATGCAGTGTGAAGTTAGTATGAAGGAATGTCTGTATTTCGGACACAGACCTCACAACCTGGAGATCAAAGGTCTCTTTGGCGGATGTTAAGGCCACATCCTTTTGAAAAAGCATGGATTTCAGTTTGCTCAGAGAATCAAAGTGGATGTTGGAAACATTTATCGAAGTCCACAGTGCTGCCTCCCTAACTGTGCGGGCAGGTGGAAACAGTACCTGTGTGCAACAAATGACTATGGAATTGACCATCACAAGTAAGCGATGCCTGGTTCCATTCCACAGCAGCCTTGATCGTTGGGCATCAAATAACTCCCATTGGCGAGCAGCTTGAAAACTGGATGGATCACTGCAGCTGGAGAACCCTTCAGATAGCAGGACAAATTTGCAACTGAAGCATTACAAGCCCTGTGAAGTGAAATGTCCTTGCATACTAAGGATCCGCTTAAAACATTCTCACAGTTGGAACCGCTGAGAAAGACTTCCGTTTCCCCATTCCTGCATCTGAACTTGAAAGGTAACTCCCAGTACTCATGCGCAAATTCTTCCCCTAACGCTTCATATCTGTCTACCTGATGATGTTGTAGACAATATTGGAATTGGAATGTCGTGACTGGTTGGGTAATGTAGCCATGGATTAGCCAATCCGTGGACTGCGTTTCGGCAATGGTAAAAGGTAATTGGTCAAATGTTTCAGTGTGCAACATGGTACACCTTGCATCTCTCTGTGCCAATAATATCTGTCGTTCAGTTAGATCGTAAGAAGAAAAAAGATTTGTGGTGTTAATATAACATCACGTCACGCAGCCAGAACTTAAGTTCTGAAGTGTCCAGCTTAATAACACAATGGACCGGAGTTGTGACTGTCAGTGTTGTAAAATAGACTTGTCCTACTGCATTATGTCAATTGCAGACGATACTATGCTGCCCAATGAATATATCCTAGAGGATAACATAGTCATGTGAACCACTGCCAAAGCCTTTTCTAGTTTAACCCTATCAATCTGGCACAGCCTCTCAGCAGCCTCCTGTTGAGAAACTTTCCAGAATTCATTGCATATGGCATATAGGAAGCACTTTTGACATGGTTTCTGGGGACCTAACAAAAAATCCCTGAGATCCAGGTCATCTGACAGAAGGGACAAATGTTGTTTCACTTGAGACAGTGTGGAGGTCTTTAGCCACTCAAGGAATCATTTCCCAACACTGTATGATGGCACCACCCTAGAGTGTTCAGACTGTACGTACAGTTGGTCAGGTCTATTGATCCTAAACCCTTTAGCATTATGGAGGAATCTGGACTGACACCCATCAGTTTCTAAAGGCCAAATCAACCATCCCTTACAATTGAAGTCTGACGAATTGTAAGAGCTGTTGCGTATCATGGCATCTAGTGTATCCTCACTGTATCGTGTGAAATGTTGCCAATTCTCAAAACATGCGAATGTGGGAATACGTGGTGTGTTCAAATCCTTTATCTTGGCTATTCAGACATAAATTTTGTTGCACAGTTTTGTTCAGAAAAATCAATTGGTGTGGTGTTAAGCATGCTCTAAACAAAGCCTCAGTTCCCTGAACCTGCCAGTCCTTTGTCCCCCAAACAGAGTTCGTATCTATTGTGTCTTTCCAAAAGTCAAAACCCTGTACAGACAACTGGGAAAGATAAGAAACAGAGTACATCAGCTAGGTGTTTGTTAGCATATTTTTCTTTGCAGATGTAGGTGTAAGCCTATAATAATATGAGGCCAAGTCTGATGTGTCAAAACCAGAAAAATAGGCAAACTTCTGTGAGAATGTTTTTGAACTACCTTTTGGTGGTGTTGGGCAGTGCTCTCATTGGGTGTAATTATAAATAGCACGTGGGATACTTGCTTTATGCAAACAGTGGTGACCATAATGCTGACAACAGAACATATCACCGTAATCAGATGTACCATCATATAATTCATCAGAAGAAAATACAGTTGATTGCTCTAGATCTTGTAGCATATTTTGCACTGTATCAATATTCCAATCATCTGAAATAGTACTAGAGGTGATGATGTAATTTAAAGAAATTTTAACCCTTTCTATGCTCATGACGGAATGGTTCCGTCATGAGCACAAGTTCTAGTGGGCTCATGACGGAAACATTCCGTCATGAGCATATGCTTCAGGAAATCCCTCTGCTGCAGACAGCAGAGGGATTTCCATCTTTGGCCTGGGGAGGTGGGGAAGAGCTTCCCAACCTCCCCAGGCATATTTTGATTTTCATTGCAATGACGATGGCGCGCATGGCGCGCCATCGTCATTGCAACAGACGAAACTGAAACTTAGTTTCAGTTTCTCAGTTCCGATGCTTGTGGGGCTATCTCAGCCCCCTGAGCACCAAAAAAGATGGGAGAGGTATCGTTGGAAAGGGGAGAATCTCCCCTTTCCAATGGCACCATTCCCTAGTGGATCCCTGCTTGGGGATCACCCCAGGAGGGCGATCCCCAAGCAGAGATCCACCCACTAGCCACCAGGGAGGGGTGGAGCGGCCCCTTGGGCAAGGGTCTTTGCTCCCCCATATTTGTTTGTTGGCAACAGTCTTTCTGCCACCCCTGGGGGGCAGATGGGGGCAGTAGCCCATTAGAAACCAGGGATTTTTTTTTTTTATTGACATTGGGGTGGGGGCTGCCCAAAAGGGCATGTCAATGCTCCCACCCTCCCCTGAGAAATGTCAGTCATTCTGCCCCCTGGGAAGTGGAAAGCCCACTAGAAACCAGGGATTTTTTTTTTTATTGACGTTGGGTTGGGGGGCTGCCCAAAAAGGGCATGGCATTGCACCCCCCGAGAAATGTCAGTCTTTCTGCCCCCCGGGGGAGCGGAAAGTCCACTAGAAACCAGGGATTCTTTTTTTTATTGATGTTGGGGTGGGGGCTACCCAAAAAGGGCATGGCAATGCCCCCACCCCCCCTCAGAGAAATGTAAGTCTTTCTGCCCCCCCCGGGGGGGCAGATGGGGGCTGTAGCCCCCAATATGCCCCCCGGGGGGGGCAGAAAGCCCACTAGGAACCAGGGATTTTTTTTTTGTATTCATGTTGGGCCATTTCCTGTCGTGGGCACTAGGCCTACCCACACAAGTGAGGTACAATTTTTCTCGGAAGACTTTGGAGAACGCGGGGTCAGGGGAATTATGTGGATCCACACAGATTCCAGAACTTTCCACCACAGAAATGTGAGGAAAGTTTGTTTTTTTTACACATTTTTAGGTTTGCAAGGGATTCTGGGTAATAGAACCTGGTGAGAGCCAGTCAAGTCACCCCATCCTGGATTCCCCTGGGTGTCTAGTTTTCAAAGATGTATAGGTTTTCACTGTAAAAATAAAGTGTGTCCACGCTGCGTTTTGAGCCGTTTCCTGTCGCGGGCACTAGGCCTACCCACACAAGTGAGGTACCATTTTTATCGGGAGACTTAGGGTAACACATAATTGTAGAGCAACTGTTATTACCTATTGACTTTCGATGCATTTATGCCTTCAAATGAAAGACAATGTGTAAAACGAAGTCGTTTTGAAAAATGACCTATAATTCTCATGCTAGTATGGGTACTCACAATTTCGGAAATGTGCAAATATCTACTGTTTCTAAACTCTATATTTTGTTCCAATTTCAGAAATACATAGGTGTCTTTCATACCGATTTTTCCATGTATATATTTTCCCAAATTAATTGCTATATACCCGGTACATAATAAAAAACCATTGCAAGACGCTGCTCAGTTATTGGCTCTGGGTTCATCGGGTTCTTGGTGAACCTACAAGTCCTATATATCCCCACAACCAGAAAGGTCCAGCGGATGTAATGGTATATTGCTTTCAAACAGCTGTCATAATTAGAAGAAGTTACAGGTGAAAATGTTGACACAAATGGCTGTTTTTTTCAACTAATTTTCAATTTTTCCTATATTCAACGGTTAGTTTCTATAAAGAAACCTTGAAGGATCTACACAAATGACCCCTTGCTGAATTCATAATTTTGTCTACTTTTCTACAATGTATAGCTTTCCAGGATCCATTATTGCTTTTATACCCATTTCTACCATTAACTGGAAAGAGGTTGAAAGCACAAAAAATAGCAAAAATAGGCTAAGTCCCAGAAAAATGCCAAAACTGTGTAAAAAAGTTTGGTTTTCTGACAAAAGTATGCTTGTCCCTGAAAGCTGGGAAGATGGTGATTTAAGCACCACAACCCCTTTTTTGATACCATTTGCAGGGAAAAAACGAGACGCTTTCATCTGTAGCCCTTTTTTCCCATTTTTCCCCCCCAAAAAACAATTTAGCTGTATTTTGGCTAATTTCTGGGTCCCTTCCAGGGGAATCCACAAACCCTGGGTACCTTTAAAATTCCCATGATGTTGTAAAAAAAGGACGCAAATTTGGCGTGTATAGCTGATGTGGTCAAAAAGTTACAGGGGCCTAAGCGCGAACAGCCAGTGAAGGGGTACCATGTGTTCTGCTGTAAACGGCAGCAAAAACTGTACCACAAGTGGCACTGTTTTCCACTGGGGGAGCCATCCCCATCGGCAAGCAAATAGCCAGTATTCTGTGTTTTTCCTGCTGGGTTGTATGGGGAAAAACCACTTCAAGCTTTTGTGCTGTCCAGAACGGAATTTGCTCCATACTGGTGGGAATCTTTCCCATAACAGCATTCAGTGTTTGTGGGTAGTAGCCAATTGTGGTTGTGTAACTCATGCAGTCTTTATCCATGATGTGAGTGTTTGCATTTTGAACTGTATGAGGTTTCTGTATATATGTTTACTAAATCTCCGTTTAGTGTACTCATTTCTCCTGTAGTTAAATTAGCAGTGTGAGGATGCGGTGTGTATGCAGCCAAGACTGGCCATGTTGCTCCTTCTTTACTGAGCGAACCAAGCCTCACATTCTCTGTTGTGTGTGGGAGTGCACCTTTAAACCAATTAATATGTTCTTGGTAAGATAGAGGAATCTCTATCTTACACCAGAGTGTATTCCTCTGATGGTTCACCTTTAATGTAAGTATGAAATAATTGTGTTTGAGCATTTGCAGCTGGGAATTTAACCCAGGAATAGAACACAACCACAAAGGTAACATCTCCACCCGTAGCCGGGAAACCAAAATTTAATAATTTCATAGTAACCGCATGTCTGCAGTTCTCTGCAATATTCAGTGCCTGGTCATCTTTGTCCCCAGACATAATAAAACAAATGAAAATACCGAGATGGTGAACACAATGTGGGAAATATATCCTTCAAGCTTGAATAACCTACAGCCAGTACATAGGGTCTACCAACTCAGCTGAGGCGGATTTCCCTACCACCACAGACGTCTCCTATTTGGAGGTGCGTAGGAGTCTCTGAGAAGGCTCTATTGAACTACTCAGATGATCCGTAAAATAAGAACCCAACCAGCATTGGCGGTGCCATGTCGTGTACTTCCCACTAATCCGTATGATCTGCTCATTTGTGGACAAGATAAACTTTGGGTGAGGTGCCTGGACTGATTCCATGCACCCCCATAGAATTTGCTGACCTAGAGGCCAGCTAGATCGCAGTGCCACCATAAGCCCCCCTAACCTAAACAGGGAGAGAATGGTTTCTGGCAACCGCTGAACATGACAACCCTGTCCCCTCAGGGATCGTGGTAACAGAATACACAATGGGACATTTTCAATATATATATATATATATATATACATATATATTATCTACTGGCGGTCGCCAGTAGATAGTTATAGTTAGGACCTATTTTCCATAGGAAATCCGCGACATTCTATTTGAAATAACTCTCTTGCCGGTTGACGTATCTTGCGAAATTTTCAAACTTTGTGGGCGCTCCGGTCCGCTCCTACCCTGAAAGTCTCGGGGTGATTCGTTAAGCGGTGGCCGAGAAAAAGGGGGTCCCAAACGCGTTTTCCCCATTCATTTTCCATAGGAAACTTTAGACACGGCTACAGCCCGAACTGCTGAACGGAATTACACCAAATTTGGCAAGAGGTAGTTCTTGGTTCAGAAAGAACCCTTTTTGTTAAATGGTGTAAATCCGTTCAGTAGTTGCTGAGAAAATCAAAAGTAAACATACATATATATCTATGGGCACGGAGGATCCGCGCACCCTCCCGATCACGAGCTGTCTGCTAATTGGCTGTCAACACTCCAAACCAGGAAGTGTTGGCAGCCATCTTGTTCCTCGGTAGAACCGAGGAACAAGAAAGCAGTAAAAAAAGTGCGCAAAACGCACAAAGGGGCAGGGTAGAAACACCCTGACCCCCTAGGTCTGCTCTAGGGGTCCCACAAGGACCCCTGGGCAAAATGCATTTTTTTTTAAAAATCGGCAGGATGCGCTCAGGGTGCGCGGATCCTGCCGATAAAAATCGAGTGGGCCAAGTCCCGGGGGCATGCTGGGGGGTGTTTATTTTATGTATGGGGGCCTCTAAGGGCCCCCAAGCCCGGGGACCACCACCCCGGGGCTTTATCATAAATGGTGCGGGAGGGCTCTGAGCCCTCCCGCAGCCCGAGACCGCCACCTCCCGGGGCTTTTTTTTTTTTTTAAACCTGTGTGGGGGCTCCAGCCCCACACGCCCGGGACCACCACCTCCCGGGGCACTAAGAAAATTGAAAATGTGGGTCCGTTTTGGACCCCAAGCCCGAGGACCACCACCTCCCGGGGCTTTCAAAATGTAGGGAGGGGGCCGCGCGGCCCCCTCCTGGAGCCCTTGATGGCCCTGGGGACCACCACCCCCAAGGCCGGCTCCTGCAGTGTCCCGGGTGCCTACCCCGGGACACTGCTGTTTGCTATGACAGGACGGGAGCCTCGCGGCTCCGCCCTGTCATAGCAAACTTAGTTTGCATTTTGAAAGAGAGGCAGGAAACCTGCTCTCTCTTTCAAAATGCAAACCATTAGCTTTCCACATGGGGAGCAGCATCTTGGCTGCTCCCCATGTGGAAAGCAATGCCCGGCTCCCATAGGACGCGGGGAGCCGGCGGGACTGTGGGGGATTGGGGACCCCCACAGTCCCCAACCAGAGGCCAGGCCCGGGGGATGGGGTCCCCGGGGCCATAAGTGGCCCGGGAGGGGGCCACGCAGCCCCCCTCCCAAATAAAAATAAATAAATAAATAAATAAGGGCAAGGCCGGCCCCGAGGGATGGGGTCCCCGGGGCCTTAAATGGCCTGAGGAGGGGGCCACGCAGCCCCCTCCATATTTTTATTTAAAAAGAGGGCATGCCCGGGGATGGGGTCCCCGAGGCCAATAGAGGCCCAGGGAAGGAGGGCCACGCGGCCCCCTTCCCGTTTTTTTTTTAAATAAAACAAAAAAATGCTCAGGCCCGGGGGATGGGGTCCCCGGGGCCAAAAGTGGCTGAGGGAAGGGGGCCACGCAGCCCCCTCCCATAAAAAAACTAAAAACGGCATTGTGCCGGAGGCCCGCCCCCTCCCTGCAGTACTCTGCAAACGCGCCCCTTGAATACTGGGGGTCCCTGAGGCCAACTAGCCCACCAGGAACCTCCAGTATGCGCCAGGGGCTGCCTTGCAGAGAGGTGTACAGAGGCCACGCCCCTTTACACCTCTCTGCAACGCAGCTCTGTGGCGCTTAATGGAGGTAGCTGGTGGGCTAGTTGCACCCCAGGGACCCTCAGGATTCAAGGGAGTTAATCCCCCGACTTAAAACGCGCCACGGGCGCGTTTGCACAGTGGTGAAGGGAGGGGCGGGCCTGAGGTGACATGTGTGCAAACAGGCCCCGTGGCGCGATTTAAGATGGGAATTAAATCCCCTTCAATCCTGAGGGTCCCTGAGGGCCAACTAGCCCAACAGGTACATCCAGAAAGCGCCACAGAGCTGCGTTGCAGAGAGGTGTAAAAGGGGTGTGGCCTCTCTACACGTCTCTGCAACGCAGCCCCTGGCGCATACTGGAGGTTCCTGGTGGGCTAGTTGGCCCCTAGGGACCCTCATGATTCAAGGGGACTTAATCCCCCAACTTAAAACGCGCCACGGGCGCGTTTGCACAGATGTCACCTCAGGCCCCGCCCCTCCCTTCACCATTGTGCAAATATTCCTCTAAAATCTGCCGAACCAGTAACTTGAATTTCTTTCCATAGGCTAACATTGACTGGTTTCACTTGGAAATTCTTCTAAGTGTGGAGTTTTGGAACTTTAAAATATTCCTCTAAAATCAGCCGAAATACGAATTCCGATTTACTCACCTGTTATCAGGAGAGACCTCAGTGCTGCATCTTTCAGCCCAGTACTGATCCTCAAAAGTAATTTTAACCGTACTTACCAGTAACTTGAATTTCCTTCCATAGGATATCATTGCCTGCTTTTTGCTGAAAAAGTTTCTAAGTGTTGATTTTGAAACATACAAATATTCCTCTAAAATCAGCCAAAATACGAATTCCGATTTACTCACCTGTTATCAGGAGAGACCTCAGTGCTGTATCTTTCAGCCCAGTACTGGTCCTGAAAAGTAATTTTAACCGTACTTACCAGTAACTTGAATTTCCTTCCATAGGCTAACATTGACTGGTTTCACTTGGAAATTCTTCAAAGTGTGGCGTTTTGGAACTTTAAAATATTCCTCTAAAATCAGCCGAAATACGAATTCCGATTTACTCACCTGTTATCAGGAGAGACCTCAGTGCTGCATCTTTTAGCCCAGCACTGACCCTGAAAAGTAATTTTAACCGTACTTACCAGTAACTTATATTTTCTTCCATAGGAATCCATTGTCTGGTTTTCAGCAGAAAAGTTTCAAAGTGTCGATTTTCACAAACTACAAATATTCCTTGAAAATCGCCTGTATGACTTAAACGCATTATTTCAACTGTTTACAGGAGATGCACCAGTGCTGGATCCAGGATCCAACACTGAGTAAGAAAAAGTAACGATAACAGTTTTTACCTGCTAAGTGAATTTCCTTCCATAGGATAACATTGGTGATTCTATGAGAAAAAGTTTCAAAGTGTCAACTTTTAAAATACAATAATATTCCTTAAAAATCACTACTGTAACCAAAACGCTTTTACTCAACTGTTTACAGGAGATGTCCCAGGACTGAATCTAGGATCCAGTCCTGTGGTTAGAAAAGTAATCCATAAAGTAACTAATTGCATTTAACTAGAAATTCACATTGAGCTGAATGTTGCATTGTGTTTGAAAATGTGTTGCCCATTTCAACAACTGTAACTACTGTACTTAAAAGTCTATTGCCTATGTGCAAAGTATTTAAACTAAAGTAATTCATTCTGAGAAAGTATTTTTTGTAATGTATAATGTAATTACAATGTAATTTAAAAATAAAATATGTAAAAAAAAATTGTTTCTAAAAATGTAGTAAATCAGTATGAAAAAAATAAATATAACAATTAATACATTTAAAAATTGTCATTTACAAAACCTTTGAAATTCACTGAAAAAACCGTAGGTTTCAGACATGTTATAGTTAGGAATTAGCATTTAAAAAACCTTTGAAATTCACTGAAAAAACCATAGGTTTCAGACACGTTATAGTTAGAAATTAGCATTTAAAAAACCTTTGAAATTCACTGAAAAAACCATAGGTTTCAGGCACGTTATAGTTAGAAATTAGAATTTAAAAAACCTTAGAAATTCACTGAAAAAACCATAAGGTTTTAGGGACAGTTATAGTTAGTTGGACATTGCACTCGTACAAAACCCGTGAAATTCCCCGTTATAGTTAGTTCAGGTAACTATAACTCGCGCCCCGCAATGCACTGCTGATGACGTCACATATTACATCACTCATGACATGGTCAGTGACATCACTGATGACATCACTGATGACATCTCAAATGACATCACTGATGACATCACTGATGACATCATCCATGTGAGAATTTAATGCATCTTCTCACACCTAATATAAGTTTTGATACACCCACTCTAAATTACAGACTGCCATTCTCAAAACCATACACACTCCAATACCAATAAGTACATACCCACTCACTGATTCTTAGGTCTACACACACACATCTACTCACTCACCCGTACAGTCACTCATACTTACAGTCACTCAGTACAGGACTATCATATGCAATCATACACCTATATAAACACTCACACAACGCAACTCATCCATAGAGGTACTCACACACCTAGTCAGTCATGCAAATAATTAATCACACTCCAATTTACTCACCTATACAGCTATACACACCAGCTCACTTACTCATAAAAATACTAGCACATTCTTACGCTCCTATGCAATCACTGATGCAAGCACACACTCATCCATATAGCCACTCTCACAATCACACACTCTCACTTATAGCCATTTATATACTCCAACACACATATATACTGCCTTTCACATATGTAGTTACTCACACATGTACCACTGAGATATACATTCAATCACTAACACACCCATACACACACTCACCCACCCATACAGTCCATCACAGACGCACTCTTGAAACCATGCACCCAGTGAATCACCCACTCACACATCTATGCACAGAGTCACACACACCCCACCCACACAAACACTCAGGCACCCATACAGATACTCAGACAATCAATCAATAACCCATGTAGACACTCATGTAGCTATTCAGAAAGCCATGCAGCCGCTTACAAACCAACAGACAGACGGATACAGACATTCACACAGTTTAGTCACTAACCCATGCATTCAGTAAGATACATTTAATCACTCACTTGTAGAGTCAGTCACTCACGTACTAAATCATCCATTCAGACACTTATACACCCACTCATTCTTCAATACGCCTTTCACTGTATATATTAAACATATTTAAACTTTACAGAAACACACAGTCACTGGATGATGTCATCAGTGATGTCATCAGTGATGTCATTTGAGATGTCATCAGTGATGTCATCAGTGATGTCACTGACCATGTCATGAGTGATGTAATATGTGACGTCATCAGCAGTGCATTGCGGGGGCGCGAGTTATAGTTACCTGAACTAACTATAACGTGGGAATTTCACGGGTTTTGTGCGAGTGCAATGTCCAACTAACTATAACTGTCCCTAAAACCTTATGGTTTTTCAGTGAATTTCTAAGGTTTTTAAATTCTAATTTCTAACTATAACGTGCCTGAAACCTATGGTTTTTTCAGTGAATTTCAAAGGTTTTTAAATGCTAATTTCTAACTATAACGTGTCTGAAACCTATGGTTTTTCAGTGAATATATATATATATTGAACCAACGTGACCCTTGTATAGAATACATGTGCTGCGATAATCTGTAGACAGAAGCATAAGAAAGTGATTCCAAGCACCAAAAGAGTGAATAGCAGATATAGTTCCATCATAGTGCTAAAACAGTGTATATATGCAGGCATATAAACAAGGTAATAATCAGACGTACTCCCACTATGCAATCCGTACTCTATGTGTGTCTAGAGTGTATATAGGTGTAGAGCCAAGAATCCCCCTACGGGATGATTCAACCCCATTACCTGGCAGGAAAGAATGTAGGACTCCATCTTGGTCACGAACTGGAAACCCCTCAGGCAGATGTAAGGCAGCTGCTTGGCAAAGTCTCTACATACAGGGGCCCCTCGACGTCAGCTGAAGTGCCTCCTCTGCTAATCCCCGGAAATGCTTCTTTATTTATAATAAAAAGCATCCTTGCGACGTACATGCAGATTAGCATTGTTATGGTTATGCAGCTACCCCTGTCGCCCCATGGTTGAAGATAGAATGAATTTGTACAGTGTGCATAAAGGACTTGTACTAAGGGTTTGAGGCATCATGATAATGTTGCGTGAAGCCAGATGTGTAAACGAAGCAGTTTTATAAAAGCAAATCCAACATTGCCACACACGCAAATATGTGCAAAAGGTCACAGTAAAATGTTATTGTGCAGAAAGAGGACAATTTCAGAAAATGTGCAGCAATGCTACAAGGGCCTAACCCAGGCACATATCACTGGGGGTGGATTGATTGATGGCAACATCTGCTCCTTGTGGATAAAAATACCACTATATACCAGGGATTTCAACATGGCACTAAAGCAAACAAAAGGCTAGGGTGAACTACTCTGCCATCGAGCCAAAACTCCTAACTCAGAATGGGCAATTGAGTCTTTCTCTCCCCCTGGGGACTAAATAATCCCTATCCCTATTGCAAAAGGGGACATTTTCAATGTTTTTTACATATGGGTAGCAGGCTGCGGTAAGTCCCAATATCATGCTACTTTTATGCTGTATGGCTGCACTTTTCGGGGTTGGGTAAGCTGCCGACTGGGAAAACCAACCAAAGCTAGGCATTTCTAAAAACTAGACACCTGGGGCAGTCCAAGATGGTGTGCCTTGTGTGTATCCCATTCTCAATGCCCGGCAGATCTCAAAATGTGACTATAATTGCACATTTTCCTTGCTTTTCTGTTATGTAAACTTCTGGAAACCGCAGGGATCCACAAAATTCCTACCACCCTGCATTCTGCCACTTTGTCCAAGAAAAATGCTACCCCACTTGTGTGGCTGGTCCTAGCACTGGTGATACCAAAGGTTCCAAAAGTCAATGTGGAGAAATTGGCAATGGTGATAGCTCTGGTATTTGGGCTTGGACTCGGCGGCCACACAGGGCAACCTACCGAACCCGAATATTTCTGAAAACTAGACATTTGGGGTGAGTCCAGGGTGGTGTGACTCATGCCGATCCCACATTTTCTTACCCATAATGCAATGCTAAACTTTCACTATAGTTGCACATTTTTCTTGCATTTCTGTAATGTGCATTTCTGTAATATAAATTTCTGGAAACCACAGGGATCCACAAAATTCCTACCTGTCAGTGTTCCTCCACCTGTCCCAATAAAAATTCTACCCCATTCGAGTGACTGAGCCCCGACAGGCACAAACCAAACCAGGGTCAATGACAATCGCCCCACGGGACTCCGAGGTTTGCAAGGACATCTAAGCAAGAAAACCTGGTGAGAGCCATGCAAGTCATTCCTCCCTTGATTCCCCTGGATGTCTGATTATCAAAAATGTGCAGGTTTGATATGTTTCCCTAAGTGCCAGCTGAGCTTGGGCTCAAAAATCCTCAGCTACTTATATTGCAAAAAGGGTCAGTTTTCAGTGGAAAAATGTGATGTGTCCATGTTGCCTTTTAGGCCCTTCCTGTCGCAGGCACTAGGCCTACCCACACAGGCGAAGTACCATTTTTATCTGGAGACTTGTGGGAATGCTAGGTGGTAGGAAATGTGTGGCACTCGCACTTTCCAGAACTGTCCATCACATAAATGTGAGGAAAATGTGTTTTTTTATCAAGTTTTGACGTTTCCAAGGTATTCTCGGTTAGAAAACCTAGTGAGAGCCACACAAGTCAACCCACATTAGATTCCCCAAGGTGTCTGTTTTTCAAAACTGTGGAGGATTGCTAGGTTTCCCTATATGCCAGCTGAGCTAGGGCTCAACTTCACAGCAACGCATATTGCAAAAATAAGGGTCAGCTTTCAATAGAAAAATGTAATGTGTCCATGTTGCGTTTAGGGACCTTTCCTGACGAGGGCACTAGGGCTGGACTGTACCCATGGGGAACAGGGTCAAGACTGATTTGCATATGGCTGGGTCTAAACTGGAATGGCATGGGGAGCAAAAAAACTATGGATTTAAGCGCAGATGTACTGGGGTGAATGTATGACATTGTTCAGCATTCTGTCCATCAATTGTTCTTTTTGCAGGTTTCCCTATGTGCCAGCTGAGCTAAGGCCCAACTTCCACAGCTACGCATATTGCAAAAAAAAGGGTCAGCTTTCAATGGAAAAATGTGATGTGTCCATGTTGCATTTAGGGACCTTTCCTGACGAGGACACTAGGCCTACCAAAACAAGTGAGGAACAGTTTTTATCCGGATTCTTGAGGGGGTGTTAGGTGGTAGGAGATTAGTGGTTCCCCATAGATTTCCAAATCTTCCATCGTGGAAATATGAGTCAAAATGCATTTCAGTCAAAGTTTGAGGTTTGCAAGGAATCTGGGTAAGAAAACCTGGTGAGCGCCATGCAAGTAACCCTACCCTGGATTTTCCTGCATGTCTAGTTTAAAAAATGTGCAGGTTTGCTAGGTTTTCCTAGGTGCTGGCTGAAAAAAAGGGGTCAGTCTTCAGTGAAAAAATGTGATGTGTTGAAATTGCGTTTTGTGGCCTTTCCTGTCACGGCACTAGGCCTACCCACACAAGTGTGGTACTAATTTTATCTGGAGACTTGGGGGAACACAGAGTAGTAGAAAATTCATTATTACACAATGGATTTCTCTGCAATTGTGCCTTCCAAACCTAGGCCAGAGTGTAAGAAATAAGACATTTTGAAATGGAATCATATGCTAATTTGTGTACCCACAAATTCAGAGATGTACAAATAACCACTGCTCCTAAACTCAGCAGCTAGTGTACATTTCAGAAAATACATACTGTAGTGACTTGCGATATTTAGGAACCTAACCCTTTTGGGTCCTAACGAACTCCATACAACTGTGACGCAGGTGTCAGAGGACAATGCCAAGAAAGCTTGTCTTAGAATATTGAGTTTGCAGTCACATGCAGCAGAATAAAGATGTGTAATACTAAGCTTAATGTGTGGGTGGTTATTGGTGTGTAGCCAGGCTAGGAGGACACTACAAATGGGAATGAGATAGGGGATAAGTAACCCGAAGAATGACCATGCTCAATTACAGAGTTTGTCATGGGCCAAGGAGACGGCTCATGCGTACAACGTGTGTCACTGTTGAAGTTCGGAGTCGATGCTTCAAGCACATGGAGTCAAAGCACAACTCCAGTTGCTGTAAAGCATGTGAAGACAACGGAAGCATTGCAAAGAATTTACACATTGATGGTCGAGAAGCTGCTGGTCAACCCATACATAAAGGTACTGCGCTGCCACGCAAGATAAAACTATACAATACACAAAGTTTTAGCGTTGAAAGCAGATTCAACTTGGTTTCTGAAGCGCAGCTACTGATAATCATAACCTGCAAAATAACTCTGCGAACAGAAGCGCTGGAAGTTGGAGATCAACCACATGTTACAAAATGTGAATTGACATTTAGATGAAAAGAAAAAGATGACTTACTGAATGGCCTGAAGAGAGTCACCATACTGCTGCACTCAGTGAAGTTGACTCAAGGAGAAGTGTTCAGGGTTGTGCTTACGGAGCCGTTCATACCTGAAGCGGTTCATTCGCAAAGTTGCCGAGTGGGACTCGGAACAACTTCACGGGTCTTCTGAAAATAAGGAGCCCGGATACGACTTTCGGACTAGTGAAATTCTTCAGATGGCTGCAATGAAAATCACGTTTCCAGCTCTCATTAAAGATGAGTCAGAAGCCAGTATGTCGCAAGGTTTTAGAGACACTGAGACAGAAACAGCGTCCAGGAACATGCTTCTCTCAAGTTCCAAACTGGCCTACAACTCTGCTGCGTTCCTGAAACCCCCACCAGTTTTTGATACTGCCGAAAAACAAAATATTGGCAACAGATGGTCTTTGTAGACATTTGATGATTTTATTGATGCACTTGAAGAGACTGATAACAAAAAGAGGATCAACTATCTACAAAATCTTGCCGATGTTGGTGTGAAAGAATTCATAATGGAAATGCTGTGAACTGACAAAGAAATTACATATTGTCAGATTAAAGAAACGCTGAATCTAAAGTTCAGTCCAGTACCAAACGTTGATTACGAAAGATATATTGTCAGTCAAGAATGCCAAAGTGTGGGTGAAACCATTGATGAATTTGTGGAGAGACCTGATACTCTCATCATACACTGTAAGTTCAATGAATTTAATGATGAGGAAGCTATGTGATTTAGAGTTATTGATGGATGCTTGTGAGATTCATTCAGTCAAGTAATGCTAAGAGAAACTCTAAGGGCCTGATTGATTACAACTTTGGCGGTGTGGCAGCAGTCCGCCATGCCAGTGCCCCGCTGCCACACCGCCAAAGCCGTCCGCTACCGCCTGCCAGATTAGGAGTTTGTTTACTCCTGGTCTGGTGGATGGTGCTTTGGTGGTCCCAGGTGATGAGCCTTAGAAAGGCACCGCAATGGGAAAGCCAAAGCACGTTCCTGCACAAGCCGAAGTGCACAATGTTATGCATTTCGGGCCGTGCAGGAACATGGGGGTGCACACAGACAGTGGGGCATGCCATGTGCCCCGTCCATGAATCCCCAAGCAGAGAGGCACCAGGGGGCCCTGTAGGGCCCCCTTAGTTTCCTCACCGCCACCCTTTTCATGGGGTGCTCACTGCCATGAAAAGGAGGGCAGTGAGGAAACTCATAAAATTCTTGGAGGTACAGCAGCTGCACCGCCAGCATATTATGGCCTCTGACCACAGTGCCACCACCACGAGATCAAGGATTCTGGCGGTAACAGTGGTCCTGTGGCGGTCCCACCGCTGTAGTCATAATATGGCATGTGGACCGCCAGTCTGGTGGTTTGGGGACTGCCACCATGGATTCGCCCCAATGGACCGCCAATCTCGTAATTAGGCCCTTAGTCTGGAGTGAGTGTTAATGGCTACCAGAGCTGAGGAGCGTGCTAAAAGACAAGCCACTGACCTGGAGGCTGGAGGTGCCCAAAATGAATCAGTAATGAGCATCAAAAGTAAGCCAAAGCAAAAGACTAGAGGACACAAATTGCTGTCTACAAGTAAAAAGAAGTTATGCTTTAGATGTGGATTTTCTTTTTCACATGAAGGTAAATGTCCCACCATTGGACAGATATGTATAGGCTATGGGAAAGAGAACCATTTTATGACCATCTGTAAAGCAAAGAAAAAAACAATTGAGTCTCAGCGCGATAGCTACCAGAACATTCCAGTGGCAACGTTCGACACAACCCCACAAGACCAAGCGGCGACATCAATTGAGGCAAATTGATACTGAACTAAGTCAATTGTCATCTAAATCATTGCCAAACAGTTTGTCCACCTCAGTATCCAGTGAAAGTGAGGAAGAAGGTTGCGCCATTTTAAGGTTTACTTCAGAGAAAAAAGCACACATCGGACTGGCCATGTGTGAGGAAAAATGGCAGTCAAAGAAAAGTTGACACACCAAAGTCATACAAACATTGTCTGAAAATAACATTCAAAATAATTACTGCTCGATACCTTTCATCATCGACAATGGTGCATCGATAAACATAATGGCTAAAGTGAAATATCATGAATTGTGTCCATTATCTTTAATTAAGCCATCGAAAACCAAAGTTTACACTTGGGCTGCATCAATGCCTATAAAAAGTCAAAGTTTATTTGTAGCAACAGTCAAACACAAGAAAACGAAGGTGCAAGCAGCCATCCATGAGACCTCACTATTTTCTTTCCTTGTATGCACCAAAGTGCTGTTTTGGAGTTGCCTGGCTCCCAGCGCATTACGAGCACCATCTTGTTATGGGCTTGGTCCTTTAACATATGTGAAGGGTGTTTTGATTGTTTTCTGATTTCACTTGATTTTAACCCCATTTACTTTAATTAGTTTTTGGTTACCAGTAGTGCCTGCCACAAGGAAGCTTGCGGCAGAACAGAAGGGGTTGCTGGACTCTTGTTTGGATTTTACTTTCATCTGAGCACTATTTTAGCTTGCACTCTATGCGCTGTGTCGTCACGCCCCAAGACACGTCCCCCGCCGATGACGGCCTTTAAGTTGAACACCAGAGCGTGTCCGCACAGCGAACGCACGCAGCGGGTGTGCTGCTGGCATGCCGAAGGCAAGCCCAAGGCAAGCCCTTCTGTGCCCGTCGGTGCCTGGAATGTGCCCAGCGCCAGCCACACTATGCCGGTTTAGCCTCCCATCCCCAAGCCATCAGGCGTTACACCAAGGAACAACTGCTTAACTTGGGCTGTCCAGGTAGGAAATGCAAAGCCCCCACTCTCTGTCCAACTAACTTAGAAAAGTACTAGGCCTACCCTGAGTGCATGCTCATATTAGACAACCTCAAGATAAAAAGCATGAGGGCTTCCGACCTCAAGGCTTCGGCACAAAATTTGCCCATTCGGGGTAGCTTTATCAATGCGCCCTCGCTCCTAAAGCATACCCTCGAATTTGCCGACTTTCAACAATCACAAACAATAGATGTAGTAATCGTTACAAAGACCTGGGCCGATGAGGAATCTGCTCCTGAACTCCTAACAGCAGTGCCAGCAGGCTACTCGGTGTTCAGGCTCGATCGGGTAGGTAAAAGAGGTGGAGGCATTGCCACAATTTACACAAATTTTTTAAAACCTCTTCTATGGGGCTCAGTAGCTCAAAGGAGTTTGAAGCACTCTCTTTCAAAATACAGCTAAACAATCACTTTGCTTTTAATGGTATACTCTTATACTACCCTCCAGGCCCTTATGCACCCTTTTCTACCAATCTCTTACACCTATTGGACTTAAAAGTCGACTCACAAGATTTCACCATTTTGGGTGATTTTAATCTTCACCTAGATATTCCAGACAACAATGATTCTGTCCCATTCACAGATATGACGAATAGCTTAGGTTTAGAGCAACAGGTCACTGGTACTACCTACTCTGCATGGCGTTTACTCAATGGTATCTTCTCTGACTTCCCACTTCTTCAAACAATCACGACCCTCCACTTGGTGAGGTCGGACCATCATGTGGTAATGTTTAATATCAATCTGGTCCCGAATGCAGCAACCACCAAGCAGCCATTACCCCCAAAGCCTGCTTGCAAATGGCACACCATAGAGACCAATGACTTGAAAGCGGCCTTAACTGCGACCCTGCCACCGGTCACTGATGACCTGGACACAGTGGCCTTATCCTACCATCACTGGTTGGAGGGGGCCCTGGATAAGTTAGCTCCAGTTAGATTTAACAAAAACATAAGATCATCTCCATCTGAACCGTGGTTCACAGAAAATCTAAGACTCCAAAAACAAGCATGTGGTAGGCAAGAAAGGAAATGGAGCCAGCACAACACTATTACAGAAAAAGAAATATACAAATGCACCTTGGCCACCTACAAAAATTGATTTTTAAAGAGAAAACCAGATATTACACTAACAAAATAGAATCTGCTAAAAATTCCTCTGAATAACTTTTTGCTCCGGTCCAGAAATTATCAAAGCCCGCAGACAACGTAAATAAAAACATTAATCAAACCTTTTGCAATTCACTGGTTACTTTTTTTCAAGACAAGGTAAATGCAGTTTTTATTCTTTTCTCAAACAATTCCATGAATCACACCAAAAACTCCACTGATCTTCAACCCAGGGAGGATGAACCCTTGGCCACTTTATCTACTGTTTCTGAACTTTCCCCAGAACAAGTGTTGAGCCCACTTGTTCAAACCAAGTCAGGCTCTCCTCTAGACCGCTGTCCTCCTAAAACAATTCACCTGGTACTGGAAATCATCTCTGAACACCTAGCCAATATCTTTAATATTATACTTAGCTCAGGAAAATTCCCAAGGGAATGGAAATCAGCATCTATCCTTCTTCTCCCTGAAAAGTCCAATTTGGACCCCTTGGATCCAAAGAACTATAGGCCAATCACACGTCTCCCTTTCCTTGTAAAGATTATCGAAAAGTCCATCAATTCACAGCTGGCCTCCTTCATTGAGGAGCAACACCATTTAGACCCCTGCCAGTTTGGTTTTAGAAGCCACCATAGGACAGAGCTTGCCCTGATAAGTGTGGTAGAACAAACAGACAGACGCTGGATTCCGGTGGAAATACTGCTCTGATTCTTTTAGACCTATTGGCAGCATTCGACACAGTTAATCACAATATTTTACTGAACCGCCTTTTCACTATTGGCATTAAATACAAAGCCTACCTACTCCTTAAAGCATTTTTGTTGGACCAGAAACAATTTGTTACCTTAGAAAATTTTAAGTCTGTCTCCTTCACTTTTCCCTGTGGTGCCCCCCAGGGCTCGTCGTTAAGTCCGACCCTGTTTAATGTGTACGTGGCTCCACTAGCCAAAATGATCAGGTCATTTGGAATCTCAGTGGTAACCTACGCAGATGATACACAAAATGTGGCCATTGTGTCAACCAACCCTGTAGACACAGAGGGGTGCTTTCATAACTGTGTGCAGGAGATAGGGAATTGGATGACCCAGAATAGCTTGAAACTGAATTCAGGGAAAACTGAAGTTCGGCTCTTTGGGAAAGACTCTCGCCTTGATTTAAATAAAGGTTATCATCAGTTGGAACTTGAAGAAGATTGCCGGTATATTCTAACCTTTTCTACACACTTAGGTCTGTTTCGATATAAAAGACTCAGTTCTGTCAGGAATGTGTCATTTGCTGCTGAATTTATCCAAGACGTCATTTGACATATCATACAGCCAGTTGTGAATGCATACAACTATACAGCGTGACATGATAAAGCTCTCACTCAACTATGTCATTTACTGACTGAATGCAGACAAGTGTGAGTTCCTCTAGAATAAATTAAAATTCTTTGGCCATATTTTTTCTGATGGGGTATGACAATCGATCCTGCTAAAGTACAAGCGTTGTCTAATACTGATCCTCCACAAGATGTTTCTATGATACGTTCATTTCTTGGCATGGCCAGTTACTGTTCAAGATATATACGAGACTTTGCAACCACAATCACTCCCTTACGAGAGTTACCGAAGAAAAATGTTTCATTTAAGTGGTCACAGGAATGTGAGAGGAGTTTCAAGAAAATCAAACAAGTCATTGAAATTGATACTGAAATGACACATTTCAATCCAAAGCTTCACACTGAGGTTATTTTGATGTTAGCCCGGTTGGGTTAGGTGCTATCCTAGCATACCACAGCGGACACCCTTATGCTCGAAGGCATATTGTGGCATATGGCAATAGATGTTTATCTCAAACAGAACGTGCTTACTCTCAACCGGAGAAAGAAAGTTTGGCGGTGGTATGGGCTTGTGAACATTTCCATGTATTCCTGTATTGAAAGTCTTTTATGCTGGTATCTGATCATCAAGATTTATGCATTGAATGGTGGGGACTCCGATTACAAGAGTATGATTACACCACTGTACATCATCCAGGGAAGGATCATAACCCTGCTGACTACTTCTCTAGAGTACCTATACAAGGTCAATCTACTCCATCCAAGACGGCTGAAGCCTACATTAATTTCATTGTAAGGTAAAATACGCCAGCTGCCATATCGTTAGCCCAGATCATCACTGACACGAGTCATGATAGTGACATGCTGAAGTTGAAAGATATAATTTCACATCAGTCGTGGAACCCACATGCTCGACCTCTCACCAGTGATGGTGTATACAGAAAGTACAAAAACATTGAAGATGAAATGTCTATAACTCAGGAAGGAGTTATACTGCGAGATTGAGAATCCTAATTCTGGAGAGTTTAAGACAGAAGATAATTAAAGTGGCTCACAGAGGACATTTTGCTATTGTTACCACCAAGAGAGCTCACCTAGATTGAGTCTGGTTTCCATATTTAGGTGAGAGGGTTGAAAAGGAACTCGAGGCCTGTTATATATGTAACTGCCTTTCTGCAAACATTACCTACAAACAATACTCATTACTCTTAACATGTCAGAACCCCCTAAGCATGCATGGTAGAGAATAACCATCAATTTCTTTGGTCCACTCGACAATGGACATCACTTGATGGTAATTACGGATGAGTACTCTCGATTTCCATTAATAGAGGATCTCTCATCCACAACTCATGAGCTAGTCATTGAGAGAATTGACAGCATTTTTGCAACATGGGGCGTTTAAGCCATTCTGAAGTCTGATATGGGCCAGCCGTTCAACAGTAAAGATTTCAAGGATTTTCTTGAGCTTTGAACGTAAAGCATCAGAAGCATACAACTTTGTGGCCGCAAGCCAACGGTCTCATTGAGCATTTTATGAGTATGCTAAAGAAAGCAGTACAACATACAACTCTCAAGAGGCTCAGTTTGCAAACTGTGTTGAATTCCACCCTACGAACCTATCGTTCAACACCTCACTTGACCACAGGCGAATGTCCTGCCACTTTGATGTTCAGGAGAGCAATGACAACCAAGTTACCTCAATGGACCAACAAAAGAGAAGGAGGTGATAATACAACTCGAATGAAGGACTTGGTTAATAAAGAAAAGATGAACACCTATGCTGACAAGAGGCAACATGCAAATAACATTGAATTTAAGACAGGAGATCTAGTGACCACCCGGCAACTGCGAAGGAGAAAATCTGATGCTCCATATGATGCTGCATCTTTCCACATTGTGCCCACCAAGGAACATAAGGTGACTGCCCAGCGTCCTGGGAAGTCGGTTGCCAGAGACTCTTCTCACTTTTAGCATTTGATTAATCGGTCTTCTAATCCAGATGGAGAAAGAAAGACTGAACCTGAGTACCCAGCGACTGCTATTACCTCTTCCCCATCTTCGAAGATCTCCGACAGTGAAGATGATAGCTCCCAGCTTCCAGTATCCAGATCAGGCCAAGTAATTAAAGCGCTAAGAAGGTTGATTGAAGAAATATGATTGTATGTATGATTTGTAAAAATGTTTACTTTTTTATTTAACAGAGGGGGAGATTTTGTGTCTTGTGACATTTTAAAACAGAATCTTTTTGACTCCTAACGGACTCTGTAGAGCTGGGACGTAGCTGTCAGAGCACAATGCCATGAATGCTTGTCTTAGAATGTTGAGTTTGCAGTTACAAGTAGCAGAATAAAGACATTTAATACTAAGCTCCAGGTGTGGCATGGTTATTGGCACATACCCAGGTTGGGAAGATGCTACACATAGGTTTCCTTCATACCTATTTTTCACTCTGAATTTACCACATGAATTGCTCTATACTCTGTACACAATGAAAAAACATTGTTAGGTGCAACTCAGTTGTTGGATCTGGGTACCTCCAGTTCTTGGAGCAACTGCAAACCCTATATATCTCTGTAACCAGAAGGGTCTAGCGGACATAACAGTATATTGCTTTTGTAAATTATCCATTGGGACAAGAAGTTACAGATGAAAATGTTGTCACAATTGGCTGTTTATGTTTTACTCCTTTACAATATTTGTTTATTTCAACAGTTAGTTTATTGGGGAAATCCTTGAAGGTTCTACACAAATTACCACTTCCTGAATTGAGAAAGTTGTCTTCATTCTGGAAAGCTATAGCACTCTGGGGTCGCCCATAGGCTTTGCACCTGTTTCCACTTCAAAGTAGGTTGAAGGCTCAAAAAGTAGGAAAAATGGGCTACCTGTTTGAAAAATGCCAAAACTGTGGTAAAAATTGTTTTTGGGATTCAGCTCTGCATGTTCCTGAAAGCTGGTAAGATGGTAACTTTAGCACAACAAGCCTTTCGGTTCCTGAATGCTTTCCGAACGGCTCGGATCGCGGGAGTCCGACCGAGCAATTTGGATGCATCCAGATGCTTCCGGATACGATTCGGTCGGACTCCCTTTGACTTCAATGCGAGCCTGTGTTCCGAACGAGAACGTGCTTCCACTGCCACCCCTGCCCCTTCCCCCGGCGATCTGATGACTTCAAGGCACATGCTGTCCGCTGGCGTTATCAGCAGGCCGGAGGCGCTGGAAGCCATTTGCTTTCAGCGCAGTGGAGAGACGGAGGTATGTTTTCCTCCTTGGAGTGGTGGGGGTTGCAAAGAGGCAGCGGCGGGAACGGAAAGAGTTTTTCCTTTCCTCCGGTATCTCTTTGAAGTGCATTCCTGCTGTAAGATCGTGCATGGATCCATGATTGTGCAGCAGGAATGCCCACTAGGCCACCAGGGATTGTTTGGGAAATTGTTTTGGGCAGCGGCCCCTTACAAGAGTCGCTCCCCTTTGCAAAGTAAATTTTGACCGTTTCTGCACCCCTTGGGGGCAGATCAGCCATATTTTTAGGCTCATCTGCCCCCAAGGGGGGCAGGAGTCACTAGCCACCAGGAAGTAATTGATTTGGGCATGTTGGGGAGCAGCCTCTTGGGCAAGGGTCGCTCCTCTTTATTAGGGAGCACATATTTTGGGTATTTCTGCCCCCCTTGAGGGAAGATTGGCCATATTTTTAGGTCAATATGAACCCGGGGTGGCAAAACCACTAGCCACCAGGGATTTATATATTTGGGTTTGTTGGGAAGCAGCCCTTTGGGCAAGGGTCACTCCCCTTAATTAGGGCATGTATTTTGGATGTTTTTGCCCCTTTGGAGCAGATCGGCCTTATTTTTAGGCCTATCTGGGGGGCAGAAAGCCACTAGCCACCAGGGAATGTATTTATTTATATGTTGGGGAGTGGCCCCTTTGGCAATGGTCACTTCCCTTTATTAAGGCATGTATTGTGGCTGTTTCAGCCCCCCATGGGGGCAAAGCGGCCATACTTTTAGGCCCATCTGTCCCAAGGAGGGCAGATAACCACTGGACACCAGGGATTTTATGTATTTATATGTCAGGGAGTGGCCCCTTAGGCAAGGGTAGCTCCAACCAGGGAAAGTTGTGTGTGTGAATTGGAGTTCGGCTGACGATATGCGTGTGTGTACTGGCATTTGACTGGCTGTGTGTGTACTGGCATTTTGCTGGCAGTGTGTGTGGACTTACTCTTGGCTCGTGGTGTGTGTGGGCAAGCGCTTGGCTGGTGGTGTGTGTAGAATGGCATTTGCCTGGTGGTGTGTGTAGACTGGATCTTGCCTAGTGGTGTGTGTGTACTGGCACTTGTATGGTGATGGGCAGACTTCATAGTGTTTTATAATGTTAACTGTTTTATTTCTTGTCATCATTTGCATTTGTGATCGTAATGTTTTATTTCAGATTTTTATTCCAGAGCTAAGCTTTTGGTTTCCTCTGCTACGACTCCTGCAGTTTGTGTAGATGCATGTGTTTGGTAAGAACAAGTTTTTTGTACTGTTTACTCAAAATGATTATCACTGCTCTGCATGAATGCGTTTTTTGTGAATGGTGTAATAATTGCAGCATATTTAGCTTCTGTTTTATTGTGTGTGAAATTCTTCATGGATTTGTGCACAATGTGAATTGTGTTGCCTTGTGTGTAATTTTCTTTTGTTTTTCCTTTCTAGTTGGATATCGTTGGTGCTTGCTGTGTCTGTGCAGAATAGGTGCAAGTGATCCTGAGTCTAGCTGTCTCTAGCAAGTGAGAGGTATCGTATTTGAGTATATAGGTTTTTGTGTGCTTTGTATTGATTGGCTTTTCCTTCCAGATTACTATATGCCAGTAGTTTTACTTTCTGCTAGATAAAGCCACACTTTGTTTTTTACTTATTTTACACAGTGCTGATTATTGTTGACTTGTTTGTTGTGTTACTTTTATTAGTAAGGATTATGGCTAGCAGCACGATTACCGCTCAGCAGGTTGTTGGTATGCTTTTTTAATCTTCCTCTGACCATGATTATGAGACTGCCTCTGCATCTGAGGCAGAGGAGAAAGTCCAAGATTCTGGCAGTGAATTTTCTGCCCAAGAGGAATCATCTGATGATGAAGTCACTCTCAGTGCAAAGGAAGTGCCTCTTTTAGAGGAGGACACTGATGTGCGACAATGCAGCAAGAGACATCTGGATTGCAGCCTGGGGATGAACGGCTTCCCATTAGAAGTGCTGAACTCTGGGTTGCCCCAAACATGGTGCAGCCAGTGTTGTCTGCCTTTACTGGTGTCGCAAGGTGTAGAGTGATACTGAAAACGTATTGCCTATACATTTATTTCAGTTCTTTATGGACGATGTATTTTTGGATGAGATTATTGAAAAGACACATTTTTATGCTGAACAGTATTTTAGGGAGAACAGTGCCAGACTTAAGCCCTGCTCTCGAGCTATCAGATGGATTCCCAAAAATCTGGTTGAAGTGAAGAAGTCGCTTGCTTCACATTGATCTACTAGTCCCTTGATGGCAACTGCTATATTTCCTACAACCAAGATTCGGGATCAGTATTTGTTTCTGCTTTGGATGCTGCATTTTGTTGATAATGCCTCAGCATTACCACAGGATCATCATGATTGTGACCATCTCTTCAAGATTCAGCCTGTCCTTGAAGGGCACATCATGGAATTAAGATGTATATGCTGTCTGAGAGTAGTACTGGATATGCCAATATAATTTGAGGTGTACACTGGTAGGGATTCCACTATTGACCCTCCGTCCACTTTTGGAGTCAGTGAGAAATTGTGACGGAACTTGGTAGAGGACTTTTTAACAAAGGGCACCATTTATACATAGATAACTTCTACACTGGTGTGCAGTCGTTCAAGGAATTGTTCAAAGTGGACAATGTTGCATGTGGCACAATCCACTCTAATCACAAAGGTTACCCTAAGAGCTTGTTTGTAAAAAACATCAAAGGGGACAGTGCAGTGCCTTGCGTAGTGATGATCTTCTTGCCGTGAAAATTTCAGACAGGAGAGATGTCTACATGCTGACTACCATTCATGATGAAAGTACTTCACCTATGACTGTTTGGGGTCAGGTTGCTGAAGTGCGCACACCTGTGTGCATTTTATACCACAATAAGCACATCGGTAGTGAAGATAGAGTAGATCAGAGGTTGGAGCCTTACAGTGCTGTTCGTAAGTCACACACTTGGTATAAGGAGTTTACTGTCCATCTGTTTCATTTGACAACCTTCAATGCTTTTGTTTTATTCAAGGATTGTTCTACACATTCAAAGATGACTTTTGTTCAGTTTCAGCAGGCTGTGATAGGCAGCCTTGTTGTAGTGAAGCAGGCAAGGGTTCCCAGAGTTGGAGTGCTGGAGGATGTGGCTAGATTGAAAGATCTCCACTTTCCTGATTACATTCCTCCCAAGAAAGACTTTCCCTGTAGGAGATGTAGAGTCTCTGTCCAAAGAGGAGTGTGTAAAGAGAGTCATATATACTGCCCCTAGTGTCCTTTAAAGCCTGGGCTATGTGTGCCTACATGTTTTAAATTGCACCACAAGCAACAGAATGTTTGAGAGCAACCATGAGCGTAAAAGTGAATTGACTGGTCAGTATTGTTTAATATTTTTTGTTCAATTTCATGGTTGGCAGTATTTTGATGTATTTAGTTAGACCTGTTGTGTTTGTGTTGTGTCACTAAAATTTACTTTTGAACCTTTCACTCCACCTCATGCCAAATCCAACCAAAGTGTGTGTGTACTTGAGGAATAGATGGTTGTGCAGTAATATTTGCCTTTTCTGTCCTTCTCTGCCAGGTTATACATTGTCTGTAGGGAAAATCTACCAACTCTAGATATTTTTGTAAACTAGACACCCAGGGGAGTACTGGGTGGTGAGCCTCTCGTGGATCCCAAGTAAAGTATCATTTTTATCGGGAGACCAGGGGGAATGCTGGGAGGTAGGGAATTTGCACTGGCCCGCAGATCCCACACAGAAATGTGAGGAAAATGTGACTTTTTAGCTAAATTTGAGCTTTGCAGGGGATTCTGAGTAAGAAAGCGTTGAGGGATCCATGCAAGCCAAACCTCCCTGGACTCCCTGGGTGTCTAGTTTTCAGAAATCTCTGGGTTTAGTAAGCTTCCCTAGATAGCTGCCGAGCCCGGGACCAAAAATGCAGGTGCCCCCCTTGCGAAAACAGGTAATTTAGTGATAAAATATTTTGATGTCTCCACAAGTGAGGTAGCATTTTTATCAAGCAACCTGGGGGGAATGCTGGGTGGTAGGAAATTTGTGCCAGCCTGGTGATCCCACAACTTTACCACACAGAAATGTGAGGAAAATGTGCCTTTTTAGCGAAATATGTGGTTTGCAGGGGTTTCTGAGTAAGAAAACATTGAGAATTCATGCAAGCCACACCTCCCTTGACTCCCCTGAATGTCTAGAGTTCAGAAATGTCTCAATTTGGTAGGTTTTCCTAGATGGTCGCGGAGCCCTGGACTAAAAACACAGGTGCCACCTTGCAAAACCAGGCTGTTTTGTGATAGATAATTTTGATGTGTCCATAATACTTTTTGGGCCCTTCCCTGCTGCGGGCACTAGGTCGACCCACACAAGTGAGATAGCATTTTTATCGAGAGACCTCGGGAAACAGTGGGTGGTAGGAAATTTGTGCCGGCCCAGTGATCCCACAATTTTTCCAAACAGAAATGTGAGGGAAATTTGACTTTTTAGCTAAATTTGAGATTTGCAGGGGATTCTGGGTAAAAAAAATGTTGGGGAATCCACACAAGCCACACCTTGCTGGACTTCCCTAGGTATCTAGTTTTCAGAAATGTCTAAGATTGGCAGGTTTCCCTAGATGGCTGCCGAGCCTGGGACCAAAAACGCAGGTGCCCCCCTTGCAAAACCAGGTTGTTTTGTGATGAATATTTTGATGTCTCCACAATACGTTTTGGGCCCTTCCCTGTCGCAAGCACTTGGCCAAATCACACAAGTGAGGTAGCTTTTTATCAGGAGACCTGGAGAAATTCTGGGTAGGAGGAGATTTGTGCCTGCCTTCAGATTCCACGTCTTTTCTTCACAGAAATGTGAGGAAAACGTGTTTTTTTAGGCAAAGTTTGACGTTTGCAGGGGATTCTGGGTATAAAAACCTGGTGAGAGCCATGCATATCACCCCACCCTGGACTTTACAAGGTATCTAGTTTTCAAAAATGTGCTGGTTTGGTAGGTTTCCCTCGGTGCCACCTGAGCTAGGGCCCAAAATCCACAGTTACTCAGATTGCAAAAAACACATCTTGTTTCAGTGTAGAAATTAACTGTGGGCGGAGTATGCGGTTTGGTGCTCTGCGTAGTTCCATGGAGGTTAAAAAAACTCAGTGGAACTACGCTCCGCCCGAGCCCACTAAAACAGTTAAAAAAAATGTTTTAAACCACTTACCTTCTCTACTGCCTGCCCTCCTCCGCGCCGCGGTGTCTCCCTTCTTCCGTCGTCCTCCTCCTCCCGTCCCTGTATGTATTACATCTTGCGTGAACTGCACGGTTCACGCACGACGTAATAATCAATCAATCACTCAGGGAATTTTAGGCGCGCTACTCACCTCTGAGGGTCTCAAGGTGCTGGGGGGGGGAGGGTGGTCAGCAGCGCTGTTCAGCCAAAGAGCCAGATCTTGAGAGCCTTCCTGAAGGTGTTCAGGGAGGGGGCGCGTCTGATTTCTATCGGGTGCTCATTCTAGGTCCTGGCTGCGATGTAGGAGAAGGATCTTCCTCCTGCTTTGGCTCTGTGGATGCGAGGGCTTTTGGCAAGGGCGAGGTTGGCTGATCGGAGGTTTCTTTTGGGTACGTGGGGGGTGACTCTGTCATTGAGGTGTTTGGGCCCGGTGTTGTGTAGGCATTTGTAGGCGTGGGTGAGGATCTTGAAAGTGATTCTCTTCTCCACAGGGAGCCAGTGGAGCTTCCGTAGGTGTTGGCTGATGTGCTCGTGTCGCATCGTGTTCTGTATCGTCTGGAGTTTGCGGAGTAGGGACTTGTTTATGCCGGTGTAGAGAGCGTTTCCATAGTCCAGCCTGCTGGTGATGAGTGTGTGAGTGACTGTCTTTCTAGATTCAGGGGGGATACATTTGAACGTCTTCTGGAGGATGCGGAGGGTGTTGAAGTAGCTGGAGGTGACAGCGTTGACTTGGCGGATCATGGAGCGGGATGAGTCGAGTACGATGCCCAGGTTTCTGGCATGATCCATGGGGGTCGGTGGGCTGCCGAGGGCAGTGGGCCACCAGGTGTTGTCCAATGCTGAAAGGGTGGTTCCGAGGACGAGGACCTCTGTCTTCTCGGTGTTGAGTTTTAGGCAGCTGTTGGTCATCCAGGCTGCGACATCCTGCATTCCTTTCTGAAAGTTGAGCCTGGCGGTGGTGGGGTCCTTGGTGAGGGAGAGGATGAGCTGGGTGTCGTCCACGTAGGATACAATGCTGAGGCCGTGTTGTCGGACGATGGTGGCGAGGGGGGCCATGTAGATGTTGAAGAGGGTCGGGCTGAGAGATGATCCCTGTGGGACTCCGCAGGTGATTTCTGTGGGAGCGGAGAGGAAGGGCTGCAGTCTGATCCTTTGGCTTCTGCCAGCAAGGAATGATCGGATCCAGTTGAGGGCGGTTCCTTGTATGCCGGCGTCTTGTAGTCTGGCTGCTAGTGTGCGATGGGAGACGGTGTCGAAGGCTGCCGATAGGTCGAGTAGAATCAGGGCTGTAGTGTGTCCCTGGTCGAGGAGGGTGCGGATGTCATCTGTGGTGGTGAGTAGGGCGGTCTCGGTGCTGTTGTTGCTTCTGAATCCGGATTGGGACGGGTCGAGGATATTGTTGTCTTCAATGAATGTCGTCAGCTCCACGTTGACTGTTTTCTCCGCAACTTTAGCAGCAAAGGGGAGAAGCGAGATGGGCTGGTAGTTCTTGAGGTCCGTGGGATTGGCTGAAGGCTTCTTGAGCAGGGGCCTGACTTCTGCGCGTTTCCAGTCGTCTGGGAAGGTGCCGGTTTCAAAGGTGGTGTTGATGGTGCGTTGTAGTTCGGGTGCAATGGCAGTGGTGGCTCTGTGGTAGATGTGAGGTGGGCAGGGGTCGGTGGGGGCCCCTGAGTGGATGCTGTTCATGGTCGAGGCAGTCTCTTCGGCCGTGATGGGTGCCCAGGAGGAGATGGTGGGCAGGCTGGTGTGGCTGGAGGGTGGGCAGGCTGCGGAGTTGGGTGTATGGTCAACGAATTTGTCGTAGAGGTTTTTGATCTTCAGGTGGAAGTAGGATCCGAGCTTGTCACAGAGGTCTTGGGACGGGGTGATGTCCGTGACTTCGCTGCAGGAGTTGGTGAATTCCTGGATGACACTGAAAAGTTCCTTGGAGTTGCTGGAGTTGGCGAGGATCCTGTTGTGGATGAAGGTCCTTTTGGTGGTTCTGATTTGTTGGTGGTAGTCAGTCATGGCTTCAGTCATGGTGTCTTTGTACGTGGTGTGGTTTCCCGGGTAATACGTACAGGGACGCAAAGAGGAGGACGACGGAAGAAGGGAGACACAACGGCGAGGAGGAGAGCAGGCAGAAGAGAAGGAAAGTGGGTTTTTAAAAAATGTTTTTAAGGGGGCTGGCCTCGTACTCCGCTCTGCCACGGAGTTGAAGTTTTGCGGCAACTTCACGTTCCCAGCAGAGTGCAGAGTTGGTAAAACTCCGCAAACTCCGCTGGCGGAGCGGAGTACGAGGCCCAGGGTTAGTAGAAATGTGATGTGCCTACGGTGCACTTGGCACCCATTTGTGCTGTGGGCACTTGGCCCACCCACACAAGTGAGGTAGCATTTTTATTGGGAGACCTGGGGGAACCCTGGATGGTAAGAAATTTGTGTCTGCCTGCAGATTCCAGGACTTTTCATCACTGAAATTCAAGGAAAATGTGGGGTTTTTTGCAAAGTTTGAGATTTGCGGGGATTCCGGGTACAAAACCTGGTGAGAGCTATGCACGTTACCCCACCCTGGACTTCCCGAGGTGTCCAGTTTTAAAAAATGTGCTGGTTTGGTGGGTTTCCCTATTTGCTGGCTAAACTGGGGTCCAAAATCCACAACTTTGCAAAAAATACATTGTTTTTCAGTGGAAAAATGTGACGTGCCTATGTTGCGTTTGGCACCTGTTCCTGTCACGGGCACTTGGCCATCCACACAAGTGAGGTAGCATTTTTATAGGCAGACCTTAGGGAACACTGGTTGGTAGAAAATTTGAGGCTGCCTGCCGATTCCAGGACTTTTCCTCACAGAAATGCAAGGAAAATGTGTTTTTTTAGGCAAAGTTTGAGGTTGACATTTGAAAAAATCATAGACATGAAAATTTAACACCCATCTTACATAATTTGTTAAAGAAGCAGAGGAAATACTATTTCTATATATTTCACGTTAATGCACATTACAAAATAAAAGAGCTTTAAGGAAAGTGGCCTGTTACAATTCAAGTGACTTCTTGTGCTATTTCACAGTTTTCTCAATGACTTAGTAATAAATGTAATCAGACATTCACACAAACTATCAATTCATTATACCATCAAAAGACAATGTTTGATTTACACCATCATTCACCGATTGTGCAATATAATATCGTACATTAAAATCTAAATTCCAAGTGGATTATACTCTTAATGTGCATAGCATGCATTCTCTTATCCTCAATTGCAGAGGGGTAGCGTATTTCATTTGATCTATAAACATTTCATTCCCTAGTGGGAACTGCCCTTTTAAATAGACTTAAAGCTACTGCTTACTGGGAGACAGCCCATTACTGGAAAAATGGGCTGTCTCCCAGTAAAATGCCAAAACTGTGTTAAAAAATGTGGTTTTCCGATTCAAGTCTACATGTTCCCTAAAGCTGGGAAAATTGTGATTTTAGCCTGCAACCCCCTTATTGATGCCATTTGCAAGAAAAAAACATGCTTTGTTCTGCAACACTTTATTCCAATTTTTCCCCCAAAAAACAAACTTTTGCTATATTTTGGCTAATTTCTCAGTCCCCTTTCGGGGGATCCACAAACCCTGGGTACCTTTAGATTTCATAGTATGTTGGAAAAAAGGACGCAAATTGGATGTGGATAGCTTATGTGGACAAAAAGTTATGGCTGACTAAGCGTGAACTACCCCAAATAGCCAAAAAAGGCTTAGCACTGGGGGGAAAAGGCCTAGCATTAAAGGGGTTAAATTGCACTTTTGTGAATATCAAAAAGAGTAATCCTACACAAATCTTTAAGTTTACCATTGTGAATCTCAGTGTGTAAGATCCTTCTGAGTTTGTCTAGGTATACAAAATTGCAAAGGAAGGGTACAACTTCAGTACAAAACATATGGTATAGAGCACACACACCTATGCACCAAGGTACAAGGCTTTGCTAATTCCCCAAACTGCCAGAAGAAGTGACATAACACACTCTTTGAGTTTAATGACATTTTACAAAGTGACATCATATAACCTTTGACCCTCAATCCCAAGTGATGTCACAAGGCCTGGGTTCTAATGATATTTCAATAATTGATGTCACTGAAACTTAGGGTAAATATGTTGATAAATCAGAGGGAGATTCATAAGAAAGACATTTAAAAAATCAATAGTAATCATACCCACAAATATTATACCAACATATATTAAACCATATGAACATATACTGACTATGAACTATGTTATTGGTTTGATTTACTCCGTATCATTGTTAACATGCTTTGATTTATGATTACTTGTAAGGATCTTTCACACGTACAAAGCACAGAGGTAAGCGTTTTGTTCCAACACATCATTTGATATGGCCTAGAGTTAGTTCTAGCTCTTTTACCACTCTCAGGTAATGACAAACATTCTAAATAAAAATACAAATATATACATATATAGAGGGCCTTCAGGTCAGTTCTCTTGAGTCATTCATCTGTTCAACAGTCTTTTACATTTTGCATCCACCCTCTGCGACAAATACCGTAGAGCAATAGGTAAGCCCACCCACGTCATCCACTGCCTCCCTTGAGCTGTAAATGGCAGCCTTTTGCCTGACCACATCTTAACATCCGCCAGAAAAGAAAGGCACCATAAAGTGCCAGGGATGATGGACTAATGCTTTACTTTTCCAATATCATTGTTCTTTTATTCTTTATACTTTTTAATTTTTGAGCCACCCTTGTGTGTTTAAAATGTTTACTTGCTTCACAAAGGTAAATATACATGTTTAGATTTACTTGTGTAAATCTACTACAGCACCTAGGTGTAAATCTACACTTTTTTGCCATTCATTATTTCCGAGTGTAGATTTACTCCCAAGAGTATACTTGCATGTCCACACGGCCGAATTTCATCAGTAAGGGAAAAGGGCCACAGGTCTCCCTCCCCGAACATTAATAGGCCCGGAGACCTCATCCCATGGGGCCACAACCATAATTAAGGGGAGGAGGGTTCTTGCCCCCGTCCCCAAGCCTATTGTGGCCCTGTGGCCCCCATCCCCTGGGACCTGCCTTAATTATAGTATAGGTGGGTGCCCCAATGCCCTTCCTGGTCACCCACCAAGCAGCATACTGCAGAAGTGGGTATTGCTTCCACCCGCTGGATCAACTATCTCTGCATTCTCCCGCTGGGCGGGAGTAATCTGGGTTTCCTTGCCCCAAGGCACCTGAGCAGGGAAATAGAAGTCTGCTCCCACCCGGCTGGTGAATTTTTAAAGCTCCGGCTGAGTGAGAGCAGACATGCCTTCCCTGCCTGTGGTACTGCAGGCAGGGAAGGCATGTTTGCTCCCATCCAGTGAGAAATTTCAAAATGCTCCTGCCAGGCGGGAGCAAACATATGTTTTCCTGCCCACGCTGATACGGTCAGGGAAACTACTGTGTCTGGAGGTGAACTCCTCAGGACATAGTTTGTGAGCTGGCCCTGGGGGACGGGGTCCCCAGTCCTATAAAGGTTCAGGGAGTAGGGCTGAGTGCTCCCTTCCATTTAAAAAAAATTTGGCCTTGAGGGATGGGTTCCCTGTGGCCCAAATTGGCTAAGGGAAGGGGTCCCCATTTACACCTCCTCTCCAAATATAAAAGAAATGGCGGGCAACCATTTTTTTATATTTATTTTTGTCACAGTCTCATGGGATCCCACAGAATCACAGGCAACAATGCCTTTTTTTATTGTATTTTGAGGCCGTGGATCCCTATGGGACCCCCACAAGGGTTAGGGAGGTTGGGTATTTTAAGAAAAATTGCATGACAGAGAACTAAGTCCCTGAGTTCTGCAACATTTTTCTTCAGGTTGCTGGCTTCCAATTGACCACTCGCTCCTGCGGGAGGCTGGCTCCTGCAGGAGCATGGTGCCCAAGGATAAAAAAGTCCATTGGACCAATCAGAACACTCTATTTTATATAATAAATAAAATACGCTGAAATCGACAAATAATCATAACAGAAATTGAACAGATCACAGAAGAACTTAGAAAGGAACAAGATCAAGAGTTTATTAAATGCATGAGTGAAATAAAAGAAAAATTGATTAAACAAGAAGAAACAATTCAAAATCGTAAAGTGGATCAAATTCAGAACGGATAAAATGGACTTCAAACGAGGAAAAAATTCCACATTCGCAAAAAGATTTGTTAACATCAGAAGGCAATGACTCTCAGATAATAGTAGACATCTACAAGATAAATTCATACCGGACACTGGTTCGGAAGTGAGTTCAGAAGTAGGTATGGACTTAGAGGAGGGAACATCAATGGGTGATAAATCCTCTAACATCTAACCCAGAACTCCCATCAGTCATTGACAAATTGAAGTTTTTAAGGTTGGATAGGAGATGGAATCTGAGACCGAGACGCGAACAACATAAAAATCCAAAAGGAGGAGGAGCAGGCAAAGAAGGCTTTGCAAAAAGGACAACAGAGACATCTGTCAAGTGAAAATGGATGTGCAAGAAGTGAAAGAGTTCACAGAAAGCTCCAAAGCAACCATCAATCTATCAGACATCAATCTCAACAAAGCAGAAGAACGAATCCTGGCACTAAATTTATCATGTTGCCCAGAAAAATCAATGAACTATAGTCAAACACGAGTTGATATATATATACACATACAATATCTACTGGCGGTCGCCAGTAGATAGTTATAGTTAGGACCTAGTTTCCATAGGAAAAGCGTTTTTTATTTTCCCAATAATTTTGGCGCCGGATGACGAATCTTTGCGAAATTTTCAAAACTTGTGGCCCGCTCCGGTCAGCTCCTATCCTGAAAGTTTCGGGGTGATTCGGCAAGCGGGGGCCGAGAAAAAAGGGGGGTCCCAAAACGTGTTTTTCCATGTTATTTTCCATAGGAAACTTTAGACACGGCTACAGCCCGAACTGCTGAACGTAATTACACCAAATTTGGCAAAAAGGTAGCCCTTGTTTCAGAAAGAGACCTTTTTGTTAAATGGTGTAAATCCGTTCAGTAGTTCCTGAGATATTCAAAAAATAAAAAGTTTCGATATCTGGGCGGAGCCTAACCCTCCGAGCACGAGCTTGGCTCTAATTGGCTGCGAACACTTCAAACCAGGAAGTGCTGGCAGCCATCTTGTGCCTCGCATCGAGTGAAAATCAATGTAACTGCAGCTCATCAGAAATACAAATGCGAGTGCCTCTCCAGGCAGGTAATGACCCTGTGCTCACGGCAGATTCATGGGGCTTTCTCGAGACTTTGACCCCTGGCACTGGAAAATAGTTGGAGCAGCGCCCCCATCCAGCCCCCGTTCCGTGGCAACGCCTGCCCTCCTGTCCCGGTACTCTGCAGCCAAGCTCCTGCTGAGATCTGCTGAGCACGTTGCTGCGGTGGACGGGGAGGGATTAACAGGAGATGCAGCAGCGCTAAGGACTCATGTAAGAGTCCAGAGAAGTGAAAATATGCAGCAGACTGTGGACGTTAAGCGCGCTAACAGTGCTTGAGTTTCAGCTTTCAGTGCTCCGCCGCCCAGAGAAAAGAAGGTGTGCGGCCGGTCACGCAGCGCCGGAGAAACAGACGGTGCCCGTGTCTGAAGAATACAAGTAGAAAATGCACCTGCTTCTGGCCAGGCTTCAAGGTGACCCGAGGGCACCCCCCACCTACACATTGACGGGGAAACCCCAGTTATGAAGCGCAGAGATCTTCCGAATAACTTCAACAAAGAAGCGACTTCCACGGGGTCGGGACCCCAAAGCACGGGAAGCATCTCCCCTCAATTGCTTCAACTCTTTGAGCTATGTAGCGAAGCAAATTGTACTGGTTTACCTCCATTTCGAGTTTCCAAAATGAAAAGGCGCTCAGTCAGTTTTTTAACTGGAGGAATAGAAAATATGTTTTTTTTTTAAAAGATGAGTTTTTATTTTGGGGAGGGGCGGCAGTATAAAGCCTTACTCCAAGCTACAGAGAAAAGCGTTGTTTTGAGTGCTAGAAAAACTGGGGCCGTAGCACTCCAAAAGAAACAAATGGAGTGTTTGCAGCAGTTTCCCTTTCGAAAACGTTTCTGCTAAAAGCACCCTGCTCGAACTGTTCGAAATACAGTGAGTTCCGAATACACATTTCAGCGCGGCCGCCGGGTGATATTTAAACATACTGTGCATGGCTATTAGCGGGCCCCGCATACCTTGTATGGTGACCTGCTGGGGCCCGCACAGTTTATGATGACCAGCCGGCACCCCATACGTTGTATGATTACCATAGGGGCCCGCACACGGTGTTTCGCAGTCAGAAGGGCCGGCACCTTCATGTTAGGGTATTTCCAGAGACTAGCGGGCCCCTCCCACTGTCTGGCGGGACTGGTTTACCGAGGGGCCCTGTGATGGAGCAAGGTTTCATAAATGAAACTTGCTTGTATTCAATCCTCCTCACAGTATTAATTTATTAAACTTGTATTGTTAATACTAACCTTTGCATTCACAAACACGAAAGGGAAGGATGCTTGCCTATGTGTTTTACTAATGAATAACGCT